>OX940866.1:11377040-12749081 GCA_954871525.1 Parietaria judaica
TAAAATGGGTTATATGTCGATTTCTCTTGCTTCACTATTATATATGCCAGTAAATAAAATGTAAAACAACCGAAGTTAGATATATTTACATTTTATATTTTATATATCTAACTTCGGTTGTTTTACATTTTATTTACTGGCATATATATGGCTCAGAATATACTTTGTCGATAACCAAGTTTAATTGACTTAGTGGTAACTCCACTACATTGGCCGATATATGGTGCCACTCATTCAAAAAAAAATATATACTTTTTAGATTTCTATTTTCATTGTTGTTTCGCGTTTAATTTACAACCATATATACAATATACTCTATGACTTAATACATGCATGTCTACTCTTCATGAGATCAGTGATCAAAAGGACTTGTGTCGAAGAAGTATGAGTTTATTTATTACAATACACCGTATAGCGTATAGTTCAAGAGGCGTGGGCATCACGTCAAAACTCAATCATACACATAATATATACCCATTTCACGTTATACATATACATACGCAAAAGTGTGTTTGTACATAAAACACATATATATGTATATATGCATTGGACCACTTACACTTTATCCTCTCTAGATTCTTCCATCCCTTAACCACACTACGCAATTATACGTTCATCTTTTTCTCTTTCCAAAGGATATTCAAAAACCATGTAAGTTTATACGTTTTCCATTTTTTCTCTTCTTAGAAAAATGATAAGAAGTGGACCTCTTTCTTGGTGACACCAACCAAACACATTTCTGAATTATTCACAACCAAATAATAATAATAATAATTCTACTACGTGGTCGTCTATGAGGAAATGATACAACTTTGCATGAGTGGGGCCATCATTCGAGAGAAATCATAGAATATGTTGGACAAATTGCAAGAATGATCTTATTTGGGATTTGGTAGAGGTTTATATCCTTGGTACTGTTCACATGTTTGGTTCATACCCTTCATTAAACGATGTGGGACCCTTTGCAGTTCGTTGGGCTCGATTTTCTCTCTCCTCTTATTTTATTATTTTTTCTCTCTCCTCCATTTTAATATTATTTCTTTCCCGCCATGTTTCTCTCTCTTCTGTTATTCGTCTTCTTCTTCGACTCCCCAATTGCCGAGAAACCCTACGCTCCCATTGTTTCTTCGCCGATTCACCGTATTCCTTCTCTTCATCTTCTGCGTTACACAGCCAACGATTAGCGAATCTTTCAGCTCGATTATATATCAAGAATTGATTCATTCGAAGGTTAGGCCAGTTTAATAAAGTAATCGTAATATTGTTTTCAATTTCTGGATAACACATAGCGGTATGAATATCTTATGTAACGGTACCGAAACTTGTAGGCCGGTTTTAGGTCTTACACTGTGAATCCTTAATTATAAACTATAAACTAAGGTTAGCCAGTGTAATCAAGTAATTTTATTGTTGTTTTAAATTGCTGGATAAAATATAGCGGTATGAATATTTTGTGTAGCGCTACCGATATATGTAGGCCGAATTTAGCTCGTACTCTATGAGTATAAACTATAAATTAAGATTATCCGGTGTAATCAAGTAAATTTTATTGTTGTTTTCAATTTATGGATAAAGTTATAGCGGTATTAATATATTATGTAGCGGTACCGATATCTGCATGCCGAATTTAGGTCGTACTCTATGAATCCTTAAGTATAAACTAAGTTGCAAACATACCGTTACCGTATGCTATGATATAGTTGTATCCTATAAGCCTATAGCAATTTAATTTAAGATTGAAGTATTTTTTCGTTTGCGGGATGGATTATTACCATTTGATTGTCAGTGTTGGCGGAAAGTGGATTTTCAATAGAGATTGTTACAAGTGGTTGTGGGAGGGAATAAGTGATACTCCAAATGTTGTTACCGTTTCAAAGTCTGCTTTGAACAACATTTTTGATTTGTAGGAGTTTTTATATAACAAGTTTGATATTGTCCGGCAATTTGATTTGAAGGTAACTTATTACCCAGTTGATCACAGTACTCAGCCAATAGCCATTGCAGATGAACCTGACTTCGAATCATATATCCGGACACCAGATAGACCGTCAAGGTTGAAACAATTGTACGTCGAGCTAGTGAAAAAGGTATCTCCTGAAGTAGGTACCGAACAAACAACATTTATGCAAGAAGAGTACCGGGTGCGGCATGTCGACGTACCGGATGTTGTTTCGTCCCCGGATGCAGAAGGTGTGATACTGTCGCCATTGAGAGGGTGTTCTAATAACTTTGCGGGATCCTCTACTTTTCCTATCGGTTATGAGTCGGGGGAAGTTTGCATCAAAGGCTGAGTTGAGAAGTGTTGTGTCCGAGGGTGCTGCAGGACGCTTCGGAGTGAAGTTGATAAAGTCGGACAAGAAATTATACGTAGTCAAATGCCTCGATGAGACAAGCGGTTGGAGTTTACGTGCAGCGCTAGGGGCAGAGGGGACGTTTAGAATACGTACATATCACAGCGTCCACACTTGTTCCGTCGACGCACGACAAGGTTTACGCCGGGCCACTTCGTCGTTCGTTTGCGATGAGATCATAAGCAGATAAAGTGACCAAAATATGGAAATACCGGACTCGAATGAAATTCGGAGGCATATGGCAAATAAGGGTTACAAAATCAGTTACTGGATGGCTACGAGTGGAAGAGACTTGCCGAATACAAGATTAGAGGTACCCCTGGCCAGAATTTCGCGTTGTTACCGGCGTTTTTTTTTATGGTTGAAAATCAAAACCCGGGTTCCTTGACCTCAATAAAATGTAACCTAGAAGAGGCTTTTGAGTATTGTTTCGTGGCATTATACACGTCGATTCAAGGATTCAAAAGTATGAGGAAGGTTATTTCGATCCCGCACATCGCATGAGTGACGAGTACCAAAGTACCTTACTAGTGGCAAGCGCTGATGTCAATCACACAGTTTTTCAACTCGCTTTTGGTATTTTATTTTCGGAGCGGATCGAATCAAATCGTGGGAACAGTTTTTAGAAGATCTGAAAGCAGCGATTCCGGAAACAAGTGAGTTGGTCATCGTAACGGATAATTGCGGACCTATCAAGAATACGTGCAGAAAGGTGTATCGGTTGGAAACTCATGGATTCTGTCCTTATCTCATCCAACTACACTTGCAAGGCAAGTTTAAAGCGAAGAGATTAGTCAATAAGTTTTGGGGAATTGGCGACGGTATATACCCGGGCTAAATTCGATAGAAATTGGGGCAAGTTACAACAAAGGTATCCTTTAGTTGCGAATTATCTCGATGAAAATCTTGAGAGCATAAATCGATGGGCGAGGGCGTACTACTTGGAGAAAAGGTATGACATAATAACTTCACACGGTGATAAACACATGCATGATTTTATGGAGATAGCTAGAGAATATCCTATTCTTACCCTGTTACATGAGTGTTTGAAGATGGTAGCCGCAAGGATAAAAAAATATCATGAACATAGTACAGAATGTGCTAACCGATCGTCCTCTTTAGTCACTCCGAACACTGAGCATAAGCTTCGAGAGAACATGAAAGCGTCTGAGAAAATGTTGGCCACTAAAGGTTTCGAACAATCGTGGGAAGTGAGGAGTAGAGGAGAGTTTAAGGTGGTAGATCTTGTAGGCAAGACGTGCTCGTGCAACAAATTTAACTTCGATGGGTACCCATGTGCGCATGCCATCAGCGCAATCACCAGTGCAGGGAAAAAACATTAACGATTTCTGTCATGCTTTCTACAGTTTCAACCACTGGTGGCTTTCGTATTCTTCGCCCGTAAATCTTATCGCGCTTAATGACGATTGGAAGATACCTGCTTCTGTTACTGCTAATTTTTTGAAGATTGAACCGCCTAGGAGCAAAAAAAAAAAGGAGGAAACAAGAGGAAAAGACTACCAAGGAGAGTGACGGAAGTATGAGCTGCATATGTAATTTATTATTTATAAGCAGAGGGACATGTACGTTTAAATTTATTACATCGTCTTAGTACATACCGCTAGACGTTTTACGTAAGCGGTACGTACAGCTATATCTAATTTAATATCAATATATATTTATTACATGCGGTACGTACTGCTAAATGTTTTACGCACCGCTAGACGTTTTACGTAAGCGGTACGTACCGCTAGAAATATGTTTGAAAGCGGAATATATATCAATCTCACAAAAGCAAGATTCTATTCGTCTTGTTACATACCGCTAGACGTCATTGGTAAGTACCGTTATATCTAACTATTTTGTTTTCCATCCAATAACGGATCTGAGTTGAAATTTCACTTTAATACGAAAGTAGTCGCATATAATGTTGATGTCTTCATACGAGATGTCAATACGTTAATACCGCCGCTTACAATACATGAAAATAAAATAATGAATACTTCGGTTACAATACAAAACAACAAAATAATTAATAGTGTCTTCATCCGAGATGTCAATACTCGACTTCACCGCAAAATACCGGAGCCATCATGCTGCCCAAAAATACGCTACACTCTACCGACTTGCTCGACCTTTAATAATAGCATATAATATATATACCACTACAGACAAAACAAAGTAATTTCGAATCGTTCAACGTCTCTCGTAATAAAGAGAAGCACGGGGCGAAAGAAAAGTTAAATACGCCAAAAAACTTTTGTCGTATATAATTTTGATTTCATTCCCCCGGTATTCCTCGTTATTGAGAGTTAAGGGGTCGGATTCATAAATTAATATTTTCTTAATATAATAAATGCTAATACTAAGGTTGAGCTGGAAAGTAAAGGACATCATATTTTTGGACGACAGAATGGCTCGGGGTATTTAGGATCGAGCAAGAGATATACAAAACTGATGGTGACAATACTGTTACATCGTCTGCATGAATAAAAAAATTCAAAGAAATGATGTTAAGGTCACGAAATAAATAATGTACATAAGGTAAAACTTTGTAGAGGTAAACAATATAAGTAAGTACCGGTATTCAAATTCGATGAAATCGGCGACGGTGACGGGTTGAGCCACACGAGCATCTAGGAAGATTAAGCACAAGCATGGTGACCTGATCCCCAAAGACAAATCAGATCTGTAAGTTGCCCGACAAGCAACTCTTACGACTCTGATTGTGGTCCGACCCGTATTAAATGAACCTATGCGTATCAAATCGCGGGGGGTTGGACGCGTGGATGTAAATATTTCAATTAAAATGTTTGGGAAAATCAGAAACACTCGCAACAGCTAGAAGTACTCCGTAGCTACCGCTACGCCAATCTGTTCGACCGCTACTGTTTCCCGATAGCGGTTTGCACGATCCTTCAACGAAAATTGAGGACGCATAAAAAAATTGATACGTGTTGATGTCCATATAATAATTACAAATAGAATGTATTTATTGCTTCGAAACTTTCACGCATGTTTGGTTAACCATCTTAATATCCTCGAGAGACACCACTAACTACTCAATTGGGGGAATAATTACTCATGACCACCGACCTGTATTAAATGAACCTATGCGTATCAAATCGCGGGGGGTTGGACGCGTGGATGTAAATATTTCAATTAAAATGTTCGGGAAAATCCGAAACACTCGCAATCGCTAGAAGTACTCTGTCACTACCGCTACGCCTATCTGTTCGACCGTTATTGTTTCCCGATAGCGGTGTGTACGATCCTTCAACGAAAATTGAGGACGTGTAACAAACTTGATACGTGTTGATGTCCATATAATAATTACAAATAGAATATAATTATTGCTTCGAAACCTTCACGCATGTTTGGTTAACCATCTTAATGTCCTCGAGAGACACCAACTACTGAATTGGGTGAACAATTACTCTTGACCACGGACCCGTATTAAATGAACCTATGCGTATCAAATCGCGGGGGGTTGGACGCGTGGATGTAAATATTTCAATTAAAATATTAGGGAAAATCCTAAACACTCGCAACCGCTAGAAGTACTCCGTAGCTACCGCTACGCCTATCTGTTCGACCGCTATTGTTTCCCGATAGCGGTTTGCACGATCCTTCAACGAAAATTGAGGACGCGTAACAAAATTGATACGTGTTGATGTCCATATAATAATTACAAATAGAATTTAATCATTGCTTCGAAACCTTCACGCATGTTTGGTTAACCATCTTAATGTCCTCAAGGGACACCAAACTACTCAATTGGGTGAACAATTACTCATGACCACCGATCCGTATTAAATGAACCTATGTGTATCAAATCTCGGGGGGTTGGACGCGTGGATTTAAATATTATAATTAAAATATACGGGAAAATCCGAAACACTCGCAACCACTAGAAGTACTCCGTCGCTACCTCTATGCCTATCTGTTCGACCGCTACTGTTTCCCGATAGCGGTTTGCACGATCCTTCAACGAAATTTGAGGACGTGTAACAAAATTGATACGTGTTGATGTCCATATAATAATTACAAATAGAATGTAATTATTGCTTCGAAACTTTCACGCATGTTGGTTAACCATCTTAATGTCCTCGAGAGACACCACCAACTACTCAATTGGGTGAACAATTACTCATGACCACCAACCCGTATTAAATGAACCTATGCGTATCAAATCGTTGGGGGTTGGACGCGTGGATGTAAATATTTCAATTAAAATGTTTAGGAAAATCCTAAACCTCGCAACCGCTAGAAGTACTCTGTTGCTACCGCTATGCCTATCTGTTCGACCGCTACTGTTTCCCGATAGCGGTTTGCACGATCCTTCAATGAAAATTGAGGACGCCTAACAAAATTGATAACTATTTCCTCTAAAATTACTCGTGTGTATCAAATTAATTGGACCTCTAGACGTAGTTCCTTTCTACCTCTAACTATTTCCTCTTACCGCTAATCTCCATGTAAGTACCAATATACCCTCACTAGTACTATAAAAGGGCAACGAAACAAACCCTAAAGTGCAATCTCAATTCACGCCGCTTTCCTGGACCACTTTGGAAAACCCTCATCCAAATCTTGTTTTGTCCGTAACCGAAATCTAACATGTTTGAACTCAACCACCCAAGTCGTTCATGTTTGTCAACGCGCCCCCGTCTCCGTCATCGTCGTAAGCTTTCTTTAAAGCATTTCTTTATTCTCATATTTTTTTTAACAAAATAGCCGGATTCTAACTTCCTTGTTCATTTGTCTTCCGTATATCAGAGTACGACTTAACTGAGCCATTATGCTACCAAAAAAAATAGCTGCGACCCATGAAGAACAACCGACATGCCCATCGGGGAAGTACGAACATGTTATGCGTTGCTAGAGCGTCTTAGCCATCAATTCTGCCATCAGGCTCGCAGCGGCACTGACAGACACAAGCCATTGAAATATGGAAATTTTCTCTATAGTTCAATGGCTTTCGTCTGTCCTTCGTTCAATTTCCTCGTCTTGCTTTTTTCAACCAGCGAGGACTTGTTGAAACCGGACTTGTTTCCACTTTTCTGACGGAGACGAATCTCGAGGAAGAGAGGTCCAGCCATCAATTCTTCACTGGATATTATAAGGCTTATCAAGCTCTCTCCTCCGGTTTTATACGAGTTGTTTTTATCCATGGTTGATCCCTATATCATCCCGTCCATCAGGGAAGTACGAAACTTGTATGCTTCGAGCGTGTCCTATGCATTTATATTTGTATTTTTTTTAATATATTTGTATTTTTATTGTTTAATAAAGAAAATTCAAAACAATACAAATTATATTCCTGTATTTGTATTCCAATTAAATTATTACTTACACAGCGGCAAGTATCGATTTATATAGCGGCAAGTATCTATTTACATAGCGGTAATCGTATGCTTAATACACAACGCGAATGATATTTACTAATTTTGTATTCTTTAATAAACAATAATCCAAACAATAGCGGTAAGTATCTATTATATAGCGGCAAGTATCTCTTCACATAACGGTATGTATGCATTTACATAGCGGTAATTGTATATTTACAAAGCGGTAAGAATGTCTTACGCATCGATAAGTGTCTATTTACATAGCGGTAATCGTATTTTTAATACACAGCGCGAATGATATTTACTAATTTTGTATTCTTTAATAAGTAATAATCCAACAATAGCGGTAAGTATCTATTATATAGCGGCAAGTATCTCTTCACATAGCGGTAAGTTTGTATTTACATAGCGGTAAGCATGTACTTACATAGCGGTAAGTATGTATTTACACAACGGTAAGTGTCTAGCGGGAAGTATCTATTTACAATGCGAATGATAGTTACTAATTTTGTATTCTTTAATAAGCAAAAATAAAAAATATACAAATTGTCTGCGTAGCGGTCATTGTTCTAATAACATAGCGGTCATTTTTTTAATAAATCGTTTGCGTAAATTTCCGTGGCATATCTCATTCTGGCTCTCTCTACAAATTTGTCGCTGATAAGTTAAGTAGGTGGTTTACTATATCGAGCTCTATGAACTTCATGCAGAAGATCCCACAATCTCCAGTTCCTCCCGTTGGCGATCTATTTTGAGGGCAAGCCACCCGCCTCCATGTCCACTCTCTCCCTTTAAGATGATCAAAGTGATCAGCGAATGTCAAAATCCAAGGTAGAATGGTCTCGGAGCACGCATGACTTCATCTATTTTCTTATCATTGGCGTATGTAATGGTGGAATCATACAGGACAAACTCCGCCTTCAATAAATCCGCCTTGCTTAAAATCCAGTGTTGTGAGTCAAGGTTTATCGGGAAGTAGAACCGCTCTTTATGCATCCATTCGCGTTCGTATTCCCTTTCATTAGCACCGTTGACCCATTGCATAGCTGCTATTACAATATCTCCATCGTTCATTAAATATTTTGATTGACCCGTTAGAGCCCATATATTAATGTTATTCATGAACAACGTAGGGAGAGCGACGATTTTATCTGAATTCTGAATAGTCTCTGGAAGCTCAATCAGTCTTTTTGAGAGGCATTTAATGATTTCGTCTAGGTGCTGCAATTAATTGTAAATTGATTCAATATTATAATAGAAATAAATGATTAAATGATTAATATAATCCTTGAAGACTGATTACCTCATCGTCAAGCCATTCGGATCGGGTCATAAGGTTGTTCCACCATTCGTAGTCTCTTTTTTGCAGCAAGGATCTCTCACCACCCGTTACGTCTTTTTGGAACTTATTCCAAACACTCGAGAACTGATTGTAGGTATCAGCAAGACATATATCAAGCGGGTCGAAGGCGGGAGCCGCACTACAATTTCCCTGTGTGATCTGCAAGTAAACATATATTGTTACTTATGCATACCGTTATTCATAGTAACTAAATCATACCGCTATTCATAGTAAATAAATAATACCGCTATTCATAGTAAATAAATAATACCGCTATTGTTAACTATGATAACCGCTATGCAAGATTTATTTTAAAATATTCGTACCGCTCTAGAACCGCCAAGTTTGACGATCGCGTTGGCCGCTTCATTCTCCTCCTTACGCTTCTTCTCCTCCTTCTCCTTCTCATCCTCAATCTTCCGCGCCTCCTCCTTCATCCGCTTCCTCTCCTCCCCAATCTTCCGCGCCTCCTCCTCATCCTCCTCCTCCTTCTTCTGTTTCCTCTCCTCCTCCTCCTCGATACCCTTCTTCTACACCTCTTCCTCCTCGACATGGTTTCCTTACTCCACCTCGTACAACTTCCCCACTTCGTGTGCATAGTCAAATGGATCGGTATGATTCGACCTTTGCTCCGCTTCATTCTTCTCTCTCGCAACGTCGGCATTATACATATCTTGGTACTGAGAGTCCAATACTTTGCTTAAGTTCAAATATTGATCGACGACGTATGCCGGCATTGTGCCGTCACTCGCAGACACCAGTGACAATTGAGCAACACCAACGTCTATTTCTTGAACTTGACGCAATCCTTCTGATGAGCCCAGTTTTTCAATCGTCTCCTGCTCCCGAATGTTGTCATTCGTACTCGGGCGGGAATTCACATCCAGAGGTTCTATCTCAGTGTCAGACTGCTCTGAATCTGAGGCATCCCTCGATGATACTCGGTCTAAAGGCACCCCCGGTCACAAATATCTCTATAAGCACCTTGACGCTTCTGTTACTGCATCCTCCTCGTGGTCGAGATGGGAATGTTGTCCCTGACCAAGCAACATACTAGTGGCGTTGTGGTATAACCGACCTATCAAATCTACACAGTGCGATAAATTTTGTTGATCCGATGCTGAAGGAGAAGTGGTCGCCGTCTCATTTTCCCGTCGTTCAACCCTCCGACGCTTGTTCAGGGTTTTGTACGCCGAGACGGGAGCGGAGGAGTGGGTACTCTGCCTCCTTCTTGAGACTTGTGGTGGTGATGATCCACTATCGGACGTGCTTTGGCTCTCAACGTACCGTCGGTTGCGACGTGGGCGTCCAGACGGCGAAACAGGGCTCGATCTCTCACGTCCGCTTCGTTGGGACTTGGAAACCAACTTCTTCTTTCTTGGAGGGGGTGAAGGCGATTTACATTGCCTCCCTTGTTGTGTTCTCCGTACCGCTCTACGAGGAGGAGCATTCTCTTCCTCTCCCGACCGTTTTTCCCACGGAGGTGCCGGAGGGGGCGGCGTCTGAATGATCCGCTCACCTCTCTCCAAGAAATCCACGAGCGTTTCAAAATTTAAGTTTGGAGACTTTACACGCGGCGGGAGAGATTGAATGGACGACGTCGCTTCTTCCTCTGGTGTGGGAAAAAGCATACTCTTTTGTTCCTGTAATATAATATTGGATATCATTACTTAGTTACCGCCAGAGATGACTATAACCGCTATGTTACCGCTATCATATCTGCTATACCGCTACAAACGACTATAACCTATATGTTACCGCTATGATATAATGGCATGCCACGTGTAGAACAATTGACCTCTGGATCACTTTTCTTTATAACGGGGGTGATATCTTCGAACTCCTTATGCTTTATCCCGATTGGCCTAGTGGTCCATCTGCACATACGAGGTGCGCCGGCGGGCGCTTCTCGAGGGTCAGCTAAGTACGCTGCCACCGCCGGCAAACACTCATACGTCAAAAACTACATGAAGTTTGAATGTTAATTTGAATCATGTGTAACAACCATCTATGCAGTGAAAATAAATAGATTCAAACACTTTACATATACCTGTATCGGGTGAACGAACCCCAAAATGGTCATTTCTAAACAATTTAGTTTTTTCTCGATGACGAGAAAATACTTATCCACTAGTTCCTTCGATAGCTTATGATGACGCTGCTTCATTGAGTACTCGAAGGAAACTCTCCCCCAAGGATAGCGAATGAAGAAAGCAATGCCTTCTACCATTGCAAGCAGATCATCATCCGGCATCTGCGTCGGTCTGTCCTTGAAACAGACCACTCCGAAGACGATGCACAGGCAGGCCAAACGCTTCTTATCATCGCTGCCCAATGGTTTTTTTGTGAATATCCTTAAGTCGATCCTGAATATTCTTGACATTAATCCGTTTCTTCTCCGAAGGCCATAAGCATTTTTTGAAATCATTGTAGAACGCTCGTGACTGATCTTCGTTTTGAGGTAACTTTAGCATCGGGTGGCAATGGCGAATTCCTGAATGCTGTATCGCAGTGGGACGTTGTTTACCAAGAACCACAGCTCACCTGCGTCCCTTTGTTCTGTCGTCATTCTCACCATCAAACTCCACAACAATTGGGCAACGTGCTCGTAGTGTGTCGGGACATCTAATAGATGCCCAAATTGTGTGTTCTGGAACCACTGAAGTTCATCCTCATTCAGTGCTCCTTTAATGATAGTCGTCACTGTGTCGAATTGAGTTTGCCTGGTGGTAAGCTTATTTTTGTAGTGTTCATTCTCCTGCAACTCAGTATGTAGAACTAACGGCTGCTGCAAATCGAATCAAGAATAAGATATTAAATCGAATCGAATCAAGAATAAACCGGTATAACTAGCGGTATAAATAACTAGCAGTAGTTACCCAAAACATAGCGGTATGGCTAGCGGTAATTTATCAAACCATACCGAGAGTCGTCAAATCTTACTACATTCATCATCCCAGTATTCCTTTAAACCTTAAACTAGACCAAACCCTAAAATCCATGTACACTATGTAAACCCTAACATCGATACAAGTTCAAAGTTCAAACAGTACCAGAAACATCGAAAAGTTTAAAAATAGACATTTACCTCCATTGAAGATGCTCAATATATGCCGGAGAACAACAAAAGACGATGATCGGTTCCGAAATATGCTTCATGTTTCCTGGTTGCACGGCTTGAACGGAAGAAGAAGATGGTCGTTTATGCAATAGTCGGAAGGAAAGACAAGAGAGGCACGAAAGTATGTCGTTGGTTGTTGGAAGGAGGTCGGAGGATGAATCGTCGATGGCGGTGGAAGGATCAAAGGGGGTCGGTTATGGAGGGAAAACGAGGGGAAGCTGAAGAGGTACATGTGAGAGAAAATAAGAAATAATATTATAAAATCTTACTGTATCAACCGCCGCAAAGGGTAAATTCGAGATTTCGTAAAATACAGTGTAAACCAAAAGGGCAAAATCGCCATTCCAGGTTCTTTACATTTAAAAATAATGCGAAAAGGAAATAAGGGATTTAAAAATAAATGTAAAAGAAATAGCAGGTTATAACGAGGGTATGCAACGAAACGACGTCTAAGATAAGGTCTTTTAGCCAATTCTTTCGAATATGTTATACATAAGGATAATTGTGGCAAAAGTATCCTTAACTTATTCAAAAGTTGACTAATATTTTTTTATCTTTTTCTTTCACGTCAAACAATATACAATATACAAAAAGTGTCTTTCTTTAATACTCAATTTCATTCTTATGAGTTCTTTCCGTTAGATTCCCATTCATATACTCTTATATTGCTTTTATATGTGCGCGGTTCTTATCACTTTCCGTTATATAAAATAAAGCATACATATTTTCAACAACAAAAAATAATATTTGGTTCTGTTTAAGTGAATTATGGTTCGTGATTAGAGCTTTGTTTATTCTATGTTTTTATTCATTTACTTTGTGTTCATCGTATAGAGAGAGAGGCTCACGATACACCTGAATCACTTGAAACGCGACACGTGGAACTTAACGGAGTTATGATGTGAATCAGTCTTCTTGATCAACCCCGTTCCGTAGATTTGCAATGCAACTTTTAGATTTAATATTTTGATGTTTTATGGTAGAAGCGGAGAGATCAAACCAACAGCTCACATTCAGATAAAGGGTTTTATTTAACTAGTGTTTTTAAGATTATTTAACACTTACATATTATTTTCGCACCGTCTCTTCTACAAATAGTCTTTCTTATATGTCCATCGTTTACTTCTCAAATTAAATTTTCGTGGAAAATTGTTGAATGGTCTCTTTTGTTGCTATTATTCATTTAATTTATAACAATACGCGTCTCAGGTTGTAACAAACAAAATCATATCTCTCTGTCTTTCTTTCTTTTTCTTTTTCTTTTTCTTTTTTTCATCCAAGAAAAAGGATATAAAGGCATTTGGATATTGGGGTCAAAATTGAGAGAATATCTCAATGTGATTCGATAAAGACTCTCACGTTATGCGATGCCCTTTCTCTAACTTTCAAGGGCCGAAAATGAAATCAAAGAATGATTAAACTGTTGGGTATCCCTCCTATTTGGAGGCCCAACAATGTGGGTTATTTTTGACCCATTGATTCATGTACCCGGCCCATGAAGCCTAGGTCATAAATGACTTAGATGAGATGAAGAAATACAAGAGTGAAGGAGAGAGAGAAAACAAGAGAAAGAGAAAGAGAGTAAATTCGCGGTTTCCGCCCAGTTTCGTCGACCCTCAGGAAAATCGTCATTGCGCACTCGTTCACCGTTTGATCGTCGTGATTTTTGGACAGAACGTTCCTAAGACATAGAGGTACGTTCTGAACGGTGGAGATGTGGTTTGGATGTTTCTAGGTCGGTCTGAAGAGTGGAAACCAGAGGCTGTTTTGTGAGAACGTTTTTCACAAATTCTTCTCTTGCTTGTATGTTGTAATCCGAGATTGGTGTTCGATCTTGATGATGATGATGTATGCCTCTAGTTTTATCTAGGGAAGACTTCGTTTGTACCTCACTCTTGATTATAGTGGATTTTAAGCGGCCTACGGGTCCCGTGGTTTTTTACTCCGTTTTGGGGGTTTTTCCACGCTAAAATTGTCTCGTGTTCGTGGTTGTGTTTCGATTATTATCGCCTTCATATTTCAGCGGTTATTGGGAGATATTGAGATTCCGTTGCGTTGCGCTTTCTCCCAACAAAGTGGTATCAGAGCCGTGGTTTGATTTTGTGCGACTATGGAGGCGAACACGTCACGAATGGAGAGTTTGAACGGTTCCAATTACAATGTTTGGAAAGGGAAAATGGAAGACTTGCTCTTTGTCAAGAATTTCCACTTGCCGGTTTTCTCTACCGAGAAACCCGAAGGAAAAAGTGATGAAGAATGGAATTTGTTGCATCGACAAGTTTGTGGGTACATTCGACAATGGGTGGAGGACAATGTTCGGAACCATGTGGTTAGTGAAACTCGTGCTAACATCCTTTGGAGGAAGCTTGACGAGCTTTATGCACGGAAGACCGGGAATAACAAGATGTTCTTGCTCAAGCAAATGATAGCCTTGAAGTATCATGACGGTACGCCAATAACCGATCACTTGAATAACTTCCAAGGAATTATGAACCAAATGGCGACGATGAATCTTAGATTGGATGATGAGATTCAAGGTTTGTGGCTTCTTGGTACTTTGCCGAACTCGTGGGAGACGTTTAGGATGTCGTTGTCTAATTCCGCTCCGGATGGTATTATGTCGATGGATTTGGCTAAGAGTAGCATTTTGAATGAAGATATGAGAAGAAATTCTCAAGGCTCCTCTTCACATTCCGAGGTATTGGTTACCGAGTCGAGGGGGAGAAATCATGCACGGGGTTCAAATAACCGTGGTGCATCACGAGGAGCGTCGCGTGGAGGTTCAAATAGATGGGCTAATGTTGAGTGCCATCATTGTGGCTTGAAAGGCCACATTAGAAAGTATTGCCGGAAGTTGAGAAATGAAGGCAAGGGAAAGAAGATCAACCACAACAACAACGATGTCAAGAAAGAAGGTAACAATAATGAAAATGTTGCTATTGTTGATGATTTCTTTGTCGTTTGTGATGATTATGAAGAAAGTGTCAATTTATCTCGCGATGAGACGAGTTGGGTGGTTGATAGTGGTGCTTCTTCGCACGGGACTTCACGACGCGATATTTACTCCACTTATAAGGCCGGTGATTTTGGTATTGTCGGCATGGGTAACAAGGGATACTCAAAAGTTATTGGAATTGGAGATGTATGTGTTGAAACTAGTAATGGCACTTCTCTAGTTCTCAAAGATGTGAAGCATGTTCCGGACCTTCGGTTCAATCTCTTGTCGGTTTCAAAATTGGATGATGAAGGTTATGGCAACTCTTTCGTGGAAAATGAATGGAAGCTAAAGAAAGGCTCAATGGTGATTGCAAGAGGAAAAAGACGCTCAAATTTGTATGTCGCGCAATTTGGGAGTTCTAAATGCTACGTCAACACTTGCGAGGATGAAAGTTCTTCCGAACTATGGCACAAACGTTTGGGTCACATGAGTGAGAAAGGTTTGAGAATCTTGGTGAAGAAGAATGCACTATTTGGAGTTTCCAACGCAAAGTTGAAGAGATGCTCGCATTGTTTGGCGGGAAAGCAAAGGCGCGTATCGTTTCGGTCTTTTGAACCAAAGAGAAAGTCACAAGTGTTAGACTTGGTACATTCCGATGTTTGTGGGCCGATGAAGACACGGTCCCTTGGCGGTGCTTATTACTTTGTGACTTTTATCGACGATTACTCTCGGAAAGTTTGGGCTTACACCTTGAAGACAAAAGATCAAGTGTTAGATACCTTCAAGTCGTTTCAAGCGTCGGTTGAACGAGAAACGGGGAAAAAGCTCAAGTGCGTCCGAACGGATAACGGGGGAGAATACATCGGTCCTTTCGATGAATATTGCCGAGAGCAAGGTATACGTCACCAAAAGTCTCCTCCGAAGACACCGCAATTGAATGGGTTGGCCGAAAGAATTAATAGAACTTTGGTTGAAAGAATGAGATGCTTGCTTTCTCAATCAAAGTTGCCGAAGTATTTTTGGGGCGAAGCATTGAGTACGGTTGTACATGTGCTAAATCTCACACCTTGTGTGCCTTTGAAGTTTGATGTTCCGAGCCGTGTTTGGAGTGGTAAAGATGTCACGTACGACCATCTTCGAGTGTTTGGGTGCATGGCATATGTGCACGTTCCGAAGGATGAGCGGTCGAAGTTGGATGACAAGACCAAGAAATGTATATTCGTTGGTTATGGGCTCGATGAGTTTGGATATCGTTTCTTTGATCCGGTTTCAAGAAAGCTTGTTCGTAGTCGTGATGTTGTATTCATGGAAGATTACACCATTGAAGATATCGACAAAGTTGAGAAAGAAGTTCCAACCTTTGAAGACGACGAATTAGTTGATGCGGAACCAACTAATCTTGCTCCCACCCCGACCGTTGTCGAAGATGTGCAAATTGAAAATCAAGGTATGGATTTACATGTTAATCATTTAAATCCTAATGATTTTGTTGATGTTGAAAATGAGGTTAGCCGTGAAGATGAAAGTGAGCAACCTTCTAATGAGTTGAGGCGGTCCACTCGTGTTAGACATCCTTCCGTTCGATACCCCTCGAACGAATATGTCTTTCTCACCGATGACGGAGAACCCAAAAGCTTTGAAGAAGCTTTGGATGACGAAAACAAAAAGGAGTGGATGGATGCCATGGAAGATGAGATGCAATCGCTTCGTGAGAATAACACTTTTGAATTGGTGAAGTTACCAAAGGGTAAAAAGGTGTTAAAGAATCGATGGATTTATCGTGTGAAGCAAGACGAAAGCACTTTGCAAAAACGGTTCAAGGCTCGCTTGGTGGTAAAGGGCTTTAGTCAAAGAAAAGGCATTGACTTTAGCGAGATTTTTGCTCCCGTGGTGAAGATGCAATCCATTCGGGTAGTTCTTGGGCTAGCCGCTAGCCTTGATTTGGAAGTTGAGCAAATGGACGTGAAGACGGCTTTTCTTCACGGTGATTTACATGAAGAGATTTACATGGAGCAACCGGAGGGTTTTCGAGAAAATGGTAAAGAAGACTATGTTTGCAAATTGGTAAAGAGTCTTTACGGTTTGAAACAAGCACCACGACAATGGTACAAAAAGTTTAACTCGGTGATGGTTAAACATGGCTACAAGATGACAAATGCCGATCATTGTGTGTTTGTGCGCAATTTCTCCGATGGTGATTTCATTATCCTTTTGCTCTATGTTGACGATATGCTTATTGTCGGAAAGAACATTGCTCGGATTGAAGAGTTAAAGAAGACTTTGAGTGAGTCTTTTGCGATGAAGGATTTGGGACAAGCGAAAAAGATCCTTGGAATTGAGATGTTTCGTCATCGAGAGGCGAGGAAGTTGTACTTGTCTCAAGAATCATACATCGAGAAAGTTCTTCGGCGTTTCAAGATGGATGAAGCAAAAGCGGTGAGCATTCCGCTTGCTTCTCATTTCAAGCTTAGCCACCAACAATGTCCATCTACCGATGGTGAAAAGTCAAGTATGAAGAACGTTCCATACTCGTCGGCGGTTGGTAGTTTGATGTACGCCATGGTTTGTACGAGGCCGGATATTGCCCACGCCGTGGGAATGGTGAGTCGTTATCTCTCAAATCCGGGAAGACATCATTGGGAGGCCGTGAAGTGGGTTATGAGATATCTCCGGGGGACTTCGAATTTGAGACTAGCTTTGGGATGCGAGAAGCCTACGTTAGTTGGTTATACGGATTCGGATCTAGCCGGAAGCTTGGATGATCGAAAATCTACTTCGGGGCATATGGTGACTTTTGCCGGGGGCGCCGTGGCATGGCAATCGAAGTTGCAAAAGTGTGTTGCACTCTCTACTACCGAGGCCGAGTTCATTGCCGCCGTTGAAGCGGCGAAAGATTTGTTGTGGTTGAGGAAATTTACAATGGAGCTTGGAGTCAAACAAGAAAAATATGTCTTGTTTTGTGATAATCAAAGTGCCATTCATTTAGCGAAGAACTCCTCGTTTCACTCAAGGTCGAAGCACATTGATGTTCGTTATCATTGGATCCGTGACGCATTGGATTCTAAGTTCATGGAGCTCGAGAAGATTCACACCGATGACAATGGTTCCGATATGTTGACAAAGGTTTTGCCGAGAGGGAAGTTTGAGTTTTGTCGCTCGGTTGCCGGGTTGACATTGCCCTCCAACTAGTCGGTCGGGGGAGTTTGTTGGGTATCCCTCCTATTTGGAGGCCCAACAATGTGGGTTATTTTTGACCCATTGATTCATGTACCCGGCCCATGAAGCCTAGGTCATAAATGACTTAGATGAGATGAAGAAATACAAGAGTGAAGGAGAGAGAGAAAACAAGAGAAAGAGAAAGAGAGTAAATTCGCGGTTTCCGCCCAGTTTCGTCGACCCTCAGGAAAATCGTCATTGCGCACTCGTTCACCGTTTGATCGTCGTGATTTTTGGACAGAACGTTCCTAAGACATAGAGGTACGTTCTGAACGGTGGAGATGTGGTTTGGATGTTTCTAGGTCGGTCTGAAGAGTGGAAACCAGAGGCTGTTTTGTGAGAACGTTTTTCACAAATTCTTCTCTTGCTTGTATGTTGTAATCCGAGATTGGTGTTCGATCTTGATGATGATGATGTATGCCTCTAGTTTTATCTAGGGAAGACTTCGTTTGTACCTCACTCTTGATTATAGTGGATTTTAAGCGGCCTACGGGTCCCGTGGTTTTTTACTCCGTTTTGGGGGTTTTTCCACGCTAAAATTGTCTCGTGTTCGTGGTTGTGTTTCGATTATTATCGCCTTCATATTTCAGCGGTTATTGGGAGATATTGAGATTCCGTTGCGTTGCGCTTTCTCCCAACATAAACGAAATCATTTTCCATAAATTAGATGTCTTTTTTCACTATATTGGATTAATATACTTATGGTGAAGTAAAAATAAAAATACATCTCCACACGTGTAGAAAAATAATGAAAATAGATTATTGATCGTATTTAATTATTCATGTAACATTACAAAAATTATATATAATTTAGGATATTAATCTCAATTAGGAACTATGACGAATACTTGTGACAAAGTAATACATCGCGATAGAATTAACATTTTCTATCATTTTAAAGTTTAGAAAGTACTGTGCTACTTTCCACTAAAAAAAAAAGTACTCTGCTACTTTGAAATTATAGACATAGTGATAAACGGAAACAAGAGAGGAATAAATAAGATAAATAATCCTTACGACATGTACAACAGTGTTTACGACAAGTACAACAGTGTACACTGCCCAAAACGACATAAACTAATAAACTGCTGTACATATGAAAAGTACGGCCCAGACGTCTGGTTTTGACCTAGTCAAGGTCCAAAAATCGGATTATTTTTGTCCCAAATAAACCGATACCGGTCCGATACAAGAAGAAGAAAGAAAACCCTACTCCTACTAACCGAGTTTTAGTACAATATTCAATAATATATATGGTTTACGCCTTTGCAGCCTTATATTATTTGAAGTTCGGACTATGTATATTATTTTTCATTTTATTTAACTAATTAGAAATATTTTCAAAAACCAGACTGGCTCGGTTTCAGCTTGGTCACGCCTGGTTTCAGCATGGAACCGATCGCACATTGGCCAACATCCATGTCCGGGCCAAAAAGGTACAGAAAAAAACTGGCACCCAGCTTAACCTTCATTATATGTATGCTATACATGTATGCTACAGCCAAATTTCTTGCTTTTCATCCTAGTTTCATCAACACAAAAACTGATCGGAACCGGTATCGAAATCGGACAAAAAACGAAATCTAAGTTTCAGACACAAGTCCATTAAGACAAATAGTGAGTTTCGTACACAAGTCCATTAAGACATTCATAGATCACTGAAAGCAAACATCAATCATAAATTATTGATATAAAATTACGAAAATCGAGTCAACTCCTTGACCTATTTCTTAGCCTTGTTACCTCCCGATGTGTCCCCGGCCGCGCCCGCTGCCTTCTTCGCCGTCTTTTCTTGGAGAGCCTTGGCGTCCCTGTTCCGAAAATTCACATACAAAGATATCAACTTATATACATACATATATATATTATAATCAAGCTTAATACAAGATCTAAGTTCAACTATGGCATTCAAAAACACCATTCAACCATATAGTCTAGTATAAGATCCTTTCGGAACACAAAAACTCAAACAAAACACACACACATAAAGACCAGATAGAACATGTCAATGCAGATCTAGAACAAGAAGCCAAAATTCAAGCTAACGAATCGATAATCGAATCCGAATATTTCAGTGGGTAATCTCCAAATTCAAATAAGAAGAATCGATCAAATAAAACCAAATAGGATCCGAAACCCTAATCCGAACCTCTCTCGGCGCTGCTCGGGGGTGAGGCCGTCGTCCTTGTTCTTGCCGCCCTTGTTCCTGGCCGCGGCTCGCTCGCGATCTTTCTCCCTCTGATTGCCTCGTGGGAAACGGAGATCGGAAGTCAAGGAAATCTCACAAACACAGAACAAGAAGAAAGAGCTAGAGATCGAAAAACAGTGAAATCGAAAGAAGGAAGAAGGCGAGATCGAGGATATGAGTCATCGTCGAGGAGCTCCCAAGCGATCGGTGAGAGGATTTTTCCGTGCGATGACACAAATTGTGGCTTCCCAAACTAGAGGTGCAAGTCAAAAGAGACAAATTATACAAAAGTCAAGTCTCAACTCAACTATATTATATATATATATAATATAGGTGGGAAATTTATTTTTTTATATCCTCAACTTTTATTTTTAATACAAATATACCCCCAAAATTTTAAAAACAGCTAAAGTATACCCTTAAAAAGTCTATTTTCTTTTAAGAACTCAAAATTACTCCTTATTAATAATTTTTAAATTTTTTATATTTCATATATTTTCATTTTTCACCAAAATATATCTTATGCTTAGATTTTTATTTTTTTAGTTGTTTAAATAAATGATTAAAAAAAGGAAGATGAAGGACAAATCATACACCAAGGGTATACTTTAATTGTTTTTGAAATTTGAGGGTATATTTTTGCCAAAAATGAAAGTTGAGGGCGTAAAAAAGCAAATTTCCCTATATATATTTATACATATATATTTCTAAATTTTTAGGGATATTTGCGGTAAAAGTATCACAAAGTATTTCATATGTAGTACATGATTTATTCAAATTTTTATTTCATTATGAAAAACGTTTTAAAAGCAAACAAAAAAATAGTTATTCAGTAAGAAATTAAAAACTTACAACTGGAGTTTTTTTTTTTTTTTTAATTTTTGCTACGATAAAAATTAAATTTGAAACTTACGGTATAACTTAAAAAAAAAATTGTTACGACAAAATGAAAATTGAAATATGGTGCAACAATGAGATATTGACATGTGTTGTTCTGTTCGATTCACAACTGTTGTTGTTATTATTATTATTATTATTATTAGTGTTCATGATATAGGTTAATAGCTTTGAGTTTTATCGCAATATTATTTTATGTATTATTTGATTTTAATGTATTTTTATTTTAATGTAAAAATTATATTTTTTTATTTTTTATAACATAAATTTGGTCGTTAAAATTATTTTTTTCGTTAAAAGGACCGGCTTAGGGTTTGGAGAAGCTCGGAAATGGGGGCAATGTCAAGAAAAAAAAATCCCAGTTAGCAGTCTCGGTTTCACCTGTTTGGATAAGGTTAAGAAACTAATTTCAGTTTATATGGATCAAAATATTTAGTCAACTTTGATATTAATTAGTTATTACAATCTGAAACTGAAACAACTAGAACAAGTTGTCTCATTGCAAAAAATAAAATAATTATTAGTCGTCTAACGCGACCATAGAACAAATTTTAAACAACTATTTAGTTGATGTATGTTTTTATATCGAGAGAATTCTATTGCCATGATTATTTCCATTATTTATTCTTTTTTCAAATTTGTGTTAGTTATTTTATTTTTATTTTTTTATTTTTTATTTTTTTGATATAATTGAAGAACATGACCTTTGTTCCATTTATGTATTCAAGCCCATTTGAAAGAGTTTAGGCCCAATTCTATACCAAATCCTGCGGGCTTGAATTTATTATAGATCTTTTAAATATTTTCTAAGTGCTTAAAAATTATTGTGGAATTTAATTAGATTGATATTTGATAAATTAATAATTTTGATTAGATAATATTTTTTTAAAGTCTTGATTTTAACTATTAAATTTTTTCTCGATAATATAAGTTCTACTAATATTAATTTATAGAGGTTATGTCATAAATAGTAAATATTATTTTCAATAAGATAGCATGTTTTGATTTTTTATATTTTCTAAAACTAACATTTATATTTCTCATAGCACACGCCCTAAGGTAGGAACTGAGTTAGTTGTTGCTAGGATAGCCTAGTGGTAATTTCACACTACCTCCAAAGTGGAGATTGTGGGTTCAATCCCCACATGCAGCAAAGCTGCCTTAAAAACAAAACAAAAAACGGTAGGAACTGAGTTATCGTTGGGTAAGGTAGTCCAATGATTCATCTCGATCTCGTCGATAATATTAGGATTCGGACTCTCGTTAACACAACTCAGCGGTATCACTCTCTACGACTAACTCAATTCATTGACCACTCGAGATTTCAAAGTAAAGTAAATATTAATTTTAAATCAATAAACCTATTCAAATTTAGTAAATACTAAATTGTAATTCTAAATCAATTCCAAATGCTTAATTGAATCTCGTTTAAATATCACTTCCCAATTTTTACAGAAAAATAAAATAAAAAACATATCAACATATAAACCGATATCGGTAGTAATAGAAACCGCATTCAAAACAGGTAATTTGAGGAAAATTTATCGAGAAATCGGGACAAAGTATCGTGTACTTAGGGGTGTGCAAAATAACCGGTAACCGAATTTTAACTCCGTAACCGAAAATTATCCGGTTTAAAATAACCGTAACCGAATTGTTTTGGAAATATGTTAAGGTTAACCGCATCCAGCTTCAAACAAGATAAGGTTACATGCTATTTATTTTTCAAAACAGGTTATTTTTGTAACTGGTTTTTATAACCGGTTTTAATATTAAATTTTTATGTAAATATTTTAGAATTAAATTACGTAGGGTTACTTCTCTCTTCAATCAAAAGTCTCCTTGACTTCTTGGATGATTTATAATTGTTGTACTTTTTGGATTTATGTTTTGGATCGGTATGTTTCTTTTTTGACTGAGTTGTTTTATTTGCGATTTATTTTGGACCGATACGTGTTATTGTTGCGATAAAATGTGTTAAATGCTATATTTATAAATAAAAAACAGGTTAAGGTTATTAAGCATGTTAATCAGATTTTGATAACCGGAAATTAGGTTCCGGTTAACCGGTTTTAAAAACAGGTTAAAGTTATTAAACACATGACTAACCGGAATTAGGTTAAGGATACCAAATAGTGAAAAATAAACAGGTTAGCCAACCGGTTGCAACCGTGTACCCTCTTTGATACCGAATTAAAAGTTTCGAAATTGTAGAGGGCGATTTTTACCACCTTGCAGTCACAAGGAAAACCGTAAAGAACGCAATAAAAATATATACACGATTATTCCCTGATTTATTTATCCCGAAAGGACTCGGTTTTCCACGTTTATTAGCTTGGACAATCGAAGAATAATGATAAGGATATGATTTGATGCCGCACCACGCCGCTCTCGACGAGGCTGCCTACGTACCCGGCTAACCAGGATCAGGTCATCACGTAGTTCAATGAGTTTTGGCTTGATCTCTTCATTCTTTCTCTTCTCTTTTTCGTTGGTTTTCTTCTCTCTTCTTTCTCTTTCCTCTCTTTTTCCTCCTTCTTGGCTGAATGTCTCTCGGCTGATTTTCTTGGATCCCCTCTTAATGAGGTTTCTTTTATTATATATAGGGTTAGGGCTGATTGAGCCTTTTCACTTTGGGCTTTTTCTGCGAATTGGGCCTTTCGTCATGGGTTAAGCCTTTCTTCACAAACTGGGCTTTTATGTTGACTATGGTCAACATATTTCTTGCCTCTATTCGACGTCGTTTTTGGGCCGTAATGGCATGCCTTATGTTAAGGATGGATTTGACGAAATCTGACATCAACAGTTAGTCCCCCATTTTATCAAGTGTGAAACACTTGGTAAAATGAAAGACAAACTATTAATTTCGAGCTTTGTTGACCACTTTGGTTGATGCGTTTACCTCGAGAAATGTTGTCGGAGAAATTTATCGTAATCTGTTGGTTGGTGGATTTCATTTGGGAGGCTGATGCAGAATCCTGCTGAGTTGTAGTTGGTTTCGTCGGATGAAGCATCTTTCTCATGACGGTGAAATCTTCTTTGACAAACTCCTCGTGATGACGAGCTCGCTATAGCAACGAACTCATCGCGGTGATGAATTTATTCCTACGATGGACTCTTTCTTCGACAATATTATCAATAAAGTAGCAGAATTTTTTCCCTTTTACCTTGTCGTCGCCATGTTGTTCCTTTTGCATTCTTTCTTTCATTACTACCCATCTATTTTCAGCTTCCTTCTCGCAGGTCGCTGAGACTCCTCACGTTTCTTGTCCGTTGAGGTACGCCGAGGGGGTGCTAGCCTCGTTTCTTAATGAGAGCGATGGGCACTTTGTCATCCTCGAAGAGTTTCTCGAAAGATCTGATAAGGCGCACCGTCACCACGCTCTCCGAGGACCCAAACGATGAGGCTTTCCGAGCACACGACAAGTTTGGAATCTCTGAGCCGGTAGGGGCTCCTTCGGGTATTTCTGCTCGAGTTCATGAGGCGAGACCCCAAGTATTATTCCACGGTGGAGAGGCTTCTTATGGATGTCCTAGTTGAGAGCGCGGAATTCGTCATAGAGCAAGTCGCCGACAAAGTTGTTCGGGATGATTGAACTTCCTCTATTTCCTTTTGTAAATTATTTTGTGGCTGCAATGTATCAATCAGGATTTGCGCCGGAGCGGCTTTGTATTTTTCCGGGGTATGCACACTAGCGTCTTACGTACCAGGCTTTTGTGCGCCGGAGCGGCTTTGTAGTTTGCCGGGGTATGCGCCGTAGCGTGTTACGTACCGGGCTTTGTGCGCCGGAGCGGCTTTGTAGTTTGCCGGGGTATGCGCCGTAGCGTGTTACGTACCGGGCTTTGTGCGCCGGAGCGGCTTTGTATTTTCTTTGATTTGTCGGCGATGAGCTTGTCGGTATGCACCGGGCTCTGTCGCGATGAAGTGCTTGGCACTGATTTGTCGGCGATGAGCTTGTCGGTATGCACCGGGCTCTGTCGCGATGTATCGATCGGAATTTGCCGGAGCGGCTTTGTATTTTCTTTGATTTGTCGGCGATGAGCTTGTCGGTATGCACCGGGCTCTGTCGCGATGAAGTGCTTGGCACTGATTTGTCGGCGATGAGCTTGTCGGTATGCACCGGGCTCTGTCGCGATGTATCGATCGGAATTTGCGCCGGAGCGGCTTTGTATTTTCTTTGATTTGTCGGCGATGAGCTTGTCGGTATGCACCGGGCTCTGTCGCGATGAAGTGCTTGGCACTGATTTGTTTTCGTTGGCCCATATGCCGTAGTAGTGTCTTTTGTATGCTTGGCCCATTTGCCGTAGTAGTTTCTTTTGTATGCTTGGCCCATTTGCCGTAGTAGTCTCTTTTGTATGCTTGGCCCATTTGCCATAGTAGTTTGTATGTTGGCCCATTTGCCATAGTAGTTTCTTTTGTATGCTTGGCCCATTTGCCGTAGTAGTTTCTTTTGTATGTTGGCCCATTTGCCGTAGTAGTTTGTGATATTCGGCGATGAGCTTGTCGGTATGCACCGGGCTCTGTCGCGATGTATCAATCAAGATTTGCGCCGGAGCGGCTTTGTATTTTTTTTGGGTATGCGCCGTAGCGTCTTACGTACCAAGCTGTGCGCCGGAGCGGCTTTGTAGTTTGCCGGGGTATGCGCCGTAGCGGCTTATGTACCCAGCTGTGCGCCGGAGCGGCTTTGTTTGGTATATCAGGCATTTTCGCCGTTTTGGGCTTGGTCGGTACCCTAAATGTATATATATGTTTTCTCGGCACTCTCGCCGGTTTCTTTATAATTTTGTAGACATATGTATATTGTTACCTTTTTTTGCGATGAGGTCAGCCAACTTCGTCGCCGATTTTGCGCCTTGGTTAGGATAAACCTCGTCGTGTCCGCATCAAACTTCGGTTTTATGAGGGTCGTCATCGTCGAGCGCGTCTCAATCAGATCTCCTCGAAATGTTGGTAATGGCGTCTTCGTTGATGATTTCCCGGTGGAGGCGAGCTTTATTTGATGACGAGCTGTCTGGTGACGAGCTCTTTTTGGTGACGATCTTCTATTGGTGATGAGCTCTTCGAGCTCCTCCTTCATAAGCTCCTCGAGGTCTTCTCTGTGATGAGCTCCTCGAGGTCTTCTCCTTCGTGATGAGCTCATCGAGTTTCTCCTCGTCGTGATGAGCTCTACGTGATGAGCTCTTCGAGATGAGCTCCTCGAGCTTTCCTCTTCGTGATAAGCTCTTCGTGATGAGCTCTTCGAGTTTTCCTCTTCGTGATGAGCTCATCGAGCTCCTCCCTTCGTGATAAGCTCTTCGAGCTTCCCTCTTCGTGACAAGCTCTTCGTGATGAGCTCTTCGAGATGAGCTCCTCGAGCTTTCCTCTTCGTGATAAGCTCTTCGTGATGAGCTCTTCGAGCTTTCCTCTTCATGATGAGCTCTTCGTGATGAGCTCCTCGAGCTTTCCTCTTCGTGACAAGCTCTTCGTGATGAGCTCTTCGAGCTTTCCTCTTCATTATGAGCTCTTCGTGATGAGCTCTTCGAGTTTTCCTCTTCGTGATGAGCTCATCGAGCTCCTCCCTTCGTGATAAGCTCTTCGAGCTTCCCTCTTCGTGACAAGCTCTTCGTGATGAGCTCCTCGAGCTTTCCTCTTCGTGATAAGCTCTTCGTGATGAGCTCTTCGAGCTTTCCTCTTCATGATGAGCTCTTCGTGATGAGCTCTTCGAGATGAGCTCCTCGAGCTTTCCTCTTCGTGATAAGCTCTTCGAGTTTTCCTCTTCGTGATGAGCTCATCAAGCTCTTCCCTTCGTGATAAGCTCTTCGTGATGAGCTCTTTGAGCTTTCCTCTTCATGATGAGCTCTTCGTGATGAGCTCTTCGAGATGAGCTCCTCGAGCTTTCCTCTTCGTGATAAGCTCTTCGTGATGCGCTCTTTAAACATTTGTAACTTTCTCCTCGAGCGTTCGTTTTAAGCAAATGACCTATCAAATCGAAGCTAAAGACATAATCTTTGAGAAAAACTAGAAATCATGTTTAGATGATAAATATAAACGAGAATATGGTCTGAGGAGCGACGGGCGACGAGCAGGAGTCTGACGAAGCCATCGCTCTCGGTAACCAATCTTCCGGCGTCCATAACTTTTTCCTCGAGCGTCTGATAGGGGCGAATGACCTGTCAAATCGAAGCTAAAGACATAATCTTTGAGAAAAACTAGAAATCATGTTTAGATGATAAATAGAAACGAGAATATGATCTGAAGAGCGACGGGCGACGAGCAGGCGTCTGACGAAGCCATCGCTCTCGGCAACCAATCTTCCGGCGTCCATAACTTTTTCCTCGAGCGTCTGATAGGGGCGAATGACCTGTCAAATCGAAGCTCAAGACATAATCTTCGAAAAAAATTAAGAAATTATGTTTATATGATAAGTAACAACGGGGATATGGTCCAAAGAGTGACGGGCGACGATCAGGCGCTTTACGAAGCCGTCGTCCTCGGTGACCAATATTCCGATGTTCATAACTTATGCCTCGAGCATCCGATAGAGGCGAATGACCCGGAAAATCGACGATCAAGGCAAGGCCTGTAAGAAAACGCTAAAAACAAAACACAATTTTATTTATCAAAGGTAAAGACGAGATCAGCGCTCGGTGCTGTCGTTATCGTCGTCAGTCGTCTTCTCTTCGAGTTCCTGGCTGTGAGCTAGAGAAAAACTAAGCCCCATGGTGGGCGCCAAACTGTAGAGGGCGATTTTTACCACCTTGCAGTCACAAGGAAAACCGTAAAGAACGCAATAAAAATATATACACGATTATTCCCTGATTTATTTATCCCGAAAGGACTCGGTTTTCCCCGTTTATTAGCTTGGACAATCGAAGAATAATGATAAGGATATGATTTGATGCCGCACCACGCCGCTCTCGACGAGGCTGCCTACGTACCCGGCTAACCAGGATCAGGTCATCACGTAGTTCAATGAGTTTTGGCTTGATCTCTTCATTCTTTCTCTTCTCTTTTTCGTTGGTTTTCTTCTCTCTTCTTTCTCTTTCCTCTCTTTTTCCTGCTTCTTGGCTGAATGTCTCTCGGCTGATTTTCTTAGATCCCCTCTTAATGAGGTTTCTTTTATTATTTATAGGGTTAGGGCTGATTGAGCCTTTTCACTTTGGGCTTTTTCTGCGAATTGGGCCTTTCGTCATGGGTTAAGCCTTTCATCACAAACTGGGCTTTTATGTTGACTATGGTCAACATATTTCTTGCCTCTATTCGACGTCGTTTTTGGGCTGTAATGGCACGCCTTATGTTAAGGATGGATTTGACGAAATCTGACATCAACAGAAATGCTTGTTAAAACCCTTCGTATTACGAAACGCCTCTGATATCTCTTTCCATATCATCATACATAATACATATTATATACATACACACATAGAAATATATATATATATATATATATATCTTTAAAAAAATATAATATACTGGGTGAATGTAAATTGTAATACTCACTGGCTCTTCCTCAGCTTCTGCGTCACTCTCTCATGAAAAGCTTGTACATAAACTGAAGGGCCCTTTTCCAATGCGCCTTCGTTAGACCCTAATCGCTTCAAATTTCAGGTAACAAATTCGAATCCCCAATTTATATTTCAAGCTTTTCCCTGGGTTCTAATCGAAATCTCAATCTGGGTTTCTTCTTCGATTTTTATTTTTTTGGCGATTCTCGGATTGAGTTCATACTTATGAATGGATAATATTTATGGGTTTTGATTGGTAGTTCAGTTCAGTTCATGCTTGTATTGTATTTGTGCTTACTGAGTATCGATCGATGACTGAGATTTTGGGGTTTATATATATATATATATATATATATATATATATATATATATATATTTAGGTAGCCATGGGTAAGAAGATTAAGAAGAAGGGTCGAAATCCTCTGAAGGAGAAGCGAATTGCTTCCAATACTCAGAAGAAAGCGTTGGAGCCGAGTAGCGTCGAGGCTGTCGATGGTGTCGTTTCGCTTGCGAAGGAGAAAAGGGTGTGCCCGCATTTCGAGAAAGGCATCGTTTTAGACGCTCTGGTGGCTAAGTTTGAGTCCCGTGAAGAGGCTGCTGCGCAGTGCAAAGACTGCAGGGAGGGGGCGGTTGATCGGAAGGGCGGGAGGTCAAAGGGCAAACACGGGAACTCGAACTCGAAGGGGAGCGTTTGGGTTTGTCTGGCGTGCGGGCACTTTGCTTGCGGAGGCGTCGGGCTTCCGACGAGCCCGAATTCTCACGCTCTTCGCCATTGCAGGCAGAACCGTCACTCGTTAGTTGTGCAGCTCGAGAGTCCCCATCTGTTGTGGTGTTTCCCATGCAGCTCGATTCTCGAACCCGAAAAGATGGAAGAATACGAGGAACAGAACAAGGCTTTTCTGAGCGTGAAGAAGCTGATAAAAGGGCAGGCGGCAGACGGGTCAACGAACAACGTCGACGATGATTCGTTGCAAGCCTGGAACAACTCAGTGGTTTCTGCGTCGAACGATTCAGAAAAGAAGCAAGGCGGTTATGTTGCACGGGGATTGATTAATCTCGGGAACACTTGCTTCTTCAATTCGGTTTTGCAAAACCTTCTTGCTATGAAGAAGTTGCGTGACTACTTCCTTAACCTGGATATATCGGTCGGACCTCTTACTATGTCACTGAAGAAGATCTTCATCGAAACGCTTCCAGAGGAAGAAGCCCCGGCTAACTCCGTGCCAGCAGCCGCGGTAAGACGGGGGCGGCAAAGCGTGATTAATCCGGGGGCATTTTTCGGGAACGTTTGTGCCAAATCTCCCCAGTTCAGGGGATTTCTTCAGCACGATAGTCATGAATTGCTTCGTTGCTTACATGACGGATTGTCATTAGAGGAATCGGCTATGCGAAAAACCATGAATTCTTCAAAGGAAAACGGAAACTCTTCCAGCCCGATTCATACCTTTGTGGATACGGTATTTGGGGGTCAACTATCGAGCACCGTTTGTTGCCTCGAGTGTGGGCATTGGTCAACCGTGTATGAACCGTATTTAGATCTTTCCTTGCCTGTGCCAACTAAAAAGCCGATATCGAAGAAGACCCAACAGTCAACCCGCTCAAAGAAACCGAAGCTTCCACCAAAGAAACTTGCTAAAAACCGGCCTAAACTCAACAGAGGCGCGGACTCTGTGTCCGATGGTTTGATTAGCAAAGATCAATCACAGTCTTGTTCTTCCGGCCCATCTAATTGTTCCGACGAAAGTACTTCGGTTGTACAAAATTTTCTGCGTCCCGATGAACGTGAAAATAAACCCGTCGCCGCTACCGAGGGATGTGAGAATAAGCATACTTATGAGGATGTAACCGAGCAAGCGTCTTCTTTCTTGGATGATTTTTCATGGTTGGATTATCTCGAGCCAGAAGCTCTCTCAGATAACAACGATTCCGCTGTTCCCATACCTCTTCCTGATGTGGAAAACAAAGATATGTTGTTAAACAACGTATCTGAGCAGACCGTTTCTGAATCGGCTAATCAGATGTCACAAGTGAATGGCGAACGTAAACAAGAATCGGCCATGAAGCCTCAGTTTTCTTCAGTTAATCCATGGGAGGACGAGACACTTCCAGTGGCTCAAAGCTCGGACGTTTTATTGCTTCCTTCTAAAGACGGACCCGAACAAGAACCGGATACAAAGCCTCAGTTTTCTTCAGTAAATCTATGGGAGGACGACACTCTTTCAGTGGTTCAAAGCTCTGAAGTTTTATTGCCTCATCATAAAGACGAGCCCGAACAAGAACCGGACACGAAGTCTCAGTTATCTTCAGTTAACCCATGGGAGGACGAGACTCTTCCAGTGGTTCAAAGCTCTGAAGTTTTATTGCTTCCTCTTAAAGACGAATCCGACCAAGAACCGGACACGAAGCCTCAGTTCTCTTCAATTAATCCATGGGAGGACGAGACTCGTCCAGTGTTTCAAAGCTCGGAAGTTTTATTGCTTCCTTATATAGACAATAACTCTTCTGCTGTGGAGTTTGAAGCCGAGGCGACTTCATCAGTTCAAGGCGCTCAAGAAGATTTCGATGGCTTCGGTGCGATGTTCGATGAGCCCGAAGTATTTATCGGACCCAGTGCAGGGCCTGAAACCGGGTTTATGGCAACCAACAGCAGTGAATCAGATCCTGACGAAGTTGACGATTCGGATTCACCAGTGTCCGTGGAGACTTGTTTGGCTCATTTCACGAAGCCGGAGATTCTCTCCAAAGAAAATGCTTGGCATTGTGAGAACTGTTCCAAGTCTTTCATTCTTCAGCAGTCGCAAGTGAGTAAGCATTCGAAAATCGTGTCCGATTCACTGATCAATGGAAGTGAGACTAGTTTTGGCAGTTTGAACAAGCTTGATTCAGCGCCAAGCTGCTCAAATGATCAAACCAACGAGCTCGTGAACGAATCTGAAGACTCTTCTGGTTCGTATCACACTTGCAGGCAAGAAAGCTTAAGCGACAATGCCACGGATTCAGGTCGCTCTGCTGACCACAGTATTTCTGAATCTACGACTAACAAAGCTAAAAAAGTCAGACCTTCGTCGAGGAAGAATCACAAATGGGACGACAGTGTGGAAGAGGATGAAGTAGATTCCAAAAGCGTAAAGGTCAAGAGGGATGCGACGAAGAGAGTCCTTATCAATAAAGCTCCACAGATTCTGACGATTCATCTCAAGAGATTCAGCCAAGATAATCGAGGCCGCTTAAGTAAATTGACCGGACATATTGCTTTCAGAGAAGTGATTGATCTTAAACCGTATATAGATCCCAGGTAATTTTACGCTTCTATCCGTTCCTCTCTCTCGTACCAAGTTTCTTTTTTTATTTCAGTTTTGAAATATTGGGTTTTATTATCGAATTATAGAAATCATGTGTCTTTTTATTTCGGTCGTGTTTGCATTTTAAATTTAGCATATTGTTCTGGATTTTTTTGCACATGGATTCTTATTTTTGTTTCATTACTCATTAGAATCATATATCTGAATTAATTGGTGGTTTTGAACAAAAATTTCTCTCCTTACCTGTTTCAGATCTTATTTATGGTTCCTCGGGATTTGGGATAAAACCGAAACATGGAACTGAGCTTGTGGTCTTCTTTGGCCCTGTCCCAATTTTTTGGGCCTTCCAAACCCCGGCTCTGTTCTGGTCCTGGTTTGGAAATAACCCGTATTTGTTTTTTTTTTTGTTTTTGTTTTTAAAGAGAACGGGGCCAGGACAATTAGAGAGCCCGGTCTCTTGGAAATTTCTTCAAAATCAAAGTTTTTTAAAAATTAATTATATGTATGAAAGTAAGAAATAACGGGACGGATATTTTGGCCCAGGCCATCCGGGTACGGTCCTAGTTTTTGTGCTGAAACCGGGCTTTGATGCCAAAAAATTTCACCTAATCGTGATTCTCAAACTTGAATTCTAGAATGTCGAAAAAACTATGTTAATGTAGTGAATATTATGGCAGGTGCGATGGCGATGAAAGGTACGATTACCGCCTCGTAGGCGTCGTCGAACACCAAGGGAACATGAGAAATGGACACTACGTCGCGTACGTGAGAGGGAAGGCTGCGAAAAAAAGTGACGACATTTCCGTGTGGTACCATGCAAGCGACGCATACGTGCGTGAAGCCAACTTGGAGGAGGTCCTTCGCTGCGACGCTTATATCTTGTTCTACGAAAAGGTTTGAATTTGAAGCGACCCGGTATACTTCCTGTGAAATGCATTATTTTTTTCTTCAGTTACCGGAGATTTTGCTTGAAGGAGTTTCGTAAAGGTCGACCGGAGCGGAGGTGAGTGTACTACGATCACCATACACATTTTATACCATTCTTTTGACATTGAATTAGTTTCGAAGATTAGCGAATACCAGTAAAAATGGTTGAACATAATTTTTTTTCTTCCTGAAGTTTTTTCGAATTTTCGAGTTTGAGAATAGGGAGAATAGGGGTGAGAGTGGTCATTGAGAAAATAGAGTTTTTTTTTTTTTTTTTATCGATTTAGTACACTATATGGATGGATAGATTGTGAAAATTTAAAATACATCTGATATTTTGATATTGCAACGAATGCCCCTTGATTATACAATCGTCGTCTTTTCTCCCCTGATCTTCTAATTAAATTCTTCGCCGCCTATACATTTAAAATTTCTAATCTTAAATGTTTCAGAAATTGGATTTTTGTTATATTATGGCTGAGCATGTTAATATTTACTAGTGTTGGTTCTAGATTTATGTTATATATATATATATATGTTCAGCTTCATAGATCTAAATTCTTTCTATTTGGTTAATTCATGAGATTTTTATCAAATTGCCATTTATGTGGTAAACGTTTATGAAAAATAATTATCAAAATATTACACACAAAATTAAAAAAAAAAAAGCATTTTTATTTGTATGAGCCCGGGGTTGATTTTGTAGAGTGAAAAAATAACATTACAGAAATGAAGACGTTAACCCGGTCTTAAACATAGATATCGAAAACTATTTGAATACGTTAATTCGGTCATTTGACACCTCCGAGAATATACTGTAATATATATATATATATATATAGATACATGACTCATAACTTGGATATATATGTTCCTAATTTTTTATTTTTTATAGGAAATGTTCCTAATATTTCTTATGTAATACAATTATTCAACAACATATGGGCTTTTCTTTATACTGAATAATGCATTACAAGAGAGAAAAAATAAAACAAAGCCCACAAGAAACCTGCACTGCATTCAATTCAAACTCCAAAAATAATGCAATAAATACTGAAAAAACAAAAAAAGGCAAAAGGGAAAAAGAGACCCAAAGTGAAGAAGTGTCATAAAACAAACCAATTAGAAGAAGCATACAGCAAAAAAGCTCTCATTCTCTCACTCTCTGTCTCACTTGAAGCTTGAGAGCTATTATAACATGGCACCAAAGCCAAGTCCCTCCTCATTCATCTCCGTGATCCTCCTTGTCTTTGCCGCGGCTTCGGAGGCGGCTTCGTCGACGTGGTGCGTGGCGCGGAGCGACGCGAGCGTGGCGGCGCTGCAGACGGCGCTGGACTACGCGTGCGGCACGGGCGGGGCCGACTGCGCCCCGCTGCAGGCCACCAACGGCCTCTGCTTCCTGCCCAACACCATCCAGGCCCACGCCTCCTACGCCTTCAACAGCTACTACCACCGCCGCTCCATGGCCCCCGCCTCTTGCGACTTCTCCGGCACCGCCACCATCGCCCAGTCCGACCCCAGTACTATACTATTACTACCCTCTCTCTCTCTATATTTATACATATATATAATGTACGCGTATATCAATATATATATATATATATATGTTTTTAATATGTTTTTGTGTTGGTGTTTATAGGTTACGGATCTTGTGTATACCCGTCTTCTCTGAGGTGAGATTTTACTACTTTATGCTCTTATATATATACATACAAACATATGTGATATTCTTCATGGAATCTCGTGTATTACATGCATGGCTGTTCTTTCTTCGGCTTCACGCAAATGAGATCTCTTCGCCTCTCTTCTTTATGCTCTTTGTTTTTTTTTTTTTTTGGAGATATATATATATATATTATAAAAGTATACTTCTTTTGCGTGAGGGCCAATCAGTGGAGTCCACGTGTCGTAGTGGATTTGACTTTGTTGACCGCTGAACAAGTATCGGTTTGAAATTGGAGTTTGAAAGGAAATGGGTTCTAAAAATTAAGAATATTTTGCATCATTTCATCTTTCAAATTTTAATTTTGATTACTTTTTTTTTTCTTTCTAACTTTATATATTACAACTAAATTTTGAAAAAATATATATATTAAAAAAATCTATCGCAATACTCATCAATTTTATGATATACTGATATAATCAAATTGTATTTATTTTTAAAAATCTTACAAACACGGTGAAAATTCTAATTATATACTATATAATATATATATATACAGTACACACACGTAACGAGGAGGGGGTTTGTACTGCTCTGGGTCAGATAAATTTGAGACCGTTGGATGAGGGTGTATAGCGACGGTGAGATTTGAGGGAGTGGCAGAGTGATCAGAGTTGAATATTTGACCAAATATGTATGGGCTCACTGAGGAGTCAAGTCATTCATCATTTTACTCACCACTTTTCATATCCTCTCTGTCCTCTTTAACTGCCACACACACAGTGCAGTACTGTAATTCACAATTTAAAAAATACTTAAATTGGTGATAAGAATCTTTTTTTTTTTTTTCAGCCATTTACTATTTTCATTATAATATATACACACTTACTTATTATATGCAATGCAATTATGCATTACTCCTTTGGCGAAATTTGCAGCACGGCCGGCGGGGGCAGCGCGTCGGGCTCGACGAACGGCCCGGTGACACTCACACCCGCAACGATGGCCTCGCCTGGCTTCAACGGCGGATACAACCCGGGAAGTGGAACGACACCCACGATACCCGACAACGTCGACGAATCGCTAGCGACACGCAATCTCGCAGCCCGAAGGCTTGTCGTTTTGTGCGTCCTCGCGCTCTTCTTGTCGTAGCGATCGGGAAAGAGGGTTGGCAGAGTTTTGTTAGAAAGTTGGAGCCAATTTAGCCGTTAATGCGATGGTTTTTATGTTCCATGATGTTACGTATCTGCTAAGCTTCCTTTTTTCTTCATCTATATTAGCTTAGATTTGGTCAAAACTTTGTAGGCCAAACATTCATTTTAATGGTACCAAGCATTTGGCTTAATTTTTTTATATCTAAATTAGTAATTACGAATCAGGGTGAAATTAGTAATTACAAGTGGGCAAAAACTGATTTGATAAATTATGAGCAAATTTTTAAAAAGTTAAGTAGGTGTGCATTTCATATAATTTCCTAATAATATATGTAATTATATATACGTGTGTGAGTTTATGAGTTAATAACATAATTACAGATTACACGATTTCTTGAAATATTGTAGTTCTTTCTTTCTTGATATATTGTAGAAATTTTGTAATTTATATAGCCGTTGAGGGGTTTTTTGTAATTCTGCTCTATCGATCGTTTTGATATTTTGTGTCAGGACTTAGGGACTGTATTGTCATTTGAACAAAAGGCTTTAATACGAGATGTCTTAATTCATGTCGTTTTTTAATTCCGTTATTTTAATTTGGGTTAATGATGGTAAAAATACCCAAAGTTTGGTCAAAGAACCCCTCCTGTACTCAAAGTTTAAAAGTGGTGGCAAAAGTACCAGAAGTCGTATTTGGAAAGTTGACCACTCTATTCTCGTAACGCAGTTAACTTACCCGTTAACTCTGGCCACGTGGACAAACACGGGTTGCTGACATGACAATTTTTTGTCACGTGGAGGAGCCCAATTAGGGGTTTAATTTGTTGTTTTTTCATAAACGAGGCTAATGTGGACTCATTCACGTGGCAAAAAATTGCTATGTGAGCAACCCACGTTTGTCCACGTGGCCAGAGTTAACATGTAAGTTAATTGCGTTACGAGAATGGAGTGGTCAACGCTCCAACTGTGACTTTAGGTACTTTTGCCACCACTTTTAAACTTTGGGTACACGAAGGGTTCTTTGACCAAACTTTGGGTATTTTTACCGTCATTAACCCTTTTAATTTCAACGTTATGAAGTCGCTCTTATTCGTTCGGAATTAATTTCTTTGATAAGCTACATTTATGTAGTTTAATTAATGCACCAATATCTTTTATTACGATTTTCGCATTACAAATTTCTATTAATTTAATATATATATATATATGTAAGTTTTGTCGTATGCATTTGGTTTGCAATTATGATTGTTAATTTTTACTTTTTGGTATAATTGGGTGAAACTGAAATCTATGATATAAGTTAAATTTAAAATACTTTTATACATTTACAAAATAAAAAATTATTGTGTAGCACCAAGGGTTAGAAACCACATAGTACTTTATTATTTTTTGTTACATACGATCAGAAAATAGCGTTACAATCCAAACACGGATTCAAAGGCAAACTTTTTTTTTCTTCTCTTTATTATGAAGAAAAAATTATAAACTATTCCGACCTATCCTTCGAGAATAAGGTCGGACACTCTCATTCTCGAAGAATCGTTAATGGCATAAATAAAAATACAAAAAATACACTAAATGTGGAAGACGAAAGGTAATCATGGGTCTATGATGATGGTAACATATAACATATAAATGATTTATATATATATATATATATATTTGTATTGTTCGTGTGATATCATTCATAAAGATATCAGTATACATTGAAAGATATTTTTTTTTTAGATATATATAAGTATATCTTCTATTCGACTTTGTTCTACCATTGAGCTAATTGGCATTAGGGCATTTCTCGGGCTGCCGGACAATGTAAATCTGGTCGCCGGAGACACTGTACATGTCCTTGTTCCGATGCCAACTCCATAACGCATGAGTCTCATTTTTCACCTGCAAAATAAATAAATAAAAATTAACCTCGCGATAAATAAATTTGCTCTCCATAAGCAAGATCCCGAAAACCGAGTTTTTTCTTTAGAAAAAAAAAAAGAAGAAGAAGCTAAAACTCAGTATAGTGATTACGATAAATCATTTGACAACATTTATGCTAATAACGGTATCATTCACGAAATGACATCACCTTACTCACAACACAATCAAACGGAGGGACCGAACCTAAAATCTCTCTCTTTAAAAAACAATTCTATATATTTAAGCCAATAATAAAAAAGGTTTCTCTAAGCCAATCATATTGACACAATTCTATATATTTAGTTAGCGTGGGAGACAAGAAACACACCTCTAAAATTCCATGGCCAAAGCTGCTCTCTCTGTATGCACTGTACTCAGGCTGTTCATCCCAACAGAACTTTCCCTTAGCCGGACCGGACGTGAAATTAAACGCGCAATACCCGCCGATGAATGTGTCGGGCGTCTCAGACGGAACCGGGCAGTTCCCGGGCTCGTCGGCGTGTGGAATGGCCATTTTTTCTGTGTTCCCACCATCGCCAACCGTTATGTAAACCGGAGCACAGGGGTCCAAAGTGTAATTGTAAACCCGGTTTGATCTTTCGTAGGCGTGAACCTGCATCCAAACAGCCCTCAAATATTGGTTTTAGTTGATCCGGAAATTTTCTACCTGCCATTTTGAATCGATATTTTACGATAAAAATCGGGACCAGCTTCAACAAATCGGGAACCCGTACATCCCAGTCCTGATTTTTCTAAATGAATTTTTTTAAAACCAGGAATAAATAATAAAAAAAAACCGGGTATTTCCTACCCATATCTGTAGAGGTGAAACTTTTCTACCAGTTACCGATACAAGTTTATAATCGATGTTTTACGATGAAATGCTCGAACGATCTTGATAAATCGGGAAACCCGTTTATCCCCGTCCTGATTCTGTTAAATGAATTTTGTTAAAGCCTTTTATTTGCTGGTACGATTACCCGTTCCGGTTTTTTGTGTTTGTTAACTAGGGGTTATTTGTCCACTTTAAGTAAGTGTTAAACCGGTAGATGGCGGTTGTTATTTTATTTTTACCAAGTACGGATATAAAACCGGTAACATAATGGTTTTTTTAGTGGTACTGGTTATCGGCCACTGAATATGAAGATTTTTATGTGATCCGTAATGAGTTGTAAAATACCGAAAAACAGAGCGGGACCAAAAAGCCTCCAAATACCGTATCTCGGGTTTCAACCCTCGGTTTTGGAAACAATAAAAGTTTGTGAATGGAGTGTCGAGTGCTTACGTGTCCGTTGAAGACCAAGTCAACGCCGTGGTGGTAGAGCAAGTCTTCCATCGCCACTCGCATGCACTCGACTTCTCTGTAGTGCGCAGTGTAGGTGCTGTACCAAGGAGCGTGCCATATGGCAACCAGCCACGGCGTCACTTTCCGGTCAACGCTCGCCAGGTCACTCTCCAGCCACTTGTACTGCTCAGCTGTGTCAAAAGTCATTAATTTTTCAAACTTTTGGCATCTCCAGAGTTTCCTTGTATCTCAAGTTAAAAGTTCAAATGCTCAACCCCTTGCGATAACCTTACTGACATCGAAAAACCGATAATGTCGAAAGATTGTTGACGTATGAACTTACATGTTTTGGCATAGGGAGCGTAGGAACCGAGCATTATGAAGTGAATGCCTCCGACGTTGAAAGAATAGTAGAACGTTGACGATGATCTGCTCTCTTTTGAAGGGAATGCGAATCGGGAATTGTAAGCCACGAATGTTTGATTCTTGGCCTGGTTTTCGATCTCGTGGTTCCCTTCGATCACCATTATTGGAACTTTCGAGATCAGAGGCTCCATATACCTTGCAGAAGATCATGACATGTATTTTATCGATAAAATTGTTCGAGAAATGTTTTTGGCGTAGCGTAGATTTATCATTTAGAAAATGGTTCGAGAATCATTGTGGCACGAGATCATATCAAGCCAAATGAACAGAGAAATGAAAATACCTTCCCCAATAATCCCAGCGAGGCTGATACGTTTCATGAATCGGAGTATCCGAAAACGTGCACGAATAGCAGTTCGACCCGGTTCCGTTGGTGAGGTACATGTTGGCGTAGCAGACATCACCGGCTAGAAGAATCAGATCGGGATGGTTGCTCGCCATGTGCTCCACCGTCGATGTTGTGTTGTATGTGAGACCGAGATCGCCCACCACTGCGATTCTGCTGGGATAGCTCGTGGGCCCGGGAATTGGCATGGTCCGGAAGAAATACACCTTGCTCATTCCTTGCATAGAATCTCCACATTGGTACTGATACAGGGTGCTTGGTCTCAATCCTGCAGAATATTAAGAGAGAAATTCTCGGTATTTAAATGCATTTCGGGTTTATAATAACTGTTGCTTCTGTTGCAAGTCAGCGCAAAATCAAAGCAGTAGTTTGAAAAAATGGACTTGAAATTGCACAAGTAGGCCAAGGAAGGGAGAGTAATGTAATAATTAAAAAAAATAGACGACGAAACAGCGGTTTAGGACGAGAAATACCTCGAAGACGAACATGGTGTATGATTCCGGAAGTGTAGTTTTGAAGGCCTTCGAAAGGGTAGAGCTGACTGTAGACGAGCGAATCGCCTCTCACCTTCTTCTTCAGCGGATGTCCGTACCGTCCGTAAATGACGACGCTGTCCACACTTTTCGGGTCCAACGGAGCTATGTCGTCTCCGATTTGAAATTCTCCTGCAAAAGTTCAGAGCAAACGACTTTATGATTAGAGAGAGTTCTCAGTTTCACAAATTAAAGAGACAACATTAGCCCCTCATTAATTATGATGGATGTGCGGATTTGGCCATTCTGTTACAGAAATAGCGAAAATGACCCCGTTACACCCTTAATACTTACACCGTTTTCCATATCTCAAGTTTTCAATCAAAATATTGCTTACGAAAATGTGTATTTATGTTTTGTAATATATAAATGGGTAAACTGCGGCTAATGTACCCAATGTTTGATCTTCTGCAGATTATGTACCTAATGTTTATTTTCGGCAGCTAATGTACCCAATGTTTGATCTGTTAGATATTTTCGTGTTTTCCGTCACTTGACCGTTAGAGAGTTATCCTCCTCTATATGTACACTTTTCGTATTTTTGACATAACTCACTCATTTTTTATCCAAATTTTATGCACGACCTATGGATGGAAAGATAAGAGATAGATCTACAACTTTGGTGTTTTAAGTAAAATCAGTTTTAGAAAAATACGAAATTTCAAATACAAGGTAAAACTGGACATTAGTTTAATACAAAATATTTGTTTCGAGCAAATTTTAATATACTTAATGACTTTTTATGATGAAACGTAAAACTAAAAAGTTGTAGATAAACTTTTTATCTTTCCAACGGGTGTTTATTTATAAATTTTGGACAAAAAATGAGTGAGTTATGCCAAAAATATGAAAGATTATTTCGCATCACATCTTTTTTATTTTTGGCATAACTCACTCATTTTTTGTCTAAAATTTATAAATAAACACCCGTTAGAAAGATAAAATATTTATCTAAAACTTTTTAGTTTTACGTTTCATCATAAAAAGTCATTAAGTATATTAAAATTTGCTCGAAACAAATATTTTGCATTAAACTAATGTCCAGTTTTACGTTGTATATGAAATTTCGTATTTTTCTAAAACTGATTTTACAAAACTTAAAACACTAAAGTTGTAGATCTATCTCTTATCTTTCTAACCATAGGTCGTGCATAAAATTTGGACAAAAAATGAGTGAGTTATGTCAAAAATACGAAAATTGTGCATATAGAGGAGGATAACTCTCTAACGGTCAAGTGACGGAAAACACGAAAATATTTAACGGATCAAACATTGGGTACATTAACCGCCGAAAATAAACATTGGGTACATAATCCGCAGAAGATCAAACATTGGGTACATTAGCCGCAATTTACCCTATATAAATATATATACATAGTATGAGAATTTATATAGTATTTATTATTTAATTGAAGAGAATATATTTGTCCGTTTCTTAAAAATAACAGACTTTCTTCGAAACTGGGACCAGAACAATACCCTGTTTTGAAAATTTGGGCCGGCCCGATAAAAACAAAAACATCGAAAACGCACAAATGGCGCTGTTACAAATATGTAAAATATGAGAGAGAAAGAGAGACCCGTGATCCAAGAAATCCAAACGGAGTTATAGTTGGCAGAGAGAGACACGGAGACTTGTTCCGGCTCAAAGCCGGACACGGTTCTCTGAAGCCTGGGGTCCGTGTTGGGCAAGTCGACGGCGTTGCCTCTGAAGCTCGTGTCCAACGGCACCGTCACCGGCCTGAACGGCCCTTCCAACGTCGTCGGAATCGCCGCCGCGTAGCCATTGGAGGTCAGGAAGAGCAGGAGCAATGTGATAATGGAAAGCAAAGCCATGAAAAACGACAACAAAGACGAAGCTGAAAGTGTCTGTCGTCGTCACGGGTTGGCTAAGAATTCTGATGAGAAAGACAAACGTGAAAGATATTAATGATTGTTGCACTTTTAAGTAATAAATAGCATGTATTTATAGGAGTATATCATGTGTGTATAGTGTATACTACACGCACATAAAATATTATATATAAATACATCGAGTATATATTACTAATACTTTATGTTTAGGGAAATTATGGCAAAAATACCCAACCTTATGAACTGAATTAACACATTCACCATTATTCTTTTCATTGGAAATTGACCGTTTTAGATCGAATTAATACAGTCAATTAATGTCTCTGTATTACAAAAAAATTGGCTTAAGAATATATGCCGGTAAAATAATATTATCAATAACCAATAGGGCTATATTAGTAATAATTGGCTAAAAGACCTCCCTTGGGATCCCATTAAAATCCCTACCCTTAAATACCCCTGCTAAGAAACATGAATAGTGCCGAAGGAAGTTATGAAAAGGTCATTCTCCAAAAAAAAACCCTATTGATTATTGATAATTTTTTTTATACACATATTCTTAAGTCATTTTTTTTTTCAATACGGAGACATTAATTGACTGTATTAATTCAATCTAAAACGGTCAATTTCCAATTAAAATGGTAATGGTGAAGATGTTAATTCGGTTCATACTTAGAATTTGAAGCAATGTGAAGACATTAATTCAACTAATTAACGTCTCTAAAAGTATCCCCGATAACAAAATAAGACTTCAAAGTATGTTCCGACCAAAAAAAGATATAAAAATATAAGTAATGGTAATATCTTGAGAATGTATGCACTAAGAGTTTCATATATATATATATATTATATAATACTTCTTTGAGATATCATGCTATATATTTTGGATAGCCAAATGTAACAAAAACAATATGATTATGTTTTTGTTTAAAGTTTGACTGTCAACCTTAAATTAACTATGTAATTGTTTTATTCATGATTAGGTTTAGTCGGCAAATTAGCTTCTCGAAGCAAATTAATATACAATTGATATCATGATCGACTTTTGTGTAATACTATGTTTACACAAAAGTCGATCATAAAATTTTCTGTTAATGTAATAATTTTCTGTTAAATCATAAAGGAAAATCGTCATTTTTATGGGGAAAACGACGAGTTATGAGGCTCAATGGTTAACGGATGGTGGGAAACCCAAAAAAGACGGTCCATGAGAAAATAACAAAAGAGGAAATGTCACAGGGGGGTACAATTTTAAGATCTCTAGAAAATAAAACATTAATTATATATAATATATAATTTGGGAGTTATGGCTTTGCAACATAAATAAGGGCTTTATTGGTATTATTTAAGGAAAAAGGTTGAGTTTTAGTTATTGGGCAAAAGACTCGTTTCAGAAGCAACTGAACTGAACTGTCACTAGTTGCCTACTTGGACAGAGCCTTTACCCATAAAATATGCAGGGACATTTTTGAATAAAAATACATTAATACCCTTTCAATTTTGATTATTTTTTTGTATAAAAAATATGTGGGTTTCAATTTTTACACCCAAAAATCATTTCTAATTATTCGAGAACGGTAACCGATACATCGCTAGTCAATATTCGGTGTAAGATTCGGTTTCCGTCTTCTTTTTTTTTTAACATTTCTTTCATTTTTGTGCAAGTTAGACCATTGTTAATTAAATAAATTAAGATCATAGTTCATAACTTCATATTTGATTTAATATTATTCAATGTCGTGTCGCATATAGCATATTCTTTCTGTAACATTATTTATTATTTCCTTCATTGTTATTGTCCAAAATTCATGTGACACGCTCATTTCGATGAATTTACCTTATGTAATTATATATTTAAGTCAACCAATCATTCGAGTTACATTTGTAAACTATAATATAATTAAAGTCTACCTCGTTATTCGAGCTTAATTTCCCAGATAAATCTCGTCAATCAAAACTATAATATTGCATAATAATACAAGTTATATTCATTAAAAAAAATACAAGTTATATTTGACTTTGTTAAACAGAATAAATAGATGAGAACTCTTTGTGAAGCATTATTTGGGGAGAGAAAATAATAATAATATAATTATTACTTGAGAATCAAAACATACCTTGATCAAGTTTAATAATGTCTTAACAATTATGATCCTGATACGGTTGTTTATTTCATGCACTTCCACACAAGAAAATTTTATATAATTAAATAAAATAGGGGAAAACACGGTATAAGTACTCACAGTCTTTGATTTGTCTTCATTAAGTTCATTTCCTTTTTTTTACTGGTGAAAGTTCCCAAACTTTGGTTTTGTTCCCCCATCCCTTCCGTCCCGTTTCTGTCCATAACCGCTAATGAGTGCCACGTGTCATCCATAGAACCCATTTGAGATAATCACGACATAAGTACCCGTAGTCTTTCAAATGACTCTGATAAGTACCTTTAGTCTTTCAGAGTCATCTGAAAGACTATGGGTACTTATGCCGCAATAATTTCAAAGGGGCTGTATGAGTGACACGTGGCAACCGTTGACGATTGTGGACGGAGATGTGACGGAAGGGGATTTGGGAGACAAAACCAGAGCTTGCAAACTTTTGCCAACGAAAAAAAAAAGAGAACTTATGCTGCAATTTTCCCAATAAAAAATGTATTATTTGTATCTTATGCGTGTCTGTGTGAGTGGTATGACATAACTTTTGTCAATCCAAACTTTCATATCATGCTTATATTGATCTTGTTTGGTATTTAATAACACATGGTAGCTGTCTAGTCTAATTTAGTAATTTATAATCCATCAAAGGAAACAAACCTCTAAAGAAGGATCTTTTGTGGAAACTACGATAAAACATTTATTTATTTATTTTTGACATAAACATTTATAAACTATTGTTGTTGAATAAGATGGATTGTCGAGAGGCAAGCAAATACAGCTTATGGCTCAAGGAGTCGACTCCTCCCACCCGCTCGCGGTTTCCGACGAGTGTCGGAAAAATTACAATTCAACACGGCCTCTAATTCGAGAGAATCAAACATCAACCTTAACTAATCACTAAACTAATACTTGAGCTAATCAAATTCAGCAGCTAAGTTAAATCTTTTTGGTTTTAATATCCAAAAACCAAAACATATTCGGATTAAGAACATCCGCGCATGTTACGCATATTATTTAAAAATGTACATATATGAAAAAATCCTCACGTATTACATATACGCGTAGTTGTCAAGACTCAAGAGAGCAATTCGCATAATTTCCCACCTGAGCTTTAATCTTTGGCGAACTAACCCCCAATCTTTAAGTTTTTGCAGATATACTTCATGATCTCTTTGGTTTACATTTTGGAATGAAAATGGGATTTCCACCGAAAATATTTAGAGTAAAGGAGGTATTTCTACCAAAAATTGAAGTTCAGGGGGCACACTGCTCACTGTCGGAACGATCAGGGGCATTCCTGCCTTTTACTCAATTTAAAAGCATATATAGATTAAGAAAAATTCCTCTCAAATTATGCTCATAACACTCCTTACTGATGCCCTACGTATATACTCAGTCAATACAAGTCAATCTTCCCACCTTCGACTAACTTCTTTATCGGTTTGTACCGGACGAAGTACAACACGTCAGGCTCCATTTCGAACGGCTCTTCTAACGGTCTCTGATTAGTTCTGACATATGAAACACTCGAGCCGGTAAGCAAATCAAACGAAATACATTTTTGCAAGATGAGTGTATCACAGTACATAGTGAAACATGTAGGAATGGTTTAATCATTAATGTAAGCTTACCTGTCGTCAGGATTTGCATCATCGCCATCTTCGAGTTGGATATGCCCGAGATAGTGCTTCGTCTTGCAAACGACAAACGTGTCCAATTGCGGTTTTGGGACTGAAAATCACACGGCGATGAACAATATTTGGAATGAGATACAAGCAAATGCTTTAGAGCTTTGCCCTCTCTAAACTTGTCGCATTAGATTTACCCCTCTTAGTTAAATATCTGACCGTTTCTGTTCAATTTTAAGCCATGTGCGTAGAGCGTGCTACATACAAATGATTTAAAATAAAAACAATTCGGATGAAGTTTAATGCACATAGTTTACACTTTGACAAGAACAGTTATAAGCTTTTGCGTTTTTTACAGACGGTTATGATAAGTTTAAGAACAAAGAAAAAACCAAAATGATTTCGATGGAGAATTACCCATGTCAGTCTCTTCGCTAATTATGGATTGTTTAAGCGCAGACTGATAATTGTCGGGCAGCCTCGAGAGAACGCTTTCTTCAAGGTGCGTCTTCAAATCACCAGAGCTCCTGAAATCACGGTCCGAAGAACACATCATAAACAAGATTTCATTTTCTTGCTATGTAAAGGGCAATCGCAACGGACCAAAATCTTTACCTCTCGGCAAACACTTTCTCGTCTTTTGAGAGACGTCTAAATTGCTCGGGAGTGTTCAAGATGTGGAACATGTACTTCTCAATCTGTCAGCACAACACGTTCCGTCAGAAATGGGCAAAAGAGAAAACAAACCACAACAGCTAAACCATAAACGGAAATGGATCCCGAACGCGGTTTTGTAAAAAGGGGGAAATGGTTTTCAGAGAACGAGCATTTTTGTGGTACCGGGTTTTAGTTACCGCCCTAAGCTATGGTTCTACCTTCTGAAGTCGAATTCGGAGATACGATCGCAACAAGAATTGGGTTCTGTCAAGATCCATTTGGTATAGAGACACCGTAAGCGGATCGACTCCGCTCTCCTCGAATTCTTCTACCGTCTCTTCCTGTAATATATATACATATACATAAAATCAAAAGATAAATCGATAAAACTCTTCAATCGAGATCAGCTCTGGCTCTAAAATTCTGGATTCCCCAATCAATCAGCTACAGATGAAGCATTATCAATACAGGTTCATGATTCCCTTCTCAAACCCTAAATTAGCTCCAACCTAATCATAATATATATATATATATATATATATATATATATATTTGTGTGTAGGTGTAATTTGGAGTTGGACTACCCATAATCGATTAACAGTGAAAACCCCAAATTCTGCTTCGTTCATCAATCAGTTAATCACAGATTGGTCATCTTCTACCAGAAACCCTAGATTTTACCGGGAAACAAACAGGGTACATACCAGTAAGAGAATCTGCTCTCTGATTCTGGAGATGAGAGCGGTCTCAAACTGGAGGATCTCCGGCGCGGCCCTTTCCCGGCGCCAAACCCGCTTGAGGTGATCGACGTCGGTGACAGAAATCAAGGTCTCGTAATCCTCCTCCGACTCGGTTTGAGTGGAATCCATGATCGATCGTCGAATCGAAGAACCAAATGAATCTCTGCTTCGCTGATGAAGAGTGGAAAGGGAAAATGGAGGGAAAATGAGAGAGTTTTCATTCCGCGCCAATATATATATATATATATATATATATATATATATATATTTAGAAAGTATTATTTGAGGCTTGCCCCTCCCTTTCTATATTTGTTCTAATATAGCTTCTCATTTTCTAAAAGGGCTTATTAGCAAAATACTCAATTACAATCAAACTATTTTAAAAACTACTTAAAGTTCAATTAATCCTAATCATACTCAATTTAAAGGCTTTTTCCCAAAAATACCCTTCTCCTTCTCTGCTCCTTCTCGTGTCTCTCTCATGACATTTTCCATCTCTCTCTCGCTCATTCTCTCTTCTCGCTCCTCTCCGCCGTCCGATTGCCGCCGCTCCGATCGCCTCCCTCGATTCGCCGCCGGACCGTTCGAAGCCCTCAACCCATTCGCTCGAGGATCTGCCTCAAGTCTGAAACGGCTTTGAGCAGCGACCGGACCTTGTAAGACGGAAGAAAGTAAGATTTTTCGGCAACAAGCTTTTCAAGATCAGAAATGGATCCGGCAATGGCGTCGAGATCGGGCTTCGGCTAGGCCGACTGTCGGCACAGAGCAATGCGTGACTCGACAGCGCATTTCGAGTCTTCGAAGCGGGAGAAGAAAGACGAGGTCGATTCGAATGACGGGTCTGAGTCTGCCGATCTGCTCTCCAACCAAGCCTGGTGGGGATCTGCGAGCCGCTCGAGCATCTCAGCGCGTTTTTTCTCGAGAGAAGGCTCGGATGCCTCTAACTGATCTGGCGTGAGGCTTTGGTTCAGGACTGATGAAGTGGGAGTATCGTCTTCGTCTTCTATCGACACCTCGTGTTCAACGCGTTCAACGCTAGGAAGCTGGAGAAGCGGAACGTGTTTGCCGGGATTCACCGGAACAAGTTGTTCATCGCCATTGTCGGGGCGACGGTGGTGCTTCAGGTTCTTATGGTGGAGTTTCTGAAGAAGTTTGCCAACACGGAGAGACTGAAATTGGTGCAATGGGGCGAGTACGTGGCGGTCGGGGCGGTGTCGTGGCCGATCGCTTGGCTCGTCAAGTGCGTGCCGGTGCCGGAGAAGCCCTTCTTCAGCTATATCAGAGGCATTTGTGCATGAATTCATTGATTCTTTCTTCGTTTATGTTACGATATTGCCTTGTATATTGCCTACTAATTAGGAAAGTAGTTAATATCATATATCTCCTATATTATATAATATTTAATTAGTATTATTTACGGTAGGGTTTTGTTTTGATGTACCACTATATATGTAACCATCAATAAAATGAGACACATATATCGGATTATTTCTTCCGCCGCTGTACTGCTTGTCATGGTATCAGAGCAGTGATATTTTTATCAATTCTTTATCCCTGTTATTCTTTGTCATTTTCTATGGCAAAAGATGATTCTATTTCTTCCTCCACTACAAAGAAAAACACTTCTCCTTACGATCTGAATCCCAATGATAACCCAGGCAATCTGATTACCCATGTCAAATTGACGGGCCCAAACTACGATGAATGGGCGAAAGCAGTTCGATGCGCTCTTCGTTCGAAGAAAAAATCTGGATTCTTAGATGGAAAAATACCTCGGCCGGCTGATGATTCACAAGATCTAGATGATTGGTACACGGTTAACTCGATGTTGGTGTCCTGGATTTTCAACACCATCGATCCTACTCTACGCTCAACAATTTCATATAAAGACAGCGCTTATGCGTTGTGGCAAGACATAACAGAGAGGTTTCATGTGACAAATGGGCCTCGGATTCATCAAATCAAGAGTGAAATTGCTGATTGTAAAAGAGGAAATTCTTCCATCGCTGATTATTATGGTAGAATGAAGAAATTATGGGAAGATTTGGGTGATTACGACACACCTCCCTCTTGTCACTGTGGTCGTTGTACTTGTGATCTTGCAAAAGCCTTTGATCGTAGGCTTGAAGAGGAGAAGGTACATCAATTTCTTTTGGGTGTCAATTCAAGTCTATTTTCTAATATCAGATCCAATTTGCTTGGCATGGAGCCTTTACCTACAATGAATAAAGTCTACGCATCGCTTACTCGTGAGGAACAAGTCCAATCTACACGCACACCGCAAGATTCGTCCGGTGAAGTTCTCAGTTTCGCTGTGAAGGCTCTCACAAGTCATCGCTCTAATCAACAACGGAACAAAGATTCAAAGGACTCTCGTTTTTGTTCTCATTGTAAACGATCCGGACATGAAACTGATACTTGTTTCTTACTTCATGGATATTCTGAGTGGTATACGGAGCGCCAAAATATTGTTGGCCGTGGCGCGAATCATAACAAAGGGCGTGGCAGAGGTGGTTTATCCCGGGCAAATCATGTTGTCACTTCATCACCTTCAACTTCAAGCGTCTCTAAGGATTTCGATACTACAGGCGCTCCTAGTTTCAGTGATGAACAGTGGCAAATGTTGCGTTCGTTTCTCGCTACAAAACCCACATTAAAAATGACTGGTAAGCGAAATACTATTACATGGATTATCGACTCTGGCGCTACCAATCACGTAACTGGCAATATTGATCTTCTCACCGATATAAGTGATTTCCCCAATTGTCCAGTTCATTTACCTAATGGAGATACAGTTTTGGCCACTAAAATAGGAGTTGTTCGTCTTAATCCACACTTGACTCTCCACGATATTCTTTATGTTCCAAATCTCACTTGCAATCTTATCTCAGTTTCACAGTTAGTTCGACAAAATGATTGTGTTCTCTTTTTTACGGACATGCTTTGTGCAATACAGGGCCGCACCTCGAGGATGCTGATTGGAGCGGGTGAGAATCGGGACGGACTTTATTATCTTTGTAATTTACCTAGAGCAAACGCCATTCACCACAAGGGTTCCGTTAGCTCTGGAGTATGGCATGCTTGAATGGGACATCCATCCTCTCGGGTTTTGGAACTTCTTTCAAAAGCTGGTGTTTCGCCTTCTTATTCGATGTCTCCTAGTATTTGTGATGTTTGTGTTAGAGCAAAACACTCTCGGGCTAGTTTTTCTTCAAGTAAAAATAATGCTACTCAGATTTTTGAACTTTTGCATTGTGATTTATGGGGTCAGTATCGAACTCCATCTTCTAATGGCGCTACTTATTTTTTTACAATTGTGGATGATTGTTCTCGTGCTGTGTGGATATTTTTACTCAATGAAAAAACGGCAGTGCTACAGACTTTGCTCAATTTTTTTGCGTTTGTAAAACGACAATTTGACAAGAATGTTAAGGTCGTACGGAGTGATAACGGTACCGAGTTAATTACTCTCAAACCCTATTTTGCAGCAAACGGTATCTTATTTGAAACATCTTGTACCGGAACTCCACAACAAAATGGCCGAGTTGAGCGCAAACATCAACATATATTGAATGTGGCTAGGGCTTTGTTATTTCAAGGGAATTTACCGATTAGTTTTTGGGGAGAGAGTGTTCTTACTGCAGGATACTTGATTAACCGTACTCCTACCCCAATCTTGAAAGGAAAAACGCCTTATGAAATTTTATACAACAAACCTCCATTATATGACCACCTACGTACTTTTGGATGTCTCTGCTACACTTATAATCAACAACGCAAAGGGGATAAGTTTGCTAGTCGTTCTCGTCGGTGCTTATTTGTTGGATACCCTCTAGGAAAAAAAGGATGGTATTTATATGATCTGGAGAAAGAGTCTTTTTTTGTTTCTAGAGATGTAATCTTTCAAGAGACTGTATTTCCTTTTGAGCCTCAATCGCTACCCAATACAACCGATTCGCCGTTGACAGATTCTGTTTCATTTATGGGATCTAATGATGACTATGTGGCTGAAGTGGCTCAACCAGAGGCAAATTCTCCCACCGCATTAGCAAGAGGGGGTGTCGAGTTACAGACGGATGATAGTCCTCAATATGACAACATATCTTCCACGGACGCTCATGTTCATCGAGAAGAAGTGTTGGGCCGTGGACTTCGTATCAAACAACCGTCAGTGTTGCTACGTGATTTTGTGGCTAACACTGTTACAGAGATAAGTCCAAGCTTTGATTCCACCCCTTCAATAACCCATGCCTCAAGTACACCTTATTTGCTTGCTAATCATGTCAGCTATGGTCGATTTTCTATGAAGCACAAGAATTTTATTGGTGCCATTACTTCACACGTTGAACCAAAGACTTATTCGGAGGCCGTTAAGCATTCGTGTTGGCGTGATGCTATGCGAAAAGAGTTAGACGCACTTGATGCAAATCATTCTTGGACATTGGAAACATTGCCTTCAAATGTTAAATCCATAGGCTGTAAATGGGTTTTTCGTATAAAGTACAACTTTGATGGAACGGTTGAACGGTACAAAGCTCGTCTGGTTATTTTGGGTAATCGTCAAGTTGAAGGCATTGATTATAACGAGACATTTGCTCCTATGGCGAAAGTTGTTACCGTACGAATGTTTTTAGCCGTTGCCGCTGCTCGGGCCTGGGAGCTTCACCAAATGGATGTTCATAACGCCTTTCTGCATGGCGATTTAGATGAAGTTGTCTACATGCGTCCTCCTCCGGGTTTTCACCCGCCTAAAGCTGATTTGGTATGTCGATTAAGGAAATCTCTTTATGGGCTCAAGCAAGCCCCAAGATGTTGGTTTGCGAAACTTCGTTCCGCTTTGCTTGAATATGGTTTTGTTCAATCTACTGCTGATTATTCTCTATTCTCGCTAAAGCATGCATGTGCTAAACTTCATGTCCTTATTTACGTTGATGATTTGATTATATCAGGTGATGATAGTTCACTTATTCAAAATTTCAAGACTTATCTGAGTAATTGTTTTCACATGAAAGACTTGGGGATTTTGAAGTACTTTCTCGGCATTGAAGTAGCTCGTCAACCTGCTGGGATTTATCTGTGTCAACGGAAGTATGCTCTTGATATAATATCTGAGTCGGGGATGCTAGGTAGTAAACCTGTTGATTTTCCTCTTGAGCAAAATCATCGCTTAGCTGATCCAGATGGTGATTTCTTTGCCACTCCTGATAGATATCGTCGGCTTGTTGGTCGACTTATTTATTTATCTGTTACTCGTCCTGAGCTCTCTTACTCGGTTCATCTTTTGGCTCAGTTTATGCATCAACCCCGCGTCAAGCACTGAGAAGCTGCCTTGCGTGTTGTCCGGTATTTAAAAGCTCATCCTGGGCAAGGTATATTTCTACGAGCAGAAAGTGATTTGCGTTTGTTTGCGTGGTGCGACTCTGATTGGGCAAGTTGTCCCTTGACTCGGCGATCTTTTAGCGGGTGGCTTGTCTTTCTCGGTCCTTCACCTATCTCTTGGAAAACTAAGAAGCAACATACAGTTTCTCGCTCTTCGGCAGAGGCTGAGTATCGTGCTATGGCTGTCACTACTTGCGAATTGTAATGGTTGAAACATTTGTTGCTCGATCTCGGCGTTTCTCATCCTCAACCGATTCCGTTGTCTTGTGACAGTCAAGCTGCTCTCCATATTGCTGCGAATCCCGTCTTTCATGAACGTACCAAACATATTGAAGTGGATTGTCATTTTGTTCGCAACGCCATTTCCGATCAGCTCATACAGCCTTCCTATGTGTCTACTACTACTGAACTGGCTGATATTTTCACGAAGGCGCTTGGAAAATCTCAGTTTCAATATTTTTTTAGCAAGTTGGGCATTTGTGATCTTCATGCGCCAACTTGAGAGGGGGTGTTACGATATTGCCTTGTATATTGCCTACTAATTAGGAAAGTAGTTAATATCATATATCTCCTATATTATATAATATTTAATTAGTATTATTTACGGTAGGGTTTTGTTTTGATGTACCACTATATATGTAACCATCAATAAAATGAGACACATATATCGGATTATTTCTTCCGCCGCTGTACTGCTTGTCAGTTTATCTGTTTGAATTATTAACTTGGCCTACAAGTATATACGTTATTATTTGTGTAGGAGTATTCGGATTGATTGATTAATGATTACATTGTAGAAATTGTTCTCTTGTATAGACCATATTTGTGAATAACAATAGAAGTGGGATTTCTTTTAATTTCTAATTGTAATTTCTGTTACACAAGTGTAACTGGAATTACGTATCTGTAATTATATTTACTTTATGTCATTTTAGTAACCTACATACTTCATGTATTTGTAGAAAGAAGCTGAAAAGGTTCAAAAAGCGCTTATGAAGACATTTCAAAGAAAAGTTACAAGAAGGGGTGCGAAGAAAGATAATGTGTGATTTAGTTTTTAGTCATTAACATGTTCTAACATTCGGTCTTTGACCAATTTGTCTCATTTACTTTTTCTTCCTTTTAAACTCTTATGACTATTACCTTTACTTTTCGGATTACATGTGTTTAAACAGAAGCATAAAGAATTGATGTTACATAATTAAGACATTAAAGCTCATCTAATTGAAGAAAATGTTTCTTGAAACTCTAGAATCACGAAATTGTAACTCCAGTTACAAAAGTGTAACTTCAGTTACATAAGTGTAACTTCGGTTACAAAAATTGTTTTAATACTTTCAAATTTATTCCAATAAAGAAAAAGCACTAAATTATTATTTTTAATAAATATATTGAAATTTGATTCCATAATAAATACATTTTTAATAACGTTTTGTTTTATCGCTAAAAGAGCGAAAACACACCGTTTCTCTGAATTACAGACTTGCACCGTTACTTATGTAGAATCTCTTAATATGTAACAACAGTGTAATTATATATGACTAGAATTACAAAATTGTAAGTCCAGTTACAAAAGTGTAACTCCAGTTACATAAGTGTAACTCCAGTTACAAAAGTGTAACAACAATAACAAAAGAGTAACTTCGGTTACAAAAATTGTTTTAATACTTCCAAATTTATTCCAATAAAGAAAAAACACTAAATTATTATTTTAAGAAATATATTGAAATTTGATTCCATAATAAATACACTTTTAATATCGTTTTGTTTTATCGCTAAAAGAGCGAAAACACACCGTGTCTCTGACTTACAAACTTGCACCATTTCTTATGTAGAATCTCTTAATATGTAACAACAGTGTAATTATATATGACTAGAATTACGAAATTGTAAGTCCAGTTACAAAAGTGTAACTCCAGTTACAAAAGTGTAACTCGAGTTACATAAGTGTAACTTCAGTTACAAACGTGTAACTTCGGTTACAAAAATTGTTTTAATACTTCCAAATTAATTCCAATAAAGAAAAAACATTAAATTATTATTTTAGGAAATATATTGAAATTTGATTCCATAATAAATACACTTTTAATATCGTTTTGTTTTATCGCTAAAAGAGCGAAAACACACCGTTTCTCTGACTTACAAACTTGCACCATTTCTTATGTAGAATCTCTTAATATGTAACATAAGTGTAATTATATATGACTATAATTACGAAATTGTAACTCCAGTTATAAAAGTGTAACTCCAGTTACATAAGTGTAACTCCAGTTACAAAACTGTAACTCGAGTTACATAAGTGTAATTTCAGTTACAAAAGTGTAACTTCGGTTACAAAAATTTAATTCCAGTTACAACAGTGTAACCACATCGTCTATAAATACGTTGGAAGAACTGCCATTTAGATCTTCACTGGTGAATGCATAAGATTCGGACCTACCGAATTGCCCTGTAACAATAGTAATTTTAAAATTTATTATATAACTGTCATATTTGAAATAATGTAACGGCAGCAACATAAGTGTAACTTCAGATACAAACGTGTAACTTCAGTTACATAAATGTAACTTCAGATACAAACGTGTAACTTCAGTTACATAAATGTAACTTTAGTTACACGTTTGTAACTGAAGTTACACTTATGTAACTTCAGTTACATAAGGGTAACTAAAGTTACATTATTGTAATTTTAGATACACGATTGTAATTGCAACATAAGTGTAACTGCAGTTACATAAGTGTAACTTCAGATACAAACATGTAACTAAAGTTACATTTATGTAACTGAAGTTACACGTTTGTATCTGAAGTTACAAGTTACAATTATGTAACAAGTAGAATTAAAATTGTGTAAACAATAAGAGTTCTTAATCTAATATTACAATATACCATGGTTGGCCAAATTTTTAGTGTGCGACGATCTTGATGATCCATCGGAGGCCGACATTAATGAACCTACACAATATAAGATTTTCCATTAAACTCGTATAATTACTATAGATATGGTTAAAGTTACAATTACGTAACTTTAAAGTAGATACAATCGATTCCTCACTCACCCGAAAACTGGCTCTGGACTCGTCAACCAGTGCCCTGAACCGGTCCAAAAGAAGCCGAACCGTGTCGGTCCGGTTCAGCATGAACGACTGAAGCAAGAACCGCGCGTAGAACCTGAGCTCCTTGAACCGGACCGCGAGATCAAGACAAACCCGTGTTGTATCAAATCAAACGCACGTCCGAAAAATGCAGGATTCTTGGACGCTGATCTACTATATAGTGATTCAAACCATTCTTCAAACTCTGAAGTAAGCTCTTCAATGTTCACGAATTTTCGAAGAAACTCCTTGCAATTCCGAGATCTGCTGCCAGACGACGCGCTGGATTTTCTCGTCCCGGATTCTATGGACTCTTGGTCAGGGGACCCACCTTCAAACAAATCCAGAGTACGGACTTTTTACGATCTCTCTCACAACGATAACCAAATCAAAACACTAAACAACTTAAACCAATTCATGACATCAATTTTCATCCATTTTTCCAATTCCAGATGGTTGCAGAGACCAAAACTCGCATGCATAATTACACGGATATAACAATGAAAACAGCTTTGATAAATGAAAATAGCGACAAAAAAGATCATGAGCTGAAAGAGAGATAGTGTGATATTAAAGAGAGAGAGAGGATTTGGATTCACTTGGTTCGGCTTCGATTTAATGTTCGTGTTCCATGAAAACCCATTTATATAATTATATTCTTCAATATACATATATAAGCATCAATCATAGAAGATAGAAATGTCTCACCACCAAGATTCTCCGGAGATAAAGACGATCGAGCACTGGCGATGGACCGAAATGCAAGGCCTTGAGCTCGTCTCTCCTTCCTCCTTGCCTCCTCAACCCAGACCTCCGTCAATGGCAACCAGCGAAACCACCACCACCGCCACCGCCACGAACGCCGTTAAAGACGGCAAGAAAAGCGAGCCCAGTTAAAAAAAAAGATGTAATTGCCGAGAAGTATGACGTGAAGAAGATGGAATCGTAAGGAATCGCAGAGATTGAGGGCGTGATCGAAACCCTAGCTTCTCATGGAATCGCAAGGAATCGCAGAGATTGAGAGACGTGATCGAACGCTTCGTCGATGCAGAATGGTGATCGAAGGCTTCGTCTATAATGGTGATAGAAGGCTTCTCGAATGGTGATATCTAATTGAGGGTATAATTATCCATATAAGACCAAATGAGTGTTTCTTTAATTATGGTAAACTTTTGAGTGTTTTTTAGAAAAGTTTCACTTAAATTAGGTATTTTGCTAAAAAGCCCAAAACTAAAATGGTTACGACATATATGAAGGCAGGCCCGGTATTAGTACCCTAATTTCTAGTGCCTAACAAGGTGTAATACCCTTAAAAAAAAAAAGAGATGAGTCAGAACTCCATTTCCTCTCTCTCTTCCCGTATACCTCTCTCCCTCTCATCTCTTTTATTTTCCTTCTCTTCCAATCTTCAAGACAACATATCTCCCTCCTCGGAACTTCAATCGACGAATGGTTGATACCGTCGGAAAGCTCGTGAAGAGGCGAGTCCGGTGATAGGCGGATGTCAACCGGAAAAGGTGGCTCTTGACCGAAATAGTCGCCTGAAGGTTAGGTTTAATTTTTTTAGATCTATTTAGAATGAGTTGAAATTCGGGAAAACTAGCACCGGAATTAGGCTTAGGAGGTGTTATGTGCATTTTTCGTAACATATAAAAATTGGGTCCATTTTGGCAAAAGTCAAAGCCCATTAAGAAAAGTCAAGGCCCATCAACAAAGCCAAAGACCCGGGGCCGACGAACTAAGACATTGGCGAGGCCCGGGGTAAAAGAGGCGACGAGCCGACGAGGCGACGAGCCGACGAGGTGACGAGCCGACGAGGCGACGAGCCGACGAGGTGACAAGGCGACGAGCCGACAAGCACCCTCGTCATAACTTGACGAGGGCATAACTTGTAATAATTCCACACGACAAGGAGATCCGAGACCACGAAGATCTCGGATCTCCGGGAAATCCTCCGGATTCCCTCGAACCCAACATACGGACTCGCGGACAACCCGAACACATCAAGGACGAATCAAGAAGCACCGACGACCCCTTTTGCAGGGCAAGGGGCCTCGACGAACCCCCTATTTCCATAGAGAAATTCGCAGGCCCCCAGGATGTGCAATTTCAGGGAATTGGTTTTCCTATAAATAGGAGCTTTCACCACTCATTTCCACACTCACTCACAACTTGCTCCAGAGCTTCTCTCTCTCGCGTTCTCTCTCTAAAAATTCGTCCACTCCTAGAGAATGAAGGACTTGAATAAGAGCTGAGATTGTTCTAGAAGAAGAGTCTTAGTCTCGACAAAGAGAAGTTGTTCGACGAGTCAACGAAGGCGTCCCTTGCTAGGTGGTCGAGTACGCCGACACCTGCGAGGTCGACAAAGGAAGGAGCATCCCTCGTCGGGACAAGGCCCCTCGTTAGACGAGGCCACCTACCCCGACAAAGTCGACAAAGGAAAGAGCATCCCTCGTCGGGACAAAGCCCCTCGTTAGACGAGGCCACCTACCCCAACAAGGTCGACAAAGGAAGGAGCATCCCTCGTCGGGACAAGGCCCCTCGTTAGACAAGGCCACCTACCCCGACAAGGTCGACAAGGAGCATCCCTTAACAGGTTAGGCGCCCTTGTTGACCTTGTCGCACCGACCTCGACAAGGTCGACAAGGAGCATCCCTCGTCAGGTTAAGGCCCTCACCACAACGAGCTCGCCAACACCAACAAGGTCAACGGAGAACACATCACGCCGGTAATACCCAGCCATCCGGCCAAGGGTCACCCCCGCGCCGCCAACTGTAGGAAATCACGTCTCGGATTCCGTGTAAATTATCACGAATTATGCCTCTGAACCGTCCGGGTAACATTTAAAATATTATTTTAAAGCGGAAAAACTTATTATTCGTACAACGGTCCGGATATCGGATAATAACCATATAACAAGATCTGATAAATATTATGTAATTTAATATTCATAAATCATTATTAATAATCTAGTCATAATAGGAAATAAATAGAAAGCAGTAAATGGTTGCATTTATTAACCCAATGCATAAGGCCGTACCTCTAATGACGACTTCCGGCTGCGCGTTCTGAATCGGGAAGGGCTCCGCCGGTGCTGAGGGAAACTCCCGTGATCTTCAGGGATATTCCCCTGGAATCCTCTTACCGAAGCGGGCTTCGCCGGTAGGACTCCATCGTAAAATTTAAACTGATGGTTCTTTTTAAGCTTCCAAAGAACTAAGTCTCTTAAGCCGAACCAGAGAGAGAGATCAGAGAGAAAATTCGCAGACCCTGAAGGAGAGGGAGAGTTCGAATTTTTCTCTGGGAAATGTGTAGAATGAGCCTCCTATTTATAGGCTCAAACCGTAACCGAATTGGAGAAATTCCCTCCCTAATTTTCGAATTTCATATATTAAATATAATTAATTATCTCAATCCAATGGTCCAGATTTAATCTTATCTAAATCCAATGGATATAATTAATTAGGGATTTAATTAAATAAGAAAGATTTGGATAAAATCAAAAATCCAATCTTATCTTCTTATCTTTATAAATTCGAATTATATATATATATTAAAATTTGAATTATCATTATCTAGATCCAACGGTTGAGATAAATATTTAAACCGATCTAATGGATCAAAGTAGTTTAAGATAAAATCAAATATTAAAAGATTTTATAAAAACAATTTCGAATTTATCCATAAACCATAATTCGAAAATAATATAAATATATATAATTAATTAATTTCCAATCCGACGGTAAAGATTAAATCTTAGACCGATCTAACAGATATAATTAATTAATCAAATTCGAAAAGTGAAACTTGTTCACCAAGTTATTAATTTCGAATTCATCAATATCCTAATCCAACGGTTGATATTAAATCATAACCGATCCAATGGATTAAATTGATTTTAGGGTTTTTCTCAAATACCAAAACATTTGGTACTTTTGCCACAATTATGGAAAGACCAAAGTCTATCCATTCGAATGTGAATGGATTCACATTCCAAGGCCCAATTTGATTTCTAGACTTTATAATATATAAAAATATATTATTTTCATATTAATATAAATTTATTAATTATTGAATAATTATTAATAATACATTAATAATAAAATTCGAATAATTAAATTATATTAATATTCTCTGATCTCAATATCACACATTTAAATGTCATGGTGACACACCATCATTTAAATTCGTGATATGTGATTTAATTTCATAGTTTACCGAAACGATCAAAAACTTAGAAATTCTCTAAATCACAAACCGTACGTCGAAACAACTTGGTTCCAAAAGAAAAGTTGCTTAGAATTTAATTTTCAACAACTTTCATATTGACATAAAATCCAAATTCTACTTTCTTTTGTCAGTTAATTTCGGTTACCAAGATATGGTACTTTTGCCACACTACTGATAAAACTATATGATGTCTGTCAGAGGCTTCCGTTTTATGAGTCTTGCCAAATGATCTTAAAAAAAATTCAATGTCTTTATCATGTACGTATCATCCGTTACGGAGCTATCCTGAGGACCATGGACCCATATCACTTAAGCTCCAACGAACTGCTAGGGTGTTCGTCAAACCTCGGTGTTATTCCACTATTAACCCGAGGCTGCACTCTTTAGTGATATAGTATATATTATTCCCTTTATTACAGTAGGGTGTCCATTGATACATTCAAATTCGGGTTATTGATCTTTCACTTGATGATACACACACGAGCAGGCAATTTCTACTGTTATGCCCCTCATTGCATTTTCATCCTTGACTCAGTCGGTAATATTATGAGTGACCCACTTATGGTTTCGATTCATAAGTTGCACACGGGTACCTCTCACTTCTCACCACCGACAATCAAGGGAATCATCATGACTCTGAAGAGAGCTGTGTGATGCCCATGTTTATGACAAAGCTACCCTTACTGCTGACTATCATGTTCCCAAAATAATAGTGTTGGGAACAACGGTAATATATTTTGTTCTTTAACGGTTAAATCAAAGAACAATCAAGCCAGCAGCTTGGACTCAAGATCACTCAGGACTTAGATCGAATATCCATTTGATCATCTACTAGTGACTCAACTCCAAGTTATCAGTGACGGTCTTATACGATAAGTTCCGGAGTTTAAGTCAGGTCCAGTCCAGTATGAAGACACTTCATACTTAATGCACTTCTAGTGAGTGTGACACACACAAAATCCAGAATAGGATTGTCACTTAGTCACATTAATGACCTTGTACGATTAATGGGCTCCCACCTAGTTAATCAAGTCACGGACATTTTAAGTTCATTTATTATGATTATTAATTCTTCTTCACATTGACTCTGTTGTGATAATAATTCATAATTGCATCCTTTATGAACTAAGGATCAAACATTCTATTTTACTCTACCAGAAACTATAATAAGATTATCATAATAAGCATCATCTTTATTCAACGACTTGTCATAATCTTTTACAAATGGATAAAAATATCTTGTTTAAGGACACATATGTCCAACAATCTCCCACTTGTACTTAAAGAAGATGGCCCATGTCTTTCAGACCCATACTCTCCAGATGTCTCCTGAATATTTTCTCTAGCAACGTCTTAGTGAATGGATCAGCCAGATTGTCTTCCGAAGCTATTTTCACAACCCTCACGTCGCCACGACGCACTATTTCTCTTATGAGAATGTATTTGCATTCTATATGTTTCGGCTTGTTATGGTCTCTAGGCTCTTTAAAATTTGCCACCGCACCACTGTTGTCACAATATACTGTTTGGGGCCCATCTACATCTGGAACAACTCCCAGCTCTATGTAGAAATTCTTGAGCCAAACTGATTCTTTGGCTGCCTCAGAAGCTGCCACGTATTCAACTTTCATTGTGGAATCTGCGATACAAGATTGCTTTACGCTTCTCCAGAATATCGCTCCACCAGCAAGGGTGAACACTGCTCCCGACGTCGATTTTCTCGCGTCTCTATCAGACATAAAGTCTGAATCAGTGTAACCTAATGGATTCAGTTCTGATCCTAAAAACACTAACATATAGTCTTTCGTTCTCCGAAGATACTTGAGAATGTTCCTCACTTCTGTCCAGTGAGCCATACCAGGGTTGGATTGGTATCTGCTAACAATTCCTACAACGTAACAGATGTCTGGCCTAGTACACTGCTTAGCGTACATCAGACTTCCCACTGCTGAAGCATAGGGTATTCGCCTCATCACATCTTGCTCTTCCGGTGAAGTAGGGCACTGTTTCCTGTTAAGGAATACTCCATGCCTGGTTGGTAAATTACCTCCCTTGGAGTTTGCCATTGCAAAACGATCAAGCACCTTATCAATGCAAGCTGCTTGCGATAAGGCTAGAAGCCTATTGTTGCAATCCCTAAAGATACAGATCCTAGGAACATAGCTGGCTTCTCCCATGTCCTTCATTTGGAATTGCGTAGATAGCCACGCTTTCACGTCCGATAGCCTCTTCACACTGTTTCCAATGAGAAAAATATCGTCGACGTATAGAACAAGAAATATTTCCACGGTTTCATCATTGAGTTTGTATATGCAAGCCTCAGTGATGTTCTATATGAATCCATAGGATTTGATGGTCTCATCAAACCTTAGATTCCAGGATCTGGAAGCTTGCTTCAATCCATAGATGGATTTGAGTAATCTGCAAACCTTCCCTTCTTGACCCTGCTGCACGAACCTTTCTGGTTGGTCCATATAGATGTTCTCGTCAATGTACCCGTTCAGGAAAGCGGTTTTGACGTCCATCTTCCAAATCTCGTAATTGAGACTACAGGCTATGGCCATGAGAATCCGGATGGACTTGTACTTAGCGACTGGAGCGAAGGTCTCATCGAAATCAATACCTTCCCTCTGGGTAAAACCCTTTGCCACTAGTCTATCCTTGAAGGTTTCAACCTTCCCGTCCACTCCTCTCTTTCGCTTGTATACCCACTTACAGCCAATGGTTTTGAAGCCATCCGGTAAGTCTACAAGTTCCCAGACTTCATTAGAATCCATTGATTCTATTTCTTGGTTCATGGCTTCCTGCCATTCTCCCTTATCAGGATCCATCATAGCTTGCTCATAGCTTATGGGATCTTCAACACTAGTGTTTGTAACAGCTAGGTGAAATTCCAACTGGGTGTGCTCGTAGCGCTCAACAGGTCTTTTGAACCTCCCACTACGTCTGAGTACCCCTTGGTTCTGATTTGGGACCGTCGTTTCCGCACTCTCTTCGACAACAGGCACTGTTGTCGGCGTTGTGACTTTGTCACAAAGCAACATGGTAATTAATTTACCAATTTTCTTGAGATTTCCATCATAGTAAACTTATTACTATGTTTAGACATCAACCTTTATCATTTTCAGCAAGTTAATGCTAATGGCATGTAAAGGTTTATCTATCGATGAAGAGCTCATAAATTTACTCAAAAGATTTTATAGGATCGAAATAAAACTTTATTAATAAAACTTAATATTGTTAAAAAAAAGGTCAAAGGGTTTTCAAATCACCATTCAACTTAGATCCTTACAAGAATTGAGTAAATAAAAAAAAATGAGTCTCTTCCTCTGCTGCTGAATAGGATCTCCGAGACTCTCGGATGACTACAAACAATCACTCCTTAGCTGCTGCTGAAAACAAAGAATATCACATATTTCAGTTTTAGATCTTTGGAGATAAAGACTTTCTAAAACAAATGTGTGTTGGAAACTTTATCGGGTGAGACACTCACCAGTTTCGGTCTTCTTTTCATTTTGGAATTTGGGACAATCTCTTTTCCAATGCCCCTTTTCCTTGCAAAGGGGCTTTCTTGTCTGCAGTCTTCGGCTGGAAATTCCTCCCCCACTTTTTCTTAGGACCGGGCCTTTTCTTTATTCTCAGGTTCTTAGATGAAGATCCTTTCTTGAATGCTATATTCAATTCAGACTTTTTCTTCACCAAACCCGAGATGTCCTCAAAGGTTTGCAACTCATTAATCAGCTGTGTCAAACCATATTTCAGTTTTTTCATAATGTAGTTGTTGGTGAATGGAACAAACTCAGGTGACAGCGAATTAAGAATAATGCTGATCTGAGATTTCTCATCCACCACGGCCCCATGTAGCTCAGCCTCATTAAACCAATTGGTCATGCTCATAACGTGGTCACGAACATATGTCCCTGGTTTCATTTTGGCATTCATGTAGCGACGAGTCGCTTCATGTTGAGCTTGCTCAGACTGCTTTCCATACATTCCATGGAGAGATTCCATGATCTCATAAGCAGCGTCCTTTTCCTCTAGCTTGAATCTCAATGAATCAGACATGCTAGCCAACATATATGCCTTAGCACGATTGTTTGCATGAATCCAAGAGTCATAGAGTTCCTTTACACCTCTGGCGCTGTTAGCAGTCGGTGTAGGGGGACATTCATCAGTGAGAACAAAGCGTATGTTTTCACTGATCAAGACAATATTTATATTGCTCTTCCATTTTGGAAAGTTACTTCCGGCGAGAGTGTTGTTCGAAAGCAGTGACATGATGGGATTCGACATTTTAAACTGGCATTGAAAAAGAAACTTATTAAACTTTATTACAGGTAGAATGTTTTTGAAAAAAAAAATTGTTTGAAATAGTTACATGATGCAAACATGTTCTGGGAAAATGTTAAATAAACCCTTTAACTATTTTGTGATAATTTAACCGAATGTACACGTCGTTGCCGTCCTTAGTGGCATGGTCACTCTAGGGTGACTCGCGGTATCAACCTTGTAGTTTGGTTAAACTAAGTTTTAGTCATAAACTTAATTAATATTCATAACAAGAACCACCGAAGTTCTCTATGATTATTAACTATCACCATAGACGGTCGGGAAGCACCAACTTCCGTGCAAGCTTAACCCATTATTTTTCGGTTCTCGGGATCCTCTTGGAAACGTCGTCCTTGGGGAATGGTCACACTAGGGTGACTCGCGGTCCATTTCCAAGATTCATCCATCCCCATATTCTTTTGGAACTATCACGGTGTCAAACCTTCCACAAGCACACCTTCCTTGGGGAATGGACACACTAGGTTGAGTCGAGGCGGTGTGGTCAGCAGACGTTGTGACAGTAATAACTGAGACCTTTGTTTTATTATATACTTGCCATTGTTTTAGGAAATAATGTTTTTAATTTCTAAGTTAAAAAAACTTATTATATAAATTGTCTATTAATGACACATTAAAAGTTTATATTTTGGCTTTATTCATTACGACGCGTAGTTTTAAATAAGCCTTAGAAATGTGTTTATTATTTTGTCGGTAGTGATAGATCAATCCGTACGCTCTCCAGGTCGATGGGAGGGGTCCTAACCGGTCACCCAGAAGTGGATTGTGAACCGGCCACACTTTTGATTCCCTCTTCCTTAGGCAAGATTGTACGGTTGAAATTTTTCCTACTAATAATTAACACTTTTACATTTACTCTTTATTATTTATATCTATCCTATATAGACATATTAATAATGATCTAAACATAGACACTATGTTTGAGGGTTATGAAAATAGGTTATAACAAATTATATCTATGATGAATATTTATAATCTTATGTTAATGATACTTATTCTCTAAGAATTATCATTAAACATTTTAATGCCCATTAATTATTATTTATGAAATATTAAAATAAGACAATGATATTATTCTTCGAATATTATCATCCATATTTTAACTTATTAAATAAGACAATGTTATTTAATTATTAAATAACATCCATATTCAATTTTATGAATTTATTAAAATAAGACAATGTTATTTATCCGGAAATAACATCCATATTTTAATTCATATTAATTAATCAAACATAATTAATTTTAATTCATAAATATTAATTTCATTAATAATAATTAATATTTAATCCACGGAATCCGGGTCAGAATAAAAATTCGACCCATTTAAAAAAAATGCACGTGGGCCCTCCGGGCTTAAACCCGGGCCCACGTGCCCGTGGAATGGGCAGGGACAGCCCACGGGTGGGCCAAGGCAGCGCGCGCGCCCTTCGGGCTGGGCCTGCAGGCCTATTCTGCTGCCAGGAAGCGTGGCCTGCGGCCCGCGCGCCAGGCCCACACGGGTGCCCTTGCCCTGGCCGAGTGGCCCTGGCGTGGGCCTTGCTCGTGGGCCTTGCCCGTGGGCTTGCTGGGCGAACTCCCTGGGGCTGCAGCGGCAGCCCCTGTTCGTTCCTACCTCGGGCTGAGCTGCCATGGGCAGCCCGGTCCAACCACCCGGTTCGATTTTTCGGGTCGGGTAATTTTCTTATTTTAAATTAATATTTAAAATATCTAGAAATTCAAAATTTCAATTTTAAATAATTAATTTTATTCATCAAATAATTCGTTCTTAAACCCATTAATTAAATTACGTAATTATTTATCCTTGAACCATGGTTCTGATACCAATTGTTGGAAATCACGTCTCGGATTCCGTGTAAATTATCACGAATTATACCTCCGAACTGTCCGGATAACATTTAAAAAATTAATTTAAAGCGGAAAAACTTGTTATCCGTACAATTGTCCGGATATCGCATAATAACCATATTAATATAAATTTATTAATTATTGAATAATTATTAATAATACATTAATAATTAAATTCGAATAATTAAATTATATTAATATTCTCTGATCTCAATATCACACATTTAAGTGTCATGGTGACACACCATCATTTAAATTCGTGACATGTGATTTAATTTCATAGTTTACCGAAACGATCACAAACTTAGAAATTCTCTAAATCACAAACCGTACATCGAAACGACTCGGTTCCAAAAGCAAAGTTGCTTAGAATTTAATTTCCAACAACTTTTATGTTGACAGAAAATCCAAATTCTACTTTATTTTGTCAGTTAATTTCGGTTACCAAGATATGGTACTTTTGCCATGCTACTGATAAAACTATCTGATGTCTGTCACAGACTTCAGTTTTAGGAGTCTTGCCAAATGATCTTAAAAACATTTCAATGTCTTTATCACGTACGTATCATCTTTTACAGAGCTATTCTGGGGACCATGGACCCATATCACTTAAGCTCCAACGAACTGCTAGCGTGTTCGTCAAACCTCGGTGTTATTCCACTATAAACCCGAGGCTGCACTCTTTAGTGATACAGTATATATCATTCCATTTATTACAGCAGGGTGACCATTGATACAATCAAATTCGGGTTATTGATCTTTCACTTGATGATCCACACACGAGCAGGCGGTTTCTACCGTTATGCCCCTCATTGCATTTTCATCATTGACTCAGTCAGTAATATTATGAGTGACCCACTTATAGTTTTGATTCATAAGTTGCGCACGGGTACCTCTCACTTCTCACCACCGACAATCAAGGGAATCATCATGACTCTGAAGAGAGCTGTGTGATGCCCATGTTTATGACCAAGCTACTCTTATTGCTGACTATCATGTTCCCAAAATAATAGTGTTGGGAACAACGGTAATATATTTTGTTCTTTAACGGTTAAATCAAAGAACAATCAAGCCAGCAACTCGGACTCAAGATCACTCAGGACTTAGATAGAATATCCATTTGATCATCTACTAGTGACTCAACTCCAAGTTATCAGTGACGGTCTTATATGATAACTTCTGGAGTTTAAGTCAGGTCCAGTCCAGTATGAAGACACTTCATACTTAATGCATTTCTAGTGAGTGTGACACACACAAAATCCAGAATAGGATTGCCACTTAGTCACATTAATGACCTTGTACGATTAATGGGCTCCCACCCAGTTAATCAGGTCACATATATTTTAAGTTCATTTATTATGATTATTAATTCTTCTTCATATTGACTCTGTTGTGATAATAATTCATAATTGCATCCTTTATGAACTAAGGATCAAACATTCTATTTTACTATACCAGAAACTATAATAAGATTATCAAAATAAGCATCATCTTTATTCAACGACTTGTCATAATCTTTAACAAATGGATAAAAATATATTGTTTAAGGACACATATGTCCAACACCAACATCGGCACTTCCGACGAGCAAAACCACATCGTCATTCACCCGCCGTTTATCACTAACCCCGAACTACGTGGGACCTGATTATCTTAAACTGAGATACGTAGGCAGCCTCGCCCAACCATAAGCGACGGGGTACGGACCCAATCTACCCTTTTTTGTAGGTCCTCCCTCGCCGTAGTAGCTCGCCAAGGAAGGAGAATCACGAAGAATCATCAAGATCAGCTCGGAGCTTCATCAAGACCGGAGTTCGCCTAGACGAGGATATCACTAAGACAAGGATTCTGCTCAAACGAGGAACTTCGCCAAGACAAGGACCTTGCCCGGACTTCGCCGCCACGAAGGAAGTTCGACGAGGAGCGTCGCCGTAGTCCGGACTTCGCCACCACGAGGGAAGTTCGCCGAGGATCGCCAAGAACAGCCCTAAGACTCATCCAAGACGACGGATTCGCCTCCAGCTTTGACGATCATTAATCAACCCGCGTTGACTCAGCATTCAATTATCCACATGTTCAGTGGGTCACTCTCGAGACCCGAACCTTGGATCCGATTCTCAGTTAAAGCCTGTTTTACGCATTAACAGGAGGCTTATTAGCCTTTGTTGTAAGTATGCCGGTGCCGTCACCTCCACCGTCCGCCGCCGCCGGTCGCCGTTTTTCTACTCCGATTCCGAAATTGGTTTGGGGGTTTTGAAGCCCTCGCCGAGGAGATCAAAAGCCCCTAATCAGAATCGTCATCCGACTTTCGGTAAGCTCCAATTTCCTTGCCCTAGTTTCAGATTTTAAGGGATCAAATTGAGTGTGTTCTGGGCCTTGATTGATGAAATTTACCTCACCGTTGTGTTTAGAATAGTCGGATTAGGCTAGGAGAGGTATTACATTGTCTAATTGATGCTCGTTTTACTGCCTCATTTTGCGTGCCCGATAGGATTTCGGCCCGGGTTAAATTTCAGCGTACCGGGTTTTCAATTGACAATTTAAATACCAATATTAGTAAAATTTGACTTCTGGATGGTATCGTTGTTATAGTTGGCATGGATAGTCGTCCTGTGGTCGCCTCGAAAACCGTGCTACCCGAACCACCCGTTTTGAATAGTATATCGGATCCCGAAGTCTCTGATCATCAAACTCAAGGCCAAGACGAACCCGCATCTTCGACTACTTAGTCAATCGATCGAAGCTTCCACGATTTGAGGTAGGGGCTATTACCTTTTCTCGCTAATAAAAAAAATGATGTATAAACCAACGATTTAATGAAGATTGAACCGGATAGGTTCAAATTGGAATTAATGAGATATTATATTATTTTAAATTAAAAGATAAAAGTTTCGTGATTGTCGTCGCTTGATAGCGAGGCTGGATACCAGGTATGGTTGCATCGGATTGATTCTCGTTATTATATTTATGTTTATGGTTACGTCTGTATGACGTGTGATGATATGGTACCCGCTTCGGGCGAATGATGATTATTATGATATGGTACCCGCTTCGGGCGGATGAGTTGTTGACGAGCAGCTGGCTACTGCGCAGTATGCCAGATATGGTTATTGAGCAGCTGGCTACTGCGCACTAGTCCACCTGTATTCGTGCCTTGAGGACTTGATGGGATATAGTGGAGTAAAGGCGCAAGCTGACTCGGCATGGACCATCGAAATGATTTGACTTTTGTGGGGTATATTTATTTATTTATTTCATTGTTGAAAATGGTTAAAATGATGATAAAATAGTTTATGTTGACATTTAGTCTATTTATGTGAAATTTGACTAATAATGGTTCGGTAAAGAGAATTGGTAATAGATTCCTTACTGAGCACGTGGAGCTCACCCCTTCCATATACATTTTTTTTTCTTCTCAGTTACAGGTGGTGTTTAGTGCTAGACTCCAGACGAGGAGTAGACCGGTTTGGAAGATTTAAGTGTTGATTTCATTTATCCGTATCTTTAGGGTTTGTCGAAGTCAACATTGTATTTTGTGTTGATCTTTCCATTTTGGAATTGTAATGGATTTAATGTTGGACTTATGCGATGGTGGTATTTTGCATTTCACATTTTTATGGTGTTGTATAAACTGTGATCGTTGATGTTGTATTGTCGTTTTAAGTCTCATGGGAAAAAGTTATGTGTTCGTTTACGTGGACGTTGAATATTCAACGGTATCGTTTGAATGATGACGTGTCATTGACCGGTCAAAGTTTTGAAAAGTCGTTGTTTTTGTCTTATTCTTCTAACCCCTATTTAGGGGCGTTACACAAGGCATCGATGGATAAGTTAAGAAAGAAGACACAGTACAACTTAAAGCGGGCCGTGTGGTGCGAGGGGGGCGCACCAAGGGGAAAGGTTATTGGGCTCGAACAAAGGCATGCGAACGGGGCGCACGCGAGAAGGCAAGAGACGCGCGGGTCCGCGGGCAAGACATGCAGAATGCAATGGGGAGCGCGCAAGCTAGTTGGATTCGGTTGCGACAGTTAGGCTTGCAAAGCTAGGCAAGCTTAACGGGGAACAAGGCCAATGCAGCGCGGGTGCACAACGTGTAGGCATAATAGTGAGCAGGTAGTTGAGTGCAACCGTCCAGGAGATGTGCGCACTGTGTGGGTGCGCCACGTGCCTTGGCATCGAGGGTAACCGCTGCTGAGCATTGCGCTTTGTGTGTGTGCGCCACGTGTTTTGGCGAGGAGCATGACTGTCGAGGAGCAGCGCACACTGTGTGGGCGTGCCGCGTGTCCCAGCGTTGAGCATAACTACCGAGGATCAACGCACACTGCGTGTCGTGCCGCGTGTCCGAACGGTTGGGAGTGAGCACGTCGTGGGGCGCTGGACGGCTAGATGCGTGCCTGGTGTACAGTTCTGCATTGTACACGTGTCTTTGGCGGTTTGAGCTGTAAACTTCCAACTTGTTGCTTGTTTTCTTTTTATTTATACTCGATGTAAACCTAAGTGATGCAACGGAGATGTTTTACTCACGAATATTGTAAACAACTTTGATCTGAATAAATAAAAGTGATATTATTTTGGTTGGGCAGGGGCCTATAAACACTTGTGTGTGTGTGTTCGTGTGTTACGTTTGTGAACATTGTCTCTTCATAATCTGTTTGCGTTGGGCGCTTGCATATTTGGGTTGATTGATCCTGCTTGGTGCTTGACAACTCAAGGGAACACTAGATTGGTAATCGTGTTCTTGGTGAACTCGGACCATCACAGACAAATTATCTCCCTAGAAGTTTGGCTATGTGACACCCGACTTAACATGACTTTGGGAAAACATATATTATTAAACTTGTTTAAATTATTTTGAGACTTTATTATTAAAATATTATATAAATTAGGGCTTTTTAGAGATATATTTTTAAAAAATATATATTTTTGGGACTTTGGGCGTTCCCCAAAAATTTTGTGAATAATTATAGAAACATGTGTCGAATACTAAAAATTTTAATTAACTTGTAGTGCAAAAAAATTAAAAGCACAAACTTCCGTCAATTTTAATGTTTTTGAGAAAAATCCATAAAATGCTCAAAAACCACCTAAGGTTTAAGAGAATTGCTCATACTTTCAAACAAATCATTTATACCCATTTTAAAAATATTTTGGACCACATTAACCCTGATTTTAATTATATTTATTTATTTTCGTATTTAATTATTTATTATATATTTTAATTGTCGAAATTAAATTAATTATCCTGAAAATTTGGTTGAAAATTTCCTCTATTAATTAGGTTATCATTTAATTTTGTTACTTTGACCCAAAAATTAAATCTCTCTCTCTCTATATCTCGACTTCTCACGTTCATCAAACTCTCTCTCTCTCTCTCTCTCTCTCTCTCTCTCTCTCTCTCTCTCTCTCGACTTCTCACGTCGGATTGACCACTATCGCCGGATTCGGGCGGAGAGCGCGGCGACTTCGGGCGTGGCTTCGGCGACCGTGGGCGCGGCTGCCGAGGAGGCGATCGTGGCATCCGTCGCGGTCGCCCTCCATCGCGCCTCCTTCCTCCGTCGCGTCCTCCTTTGTCGCGCCTCATTCCTCCGTCGCGCCTCCTCCTCAGTCGCTCTCCATCGCGGTCGCCCTCCGTCGCGCATCCTTCCTCCATCGCTCTCCGTCGCGGCGCGATCATCCTCTCTATACTCTTGATCGTAACTGTAAATTTATTTACAGTTTTGTGTAAATATGTTTACAGTTTTAAGGTAATATATTTGATTTTTGTAAATGATTTTACAATATTTTGAAGTGATAATTTCTCTTGGATGGGCAATATTTTTGTAAATGGATTTACACGATTTTTGTAAATGTTTTTACACTTTTTTGGAATTATTTTACACGAATTTGCATTTGTGGATATGTATACAAAATTTCAAAATCGTGTCAACAGATTTGTAAACAGATTTACATAAAATGAGGCAAAACGAAAACCAAGTTTCGTAAATAGATTTATATAAAATGAGGCAAAAACGAAAACCAAGTTTCGTAAACAGATTTACATAAAATTAGGCAAAACGAAAACCAAGTTTCGTAAACAAGTTTACATAAAATTAAGCAAACGAAAACCAAGTTTCATAAATAAAAATTCGAAATAAATACTGATTAATAGGAAAATAAATTTTAGATTTTAATCGTTAAAATAGGGAATAGTAAACGTGATTTGTTAGAGGTAATCGAAAATAATACTAATTAATAGGGGAGATTTGTTTTTAATTTATTTAGTTTGCTACATTTAAGGAAAAATTTTATTTTTTATTTTAATCTAAAAAAACGAATTATAATTAAATATGATTTAAAAATTAGAAGGGCAATTTAGTCCATATTTCAATTTGTTGGTGGTTATGATTTCCATAATTAGAAATGAGCATTTTTTTTAAACCTTGAACCACAAATGGGCATTTGCTTCATTTATCCATGTTTTTGTATCTCAATTTATTCCAAAGTCCAAACCACTAAAAACACGTTGCACTTAACGTTAAAGTTGGGTACTTAATAAAATAAAAATATATAAATTAATTTTGTAGTGTTTAATATTTGTGACGCAATTATCCCTAATGATCAAATAAGTCAAGTGATTTCATTCGTACTTTAATATGGATTTCCCTGCGTTGACTGAACTTATTAATCAACTTGGCCTTAATTATTTCGTAAAGTCCTAATCAACTTGGACCTGGTCATGTTCGAAAAAAAATAATGGCAATTATAATTAAAAAAAAAATCTCCAAATAATGTCAAGTTGCCACATAATTAAGCTTAAATCCGAAGCAAATGATCAGTTTGAATGTTGGAATCTTTTCTTGGAGTTTGAATCCAAAATGAATAAAACCAGCATGCCTATACATATATATATATAGCAACACAAATACAATACCCATACTCATATAGTGTATATATACATGTATGTATATATATTTTAAATATTTTTACACGTACATGGCTGTTTTAGACTACGTTCCTACGTCGGATAAATCCAAGTTATTGCAAAGATCGTTCGGACAATTCGACCGTTATCCGGTCGATTTATATTCAATTTTATTTAACTGCAATTTTTTGCGATATTCTACAAAACATATATTCGAAAAATTCTAAGCAAGAACGCTAGGGTTCAAGGAAGCAAAATCTAGAAGCTCATGATTGGTTTGGAAGAAAGCCATGTCTCTCTCTCTAAGCATCAACCACGCTTCGATCCCGGCTCCGTCGCTTGAGTCCATTAAAAGAATGCAGTTCTTGAACCCGATACTCGCGATGCTCACCCAACACGGCTTTCCGAACCCAAAATTGATGTCATAGAATCGAAAACGGCACCAGCTCGTGCAGTTGTAGTTGTCGATCGTGTCGTTTTTCATCAAAAGCCCGAACTCCCCGAGCTTCCTCTTGATCTCCTCGGCATCGCCGCCTTTTCTCTTGCCGAGCTCTTCATTTGTTTCTCTTAAACCTTTCTTGAACTCTCCGATTAGAATTTTCGGATCGATTTTGTGGCAGCTTTCGGGGCTTAGTCTTGCGGCAAAGTAGGTTGCAAGGTTGCCTGCGACATTGTCGGCTAGAGGAGGGGTCAGTCTCGGCCTCATGTTCACGACCTGGCACCACACGGAGCCGCGAGACACCTCGTCATTGCTTGACCTAGAAGCTGCTTCCATGGCACATTTCCATATGAGCGCCGAGACAGCCTCGACCCTCGTGGGCCGTGGCAGAGCCGGTGAAGCCTCTGTGGGGGTTGTAGACCCCGCTGAAAATCATGTATTTGAATTTTATGTACTATACTGACTTGAATATATATATATATATATATATATATATAATATAATTTATTTAAAGATTTTGTAACACCTTTAAAAATTGGCTCTGGTTGCATTAATTTAACTGATCATTTTTAAAAACCGGGCCGATCCCGATTTCACTTACTTAATTTTTTTGCTCCGCCATTGTTAGTGGGCTCGCCCGCATCGCAGCTCCCCAGCTCGGCCCGAAGAGCTTCGATCTTTGCAGCTTCAAATACGAATCTCCTTGTAACACACTTCTCCCGAACAAACTCCACGGCTAGAGAAGAACCTTCCCTGCCATCATATGCATCGGAAAGCTCGAGAACTGGTGGGAAAAGCTCGGACGTGGCACAAACGTCCGGCTCCGTCACCAGCGCGCCACGCGCCGTCTTTGCCCACGCGTCGAGGAACGTGAATAGTGTGGAGGCATCGGCGAGCTTGTGGTTCACGCTCAGTCCAAGGGCCACCGCGCCGCAATCGAAGATCGAAGCTTGCACCGCAACGAAACACCCTCCGTAAACGGACCGGCTCTCCTCGGACTCCACGGGGACGAGCTTCGTCAGCTCCTTTGAGTCCGGCTCCTGCAGGATCTCCGACAGTGACGTGCAGTTCCGGACACGGGCCTCGAGAAACACAGCCCCCTTGTCGGAACAGTCAACAGATAAGTTGTCCTTCAGTTTTCCGGCCAAAGGATAGAAGCAAGTTAGGGTTTCAGAGAGAGACTGTTTCAGCAGCCTCGAACGGTCCGACGCCGTTTGGACGGGGTCTCGGGGGTTGGAATTAGGGAAGAAGAGAAGCAGCGGAACGTAGAAATCCGGAGCGAGCTGGTCAAAGAGAGAGATGTCTAGGGTTTGAAGGTGTTGAGGAGTTGAAGAAGAAGGCTTGATCGTCTCTCTCATAGTAATCTCAACGTTGATCTCTTTATCCGCCATTGATGCTAGGGTTTGGATTTTCAGATCTCTCCGAGGAATATGAATAATTAACCTTTCTATGTTTCCTGTGTAGGAGAATAATATGGATTTGTAACTGTAAAGATTCTTTGTATGTATAACAACAAACTATAGGTCTATAGATCTATATGTCTAGGTATATATTTAAAAAAATAAATAAAAAACTGGGTTTGTACTTTGTAGTGGCATAAGTATCTAATATATTAATATTGTAGGGGCATAAATTCAATTTTTCTTTGACTCTCAGTGTTTAAATTTTTTTTTCCTTCTTTCTATAATTTTATCAACTCGTTATAAAAATTCCACTAATATCAGAAAAATGAAGAATTTTTATTTTTAAAAGTGACATATATTCAATACTCAATAGTCAATATAATACACATCTAAAAATTTATTCAATTAATCTAGAAAAACGACGGAATATTGAAGAGAAATAAAGTAGTAAGAATTAAGAACTTTGACCGTAAAAAGTTAAATTTATGTTATTAAAATAACGTGACATTATTGATGCTCTTAGTTTGAATTTCATCATCAATAAGCGTCTTTACTATATTGGCTACTTGTGCTATTTCATGTGTAGTAATGTAACGTATATATATATATATACATATATATATATATAAGGAAATTATACGAAATACCCATTTTGTGTCAAACCTTTTAAAAAACTACCCATTGTGTGTGTAAAAAACTACCCATAATGGGTAGTTTTTTAAAAGGTTTGCACAAAATGTGTATTTCGTTAAGGGTAAATGAGTCAAATGCCCATTTGTGACTCAAGGTTTAAAAAAAATGCCCATTTCTATTTTTGGCAATCAAAACCACCAACTAATTGAAATATGGACTAATTTACCCTTATAATTAATTAATTAATATTTGGAATTTAAATTACATTTAAAACTAATTAATAATTCGAATTAATTAATAAAATAAAAAATAAAAATTTTCCTTAAATGTAGCTAAATATAATAATTGATTAATATTAATCATTTCTTAATTATTTTCGAATATTTTCTCCTTACTAATTAATATTCTAACGATTTAAATTTTAAAATCCAAATTTCAAAATTCCTAAAACCGTAGGAAACAATGAGCACAAATTAATATAAAATCTACAAACATTATATATTGATATATTTAAACTGTAAATATATATACGAAATTTAAACTGTAAATATATATACGAAATTTAAACAGTAAATATAATCACAAAATATATTTAAACTGTAAATATATATACAAAATTTAAACTGTAAATATAATTACAAGGCTGTAAATATATATACCAATACCAAAACTGTAAATATATATATATCGATATATATACCAATACCAAAACTGTAAATATATATACGAAATTTTATTAACCTGTAAAAACTGCATATATTTTTACAAAATTATACTACTTGTTAAAAAAATGTAAAAATATCTACGAAATTTTACAAAAAATTGTATTTTTACAAAATTGTATTACTTGTTAAACTGAAAACTTGGTAAAACCATTTACAAAAAATATTACCAATCCAAAATCGTGTAAACCCATTTACAAAAATAAAAAATCTTACCGTGTTTGATCCGGCGACCGAGAGACGGCGAACAAAAGGAGAATGACGGAGGGCGACCGCGACGGAGAGTGCTGGAGGAAGGATCCGCGACGAAGAGCGACTAAGGAAGGAGGCGCGACGAAGGGCGTCGGAGGAACGAGGCGCGACGGAGGAGGACGCGACGGAGGAAGGAGGCGCGATGGAGGGCGGCCGCGACGGAGGCCACGGTCGCCTCCTCGGCCATCGAAGCCACGCCCGAAGTAGAGAGAGAGAGAGAGAGAGACGTGAGACAGAGCAGACGTGAGAGAGAGAGAGAGAGAGAGAGAGAGAGAGAGAGAGAGAGAGAGAGAGAGAGAGAGAGAGAGAGAGAGAGAGAGAGAGAGAGAGAGAGAGAGGAGAACGTGAGAAAAAAAGAGGGAAAGAGAAAGAAAAAAAGATTTAATTTTTGGTCAAAGTAACAAAATTAAATGATAATCTAATTAATAGGGGAAGTTTTCAACCAAAATTTTAGGATCATTTAATTTCAAAAATTAAAATATATAATAAATAACTAAATATGAAAATAAATAAATATAATTAAAATCAGGGTTAATATGGTCTAAAATATTTTTAAAATGGGTATAAATTAATTGTTTGAAAGTATGGACATTTCCCTCAAACTTTAGGTGTTTTTTAGGCATTTCATGGGTTTTTCTTTTCGTTAATTAACCCATATATATATCTACAAATATGCAATATATAATAGAAACATAAGATATTTTCTTTATTTAACTTGTGGCCAATGTAATTTCATTGAAGTAAGAGAACAAGTATCAAATATATATTTAATATAACTTTGTCTTACAATGGTGTTGTTACTCCATCCACCATTTATCAAATATTTTCATATAACATTATGTCCTTTTGATACATTATTTAAACTTATATCTTCTTTTCTTTTCTTTCCTTTCGGTGTCAACTATTTATTTTAATTATAATTTAGATTTAATTGCTTGTCGTTTACATGTAATAATATAATTTTCCAACGGGGACCAAGCCAACTACTATATCGTAGGATATTATTTTACTTTACACATTTAAATCAGTGGGGATAAATAATAAGAAGAACAAAGATATATCATATATCTGATCTATAGTTTTTTTTTTCATAAATAATTTATAGGATTGATAGGTGCATAGCCGCATAGGTATTTAATATTTGTATTTTTTTAGTGACATAAATTTGCTAATCATATTGCTTCTTTTTTTTCTAATCATATTGCTTCTTTTTAGTGACATAATATCGAAGTTCTCAATATTTACTAATCATATTGCTTCTTTTTTTCTTCTAAAATTTTCTATGTATTTTTAAATTGATTTAACAAAATTTAAATGTATTGTTAAGTCTTGGACACGTGTCACTTCCGAAGAAAGAAGAAATTTTGTTAAAAGGCACATCCGAGAGTGTTGAATCAATTGAAAAAATAAACGAAAAATCCAATGAGAAAAAAAAAATAGTGAGCATTTAGAAATTTGACCATAAATTTATACTATCACAAGAAAAAAAAATTAAGTACTTACAATGCTACTAATGCCAATTAATAAATATTTTTTTCTTCTCATTCAAAAACTCGTAACTCTAGACGAAGTCGAAGATATGGATCTTAGACGGCTCTTTCATCCAATCGCCGCTTTCACTCTCCTTACGACATGTCGTTTTATTTGAAAAAGGACAAGCTTTTGTCTCTTGTTTCTTTTAGCTGCTCATCTTATGAAAGGACTAAACGGCACTCTTTTGCTTCACAATCTTCTCCATACTTCGTCGTTGTATTAGAATCTAGCCAATTGATCATTGAGGCTAACAATTGTCTTGCCAGTTATGAAATGGTAATTTTGCTTTTCGATTTAAGTAAATGTGCGGATCGTTGGATCTCGATAAACGAAAAAGCGTGAAGTAAGCGATTTAGACGGCGATCTCTTAAAGAAGTTTGTTCGTAGGTAGCTATCGGCTACGTCCTTTAGTGTTTATCTCTTAAAGAGTTACGGCTTTAAATCTCGCGGGATTCATTCTATGTGCGTGTTTATGCTTCCTTTCTGATTTTCGATCTTTCTAAGTTCGAGGCTCCATTAGATTATTGTCATAAATTCGCCGAGTCTTCAATAAAATTTTATTATCTCATTATTATTAAGCTTCTCGGGCATTTATTTCGGCATTATGATTATTCCATTCCTCGAGTTTGCAATGCTTGATTACGCATTTTTTGGTGTTATTATTGATATTGGCGAGTTGATACCGATGAGCTAATTACAGTGAGATGATAGCGTCGGGTTGCGAGTTGTTCCTACGAGAAATGCGAGTTGTCTACGGAGCTGAGAGCTGATTCTTCCGAGCTAAATTGAACTTGCACTCTACCTTGTTTTAGGTCCTTATCTTGGTCGTTAAGCTTTTGAAAAGTAACATATTATCCCTTAACCGCTCTCCGACCGACTTAAAAGGCCGAGCTTACTATCCCCGTACAGCTTCATCAACTCTAGCACGTCCGCCTGAAAAGGCGTTACAAACCTCCTCAAGAACTCCTCTTCCGACGATCCAAACTGCACTCTTTCTTGACCAACCCATTCGAGAGCAGAGCGCGAATAACCAAACGCCTCGGTATTACTCTCTTCTCTAAGCTCAAGCAAATGATTACCGGGTACGACGCAATGTGCGAAGGGGCCAAACCCATCTCCCTGAAGAAGAAATCCATGGTGGCTGTGACCTTATCCAACGATGCCAGCATACACTGGATTCTTCTTAAAGGCTTTCAGGAATCTCTTCCTCGGACCAACCCCTCTTCTTCGAAGAATCGACCTTGCTCTCCCATGTCGTTTTCGTCATCGACCGGTGCGGAGAGATCGCCAAAACGAAATTATACGAAGACGAATTGAAACCCAATTCAAATCACTCGCTCGACGGTCATACGGAACTTATCCGGGCTCACCATGACAGCCCTAGGCTTGCCCCAAATCAACGCAGCTATATTCGGATCAGAAGCCTTTCCAATTTGGGGAAAATGGTTTTCTCGCAATCGGAGACGAGAACGCTAGGGCGAGCTCTGACGAGTGGGTCCCGGTGAAGCCATAGCCTTCGAGAAACTTAACGAATTTGTCTGGTTTCTCGGAATTCTTGAAGAAGACTAGCTTAGAAGCCGATAACGCAGCCTTTGGAGAGAGACTGATCGAGTTCTCCAGGTACGAGACTGTGAAGTACTTACCTTGATCTGAAACTCCATTGGAGAACGATCTCAGAGAACAGAGAATGCCCAAGTTACTGGGTGTTGATGAAGGTGTGACCCTGCAATGGAATCGAGCTCTGCGGAGAAGAAAAGACATAAAGTTCACAGACGTATTTAATGACACTATACTTGAAAGATGCAAAATAATGTCAAGGTATAAAATCAAGTTAAAAGCATGATACAAACTAAACGAAACATGTGTGTGTTTACGATTAAACTAAAATTTAATTACACGCTTTCGTCAATTAAAAATTTATAAAAATCTTTAGTTTAAAAAACATTAACTCAACATAGGCGAAATTAAACTTTAACACTGCTTCGAATAAGTAACATTAACAGTATGAATGCCGTATGTGTTAGCAAAGAAATCTGAGACACAGATAGCCCATCTCAAGAACAAAAATGCAATGGGCATCGGTAAAAAAATTGCTTCATCGGCTCGTTCTCCCGATGCGTGTTCTTCATCAAACTTAATGGCTATCCGATCCCGATCCACTTGAAAGGCCGAGCTTACTATCCTCGTACAGCTTCATCAACTCCGAAGCTTCCGCCTGAAAAGGCGTCACAAACCTCCCCAAGAACTTCTTTTCCGACGTTCTAAACACCACATTTAGACTGTACTCTTTCTTGAGCAACCCTTTCGAGAGCAAAGAGCAGATAACCAGACGCCTCGGTATCAGTCTCTTCTCCAAGCTGAAGTTAAGGACCATCGGGCACGACGCGATGTCCGAAGGGCTCAAGCCCATTTCCCTGAAGAAGAATTCCATGGTGGCTGCGATTTTATCCAACGATGTCCTCATAAACTGAGGATGATTCTTAATGGCTTTCAGAATATCTTCCTCCGACCAACCCCTCTTCTTCAAAGAATCGACCTTGCTTTCCCATGTCGTTTTCATCATTGATCGGAGCGCAGCGATTGCCATAACGAAATTATACGTAGAGGCATCGAAACCCAACTCTATCACTTGCTGGACGGTCTGACAGAACTTATCCGGGCTAACCATGACAGCCATAGGCCTGGCCCAGATCAATGCAGCTATATAGGAATCAGAAACTCCGTTTTCTCGCAAAATCGTAATGTTCGGAACGACATGTGTGCTTACATTATGCGCGAGCAAATCCGGGCACCGCGAGATGGCGGAGATGAGCTTCTTCTCGGAACGAATCACGGACCTGAAGAACTCAAATGCTGGGATAATCTGATTATCTAAGCTCCTACGCAAAAAAGTGGGAAACACAGACACTTTGTGCGCCATTTCTGGCCACGAGAAGCCTTTGGATTTGAGAAACTCCAATTTGGGGAAAACGCTTCTCTCAGTATTGGAGATGAGAACCCTAGGGTGAGATCTGACGAGCGCGGTGATATTGGCCCCGGAGAAGCCATATCCTAGGAGAAGCTGGACGACTTTGTCTGGTTGCTTGGAATTTTTTAAAGAGATTTGCTTCGAGACCGATAAAGCAGCTTTGGGAGAGAGACCGATCGAGTTCACGAGGTACGAGACTGTGAAGCACGTACCTTGATCTGAAACTCCATTGGAGAACGATCTCAGAGAAGAGCGAATGCCCAGATGAGAACTTGTGACCCAACAGTGGAATCGAGCTCCACGGAGAAGACAAGACATGGGTTTCGGAGATGAAGAGAAAAGGAGCGAACTTTAACTCAACATCACTCTCTTCAAACCGAATTAAATGTGTAAAAAGACTTCATTTGAGATTTTGATTCACTCCTACCTTTAATGGGCGCACTGCCAGCGAATCAAAATTTCATTTAAGGTGATTTTGACATTTTGCCGCTTCAAACCCCTCAAGCTTGCGGGCTCATCGCTCTTGTCGTAGATCCTCATCCTACGTAAAAACAAGATATCGCTTGTACTTGAAAAAAGCACCAACTTTTTATTTTTGTTACTTTTCGTTTTTTCTTTTCTTTTCATAACGGTTCGTACATATTAGTGTGATCAAACGTTTTCAATAATGCTTGCCGATGCCATTTCGCAATTTTCATTTTATAGACATATCGCTTGCCGATAGGCATATCGATGAAAAAAGCACCAACTTAGGTGAATTGAAGTGTATAATATTAGTTGAATACCAAAGAGTTTCACATTGCTAAATTACAAGAGTTTAGAATAGTTTAAATACCAAAAATTTGGTACAAGGGCTTGGGCCCTTAGGGTCACTCACTTTTATGTAAGAGAGAAGACTCGGACAAATGCATCACCACACACACGCGCCGCCGCCGCCATCGTCCGACCGGCTGTGAAAATATAATTGTTTTTGCCATGAAATTTCAACTTTTTAAGGAAATTCAAATAATTTTTCCTCGTTTTCCTCCACAAAAACGACATCCGACAGCTAAATGGGCTGGCAAACAATGTTTCCCGAAATTTTGGAAAATGACAGCGAAACAAAAGGGGTTTTGTTTCTCATTTCTCCGAAAAACATTACTCGGTCGACATATCGACCGGTTTTCTGGACATTTAATACACTAGAGTGATCCCATATATGTTTTATTGACTAACGGATATCTCATAGATTATTGTAGTTTTTCAAGTCTTCTCCGCACCATCTTTATGTTAGTAATTAATATTATTATGAAGGATATTTGCAGCATAACTTTCTTAAGTTTTTTTTATCTATATTTTTTGAGAAAAAAAGGTATCACCTCAAAAAGATATAACATTGATTTTTATATTAACGTTTCATCTTTTCTCAAATAAGTTATTTTTAAAATAAAAACATTTTATCAGAAGTATGTTAATACTTATATTCTATAAAACATTTTAAATTAAAACATTCAAATGTATACTTGTCTATTAAGACATCTGAATGCATATTTGAATGATAAGATGTGATATCTTAATCTGAATGAATAAAATTAAAGTGCGTTTGTTTTTTAATATATGAATGTAGATATGAATACGTTTTTATTGTAGAATTATATTTTATTATACACCTTAATATATAATGATTATTTTTTTATAACAATATAAATCTAATTTTAAAATAATTTATTTAATAAAATCAAATTATTATATTTTCATAAAAATTCAATTAAAAATATTTTATAATAACATATAAATATAATAAATTTTCAAAACTTTATTAGAAAAATTGTACACTATAAAAAGTTCTATCATTAATACAATAAATTTAATTTATAATTTATTATATTAATGAATTTGTAAATATGTAAATAAAAACTTAAATATATATACATATTTATATATAAACCAATTGATATATTTGATAACTTTTAATTACAATTTTTTAATAATTTTTTATTTTTTTATTTTTTCTATATATTTTAAAAATCAATTTTTTTAAAGCGTCAAAACTATATTTTCCAACCTATCATTAGATTCATCTCGTCGTAAGCTTTCCAACGGCATATCATATGAGACAATTCGATGTTCGGTTTAAGAGTTATGGAGTTTTAAAGTTTTAAGGAGAGAGAAAAATAAATTTAAAAAGAGAATACAAGGGAAAAGTGGACATGAAATGTCAAATTGTAGCTTTTAATGAATAAAACTTAGTGAAGATAGACCAAATAAGTGGCTATTCATACTAATTAAAATGTAATAAAAAAAAACAAATGCACTTAATATCTTTAATCTGACTCATTAAGATTAAGAGATTAATTAAGTGCAAACTTCTCTTTTGACTTAAGAAACTGAATTTATAAACATAATATTGCTACTCTTTTCTTCTTCTTTTTTTTAGTTTAAAAATTTAGTTAATACGAAAGTACTATTTACTTATAAATAAACCAGGACCTGTCCATCCGTTAAAAAAATAAAACTCAAGTTGGCAAAAGGCCCGAATCCCAAATTCCCGGTCCAATTTCACCCATTCGAATATGATATTCATGACATAACAACGGAACTTTATCAGGGAAACAACAATACATATTACTAACAAAGAATTTTCCCAACGACACAAATTAGCATTGATCATGTCAATCACGGTACACAAAACTATAGCACGGTGATTGAGTATTTGAACTTATATCTTTGAATTGCAGCTTCGAAACCCCACGACAACATTTCTTTTTCTTTCAAAAAACGCTCATACACGAGACTATGCAACGGGGAAAAGGGTGCTCGGGTTAAAACTCGCACCCGTGTGACTTGAGCGTGTAAGAATATAAACAAATTGGTGTGGCTATATATATAAAAATATGTGTCATGTATCTATATAATCTGCTGAGAGGATAGTCCGTACAAGCTCCTTTAAATTAGCTACTACATGACGTGGCCCTAAACTCACGCCACCAATGAAATTCAAAACCTGCTCTAAATCCTACAATAAAAACACCAAATAATAAACAAATAATTAAGTTTAGTTTAGATCATTGTAACAATATATTGGCAATAATTCATTGGTGCATATTGCCCCCTTGAACTTTCTTTACGTGCAAACACTGTTAGACCCTTATTCACATTTAAAAAAATAAAAATAAAATAAAAAAAGGTAGAGGCGGGACATGAGTACTTGGTAGTTTAAATTTATGTAGTGTAAACGGTATTTTAGACATTTTGTAGAGTTTCTTTCCAAGACATTGTGAAGAGTGTTCCTCTTGTTCTCTTAGGAAAGACGTTTTATGTACTTTAGGCTGATTATAAAGTGTTAGGGAATCGCCAAAACAAATTTTTCTTACGAAAATACCTATTAACGGGGATTGGTCCAAGTTTGCCCCTTAAACTTTCATTAAGTGGGGATTACTTCCCAACGAAGAGGGGGTATTTTGCAGTGAAACAAAAAGTTGGGAGGGTAAAAAGCACCAAAACACAAGTTTAGGTTAGGAGGCAAAGTGCACCAATTGTAAAACTTCAAGGTGATTGCATTTGCCAAAATTATGTGAAGAATATAGTATAGTGTATACCTTGTTTAGTAAGAATACAGCATATGCAGCTTTTGTTGTGTCTGGGCCATCTAAGTAAAGCGGGAATTCCACGTGCTTCGAAGCTGTTGAAAGACTAGTATTTGATGACGTATCAGAGGACGAAGGCTCTATCGAAGGTGCGTAGTCTATAATATATGAGCGGGATCCGCCCAAGCGCACTGGATAACGCAACGGAACATGCAAGTACGAAGCTATGAGTGAAACAGCCTGCAAGATGTTCGAGATACTATACATCATCATGAAGATTATCGGATATGTATAATCGTATCTAATTGCAGATTGATAGGAAAACATCATTGTTAAAAATACGCACGTGAGCGACATATCCCAGGGCACTTGAAGACTTCTGAGCCGCCTTTTTATCTGTGAAAAGGCTCATCATTTTCAAAGGAAGCATGGTCAAATGCAGACCCGAGATTGTCAACGCCCCTGGATTGGCAGGCTTCGATGCAGAAGAATTTCCTGGTAGAATGAATTTTAAAAATTAGAAGGTAAATAAACTGAAAAACAAGGCGTTCACACATCTTTTAAGAAGAAAAACTGTAAGTAAAAATATGTCACATCTATTAACAATACGGAAACGCGAGAGATAGAAGATCAAAGGAATACCGTGCATGAAATCTGAGTAAAAGTGGTTGACTTTTGTTTCTCAATAATACCATTTTTTTTCCTTAATCGAACGGAACTCAAGGATGAAGGCATCTTTTAGTAAAAGCTCTTAAAGATTTTTAAGTTATCATGAAAAAAAAAGGGATAAGGTGGAACATTTCTTTAAAACTTGTATGTATTGAATTATTTTTCCCATAATATCATAGAAGCTAAAAAAAGCCTCCACAAGCACCAAATTTTCTAGAGCTCATACTTAAGGAATTAAAGTTCATGAAAGATGAGTACATACCCGATTTGCTACTGCTCGGAAATGATTCAAGCTCCTGTTCCTGAGTGGCTCCTGCACTGATCTTCACGGGATAAAGAAGCGAAACTTGTAACACCATGTGCTGTTGCCTCACTCGTAGCGCCTTCTGCAAATTCTTAACGCGAATGTAACCCTTTCCGCCCTCAAGTAAATCACTTGAATCCTGTTGATTACCATAACACAAGTTTAAATTCAACCAAAAATTAAATAAAGGCATAATCAATTAACAACCAAAATCACATGAGAAATTTTTACTTGCAATCGTTTCTTTGCAACAGAAAGAGCTGCTCCAGCAACGAGCAGCGACCGAACTTGAAGATTCAACGCCTCCTCTTGCTCTTTAGCACGCTCCGTAGCAAACATGTGGTTCATCGACAAATTCACCATCACATATTTTCTAGCCTCGAGTTTCTCGCGCATCTCCTCAAGTTGGTTAAATCGGGTTAATGATTCCGCTTCAACCTGCCAAACATGTTGCCGCCCGCTAATCCGCGGGCTAAACAATTAAGGCCCAATAAATTCAGGAGCGAAAATACTGAATTTAAATGTACCCGAAGATCTTTCACTTTCTTTCCAAAATTTCCATTGAAACTTATCCACATGTTACGATCTTCAGAAACTCCTAGTTGAGTCCGAAAAACGCAACTCTCAAGTAGCTCAGTGTTCATTTCATTAAGAACAATTACGGTAAAAACGCGAAGTTTCATTCCGAAAAACACGTCTTGATTCGTACTTCATTTCCAAACTCATGGCTTCATACATATAAATGAAGAATTACAGAAAGATATGTAAACAGAAGTGAGCAAATTCTGAACTTCTGTAATCACAAATCATCATCATCATCGTCAATTCATCATCATATAAAGATTCAAAGAAACTCAAAGGTGGTCATTTTTCAGAAACGGCCTAAAACCCTACCTGAATTAGGGATTTGAGCTTCGCGCCGAGCCTGAGCTTCTTCTCCCTGGCCTCACTGAGAGCCGACGAGAGACTGCAAAACCTGGCGAGCTCGTGATCGAATTCCTCCCACTGTATGACCCTCGGATTCTCCCGATCCATCTTCGCCTTCTCCGATCGACCTGCTCCCATCGAGATTCGCAGAGATGTCTTGGCCGCGGTATGATCTCCAATGCCGGGCAGAGCTCGACCTCATCGTCGTCCCTCGACGGGCCGGTTAGGGTTTCGGAGATCGGTCACGCCATTTCTCTGGGATTTTCTCGGGAAAATTAGTCTCTCTGGATTTGGGGAAATCGGAAGATTGTCTTATTTTGATCGAAAGGCGAAATCAATCGCACATGGAATTTTTCAAGCAAAATGCGATTATATATTTTTATTTTGTTTATTAAGGTTTTATTTAATTAATAATTAATGCCCCCAAGTAAATAGATAGTGTTTTTTTTTTCTTTCTTTCTACAAATAATGACGACAGAAGTATTTAAAATAAATACTATATTAATATAAGTGTTATATTTTCAAGGGATAACAGCGGGTAAAGTACCCAAACTTTGGCCAAGTGTCGCAATAAAGGCCCAAACCGAATTAATAGCGGTAAAAGTAGCCAAACATCACAAAATTGGGGTGAGCATTAATTCCATCCATTTCATGTTAACAACGTTAGTCAATGTGCCACGTTGGCACGCCACCTATTTTTTCTAATTTACTCTCTCCAAACCCACGAGCCCTCGGGCAAAACAAATTCAGTCAAAAGACTCAAAACAAACCCTCTTCTCTCCCTCCTCCTCTTCTTAACCTTCACCATCAACCCAACATCCAAAACGACAGCCTATGACAACTACGACGAACTCGACCCTGGCGGTGGCGGATGGCGCGGCGGTGCACAAGCGCTACGAGGCCCTCGTCACACTGCGCATGAAGGTCCTGAATGAAAAAGGCGAGTGGTACTGGGCCCACCTCGAGCCCCTCCGCCGCAGCTCCCCACCAACCTCCCCAAAGTCATGAAGCTCCGATACTCCCTGTGCGACGCGATTTCTCCACCTCCAACCCCTCGCGCACCGCCACCGAGCACTTCAAGCGCGCGACCTGCCCCATTTGCCCTTACTTTGGCCCTCGTGTGGTTGCCGTTTGGATTCATGGGCCTCGGAGCTCCTCCTTCACGGACTCCACGTCCTCGAAGAACTTGTCCAGGTTAACCCTGCCACCTCCGCTAGCGCCGCATGACGCCGACAACATCTCGATCACGCGGTGGTCCGGCGACGCCTCGTTGCTGCGGAACCGCGAGAAGGAGCCAGAAAATAGGTCGTTCATGGCTTTTCTGCAACAAATTCTTCAGGAAGACGAAAAACTAAGAAAACATTTGGATTAGATCAGACAGAGGATCAGACAGAGAGGATGAAAAAAGAGACTTATAAATGGAGAGATGTGTGAGGCTGTTTGGTTGGTGCGAGATGGTCAATCTGGCTTCAGATGGAGATTAAGGTCGAACTCACAGAGTTAATTAAAAAAATAGGTAGCGTGCCACGTGGCAATCCATTGACTGCCACGTAACACGTTGACTAACCTCTGTTAACACGGAGTGGTTGGAATTGATGCTCGCCACCAATGGCGGAGCCAGGATTTTAATTTAGGTGGTGCCTTATATATTTTTTTTAAATCAATCCTACAACTAACAACAATCAATAATAACATTGTAACCTCTCTCTCTCTCTCTATATATATATATATATATATATAAAAATATATAACGACTTGCCCTAGTAAAATAAGACGCCGCGTTTTCATTTTCGAAAGTATTGCATTATAAATTTATCGTTGGTAGAAATAGAAATATCCAATCGACTGGTATTCAATACAAAATTAATTTATCTATATTTTTATGTATAATATTTTTAATAATATAATAGGCGAGTATAAAAATGTATCTATATATTTTAATAACTGAAAAGAAATAAACAAAAAAAAAAACTTAAAGAAAGAAAAAAAAATGACTAGCCCAAGACTCGAACTCAGGTCGTCTTTTTTAAAAAGAGAGACTTTAGAAAAGCACTTTGCCAGTTGGGCTGAATGCTCTTTGACTTCTTAATATGGGCTCATGAAATGCTATAATGATATATATATTTTTTTTGTTTTGCTTAAACACTATTATTTTAATATTTTTCACGTTTTCAGGTGGTGCCCAAGCGTACACTAGGTCCTACATAGCTACGCCACTGCTCGCCACAGTTTTGTGGTGTTTGGATACTTTTACCGCTATTAATTCGGTTTGGCCCTTTATTGCTACATTTGGTCAAAATTTGGGTACTTTACCCGCTATTATCCCTATTTTCAATATAACTTTTGCAATGTTATTGTTCTCAAACTTAAAAAATAATATCCCCCACTATTGTTTACTTTTGCTGTTAATTACCCAAAATTAGTGAAATATCCATTAGGGTGCAAACTTTTTATTAAAATACTCATGAAACCAAACTATTTAAAGAAATACCCATTTTGATTACAAAAATACCCTTTGAACTATATATCCTTAATTTTCTCTACCACGTACAACGTTTGAAATTTAATTTTTCAAAATTTTCTCTCTTCTTGTCCATAATTTGTTTTGAGTTTCATCATAATAACCTCTCTCGTGGAATTGTGTTTTGCTGACATTATCTTTTTTAATTGATGATCCATTGTCTAATTCAACACCATATGTGCTACACAATTAAACAGTTATCAAAATTAACATCAACGTAATAGTAACTACATGTATGTAACGGAAATTACAAGTACGTAAGTTCTTACACGTAGTAAAAAATTACTTTTATGTAATTTTAATTACGTATCTGTAACTAGACTTACATTAATTTAATTTAATATGAATTTTAAAATAATTACGTACATGAAATTTTAGTTACACGTTCGTAATGAGAATTACGTGTATGTAAGTAAAATTACGTATCTGTAAATAAAATTATCTATATGTAATTAAAATTACGTATACGTAACTAAAATTACATATATGTACTGTTTTTTACCAATTGTAAATAATAATCTAAACCAAGCAAGCCTTAAACGCTTCTTATACTCTAGGTTTTTTTATTGGGCAATGTTCAGATAATGAACTGATTCACATCGGATGGATATATATATATATAAATATAAAGGAGATATTTTGTTTGCAGAATTCTTAGATCGTCAAATTATATTAGCGCAGGCATAGGAATCAAAAGGAGAGGAGATGAAAATAACTTTTTTGCCGTCAGCAGTGGTAATGGCCACGATATCCGACGCCGGCGCGACGACCACGTCCGACAGAATCGCCGGCTCGACGACTACCTACGAAAGAATCGTCAGCGCGACGACCGCCTCCGACAGAATCGTCGGCGACTCCATGAATGGTGTGCAGTCGCAGAGATAATAGCATAGATTTTTTATCGTGAAATATATCACGCAAGAAAGAAGGGAGAATGAGTCAATAATTGAAATTAATACGTATAGCTGTATAGGATTTTAATTTGAAAAAAGGGTATTTTGGGATAAATATTTTTCAAATGGGTATAAAATGATTGAATCAAACTATGAGTATTTGGTTAAAAAGTTTGCAATAAAATGAGTATTTTGTTAATTTGCTATTTGGTTAAAAGGTTTGCAATAAAATGAGTATTTTGTTAATTTGCTCATGTTGTTTTATTTTAATGGCCCGTGTTGATTGTCTCAAATATAAACAATTCATGTCTCAAAGCGTGTTTAGTCTCTTATCAAAAGGAAAAGCTGGTGACGTTTGGTTACGGTCCCAGAGACCAGTTTCTGATTTTGGTTTCAAACTGTGTCATATTGGTTTCACAAATCACATTTGGTTACCAATTATCTCTGTTTTCTCAGACCGGTCTCGCAGACCAGTGAAATTTTAATGAAGGAAACCAAAAAATGACTTGAAGTTGTTTTCTGTGTTTTGGTATTCAACGCAATCGTACAAAATATAAGTATAATAATATATTGGGCCCGTTTGGCACACCTTAATTTTTACAAAAAATATTTTTAGTTTTAGTTTAAAAAACAAATTGTTTAAAAAAAATGACATGTGTTTGGTAAATTGTTTAAAAACAATTGTTAATGGTAACAAAAACTGATTTAGCGTTTGGTAAAAAAATTATTTAGGCTAAAAAGACTAAAATAGATTAAAACCGTATTTTTGTTTTTAGAAAAAACCAAAAGCTACGAATTCTAGCTTTTACGATTCATGTACAAAAATCCAAAATCGGTTTTGTGTTTTTTGGAAAAAAAAATTATCAAACACCTGAAAAGCAGTTTAGTTTATTTTAAAAACAACAACATGGCTAAATGAGTTGTGCCAAACGCACCCATTATATCATTCTATAATATATTATATTATTTATAATAAGATATTATTATAATATTAAGGGTAAACTATGGCTAAAATACCCAATGTTTCATTTTTTTTAATTATATACCCAAAGTTTTTTTTTGGTGGCTATAATACCAAAAGTTTATTCCGTTAACGCCAAACGTACCAACCGTTAAGTCTCCGTTATTTGGCCCGCGTGGCATGACACATCAGCCTCTGCGTCATCTTTCTTCCCCGCCATGTCAGCATTTAAAAAAAAATCTGGGCTAGCCTATGAAGCGAACCCTTACCCTCCCCCTTGGAACCAAGAACCACCACCACTGGACCATATACAAATCATGTTTTCATTGCGTAAAATTATGTATTTAAATAGTAAGTAAGTTATAGTTTTTTTTTTTTCTATAACTAACTCTGCATGAGGCTTTCTATAACTTAAAGAGCAAAAATTCTTTTAGTTTAGTTTTAAAATTTTAGTAGTGTAACATAAATAGTTCAAATTCAACTACGATTTTAATGGAAGAAAATACGCAACTTGGAATAAATGCGAATGAGAAACCGTAACATTAGTGTGTGTGTGTATATATATAATAAATATATGTAAGATATTAAATGGACACTTTAACATGGATATATATCGATAATAGGTACTTTCCAACGAATATTGTGCATTTAAATCATATTGCACTTATTTTCTCATTAAAACAAATCAATACACTTTATCACTCTCCATAAACAATTGCATGTGTTTTTTCTCACTCAATTGCAATTTTTTTCTTCTCACAGTAATAATATGTAAAAATATGAAGGAAAAAAAAAAAGAGAATCCTCTAAAATATTTTATAATTGATAATTTTCTGATCCGATTCTATGCATCCTGCAACACAGTGTAACAATAAACAAAACCCTTAAAGAATATTTCACTATGCAATATTACAATACAAAATAAAATATTACACCATCGATAAATGTTTTCATATAAATTGGAAAATTATATATAAAAAAAAAAAGTCTTCAAATAAATATCATACATTACATTTAGAAAACTTCCTTTATCTTGCATTGGTCATTTTAACGCTTTTAATATCATGCAATACTATTTAAATACAAAATTTTACGCAATGCAAACATGATTTGTATGTGGTCCAGTGGTGGTGGATCCTGGTTCCAAGGGGGAGGGTAAGGGTTCGATTCATAGGCTAGCTCAGATTTTTTTTTAATGCTGACATGGCGGGGAGGAGTGACATGGCAGGGAAGAAAGATGACGCAGAGGCTGATGTGTCATGCCACGCGGGCCAAATAACGGAGACTTAACGGTTGGTACGTTTGGCGTTAACAAAATAAACTTTGGGTATTATAGCCACCAAAAAAAACTTTGGGTATATAATTAAAAAAAAGAAAAGAAGGGTTCGATTCATAGGCTAGCCCAGATTTTTTTTTAATGCTGACATGGCGGGGAGGAGTGACATGGCAGGGAAGAAAGATGACGCAGAGGCTGATGTGTCATGCCACGCGGGCCAAATAACGGAGACTTAACGGTTGGTACGTTTGGCGTTAACAGAATAAACTTTGGGTATTATAGCCACCAAAAAAAACTTTGGGTATATAATTAAAAAAAAGAAAAGAAAGGTTCGATTCATAGGCTAGCCCAGATTTTTTTTTAATGCTGACATGGCGGGGAGGAGTGACATGGCAGGGAAGAAAGATGACGCAGAGGCTGATGTGTCATGCCACGCGGGCCAAATAACGGAGACTTAACGGTTGGTACGTTTGGCGTTAACAGAATAAACTTTGGGTATTATAGCCACCAAAAAAAACTTTGGGTATATAATTAAAAAAAAGAAAAGAAAGGTTCGATTCATAGGCTAGCCCAGATTTTTTTTTAATGCTGACATGGCGGGGAGGAGTGACATGGCAGGGAAGAAAGATGACGCAGAGGCTGATGTGTCATGCCACGCGGGCCAAATAACGGAGACTTAACGGTTGGTACGTTTGGCGTTAACAGAATAAACTTTAGGTATTATAGCCACCAAAAAAAAACTTTGGGTATATAATTAAAAAAAAAAGAAACATTAGGTATTTTAGCCATAGTTTACCCTAATATTAACTCATTTAATTAAAATATTAAAGTAATTTTTATCATTGATATATTACAATGATATTAAGGAATAAACTTAAATTATTCTTATTAGTAAACACTAGCTTAATTACAATTATATGAACTCACGTAACAATTATTTTTATTACTTAGTTTATATTAAGCTATTAAGACATGTAATGAGAGTAATTGAATTTGAATATATTTTTTATTAATGTCAATATTTTTTAGGCATAATATTAATATATATATATATTATTTTCAAATCAATTTTTTAGTAACATAAGTTGTGTCTGATTCAATTATAATAATTAACAAATCTTTTAAAAATCAAACACTCAAATTGATTTTCCAAACTAAATTAGAAATTTGAGAGTTCTAATGCGAGCTCGGACAATAGTGGTCTGATTTAGAGGGTTTGTCGAAGATGTAACATACGAGGAAACTAACCGACGAATGAATAAAGTATTCCAATAAAATTAAGTCGTTACCATTTAACCATCCATGACTAACGAAAATAAATAAATACTAATGAAAAATACTTTTAAATTTTGTGAGCAATTATCTTGCAAAAATTATTTTAAAAATATGCCTCTCCTGTGAAGTGTTATATATTTATGGATATATATGTCATTAATATCTCCTTTTTGGCGTATACTCTAGAGCAAGGATTTGAATACCGTTTTTGTCGAAAAATCGTTCGCCGTTATCGACGGAGTAATCGTTTACCGATGGATTTATCGATGGAAAACCTATAAAAATTATCGTTTGCCGTTATCGAAACTTATCGAACTTATCGATGGATTAATCGGTTATCGATGGATTTATCGATGGAAAACCTATAAAATAAATAAATTATAATAACAATTATTATTTACAAATTATAAGTTCTTACTTGTAAGTCAAAATGCTCTCTTTAGTACTATTTAGATAAATATGCTTATTTGATAAATTTTGGAAAGAGTCAAAGTCATATTTTACTAAAATAAAATATTTTAAAATCACCAACTGTTAATTATATAATCAAAAAAATTGAAGAACTAGATCAATTTAACCAATTTCCTAAAAATATGTACTTTTGCCTCAATAGTTGAAAAATGTCAAATTACAAAACAAATTATGTCAACCACACAATTTATGAATTATATACAATATTATAAAATGAAATTACACCAAATAATATAACAATTATAACAAACACTAAAATCACCCCAAATCTGCAAAAAAATAAAAATAAAATAAAAATAAAAAATAAAAAAAATCACATAAACTATTATAATTCATCCATATTCCTTATTAAACCTAAAAAAAATCAAATTCAACAATAACATTTGATTCAAAACCTAAAATTACAATCAAAGTATCATGAAACTCAAACTTGAACTTTCATTCAACCTAATAGCTTTCTATGTAACTATATGAAATATAGAATAAAATTGTGAAAATTTGACATGATTCATACATATACAACATTTAAACTTTAAAACACTCAAGATCCACTAAAAAAACCCTAAAAATACCTTTAAATTCCAAAATTAAAAGAAATTGGAACTTTTGCCGCGAAAAAGAAAAAACTATGATGGGGTTGACTTATCGTTTTTGACCGAAAAGTAACAAGCTTTTCGAAAAAATACACTTGAAAATTTAGCTCGATAAGTGACTTGTTTTTCGGATCGAAAAATCGCGATAAGTATAAAACGACAACGATTAGAGGAGATAAGTTACCGAGATACCCAATTTCAGCGAAAATCGCTTGAAAATCGCAATATTTCGTTCCTTGCTCTAGGTGTCTAGTGTATAAGAATATTTAGGGAATTAAATAAATATTAGAGGAACCGAAATACCAGATCCAGTTATTCCGAATATAATGTTAGGCTTACATTGTTACTGGAAAATATTGGGTACTTAAACTTCAATTAACCTTAATTTTAATGTTCATTTTTATATATTAAATGTAAACAAACAGCGTTCGAACTTCGAAGGTACGAGGATTCCAAACACAGTGAGTAACGCCAACAAAACTAGTTATCAAAACTGCGACGAGTTCCATGATAAACCATCTAACAACAAATATTGTTTAGAACATAAGTAAACACAGCCCAAACTTTAACAAAACCATAACCGACACGAGACTCCGACAAACAAAAACAGAACACAAAGGGTCACCACCGCCGGTCGAGCACCCAATACTGGGCGCACCGACACGACGACAGCCAACATAAAATGACACGAAGACCTAAAGCATACCCGACTCCACAACTCGAAACAACGGAAGAAAGCGAGAGGCAAGGCAGTCACTTCTTCTTGGCGGCAGACTTGGTGACCTTGGCACCGGATGGGTCCTTCTTCTCCACGCTCTTGATGACACCGACAGCAACGGTCTGACGCATGTCACGCACTGCAAAACGACCTAGGGGCGGGTACTCGGAGAAGGTCTCCACCACCATGGGCTTGGTCGGAAGCATCTTCACCATCCCGGCGTCTCCATTCTTCAGGAACTTGGGTTCCTTCTCAATCTCCTTTCCAGAACGTCGGTCAATCTTGGTTAAGATCTCACCGAACTTGACGGCGATGTGGGACGTGTGGCAATCCAGCACCGGGGCGTATCCGTTTCCGATCTGACCAGGGTGGTTCATGATGATAACCTGCAATCAGAGCCAATTTTATAAATATGAACACTAATCTATAGTACATATACATATGTATATTATGAAAATAAATTAAAAATTACCTGGGAAGTGAAGTTAGCAGCCTCCCTGGCGGGGTCGTCCTTGGAGTTGGAAGCAACGTACCCACGCTTGAGATCCTTCACGGCAACATTCTTGACGTTGAAGCCAACATTGTCACCAGGGTGGGCCTCGAGGAGAGACTCGTGGTGCATCTCCACGGACTTGACCTCAGTGGTCAACCCAGTGGGGCCGAAGGTCACCACCATACCGGGCTTGATGACACCGGTCTCAACACGTCCGACGGGCACAGTTCCAATGCCACCGATCTTGTAAACATCCTGGAGGGGGAGACGGAGGGGCTTGTCGGAGGGCCTCTTGGGCTCGTTGATCTGGTCAAGAGCCTCGAGCAGGGTGGGTCCCTTGTACCAGTCAAGGTTCGTGGAGCGCTCAATCATGTTGTCACCTTCGAACCCGGAGATGGGCACGAACGGGATTTTGTCGGGGTTGTACCCGACCTTCTTCAGGTAGGACGACACTTCCTTCACAATTTCATCGTACCTCGCCTTCGAGTACTTGGGTGTGGTCGCATCCATCTACAATTACGAAAGCATTGTTACATTGGGCATAAAACATATAAACAAGTAAATAATTTATTTGCGCACATATAATCAGTTTTCTAAGTAAGTTATTGGTTAATAAATGTAAACAAAGTGGTGCAAATATGCACATCTCTACAAATAACAGTGCAAGAACACAACCACTTTGTGAGGAAACTGTTATAAATCATGTACCCCTAAAACATTAGACGAGCAATCGGTGCAGACAGAAAGAGATTATGTTTGATAAGTAATATAAGCTTTTGTAACCATTGGACTAAAAACGGTTCTCTAAACTAATTATTAATAAACATAAAACCGTATTTCATATAAATATTTTACACAGTACGAAAACATGGCACAGGGAGAGAGAGGGAATCGCACCCTCAATAGTTCTTTTTGCTATGAACTACACCAACTAGGGTATCTCTCCTTTAATAGACAACAATTCCACCGATAAAGTGAACACCTTCCATGGTTTTGGGGACACAAAAAAGCCCACAAACGCTTGAGAAATTCAACAAGACATTAACACATGAAAGGGTCCCTTTACCAGATAGGTTATAAAGCAAGGAACAAAACAATTTGGGTTAAGAATTGTCAACCTTGTTGCAGCAACAGATCATCTGCTTCACACCGAGGGTGAAAGCAAGGAGAGCATGCTCACGGGTCTGACCATCCTTTGAGATACCAGCCTCAAAACCTCCAGTGGTGGAGTCGATGATGAGGACGGCACAGTCAGCCTGGGAGGTACCCGTAATCATGTTCTTGATGAAGTCACGGTGACCGGGCGCGTCGATGACGGTGCAGTAGTACTTGGTGGTCTCAAACTTCCAGAGGGCAATGTCAATGGTGATACCACGCTCACGCTCGGCCTTGAGCTTGTCGAGGACCCAGGCGTACTTGAAGGACCTCTTGTTCATCTCAGCAGCCTCCTTCTCGAACCTCTCAATCACACGCTTGTCAATACCTCCAAGCTTGTAGATAAGATGTCCGGTGGTGGTCGACTTTCCAGAGTCGACATGGCCAATGACCACGATGTTGATGTGAACCTTCTCCTTACCCATGATGAATCAAAAACCTAAACAGCCACAAAATATATTCAGAAATTAGAAATCGAACGAAATCAAAACATGAAATGAAAGCCTCAACCCAATAACACAAAAGGGTTCAAAATCCAACCAAACATGAATACGGTATAATTAAAGTGAGAAATGCATAAATTCAACTACGTCAATTCCGAAAAATAAATCAATCTAGAACGAATCGTTAAGATATTATTTGAAATTATTTTTCAAAAATCATATAATTCAAGCTTCACAAAATTATATTCAAGTATAAAATATACTACTAAAACAACACCAGAAACACCTAGATCTACAACGATCTACATAAACAGATTGAATTTCCGAATCGAACACACAAAACGAATCATTTCCTTCAACCTAAATCAGAGATCGGACTTCAAGACAGTTGATAAATCAAAACCAAAAAAATAAACGACCATCAAAGCAAAAAAAAAAACCGCAGTAGATCTACGAAGAACCACAGTCCACTATCGAATCACGACGAAACAAACGAAAATCGAACAAGCTCACAAGCAATTCCGATCGATAAAAACAGCAAAATAGTTCAAAGATTTCAATGAGGAATCGAAAGCCGCACCTTGGAGATGAGAGAGAGTGGCTGCGGAGAGAGCTATAAACCCTTGGAGAAGAACAGAGTGAGCGATAGGGTTTGAGGAGCGAGCGATGGGCTCTATTTATAGCTCCTGTAAAAAATCTAGGGTTGCTGAGTGTGGTACTAATTTACTCTTTTGCCCTTGGGTTGTTTCGGGAATTACGAAAGTGTTGCGCTTGCTTGGTCTCTTCAAGTTCTCCCCCAAAAAAGTCAACAAGAATTGTGGGATGGGATCCCTTTTCTTTTTTAAAAGGGCTGCTGTATAATATCCAAACTTAATTAAACATTTTTGCCATGTTCGGGTTGTGTGTCATGTTCGTGCTGGGTCTTAATCGTTTTTTACTTATTTTATCTAGACCCAGACCCGCCCCATTTATTGATCGTGTTAGAAGACGTGACCTAGACCCGCCCCATTTAAATAACGTGTTTATCGTGTCTACCCGTTTAACCCAATTAATAGATACATTTATTTATAAATGATAAATTAATTCAATTTATACTAATTTAACTTAATTTATTTAACTGTATTATTGAAGATTTTAAAATTTTACTAGCAAATTTTTATGTTCATCAATTGTAAGACGTAATTAGTTAAATAAAAACATAAATTTCATATATAATAAATATTAAAACACTTAATAACATATATAAAATGTAGAAAATGTAACTTTTTGCTCTTTAATCATGTCTAATTGGGTCCCATCGTGTTATCGTGTTCGTGCCGTATTTACCCGTTATTTAATCATATTCGACAAGGTTGGACCCAGACCCATTTATGGTAGAACCAGACCCGTTTAAATCGTGTCGTAATCGTTTCGTGTTTCGTGTCCGGCCCCAAATTGCCACCTCTAGATGGGATCCCTTTTTTTTTTTTTTTCAAAAGGGCTGCCCTGCTGTATAATATCCAAATTTAATTAAACACTTTTGCCAATGTGAATATGTTGTTTCGGTAATTATTTAGGAAAATTCATCGGTTACCCATGAATATGCTCAAAATTCGAAAACTAGTGATTTTCACTGTTTGCGTACGAAAATACCCTTGCCCAACATATATGCCCGAAAATATTGATAGCTGCTTCAAATCTATATGTATAGATTTTTTTTTTGTCATAAATCATTCATCTTTTATCCAAATTTTACAAATGAACTACGGCTGGAAAGCTAAGAGATAAATCTATAACTTTTGTGTTTTAAGTTTCATCATAAAATTTCTTTAAGTATTTTAAATTTTGCTCGAAACAAATATTTTGCATTACACTAATGTCCAGGTTTACGTTTTGGTTGACATTTCGTTTTGGTTGACATTAAAACACTAATGTTATTTCGAAAGACGGATCGAAATAACCCAAAATTCCATCTAAAAATTGTGTTCGTCTTCATATTTTTCGGCGATTTTTCCTTCTGCCTGCACAAACTAGCTTCACGACATTGCTCTGCTCTCAATCTATCCAACGAGATATTACCATCGTCATTTGGAGATCTGAGGACAAAAAAAATGAAGAAGAAATGGAGAGGAAAATATTAGGGGGAAAACGAAATGAAATGAGGGGGAGAAACTGAAATCAAAGGGGTATATGCAAAAAAAGAGGGCAGAGGTATTTTCGTATACAAACAGTAAACATAACTAGTTTTAGAATTTTGGACAACTCATTACTAGATTTCGAATTTTGAGCATATTCATGTGTAACTAATGAATTTTCCAATTATTTATATTTTAATTTTTGTACTATATTTACATAAGTAATTGATTTTACATATATAAATAAAGGGAAAATTACGGCGAAAATACTCAACATTTGGTCAACGTACCCAACCTTTAGATCTGGCGGCAAAAATACCCAAAGTCTGTTCACTGTATTATCAATTGTATATTATTGATAATATTTTTTTTTACCTGCGTATATTCTTAATTAAGCCATTTTTTTTCTTCAATACGGAGACATTAATTGACTGTATTAATTCGATCTAAAACGGTCAATTTCCAATGAAAAAGGTCTCTAAAAGTGCCATTAACTCGGTTCATACTTAGAATTTGAAGCAATGTAAAGACATTAACTCGACTAATTAACGTCTCTAAAAGTATCCCCGATAGCAAAATAAGACTTCAAAGTATGTTCCGACAAAAAAAAAAAATCATAAAAATATAAGTAATGGTCATAACTTGAGAATATATGCGCTAAGAGTTTCACACACACACACACACACACACATATATATAGGGAAACTTCAATTTGTGTGCCCGGTTGAACCTGTATTTTTGGAAAAGTACCCCATTTTGTTAAATTACAAATATATGCCCCAAATCAGATTTTGGCTTAACTTGAGTTAACTTAACCCAACTAAAAAAAAAAGAAAAAATTAAATAAAATTTGGGTAAAAAAAAGAAAAAAATAAACCATTTTCGATGGTTTATGAAAATGGGGTTCGAATAACCCTTCTTCTCCTTCTTCTCTCCCTCTCGAACAACCACAACGGCCAGGAGAAAACCCCCTCAACGGGTCCGACCTCCCCATTTCTCCCCCCGCCCTCAGCCACCATCTCGAAGAGTCCTTCCCCTCAGCCTCTCTCTCGCTCTCAGTCGCTCTCAGTCGGGAGGAGGAAGAAGGCTTCGATTTAGGGTTAGAAGCTCCTCACGCTCTTTCCTCTGCGCGATCACCCCCCGCTGACCTCCCTGCCTTCAACGGCTCCGACCTCCGCGCTGCCATCTTCTCACTTTAAGGTTCAATCTTCATCGATTTTTCTTACTCGGTTTGAGGTTTAAACAAATTATACAGGTTTGAGGTTATACTAGGTTTGAGGTTTAAACAAATTATACTAGGTTTGAGGTTTAAACAGATTATACAGATTATACTAGGTTTGAGGTTTAAACAGATTATACAGATTTAGGTTTTGGGCATTTTGGATGTTGGGTTTTGCGCACACAATATGTTTGATGCTATTCCTCAATTAGGGCTTGATTATAGATGAAATTTTGTTGTAGGGATGGCATACATTTGTCCGGAAAATTTATGGAGATCAGCCCAAGTGTGGTGCCTGTCCTAAAAAAGAACGGTGGAAATTGTCGACGCCTTGGTGGCAAATGATGCTATGAACCATGACGTTGAACGGCGTTTCAGTTACTTGTTCCACACGTTTGACCCCCCGGCCCCTGGTGGTTTGATCCATCAAATCATGCTACGCCGAGTTCCGAGCTATGGAGCCTCGGAAGAGCTATCGTTTAATTTTGGCGGCGTGATAAGAAAGTTCGGAATCCGTGAGTTTTGTTCCATAACCGGTCTTGCCTACGAAACGGAGTTTAGTGCCGAACCTAGGATACCTGTGAAAGGTGTGTCTAACCTTGAAAATAGGACGTGGAATCAATTGTTTTCAGATTTTTTGACGGAAGACCTTGCCCCCTCTCTTAGATTCCTGCTCGGATTGTTTCTACTGATGGAGGGGGTCTTACTTGGCGTGGATGGCCAAAGAACTTACCCGCCAACAGCGTATATTATTCGCCATCTAGAGGATTATTCGGCCAAACCTTGGGGTAACATCGGGTGGAACCAACTTTTGTCTTTTGTTCGGAACTTTGACTGGAGCAAGAAAGTAAATAAAATGCAAAAATCGGGCAATACCGTATATCCGAATTACACTTTCCACGCATATCACCGTCCACTATTGCATTGGGCGCTCAGTATATTTCTGGATATCAACAATTTCAAGACGGCGAAATCATTCTTCAAGTCTCGCAATGTACGTTGATTTGTTCCCATTTTCTTGGTTGTTTATTCTGATACGATTTTAATAGCTAACCTTTTTCATAAATTATTTTGTTTGTAGATCCAAGTACTTGAGTTTACGGTCAAGGAAGTTGAGAAGGACAACTACGAAGAAGGAGAGAACCCACAGGAAGCAGACGGTCTGAAACAACCCGAGCACCACGAAGGTCCCGTTCCCAATTTGAAGGACCAGCTCGACGAACAAGCAAAGAAGATCGACGAACAAGCCAAGAAGATCGATGAACAAGCAAATAAAATCGTAGAAATGGTACAATTTGAACAATTTTTATACAGTTTTTAATCAGTTTTTATAAACAGACTTTACATTGTTACGTGCAGGAAAACATTCTACTTGAGGTTCGTGAGACTGTTCGATCGTTGCTTCCTGGCCAAGTCAAGACTGAAAAACCACAACAAACTTGCATCAATTTGGGCAGCCCGATTGGTGTGACCCGGAAGAGGGATTCCAGTGAATGTGCAGTTCCCGAAGAAGATCTGCCATCCTGGAAAAAGGCCACTCCACTTGCAAAGAGCCTGGAACCATTGTTTGCGGCGATGGATGACGTATTGCCTACCCAAATACCGGGTTTTGACCTCGGTATCCGTTCCATTTTCCCGGCCAAGAGGGAGAGAAAGCCGAGTAAAATGTTGGAGGGTTACACAAACCCCGATACGGAGGAGCTGAAACAGCGCACAACGGTCGGTGTGGCAGTACCGAAAGTCGCAAAGGGGAAGGCAAAGGCGAAGAAGGATGGACGGATTGAAATTGACAAAGCGGATCCGCGTTGGTGCAATTTTGACAAATGGATGAAGGCTAGGCCGAAAAAGAATAATAAGGAAGTGATGCTACTTACAAACATCCGAGTTGGCCGGAAATGGTTTCAAGAGTTGCTTTCACCTCTTTCGTGGCTAGACACAATGGTACGATTTGTGTTAAATTTTCCTACGAAAACTGTTTATGTTCGGGCAAAAACTGTTAATGTTCGGGCAAAAACTGTTTTTGTTCGGGCCAAAACTGTTTATGTTCGGGCAAAATCTGTTAATGTTTAGGCAAAAACTGTTTATGTTGATTTATTTTATTTTGGGTTAAACGAAAACTGTTTATGTTTAGGCAAAACTGTTTATGTTTAGGCAATAAGTATTTGATCCATAAAAAACTGTTTATGTTTAGGCAATAAATTTTTTTGTTTCGGGCAAAAGTATGATATTTTTATGTTAATTTTGTTTGAGTTATTTACTCGCAGCACATTGACGCAGCCCTTGCGTCGTTTCGTAAGGAGCGGCGGTATTCCGACAATATGTATTTTCGGGGCAGCGTGAACTGTGTTTCCGCCCAATGGAGTGCGGAAGTTATGCGTGCCGTGAAGAACCACCGAGAAAACAAGGCCGAGCTCTATTTGGACAATATGGTTTACGGTGTGTTAGGGGACGATGGTAGGCAAATGAATTGCTGGGATGTTCTTACCGAAGTGGCAATGGTCGTAAATTACGACAGTATACATTGGTATACCGTGGTAGTTGACCTTCATGAGTGGAAGTTCAAAGTCTACGATTGCGATCCTTGTCTGATCGGCCGTGACAAACTTGCGACGGAAATGGAGTATCTAAGTGAAGCAATTTGGATTATCATCAAACTAGCCGGCCTGACTTTTTTGCATGCGCGTTATGTTGATAACTTACCGTTTCTCTGGGACTACGTCGACGTTCCTCGGGCAAAAGACAGGTACAATACGAATTAGTTGGTTTATGGTTCGACAGTTTGTTTTAATTACGATTCATAAAACTGTTTTTTTATTTATTTTTTTGTAGCGGTGATTGCGGCGTTTTCGCCATAAAGTATGTACAACAAGCCATGCGGGGATGCTTCATGGACGAAATAACTTCTGACGATATGGTCAAGTTTCGACAAGAGGTTGCGTCACGGATTTTTGAAAGCGCGAAAGCTAGTGAAGATTGATAACCGGCTAGGACCATTTACCATTTTTGGGGTAGGTTCGGTAATGGTCAGTGACAAATATTTATGTACAGGCAAAAACTATTTATGTCGATTTATTTTATTTTGGGCTAAACAAAAATTGTTTATTTTTAGGCAAAAACTATTTATGTGTTCGACAAAAACTATTTATGTATAGGCAAAAAGTATTTATGTATAGGCAAAAACTATTTATGTTGATTTATTTTATTTTTGGGCTAAACAGAGACTGTTTATGTATAGGCAAAAAGTATTTATGTTAAGGCAAAAACTATTTATGTCGATTTATTTTATTTTGGGCTACAAAAACTGTTTATCTTTAGGCAAAAAATATTTATGTGTTCGACAAAAACTATTTATGTATAGGCAAAAAGTATTTATGTATAACTGTTTATGTTTAGGCAAAAAATATTTATGTGTTCGACAAAAACTATTTATGTATAGGCAAAAAGTATTTATGTATAGGCAAAAAAATATTTATGGTTCGACAGTTTGTTTTAATTACGATTCATAAAACTGCTTTTTTATTTATTTTTTTGTAGCGGCGTTTTCGCCATAAAGTATGTACAACAAGCCATGCGGGGATGCTTCATGGACGAAATAACTTCTGACGATATGGTCAAGTTTCGACAAGAGGTTGCGTCACGGATTTTTGAAAGCGCGAAAGCTAGTGAAGATTGATAACCGGCTAGGACCATTTACCATTTTTGGGGTAGGTTCGGTAATGGTCAGTGAAAAATATTTATGTACAGGCAAAAACTATTTATGTCGATTTATTTTATTTTGGGCTAAACAAAAATTGTTTATGTTTAGGCAAAAACTATTTATGTGTTCGACAAAAACTATTTAAGTATAGGCAAAAAGTATTTATGTATAGGCAAAAACTATTTATGTTGATTTATTTTATTTTTGGGCTAAACAGAGACTGTTTATGTATAGGCAAAAAGTATTTATGTTAAGGCAAAAACTATTTATGTCGATTTATTTTATTTTGGGCTAAACAAAAACTGTTTATGTTTAGGCAAAAAATATTTATGTGTTCGACAAAAACTATTTATGTATAGGCAAAAAGTATTTATGTATAGGCAAAAACTATTTATGTCGATTTATTTTATTTTGGGCTAAACAAAAACTGTTTATGTTTAGGCAAAAAATATTTATGTATAGGCAAAAACTATTTATGTATAGGCAAAAAGTATTTATGTATAGGCAAAAACTATTTATGTTGATTTATTTTATTTTGGGCTAAACAGAACCTGTTTATGTATAGGCAAAAAGTATTTATGTTAAGGCAAAAGCTATTTATGTCGATTTATTTTATTTTGGGCTAAACAAAAACTGTTTATGTTTAGGCAAAAAATATTTATACGTTCGACAAAAACTATTTATGTATAGGCAAAAAGTATTTATGTATAGGCAAAAACTATTTATGTTGATTTATTTTATTTTGGGCTAAACAGAAACTGTTTATGTATAGGCAAAAAGTATTTATGTTAAGGCAAAAACTATTTATGTCGATTTATTTTATTTTGGGCTAAACAAAAACTGTTTATGTTTAGGCAAAAAATATTTATGTGTTCGACAAAAACTATTTATGTATAGGCAAAAAGTATTTATGTATAGGCAAAAACTATTTATGTCGATTTATTTTATTTTGGGCTAAACAAAAACTGTTTATGTTTAGGCAAAAACTATTTATGTGTTCGACAAAAACTATTTATGTATAGGCAGAAAGTATTTATGTATAGGCAAAAACTATTTATGTTGATTTATTTTATTTTTGGGCTAAACAGGGACTGTTTATGTATAGGCAAAAAGTATTTATGTTAAGGCAAAAACTATTTATGTCGATTTATTTTATTTTGGGCTACAAATACTATTTATGTTTAGGCAAAAAATATTTATGTGTTCGACAAAAACTATTTATGTATAGGCAAAAAGTATTTATGTATAACTGTTTATGTTTAGGCAAAAAATATTTATGTGTTCGACAAAAACTATTTATGTATAGGCAAAAAGTATTTATGTATAGGCAAAAAAATATTTATGGTTCGACAGTTTGTTTTAATTACGATTCATAAAACTGTTTTTTTATTTATTTTTTTGTAGCGGCGTTTTCGCCATAAAGTATGTACAACAAGCCATGCGGGGATGCTTCATGGACGAAATAACTTCTGACGATATGGTCAAGTTTCGACAAGAGGCTGCGTCACGGATTTTTGAAAGCGCGAAAGCTAGTGAAGATTGATAACCGGCTAGGACCATTTACCATTTTTGGGGTAGGTTCGGTAATGGTCAGTGAAAAATATTTATGTACAGGCAAAAACTATTTATGTCGATTTATTTTATTTTGGGCTAAACAAAAACTGTTTATGTTTCGACAAAAACTATTTATGTGTTCGACAAAAATTATTTATGTATAGGCAAAAAGTATTTATGTATAGGCAAAAACTATTTATGTTGATTTATTTTATTTTTGGGCTAAACAGAGACTGTTTATGTATAGGCAAAAAGTATTTATGTTAAGGCAAAAACTATTTATGTCGATTTATTTTATTGTGGGCTAAACAAAAACTGTTTATGTTTAGGCAAAAAATATTTATGTGTTCGACAAAAACTATTTACGTATAGGCAAAAAGTATTTATGTATAGGCAAAAACTATTTATGTCGATTTATTTTATTTTGGGCTAAACAAAAACTGTTTATGTTTAGGCAAAAAATATTTATGTATAGGCAAAAACAATTTATGTATAGGCAAAAAGTATTTATGTATAGGCAAAAACTATTTATGTTGATTTATTTTATTTTGGGCTAAACAGAAACTGTTTATGTATAGGCAAAAAGTATTTATGTTAAGGCAAAAACTATTTATGTCGATTTATTTTATTTTGGGCTAAACAAAAACTGTTTATGTTTAGGCAAAAAAATATTTATACGTTCGCCAAAAACTATTTATGTATAGGCAAAAAGTATTTATGTATAGGCAAAAACTATTTATGTTGATTTATTTTATTTTGGGCTAAACAGAAACTTTTTATGTATAGGCAAAAAGTATTTATGTTAAGGCAAAAACTATTTATGTCGATTTATTTTATTTTGGGCTAAACAAAAACTGTTTATGTTTAGGCAAAAAATATTTATGTGTTCGACAAAAACTATTTATGTATAGGCAAAAAGTATTTATGTATAGGCAAAAACTATTTATGTCGATTTATTTTATTTTGGGCTAAACAAAAACTGTTTATGTTTAGGCAAAAACTATTTATGTGTTCGACAAAAACTATTTATGTATAGGCAAAAAGTATTTATGTATAGGCAAAAACTATTTATGTTGATTTATTTTATTTTTGGGCTAAACAGAGACTGTTTATGTATAGGCAAAAAGTATTTATGTTAAGGCAAAAACTATTTATGTCGATTTATTTTATTTTGGGCTAAACAAAAACTGTTTATGTTTAGGCAAAAACTATTTATGTGTTCGACAAAAACTATTTATGTATAGGCAGAAAGTATTTATGTATAGGCAAAAACTATTTATGTTGATTTATTTTATTTTTGGGCTAAACAGGGACTGTTTATGTATAGGCAAAAAGTATTTATGTTAAGGCAAAAACTATTTATGTCGATTTATTTTATTTTGGGCTACAAAAACTATTTATGTTTAGGCAAAAAATATTTATGTGTTCGACAAAAACTATTTATGTATAGGCAAAAAGTATTTATGTATAACTGTTTATGTTTAGGCAAAAAATATTTATGTTTTCGACAAAAACTATTCATGTATAGGCAAAAAGTATTTATGTATAGGCAAAAAAATATTTATGGTTCGACAGTTTGTTTTAATTACGATTCATAAAACTGTTTTTTTATTTATTTTTTTGTAGCGGCGTTTTCGCCATAAAGTATGTACAACAAGCCATGCGGGGATGCTTCATGGACGAAATAACTTCTGACGATATGGTCAAGTTTCGACAAGAGGCTGCGTCACGGATTTTTGAAAGCGCGAAAGCTAGTGAAGATTGATAACCGGCTAGGACCATTTACCATTTTTGGGGTAGGTTCGGTAATGGTCAGTGAAAAATATTTATGTACAGGCAAAAACTATTTATGTCGATTTATTTTATTTTGGGCTAAACAAAAACTGTTTATGTTTCGACAAAAACTATTTATGTGTTCGACAAAAATTATTTATGTATAGGCAAAAAGTATTTATGTATAGGCAAAAACTATTTATGTTGATTTATTTTATTTTTGGGCTAAACAGAGACTGTTTATGTATAGGCAAAAAGTATTTATGTTAAGGCAAAAACTATTTATGTCGATTTATTTTATTTTGGGCTAAACAAAAACTGTTTATGTTTAGGCAAAAAATATTTATGTGTTCGACAAAAACTATTTACGTATAGGCAAAAAGTATTTATGTATAGGCAAAAACTATTTATGTCGATTTATTTTATTTTGGGCTAAACAAAAACTGTTTATGTTTAGGCAAAAAATATTTATGTATAGGCAAAAACAATTTATGTATAGGCAAAAAGTATTTATGTATAGGCAAAAACTATTTATGTTGATTTATTTTATTTTGGGCTAAACAGAAACTGTTTATGTATAGGCAAAAAGTATTTATGTTAAGGCAAAAACTATTTATGTCGATTTATTTTATTTTGGGCTAAACAAAAACTGTTTATGTTTAGGCAAAAAAATATTTATACGTTCGCCAAAAACTATTTATGTATAGGCAAAAAGTATTTATGTATAGGCAAAAACTATTTATGTTGATTTATTTTATTTTGGGCTAAACAGAAACTTTTTATGTATAGGCAAAAAGTATTTATGTTAAGGCAAAAACTATTTATGTCGATTTATTTTATTTTGGGCTAAACAAAAACTGTTTATGTTTAGGCAAAAAATATTTATGTGTTCGACAAAAACTATTTATGTATAGGCAAAAAGTATTTATGTATAGGCAAAAACTATTTATGTCGATTTATTTTATTTTGGGCTAAACAAAAACTGTTTATGTTTAGGCAAAAACTATTTATGTGTTCGACAAAAACTATTTATGTATAGGCAAAAAGTATTTATGTATAGGCAAAAACTATTTATGTTGATTTATTTTATTTTTGGGCTAAACAGAGACTGTTTATGTATAGGCAAAAAGTATTTATGTTAAGGCAAAAACTATTTATGTCGATTTATTTTATTTTGGGCTAAACAAAAACTGTTTATGTTTAGGCAAAAACTATTTATGTGTTCGACAAAAACTATTTATGTATAGGCAGAAAGTATTTATGTATAGGCAAAAACTATTTATGTTGATTTATTTTATTTTTGGGCTAAACAGGGACTGTTTATGTATAGGCAAAAAGTATTTATGTTAAGGCAAAAACTATTTATGTCGATTTATTTTATTTTGGGCTACAAAAACTATTTATGTTTAGGCAAAAAATATTTATGTGTTCGACAAAAACTATTTATGTATAGGCAAAAAGTATTTATGTATAACTGTTTATGTTTAGGCAAAAAATATTTATGTTTTCGACAAAAACTATTCATGTATAGGCAAAAAGTATTTATGTATAGGCAAAAAAATATTTATGGTTCGACAGTTTGTTTTAATTACGATTCATAAAACTGTTTTTTTATTTATTTTTTTGTAGCGGCGTTTTCGCCATAAAGTATGTACAACAAGCCATGCGGGGATGCTTCATGGACGAAATAACTTTTGACGATATGGTCAAGTTTCGACAAGAGGCTGCGTCACGGATTTTTGAAAGCGCGAAAGCTAGTGAAGATTGATAACCGGCTAGGACCATTTACCATTTTTGGGGTAGGTTCGGTAATGGTCAGTGAAAAATATTTATGTACAGGCAAAAACTATTTATGTCGATTTATTTTATTTTGGGCTAAACAAAAACTGTTTATGTTTCGACAAAAACTATTTATGTGTTCGACAAAAATTATTTATGTATAGGCAAAAAGTATTTATGTATAGGCAAAAACTATTTATGTTGATTTATTTTATTTTTGGGCTAAACAGAGACTGTTTATGTATAGGCAAAAAGTATTTATGTTAAGGCAAAAACTATTTATGTCGATTTATTTTATTTTGGGCTAAACAAAAACTGTTTATGTTTAGGCAAAAAATATTTATGTGTTCGACAAAAACTATTTACGTATAGGCAAAAAGTATTTATGTATAGGCAAAAACTATTTATGTCGATTTATTTTATTTTGGGCTAAACAAAAACTGTTTATGTTTCGACAAAAACTATTTATGTGTTCGACAAAAACTATTTATGTATAGTCAAAAAGTATTTATGTATAGGCAAAAACTATTTATGTTGATTTATTTTCTTTTGGGCTAAACAGAAACTGTTTATGTATAGGCAAAAAGTATTTATGTTAAGGCAAAAACTATTTATGTCGATTTATTTTATTTTGGGCTAAACAAAAACTGTTTATGTTTAGGCAAAAAATATTTATGTGTTCGACAAAAACTATTTATGTATAGGCAAAAAGTATTTATGTATAGGCAAAAACTATTTATGTTGATTTATTTTATTTTGGGCTAAACAGAAACTGTTTATGTATAGGCAAAAAGTATTTATGTTAAGGCAAAAACTATTTATGTCGATTTATTTTATTTTGGGCTAAACAAAAACTGTTTATGTTTAGGCAAAAAAATATTTATACGTTCGCCAAAAACTATTTATGTATAGGCAAAAAGTATTTATGTATAGGCAAAAACTATTTATGTTGATTTATTTTATTTTGGGCTAAACAGAAACTTTTTATGTATAGGCAAAAAGTATTTATGTTAAGGCAAAAACTATTTATGTCGATTTATTTTATTTTGGGCTAAACAAAAACTGTTTATGTTTAGGCAAAAAATATTTATGTGTTCGACAAAAACTATTTATGTATAGGCAAAAAGTATTTATGTATAGGCAAAAACTATTTATGTCGATTTATTTTATTTTGGGCTAAACAAAAACTGTTTATGTTTAGGCAAAAACTATTTATGTGTTCGACAAAAACTATTTATGTATAGGCAAAAAGTATTTATGTATAGGCAAAAACTATTTATGTTGATTTATTTTATTTTTGGGCTAAACAGAGACTGTTTATGTATAGGCAAAAAGTATTTATGTTAAGGCAAAAACTATTTATGTCGATTTATTTTATTTTGGGCTAAACAAAAACTGTTTATGTTTAGGCAAAAAATATTTATGTGTTCGACAAAAACTATTTATGTATAGGCAAAAAGTATTTATGTATAGGCAAAAACTATTTACGTCGATTTATTTTATTTTTGGGCTAAACAGAGACTATTTATGTATAGGCAAAAAGTATTTATGTTAAGGCAAAAACTATTTATGTCGATTTATTTTATTTTGGGCTAAACAAAAACTGTTTATGTTTAGGCAAAAAATATTTATGTGTTCGACAAAAACTATTTATGTATAGGCAAAAAGTATTTATGTATAACTGTTTATGTTTAGGCAAAAAATGTTTATGTGTTCGACAAAAACTATTTATGTATAGGCTAAAAGTATTTATGTATAGGCAAAAAAATATTTATGGTTCGATAGTTTGTTTTAATTACGATTCATAAAACTGTTTTTTTATTTATTTTTTTGTAGCGGCGATTGCGGCGTTTTCGCCATAAAGTATGTACAACAAGCCATGCGGGGATGCTTCATGGACGAAATAACTTTTGACGATATGGTCAAGTTTCGACAAGAGGTTGCGTCACGGATTTTTTAAAGCACGAAAGCTAGTGAAGATTGATAACCGGCTAGGACCATTTACCATTTTTGGGGTAGGTTCGGTAATGGTCAGTGAAAAATATTTATGTACAGGCAAAAACTATTTATGTCGATTTATTTTATTTTGGGCTAAACAAAAACTGTTTATGTTTAGGCAAAAACTATTTATGTATAGGCAAAAACTATTTATGTTGATTTATTTTATTTTTGGGCTAAACAGAGACTGTTTATGTATAGGCAAAAAGTATTTATGTTAAGGCAAAAACTATTTATGTCGATTTATTTTTATTTGGGCTAAACAAAAACTGTTTATGTTTAGGAAAAAAATATTTATGTGTTCGACAAAAACTATTTATGTATAGGCAAAAAGTATTTATTTATAGGCAAAAACTATTTATGTCGATTTATTTTATTTTGGGCTAAACAAAAACTGTTTATGTTTAGGCAAAAACTATTTATGTGTTCGACAAAAACTATTTATGTATAGGCAAAAAGTATTTATGTATAGGCAAAAACTATTTATGTTGATTTATTTTATTTTGGGCTAAACAGAAACTGTTTATGTATAGGCAAAAAGTATTTATGTTAAGGCAAAAACTATTTATGTCGATTTATTTTATTTTGGGCTAAACAAAAACTGTTTATGTTTAGGCAAAAAATATTTATACGTTCGACAAAAAGTATTTATGTATAGGCAAAAAGTATTTATGTATAGGCAAAAAGTATTTATGTATAGGCAAAAACGATTTATGTTGATTTATTTTATTTTGGGCTAAACAGAAATTGTTTATGTATAGGTAAAAAGTATTTATGTTAAGGCAAAAAGTATTTATGTCGATTTATTTTATTTTGGGCTAAACAAAAACTGTTTATGTTTAGGCAAAAAATATTTATACGTTCGACAAAAACTATTTATGTATAGGCAAAAAAGTATTTATGTATAGGCAAAAACTATTTATGTTGATTTATTTTATTTTGGGCTAAACAGAAACTGTTTATGTATAGGCAAAAAGTATTTATGTTAAGGCAAAAACTATTTATGTTGATTTATTTTATTTTGGGCTAAACAAAAACTTTTTATGTTTAGGCAAAAAGTATTTATGTTAAGGCAAAAACTATTTATGTCGATTTATTTTATTTTGGGCTAAACAAAAACTGTTTATGTTTAGGCAAAAAAATATTTATACGTTCGCCAAAAACTATTTATGTATAGGCAAAAAGTATTTATGTATAGGCAAAAACTATTTATGTTGATTTATTTTATTTTGGGCTAAACAGAAACTTTTTATGTATAGGCAAAAAGTATTTATGTTAAGGCAAAAACTATTTATGTCGATTTATTTTATTTTGGGCTAAACAAAAACTGTTTATGTTTAGGCAAAAAATATTTATGTGTTCGACAAAAACTATTTATGTATAGGCAAAAAGTATTTATGTATAGGCAAAAACTATTTATGTCGATTTATTTTATTTTGGGCTAAACAAAAACTGTTTATGTTTAGGCAAAAACTATTTATGTGTTCGACAAAAACTATTTATGTATAGGCAAAAAGTATTTATGTATAGGCAAAAACTATTTATGTTGATTTATTTTATTTTTGGGCTAAACAGAGACTGTTTATGTATAGGCAAAAAGTATTTATGTTAAGGCAAAAACTATTTATGTCGATTTATTTTATTTTGGGCTAAACAAAAACTGTTTATGTTTAGGCAAAAAATATTTATGTGTTCGACAAAAACTATTTATGTATAGGCAAAAAGTATTTATGTATAGGCAAAAACTATTTACGTCGATTTATTTTATTTTTGGGCTAAACAGAGACTATTTATGTATAGGCAAAAAGTATTTATGTTAAGGCAAAAACTATTTATGTCGATTTATTTTATTTTGGGCTAAACAAAAACTGTTTATGTTTAGGCAAAAAATATTTATGTGTTCGACAAAAACTATTTATGTATAGGCAAAAAGTATTTATGTATAACTGTTTATGTTTAGGCAAAAAATGTTTATGTGTTCGACAAAAACTATTTATGTATAGGCTAAAAGTATTTATGTATAGGCAAAAAAATATTTATGGTTCGATAGTTTGTTTTAATTACGATTCATAAAACTGTTTTTTTATTTATTTTTTTGTAGCGGCGATTGCGGCGTTTTCGCCATAAAGTATGTACAACAAGCCATGCGGGGATGCTTCATGGACGAAATAACTTTTGACGATATGGTCAAGTTTCGACAAGAGGTTGCGTCACGGATTTTTTAAAGCACGAAAGCTAGTGAAGATTGATAACCGGCTAGGACCATTTACCATTTTTGGGGTAGGTTCGGTAATGGTCAGTGAAAAATATTTATGTACAGGCAAAAACTATTTATGTCGATTTATTTTATTTTGGGCTAAACAAAAACTGTTTATGTTTAGGCAAAAACTATTTATGTATAGGCAAAAACTATTTATGTTGATTTATTTTATTTTTGGGCTAAACAGAGACTGTTTATGTATAGGCAAAAAGTATTTATGTTAAGGCAAAAACTATTTATGTCGATTTATTTTTATTTGGGCTAAACAAAAACTGTTTATGTTTAGGAAAAAAATATTTATGTGTTCGACAAAAACTATTTATGTATAGGCAAAAAGTATTTATTTATAGGCAAAAACTATTTATGTCGATTTATTTTATTTTGGGCTAAACAAAAACTGTTTATGTTTAGGCAAAAACTATTTATGTGTTCGACAAAAACTATTTATGTATAGGCAAAAAGTATTTATGTATAGGCAAAAACTATTTATGTTGATTTATTTTATTTTGGGCTAAACAGAAACTGTTTATGTATAGGCAAAAAGTATTTATGTTAAGGCAAAAACTATTTATGTCGATTTATTTTATTTTGGGCTAAACAAAAACTGTTTATGTTTAGGCAAAAAATATTTATACGTTCGACAAAAAGTATTTATGTATAGGCAAAAAGTATTTATGTATAGGCAAAAAGTATTTATGTATAGGCAAAAACGATTTATGTTGATTTATTTTATTTTGGGCTAAACAGAAATTGTTTATGTATAGGTAAAAAGTATTTATGTTAAGGCAAAAAGTATTTATGTCGATTTATTTTATTTTGGGCTAAACAAAAACTGTTTATGTTTAGGCAAAAAATATTTATACGTTCGACAAAAACTATTTATGTATAGGCAAAAAAGTATTTATGTATAGGCAAAAACTATTTATGTTGATTTATTTTATTTTGGGCTAAACAGAAACTGTTTATGTATAGGCAAAAAGTATTTATGTTAAGGCAAAAACTATTTATGTTGATTTATTTTATTTTGGGCTAAACAAAAACTTTTTATGTTTAGGCAAAAAATATTTATGTGTTCGACAAAAACTATTTATGTATAGGCAAAAAGTATTTATGTATAGGCAAAAACTATTTATGTTGATTTATTTTATTTTGGGCTAAACAGAAACTGTTTATGTATAGGCAAAAAGTATTTATGTTAAGGCAAAAACTATTTATTTCGATTTATTTTATGTTGGGCTAAACAAAAACTGTTTATGTTTAGCAAAAAGTATTTATGTATAGGCAAAAACTATTTATGTATAGGCAAAAAGTATTTATGTATAGGCAAAAACTATTTATGTTGATTTATTTTATTTTGGGATAAACAGAAACTGTTTATGTATAGGCAAAAAGTATTTATGTTAAGGCAAAAACTATTTATGTCGATTTATTTTATTTTGGGCTAAACAAAAACTGTTTATGTTTAGGCAAAAAATATTTATACGTTCGACAAAAACTATTTATGTATAGGCAAAAAGTATTTATGTATAGGCAAAAATTATTTATGTTGATTTATTTTATTTTGGGCTAAACAGAAACTGTTTATGTATAGGCAAAAAGTATTTATGTTAAGGCAAAAACTATTTATGTCGATTTATTTTATGTTGGGCTAAACAAAAACTGTTTATGTTTAGGCAAAAAATATTTATGTATAGGCAAAAACTATTTATGTATAGGCAAAAAGTATTTATGTATAGGCAAAAACTATTTATGTTGATTTATTTTATTTTGGGCTAAACAGAAACTGTTTATGTAAAGGCAAAAAGTATTTATGTTAAGGCAAAAACTATTTATGTCGATTTATTTTATTTTGGGCTAAACAAAAACTGTTTATGTTTAGGCAAAAAATATTTATACGTTCGACAAAAACTATTTATGTATAGTCAAAAAGTATTTATGTATAGGCAAAAACTATTTATGTTGATTTATTTTCTTTTGGGCTAAACAGAAACTGTTTATGTATAGGCAAAAAGTATTTATGTTAAGGCAAAAACTATTTATGTCGATTTATTTTATTTTGGGCTAAACAAAAACTGTTTATGTTTAGGCAAAAAATATTTATGTGTTCGACAAAAACTATTTATGTATAGGCAAAAAGTATTTATGTATAGGCAAAAACTATTTATGTTGATTTATTTTATTTTGGGCTAAACAGAAACTGTTTATGTATAGGCAAAAAGTATTTATGTTAAGGCAAAAACTAAATAGTTCAACATAACAACGAAATAGTCAACATCATGTTCAATATGTCCTACATAGTAACAAAATTGATAACATTGTCGCAACTATTTAATACATAATAAAGAATTTGTTTATTCCTACGTACGCGCATTGCATGTTGCACGGTTATGGCCCCGAGTACCGCATTTCGAGCACTTTCTGTGTACAATGAGAGTTTCACCGAGTGAAAGGCGACGCTTCTTTTGCGGTCTTCCACCTTTCCCTTTCTTCGGACGTCCTGATTGTGGTTTTGCTTCTGGAAGTCCGACTTGAACGTCCTTCAGTTCTTCCGGAAGATCCCTGTTAACCTCATCACCTGCATGGTAAATCAAACATAAGACTTTATGGTTGGACGAATTTTGGTAAATTAATTGCATCTAACCTGGAGGGTAAATCAAGCCTTCGTATGTGCGTTTGACATTTCCGTAAAGTAGTGCGGCGAGCAGTATTCGTAGATTCCGTATTTACGAAACTCGCATGCCGCGGCTCCATGAACGCAAGGCATGACATTTTCTTGGAATTTTCCGCACTCGCATGTACGAGAAGTAAGATTAACAATGAAACTTCCCTCGCTATCTACAATCTCAAATTCCATAGTACTAATGGGATTAACCTGTAACCGTGCACCCGCATGTTTGTTTTGTGCCAACACAGTTTCCCTTGTTTTCACCAAGGTCGTCCTTGTCTTTTCCGCTTTTCCCCGCTTCTCGTAGAACCACTTTTGGGTGGTATACCGCATGTACTCAAGCATGTTTGTAACATGATAGGTCCTGGCCTCTTTCAAGACATTATTCAAACTTTCTGAATAGTTGCTAGTCATGTAATCGTACCTGCCAATAATAAAACAACAAGCGTATAAACAATTTTGGAAACAGAAACTGTTTATGTTTAGGCAAAAACTATTTATGTTTGGGCAAAAACTGTTTATGTTAAGGTAAAAACTATTTATGTTTGGGCAAAAACTGTTTATGTTTGGGCAAAAACTGCTTAAATAGAGAATTACCTTGTACCACCACCAAAGTTGACTCGACTCCATCTCTCAGGCCCCATCTCTATCATGTACTTGTGTACATCAGGAAACGAGATCTGAAGATCATTCATGTGACGGTTATACTCTCGAAGAGTATAAGCGTAAGCAGCACAATACACAAGATTGAAACTGTCCTCACTTTTGAACTGGAATTTTATGTTTCTTTTAACATGTGCGTAGCAATGACCATGATATGCCTCCGGGAAAACAGTCTCGATTGCGTATATAAGGGTAGGATGCTTATCACTCACAAAAACAAGGTCTGCTATCTTCCCAATTGCAACTTTTAACTGCTTCATGAAATAAACCCACGATTTCTTGTTTTCCTGATCCACTATAGCAAAGGCCAGCGGGAACAATTGCTCGGTAGCATCCAATCCTACCGCAGCCACCAACTGTCCGCCGTACTTGCTTTTTATGAAAGTGCAATCGACGCAAATTACCGGACGCAGTGATTTGAACCCCCGTATACAAGATCCAATGGCGAAGAAAGCACATTTGAAACGTCCTTTTTTGTCCGTCTGAAAATCTGTCAGAGTTCCCTCATTCTTCTGCTTTAACATGTGCAACCACTTTGGTAACTTCGAGTAAGATTCTTCCGGGGTGCCCATCGAGTAACCAAGCGCCTTTTCTTTGCATCTCCACGCCTTGTGATAAGACATCTCCACGCCGTAAAGCTTTTTCATGTCATCTTGCAAATTCCTTGGGGTAAAAAGGACATAGATTAGTAACCGCAAAAACTGTTTATGTTTGGGCAAAAACTGTTTATGTTTAGGAAAAAAGTATTTATGTGTACGACGAAAACTATTTATGTATAGGCAAAAAGTATTTATGTTAAGGGAAAAACTATTTATGTTGACTTATTTTATTTTGGGCTAAACAGAAACTGTTTATTTTCGGGTAAACAAAAACTGTTTATGTTTAGCCAAAAAGTATTTATCTGTATGACAAAAACTGTTTATGTATAGGAAAAAAGTATTTATGTTAAGGCAAAAACTATTTATGTTGAGGCAAAAACTCTTAATGTGGATTACCTTGGAGCATAAATTGCACTACTTTGTGGAGAAAACCGGTCCTTCATAAGAAGCCCGACTACCGAAGGTGCAGCTTGCCTACAGTTCGACGTTATACGATCGAGACCACATGTGTGTTCTTGAGTTGAAGAAACGATCTTGAATAACGGCGGGGAATTTTTAATTACTTTTCCTCTCAATTTCCAAGTACAGTTATCCTCAACGCACTTCACGTACCACACCCACGATGCGGATTTGTGTACATGAAAGTCGAACGAACGTTCCATCGCATATCTTTTTACTTTAAACTTCAAATCTTCCAAGCTAACAAAGGTCTTACCCTTATCAAATTCGTAGGCTTCAATGGACGGTGCTTTAAAATGGGTAAATGTCTTCGAATCTTCACAAGAAAATCTAGGATCAATCCACGACGGACCACCCCGTACTTTTGACTTGCTTTCACTCGGGGTGCACGTTGCCAACTTTGAGACATCCAATCCCTCCATACTTGTAGGCAATTCGAGGTTAACATCGTCGACATCTAAATCCACGGCATGGTTTTCTTCTTCTAGCAAACTCTCAAGGCGGTCGGCGGATTGTGGAATCTTGATATTTGCACTCCCACGGGAACTACCAACAAGTGGACTCTCCAATCCTTTATCAACTTCACAAAACATCGTCGGCAAGATATCAATGCTTTTAGTACCGTGTTTCACATACAATATATCGTTGCTTAAGTGGACCGTCTTCATTATTGTGCACTTCGAAGTCAATATGACCGGTGGAGCTCCAAAAATTTCGGATGCTAATTCAAACTTCAAATCGTAGACCGTTGGATCAATCCGAAGTTCCTTAAACAACAAATCGCAAAACTCTTCGTAAGTTATGTTCTCGTTTGCGGGAAAACAATGCCCTTTACCCCCACGGTACACCCAAGATGACCCGTCTACAACCCACTCACCGCCGTATTGCAAGTAAATATTCATTGCTACAATTAACAAATACAAGCATAATCAGATTCTGTGGGATTTTGTGTGAATTAACTCAAATTTTCTAATAGAGGCATATTCACAAACAGTTTGTGTGCATTCAAAGTAGAGAATTTTGTAACAAAAAATTGCTATAAACATTGTTTCCTACCAACAATTCGACAACATATTGCAAACCAGAACGATTATCCGGGAATAGGACGACGTTAACAGATCGTTATTTCGTAAACCTAAATCGGAAAAAACACGAGATCATACCTTGGTTTCCCAAACTGCCAGAGGAGGCGAGTAGGAAGCTGGCCGTGGGTCGGAGGAGAGGCCGGAGCGCGGAACTGGCGCGGAGCTGCACAGACGGAGGTGAGGGCTTGAAGGAGCAGGTACACCTGGGTTTCCGGTGAGCAGAAACGAAGCCACAGACGGAGGCGATTCTGGGCTGAAACGAAGGCAGAGGGAAACGGGGAGGGAGAAGCTGGTTCATCGCTTTGATTTTGCCCGAATTTGATTTATCCTGGCCGTCGTTCTTCTTCGTGAGGGAGAGAAGAAGAAAATATTTTCGAACCCTATTTTGATTTTGCCCGAATTTTATTTAATTTTTTCTTTTTTTTGGTTGGGTTAAGTTAACTCAGGTTAAGCCAAAATCTGATTTGGGGCATATATTTGTAATTTAACAAAATGGGGTACTTTTCCAAAAATACAGGTTCAACCGGGCACACAAATTGAAGTTTCCCTATATATATATATATGAACATATTATATAATATTTCTTTGAGATGTCATGCTATATATTTATATAGTCAAATGTAACAAAAAGAATATGATTAGGTTTTTGTTTAAAGTTTGACTGTCAACCTTAAATTAACTATGTAATTGTTTTATTCATGATTAGGTTTAGTCGGCAAATTAGGTTCTCCAAGCAAATTAATATACAATTGATAATTGATATCATGATCGACTTTTGTGTAATGCTATGCTTAAAATTTCTCATAATAATAAGATTTTATTAGCGAATGTAGCTTATACAAGCACACTAAGAAATCAGTTGATGTTTTGACTAACTTTTGTGTTATTCCATGTATTTGGAATTCAAGTAATTATCATTAATCAAGTAAAAAAAATATAAATTAAAAAAACTAAAAATTAATTTTTTTTTCAAAAATAAAAAAATTTGGGTATTTTTGCCATTAACGGCCACATGGCGGACGTTAACGGAAAAATTAACGTTTTCATGCCAAAGTCACGGTCAACGCACGTTGGATATTTTTGCCGCCAGTTTTAAAGATTGAGTACACGGGAGGGCTTTTTTGCTGTTTGACCTCGGTTGGATTTTTTGTCAAATCCATACCCCTCTCGGCCACTATTCATGTTTCTTGGCAGTGTGCCCTTAAGGGTATGGATTTGATTCAAAATCCAAATGAGGTCTTTTAACAATTTATTTCGACACGGGATGCACGTTGACCAAAGGTTAGTTATTGTGACATAATCGGTGAATGCAATATTAATATCGTATTATATAAATATAATATAAAAAGTATTAATCTTATATTAAAACGATAGAATATATTGTTTTTAAGTATTCCCTTGCTTGATCCCCAAGTTCGTAAAACAAGTCAACCTATTTGTTAAATGGGGCTATAAATATAATATATTTAATATAATAGAGTATATTTCGGGTTCTCAAGAGTATTTCTCAATTTAATTCCATTACATAGAAAATATTTTCTAATTTATTCCATTACATAGAAAATTAGTGTTTTTTTTTTCTTTTTCTCTTTACGATATGACTCGTCGTTTATTCCTTGTGTGCAATGTCGTTTACTTTCAAGTCCATGATAATAATCTCCATTCGAGTTTTTATGTTATATTCCCAAAAGCACGTCATTTGCTCTGCTAGGGCTAGTCGTTTTGTCTGAACCACACCGCGGGCATGCAACCCGCACCCACTGCCAGTGGGGGGGTGTTCGTGCCCGTGCCCAAGGGTGAGTGGGTGTTGTAAATAAATGTAATTAGGTATGGAAGGCATTATTCCCAACAAAGTCTTTGCATGTGTATGCTTTGTCAAGGACAACATACCAACAGTCGGGAAGTAGGATCATAGAGTCGTAAAGTGTATCTTTGTAGGATATTCCGCTACTTAGAAAGGTTATATTTGCTGGAACTCTGTCGAGAAACGACAGTTTGTGAGCATGGATGTGACGTTCTGTGACCAAGAGTCCTACTACGACGTGCTAGTCTCTTCTCCTTTTGCGAACTTGCATGATACGCGAGAGGGGGAGAATGGTGGCAGTAGCTCTAGTTCCAGACCATCTACGGTGACTGTGGTGAGACATCCAGTCGTATGATTCGAGCTCAGAGTCAGAGGCTAAGGAGATGGTGACAGAGGTCAGAGACGATGACAGAGGTCAGGCTCATGGGGAGAGCTCAGGGTCAGAGAGTGAGGAGGAGACTCACGTGACTGACACGGACAGAGATCAAGCTCAGGGGGAGTTGAGCGCTCCGACAGAGAGGAATGTGGATAGAACTGGAGATCCGGCTCAGGGGGAGCTGAAGATGTATACGAGGAGGAGACAACGGGATCAGGCAATGCCCGAGCCACCTACACCAGTGGAAGCTACTTTACGAAGGAGTTTGCGAGGTAATGCGGGACGTCCTCCGAACAGATATGCCTACAACATTGGAGATTATGTCTCGTATGAGGATGTTGGGAATGAAACTCTGGCAATGTTCACGTCACTAGATGTGGTCACTATTCCCAATACATGGCAGCAAGCGATGGCAGATCCGAAGTGGAAAACTGCGATGAAGGAAGAACTCAGCGCCTTGGAAAAGAATAAGACGTGGGATCTTGTCTCGCTACCAGCGCGAAAGAAGGCTGTGGGATGTAGATGGGTATTCACAGTCAAGCAAAACCCGGAAGGGCGCATTGAGCGCTACAAGGCACGGTTAGTTGCAAATGGGTATAGTCAGACGTACGACATTGACTATGACGAGACACTCGCATCGGTGGCGAAGATGAGTACGATGTGAGGACTCTTGTGTCGGTGGCAGCCAATCGCGGATGGAAGCTGCACCAACTCGCTGTGAAGAATGTGTTTCTTCACGGAGACTTGTTGGAAGAAGTGTACATGGAGGTACCGCTGGGTTTTGAGACTCAACAGACAGCAGGGAAAATGGTCAGGTTGAAGAAGTCGTTGTATGGCTTGAAGCAATCTCCGAGAGCCTGGTTTCACCGATTCAGAAAGGCTAAGATAGACATCGGATACGAGCAGATTAACGCTGACCACACGGTCTTCCATCAGCGGCGAGGAGATGGTGCTTATTTTTATCCATTTGTAAAAGATTATGACAAGTCGTTGAATAAAGATGGTGCTTATTATGATAATCTTATTACAGTTTCTGGTAGAGTAAAATAGAATGTTTGATCCTTAGTTCATAAAGGATGCAATTATGTTATTATTATCACAACAGAGTCAATGTGAGGAAGAATTAATAATCATAATAAATGAACTTAAAATGTCCGTGGCCTGATTAACTGGGTGGGAGCCCATTAATCGTATAAGGTCATTAATGTGACTAAGTGACAATCCTATTCTGGATTTTGTGTGTGTCACACTCACTAGAAGTGCATTAAGTATGAAGTGTCTTCATACTGGACTGCACCTGACTTAAACTCCGGAAGTTATCATATAAGACCGTCACTGATAACTTGGAGTTGAGTCACTAGTAGATGATCAAATGGATATTCGATCTAAGTCCTGAGTGACCTTGAGTCCGAGCTGCTGGCTTGATTGTTCTTTGATTTAACCGTTAAAGAACACAATATATTACCGTTATTCCCAACACTATTATTTTGGGAACATGATAGTCAGCAGTAAGGGTAGCTTGGTCATAGACATGGGCATCACACAGCTCTCTTCAGAGTCATGATGATTCCCTTGATTGTCGGTGGTGAGAAGTGAGAGGTACCCGTGCGCAACTTATGAATCGAAACCATAAGTGGGTTACTCATGATATTACTGACTGAGTCAAGGATGAAAATGCAATGAGGGGCATAACGGTAGAAACCGCCTGCTCATGTGTGGATCATCAAGTGAAAGATCAATAACCTGAATTTGATTGTATCAATGGAAACCCTGCTGTTATTAAGGGAATAATATATACTGTATCACTAAAGAGTGCAGCCTCGGGTTTATAGTGGAATAACACCGAGGTTTGACGAACACCCTAATAGTTCGTTGGAGCTTAAGTGGTACGGGTCCATGGTCCCCAGGATAGCTCCGTAACAGATGATACGTACGTGATAGAAATATTTTGAGATGTTTTAATCATTTGGCAAGACTTATAAAACTGAAGTTTGTGACAGGCATCATATAGATTTATCAGTAGCGTGGCAAAAGTACCATATCTTGGTAACCGAAATTAACTGACAAAAGAAAGTAGAATTTGGATATTTAGTCAACATGAAAGTTGTTGGAAATTAAATTCTAAGAAACTTTGCTTTTGGAACCGAGTCATTTTGACGTATAGTCTGTGATTTAGAGAATTTCTAAGTTTGTGATCACTTCGGTAAACTATGAAATTAAATCACATGTCACGAATTTAAATGATGGTGTATCACCATGACATTTGAATGTGTGATATTGAGATCAGAGGATATTAATATAATTTAATTATTCAAATTTAATTATTTATATCTTATTAATAATTAATATATTTATATTAATATAAAAATAATATATATTTATATATATTATATGTGTAAAATCAAATTATGCCTTGGAATGTGGAACAATATGACATTCGAATAGATAGGCTTTGGTCTTTTCATAATTGCGGCATAAGTACCAAATGTTTTGGTATTTGAGAAAAATCCTAAAATCAATTTAATCTATTGGATCGGTTATGATTTAATATCAACCGTTGGATTAAGATAATTAATATATTCGAAATTAATAACTTGGTGACCAAGTTTAGTTTTTTGAATTTATGTAATTAATTATATCCGTTAGATCGGTATAAGATTTAATCTTTACCGTCGGATTGGAAATTAATTAATTATAAATATAATATATATTTTCGAATTATATATATGGATAAAATCGAATTAATTTTTTTTTAATCTTTAGATATTTGATTTTATCCTAAATTAATTTGATCCATTGGATCGGTTTAAACATTTATCTCAACCGTTGGATCTAGATAATTACAAATCGAATTTTAATATATATATATATATAAATTCGAATTTTGATAAGATAAGAGGATAAGATTGGTTTTTTATTTTATCCAAGTCTTTTCTTATTTAATTAAATCCCTAATTAATTATATTCCTTGGATTTAGATAAGATTAAATCTAGACCATTGGATTGAGATAATTAATTATATTTAATTATAGAATACGAATTTTAGGGGAGAGAATTTCTCTAATTCGGTTACGGCCTGAGCCTATAAATAGGGAGTTCATTCTACACATTTTTCACACCTTTTCCCAGAGAAAAATTCGAACTCTCCCTCTCCCTTAGGGTCTGCGAATTTTTCCTCTGATCCCTCTTTCTGGTTCGGCTTAAGAGATTTAGTTCTCTGGAAGATCACGGGTGTTTCCCTCAGCACCGGCGGAGCCCTGCCAAGTTCAGAACGCGCAGCCGGAAGTCGACAATAGAGTTACGGGCTTATGCATTGGGCTAATAAATGCGACCATTTACTGCTTTCTATTTATTTCCTATAAAGACTAGATTATTAATAATGATTTATGAATATTAAATTACATAATATTTATCGGGTCTTGTAACATGGATATTATCCGATGTTCCGACCGTTGGTCGGATAACATGTTTTCTGCGTAAAATATTTTTTAAATGTTACCCGGATGGTCCGACAGTTCAATTCGCGATAATAAACAGGGATTATTCCCAACATTCCCTAGATCTCTTTACAGAAACCAGTATGCTAGGATGCAAGCCCGCGACGTCTCTGATTGATCAAAAGACCAAATTAAGTGCCAAGTCGGGGAAGCCGATTGATCGTGAGAGATACTAGAGGCTGGTGGGCCGGTTGATTTACTTGTGTCATACTCGTCCGGATATTTCATTTTCAGTGAGCGTGGTGAGCCACTACATGCACGATTCGAGAGATGGACATATGACTGCAGTATATCGTATTCTCCGGTACTTGAAGAGAGTTCTAGGAAAAGGGTTGCTCTTTAAAAAGAACAACCATCTCGAGGTGGAGCGATATTGTGATGCAGATTGGGCTAGTTGTGCTGACGATAGGAAGTCAACATCCGGGTAGTGTATGTTTGTTGGCGGTAACATGGTGTCTTGGAAGAGCAAGAAGCAGTCAGTCGTAGCAAGGTCTACAGCGGAGGCGGAATACCGAGCGATGGCCTCAAGTATCGCGGAGTTACTGTAGTTGAAAATGTTGGAAAGTTCATTACGTTTCCCGATAATATTATCACGATTTATGCCGTCAAGCCGTCCGGGTAACATTTAAAAATATTTAAAGCGAAAAAAGTTGTTACACGTACAACGATTTGAACATCATATAATAACCAAAATCATGATATGATAAATTATTACTAATTTAACTTTTCATAAATTCATTATTAATAATCTAGTCTATAGGAAATAAATAAACTGTAAATAAAGGTTTGCATTGATTGACCCAATGCATAAGGCCGTACCTCAGGTGATAACGTTTCCGGCTGCGGGTTATGAACTGGGCAGGGCTTCGTCGATGCTGAGAGAAACTCCCGTGATCTTCCGGGATATTCTCCTGGACTCCTCGTACCGAAGCGTGGGCTTCGCCGACAGGACTCCGTCGCAAAACTTTAACTGTTGGTTCTTTTAAAGCTTTCGAAGAACAACGTCTCACTAAGCCGAACCAGAAAAGAGATCAGAGGCTAAGAAATTCGCAGACTATAGAGAGAGAGAGATCGAATTCTTGTTCTGGGGAAGGTGTGTGAAATGTGTAGAATGAGCCTTGTATTTATAGGCTTATGGAAAAACCAATAAATGAAGTTTCCTTCCTTGAATTTCGAATTCTATGATAGGTAAATATAATTAATTACTCAAACCAATGGCCAAGATTGAATCACCAAAGACCCAATGGTTCTAATTAATTAGGGATTTAACCAAATAGAGAAACCATGAATAAATCAATTATCCAATCACTTCCTTATATAAGAGAATTCGAATTCCCTATGTAACCATATGGAAAATTCGAAATCAATAACCTTGATCCAATGGTTGGAATTAATTCCATAACCAATCTAATGGACCATATTGATTTAGTATAAAGTCAACTCTTCAAACTTGATTACCAAGCAATAGAATTCGACCTCCTTTATAAAAAATTATAATTTTGCATTCCATATTTACACGTTAATTAATTTCCAATCCAATGGTTAAGATTAAATCTTAAACTAATCCAATGGATATAATTAATTAAGCAATTTCAAAATCCATGCTTGGTCACCAAGTCATTTTCGAATTTAGCTTTCCAAATTAATTATCATGATCCAACGGTTAAGATCAAACTTGATCGATCTAATGAACCAAATTATTTTCAAGGTTTTTCCATTAATACCTAAACATACGGTACATATGCCGCATATTTGGAAAGTCCAAATCCAAGCAAATTCGTGTAAGCCCAACTTACACATTTACTTGGGCCGCATTATTTCTACACATTCATATATATACCAAATATATATTTTTATTTAAATAACATAAATCTATTAATTATTAATAAGAATATTAATAATTAAATTATATTATTAACCTCTGATCTCAATATCACACATTAAATATCGTGGTGCAGCACCACCATTTAAATTCGTGACATGTGATTCACATATTTACGAAAACGATCGTAAACTTGGAAATTCTCTAAATCACAAACCGTACGTCAAAACGACTCGGTTTCAAAAGCAAAGTCTCTTAGAATTGAATTTCCAATAACATTGCAGTTGATAAAAAATCTAAATTCAACTTTCTTTTATCAGTTAAATTTCCACCACCAAACTTTGGTACTTTTGCCACGTCAAAAATAAAACTTCGAAGGTCTAACACAGACTCTAGTTTTATGAATCCTGACAAATGATAAAACATACCAAATGTTAAAATCACGTACGTATCATCCGTTTCGGAGCTATCCTGGGGACCATGGATCCGTATCACTGAAGCTCCAACGAGCTGCTAGTGGTTCGTCAAACCTCGGTGTTATTCCACTATAAACCTGAGGTTGCACTCTTTAGTGTTACAATTTATAATATTCTCTTTATAGCAAGGTGTCCATTGATACAATCAAATTCGGGTTATTGATCTTTCACTTGATGATCTACACACGAGCAGGCGGTTTTTACCGTTTTGCCTCTCACTGCATTTTCATCCTCAACTTAGTTAGTAATATTGTGAGTAACCCACTTATGGTTTCGATTCATAAGTTGCGCACAGGTACCTCTCACTTTTCACCACTAAATATCAAGGGAATCATCTTGACTCTTAAGAGAGTTGTGTGATGTCAGTGTCTATGACCAAGCTACCCATATCTGTTGACTATCATGTTCCCAAAATAGCAGCATTGGGAATGACGATAAAATGTGTTCTTTAACAGTTAAATCAAAGAACAATCAAGTCAACAGTCCAGGCTCGAGGTCACTCAAGACTTAGATCGAATATCAATTTGATCATCTACTAGTGACTCAACTCCAAGTTGTCAGTGACGATCTTATATAACAACTTTTGGAGTTTAAGCCAGGTCCAGTCCAGTATGAAGCCAGTTCATACTTAATGCACTTTTAGTGAGTGTGACACACACACTTAATCCATAATAGGATTATCACTTAGTCACATTAATGATCTTTTACGATTAATGGGCTGCCACCCAGTTAATCAGGTCACAGACATTTTAAGTTCATTTATTATGATTATTAATTCTTCCTCACATTGACTCTGTTGTGATAATAATAACATAATTGCATCCTTTATGAACTATGGAACAAACATTCTATTTTACTCTACCAGAAACTATAATAAGATTAACATAATAAGTAACATCTTTTATTCAACGACTTTGGTCAAAATCTTTTACAATTAGGGAAAAGACAGCTTGTTTAAGGACACATGTCCAACAGAAAATGCTACTGAAGGAGCTGAAGATGGACCAACGCGCCCAAATGAAGCTATGGTGTGATAATCAAGCGGCGATTAACATTGCTAACAACCCGATGCAGCACGACAGAACCAAGCACATCGAGATTGACTGGTGCTTCGTCAGACATCACTTCGACAACGAAGAACTGGAGCTAAGCCACATTGCTACACGAGAGCAGATAACAGATTGCCTCACGAAGGGATTAGGCCCTATTGACCAGCAGAGATTATGTAACAAGATGGGCTTGGTTGATATCTTTTGCCCATCTTGAGGGGGAGTGTTGTAAATAAATGTAATTAGATTAGATTATTACTGTTCAGGTTTTAGGTTATATATATACATTTTTACCAATCAATGAGAAACACAAGTTGAAAACCCCAAAACACCTACAGTGGGTACCCACCTATTTGTTTTTTAAGTATTTAATAAGAGATATTTAAAAAAAAATAAGATATATATATATATATATATATATATATATATATATATATATATATATATATATAGAGCAGGTTGCTCGTGGCTGACGAGCTTTTTTCGTCCAAGTTTCACTGCAGGGGCGCACGAAAAATGGGACATGTAAGCAGTAAGCCCACCCATCCCAAATAAAAAAAAAAAGCGCTAGTAATTCGTGTGTTCGTGCGTGATTTTATTTTATACTCCAAATTTTGTAATAGCACTCCTGAACTTAAATTTTTGATTGATTTATAAATCTAAAACATTATTTTTAATTTTAGAACTCAAGACTCAAAATACACGTAGAGAGCATAAGCACTATTTCAGCTAAAGATATAACTAACAATGATGAAAAATGTGTTTTTGCTATGAATTTTGAGTTTAGGGAGAATTCTCAGTATGAGTTGACGAGGAGAATTGTGTGTAAACAGTGAACGTGGCAATTACGCTTTCTAAAAATACATCGTTTGCTTTGCTTTACATTTCGTCTCGTCGTTTTTCTCATCGAACTTTATGTTATTTACTTCAATTTCCCACATTAATGTTACATTAACGTAGAATCTTGAGTATTTTTTGCATGAATTATATAGGATCTCGTAACCCAGGCGATAAATGCACTTTTATAGCCACTCTATAAAGTTTTGTATTTTTTTTACTTTTGCCATTTTTTATCTTTTAAAGATCGATTTTTTCTTAGTTTTTATTTTAAATTATAATTTTTCATATCTTTTGTTCGCTAATGCTCGTATAAAAAAAAAGCGATGTTTTACTGGTATACGACAGACTTGTCATTCTTGTCCATCGAGAGCAATTATATGTTCTATAGAAACGACATGTCGTTTGGTACGAGCTCCCAAGTTCCACCAACCAAGCAATCCTTAAGTGAAAAGCGAAGAAGACATATCTCAAAGCCGAAGAAGGGGTTTTTGTCAAAATGACCTTAAGTGGTCGTTTTGAAAAGTGTATACCCTTATTACTGTTCACTTCTTGCATGCATACCCTTCATTAAAAGGGACGAGTGGGCCCATACGAAAGTATCCTTATTTTATGCGAAAGTAGTTCTCTCTTCTTTTATATTATTTTTCCCTACGTCTTCCCTTCTTTTAATATTAATATTTTTCCCGCGCTATTTTCTCCCCTCGTCTCCTATTAGCTTTCTTCTTCAACTGACCATTAGCAGAAACCTTGAGCTCCTACTAACTACTCGCCGATTCGCCATTTTTTTGTTCTCCTTGTCTTCTACATTGCCCAGTCTACTATCTCCTCTTCTGTTGCATTATACAACTTCAAAAAGGTTAGTTATAACTTGCATCATTTGGTATCACACATGTTTAGGGTAAAATGCATATAGAGGTTTTCCTACTTTATAGCGGTGTACCCTTAACGAACCAATTTTTTTGCTCATTTATCCATAAAGCGGTATATTATAAAAACTTTCAAGATAAAATACATATAGCGGCATACCTATAAATTTCATAAATATATAGCAAGACCTTGTATCGTACGTTATTAACATAGCGGTATTCTATTCTAAAAATTATCTAAGCGTTTTCATGTATTACCACTATACGACGTTGTGAAGTAGCACGATTACATATTGAAGGGAATTATATTATTGTCCCCTCCGTCATATCTCAAGATGGGCCCTCGATCCATCGGGGTAACCTTTTTAAAATTATTTTCACAGAAAGACCCATTTTACACTTTCCGATGATACTTCATTTACTAGAACCGAACACCGGGATAACGGAGATCCGACCGGATAAATAATTAGTTATTTAATAAACACACAATTATTAATTCTAGTCACGGAAATAAATAAACAATAAAATGATTTGCATTTATTTACCCAATGCATAAGGCCGTACCTCGTTTCTTACGATGACTTCCACTGCGCTTTCTGAATTTGGGCAGAGCTTCCACCGGACTTGAGAATGCGCCTAAGGAGGTTGAGCAGAGCTTCCGCAAGACTTTCTTTACGCCAAAGGAAACTCCCAAAGCCTTCCGGGATATTCTCTTGAACTCGTCGTACCCAAAACGTGGGCTTCGTCGACAGAACTTTTGTTGCTTTATATCCTATACAATTTCTGAGCTATTGGGAATAGAATTTCCCTAAGCTAAAACTTTCTAGAGAGAGAGAATTTCGAGATCTTCTTTGAAAGAGAGAGCTCGAATTTTGTAATGTGAGAGTGATGTTGAAAATGTGAAACTAGCTTGGTATTTATAGAAAAAATCATGCACACAAATTTCCATATATAAGTAAATCAATCAATCTTAATTAGTATTATTCACAAATCAATCAAAGACATTTTTCAACCTTCCAAGATAGGTAGAAATCGAAAATATGATGATTAAAATACCAAAGATTTAAAAATAAATACCAAGAAAATAAAATACTTACCATGATAAGTAGAATTCGATTTCTTCATTATTTAATCAATGGAATATATTTTCTTCAATTAAAATAAATACCCAGAAATTCTATTCCCTTCCATGAATAGGAGATGTCGAATTTCTTCATTATTTTTAACCAAAAGTTAATTTCAATTAAATCAATTAAGATGACAAGTGATTTACTAATCTTTTCCTTATTTTTAATTAACTTATCAATCAAATAATATCATGATTCAATCAATATTAAATTCTCATGCAATATGAATCTTTATTTAAAACTTGTAAATCAAGTTTCATGATTCATGCATAATTTATATTCATGACATGATTTATTTGATTTAAGTTAATACCATATTTGTATATATATAATCAATTAGTATCTCTAATTATCTTAACATATAAATATCGAATTCCTCATGCTCAAAATCGCCACCTCTTGCTTGGTAATCAAGCTTGGCAATTTCCATGATTCAAATATTACCTAATATGTTTTTAATGATAATTAACTTAATTAATTATTTAACAAAATATGATAAGGAAAATACGTAATGGGGTTATCCACCAAGGCTTGGTCGAATTTCCTCTCTCATTATTACCTAAGATTAAATCTCAATGGACCTAGCCCATTAATTTAATCTCCAAGTAGTTTTGACTTTTTCCGATCAACTATTTTTTGATCAAACTTTTAGTACTTTTGCCGCAACTTTTTTGAAACTTTCCAAAACTTGACACAAGCTTTAGTTTCAAATGTTCTATCATAAATTAGAATAAAAAATATTCTAATTGTACGATTTGTCCTTTACAGAGCTATCTTGGGGACCATGGACCCACATCACTTAAGCTCCAACGGATCAGTCCGTTAACTCCGGTGTTATTCCACTAAAAACCAGAAGCTGTACTCTTTAGTGATGCGAATGATATATTCCTTTTTTTATCTTAAAGGTGTCCAGTGATATAATCAAATTCCAGTGATTAATCTTTCACTTGATGATTCACACTTGAGCAGACGTTTTACCGTTTAGCCCTTTAGTTCTTATCTTCTTGAATTCCATCAGTGGTATTGTAGACGACTCACTTACGATTACGAGTCGTAAGCTGCGCATGAGTCCCGTACTACTTCTCACGACCGATAATTTGGGGAATCATCTTGACTTAGTAAAAAGCTATGTGATATCCATATCTGTGATCAAGCTACTCTTCCCTGTCGACTATCATGTTCCCAATATAGCAGCGTTGGGAACCACAGTCTTTTTGTGTTCTTTAACTTACAAATCAAAGAACAATCAAGCCAACAGTCATGGTTCAAGATCACTTCAGGATATATATTAATTACCATTTGATCATCTTTTATGGCCTAATTCAAAGTTGTCATTGACGGTCTTAGTTTAGCAACTTTCAGAATTTAGTCAAGTCCTATCCAGTACAAAGACACTTCGTACTTAATGCACTTAATGGGTATGACACACATATCTATCCAGAATAGGATTTTCTCCATTTAGTCGCATTAATGACTTTATCAATTAAGAGACTCCCACCTACTTAATTAAGTCACGGATACATTTTAGTTCATTTATTGCATCTATCAATTCTTCCTTACATTGACTCTGGTGTGATGATAGAATGCAATTGCATTCCATTATGAACTATGGATAAACATTCGATTATACTTAAAGAACTATAGAAAATATTATCATAATAAGTGTTCTTCTTTATTAAGAGTGACGTCAGAATCTTTTACAATGGGTAAATAAAACATTGTTTAAGGGCAAATGCCTAACAATCTCCCACTTGCACTTAAAGAAGATGACTCATATCTCTAAAACTCATACTATGCAAATGCCTCCTGAATATTTTCTATGGCAGTGTCTTGGTAAATGGATCCGCCAGATTGTCCGCTGATGCTATTTTCACAACCCGAACATCACCGCGATGTAATATCGCTCTGATGAGATGGTACTTTCTTTCTATATGTTGCCATTTGGAATGGTTTCTAGGCTCTTTAGAATTAGCCACTGCACCACTGTTATCACAGTACAGTGTCATAGGTCCATCTACATTTGGAACTACTCCCATTTCCAAGTAGAAATTCTTAAGCCAGACTGATTCCTTAGCGGCCTCACAGGCTGCTACGTACTCAGCTTCCATTGTGGAATCTGCGATACAGGTCTGCTTTACGCTTCTCCAGAATACCGCTCCACCGGTTAGGGTGTACACTACACCAGACGTCGATTTCCTCGCGTCCCGGTCAGACATAAAGTTTGAGTCAGTGTAGCCTAGTGGATTCATTTCGTTACTTGAATACACTAGCATATAGTTTCTCGTTCTTCGAAGATACTTGAGAATGTTCTTCAGTGCAGTCAAGTGATTCATACCAGGGTTAGTTTGGTATCTACTTACAACTCCAACTGCGTAGCAGATGTCTGGTCGTGTACACTGCATAGCGTATCACACTTCCTACGGCTGACGCATAGGGAATGTGCCTCATTGCGTCTTGCTCTTCCGGAGAAGTAGGGCACTGTCCTTTGTGAAGGACGACTCCATGTCTAGTAGGTAAGTTACCTCCTTTAGAGTTTGCCATTGCAAAACGATCAAACACCTTATCTATATAGGCCGCTTGAGGTAAAGCTAGAATCATGTTATTGCGATCACTGAAAATCTGGATCCCAAGAACATAATTGGCTTCTCCCAAATCTTTTACTTAGAATTGATTCGATAACCAAACCTTTATGTCCGACAACTTCTTCACATCGTTTCCGATCAAAAGTATGTTGTCGACGTATAAAACAAGAAAAATCACTGCTTGTCCATCAACGAGTTAGTAAACGCAGGCTTCGTTGATATTTTGGGTGAATCCGAAGGTCTTGACAGTCTCGTTGAACCTTAGATTCCAAGATTTGGATGCTTGCTTCAATCCGTAAATGGATTTGAGAAGTCTGCAAACTTTCTTTTCCTGACCTTGCTGCACGAACCCTTCTGGTTGTTCCATATAGATATTTTTGTCAAGATACCCGTTCAGGAAGGTAGTTTTGACGTCGATATGCCATTTCTCATAGTTGAGACAACATTATATGGCTAGGAGTATCCGAGCGGTCTTAAGCATAACGACATGAGAAAATGTTTACTCGTAATCAATGTCTTCTCTCTGGGTGAAACCCTTTGCCACTAATCTAGCTTTGAAGGTTTGAACATTTCCATCTCTCCTTTTTTTTCTTTTATAAACCCATTTGTTTCTAATAGGTCTAAACCCATCCGACAGGTCTACAAGTTCCCAGACTTGATTAAAATCCATTGATTATATCTATTGGTTCATGGCTTCCTGCCATTCCCTTTTATCAGAATCCATCATTGCTTCCTTATAGGATGATGGGACATCAACAATAGTGTCCTTGATATCTAAGTTGTTTTCCAGTCGGTGCTCGTAGCGTTCAATTTGTTTCTTGAACTTCCCACTACGTCTGAGTACCCCATAGTTCTGATTTGGGACCGTGGTTTCTGCACTGTCTTCATCAACAGTCACTGTGGTGAAGTGGTGATTTTGTCACCTGACAGTTCCTCTACTATTACGTTACTTCGAGGTTTGAAGTTTGTTATATAGTCTTCTTCCAGAAAGGTAGCGTTTGTCGAGATAATCACTTTCTTACTTTCTGGACTATAAAAATACCTCCCTTTGTCTCTTTGGAATAACCTACGAACAACAAACTTCTGTTCGTGATTCCAACTTATTTTTGTTTCCTGTTCGCACATATGCGGGACATCCCCATATTCTGTAATGTCATAGATTTGGTATTCTACCATTCCATAATTCCAAGGGTGTCTTGGAGATAGATTTTGATGGCACCACATTTAAAATGTTGGCAGCCGTCATTAAAGCATGTCCTCAAAAGGTGTTGGGTAATGAGGAGTAGCTTAGCATTGATCTTACCATTTCTAGTAAGGTCATGTTCCTCTTTTCTGCAACACCATTTTGTTCCGGTGTACGAGGAGCAGTCAATTGTGAGAGAATTCCTTTTCCGACTAAAAGGTCATTGAACTCATAGTCCAGGTATTCTCCTAATCTATCCGATCGAAGACGTTTCAATGATAGCCCAAGTTGGTTCTCGGCCTCGGCTAGAAATTCTTTGAACTTACCGAGAGTATCAAATTTCTTGGCCATGAGGTAAACATATCAATATCTTTAATATTCGTCAATAAAAGTGACGAAGTATTGGAACCTTCCTCGAGCTTGTATGTTAAAAGGACCACATACATCTGTATGGACAAGTTCTAATGGATGAGTGGCTCTTTGTCCTTTTGCCGAAAAAAGGTCTCTTGGTCATTTTACCTTCTATACAAGATTCACAAACAGGCATATAATCGATTGTGAGTTCTTTAAGGGGTCCATCCTTTACCAGCCTGTTTATCCTGTCTAGATTTATATGACCCAATCTAAGATGCCACAGATATGTTTGAAAATCATTATCAACTTTTGGTTTCTTTATTTACCTTTGACTTGCTACTTTAAACATCTGCATTCATGCAGTGTCGATCATCTGGCCGTAGTATATACAATCCCTTTTCTGCCTTTGCAGTAAAAATTTACACTCCATCTTTCATGATAACCCATTTAGAGCCACGAAAGTTTAGGGTCTAACCTTGTTTGTACAACAGAAATGCGGAGAGAATGTTTCTACAAATGTTTTGATAATAAAATACATTGTTAACAAACAAAAATTTATTACCAAAGGTTAGTCGCAGATTTCCCACAGTTTCAGCTTCTAGGAACTCTCCGTTCCCCACTTTTAATGCTGGTCCGCTAGTGACCTTAGACAATAAATTGAGAGATTCAATAGAATTACAAGCATAGTCGTTTGCACCTGAATCCAAGATCCAGTTGTACGATGAGTGCTCTGCAAGATTGGTTTCCAACACTTCGGTGTCAGGAATGCTTCCAATCTGGAACTTAGTTCCTTAGTTTCTCTTGCATCTCTTTCTCTTATTCGACGGTTTTAGATGCAACTGATCTGCCTTATTGAGTTTATCTGAAGAACCACTCAAGGCCAGTTTTTCATAGGTCTTTGACTTTTCTTCCAGAATATCGTACCTTTTGGAGTTTTGAGACAGAGGTGTCATTTTTGAGTCAACATTATCTTGTTCATCAATTGAGCTCATGAAAACATTGATTGACATTACTATCTGACATTAATAAAGAAGCTTATTAAACTTTAATATAGGCGAATGTAACATAAATATTATGAAATAGTAATATGATGCAAACATATCAAGGAAAAATATATACAAAGCCCATGATACTATTTCGTGATAATTTAACCGACTGTACACGTCGTTTCCGTCCTTATGGAATGGTCATACGAAGATGACGCAGCGCGATCAACCGTGTAGTTTGGTTAAACTAAGTTTCAGTCTAAAACTCAATTAATAATCAAAACAATAAATCCACGAAATCCAAGAAATCTCTATGAATATTAACTACCACAATAAAACGGTCAGAAAGACTAACTTCCTTGCAAGATTAACCCATTATTTTTGGTTTTTGGATTCGTCGTGACAGTGTCGTCCTTATGGAACAAACATACGAAGACATCTAGCGGCATCACTTTCATGAACCATTTGGTCATTTTATACTTTTGGAGCTTTCACGGTGTCAAACCTCACACGGGTGCACACATCTCCTTGTGGACGGTCATACGAAGACAGCCAAAGGCGGTGTGTGAAGCAGACGTTGTGACAGCAATAATGGAGACCATTTAATATACTATTCTTGCCATTATTTTTCGAAAAATATTTTCTTACTAAGTTATAAAAACTTATTATAAGCACCCATTAAATTAGCTTATCTTTAGGCGATATAATTTCTAGTGTAATATCTAATAAAGCCTAGTTTATTTGCTCAATAAACATCGGTAGTGATAGGTCGAGAAGTACGCTCTCCAGATCGATAGGAGGGGTCCAAACCGGTCACCCAGAAGTGGATGGTGAACCAGCTGGTTCCCTCTTCCTAAGTCAAGAAACGTACAACCGAGATTTTTCTGACATTTATAAAACAAATCCAAATTATTGTTCATCATTTATATCTATCCGTTTCAGACATATTAATAATAACCCCTTTTACGTATAGCCACTATACGCCTAAAAAAAAGCGTGTTATGAAAATAGGTTACAATATAATTATTTCCATCATGAAAAATAAACCAAGTTAATGATACTTATTCAAAAAGAATTATCATTTATACTTTTTAATTGTGGAAAACTAATTATGCTCATGATACTTATTGTCAAAGAATTATCACACATAATGCAAACTAATTATATTATAAAAATAAAAAACATGTCAATGATAAAATACATATCATTCATATTTTAAATTTATTATTTATGAAAGAACAAAAACATGTCAATGATACTTATTCAAGAAGAATTATCATTCATATTTTTAATTTTATTGATTCATGAAAAATAAAATAAGACACTGAAAAGAAAAATCATCCATATTTTAATTCTAATTAATTAATATAAATTAATCAATTCAATTCATAAAAGCAAATAAAATTCTATTTCAAAAATAAATATAATTAATTATTTATCAATCGGGTTTGGGTCGGATAAAAAAAATATCCGACCCGGTTTAAAAAACCGTGGGCCAAAGCTCGAGCCTATGACCGAGGGACCGCGTGCAGACCAAGGTTTCAAATTTCGCGAAATTCGAACGACATTCCGACCGATTTTCGTTTTTCGCAGATATGCGAAACGAAATTCCTGTCGTTTCGCTGTTTTTTTTACCAAATTTCGCATTTTTCGCATGGGCACGTGGGTGGAATATCATTTGTCGTTTTTAAGAGAAAAAATCGCGAAAAATGGTTGGAATTTTGCAAAAAAACCTAGTTTTGGTTAGATTTCGGCAAAAATACCAATTAAACTTTCGGCAAAAATAATTATACTCACACAAGAGCACCCCACCCCACCACGTCACGTCCGGCCGGACGGCGGCGGCGCGCGCGTGTGGTGGTGTAACATTTGTGTGAGTCCTCCCCCGTCCACAAAATCCTATGACCCAAAGGGCCCAAGCCCTTGTCCCTAATATTTGGTATATAAACATCACCAAACTCTTGTCATCTATCAATGTGGGACTTTTTGTTATTCAACTAATATCACACATTCACACTTAACATACACATGAACTTCACCTAATAATTTAACTTAATATTATACACTTCAAATAATACTATACACTTAACATACATATTAACTTCACCTAACATACATATACACTTACTATACATATCCATTTAATATTATACACTTCAACTAATTTAAATTTGTTAACATACATATACAATTAACATGCATATTCACTTAATATTACACACTTAATTAACATACATATTCACTTCACATAATAATTTGACTTAATATTATACACTTAAACTAATAAAGTGACTTAATATTATACATTTCACCTACATATTTAAGTTACAAATGTGTTTTGTTGTATACAATTATGTCTTGTATTTATTAAATATGTAGTTTTTAACCTATATAAATATCTTCCTTAAATACTCAAATATTTTTTACAAAATATCCATGCGAAAAGTGCGGTAAATGCGGTATGCGGCATGCCTTTTTTTTTCGATTTGCCCATCGACATACCCATCGGCAAGCGATATATCCGTAAAACGGAAAATGCGAAACGAAAACGGCAAGCGGTATTTTAAACCTTGGTGCAGACCACGCACTATGGGCTGCACCTGCGCACGGGCAGGCCCCTAGGCCGTTGCTAAGTTCCCGCGGTGCCCGAGCCCAGCGCCCAGCCCGTGGGCTCGCTAGCCTGGTTTTCTGCGGGAAGGCCTAGCCCTAGGGTCTGCCTTATTTAGCCACGGGTTGGGCTGTACTTTAGCCCGACCCAATATCCGATCCTCAAAAAAATGCGGGTCGGGTATTTTTCACTTTTAATATTAATTTTAAAAACCTGAAATTATATATTTTAATTTTCAAAATTAAATTAATTTCACCAAAATAATTACAAACAAGAAAACAATTTAAATTACGTAATTATTTATCCGCGAACCTTGCTCTGACACCAATTGAAGGGAATTATATTATCGTCCCCTCCGTCATATCTTGGGATGGGCCCTCGATACATCGGGGTAACCTTTTTAAAACTATTTTCACGTAAAGGCCCATTTTACACTTTCCGATATTACTTCCTTTATTAGAACTGAGCACCGGGATAACGAAGATCCGACCGAATAAATAATTAGTTGTTTAATAAACACACAATTATTAATTCTAGTCACGGAAATAAATAAAGCAATAAAATGGTTTGCATTTATTTACCCAATGCATAAGGCCGTACCTCGTTTCTTACGATGACTTCCACTGCGCTTTTTGAATTTGGGCAGAGCTTCCGCCGGACTTGAGAATGCGCCTAAGGAGGTTAAGCAGAGCTTCCGCAAGACTTTCTTCGTGCCAAAGGAAACTCCCAAAGCCTTCCGGGATATTCTCTTGAACTCGTCGTACCCAAAGCGTGGGCTTCGTCGACAGAACTTCGTTGCTTTCTAGCCTATGCGATTTCTGAGCTATTGGGAATAAAATTTCCCTAAGCTAAAACTTTCTAGAGAGAGAGAATTTCGAGAGCTTCTTTGAGAGAGAGAGCTCGAATTTTGTAATGTGATACTGATGTTGGAAATGCGAAACTAGCTTGATATTTATAGATAAAACCATGCACACAAATTTCCATAGATAAGTCAATCAATCAATCTTAATAAGTATTATTCACAAATCAATCAAAGACTTTTTCCAACCTTCCATGATAGGTAGAAATCGAAAATATGATGATTAAAATACTAAAGATTTAAAAATAAATACCAAGAAAATCAAATACTTACCATGGTAAGTAGAATTCGATTTCTTCATTATTTAATCAATGGAATATATTTTCTTCAATTAAAATAAATACCAAGAAATTCCACTTCCTTCCATGAATAGGAGATGTCGAATTTCTTCATTATTTTTAACCAAAAATTAATTCCATTTAAATCAATTAAGATGACATGTGATTTACTAATCTTTTCCTTATTTGTAATTAACTTATCAATCAAATAATATCATGATTCAATCAATATTAAATTCTCATGCAATATGAATCTTTATTCAAAACTTGTAAATCAAGTTTCATGATTCATGCATAATTTATATTCATGACATGATTTATTTGATTTAAGTTAATACCATATTTGTATATATAATCAATTAGTATCTCTAATTATCTTAACATATAAATATCAAACTCCTCATGCTCAAAATCGCCACATCTTGCTTGGTAATCAAGCTTGGTAATTTTCATGATTCAAATATTACCTAATATGTTTTTCATGATACTTAACTTAATTAATTATTTAACAAAATATGATAAGAAAAATACCTAATGGGCTTATCCACCAAGGCTTGGTCGAATTTCCTATCTCATTATTACCTAAGATTAAATCTTAATGGACCTAGCCCATTAATTTAATCTCTAAGTAGTTTTTCATGAATTAACATAACATTATGTTATGATTTATAATTCATAACGTTTTCTCTATAGCTCTTACACATAAAATCATAGAAGAAAAACTCTTAGAATTAAATTTCCTACAACATTGATGATGACAATTTATTCCTGTTTTGACTTTTTTCGATCAGCTATTTTCCAGGCAAACTTTCGGTACTTTTGCCGTAACTTTTTAAAACTTTCCAAAACTTCGCACAATCTTTAGTTTCAAATGTTTTATCATAAATTAGAATAATATTATCGACTGATTTAAGGATGAAAATGCATTGAGGGGCAATACGGTAATACTGCATGCTCATGTGTGGATCATCAAGTGAAAGATCAATAACCCGAATTTGATTGTATCAATGGAAACCCTGCTGTTATTAAGGGAATAATATATACTGTATCACTAAAGAGTACAGTGTCGGGTTTATAGTGGAATAACACCGAGGTTAACGAACTTTTAGCAGTTCGTTGGAGCTTAAGTGATATGGGTCCATGGTCCCCAGGATAGCTCCGGAACGGATGATACGTACGTGATTAAATATACGTTTGTTTAATCATTTGACAGGATTTATAAAACTGAAGTCTGTGTCAGATTTCGGATAGTTTTACCGCGGCAAAAGTACCAAAGTTTGGTACCGGAAATTTACTTGTCAAAAGATGAATGAATAGAATTTTGTCATCAACTCAAAAGTTGTAGAAAATTTAATTTTGTGCAATTTATCTTTTTGAACCGAGTCAATCCGACTGACGGTTTGTGATTTATAGATTTAACGAGTTTAACCTAAAGTTTTGGGTTGCATTAATTAAATCACGTGTCACAAATAAAATGGTGGGTTTGTCCCACGACATTTTAATGTGTGATATGAGAGAGCAGAAATTATAATATAATTTAATTATTAATAGGATTTATTCTGAATTATTAATAATTAATTAATAATTAATAGATTTATATTATATATTAATATATATAAAAGGTTGCACGTAACATTTGTACGTGACCAAAAATACATTGAGATTGTTTTAACACAATCAAATTCGTGTGTGTGTGTTTTTTTTATATATATTAATAATATATATATATAAAAGAAAAGTGAAATGCCAACCTGGGAGTGCGTGCCAAGGATATGTACGCGTGATTCCTGTTATGCAACTATTGCATATTTGCAGCATAAGTACCTATTGTTTAGGTATTTGAGAAAAAACCCTTAAATTAATTTAATCCATTGGATTGGTTTAAGATTTAATCTTGACCATTGGATTGAAAATTAATATTTTATTTATTTAAAAGGGATTTCGAAATTGATAAAATAATAATAAACTTGGTGACCAAGTTTGGTGGTTGAGAAAATCTCTCAGTCAATCTAATCCATTGGATCAATCTAGATTTAATCTGGACTGTTGGATTATATTTATTTTATCATTTAAAATTCGAAAAATTCCTAGGATTAATATGAGCCATTGGTTTTCGACCAATCAGATGATCCGGATGGAGGGAATTTCTCACAGATGGTTGGAATTGAACTCTATAAATAGGGAGGTCATTCCACACTTTTCTTCACACCTCAGAGCTCAAAAATTTCGTGACCCCTTATTAGGGGATGCGAAAATTGACTATTTTCTCCCCCCCCCCCCCGGTTCGGCTTTGTGAGATCTTTTCTCCGGTAGCTTCAAAAGAACCATTAGTTAAATATTTGTCAGAGTCCTGTCATCGAAGCCCACGCTTCGGTACGAGGATTCCAGGAGAATATCCCGGAAGATCACGGGAGTTTCCCTAGCACCGGCGGAGCCCTGCCAAAGTCACAACGCGCAGCCGAAAGTCGTCAATGAGGTACGGCCTTATGCATTCGGTCAATAAATGCAAAATTTCTTTTATTGTATTTATTTATTTTCCATAGACATTAGATTTAATAATGCTGTTATGAAATTAATTGTGATAATTAAATCGCCAATTATTTATCCGATCACTTTATCCAAATTACTCGATGTCAGTGCGTTGTTACGGAGTAACTATTCCGACTTAAAATTATTTTAAAAGTTACCCGGACGGACTGATGAGAGCGGAATATTCGAGGTAATTTGGACGGGACGTTAAACGTAATTTTTAATGAATTTGCAATCAAAGCTATTTCGTTATTTTTAAGGAAAATTGGCATAATAGCCAGATCCAATTTCCAACAAATGTTATCAGAGCTAGATCAAATTCCCTACAATTGGTATCAGAGCCCGTGTTCGTGGATAAATAATTACGTAATTTAATTTAGGGTTTTAAATGATCTAATTATTTGATGAATTATTAATTTTAAAATTGAAATTTTGAATTTCTGGATTTTTAAAATTAATTTAAAATACCCGATCCAAAATATTTGGACCGGATATGAATTAGGGTTACTTTTTCGCAACCATAACCAATCGGCCAGAGCTGTTTGCACAGCCCTGATGGGCCAAAAAACATGCTGGGCCATTGGGCCCAGCCAGCCCGCAAGCCACCAGCCCAAGGCATGACCGAGAGGTGCTGAACGCGTGCCAGCCACTCGCTGACAGTGCGCTTGGGCGAAGCCCATGCGCTGGGCTTTGGGCGTGGCCTAGGTATTGGGCCTAGGCTCGTAGCTGGGCCTGGGCGCCCCTGCCTGGTGCTGTCCCAGCCCATTCCAAGGGCTGGGCATGCCCTAATCTGCGGACACGTGGGCCCGGGCTTAAACCCGGATGGCCCATGTGTAATTTTTAATAAAGGTCGGAATTTTAATCTGACCCAAAAACCCGTGGATTAATTAATTTTATTTTTGAAATTGAGATTTATGAATTAAAATTAATTATGTTTGATTAATTAATTAAAATTAAAATATGGATGTTATTTTTGATAAATAACATTGTCTTATTTTAATAGATTAAAATATGGATGTTATTTCTAGATAAATAACATTGTCTTATTTTATATTATTAATAAATTAAAATATGGATGTTATTTTTAAATAACATTGTCTTATTTTAATAAATTAAAATATGGATGTTATTTCTTGATAAATAACATTGTCTTATTTTATATTATTCATAAATTAAAATATGAATGATAATTCTTTTTAAAATGATATCATTGGCTTATTTTATATTTCATAAATAATTATTAATGGCTTCAATATGAATGATAATTCTTTGAGAATAAGTATCGTTGACATATTGGTAAATTCATCATAGATATAATTTGTTAGAACCTATTTTCATAACATTGCGAACATAGTGTCTATATTCGCTGAACATTATTAATATGTCGGAATTGAAATAGATATAAATAATGAGCAATAAAGAAGATTTATTTATTATTAGTCGGAAAAATCTCAACCGTACAATCTTGCCTAAGGAAGAGGGAATCAAAAGTGGGGCCGGTTCACCATCCACTTCTGGGTGACCGGTTGGAACCCCTCCCATCGACCTGGAGAGCGTACGTGTTGACCTATCACTACCGACGAAGTAATAAATAAATAACTAGGCTTATTAGATATTACGTCGGTAATTATAATGCCTTAATATAAACCTTTTAATGTGTCATTAAATAGAGTTTATAATAAGTTTTAAATAACTTAGAAATAAAAACGTTATTTTCTAAAAACAATAGCAAGTATAGAATAAAGTATAAAAGGTCTCCATTATTACTGTCACAAGGTCTGCTGACCACACCGCCTCGAGTCACCCTAGTGTGTCCATTCCCCAAGGAAGGTGTGCTTGTGGAAGGTTTGACACCGTGATAGTTCCAAAAGAATATGGGGACGGAGGAATCTTGGAAATGGACCGCGAGTCACCTTAGTGTGACCATTCCCCAAGGACGACGTTTCCAAGAGGATCCCGAGAACCGAAAATAATGGGTTAAGCTTGCACGGAAGTTGGTGATTCCCGACCGTCTATGGTGATAGTTAATAATCATGAGGAACTTTGGTAGTTCTTTGAATATTAATTGAGTTTATGACTAAAACTCAGTTTAACCAAACTACACGGTTGATACCGCGAGTCGCCTTAGAGTGACCACGCCATTAAGGATGCCAACGACGTGTACAGTCGGTTAAATTATCACGAAATAGTTATTGGGTTTATTTAACGTTTTCCTGGAACATGTTTGCATCATGTAACTATTTCAAACCTATAATTTGAAACATTCTGTCTATAATAAAGTTTAATAAGTTTCTTATTCAATGCCAGTCTAAAATGTCGATCACTAAAATATTATTGCTATCAATTAATCTGATGTGTATTTTGTCAAGACAATATAAGTCTAAATAAGTGATTTAGTTCGCTTATTGATTATCTGTTGTTCCTAGCCGGTATTCCCACTCGAAATTACAAGGGAGTAATTCGAAAGTTCTTTGACTTGGGAAATTGCTGAAAAGTAAACAATGATAAGATAATCACCCTACCCAAAGTCAATGATTGGTTAAGGTTGAAACCTTTGACTGGATCCAGGATTCAGAAGACAATCATTAATGTAAGTTTGACTATGTTAGTCAAAACATATTGGGATGATTATTTCAATTAAGGTAGTGGGAGCAAGTCGTTTATAAATAAAGCAAGTCGTTTATATATATAATAAAATGTTGTTTTCAAGAACAATATTTATTATACCTGTGACTTACGTGGAAATTCAAGTGTCCACTTATGTAAACAAAGTTTTATCATTTTAGATAATAGTAATTATCTTAAGAAATGATCTAGTTGTTTACATTGATTATCCGGAGAAATGAAATAAACGAGCTTTAAATGTCAACGTATATAAACAAGGATCTATCATTTTAGATAATAATTATCTTAAGAAATGATTTAATTGTTTATATGGAACGTTATGACAAATAAACGAGCTTAAATTCTTATGAAATAATAAATGAATATTATGGATATGAAATCCAGGAAAAGGTTAAAGATTGAAAGTGATTGATCATACCTAAGGCATCTTCAATATAGTCATATTAATTTAGATAAGATAAACAGGATGGACCAATGCGTGAATTGTTTGTCAATTCTCTGCTTGTTTGAGAATCTTATCTAAAGGTTAAAGTGACTAAAAGACCATTTTTCGGTAAAAAGGTCTAAGAGCCACAGTTCCTATAAAGCTTGTTCATACTTGGTGTATGTGGTCCATTAAACAAGCTCGAGAAGGATATGAATACTTTATCTAATGATTGGCAAGTATTCAAAGTAATGGTATGCTTGCAATGTAAATTAGAACTTTTGTGAGTTCAAGAAATTTATTGCATGAACCGAGTTTTAATTCGGTAAATCACTATTGGCTCTTCAGTTATTCTGAAAGGAATGAGTCTGAACTTTTAGTTCTATAATCTCGCAAAGGAGAAATAAATGGTTCCTAGCACACCAGCACAATGAGGTGTTGCATAAAGGGGGAACTAGAACCTTTTATAAATGATTAAACTGAAGGTAATCATTTTTATAATATTCATTTAGTGGGTACTTAGACAAGACATAGTTTATGATCATATAAGAGAGTAATCGTTTTACCAACGATAGTAGCTTTTTTGGAATATGATTATATGATAAACTATGAACCTCAAAGTAAAATAGTACTAGAGGAATTGTCAACAACATAGTAATTACATGATCAACAACGACTGTTGAAAGTCAGATTGAGGAAACCACAGGTCCCAAATCAGAACTCTGGGTACTCAGACGTAGTGGGAGGTTCAATCATTAGATTGGACACTACGAGAACCGGAAAGAGATAAACGTTGTCGTGTCGGCAGTAACGTAATGATCCTTTGACCTTTTACGAGGCAATAAAGGATACTGATAATGGGAAACGGCAGGATGCCATGAACCAAGAAATAGAATCTATGGATTCTAACCAAGTCTGGAAACTTGTAGACTTACTGGATGGATTCAAACCCATTGGCTGCAGGTGGATCTACAATTGCAAAAAGATGAGTGGACGGGAAGGTTGAAACCTTCAAAGCTAGTTTAGTGGACAAGGGTTGAACCTAGAGAGAAAGTATTTATTACGAGGTAACTTTCTCTTCAGTCGCTAAAGTCCATTCTGTCCATAGTCTAAAGTCTCATATATGAGATTTAATAGATGGAAGTCAAAACCACTTCCTGAACGGGTACTTTGAGTAGAACATCTATATGGTGCAACCAGAAGGTTCATGCAGAAAGATCAAGAAAGGGAGGTTTGCAGATAACTCAAATTCATTTATGGATTGAAGCAGGCTTCCAAGATCTAGGAATCGAAAATTTTGATGAGATATCAAGACTTACGGATTCGCTGAAATATCATTGAGGGCTTGCAGTTATGAACTCAATGATGATAAACGTGGTGGTTTTTCTTGTGTTATACGTCGACATACCTTTTGATCCGAAACGATTGAAAAAGTTATTAGACGTGAAAGCATGGTTAGCTAGTCAAATATGGGAATTGTTAGCAGATCCCAATCTAACCCAGGTATGGTTCACTAAACAGCAGTGAATAACGTTCTCAAGTATCTTCGGAGATTGAGAGACTATATGCTAAGTGTTCAGAATATTATCTGAATCCACTGAACTACACTGACTCAGACTTTATGTCTGACTGGGACTCGAGGAAGTCCTAGTCGGGAGCAGTGTACACCCTTATTGGTGGAGCGGTATTCTAGAGAAGCATTAAGCAATCTTGTATCGCAGATTCCATAATGAAAGCTGAGCATGTAGCAGCCATCAGGCAGCTAAAGAATCAGTTAGGCTTAAGAATTTCTACACAGAGCTGGGAGAAATTCCAGGTGTAGATGAGCCCCTAACGCTGTACTGTGACAACAGTGGCGCAGTGGGAAAATTCTAAAGAGTCCTGAGACCATAACAAGGTGTAGCATGTAAAACGTAAATACCATCTCATTATAGAGACTCTACGTCGAGGCGACGTAAGGGTTATGAAAATAGCTTTGTGAGACAAACTGGCTGATCAATTTGCCAAGACGTTGCCAGAGAAAAAATTCAGGAGGCATCTGAAGAATATGGGTCTGAAAGACATGGGTCATCTTCTTTAAGTACAAGTGGGAGATTTTTGGACATGTGTCATTAAACAAGCTGTTTTAACCCATTTGTAAAAGATTATGACTTGTCGTTGAATTAAGATGATACTTATTATGTTAATCTTATTATAAGTTTCTAGTAGAGTAAAATAGAATGTTTGATCCATAGTTCATATTGGAATGCAATTATGTTATTATCATCACACCCGAGTCAATGTGAGGAAGAATTGATAATCATAATAAATGAACTTAAATTGTCCGTGACCTGATTAACTGGGTGGGAGCTCATTAATCGGATAAGGTCATTAATGTGACTAAGTGATATAATCCTATTCTGGATTAAGTGTGTGTCACACTCACTAGAAGTGCATTAAGTATGAAGTGTCTTCATACTGGACTGGACCTGACTTAAACTCCGGAAGTTATCATATAAGACCGTCACTGATAACTTGGAGTTGAGTCACTAGTAGATGATCAAATGGATATTCGATCTAAGTCCTGAGTGATCTTGAGTCTGAGATGCTGGCTTGATTGTTCTTTGATTTAACTGTTAAAGAACACGAAATATTACCGCTGTTCCCAATACTATTATTTTGGGAACACTATTATTTTGGGAACAAGATGATTCCCTTAATTGTCGATGGTGAGAAGTGAGATAGACCCATGGCCAGCTTATGACTCGTAATCATAAGTGGGTCGCTCACAATATTACCGACTGATTTAAGGATGAAAATGCATTGAGGGGCAATACGGTAATACCGCCTGCTCATGTGTGGATCATCAAGTGAAAGATCAATAACCCGAATTTGATTGTATCAATGGACACCTTGCTATAAAAGAAAATAATATATACTGTATCACTAAAGAGTGCAGCCTCGGGTTTATAGTGGAATTACACCGAGGTTAACGAACTTCTAGCAGTTCGTTGGAGCTTAAGTGATATGGGTCCATGGTCCCCAGGATAGCTCCGGAACGGATTATACGTACGTGATTAAATATACGTTTGTTTAATCATTTGACAAGATTTATAAAACTGGAGTCTGTGTCAGATTTCGGATAGTTTTACCACGACAAAAGTACCAAAGTTTGGTACCGGAAATTTAACTGTCAAAAGATGAATGAATTGAATTTTGTCATCAACTCAAAAGTTGTAGAAAATTTAATTCTGTGCAATTTATCTTTTTGAACCGAGTCAATCCGACTGACGGTTTGTGATTTATAGATTTAATGAGTTTAACCTAAAGTTTTGGGTTGCATTAATTAAATCACGTGTCACAAATAAAATGGTGGGTTTGTCCCACGACATTTTAATGTGTGATATGAGAGAGCAAAAATTATAATATAATTTAATTATTAATAGGATTTATTCCGGATTATTAATAATTAATAGATTTATATTATATATTAATATATATAAAAGGTTGCACGCAACATTTGTACGTGACCAAAAATACATTGAGATTGTTTTAAGTTTAACACAATCAGATTCGTGTGTTTTTTTATATATATTAATAATATATATATATATAAAAGAAAAGTGAAATGCCAACCTGGAGTGCGTGCCAAGGATATGTACGCGTGATTCCTGTTATGCAACTATTGCATATTTGCAGCATAAGTACTTATTGTTTAGGTATTTGAGAAAAAAACTCTTAAATTAATTTAATCCATTGGATTGGTTTAAGATTTAATTTTGACCATTGGATTGGAAATTAATATTTTATTTATTTAAAAGGGATTTCGAAATTGATAAAATAATAATAAACTTGGTGACCAAGTTTGGTGGTTGAGAAAATCTCTCAGTCAATCTAATCCATTGGATCAATCTAGATTTAATCTGGATTGTTGGATTATATATATTTTATCATTTAAAATTCGAAAAATTCCTACGATTAATATGAGCCATTGGTTTTTGACCAATCAGATGATCCGGATGGAGGGAATTTCTCACAGATGGTTGGAATTGAACTCTATAAATAGGGAGCTCATTCCACACTTTTCTTCACACCTCAGAGCTCAAAAATTTCGTGACCCCTTATTAGGGGATGCGAAAATTGACTCTTCTCTCTCCCCCCCGGTTCGGCTTTGTGAGATCTTTTCTCCAGTAGCTTCAAAAGAACCATTAGTTAAATATTTGTCAGAGTCTTGTCATCGAAGCCCACGCTTCGGTACGAGGATTCCAGGAGAATATCCCGGAAGATCACGGGAGTTTCCCTAGCACCGGCGGAGCCCTCCTAAAGTCTGAACGCGCAGCTAGAAGTCGTCAATGAGGTACGGCCTTATGCATTGGGTCAATAAATGCAAAATTTCTTTTATTGTATTTAGTTATTTTCCATAGACATTAGACTTAATAATGTTGTTATGAAATTAATTGTGATAATTAAATCACCAATTATTTATCCGATCGCTTTATCCAAATTACTCGATGTCAGTGCGTTGTTACGGAGTAACTATTCCGACTTAAAATTATTTTAAAAGTTATCAAGACAGACTGATGAGAGCGGAATATTCGAGGTAATTTGGACGGGACGTTAAACGTAATTTTTAATGAATTTGCAATCAAAGCTATTTCGTTATTTTTAAGGAAAATTGGCATAATAGCCAGATCCAATTTCCAACAAATGTTATCAGAGCTAGATCAAATTCCCAACATTGTGAAATTTCACGGCCATATGATTTGAAGGTAACTTATTGCCCTAAAGGCTGTACTCAGCCGGTATCCCATGGAAACGATAGAGAGTTAGAAGAATATTTGTGTGGTGTAGCGGGACCGTGGTTGAGTCAACTATACGTCAGGAAAGTTGCTAAGGAAAATCATGAAGTCGAGAGAGAACAAGCTGCGTTTGATGAACATGTACCAGTCGCCCGAGAAATGGCCATTCAATCCGACAAGCCTGATACGCCAGAAGCTTACCCGAATGATGTGCCGGAATCTTACCCGACTAATGCGCCAGAAAATCACCCGACTGATGTTCCGGAAACTAACCCGACTAATGCGCCAGAAGATCATCCAACCGTTGGAGAAGACCGTGTGCCAGAAGGTGAAGAAGTGATATTGTCACAATTCAGAGGGTGTTTGTCCGAGTTTTGTGGCTCACAATTCAGAGGGTGTTCAAAAAGTTTTGTGGCTCACAATTCAGAGGGTGTTGGTTGGACTTGTTCAAATTTTAATGAAGAACAACCAGCGTATTGTTTTTATGACGGGATGGATCTTGAAGTAGGCCGGGAGTTTTCATCAAAGTCGGCATTGATCAACTTTGTGAGTAGGGGTGCCTTTGAAGGATCATTCCAGTTTATTACAGCTAAGTCTACCAGATCTTTATGGGTAGTCAAATGCATGAGTGCTCAATGCAATTGGAAAATGCGTGTAGCGCGGAGTAAGAAAAGCCAGTCGTTCCGCGTACGGACATATCAAAAAATGCACACTTGTTCCATAACGTCCCAACAAAATGATCATCCACAGGCCACTGCAAAGATTGTCGGCCATCACATTGCCCAAAAATTCCATGGCCTGAAATTACTACCAAGCACGAAAGTGATAAGGAGTCTTATGTCAAGTGAGGGTCTCGATCTCAGTTACTGGAAGACTTATAAAGCGAGGATTATAGCCATATTGAAATGATGAAAGGAACCCATGCTTTTAATTACGCGATGTTGCCGGATTATTTTTTTATGGCCAAAAGTTTAAACCCTGGTTCACATACAACGATTAAAGTCACCGACGCCGGGCATTTTAAGTATTTCGTGCCATTACACGCCTCTATTCAAGGATTCAGATCTTTGAGGAAGGTTATTAATATCGACGCGTGTCACTTGTATTGTCAGTACAATGGATTATTAATAATTGCAACCGCTATGGAAGGAGATTGCCGTTTATTTCCCCTAGCTTTTGGTATTGCAGGCACGGAGAATCGTAGATTCTGGTGTTGGTTCTTAAGACGCCCGGACACAGAAAATTTGGTGTTGGTATCAGATAGACACAAAGCCGTTATTTACTCATGTAAGACAGTGTATCCTTTGGCAACCCATGGATATTGTTGTCATCACATTGAACGCAACATGACGGAAAAGTATATAAGGGAGGGGATAGTCAACCATTTTTGGGAATTGGTAAGATCATATACAGTGCCCGAGTTTGAGAAAAAATGCGATGTTTTCAGCGAAAAATATCATGGTGCTGCAGCTTATCTCTCGGAAACATTATATTCAAGATCGCGATGGGCAAGAGCATACTTCGAGGGGAACATGTATAACATACTGACTTCAAATAACTCTGAAAGCATTAATAGTGTTCTACTGACAGCTAGAGGATTTCCCATTGTTGCCCTATTAGATGACTGTCTTGATAAGGTAGCTGAATATATAAATAAATACCATGACAATAGTACAGAGTGTTTGAGAGTCATGTCCTCGAAAGTCGCTCCGTAGATTAAAAGATTTTTTAAAAAAAACAAGATCAGATCCAAGACCATGAGGGTTGAAAACATTTACGATGACACGTGGCAAGTTTCGACGTTTGCCACCCCCAAAGTACCGGAAAACATCCCCATGGAGATGGGAAACAACCCTAAAGAGCCGGAAAACACCCCCATTGAGATGGAAAACACCCCTAAAGAGCCGGAAAGCACCCTCATGGAGATGGGAAACACCCCCACGGAGCCGGAAAGCACCCACATGGAGATGGGAAACACCCCCCATGGAGATGGGAAACTCAAGCAACCCCGTGGACTTGGGAAACACCCCCACGGAGATGGGAAACTCAAGCACCCCAACAGAGTTGGGAAACACACCCAAATAGCCGGAAAGCACGATCAGGAAAAGAATCCCCCCGCTCACAAGGGAAATACAAGTACACACTGTAATGATCAGTATGAGGTTCTGCACGTGCCTCAGATGGCAGACTAATGAATACCCGTGTGCGCATGCCGTCTCAGCAATCTCCGCTGCTGGACTGGACCCTGAAGAATTCTGTGGCGAATTCTTGAGTTTGACCAATTGGTGGCTTACGCATTCTTTGCTAGTAAAACCTATCGCGTTGCGTGGAGAATGGGTCGTATCTTCAAGTGTACGTGAAAAATTTGGGTTGATTAAGCCGCCAATCGTCAAACCCAGTAAAAGAGGATGTAGGAGGATAAAAGATTCCGAGCATTTGGGGAAGCTAAATATAGCAAGTACTGCAAAAAAATGCTACAACGATGGACATTTTGCTAAAACTTGTCCTAGTGCTTAACAGTAACGATATGTACTTTGTATGAACTGAATTAGTACCGCTATGGATTTTATATGAACTTAACAGTACCGATAGCCATTGATGAAATATGTTACTTTAGACAATATTGCATAAGAATTTGTGACGGTATTTACTACCACCATTAATTTGGATAGTTGGGTATCAAATCGAGGAGTCAGCGTAAACTTATAACCGCTAACTCTAACCAGTTGTAGAGGTTGACAGTATTTGGTAGCGGGACTGTTGCATTATATAGCGGTAATAAGAATTTTACCTTGATTTAACATGCCACTTAATTTTCTTCGAATGTACTATAGTTTTGCACCGAAAACAACATGTCCTTATACAATTAAATACATGTTGTTCGCAAACTGTGTACGAATGATCAAAGCCTTGATGAATCCAAAGACATAAGCTTCTTCCTTGTCTTCACACATTATGCCTCAAGTTGTCGTGTTCGGATCAATTGTCTTAACATTAGATGTTTTTAATGTAATTTTATCCATACATAGGATAACTACGTAAGATTACTGGAAAAAAAAACGATAACTAACACTATTAAACCTTGAACCGCTATGTATCCCCGATATCCCCGCTACTGAATTATTCATATCCGCTATCTCGTTAACATAGTGGTAAATCATACTTCTCATAAGAAATGCAGATACTAGGGTTTAGGGCTTGTGACAATATTTACTACCACCATTAATTGACGTAGTTGTGTATCAAATCGAGTGAATTAGGTTTAGAAGCAATAAATGAGTCTTTCCCTGCCTCATTAAGTCGAGGGTTGTATGTTGAATTGAGGAGCCTGGGGAATGAAGCAATAATAAAGGTTTCCATTCGTGTGATATAATATATAATTTAAACACCGGCATGCTATAATGAAAATAAAATAAAAGTTTTCAGCGTAAACTTATAACCGTTAACTCAAACTAGTTGTAGCGGTTGACAATATTTGGTAGCGGGACTGTTGCATTATATAGCGGTAATAAGAATTTTACCTTGATTTAACACGCCACTTAATACTCTTCGAATATACTATAGTTTTGCACCGAAAACAACATGTCCTTATACAATTAAATACATGTTGTTCGCAAACTGTATACGAATGATCAAAGCCTTGATGAATCCAAAGACATAAGCTTCTTCCTTGTCTTCACACATTATGCCTCAAGTTGTCGTGTTCGGATCAATTGTCTTAACATTAGATGTTTTTAATGTAATTTTATCCATACATAGGATAACTGCGTAAGATTAATGAAAAAAAACGATAACTAACACTATTAAACCTTGAACCGCTATGTATCCCCGATATCCCCGCTACTGAATTATTCATATCCGCTATCTCGTTAACATAGTGGTAAATCATACTTCTCATAAGAAATGCAGATACTAGGGTTTAGGGCTTGTGACAGTATTTACTACCACCATTAATTGAGGTAGTTGTGTATCAAATCGAGTGAATTAGGTTTAGAAGCAATAAATGAGTCTTTCCCTGCCTCATTAAGTCGGGGGTTGTATGTTGAATCGAGGAGCCTGGGGAATGAAGCAGTAATAAAGGTTTCCATTCGTGTGATATAATATATAATTTAAACACCGGCATGCTATAATGAAAATAAAATAAAAGTTTTCAGCGTAAACTTATAACCGTTAACTCAAACTAGTTGTAGCGGTTGACAATATTTGGTAGCGGGACTGTTGCATTATATAGCGGTAATAAGAATTTTACCTTGATTTAACACGCCACTTAATACTCTTCGAATATACTATAGTTTTGCACCGAAAACAACATGTCCTTATACAATTAAATACATGTTGTTCGCAAACTGTATACGAATGATCAAAGCCTTGATGAATCCAAAGACATAAGCTTCTTCCTTGTCTTCACACATTATGCCTCAAGTTGTCGTGTTCGGATCAATTGTCTTAACATTAGATGTTTTTAATGTAATTTTATCCATACATAGGATAACTACGTAAGATTACTGAAAAAAAAAACGATAACTAACACTATTAAACCTTGAACCGCTATGTATCCCCGATATCCCCGCTACTGAATTATTCATATCCGCTATCTCGTTAACATAGTGGTAAATCACACTTCTCATAAGAAATGCAGATACTAGGGTTTAGGGCTTGTGACAATATTTACTACCACCATTAATTGACGTAGTTGTGTATCAAATCGAGTGAATTAGGTTTAGAAGCAATAAATGAGTCTTTCCCTGCCTCATTAAGTCGAGGGTTGTATGTTGAATTGAGGAGCCTGGGGAATGAAGCAATAATAAAGGTTTCCATTCGTGTGATATAATATATAATTTAAACACCGGCATGCTATAATGAAAATAAAATAAAAGTTTTCAGCGTAAACTTATAACCGTTAACTCAAACTAGTTGTAGCGGTTGACAATATTTGGTAGCGGGACTGTTGCATTATATAGCGGTAATAAGAATTTTACCTTGATTTAACACGCCACTTAATACTCTTCGAATATACTATAGTTTTGCACCGAAAACAACATGTCCTTATACAATTAAATACATGTTGTTCGCAAACTGTATACGAATGATCAAAGCCTTGATGAATCCAAAGACATAAGCTTCTTCCTTGTCTTCACACATTATGCCTCAAGTTGTCGTGTTCGGATCAATTGTCTTAACATTAGATGTTTTTAATGTAATTTTATCCACACATAGGATAACTGCGTAAGATTAATGAAAAAAAACGATAACTAACACTATTAAACCTTGAACCGCTATGTATCCCCGATATCCCCGCTACTGAATTATTCATATCCGCTATCTCGTTAACATAGTGGTAAATCATACTTCTCATAAGAAATGCAGATACTAGGGTTTAGGGCTTGTGACAATATTTACTACCACCATTAATTGACGTAGTTGTGTATCAAATCGAGTGAATTAGGTTTAGAAGCAATAAATGAGTCTTTCCCTGCCTCATTAAGTCGAGGGTTGTATGTTGAATCGAGGAGCCTGGGGAATGAAGCAGTAATAAAGGTTTCCATTCGTGTGATATAATATATAATTTAAACACCGGCATGCTATAATGAAAATAAAATAAAAGTTTTCAGCGTAAACTTATAACCGTTAACTCAAACTAGTTGTAGCGGTTGACAATATTTGGTAGCGGGACTGTTGCATTATATAGCGGTAATAAGAATTTTACCTTGATTTAACACGCCACTTAATACTCTACGAATATACTATAGTTTTGCACCGAAAACAACATGTCCTTATACAATTAAATACATGTTGTTCGCAAACTGTGTACGAATGATCAAAGCCTTGATGAATCCAAAGACATAAGCTTCTTTCTTGTCTTCACACATTATGCCTCAAGTTGTCGTGTTCGGATCAATTGTCTTAACATTAGATATTTTTAATGTAATTTTATGCATATATAGGATAACTGCGTAAGATTAATGAAAAAAAAAAAAACGATAACTAACACTATTAAACCTTGAACCGCTATGTATCCCCGATATCCCCGCTACTATATTATTCTAATCCGCTATCTCGTTAGCATAGCGGTAAATAATACTTCTCATAAGAAATGCAGATACTAGGTTTAAAGGCAATAAATGAGTCTAGGGTTTAAGGTTTAGGGCTTTAAGGTAGCGGTAATAATATTCATAGCTTGATTTAACATGTCACTTAATTATCTTACAACAGGTTCTTATAAAATGAATAAAAAACGAGAACTCAACACTATAAAACCCCAATCCGCTATTTACCCTCGATATCCTCGTTATTGCTTTATTAATCTCCGCTAGTCGAATATATTTTATTCAAAATGAGCATTATCGGGATGTGTGTCTTTTTATTCGAAGTGCCAAAATATCCTTCTCTATATAAATAGAAAAAAAACCTAAAAAAGGGTATCAATCTCTGCCTCCTTTATCTCTCTCTTTCTATTTTCAGCACTGAAAATAGAGAATTAAATGCAGAATGCACCGCCGAAGCTGTGATCACCTACCCCGGCATCGTATTACCAAAATGTTAGCTTGTCCTTCAGAACTAACATTTTGGTGATCTTATTCCGGAGAATGTGCTCTCGGTAAATGTGTCCTATATAATATAAGTCCTATGAAAACAGTTTATTTTAATTTGCTAAAAGACCTCATTTGGGATTTAGTTTATCAATTACATTCATACTAATACAATTACATAATTTGGGTTTTTATGACGTAATACCATACCGCTATAGATACTCCTACAAATACCAGTACATGTCGTAATATTAATTACTAAGCAATCTTAATTCCTTGATTTCTCGGGCATTCTGATTTCTCACTTGAATAACAACCATAAACGAGTAATAACAATATGAACATTAATTTCCCCCAACTGATTGACTCCTGTCTTCGTACATGAATGGGTTTTGGATCAACTCAATCAATGGGTTCTGGATCAATCTAATGAATAGGTTCTTGATCAACCCAATCAACAAAACCGCTACCGCAACCACGGTGTTCCTGTAAAAGACAGAGTAATCGATATATAATTTTTTGAAGAAAAAAAAAAGATAAATCAAGTCATCAATGGATTCAGGGTACCTTCATACAACACCAAAATCTTCTACCGGGATTTCTCTCTGTCCTTGACGTTAATATTGCAAGACTATTACCACATTTGCTGCAAAATATATCACAGTGTAAAATTGACATACTTGAGCTACTAGTTCTCACCATGATGATTTAGGGTCGGTGAGTATGGGTCGGTGATGATTTAGGGTTTTTATAGAAATAACTTGCTAAAAGACCGAATTCTAGGAGTGGGATTATTTTTTGTCTTCTACCGGGGCTTCTTTTGATAGGGGTGCCTGTGAATGGGAATGTGGCTGATTGTGGACCAATCCTTTAATAGAGGATATTTTACACTAGCGGGAACACTATCAGTATAGCGGTAAGCGCAAGTATAATAACTAGCGGGAGTGATTTATATTTACTAGAGGAAACGTTTTCTAATAGAACTAAAATTACAATGTTCCAAACTTAAAATGGTCAAATTAACATAGTTGTCCAAAATATTACAACAGTTGTCCAAAATATTAAAACATACTAAAACATGGCGCTAGAATAGTTGTCCAAAATATTAAAACATACTAAAATATTAACATAGTTGTCCAAAATATTACAACAGTTAGAATAGTTGTCCAAATATTCACGTGCACCAATTGGAGAAGATTTCGGAGGCGTATCTAAACCTGGCAGCTGTAACCCGCCCATGGTCCTACAACATCGGCGACCCTCCGAGCATGTCGAGCTCAATACACTTCATCTCAAATATGGCGCTGCTTCCCGAGGCGACTACCAAAGGTTCCCTGCAAGACGGGCACATATGTGCCCGTCTGGTAAACCAAATGTCGCAATCCATCAGATGTGGAAGCCGGGCCTCTCAGCTCAAGTTTGCCTCTTTCAAGATCTAATGGAAGTACGTCTTCAGATCCTCCACGATTTATGTTGTCTCCTGATCGTCAACATCGTTAGGCGGGGTTGAATCAAACAAGACGAACTCGGCTTGTATGAAATCGGCCTTGGATGCCATCCATTCTCCATTCTTCTTGTGGATTGGGAAGTACATCGTGTCCAGGGCTCTCCAAGCTCGGCCGTATGCCAGATTGACTCCTTCCACCAAATCTGAAAATAGATAATCAACCATCTCCAATTCTTGGTGGCTGATTCGGTTGGCAACAATCTTCAACTGTATCATGAAGACATAATCGAATACAGTGATCGTACTAGAGTCTGGTATACTGGCGGGAAATTCTGTCAGTCGCTTACGGAGCCCGTAAGCAATCTCGTCGATGTGCTGCATTTAATAGTAAATTGATAAATATAAAATGACAGAATTATAAATTGCTAAATATTGCCGTGGAAGAATTATTACCGTATTAGAGAGCCAGCCTGTGTGTTTTACGAGCTTTTGAAAAAACCTCCTCGGGTATGCACCAAGCGCACATGTCGCCGGCTGATCTCCCGTGCCATTAAACTAGTCGGTAAACTGCCTCATGAGCTCGGGGTCTAGGTTTTCGAGGGGCTAAAATCGACAGTCAATCTCCATGGCATCTTGGTCCCCATAATCATTCTCCTCCACATTCTCGTCCTCATTCTCCTCATCTAGGTCCTCATCATTCTCATCCTCCTCATCCTGGTCCTGGTCAGCCTCATCATCATCCTCGTCCTCGTGTTGGTTCTTCTCATTCAACCAATCCTGGTAAGCCTCGTCATCATCCTCGTCGTCGTCGTCACCACCGCCACCACCACCACCACCACCACCACCATCATCCTCCTCCTCCATCAGATTAGCCAACACCACATCATATTCGGGGTACGGTACTCCCTGTGGCGGCAGTGGTGCCAGTTGGTTATTTTTTACATCCGTCCGCAGTAGCATACTCAATTGTCCCTAAAAAAATTATAAATTTAGAATTAATACACCTATTGTTTACTTCTATAAATAAAAATGGTTTTGCTATCAATATATATCAACCAACCGTTGGATCACCCTCCTCATCAAGAATATATGCTCCGATATTTTCTAGATCCGTTACCCATTTGCAGATACACGGTATTAAATATCCCTCACGACGGATCGCCTCGGTTCTTTGCACACCCGGCAAACACTCGTACGCTAAAACATGCAAGAAAATAAACATGTTATAGTTTGATATATATGAAGGCAACTGTAATACCGCTAACTTAAATCTTTCACATATACCTGAAGTGGGTAGATTAACCCCCGAATGGTCGTGGGCACTATAGGCACACCAGGATTATTCTGAGGCATATTTTGTCGTAGTTCCCATGCTGCCGTCTTCACGAGATTCTGTAATGAATACATGAATGAGCTTCGGCCCCAAGGATATCGTATGATGGACTCAAGGTCCTCCACCAACGCCCAAACTAGGTCGGAGATTCTAGACCCGGATAACAGAACTCCGTAGATGAAGCACATGCACGCCAACCTCTTCCTATCAGCACTTCTCAAAGTGCTACCGAACATTAAGCGGACCTCGAGTGCGTTGGCTGGGAAATTTACTTCTGTAGGAAGGGACATTCGTTCTCTAACCGATGGGATACAATGGGGGATGTCCCTTCCACAATTTGTAAACAGCTCTGGAATGTTTTCACAATACAGACAAGTGATGATGGAAAACTCGTGAATGGAGTATCGTAGTGGAATTCCATTCACCGACATCCACATCTCCCCTTCCCTTTGTAATTCCGTGATTTTGGAAAACAATCTCCTCATCACTCTTTCAGAATACTGTAAGAAAGTGGGGACATCCAAGAGAGGCCCAAATTGGGTACCCCGAAACCACTGAAGCTCCTCTGCGCTCAGTCGTGACTTGATCAGATCAGTAATCCGACGGAAGTTCCCTGCATCGGTCTCCAGTCTAAAGTGGTACACTTCCGAGCTTACGAGAATACAACGCATAACAAATCATAATTACATCAGTACTTCATATTGGAAAAATGTTTGAATAAGATCTTCAAGAATAAACAATGCAATATAGCTACATATACCAATTAGTGGTAATGATTAAATAATATAGCGGTAATGATAAGATATATAGCGGTAATAATATAATATCTAGCGGGAATGCTAAAATGGATAGCGGACACCTAGTGACTACTCCCTACACTCTTTGCATCATAATTCCGCTATTGGTTCTTCGTAAAAAAATCTCATGTAAAGGCCGTATTCCAACTAACATCAAGTAAAACACTTTTTTTATTGCATGCATCATTTCCACTGACTTCTTCGTAAACAATCTTTCCCAGTATTACCGCTAAACCCTAACATCAATAATCGTCCAAACAGTGAAAACCCTCCAAACAGCTACCATGAAAAACTTAAAGATAAGATATTTACGAACCGATACATACCTCCATTTAGTTGGTTTGTTGATATGGCAGATTACTGGGCTTGAAGACGATGGTCGACGGGGAATTGTCGGGCTTAAATGATCGTGCTTTGTTGGATAATGAGGATAGCCTCGTGAAACTTATCCGTCTCGAAAGAAAATGAACACACAACAGCAGAGAGAAAAGGAAGAAAACCAGAGAAGGAAGTTGGGAAGACGATTCGACGAGGGAAGTGAAGTGGAAAGTGAAGTAAAATAAGAGTTCGAAACAAGGCGACAATTCGAAGGCATGCGAAAATGAAAAAGAAACTCCAACGACCAAAAGGGTAAAATCGACATTTCAATAAATGCAATGTAATGATGGAGGGCAAACTTGTCATTTACTTTTATCGAGGTTTTAAAATAATTATAAAACACATATCAGATTTATTTGGGTTCAAAAAGAATTTTAAAAGAATTTTTTTTGTTATAACGAGGGTACGAGCTAGAGGTGTCAAGTGGGCCGGGCCGGCCCAAGCCCACCCGCCCCGACTCGTAAAAGAAGCGGGTTCGCCCCGCCCCGCTTTTTTGTGGGCCGGTCTAGGCCCGCCCCTATCAAAAGGGTCAGGCTGGGTTATGCTTTCCTGGCCCGCCTCGCCCCGTTCAAAAGCCCGCCCCGCCCCGCCCCGAAACCCACATAAACCTGCCCCGTTTAAAAGCCTACATAAACCATATTTTTATATTAAAAAAACTATTAAGTTGTAATAGTAATACTAATACTAATGAAAATAATAATAAAAATTACTCTAAATATTTTATTCTTATGGAAATTAAAAATTATATTTATATTACATAATTTATTAATTTATTTTGTATATATATTCTATGTAGCTCTTTAATTTTCCAATTAAAAATTTTAACTTTATTAATCAATTTGAAAATTCACTAATCGATTTGAACATTCTCCGATTTTAATTTTAGTTTGAAAATTAATTAATCAATTACAACATTGAGCAATTTAATGTATAAAACATAATTTCTTAATTCACCAATTTCAAACTTTACAATTTAAATTTAATGGCCACTTTCATAAATCACTATTCTAATTTTATATTCAATAATTAATTTCAATATCACTTATTCTCATTTTATTATTCACTTATCACTTTCATATTCACTATTTAACATCTACATCTTGAAATTCACGAATCAATTCAACGATCATTAATTTTAAGCTTTCAAGTTATAATTCTTGTTCGTTAAAGGCCCACGATATCTTGTAAAATTCTTAAAAAAATAGTTTCGTAAAAATGTACCACTCTCCGTAAACACTCAACCCGTTTTGGTTTGTAAAAAACCCACAAAATTCGACCCATAAAAGCCCACTAAATTCGGCTCATAAAAGCTCGCCCCGCCTCGCCCCGTGACATTGTGGGTTCGGGTCCATAGGCCGGGATGGGCCTTGATGACTTTTCCAAAACCCGCCCCGCCCCGCACATTGAATGGGGCGGGTCAAACCCGTCCCGTTTAACATGCGGGCTTAACGGGTTGTGTGCCGGACCGCCCACTTGACACCAGTGGTACGAGCTTATTCAAAATCCCAAATGAGGTCTTGTAGCTAATTGATTCCCAAAGAAGAGCCTCTTCTTCTCCGAGCAGAAATCGAAGAGTCTAGAAGAAGCTCGAAGCTTCGAACCAGAGTCATCCATGGCGGGCGTTTCGCTCCAGTGCGGCGACTGCGGAGCCCTGCTGCGCTCGGTGGAGGAGGCGCAGGAGCACGCCGAGCTCACCAAGCACTCCAACTTCGCCGAGTCCACCGAGGCCGTCCTCAACCTCGTCTGCTCTGCATGCGGCAAACCTTGCCGATCCAAGACCGTGAGTCTCAAACCTCTCTTCTCCGTTCGCACTTCTCAATTTGGGATTGTGGTGCTGTTTGTGATTTCGAATTCTGCGTACTCGATTTCGATTTCTTTTTTATGATGATTGATCTTCTTGTGTGGTTGCGATTCGGAATATTATTTACTTGCTTTGAGTGACTATACGAAGCATGTTGGTGCGATGTATAAATTTATCAGAAAGTTATACCAACACGATATGATTGTATTACAATATCTTCACGTTTTCGTGTTGATTCGAATTTCGTGATTTAGATTCTATTTTAGTAATTGAATTCCTAGGTATAAGCTGTATGATCATATTGGCTTGATGATCAGTATCTGGAGCTTGGCATTTCGGAATGATTTTCTTGTTTTCAATGATAATTAATCCATTGCCCGGCGTATTAGAAACGAAACGTAGGAATTCTGAATGTAGCGAAAGAAAAAGTGACAGGACCCGGTGTAGAAATTAACAGAAACAAGAATAATTTATTGGTTGATGGTACTCCGGTCCTTAATTCGAGTTGGACCGGGAAAACTCTCTCAATGATGTTCGATGGGAAATTCCACTAATCAAACCTCATGGTTATCTTTCCAACCATGAGATATTTGATCATATTGGCTTGAGAATTAGTACATGGAGCCTGAACTTTGGGAGTAATTTTTTTATCTACTCTTAGTTTATAAGAGTATAGAGATTTTTTATTTTTATTTCGGGGAATTCGGGTTCTTTTTGTGGAAAATAACTAGAATTTATCTACCATGAATAAAAAAAGTAGAGAGAAAAATATGAGAGGAAGTAAGAATCATCATTTTATTCCAGTATTTGGATGTAAAACTTTTGTTAAGTATCAAAGATTGCATCTACATATATTCCTGAAACTAATGTAAGAATGGATAAAATATTAATAATTCCAATATTCTTTTTCTTTATTTTCATCTTCATTACCTCCTAAATGTTCATTTCATCCTTATTTTTTTCTTTATTTTTTATGTCGTCTGAAGTTTAGCACTGATTTTGTGGCTTTGATTTGTTTGGTTATGAAGGAGAGTGATTTGCACACCAAAAGAACTGGGCACACTGAGTTTGTTGATAAAACATCAGAGACTGTAAAACCTATAAGTTTGGAGGTTCCTAAGATCGGGTCTACTGAGGCGGAAGAGGGTGTTGATGCAAACACTAGTGGTACAGAAGAAGGTAATTTTCTAACTGATCTGACTTTATTATGATCCGTTAAACTTGTTGAGATTTGATATCCCTCTTATGATGTTTTGTGCATTTGAGAAATTATAATGTTTGCTATAAGTTAAACACACTATTCTTTTTGTAGCTTTATACAATTATTTTTTGAAAATAAATTGCTTTGTGCTTTTCTGTCCATGTTGTACTTTATTTTAGAAATGGTGGTTCCAGAGGTTGACAAAAAGCTACTCGAAGAACTTGAAGCAATGGGCTTTCCGGTTGCTCGAGCAACCCGTGCACTTCATTTTTCTGGTAAGGTTTAATACTATATATCAACATGGGTTTTCCTTACATTGTATTTTTCTAATTGAATTTGTGAATTTATTGTTAGAATTTGGTTTGTATATCTAATATTAGAATCAAGAATCAAAATCTATTAATATTCTTTAGTTATATTTCCTTCTTTTTTACTTACTCCCACTGTTTTTTGATCGATCTATCACATCATTAGATTTCCTTATTAATCATTTCTGATTTGGGTACTACATCTACTATACGTTAAACTAGATTCGTGAATTTAAACATTTTGTTTGCAGGTAATTCTAGCTTGGAGGCTGCAATCAATTGGATTGTGGAGCACGAGAACGATCCTGACATTGACGATATCCCTATGGTAGATAGCTTATCTTTGAGCGTTTTCCGTGTTTTTGCATGTCATATGGGTAAAAAAATAGAAAGGGTAGCGTAAAGAGAGTGATAATATATTTACGTGAAGAATTTAAGACAGAACTTAATCAAGTATTAATTTATGTTTGCTTTATTGATCGTAGGTACCTGCTAATACTAAAGTGGAGGCTCCCAAACGTTCTCTTACACCGGAGGAGCTTAAAGCCAAGCAACAAGAACTAAGGTAATCTCTGCCAGTTCTGGAATGACTTTGGTTTTGTAGAGATGTACTGATGTAAACAATGGTTTGTTGTAATATTATTTTTTGACTATTGCATGTACATTTTGATATAAACTAAGAGAGCGAGCCCGCAAGAAGAAAGAAGAAGAAGAGAAGAAATCGGAAAGAGAAAGGGAAAAGGTTCTTATTCATGTGCTCTGGTTTTCGTATCTCATTTTCTTCAATTTTGCATGTTATAATAATAGATTTTCGTTGACGAATGCATTAAGCAATTTTCAACATGCCTTTTTTTTTGTACTTATTATAATGCTTTAATTGATTAAAATAATCTTTCTATTTTATCCTTATTATTATTGTTATTGCAGGAGAGGATCCGAATAGGAAAGGAACTGTTAGAAGCAAAGAGAATTGAGGAAGATAATGAAAGAAAGAGGTCAATATTCGTTAATTTCTTGCGCTCTTTTGAAATTTTATGGAATCGAAATCCCATGTTTCTCATTAAAAAGAAAAATAGATTTAAATTGCCAAAAAACCTCTTTTGGGATTTTAATTAGATGCATACCCCCAATACCCCCTGTTAAGAAACAAAAAAGCCAATTACCGAGGGTATATCTGCAAAGAAAATCCCAAAAGAGGTTATTTTGTAAAAAAAGCCCAGAAAAATAGAGTATTGCGCAAGTCCTACAAATTGCCCCTTAAATTCAAAAAGTTTCTTTAATGCCCCCCTTACGTTAAAAAAAAATTACCGCATCCAAACATATTAAATCCATCTTTCTTACAGAATAATCGCCTTGCGTAAAGCTGAGAAAGATGAAGAGAAAAGAGCGAGGGAAAAAATTCGTCAAAAGTTGGAAGAAGACAAGGTATCATCAGAATATATTAGTTTAATTAAAATAAGATATTTAAAAAACAAAAAACGGGACCTGGAATTCCCGGTGTTTAACCTGGTAACCGGTATAAAAAAAAAAAAAAAAAAAAAAATTGTACGTTGGATTTGTTTATTTGGCATCATAGATTGCAAGAAGGATTAAGCTTGGACTGCCGCCAGAGGAACCTTCAACCGCAAAACCCGCTGTGCCAGTTGTGGAAGAAAAGAAGGTAATATAATAATATTCAGTTTATAAACAATTTATCTTTCCGTTCAATATTGGTATGACCATTGGGTATTAAATATCTCGTTTACGAATTCACGCGCAGAGCATGTTGCCTATTAAGCCAGCCACAAAAGCAGAGCAAATGAGAGCATGTTTACGATCTCTCAAGCAGAATCACAAGGTAAAATGCTTATCTCACTACGCGTACGCCATGATACTAAATATCGCTTATATGGGTCCGACCTGTCCTTATCCGGAAACGAGCCTCATGATAACCAAAATTTTAAAAATAAAAAAATTATTCAGACAAACGGGTCGAAATCGACCCGCTCAATTTTGGGTGCCAACAGACAGCCCGTATCCCGGATCCGCACGTTGTACAAGTTTGCTTTTCATGCGCAAGATCATAGTTTGAAGGTCTTTATACAAATAGGTTGACAGGTTTTGTAAAGTAGGGTTCATCAGATAATAATGCAATATTAAAAAAAATCATTGTTAAATAAATAACGTTAACCCGAGCACGCCCAAAATCAGATCGACATAAGTTACGGTCTATCACGACCTTTGAGAATACTGTAGTATTGTACTATTACTTGGGAATGAGCTCATGCATGTTTTGTTGTGAACTAGGACGATGATGCGAGAGTGAAGAAAGCGTTCCAGACGCTCTTGGTTTTTGTCGGAAACGTTGCTAAGAATCCGGACGAGGAAAAATTCCGAAAAATTCGACTCACCAATCCGTCCTTCCAGGTAAGGACCTCTTGGAGGATCCTCATATTGCTCGTCATTTGGCGGACATTACCCCCTTTGTTTTGTTTGTGGGGCACTTTGCTCCTTGAATTTTAATTTTGGTGCAATTTCCCCCCTCAATCTGAGTGCGATTTCTTTCGACGATTTTCAACAGGAACGAGTCGGAGCTCTGAAAGGGGGAGTGGAGTTTCTCGAGCTATGCGGGTTCGAGAAAATCGACGACGGCGAGCACTTGTTTCTCGCTCGGCTAAGCGTGGATCTACCTGTTCTTCATTCTGCTGGCTTTGAGCTCGATTCCGCGATCAAAAATCCGTTTTTCGGAGTGCTTTAAGGTTAAGAAACGAGTTAAAATACATTATGGTACTAATGTTTTCATTTTAAATTATGAAAGATGAATTGTTTTCATTTTAAAATACATTATGATATTCTATTTATATATATATATATAAAAGTGCTTCCATTTGACATCTAATAAATTTGCTAATTCCGAACCTCGTTAAATTATTACGTGATGAATAAATTATTTTGATAATATTTTTTTTGGGTCCCAATGCAAGACTAATTTGCTTAATTAATACTCGATAATGTAATAAATTCGGTGTTAATAATCAAGGTTACATGGTACGAACTTATTTTGGCAATTTCATCTTCTTTTTTTTTTGAGAAATTCGTTCGCAGTTTTTTAAATTTATCGGTCTCCGTCTTCCCATAAATATATTCCAGTTCCGTCACTATCGTAGCGAAATCAATAATTGAATGTAGATTATATGTAAACCCTACTCTCTCTTTAATCACACAAACTCGTCCACCTCAAAAATGCTGCTTTAATTTCTTCAAATTGATGCGTGTATATACAATGATAAACTATGGTCCCATCCCATAATATCATATATGTATACATATATAATAATAATAGCTCGAGATTGCCCTTAGGCCTTAACCGTTTATCGATAATATCATTGTTTTGCAATGCAAACATGGCTTCGGGTGCTTGGCTGGTTGGCAAATGTCTACACTTAATTTGGCCACCGTTTCTTCAACTAAGAAACCCTTTTTATATTGACAACTTCTTGAGATTGCCAATCATGAATTCCTTCGTAAGATAATGCATATATATATATATATATAATATACACACACGCGTATATATATATATATATATTAATCCCCATACCCATAGTCCATATATCATGTTTTGGTGGTTGGTATATTTTCTTGTGGAATTTTATTTTATTTTTAGTATCTCTACGCATTAAAAAATTATAAAAAAAAAATAGATTTTCACAACACTTTAAGTGCTCGTAGGTATTTTTATTAATTTTATTATGTTACTTGGCGAGGTGAAAAATCACCTCCCGCAGTCACGGAGTTACGATCGGTGTAATTTTGTTTTCAGATTACCTTAGAGCTCGGGTCTTTTCGTTAAAACTAGATCACATCGAAGAAAATGGCTTTCGAAGTAAGTAATATACTTTTTGGATTTCAAGGTGAGAATGTTATATATTTTGTCAAGTAATTTTTTTAAGGGTTAATGACGGTAAAAATACCCAAAGTTTGGTCAAAGAACCCCTTGTGTACCTAAAGTTTAAAAGTGATGGCAAAAATACCCAAAGTCACATTTAGGGAGTTGACCACTCCATTCTCGTAACGCCGTTAACTTACCTGTTAATTTTGGCCACGTGGACAAATCTGTTTTGTTAAGTGTAATCATTAGGGGTTCAATTAGTTGTGTTAAATAGTATTAATTAGGGGTTTAATTCCTTATTTTGTCGTAAACGAGGCTGATGTGGGCTCGTTAACGTGGCAAAAATTATTATGTCAGCAACCCACGTTTGTCCACGTGGCCAGAGTTAACGGGTAAGTTAACGGCGTTACGAGAATGGAGTGGTCAACTCCCCAAATGCGACTTTGGATATTTTTGCCACCACTTTTAAACTTTGGGTACACAAGGGGTTCTTTGACCAAACTTTGGGTATTTTTGCCGTCATTAACCCTTTTTTTTAATCTCATTTTACCTTGTTTTGCCTTCTATTTATAGAGCTTGATAATTGAAATCAGACCTCATAAATGGTCAGTTACAAATGCGTTTAATTCCCTCATAATTGCCTTAATTACAATGCAATAATCGGGGGCGTGATTGTCGTCGTCAACCCTTAAGCGCCGCTCGCGCTGCGCTGATTGCTCCATGTTTATATTCGTCTTTGGCGTCTGCTTCTTGGCATCGTTGCTAGATCACGCTTCGTCGCTGGACTTGGCTCGCCTCCATTTTGGTTGGCGATGGGGCTTTGTCGACGAGGTTTCATCGATGAGGTTGTTCAAGTTGACATTTCCTCGTCGACGAGTATCGTCGTTGCCTGTCCTCGTCACGCGTCTTCATTATGAATGTTGACTTATTCCTTGGTTGTCCTTTCTTGACTTAGCCAATTGGGCCTTTACTAGTGTCGGGTTGTTACGATTGTAGCCCAAAGTCATAAACGACGAAGATAAATTTCGTCGTATCAATATAATTTGTCGTGGACGAAATCGTACCTCAACATTACTGAAATTTCATCGGACTTTCGTATAACAATTCTTGAACAACTGTACATTTTGCTTCGCACGAGTCTAACAATATAATATATTGATTTAATTCGATAACTTAGTAACAAAAATATGTTTGAGTCGATCATATTTGTTCTAAGCAGAATATTGTGGATCGTGCTAAACTAATCTTTTTTATGTGGGACGGTGGGCTTGCCCGTCCCATATTTTGGATGTGTGAGGGCACATGTTGTCGGTCGGTAAAGTTATCTTTGAGCGCAGGCGCGAATATCCCAACCCGCAATGGGTACGGGCGCGAGCTGCGCATAGCCCGCATGTAGGCACGGGTAACCCATTCCCACTTGTCTTGACTCTTGACAGCCCTATGTTACTTTTTAAAAGCATAAACGGTATTTGTGTGAAAAATTAAAATTTAATCGGCAAGTTGCATCGACATGCGAAATTCAGGGGCCTTAGTGCAAATAAAGAGAATAACGTGGCTTTTCACCAGACTGTCAATGAAAAGAGAGCTTCTTCCTTCATCTTCCTCTCTCAATCCCTCATCACTTCCTTCCATTCCACACACACAGAGGAGAGAGAACCAAACCCTAGAATCCACGAAGCTTCGTGAATCTCCGATCAGGAATCTCCCAGCTCCGATCGGTTGCGCGGGATCGACAATGGTGAAGAAGCGAGTGCCGGAGTGGCTCAACAGCTCCCTCTGGACCTCGGCGCCGGCGACGGACGACGATCGCCTCCGCCGATACTCTTTGAAATCCGCGGCGGAGACGGCCACGGCGGCTTCGGAACCGCCTCCGGCGCCAGCGCCGGTGCAGGCGAAGGTTCAGCCACCGGAGCCGGTCCCTCCGCCGAGCTACGCCGAGGCAAATAGGCGCGGGAATGACGGCTCGCACGTCGGCGATCCGGACCGATACGGCGAATCCGGAGCTGCGGCGAGTGTGGCGTCGGAGGAGATTTCTCGCCAGGCAGAGCTTCTGGCCGAGGTTTGATTCTCTGTCTGTGCATGGAGTTTTCCCGTTTCGAGAGAATTGGAGACTCGTATGATGTAAATTTGGTTTTGTGTAGTTGTCGAAGAAGGTGGTGAACATGCGCGAGTTGAGGAGAATCGCGTCGCAGGGTATACCGGATGGGTCTGGGATTCGTTCTACCGTGTGGAAGGTGCGTATGTAATATCTGTTTGTATATTTCTCGTGTCTGTTTGATTGATGAGAAATGAAGGAAAATGGCGAGGAAATGCTAATTGAATATGCGTGTTACTCTGTGTAATTAAAGAATCTTGGTTTGTGCAGCTCTTACTGGGTTATCTACCAGCGGATCGCAGTCTTTGGTCCGCGGAGTTGGCGAAAAAGCGGTCTCAGTACAAGCATTTCAAAGATGATCTGTTGATGAATCCTGTAAGTCAAGTTGATGATCTTGTTAGTTAGTTTGCTTTCCTTTGCTTTGTTATTGTTGATTCAAGGATTTGGAAATAGAAATTCGAAGTTGTATTGTTCTGGTTTTAGAGGACATATTTTAAAGTTTTGGAGAGGGGGTTACTATACTGGGTTTTCTCTTGTTGGCTGTTGCCTGTTCTAATAGGTTTTAAATGGTCTAGTTTCTATAGGCTTTCGACGAAAACGATAGGCGAAAACTTAAATTACAGTACTGAACCTGGGTCGTTTGTTTCAAATTTAGATATCTTCTGTTTATTCATGTTCACTAAATGTGGGGATTATCCTACTATTGTGAATACATCTTGCTTGCTGGTTTTCTACTAGGAACTGACCACGAAAAATAACAGTAACAATCACGTACCAACGGGAATTCACCGAAGAGATGAATTCTGAATAATTTTATTGAATAGAAACCGAATAACAAAGGACCATTCCTTCAAGAACACGGCCAAAGCTCTCCCAAAAGACCTCTTGAGCTAAACTGACAAAACAATACATAAAAATGGCTCAATGCCCTAGGCACCACTAAAAAGAGGAGAGATTAGGATTTCGCAATCTCTTCCATATTGCTACTTACGAAAAATAACTCACTCATACTTGGAACATTACATAATAGTTTAATTACGGGTCAACTTTTTTTTTTTTTTTTTCACTCAATCAATTTCGTTTCAACTGGTTTTATGATACCAAGAAGTAGTTATACGTTGAAACATGTTACCGAGATGGATATATCTCATGTCCTCATCCACCTGCCACCAGTTTGGTTTCTTAACTTATTTTTGGCTAGTCAGTCAGAAATCACAAGGAGGTTAGAGAAGTCAACTGGTTACGACAACGAGCCAGGTGGTGAAGGCCGCTGTTTGCTTTCGAGATCTGAAATAAGTCATGGAGAACATCCCTTGAGTCTGGGGAAGGCCAGCATTTGGAATCAATTCTTCCAGGTAATAACCATGAACATCAATCATTGACGTTTTTTAAGATTGATAGAGGTAGTAATTTAGTTCCTATAATACCATCTTATTATTATTATTATTATAATAATTTAAAAGATCTATTAGATGGTACGGGACTTCATGTTTCTGTAAAAATAATAAGAAAAGCAAACTTATACAGATGACTACTATTTCTTCTCTTTTTGAGGACAATCAACTTAAGAGTTGTTTCAGGAGTTGTCTTTTTCAAGCACTTGCTCTATTGACTTTGGTTTGGGGTGAAAATTTTACACCAGAATTATCTGAATCATTTGGTTTTGGTGGAAAAAAAAACATGTAATGGGTTCCAGTACCGGTTTTTGATCCACATCAGAAACCAGTAATCATTTACAGGCTTTATTGCTGTATTGTTTTTAGAAGATTTTTAAGGTTTTTCGAATGATTTTATGATTTTGCTGAAGGTCTTCTAGGCTTTATCAGGTTTCAAAACATTGTTACTTTAGAACCGATTTTCATAAATAAATTACAGAACACAGTTCTGATTTGAATTCTAGAAAACCAAAAATTCCGGTTCTGATAAGTAAAAAACCCAAAACTGGTTACCTGTTTCACCCTAATTTGGTTATGCAGGACACGGAGATCATAGAACAGATTGACCGGGACGTGATGCGCACTCACCCAGACTTGCACTTCTTTTCAGGCGACTCACAACTCGCCAAGTCTAATCAGGTCAAAATCTTTGACTTGAGTTGTCATTGTGACTCAAGCAGTATTCTATCTTTTACTGTTTGTAGAACCAATTTTGTAGCTGTTTTCTTTTCAGGAGTCCTTGAGAACAATATTAATGATATTTGCAAAGTTAAATCCGGGTATACGATACGTGCAAGGGATGAATGAGATTTTGGCACCTTTGTTCTATGTGTTCAGAAATGATCCTGATGAAGAAAATGCTGTAAGTATATTTTCATTTTGTTTTAATTTTGTATTTTTGCTTTTGTTGTTCTTTGATCGTTTGATTATGTGTCGGAAATGTTTTCAATTGATTTTTCTTAGTTAGGTAATTATGTGATAAGTGCTAAACGTCGTGGTATAGCTCTAGGTGCTCTAGCTATCACCGTACAAAGGTTCGGTCACAGAGGTTTATGATATACCTAGAACATCAATGGCGATAAATTAAAGAACAGATTACACTTCTTGTTCATCAAATGTTTAGACTTGTGTTTGCCACTCTGATTATTCGGTTTCCGATCATTTCGCTCATTTTCATTTATTCTGATAGAATGAAAGAAAGAAACTTATTTGTTGTCATGGGATTGATCTCAATATGTAGTTGTGGCGATGGTTCTCTTATTCTATCCTCATTTTTTATTTTTATCTGATATTTAGGGTTGTGCTGAAGCGGACACATTCTTTTGTTTCGTGGAGTTGTTGAGTGGGTTCCGGGACAACTTTTGTCAGCAACTTGATAACAGTGTGGTTGGAATTCGCTCCACAATTACGAAGTTGTCTCAGCTTTTGAAGGAACACGACGAGGAGTTGTGGCGTCATCTCGAAGTCACAACCAAAGTAAGATGTTCGGTTTAATTTTTTATTATCTCAATCATTATTTTTGTTTCTGTTTTAGGTTATTAGGGGAGTTTTCGGTAGTTTGTAATAAATAGGGTTTTAGGTTATTAGGGGAGTTTTCGGTAGTTTGTAATAAATAGGGTTTTAGGTTATTAGGGGAGTTTTCGGTAGTTTGTAATAAATAGGGACTCGGGATTAGGAACAATAGACTTAGGTGTTCTCTTCGGAACGATCGACTCAATTGTTACTTGGTTCTTGTTATTCAATAAAATAGTCAGGAATTCATCACCTAGGTGAATTCACGTTGGTTCGTGTCAGATTTTTGCCTCGGGTTCAATCTTATCATAAGACACGGCTTTAGCTCGCGTCATCATCTAATTGGTCTTGCACTTAACAACCGATTAAAGGCTTATGGGAGTTATGTTTTGTTTTGTCTATTTTGACTCAACACACCATTGAAGAGCTTTGACCGTGTTCTCAAAGGAACGGTCCGTCTTTTTATTCGCTTACTGAAATATAGTATCCGCCATCCGAGAGTTCATCTCATTGGTCAATTCCCATTGGCTTACATGTTGGGGTTGGTTTTGGGATTGGTTCCTCATTCTCGTACAGAAGCTCTTCTGTACTACCCACGATATACGTGCTAATTGGTTTATGTTTAATTTCACAGGTGAACCCCCAATTTTATGCGTTTAGATGGATTACTCTCCTCTTGACCCAGGAATTCAATTTCGCCGACAGTCTCCACATTTGGGACACCCTCTTAAGTGACCCTGAAGGCCCGCAGGTTGGTCCGAAAAATCGTTATATTAATCTCGTTAATAAACATAAAACACTGCCTAGTGGATACTCGTCTTGACAAAGGATTTTATTTACGTCACCGTTCAATACGAAATCTAAAAATAAATTCTGAACTCTAGGCACATATTCAATATATTTGATTTGAGGTATCTTTTCTGTAAATTGAAAAGTGCCCCTGGATAATTTGGTGTTCGGTATTATTCGGTTTGCGTTTTTTTTTTTTTTTTTTTCCGTACCCTTATGATATATTTTTTACAAGCAAGATCATAATTACCATGTTTTGGTTGAAGGAAACACTTCTCCGAGTATGTTGTGCCATGTTAGTTCTGGTTCGGAGGCGGCTATTAGCGGGCGATTTCACGTCGAATCTGAAGTTATTACAGAACTACCCTCCCACAAATATCAGTCATCTCCTCTACGTTGCCAACAAGCTGCGAACACAAGCCTCGCTCTGATCTTCATCAGTTTTTACTGTTTTGTACATTAGTCCCTGTTTTTGTAAATGTTGCTCAATATTAACACCTTTAGTTTTTTTTTTTGTAACATCATAACCTTAAATCGTTTCTTCTTTTGGACGTAGGAGTCTTAAATCTTTGCTCTTAACTCTCTTGATTGTCAACATTTCGCCCCGTAATAGCGAGTTAACGGTTATAACTGAAAAATAAAAGCGAAAGTAAAGAGAAATTGGCATAAATATTTTACGTTTGAAATGATTGATAGGTTGTCATTAATTTTACAATGACGTTATAATAAAGTTTTAATTCAAAAGGTCCATATTATGAGGTTAATTCTCGCACTTGGTAGAAGTCCCAAATTATCCAAGAGAACATTACCGAGGAAACTATGAAATGGACACCGGGCTAAGAAAATATATCGTGCCACAAATACCAAACATCAACGGGGTAGATAGGCTACACACGCACGCTTGGCTAAATACATACGTAAGAAAACGGAATCAAAATTTCCAATTCCGTTCATTTTTTAAAAAAAAAGGGAGGGAACCAGAATTATGCATTATTGTATGAACATTGATTGTAATATAAGACATTTTTTCTCTTGAATTTGGACATAAAAGATTACACGAATGGCCGGTTCTATTCAGTTTCGATCAAGAATTCCAAAGGTAGTATACAAATACAATCTTTCTACAAAAAAGAAAAAGAAAAAAGTCGGGCAAAAAATCTTCACCTTTCTCGTTCATCTATCGTTCCCGTCGTTCTCGTTGAATTGAAAGTCTCCAATTCGCTCTCCATTTGGTTCTCGAGAATCTCCACAACATTATCAGGCGGGCATTTATCAGCTGGATTTTCCGGCGAATTCTGACAGAAACACTCCGGCCATGGATTCGTGTAGAAAGACTCTGGCGGAACCCGTTTGTGGGGTCCACCGAAGTTCGTTCGGACCATGACTTGCCGAACGGCTTCTTCGAAATTTGTTGATTTTCCGCTCTCCCGCTCAATGAAGATAGGGGCGAGCCCTTTACGGTCGGGTCGGAGGGTGGTTCGGAAGCCGTAGTACAAGCGGTGCCCCAAGAGATTGTTCGCGAAGTTGCTCGGCCCGTCGTAGGTAGGCATGAAGATGTCGGAAAGGAGACACACCATGTAATCGACGGCGGAGCCGATTAGGCCTTGGACGTTAGCCGATAGCTCGTCGGTGCGCTCGATGGAATTATGGTTTTCGAGGCGAGGAAAGAGAGATCGGAAGGGTTTCATGAACCTTTCCCCTCCGAAGAGGTCGCCGGCGGCAAGGTATATCCGAGTCGAGTTGTCGAACCCTATCGCACGTAAAATAAGGCCAACCTGCCATTGCAGACAGGTGAGTAAGCAAATAGGCTTCCAAACATTGAAGAGACTAGTGATGCAAGCAAGCGTTTCGCAGCTTCTAAATTACAATAATTAATTTATTCAATATTACCTCTTCGGGAGTCAACGGGCATTTCCCAATGGCCCTTCTTTCGTTATAAACCAGCTTCTTCGGTGCAAAATTTTCCTTTCGGTACTTCTGTAATATCTTCTGCTCCCCAGGGGTAAAAATGTCTAAGCACCTGTCGATTATATATGTTCATTAGAGAGGCAATAAGAGCCCAAAAAAAAATGCACACGCACACATGAGCCAACAGTAATCACTAATGTGATTATCACCAAATACTTTATTCCCTACCGATAACCAAAAAGACCGTTCCTTTGAGAACACGGCCAAAGCTCTTCACACGATGTATTAAGTCAAATTCAACAAACAAAGCATAAGAGGACTCCCAAGCCCTAGGTGCCAGCGATATGGTTGTTTTAACTCTCACTTATTTCCAATTACACTAATCCCATTTAATAATTTAAGACTTAAAAGGACATAAACAAATAAATTAAATGACTTCCTTGCCTTATTTTAATATATAAAATAAATTTTTTAAAAATTCTAACTTCCAACAAAATTAGATTGACTGTTTTTCGAAATTAAATTCAAATCCGGTAACAATGTACCTACCCTGCAAATGCTAGCATATCCATCTCGAAACGAAGATGGATAGACATGAAGTGACCTTGCGTGCGAAGCTTATCGACTATGGATTGGCTTAACCTCATAATATGAGGCTTAAATCTCAAAGCATGGTAGTTAACTCTGCATCGTAAACGCTGGTACTCCGCGTTATTGATTTCTTCGGCCAAACGATGAGAAAAAGGCGTAAGGTAGATCACACCGTGTTCCTTCATTTTCTCTAAAGCTGTTGTAGTATACCAATCAACAGAGGCATCCCTCGGTGGATGAATCTGAGAGAAAGGAAGCTCAAAAGTCAACATAAGAAGAAGACTTCAAAAATCAATATCTATATATAGTATTATACCTGAAAAGCTTTGATCTTCTTGGTTTTTCCATTTTTACGGATTTCCGGTATGCTTTCCACAATACGCACGTCATACCTTAGTGATTTGATGAAATGCTCGACATCGTAGATACCGTGAAAACCGCTGCGTACTCAAAGATGTTATTACTGTGATCAATCCGTGATGGCGTGCTAATAAAAAAAATTATATCAATACTGACATAAAGTTTGCTCTTCAACTTTAATTAAATCTGAGGCTACTGGCTTCACATAAAACCCGTACTGTTCGAAAATGCATGCTCTTAATGCGATGAAACCGTGAAAAAGGACATACTTGTCATCATGCCAATAGGAGTTTGCGTCCAATTCGGGGAGCACGAGCGTCGCATTCATAATCCGTGCAGCTAGAACTGCATTACAAATCTACAACACCCCGTCGAGGAATTAGAGCCAAATATGGATGATAAAAATTGAGATTGATTATGGATACAAACCGCAGTTCGTTGTTGATTGAGACCTCCATTACAGCGTACTCGTAGATATCCGTTGCTTTCACTTGGCGGAGCTGGCACAAAGTGAACAATAAGAGACTATGACCCTTTTCCTATCACTTAACACATCATAAGATTCTTTCACAAAATTATAAAAAGAACATACGGGGCCACGTGGAACGGGGAGCTGATGATGGTCTCCAACCACCGGGTTCGGCACTATTCCAAAGTTCTTCTGCATGAATCTGCATTGACATGGTAATACGTGAAAAGTGAATAAGTTCATTCCGAAAACTCAATCAAAGAGTCCCTCAAATTTTCACATTATTCAATTTTTAACCCCTAAATGTTCATATTTTTCAAAAATATACTCTCAAACATGCTTAATTTGCCCGCCCGGAGGTTTATCCGCCCATAGATGTGCCAAAACCATAAACGGCCAAGAACTCGCTTACGACCACGGACCGACACCTTGTTGACTGTTGAACCCCAACCAAACATAAACCAAGTGTTCTCCAAAACTCAGTATAGCAGAATCTCAAGATGTGTTCTAAACATTGTCTTATGGCAAAATGAAACGAATATGGGAGAAAAGAGATCAATGGCGACCAAGGCAAAGCTCATACATCCAAAACTAACCTCGGAACGGTACTCAGATCCAGAGCCGCCATTGCCGGACTTGGTCATCTTGAGGAGCAGAGACACGGAGCAGATCAGGAGCACCGCGGCGGCGATCGACAGCCTCCCGACCGCTCCCCTCACCGCTCCGCCTCCTGGCCTGCCGTGAAACCGGTGATTGAACCCCGGCCTGCGGAGATAAGGAAAATCGGAACTCGCTGTTTGGCAGGCGAGAAAACGCAAACCGATTCGTGGAAAATGAGAAGAGCAGAGAGAAGGAGGAGAAAGTGTACCTTGGCATTGCTGATGAATCGGAGCTCGAGCGAGCTCAGCTATGGAGGAGGAAGAAGAAGAAGACACACTCTCTCTCTCTCTGTTGGATCTGCAAAAACTTATTGCTTCGCACTTTGTTTTTAATTTTTAATTTATAAATATATGTTTAACGATAATTGCGTCATAATTTCCCAAAAAAAATCATTATGTTTTTAAACTGATTAAGTTCTTAATTACCGCACAACCTCGCTAAATTAATACATTGACAAATTTAATAATTTTAATTAAATATTTTTTTGTGGTTTTTGTTGATGCTGAAAAATGGATGAAACATTGTAGCGCCTCAAGTTTTGATTTTGGGGCGGCCTCGTCGTTGTTTTGTTGACCAAATCGAGCTTGAAGCTTGATTCTTCGTTTTTTGTGGGCCGGGACTTCCGTTTGATGGTCAGATAGGGCTTGGACCTTGAATCTTTGATTTTGGTGGACTAGGATTTTTGTTTGACGGTAAGATCGGGCTTGGATTGTGTATCTTCGATTTTAGAGGACCGGGACTTCCGTTTGACGACCAGACCTAGCTTAGATCTCGAATCTTCGACTTTGGAAGGCGGAGAATATTTTCCAGCGTCTTCGCTCTAGCCTGTTCTTCCGTCTTCACCGCCGTCGTTGTATTCGTTTTTTAGAAAATGAGAAAACTTGAACTCTAGTGGGATACTGATTGGGGCCTCTACAAACCAATCTATTTGATGTCGGGATTATTAAGAACGAATAAGGCTTAGAGAGCATTTGAACGAGTTACCGTTTGATAGGAGGGGACCTCCTATTTATAGAGATAGTTAGAAGCTTCTTTGGGAAGCTTTGGCTATTATTTAAGGAAAAAATCATTATCTAGTGATGAATGGTCTTAAAATGCAATGAGAGGCAAAACGGTAAAAACTGTCTGCTCGTGTGTGGATCATCAAGTGAAAGATCAATGACCCGAATTTGATTGTATCAATGGACATCTTGCTATAAAGGGAATAATATATACAGTATCACTAAAGAGTGCAGCCTCGGCTTTATAGTGGAATAACACCGAGGTTTGACAAACCACTAGCAGTTCCTTAGAGCTTCAGTGATACGGGTCCATGGTCCCCAGGATAGCTCCGGAACGGATGATACGTACATGATTTAAACATTTGATATGTTTTATCATTTGTCAGGATTCATAAAATTAGAGTCTGTGTCAGACCTTGAAAGTTTTATTTTTGACGTGGCAAAAGTACCAAAGTTTGGTGCTGGAAATTTAACTGATAAAATAAAGTTGAATTTAGAGTTTTCATCAACTTCAAAGTTGTTGAAAATTAAATTCTAAGAGACTTTGCTTTTGGAACCGAGTCGTTTCGACGTACGGTTTGTGATTTAGAAAATTTCCAAGTTTACGATCGTTTTCGTAAATATGTAAAATTTAATCACATGTCACGAATTGCACCACGACATTTAATGTGTGATATTGAGATTAGAGGATAATAATATAATTTAATTATTTGGATTTAATTATTAATATTCTTATTAATAATTAATTAATAATTAGTAGATTTATGTTATTTAAATAATATTATATATTTGGTATATATATGAATGTGTAGAAATAATGCGGCCAGAGTAAATGTGTAAGTTGGGCTTACACGAATTTGCTTGGATTTGGACTTTCCAAATACACGGCATAAGTACCTATGTTTAGGTATTAATTGAAAACCTTGAAATTAATTTGGTTCATTAGATCGGTCAAGTTTGATCTTAACCGTTGGATCATGATAATTAATTTGGAAAGCTAAATTCGAAAATGACTTGGTGACCAAGCATGGATTTCGAAATTACTTAATTAATTATATCAATTGGATTAGTTTAAGATTTAATTATAACCATTGGATTGGAAATTAATTAATGGTATATATGGAAATGCAAAATTCGAGTTTAATATGATGGAGGTCGAATTCTATTACTTGGTAATCAAGTTGGAGAGTTGACTTTGTCCTAAATCAATATGGTCCATTAGATTGGTTATGGAATTAATTCCAACCATTGGATCAAGCTTATTGATTTCAAAATTTCCATATATATGCATAGGGAATTTGAATTCTCTTATATAAGGAAGTGATTGGATAATTGAATTATTCATGGTTTCCTTAGTTGGTTAAATCCCTAATTAATCATAACCATTGGATAATTGGTAATTCAGTCTTGGCCATTGGTTTGGAGTGATTAATTATATTTGCCCATTATAGAATTCGAAATTCATGCATGGAAGCTTCCCTTATTGGCTTCACCATAAGCCTATAAATACAAGGCTCATTCTACACATTTCACACACCTTCCCCAGAGCAAGAATTCGACCTTTCTCTCTCTCAAGAGTCTGCGAATTTCTTAGCCTCTGATCTCTCTTTTCCGGTTCGGCTTAGTGAGACGTTGTTCTCCGAAAGCTTTAAAAGAACCATCAGTTAAAGTTTTTGCGACGGAGTCCTGTCGGCGAAGCCCACGCTTCGGGTACGAGGAGTCCAGAAGAGTATCCCGGAAGATCACGGGAGTTTCCCTCAGCATCCGCGAAGCCCTGCCCAGTTCAGAATGCGCAGCCAAAATCATCATCATCTGACGTACGGCCTTATGCATTGGGTCAATAAATGCAAACCTTTATTTACAGTTTATTTATTTCCTATAGACTAGATTATTAATAATGAATTTATGAAAAGTTAAATTAGTAATAATTTATCACATCTTGATTTTGGTTATTATACGATGTTCAAATCGTTGTACGGGTAACAAGTTTTTCAGCTTTAAATATTTTTTAAATGTTACCCGGACAGCTTGACGGCATAAATCGTGATAATATTATTGGGAAACGTAATGAACTTCCCAACATCGTATGCCGAGTAGTGTCCTGAACTTTCTACCTCCACGTCAAGTCCTTATCGAAATTCATCCACATATCATATCCTTCTCTTCATACCTACCAAAAAAGGTCTTAGGGTGTTCCCCCTTTGTCCATGTACACAAACAAAATCGATCGAAGCTCGATCCTCGAGCTGTTAAGTGCATCTTCTTGGGTTATTCTTTGCATCAAAAAGGGTATAACTGTTATTGCCCATCTACTCGCACTACATATAACTCAATGGATATCACTTTCTTTGAAAGTGATTCATTCTTCCCCAAATCCGACATTCAGGGGGAGAATTATTGGGAATCTCAAATTTGGGAAGTCAATCAAGACACTCAACCCATAATCCCATCACCTTCAATTCAACCAATCGACATTCATCCGATGACCACTCCTTTTTCGGTCCTCAATATTCCAGAAAATCCTTCAACTCTCACTCCTCTTCCGGTTGTAGAAAATATCTCAGACTCTCCTCCTTGCTCATCTCGGTCTTTTGAACATGTAGAGAGCTCCCCGCATCGTCAAATCGGCCAAGATCCGGATCCGGTACCCACTACCTCGACTAATCCATCAGGTATGAAAATTCTTCAACCCATGGTCGATGATTCAGATCTCCCTATTGCTCTCCGGAAAGACATTTGTAAGAAACCTGTTCATGGGAACACTGAATATCCCATTGAACGTTATGTTGCTTACAACGAGTTGCATCCGAAATATAGAGCTTTTATCACTAACCTTGATAGTACCAAGGTCCCTAGATCTATTGATGAAGCTCTTCAAGTTCCTGCCTGGAAACATGCAGTAGAAGAAGAAATCCGAGCATTGGATAGCAATAGAATATGGAGTCTCACTGAATTGCCACGCGGAAAACGCCCCGTCGGGTGTAAATGGGTCTTCACTGTGAAGTACAAGTCCGATGGGAGTATCGAGAGATTCAAAGCTAGACTTGTCGCAAACACCTTCACCCAAACTGAAGGAATCAACTTTCAAGAGACTTTTGCTCCAGTGGCTAAACTAAACACGGTACAAGTACTTATTTCTCTTGCCGTAAATATGGATGGGCCACCATTTCAAATTGATGTCAAAAAACGCATTCATCAATGGCAACGTAGAAAAAGAAGTCTATATGAATATACCTCAAGGACTAGAAAAAGATTCCAGTCGTCACCTAGTTTGCAAACTGAAAAAGTCGTTGTACGGCTTACAACAGTCTCCTCGTGCTTGGTTTGAGAAATTCGCCAAGGCCGTCACTTCCAATGGATACCTCCAATCTCAAGCCGATCATACTCTCTTCGTTAAACGGAACAACAATGGAAATATTGCATTCCTCATTGTGTACGTTGACGACATCATCATGACCGGTGATGACTCAGAGGAAATCACAAAACTAAAGCAAGTACTCGCAACTTAATTCGAGATTAAAGGTCTCGAAACTTTGAGATACTTCTTGGGCATGGAAGTAGCTAGATCGGACAAAGGCGTTGCTATCTCTCAAAGGAAGTATGTACTTGACTTACTTCAAGAAACCGGTCTACTTGGTTGAAAGCCGGTTGATACTAATATGGATCCGAACAAGAAGTTCTCTCACTGCGCCAAAAGCGCTCCTGTCGACAAAGGGAGATATTGTTGGAGATCGGGGTTTGATTCCCGACTTCATTACCACAAAATAAGCCTCCGAGCCGTCCCGGTAACATTTAAAAATTATTTTAAAGCGGAAAACTTGTTATCGTAACGGCACGGATATCGGGTAATAACCATTTTAACAAGATCTGATAAATATTACATATTTAATATTCACAACTCATTATTAATATCATAGTCGAAATATAAGAAATAAATAGAAAGCAGTAAATGTTTGCATTTATTAACCCAATGCATAAGGCCGTACCTCAACTGACGTTTCTGAGTGCGGACTCTGAAGTTCGGCAGGGCTCCGCCGGTGCTGAGGGAAACACCCGTGATCTTCCGCGATATTCTCCTGGATTCCTCGTACCGAAGCGTGGGCTTCGCCGGCAGGACTCCGTCGCAAAATTTAACTGAGGTTCTTTTGAAGCTTCCGGAGAAATAGTCTCCTAAGCCGAACCAGAAAAGAGATCAGAAGCAGAAAACTCGCAGACCCTAGAGAGAGAGGGAGAGCTCAAGTTTTTGCTCTGGGGAAGGTGTGAAAAATGTTGTAAATGAGCTCCCTATTTATAGACTTGGCCCGTAACCGAATTAGAGATTTTCTCTCCAAAATTCGAATTTCATATATATTTAAATACTTTAATTATTCCAATCCAATGGTTGAGATTTAATCTCATCTAGATCCAATGGTTATAATTAAACTTGTATTTAATTAAATAAGAAAGACTTGATAAATACAAAAATCAATCTTATCTTCTTATTTAAATATAATTCGAATATTTATATATATATATATATCTAATTTCGAAAATTATTATTAAATATAATTAATTATCCTAATCCAAAGGCTTAGATTTAATCTTATCTAAATCCAATGGATATAATTAATTAGGGATTTAATTAAATAAGAAAGACTTGGTAAACCAATCTTATCTACTTATCTTAATTTCGAAATATATATATATAATAATGATAATTTCGAAATTAAATTTTCTAGATCCAACGGCTTAGATTAATCTTAGACCGATCTAATGGATCAAATTAATTTGGGATAAAAATCAAATATTCTAAGACTTGGTAAAAGCCTAATTCGATTTTATCTTCATCATTATCTTCGAGAAATATATATATTAATTAATTTCCAATCCGACGGTAAAGATTAAATCTTAAACCGATCTAACGGATACAATTAATTAGGTCAAATTCGAAAACCCTAAACTTGGTCACCAAGCTACTATTTTCGAATTAGGGTTAGGTCAAAAATCAATCATCTTAATCCTACGGTTGATATTAAATCATCTCCGATCTAAAGGATAAGATTGATTTTAGGGTTTTTGCCAAAATACCAAACTTTAGGTACTTATGCCGCAAATTTCAAACCCTTAGCTAGGTCAAACTCGTGTGGGCTAGGTCATGCAAGCCCACATCGATTTACACATGTAATATATAATTAAATATATATTATTATTATTAATATAAATCTATTAATTATTAATTAATTATTAATAAGATATTAATAATTAAATCCAAATAATTAAATTATATTAATAATTCCAGATCTCAATATCACACATTAAAATGTCATGGTGCCACACCATCATTTAAATTCGTGACATGTGATTTAATTTCATAGTTTATCGAACCGAACACAAACTTAGAAAATCCATAAATCACTAACCGTAAGTCGAAATGACTTGGTTAAAAAAGAAAAGTTGCTTAGAATTTAATTTCCAACAACATGGTGATGATAGAAAATCTAAATTCTAACTTTATTTTATCAGTTAATTTCGTGTACCAAGATATGGTACTTTTGCCACGCTGACGATAAAACTATCTGACGTCTGCCACAGACCTTTCAGTTTTATAAGTCAAGCCAAATGATAAAACATTATCCAGAATGTATTTTAATCACGTACGCATCATCCGTTACGGAGCTATCCTGGGGACCATGGACCCGTATCACTTAAGCTCCAACGAACTGCTAGTTGTTCGTCAAACCTCAAAGTGATTCCACTATAGACCCGAGGCTGCAATCTTTAGTGATACGGTATATATTATTCCCTTTATAATAGCAGGGTGTCCATTGATACAATCAAATTCGGGTTATTGATCTTTCATTTGATAATCCACACACGAGCAGGCGGTTTCTACCGTTATGCCCCTCATTGCATTTTCAACCTTGACTCAGTCAGTAATATTATGAGTAACCCACTTATGGTTTCGATTCATAAGTTGCGCACGGGTACCTCTCACTTCTCACCACCGACAATCAAGGGAATCATCATCTACTACCCTTACTGCTGACGGGTACCCATGTCTATGACCAAGCTACCCTTACTGCTGACTATCATGTTCCCAAAATAATAGTGTTGGGAACAGCAGTAATATTTCGTGTTCTTTAACGGTTAAATCAAAGAACAATCAAGCCAGCATCTCAGACTCAAGATCACTCGGGACTTAGATCGAATATCCATTTGATCATCTACTAGTGACTCAACTCCAAGTTATCAGTGACGGTCTTATATGATAACTTCCGGAGTTTAAGTCAGGTCCAGTCCAGTATGAAGACACTTCATACTTAATGCACTTCTAGTGAGTGTGACACACACAAAATCCAGAATAGGATTGTCACTTAGTCACATTAATGACCTTATTCGATTAATGGGCTCCCACCCAGTTAATCAGGTCACGGACATTTTAAGTTCATTTATTATGATTATTAATTATTCCTCACATTGACACTGTTGTGATAATAATAACATAATTGCATCCTTTATGAACTAAGGAAACAAACATTCTATTTTACTCTACCAGAAACTATAAGAAGATTAACATAATAAGTATTATCTTTATTCAATGACATATCATAATCTTTTACAAATGGATAAAATATCTTGTTTAAGGACACATATGTCCAACAGATATCAGAGACTTGTCGGTAAACTCATCTATCTCTTGGACACCCGTCCGGACATCGCCTACTCTGTCAGTGTTGTAAGTCAAGACATGAACAACCCAAACGAGGACCATTTGGAAGCCGTGAACTGATTTTTGAGGTATCCAAAGTCTACTCCCGGTTGTTGATGTGCAAATTCGTTCCTTAAATAGAAATTATAAGATCATTAATTAAATTAATGTTTCAAATTAATTAAAAGCATAAGTCATGAATATAATTGAATATTTATGCAAAACGGGCTTATAAAACACGAAGCCCAGAGGCCCAATGAATATTCGACCATGTTCGGGCCCGCACAGAACCAAAAGCCCACAAGGCAAGAAGTTCACCACGAGCAGAAAATGCTCAAAGGAAATCCGAATAGAGCCTTCCAAGGGAAGAAACCCCGAACTGAGCTCAAAGATCCTACTCCAAGACAAAAATCAACACTTGGTCAAAATCCAAACATCAAACAGATTATACGACCTGAAGAACCCAAAAACTCGCCCCGGGCAGAAATTGTCAACAAAGGGATCCGAGCACAAGCATACGAAACATCCGAGCACGAGCAGACCAAGTCAACTACCTCAATTCAAACCTCCGAAGCCCGACTAGGAAAATCGCCACGATTTAAATTCAAATCCCACGACGACAAGTCAAAGTCCATCACTACGCAAATCTCTCAGAACGTGGCCTACGCGTCAGCTCGACAGCAAACCAAGCTCCGAACTTGAAGCCATCACCAACGTACACTTCCAACGGGCAGAAACCAGAAGCCTATAAAAGCAAGGAGACAGCTCCATCATGTGTACGCAAGCATTAATTCCGAGAGAATATAGAGATTTGTATTTTCCAGAGTTCTTCATCTTTTACTTTAGGTCTACCAGAAATTGGCTTGTGGTTTCGGTAGATCCATCTTTTTCAAAGCAATAAACGTATAGAGGACGTAGTCAACTACCGCATTGGGACGAACCTCTCTAAAAAACCTCGGTGTTCTAATCTTTTTCTTTTTCATATTTATTTTGTTACCGTCTAAAGTATTGACGACGCGGAGGTCAGAATCCACAAAATTCAGCAATATCAAATCGAAATCCCATTCACAATTCATGTGACTGTTGGTGTGTGAAAACACGTCATCAGTTTGGCGCCGTCTGTGGGAAACTTTGATCTCGCTAACTCTGTCATACTTCGACACGACTATGAGTTCGGAAGAGAATCCTGCCTCCGATGCTCTGGCGGAGACGACTCCTGACCAGGGTACCGAAGAGCAGACTCTGAGGACCCAGCTCCAAGAAAGGGCTGCTGAAAATGCTGAGCTCAAAAGGCAGGTTGAGTTCCTCATGAGCAGCCAGACCAGGCTCGAACAGAGGCCATACTCTGTAAATGAACCCGGGCAAACCTCTGGGCAAAGGAATCACGGGAGGGTTAATGCGGTCCATTTTGACTTCCTGAACCCCAACGATCCCCGTGCCTAGAGAACCAACCAGCCACCCCTCCCAAGAGAACCGCGTTCGCGTACGCCACCTCAGCCGGGGGACTCGCCCACGGGCGCGCTGCCTTCGCCGCCTCGCAATGGCACTCCCCGTTTTCGAGTTCCCGCTTTCGGAACCGATCAGCCCGGTCCCGGGCAGAACACTCCCTACCAGCAATCTCGCAACCACCCATCAGGTACTCGACTCTCGAGCCCATCTCGGGCAGAAAACTCGAGCTACCTCACGCCTCACGGGCCTACAAGCTATGACCCCCAGCGTTCAGAAGGAGGTCGAACAGGCCCGTATCCTCAAGTTGAGCCTTCTCAAAACAGTTCCGAGCTCGAAGATCTCAAACGCACCATGAAGCGAACGGGGGAGAGACTCACCAAGGTGGATTCCCGAGTACACCGAACAGTATCTGCCGCCCCCGAAATCGAGCGCCTGGTCGAAGAAGCAACGAGAACCCCATTCTCGGCAGCTATCACCGACACTCGGTTGAGACATGGTGGGCAGATTCACCTGCCCAAGTACGACGGAACCACTGACCCAAAAGTACACCTAAGGGCGTTCCGAATTGCAATGGGACGGGCTAACCTTGATGCCCACGAGCTGGACGCCGGAAGGTGCCAGTATTTTGCTGAGAACCTCACAGGGGCAGCAATGGAATGGTTCTCCAAGTTAGAACCAAGATCGATCGATAGTTTCGATCAATTGACCATGGTTTTTCTCAAACACTTTTCCATGTTTATGGAGACAGAGACTACCGTGGCCAACCTATACGCTCTACAGCAAAGGGCAAACGAGCCACTCAGGGACTTCATGACGAGGTTCAAAGCAAAAATGGTCCGAATCAACGGATTAGCAGATGAAACGGCCATAGCCGCCCTTACCAGCGGGTTGCGGTACGACTCTAGATTCAAGACCGACATACTGGTCAATCGGTACACCTCGATAGAGGACGTGATTCACCGCGCATCCAATTGGATCAAGCACGATGAAGAGCAAGAGGCCCTAAAGAGGAAATTCGGATCATCCCCGAATGTACCAAGGCCCGGAGCGCACCCGCCTCAGTCAAGGAACGGGCAGCCTCCCCCCTTCAAGGGCTCTAGGAACCACGGTCCTACCAGGGGATCTAATCCCCAGCATGGGAATTTCCAGCACGGAATATCCCAACCCGGGGGAAGAGCACACCCCCAAAATCCGGTCTACAATCTGAGCTCAGAGGCCGAGGAAGAAACCGATGCCGACGAGCAGGGAGAGCTGTACATGAGCACCGGTGACATGGCATCCAACAATAGGGACATGAATGCCTGATGCAAATTTCACCAGAGGTATGGACACCATACCAGAAATTGCATGGTCTTACGGGGCCCGTCTCGCCGATAAATACCTTAGGGGCGAGCTCGGGGATCTCCCGTTGGACTTTTTAGGTCGGAGGGCGAACGCACCGAGCAGGCACAACGCACCGAGCATGCACAGGGCAGCGGTGCCAAACCCGAGCAGAAGCACTCGACCAGGGGCAGCAACGCTTCCCTGAACAAACGAGGCAAAGTCCTCATGCTAGAAGAGCAGACCGACCAGGAGTCGGAAGACGTAGAGGAACCGGTGACCGAAGAAACCATCAGAAGAATCTACACCATAGTTGGAGGGTCACAATTCTACGGAAACTCGATCAACTCCATTAAAGCCCATCAAAGAAGATTGAAGGCTGGTCCGGTGGCCCTCCCACGGAAGGAGCCCGACTACGAGATCACCTTTAAAGACAGTGAGGCCTCGACCTTGGTCGGGCCCCACGATGACGCCCTAGTCATCACCCTTCTAGTCTCTGGCTATGCGACCGAGAGAATTCTGGTCGACAATGGAAGCTCGGTAGACATCATATTCCTATCATGTTTACGCAAGATGGGGATCGATGACACGGAAATCAATAGAGGGAATATCCCTCTGACCGGTTTCAATGGTGAGACGGTCGACACCTTGGGGACAGTTAGACTGTCAATCGTCGCCTGCGGAGTAGGCAAGATAAAAAACTTCCTGGTGCTAAATTGTCCCACAGCCTACAACATGATCCTCGGAAGACCGTGGATTCATTTGATGAAAGCTGTGCCATCTACCTACCACCAAACCATCCGCTTCCCAAGGGAGGATGGGAAAATCGTGGAAGTGAAGGGCAACCAAAAACAAGCCCGGATCTGCTACATGACATCATTTCGAATGTCGCACGCGCCTCAGACGAGGGCAAAGGCACCAAAAACCGACCAATAGCAATTAATGTCGGTGGGGGAAAAAGATTCAGCCCAAGAAAGGGTCGACGACAATGAAGGCCCAGATTTGGAAATGACGCACCAGGTCCAAATCGATCCACAAAATCCCAATCACAAAGTGGGAATCGGGGTCAACTTGGACAATGATGTCGTGAAAAAGCTAATCAAATTCCTCTCAAAGAACCACGACTGTTTCGCGTGGTCCCACGAAGACATGCCGGGAATCGATCCGAGCATAACCGCCCATCGCCTCAACGTGGACCCGAGCCATAAGCCGGTAAAGCAAAAGAGAAGAAAATTGGGACCTGACCGGGCCCAGGCGGTAAATGATGAGGTCGAGAAACTACTAAAAATTGGCTCCATCAGGGAAGTAAAATACCCGGATTGGTTAGCCAATACAGTGGTAGTTAAGAAAAAGAACGGGAAGGCAAGAGTCTACATCGACTTCACCGACCTGAACAAAGCATGTCCCAAGGATAGCTTCCATATGCCTCACATCGACCGCTTAGTGGAGGCGACATGCGGACATGAGCTCCTGTCCATGGACGCCTTCTCCGGGTATAATCAAATCCTGATGCACCCCGAGGACCAAGAAAAGACCGCATTCATAACAGATCGAGGAATTTACTGTTATAAGGTAATGCCTTTTGGACTCAAGAATGCGGGGGAAACCTATCAACGGTTAGTCAACCAAATGTTTGCCAAACAACTCGGAAAAACGATGGAGGTCTATATCAATGATATGCTTGTAAAATCCACTAAGGCCACGGACCACGTGTCTCACCTGGAAGAGTGCTTCGCGATACTTCGAAAGTATCAAATGAAGCTCAACCCCGCTAAGTGCACTTTCGGAGTAACATCCGGGAAGTTCCTCGGTTACCGGGTGACCCAACGAGGAATAGAGGCCAACCCGGATCAAATCAAAGCCCTCTTGAACATTCCCTCCCCAAGGACTGTTCGAGAAACGCAGAGATTGACCGGAAGGATAGCGGCCCTCAATCGGTTCATCTTGAGGTCTACGGACAAATGTTTGCCTTTCTACAAGATCCTGAGGGGCAACAAAAAGTTCGAATGGACCGAAGAATGTGAAAAAGTATTCCAAGACCTGAAACGATACCTGTCAACGCCACCGATACTATCCCGACCGATTACGGGAGAATCCCTGCTGCTATACTTGGCAGTATCCCTCTCGGCCGTCAGCGGCGTAATCGTTCGAGAAGATAGGGGCGAACAAAGGCCAATTTTCTTCATTAGCAAATCGCTGGAGGACGCAGAAACAAGGTATCCCGCCATGGAAAAATTAGCTTTGGCTATGATAACCTCAGCGCGAAAACTTCGGCCATATTTCCAGTCTCATACCATCTTGGTAATGACGACTCAACCCTTAAGGGTAATCCTCCATAGCCCAAATCAGTCAGGACGACTGACCAAGTGGGCCGTCGAACTAAGCGAGTTCGACATCGAATATAAAATTCGAACATGCGCCAAGTCCCAGGTGCTAGCTGACTTCCTGATCGAACTCCCTACGGATGATCCTTCAGGGAAGAAAGGGAACGAAGAATTGCGTCTCGAGGTGGACGGGGCATCAAATAAGGGCGGATCCGGAATAGGAATACGCTTGATTTCCCCAACCGGAGAGGTTTTGGAACAGTCATTCCGGCTAAGATTCCATGCCACAAACAACGAGACATAATATGAGGCACTGATAGCAGGGTTAAAACTTGTCAAGGCAGTTGGAGCCAGGAAAGTTAGAGCCCATTCGGATTCTAAACTGGTCACCAGCCAAATCAGTGGCGAGTATACCACCAGGGACGATCGCATGGAAAAATACCTCGCGGTGGTCAAGGACCTGATCTCTCAATTTGACAAAGTTGAGGTAGTTCAGATACCACGAAGTGAAAATTCTTCGGCTGACGCTCTGGCCGGACTAGCATCCACTTCGGACCCCGAGGCAAAGAGGATAATTCCCGTGGAAGTGATAGACGAGCCTAGTGTAAGTCTACACGTCCACAATATCCGAACAGGTGCGGAAGACTGGAGAAGTCCCATCCTGAATTATATCCTGACAGGAGAAAAACCCCAGGATAAGCAGAAGGCCCGGAAACTCCGCATTCAAAGCGCTAGGTTCTGCCTGATAGACGGAAAATTATACAAACAAAGCTACTCCGGACCCTACCTAAGGTGATTGGGAAAGACCTAAGCTAAAATCGTACTGCAGGAGATCCACGACGGAGAATGCGGAAACAATTCTGGCGGGAGATCGCTTTCTAACAAAGCGAAACGGCAAGGTTTCTTTTGGCCAACCATGTTAGCCGACGCAGAAACTCACGCCAAACGATGCGACAAATGTCAGCGTCATTCGTCGGCCATACATTGTTCGGCAGAGAAGTTGTCGTCAGTCTCGGTACCCTACCCATTCATGAAATGGTCCATGGATATAGTAGGACCTTTCCCCTTGGCGCCAGTTGGGAAAAGATTCTTACTAGTCGTGACGGATTATTTCTCAAAATGGGTGGAAGCCGAATCCTACGCCAACATCAAAGACTCAGATGTGGAACACTATGTGTGGAAAAACATCATAAGTCGCTTCGGATTGCCCAAGGAAATCATTGCCGACAACGGACCCCAGTTCGTGTCAAACAGGTTCCAGAATTTCTGCTATAACTGGAAGATTTCCCTAAACACATCCACCCCCAGATATCCACAAGGAAACTGTCAGGCGGAAGTCTCTAACCGGACCATCGTGGATGGTATCAAGAAAAGACTTGACACCAAAAATGGTCGATGGGCCGATGAGCTCATAGGCGTTTTATGGTCATACAGGACCACCCCGCGGAGAGCGACGGGAGAAACCCCTTTTTCGATTGTATACGGCACTGAAGCAATCATACCAGCCGAGATCGAGGCCCCCAATCTCAGAAGAGAGTACGCTCCCGACAACGCAGAAATTCACGACGAAATGAGATTAGACCAACTTGACCACGCAGATGAACGACGCGAACAAGCCTTAATTCGAATTACTAATTACCAAAACTCGGTAGCCAAGTACTATAATTCTAAAGTTAAGCATCGCAGATTCACCTCCGGGGATTTGGTCCTCATACGGGTCTTCCAGAACACAGCCGAGCCCAACGCCGGCAAGTTGGGGGCTAACTGGGAAGGACCCTATATCGTTACTGAAGTAGTAAAACCCGGTGTATACAAACTGGCGACCCCGGACGGATCAAGAGTCCTTCGGAGCTTAATTCGAATTACTAACTACCAAAACTCGGTAGCCAAGTACTATAATTCTAAAGTTAAGCATCGCAGATTCACCTCCGGGGAATTGGTCCTCAGACGGGTCTTCCAGAACACAGCCGAGCCCAACGCCGGCAAGTTGGGGGCTAACTGGGAAGGACCCTATATCATTACTGAAGTAGTAAAACCCGGTGTATACAAACTGGCGACCCCGGACGGATCAAGAGTCCTTCGGAGTTGGAATGCTATGCACCTCAGAAAGTACTACGCATAAAAGGTCAGAGATTGACTTCCCATGAACTACGTAATGGCTTGATCCCCAGAGAGTGGGGTACGTAGGCAGTTGGGCCAAAAAACGGCCGAACACAGCCCCAACAAACCCAACGACCCTGCATGTCCCTGCCTCCCAAGATAAGGGTATCCAACCAAAAGAAGAATTTCGACTTCAAAGAGCTCCCGAGCACTATCCCGACACAAGTAAGTGATCTCACTCCCAAAAGGAATTCATTTCATTTTTGAACTCATTATTAAGTAAATCATAGCAAAATCTACATGAGCCACGCATTCGTCAATAACCATTGTCATACGCATTCAAAATATTGTCTACAACGTAAGTCGTAGAAACCGTTGAGTCCAGAACAACAAGTCCTGGCATCCACACGGGTACCAGACCCTTTCTTTGCAAGTAACAGACTTGCCCGGGTACCATACCCTTTCTTTGCGAGTAACATACTTGCCCGGGTACCATACCCTTTCTTGGCGAGTAACATACTTGCCCGGGTACCATACCTTTTCCTTTGCAAGTAACATACTTGCCAGGGTACCTTACCCTATCAAATCCTACCTCTAAAGACCCCCGCGCCTAGCTCGGCCTTGGAGGTTACTACAGAACTGCTCGAAGAATAGTACCGAGCAAACAAGCATCTACTCCCCAAGGTACTACGAATCATATTTCATTATTAACCACTCTTGGGCTCGGTTGAACTAGATCGTATCAAACTTTTTTTCCTAACATATGCAGTAAGATCGGAATATTCGATCTGAAAATTGACAAAAATATCTTGATCGGATACTCCGATTAAAAACTCCATAAAGTAGAAACAACAGATTATCATTCACAACGTTTACAAAAGACAACTATTTATTTTAATTTCTGCAAAAAAGATAGCAATTTATTTTTCAAAACAATTCTCGCAAAAAAGATGACAAATTATTATAAAAGGCCCTAACCACGGGCAGAGTATTAGCAAAATAAGAAAGAAAATTACAAAAAGAGGGTTCAGGTCCCACGACCTGCCCGAAATAAAGCCCTAACCACGGGCAGAAATGATGTCCGATACTTATTCAGAAATAATAAAAAAAGAGGAGCAACAGGCTCAGAGATGGCTGCCTTCTTTAGGCAGCGTCGCAAGAGGTCTCCACTCGCTGGGTCGGTTCGGTCGGGTTCGGCTCGGTCGCGCTCGATGTGGTCAGGAGATGTACACTCGGCTCGGGTGGGTTTAGCTCGGTCGAAATCGGGTTGTCTTCAGACGGGGTAACCTCAGGCTCGATTTGGGTTGGTCCACTCAAGGTCGGCACAATAGAGGCATTCTATTGTCCACGTTCGAAAAATAGCAGGAAACCCTAGAACAAAAGAAAGGAAATACGGGAAAAGGAAAGAAACCTGGAAACCCTAGGACAATTTCGCTTTAAGTTTGCAGAAAAACAATGGCGAAGAAGAAGCTTTTTCCTTGACTCGAGTGCGAAAATGGAAAAAGAAGAGAGAAAGAGGCTTAAATAGAAGAAGGAAATGAGCAGTTACCTGAATACGAAAAGACGCCTCGGGCAGAGTTGAGGAGAAATTGATTGGACCTCTGCAGAAACACTTGAGTGTTTTTATAATCAAGAATCAACCCGAATCGCAAGGCTAGGGTTCCCTCGATTCTCGCACTAAAAACCATCCAACGGCTGGGACCAACTCCCAGATCATGACGTCAGCGCAATAATAAGCTGACCAAGTCAGCAGAAGTTGAAGAGATTATCCTCTTCTTCGAATCACGAGCAAAATGACACGTGTCATAACTGCTCCCTCCAAAAATTCGAAATTGTTTTGATTTCAAAAGAAATTACACCTCAACCCCTGAAGAATATGATATTATCATGAAAACAATTCTAGTGTCCCTAAATTAATTTATTTTTGCGGAAAAAGTCACAAATATCTCTGATTTCGCGAATTTAATTAATTTTCATCACGAATTTTTACATGATTTTGTCAAGTTTATACTATAAATAATATTTCATATTTTTTATAGTAGGGGGCTATCTGTTGATGTGCAAATTCGTTCCTTAAATAGGAATTATAAGATCATTAATTAAATTAATGGTTCAAATTAATTAAAAGCATAAGTCATGAATATAATTGAATATTTATGCAAAACGGGCTTATAAAACACGAAGCCCAGAGGCCCAATGAATATTCGACCATGTTCGGGCCCGCACAGAACCAAAAGCCAACAAGGCAAGAAGTTCACCACGAGCAGAAAATGCTCAAAGGAAATCCGAACAGAGCCTTCCAAGGGAAGAAACCCCGAACTGAGCTCAAAGATCCTACTCCAAGACAAAAATCAACACTTGGTCAAAATCCAAACATCAAACAGATTATACGACCTGAAGAACCCAAAAACTCGCCCCGGGCAGAAATTGTCAACAAAGGGATCCGAGCACAAGCATACGAAACATCCGAGCACGAGCAGACCAAGTCAACTACCTCAATTCAAACCTCCGAAGCCCGACTAGGAAAATCGCCACGATTTAAATTCAAATCCCACGACGACAAGTCAAAGTCCATCACTACGCAAGTCTCTCAGAACGTGGCCTACGTGTCAGCTCGACAGCAAACCAAGCTCCGAACTCGAAGCCATCACCAACGTACACTTCCAACGGGCAGAAACCAGAAGCTTATAAAAGCAAGGAGACAGCTCCATCATGCGTACGCAAGCATTAATTCCGAGAGAATAGAGAGATTTGTATTTTCCAGAGCTCTTCATCTTTTACTTTAGGTCAACCAGAAATTGGCTTGTGGTTTCGGTAGATCCATCTTTTTCAAAGCAATAAACGTACAGAGGACGTAGTCAACTACCGCATTGGGACGAACCTCTCTAAAAAACCTCGGTGTTCTAATCTTTTTCTTTTTCATATTTATTTTGTTACCGTCTAAAGTATTGACGACGCGGAGGTCAGAATCCACAAAATTCAGCAATATCAAATCGAAATCCCATTCACAATTCACGTGACTGTTGGTGTGTGAAAACACGTCATCACCGGTCATGGCTTATTATTCAAGAAATATGAGAATCGAGATGTCAAGATCTTTACCGACGCAAGTTGGGCTGGAGAAGCCACTGATCGAAGATCAACTTCGGGCTACTGTTCATACGTTTGAGGAAACTTAGTTACTTGGTTGTCTTCAGTAGTAGCGCCGAGTCTGAGTACCGTGCTCTCGCATTAGAAAAATAATAAGTGTTCTCCACTGGCACCCCAGAGGAGGGAGCGACGAGCTCATCGACGTTACCAAAGAAAACGACATTTTACTCTCATATTTTACCAACTACTTCCAGTACTTGATAAAATAGGGAGCTATATGTTAAGGTACGGTTTTGTCCACATCAATTCGACGAAATTCATCTATGTCGTTTATAAATTTGGGCCTTGATTGAAAAAGCCCAACACCAATAAAAGGCCTATTGACTAAGTCGAAGGGGAAATCCAAGAGAGAAGTCAAAGGAAGGGCACACAACAAAGACAAGCCACGAAGATATTCATCGACGAGGGCGTGTCTATTGACATAGCTTCGTCGATGAAGCCTCATAAGAGGACTAGAAAGGGAATGGAGCTAAGAATCAAAGACCAGCGACGAAGCTCAATTATGCGACGAGACCAGTAAGCGGACAACGAAGACGAAGGCAATGAGGAGCAATCAGCGCAGCGAGCGGCGCCACATGGTTGATGACGACAATTACGCCCACGATTGGTGCATTGCAATTAAGAAAATTATGAGGAAATTGAACGCATTTTGTAACCGACCATTTATGAGGTCAGATTTTAATTATTAAGCCTTATAAATAGTGAGCTACACGATGTAAAAAGGCGACATAAAATTCCTTGACAAAAAATATGACATAGTCATACCAAAATTCTTGAGTATCTTACTCTGATACTGCTATTAAAGAAGAAGGAGGAGAAGAAAACGAGATAACAAATAATCATAAATAAATAAAAAATAAATTCAAACTCAATTTCATCATCGTGATTTAGTTTTAACAAAAAAACTCGAACTCTGAGATAATTTAAAAACAGAATCACACCAATTGTGCATCAACCACAAAGTCAAACAACTTCAGTCAAACTACCTTGGTATGTGCAAGGTATAAAATTTTGCGAATTTCCATGCGAAATTCGTACGAAATTCGTTTTTCGCAGAAATGCGGTTCGAAATTCGTGCCCTTTCTCTGTCGTTTTACCAAATTTTGCGAAATTCGCATGGGCACGGGTGTGGAAAATCTTTTTTCGTTTTTTAGTGTAAAAATTGCGAAATTTGGTTGGAATTTTTGTAAAAATCATATTTTTGGTAGATTTCGGCAAAAACACCAATTAAACATTCGGCAAAAATAATTATACAAACACAAGAGCACTCCACTCCCCCACCCCACCCCGCCTCGCCACGGCCGGCCGGACGGCGGCGCGTGTGTGGTGGTGTAACATTTGTGTGAGTCCTTCCCCATCCACAAAATCCTATGACTCAAAGGGCCCAAACCCTTGTCCCTAATATTTGGTATATAAACATCACTAAACTCTTGTCATCTATCAATGTGGGACTTTTTGTTATTCATTCAACTAATATCACACCTTCACACTTAACATACACATACACTTCACTTAATAATTTAACTTAATATTATACACTTCAAATAATATTATACACTTAGCATACATATTAACTTCACCTAACATACATATACGCTTAATATACACATTCATTTAATATTATACACTTCAACTAATATTAAATTTGTTAACATACATATACAATTAACATGCATATTCACTTAATATTACACACTTAATTAACATACATATTAACTTCACATAATGGGCCCGTTTGGCACAGCTTAATTTTTACAAAAAATATTTTTAGTTTTAGTTTAAAAAACAATCTGATTTTGAAAAAAATCGGCAAGTGTTTGGTAAATTGTTTATAAAACAGTTGTTGCTGGTTACAAAAACTGATATAGCGTTTGGTAAAAAAAAATTATTTAGGCTAAAAAGACTAAAATAGACTAAAACCGTATTTTGTTTTTAGAAAAAACCAAAAGCTACGAATCCTAGCTTTTACAATTCATGTACAAAAATTCAAAATCGATTTTGTGTTTTTTGGAAAAACAATTTTGCCAAACACCTGAAAAGCGATTAAGTTTATTTTATAAACAAAAACAGGGCTAAATAAGCTGTGCCAAACGCACCCAATAATTTGACTTAATATTATACACTTCAACTAATAAAGTGACTTAATATTATACATTTCACCTACATATTTAAGTTACAAATATCTTGTATTTATTAAATATGTAGTTTTGAACTTATATAAATATCTTGCTTAAATACTCAAATATTTTTTACAAAATATCCGTCGAAAACCCCATCGGCATGCGGTATGCCCATGCGAAAAGTGCGGTATATGCGGCATGCGGTATGTCCTTTTTTTACGATTTGCCTATCGGCATACCCATCGACTAGCGATATATCCGTAAAACAAAAAATGCGAAACGACATCGGCAAGCGGTATTTAAAACCTACGTGATATAGTTATAGTCCAATTATATATTTTCTTAAACTTTTTAGAAATAATTAAACCAAAAGAAAAGAATCTGGCTCAGCTGGTTTATTCCGTTTCCGTTTCCGTTTCGCAAAAAACACAATTAACATGCAAAACAAAAGTCAAGGCATCGAATGAACAAGCCTATCACAGCTCGCCACGTGTACACCTGGAGTAACCCTCACGCATTACATTGTTCTCTCAGTGTGTGTCTTACTCTCACTCTCGGCCTCTCTCTCTCTCTGCTAGCACGGAGCTGGAACCGTCGCCGGAGATGGAAGCGACGCCGTTGAAGCCGGAAGCGACGCCGGCGACGGAGAAGAAGGCGCTCGGGTGGATGGAGTGGGGGAGGGGGTGGCTGAGCGTCGCTCAGGAGATGCTCTTCCAGAGAATCATGGCCAGCCACTTGCAGAACCCCATGCCTCTGCCTCCGATCAACGACCTCACCGTCGTCGTCACCGGCTCCACCAGTGGAATCGGCCGCGAAATGGCCAGGTCTCGCCGGATCGGATCCTCTCTCATTTCATTCTTAACGCTACATAATTGGCCGCATCGCGAGATTCTTTTGCGTGTTCGTATGCTTGGATATTGAATCCCTTGCTGCTCGGCAGGCAATTGGCGGAATCTGGAGCGCATGTGGTCATGGCGGTCAGGAACACGAAGGCGGCTCTCGAGCTGATCCAGAAATGGCAGAGCGAGTGGTCCGGATTCGGTCTTCCTCTCAATATGGAGGTATGAATGTTTGATATTATGCTGTTTGTTTGGGTCAACTTTCTGAAAATTGGTAATATGTAGCTTGTTTTCTAATTCTGGATAGGTAATTACAAAAGGAAAGTTGTGAATTCTTCCGAACCATTTGCTAATTGAAATCATCGACCATTAATCTCGTGTATTGGGACCATGAATTAAACGTTAATAAGCTCGAATTGTTCTGTTTCCTGAAGCTGTTTGTGTTCATTGTAGGTGATGGAACTTGATCTTCTCTCACTGGATTCTGTGGCAAAGTTTGCCGAGTCTTGGAATTCGCGATTGGGGCCGATTCATGTTCTTGTCAATAATGCTGGAATATTTTCGATTGGAGGTTAGTCCTTTACTTTTCTACAATTACATGTTGCAAGTTCATATGAAGAAAGCTTCCTTTTACATGGACAATTAGATAGTATCATAGTACTGTTTATGATATTATGTGGTAGGTGTATAGATTATCCAAATGGAGTATATCTATCTCTTATTTATGTTTTATCATATAGATGCTGGTACTGAGTGATCTATTGAATGTCCTCTGTATAGAGCCCCAAAAAATTTCGACAGACGGATACGAAGAACACATGCAAGTTAATCATCTGGGTCCAGCATTGCTTTCAATATTGCTTCTGCCATCTCTTATCAGAGGATCTCCAAGTCGAATTGTTAACGTGAACTCTGTTGTAAGTTCCAAATCAACCTTGTGTTATCTGTATGTACTAGTCTGGTAAATTTTATGTGGCTTATAGCTCCCAATACTAGATTCAGAAATTTCGGAACCATTTTTCTATTAAATTACTCTGTAATCTGTACAGAAAATTTCTTGAATTTTGACATATTTCTGGTGAACTGTCTTTTTTTTTTCTTTCTTGCTTTGGATAACTAAATATTGCTGGACTTGGCCTCTTATTTGCGCAGATGCATGCCGTTGGCTTTGTCGACACAGAAGACATGAATTTCGTTTCTGGAAGACGGAAATTCTCAAGCCTTCAAGGATACACAAGCAGCAAATTGGCGCAGGTGCACCCTAAACTTCTTATTTTACAACTTCTTTATTAGTATGGTGACTTGAGACAAAAAGTCGTTATCGATTGCCAGTTGTTGAATTAAAATGATGTCAACGGGCTTTAATTACAAGTTTACCCATGAATCTCTCAACAGCCATAGAAGGAAAGGGATATGCTATTCTCAATGGATTCTCTGTAATAACTTTACCAGGATTACCCTAAGAAGTTGAAGTTACATTTCTTTTTTCATTATACATGTGCATCTCTGCCCGGAAACACATTTTACATATGTATCTGCATTTTTTTCTTATGTTCTTATATTCTTAGTATTTAATAAATAGTTTTAATTTTTTTGTGCTCTATTGCAGGTTAAGTTTAGTAGTGTTCTCTCGAAGAGACTGCCTGCTGAATCCGGTATCAGTGTTATGTGCGTATCACCTGGAATTGTCCATACAAATGTTGTAAGTTTCTGTTTGGTCATATAAAGTAAACCGAACACATCATTCTGTACTTTGTAAGTTTCTGTTTGCTGTATGAAAGCTGCCCGGAAACTGAAAGTAGTGTAGAAAATTGAATTTACCACTTCAAATTCAGTTCTTTTAACCAAAATATGGTAGAAGTGGTAAAAGTGGCACTACCACAATCGGTAATCATCACTATACGCAGTTTTAAATTTCCGGATTCCGTTTCTTTTTACGGAATTAAATAAGTATCACTAGTGTACATTATATCATCAAACTGATTTTGAGCTGATTCCTTGGAACTTCGAAATGCAGGCAAGGGATCTGTCTAAAATTGTTCAAGCTGCTTATCATCTGATCCCCTATTTTATTTTTAGCCCGCAAGAAGGTAACAAGAACTTCTAAGCTTGTACATCCTCTCTACATTCTTACAAAGATTTTGATATGAACCCGACCCACATTTGGCCCATACCATGCCTAGAAATCGCCACGTCTTAGTCAATTATGAGTTGAACTCTCCACATCTTAGTCGATGTGGGATTGTGTTAGGTTAAGTTTTATTATGCATTAAGTTATTACCTTTTTGCTTCAGGATATTAAGAGCAGTTAAGGTACTTTGTAATAAATAGAGATCAGGTTTCCTATATCTTTTTTAGGCGCCAATCCCAATGGGGATGGCACGTTAATTTTTGGCATACTGTCTCTTAAGTCTTTAGGGAAAGCTCGGGCCGTGTTCTCGTAGGAATGGCCACTACGTTTATCTCTTTGGTGAATTTCCATCGGTTCATGTTTCTTTTCTAGGTTCCTATCAGATCCTTACAATTTCTATATGGCCACAATTTGGTATGAATGCAGGTTCGAGAAGCGCTCTCTTCGCCGCCACGGACCCTCAAGTTCAGGAATATTGTGAACTCTTGAAATCAGACGATTGGCCGACTTGCGCTTTTATCTCTCAAGATTGCCGCCCTACGAGCCCCTCTGAAGAAGCGCACAACCTCGAGACTTCCAATAAAGTGTGGGAAAAGACACTAGAGTTGATCGGCCTGCCTTCCGACGCGGTTGAGAGTCTCATAGAAGGCAATGATGTTAAATGCAGGTATGCTGCTAACCAAAAGTAACTATATTTTATCAACGTTTTATACACTGGCACGTACCTTCTCTACTTAACCTTAATTCTGTCAGATTGTAGGTTTATAGTTCGTAGTTTACGGATAAATTTGTCTTTTTAACGTTTTTCTTTTGAAAGGCGACATTGAATGCAGATACGACACTAACTGAGTGTATATCATTAACAATTTACATCCAAGCCCAAACCTTCTATAAACATTTTGTGGCAAAAATACTGAAAAGACCGGTCAAGTGGCGTATATTCCAACTTTATTTTTTCGTCGCTGCTTGTATTCCTAATGTGTGTCAAAAAGGTAAATCCTAAGTACCAAGAAGATACCAATTGGGTACCTAGTATTTACAGATACCATATCAGGAATATATACCGTGGAAAAAGAAGTGGAATTTGCCGTCACTTTTACCTAGCTTATAGGTATCTTTGCCGCAAATATTCTAAACACTAAGCTTTTAGCCTAATTAACCTTAATATTGTAGGACCATCCGTTTATAATTCGAGTTTAGGGACATAATTGTCTTTTTTAGGCAAACCATTAAACGCAGATCCTAGGTTAACCAAGAGCAACAATATTTGGTCAACAATTTACACCCAAGCACGAATTCTTCAATCATCTTTTACGCTTTTAGCCTGGCTAACTACATTAAGGAAACGACATTAAATGCAGATACAATATAATCTTGGTAATTAATGATATCCGGACCGCACAAAATTATTAATTATTATATTATGAAGGTTAATAATTTATGAGTATTTTTATTTGACGAAGTTCTACTGTATAACTAACTTAAATGTAGTACTTCAATCGTTATTTACGCTTTTGCCCATCACAACATTTTTTTGTTGTATGTCACGTTAATTCAGCGTAACTGAAAGTTCATATTCGTAGCTCAAATCTCTTGTTAATAATGCAAACGTACTTACACGCAGATACGGCGCTAATCAAGATTAACCATAGTCATTGATGCTCTATTTAGTCATTTTTGCAACGACCCGAGAAGCAAGATCATCCAAGTAAAATGTGACACATTCTTCTCCGAGTCCGACTTTGTTGCAATAGTCGGATTTCATCTCACTCACTTCCATGCTCGGTTCTGTCTGGCTCTCGGATCAGGACAAGTTGGAGAGTGAATTTTCGGCGACTTAGATATGGAAGAAGTATTGGGATCCAGTTTGCTATTTATTTAAAGTACTTTAGCTGATTGAGTTTGGTTTTGTATTAAGCTGAAATTGAGTTAATTAACTTAGCGTTGTTACGAAACATTTTTGCTGGAAAGTCCTTCCAAATCTAGTTTATTAACCTTTAAGAATAGAAACCAAAACCATATTATCTCTTAATAATGCCAAAAAAATAAATAAAAAAGATATCTACATAGAGATGTCAAATCGGTTGGGCCATGCTAGCCTTGCGTAAACGGAAACGGAAACGAGTCGCCCAATTAATAGGCTTGGCCCGCGAAAAAAGAAAGCTGTGTTTTCACCACTGCTATATTACTATACATATTTAGTATTTTCATCCTCTTTTTGATGCTAAACACAAGTATTGTAACTTGATCTATATTTTCTGTTCAATTTTACTCTTGCACAAGTATTGCTTGAATAAAAACAGCGTTTATTTCAAAAAATGACATTATTTCACACATTTAAGAAAGTAGAATTGTCAAATTATGTACAAGTATACAGCACGTGACTCTGTTTAAAAATGTTTTGAGTAATCAAATTATATTTCTCTAAAATTAATAATTCGAGAATCAGACTCCTTGAATGCTACACATAATCTATATTTCAATGCATTTGATTCGTTCAATAACTAATTGTAAAAATATATTCGAGTAAAAATGTATTTCCATTAAACATTTACTAACAGTTTAAAAGTAAAGAGAAAGTGTGAAATAATTCTTGTCTATATATATAAATTTCAGAAGATAGTACATAAATATTAAATAACGAGTTGATATATTATTTGTTTTATGTGACCTTTACGATCCGACCTTAGCTCAGTTGGTAGAGCGGAGGACTGTAGTTGTTAACAGCCATCCTTAGGTCACTGGTTCGAATCCGGTAGGTCGGATACTTCTTTTTGTTTTTTTGCCACGTCATCTCTCCCCCTCTTCTCTCTCTCCGCGCATTTTAGCATCTGGTATAGGAAGCGCGCATATTAGCACTGACCAAAGCTTCGCTCCCCAGATTCACTCTCGCTCCTGCAAATCATGGTGAGAACTTCTCTCTCTCTCTCTCTCTCTCTCTCTCTCTCTACTTTTCCGTTTGTTTATCGAGAAAATCTGGAAAATCCAGGGATCATCTGCGCTTCGAACTCGCTCCTCCGTCTCTTGATTTCTCGAGATCGCATGAGAAATCTTCGTTCATACTCGTTTTAGGGCTATAAATTTATATTGAATTTGAGCGATTTCGTGGTGTGTTTGTGAATCAGGCGAGCTCGTCGTTGAGGTTGTACTTGACCTGCATAAGGAATACTCTTGAAGCTGCAATGTGCTTACAGGTACTTGTAATTCGATCTTTTTCATGAACTGAATTTTGATGTAAGAGTTGCCATCATATCTATATCGAATTCGTCAATATCTTCCTTTGTATGCTTGAAAATCACTGTGTTTAAGCATTTGTGACAGTTGTGAGAGTAATATCATCGATAAACGAGTATTCATTCTTAGTAATGATATTAAACCCGTGATCGATAATGCCGTTTTCTTTACAAAACGTGCTTGAAGTCATAAATGTACTTTGTTAAGTGAAGTTTTGTAGAAGAAGTAAATTTATATGTTGGTGTCGGGCTTTTGGTATATATGTTCGTTTCCGTGCAGAACTTTCCGTGTCAGGAAGTCGAGAGACATAACAAGCCAGAGGTTGAGCTCAAGTATGTTCATGAGATTTAGATTCATTTTGGAGAACTATTGATATCTATCTATTTTTATTGGTAATATTTTCCGTCTTCTTTTGCAGGACAAGCCAAGAACTCCTTCTGAATCCCGTAAGAATCGTCTTTGCTGAGATAAGAGACACGGTTCACATGTTGATATGTTTAGTTTTTGTTAGTTTGAGAAATAAGTCATTATGGGCAGAAAAAAGAAAATGGCATATCTGGCTCTTCTTTTTGGAATATAATGGCCATTGCTCGTAGTCATCGCCCCAATTCACTTGCTTAATATACTTAGATACAATTTTGTGTGCTTTTTATTGTTTCAGGTTTTAATTTGTAGGAACGAGGCTGAAAAATGTTTGATCGAGACATCGATTAATTCACTACGGATAAGCCTCAAGGTGACCATGAATTCCCCTCACAATTCATCGATTATTGATGCTAACATTTTAGGATCAACCGAGTATTATGTTACGTCCTCTTTCAATTTTAGAGGATTTCCTTTCATTAACGTTTACGTTTTGTACTTGCATAATTTTCGTCCGATAGGTTAAGCAATCTGACGAACTCGAGAACATACTAACAAAGAAGTTCCTCAGATTTTTGTCGATGAGAGCGGAAGCGTTTCAGGTGTTGAGGAGAAAGCCAGTGCAGGTATTTCTAGGGCTTTAGTTGCAAAATGGATTTAAATACTCATATAAAACTATATGAAATTCAAATAATTCGGTTATTTAAATACTCGTATTTGTCGGTTTTCGGTGCAGGGATATGATATTAGCTTTCTTATAACAAATTACCACTGTGAGGAGATGCAGAAGCACAAGCTCATCGACTTTATCGTTCAATTTATGGAGGCAAGAACTTTACTTAATCCGATAAAATTGTTCATTTAACTGTTTTTGGATAGATTTAGTAAGGATTCTTGGAGTAACGCGATTGAGCTCATATAAATCCTGCATTTGTGCGTCACGGTCCCAAGATCGAGATCTTGTTACGGGCCTACAAACGAGGAGTGTTTTCTTGCCTATTTTGACTGACATTCTACAGAAAAACTACGCTGATTTACAAATAACTTGTGGAATAATTCTCCGATATTTCTCTCATTGCTTAGGGCTCTTCAAATAAAGCCGAAGATTACAACTTAATGGGCCAGGCCCAAACCCTACATATAATACAATAATATAAAACCGAAAACATAACTAAATAATTTAAAGAATGTAATTGAATAACAACCATACTAAATCAACATAAATTATTGCAGATGAATTATCTCTAATGTGCTAGGAAAAAGCATTTTTGGTTCTCATTCTCTTGTTTCCGAGTTCGAATCTTGTTCATAGGAAAAAGCATTTTTGGTTCTCATTCTCTTGTTCCCGAGTTCGAATCTTGTTCATACAGTTTTGCAATCGGCTTTTTTTAAGGCCTTGAGTTCTCATTTGCAGGATATTGAGAAGGAGATTAGCGAACTTAAGATGTCGGTTAATACACGTGGCAGGCTGGTGGCTACCGAGTTCTTAAAGCAGTTCATATAAGTCCCTACCTTCATTAATCGCTCTCTTGCTCATCCGGATTTTTTTTCTTCTTCTCAGAAACCGATTTCACTCGAATTTGTTGTAATTATCAATCTTATTTAGCTGGATGGGAATTTGCAAAATGTAATCGAGTAAGTTATATGTCACGATTATTAATAGGGACTTGCAAAATGTAATACGGTTTTGACGTAACCGAATTTTAGGTATTAGAAACCTAGGTCTGGATTTTAAAGGATACTCCAGTTTTTTTAATTATGTCAGGCACGGTCAATATTGTTCTTGTTTTAGGCACAGATGTGGTCAAACCGGTAAATGTGATGCTCTATTTTACCTCATAAAACCGAATATTGCGTTTTCAATATTTTTTTTCAAGAAAAAAAGAAGAAAAAAAAGAAGAGATATCCTAGTTTTATTGTAAGAATAGATTCTCATTTCGGTTCGGGGGCGACCGGCTCCCTCCCGGAAAAGGCTTTTATTTATACTAAAAGTGACTAAAATCAAAGTGGAAAAAATTTAAAAATTAACTTTTTTCAATATAAAGTTTGAAAATATTTAAAATTTTCATTCAAATATATACTATTAAATGATTAATATTCATAATAAATACTAGAAATATTAGTTTACGGCTATTTCGTTTGTATACCCGTCAATTATTAGTATAGCCGTTTAATTATGTTTTCTAAATCTAGTTTTGGTTATGTATTTAGAAAATTAAAATTAGAATTCATGCTTTTTTTTTAAATAATAATAAAAAAATTAAAAAAAAATGTGTTTTCTACTTTATTTCACATTTCACATGATTACCTTCTTTATCTCTCATCTATAACTATTTTAATATACATTTTATTATTATTATTATTATTTTTCTACGAATCTCGAATGAACTCGTAATATATATTATTGAAAAGCTTAAGCCATTGAAAAGTAGGAAGCAATAGCTTTGACGTATTTTTTTAAAATATTATTTTTTATTTATTTTATTACAACCTAACTAAATTAAAAAATAATTACACAAAAAACATAACCAAACGGTTACGAAAATTCGATCAATTAACCCACAAATCTATATCTATATATTATAAAAGGAGGAACTCACAAGTTGTCTTATTGATTGTGGAGAAGGTATTGAGATTTAGAATTCTTTTACAATTTAGAATTTTTTAGAATTTTTTTTAAGCACTTGAGAATAATGTATTGAGATTTGTCTTTTTTTAAGAGTTTCTAATTTTTTAAAAGTATTAATTATAATTAGTGCATATTTCTTTTAAAGCTTTTGTTATTTATAACTAATTCAGTATAGTGAGATTAATACATTGAATGAAATTGCAAGTGGAATTGCAAGTGTCACATATTATTACCACCAAATTAATATAGTGAGATTGATATACAATTTTATTATTGATTAATATACACTCACGAATTGCAATATTTATGTTATATAAACGTCTCTTTCATGTATCATTTTTGTCTTCTTCTTTTGATTTACTTTTTCCCTACGATTTATTTTTATCATCTCATACAATTTGTTTATTAATTTCCCTACGTTATCTTTTCTTTTGTAATTTCTTTTATAGTAGACTTTTAGTTCAATAAAAAAGTATTGAAAAAACTTTTTTTATAGAGAATTTGCAAAAAGAATATATATATATATATATGTCATTAAAATAAAACGAACTTTGGCTTTTCCTGTTCTTTAAAAATAGAATGATGTTTAGATTCTTCATATATCCTTAATATAATGTCTAAATTCATTTAATACAAATTAATGTCATTTATGTTCATTTTATTTGCAATACTCTATAAATAGAGTTTCTTTAGGATGAAATACCACATAAAAGCAACAATTCTATCTCTTATACTCAAAATGTTATCGACAAATTCAATTAATAATATTTTTATTTTTATTATTTTCACTCATCTTTTGTTTTGGCATTCAAGGAGTGTCTGTGAGAAAGTTTGAAGAGGATCAAACGGAAAAGAATCACCATCCACGAATCCGACAAAGAGTGTGCACAACACAACACGAGGGCCTATCTTAAGTAAGTTAACGGGTAAGTTACAAACTGTGTTAACTAATTATTTTTAGGGAGCTTAAGATAACTAGCCATCTTAATGTTTTGAAATTGTTAAAATAGCCATTGTTTGGTTAATTTTGTGACATAGCCAATAAACCACATTAACGCATATAAAATGACTTATCTACCCTTATTATTAATAATAATTAATATTAAATTCGAATTAACAAAATAATTTAAATTTTATTTTAATAATTAATACGAATTTATATTAAATTTTTAAAAATTAATAAAATAATAAATTAGGAAACAAATATTTGAATTCCAAATTTAAAAATAAATTTCAAATTTAAATATAAAAAACGTTTTTCACTTTTTGAAATAGAAATTCAAATTTCTTAAGTAACATTAATTCAAATTAACCATATTAATAATTCAAACCAATTTGAATTAAAAAACATTAACCAAATTTACAATTCGAATTAGCATATATTTACACGAATAAATACAAATAAACAAAAAAAATACAAAAATAAACGTGAAAAACATCTCCATTATCGTAGAAAAATACATTTCTACATGAATTAACAAATAATTACACGAATTAGTAGACATAAACACGTCAAAAAGATAGTAAAAAACAAAAAACTGAATTAACACGAATAAACAAAAATTAACACGAAACCAGAGAAAAAAATCAATATCGAGCCGACACCGACGCTCGCACGAATCAGAAATTTGCACATATCAGAAGGTTGAGGAGTCGCGATCTGCAGCTCCCGATTTAAGGTGTGGCTGGAAGTTTTTTTTTCGATCCCGGAGAAGCGATGGTGACGAAGAAGCAATTCACGATTTGCAGTCCCCACTATCGATGAGCAAACGCAACGGGACTTGAGGTGTGGGAAACCGAAGAATGAGTGCGGAAGGCAACATCGATCATCGAAGCCGGATCTGCGTTGGCGTCGGAGAGAGAATTTCCCTTTACCATCAATGGCGCATCACGGCGATGCGATCGGCACGACGCCTATCGGGATCTGAGTGTCGGCTATGGGATTTAGATCGAAGAAGAAGAAGAAGAAGAAGAAGAAGAAGAAGAAGAAGATTGATTCTACGTATCCTTTATTATAGGAAATAATTTTTTTTCGAATTAATTATAAAAAATACGAATATACAGCTCTATGATTCAAATTAATACCTAAAATCATGGAACTTTTTAACAAGATTCCAAATTATACGTGAGTTTTAAATGAAATAAATTATTCATTAATATATTAATCGATAAATAATATGGTGAGGGGTAAAATAGGTATACAAATATGGGAGCTTAACGCCACATCATATCAAATGGCTATTTTGGAAATTATAATCATACGTTTGATAAAACGCAATCCAAACGTAGTAAGAAGGCTATTAACTATGATTTCTCTTATTTTTAAGCTCCACTAATGAGTTTTTTTATTTGTTAGATTTGTGTTGCTATTACATAATAGAGTAGTAAGTATTTACATCCAATTGATAAAATATTTATTAAAAAATATGTTTCTTACTCGGTTTTTTATTACAGCTATTGACTTTCCACTCTTTATGATATTTGTAAAAAAAAATTATTGAAATATTGCATACTATTGAAAGTTTTTTTTTTTAATGACATACTATTGAAATATTGCATACTATTGCAAGTTAAAACTTGGATCTGGTATGCTGCTTCTTCTTCTTCTTTTTAACAATTTCTTTGCTTGCAAATTTTTAGTTTTCAAGCTCTCTAAACTATGCCGTTTATTTTGGGTTTGGGTACATGTTATCTCTTTGATTCATATAGATTTTGTATATGATTATTTTTACTCGATTTTCAACTTCGATAGCAACTCGCTTTCTTTGCTAAGTATCCATGGTGAGTTTTTCTTTTAGTTTAAGAACATATATATTTTTTTTCTTCTTCAGATATTTACATTTTTGTGTGTTCTTTTATCTTAGAAATTGTATATGTATATATGTTTAATTTCCACATATTTTCTTAGGTGAACGATTTCGCTGATGTTTTGGAATCAATCACGACTTAAAGAGAGTATACTCGATGACGACATGACAACAAATTGGGTAATCACCCCCACGTGAAAAGAGCGAAAAAACGAGCGAGCCTGAATCAATGATTAATGTCAATAAGAACAAACTGGGAGATATGGAAGTAATTTGAAGACACTATTGATATTTATCACTATTGTGTTCATTATTATTGTAAAAGGTATATATCATGAGTTAAGTTTCTTTTTTATTAAAGACATATAACATCTTGGTTCTTTCCATCTCAATTATCTTTTGTTCTCTCTAACATGTTTCTTAGATTCTTAATATTTGTTAATTAATCGTTTCCTTATTTTCTTACCCACAAAATTACTCTATAAAATAATGCACATTAAGGTATAGTTTAACTTTATTTATTGGGTAGTCCTTTTGTGTTTAATCATATGTAAAATTGTATAAGATATATATGAAAGGAGGGCTTAGAATTTCACTCTGTTATAATGTCTTATACTAGAGCAAAGTGTGATTTTTTCCATTAGAGAGCTAGAAATTTAAATCTAAAACTATATAAATATTACTTTTTTAAGGTTCATAATCTACATTTAAATATGTTTTTAGCTTTAGGTTCTCTTTCTAAAACGTAGACGTTTGTGTCTATTTAGATACATGCATATTAGAATTATATATATATATATATATATTATTTTTAAGTAAAAAAAGTTAAAGATAGTTAAGGGATTTTTTTTTTATGACTTTTGGAGTTTTTATCTCATTGATTTCAAAACTCCCATCCACGTAAAATCATAAAGAAATTATTGTTACTCATATTATATATTAAACTTACTGATTGTAAATGCACCAATTGTATTTATGTTAAATAACCTTAGAAACTGTTGCTAAGAGATTTTTTATTATTGTGTTGAAACTCATTATTAATGCATCGTAATATTAATTTGATCAAAGCCCTAAGTCATAATGCACGTATTTTTAATTATTGTGGTGAAACTCATTAAAATAGCAAAAAGACTATTACAGAGGTAAAAATGCATATTAAAAAGTCACAAAAGAGGGTCTACATCAATTTGATTAATAAATAATAATTATATATATATATATATATATATATATATATATATATATAAATGAACTTACGGTGATGTATAATTCTTTGGTTCGATATCAAAAGTCCTACTGATGCACCATTATAAACAAATAAATAACATATAAACTAGGGAATTAACTCCACTAATTTAAAAAGTCACTTTAACGTGTGTATAAATATATATACATAATCTAAGTGTTGACCACTGAGCCTCCCGTTGACTTCCCGAGCCAGCTGAAGATTGAGTCGTAGCTCAATCCCAATCCTGAAAGTACATAACTTAAAAGGTTATGATCAGGGAAAGATCCTAACTGACTACCGAGCCTAACTATGTGCCTATCTAACAAACTTAGAGTACGTATAAAAAGGCTAAGGAAGAGTCAGTTAAAGGGGGATCGGAGAAAACCTGCATGCAAACCCTAGAGAGAGTTTCTTACAAGAAATCGCAACCCAAAAACACTTTGAGAGTGCGTTACGCCTAGATCTAATCCTAGAGATCTAGGGTTTCTCAGAAACCAAGACAAGGAAGAAGACGATAGAGAGAAGAAGAAGAGATCTGAAGAGTACCTGGGGTTCGGGTGAAGCCGGAGGAGCTGAAGAAGCCACGGAAGCCCGGTACTCGGCGAGAGCGAACTCCATCTTCCACTTCTCCATCTCGTAATAGAACAATATTTGGTGATAGAGCATATAGTTCCATCAGAAATATCAGCATTATACTAAAGTGCAAAATATTGATAATTTCATAACTACGAAGCATATTAAAGTTTAAAACACAAAGATAACAACCTTCATACTAAATTACTATTTCGAATTAAAATTTAACTTAATCAAAATACTCTCACGACTTTAAAATTTACGGGAGTGAAAAAAAAAACGATAACACTTAAAGAAAACACAATATCACTAATAATCACGATAATATCACTGTATTCATCGTATTTTATTAAAATAATACTCACGAGATGGTTAAAGAATTTTTATTTTTCACCCCCTCTATATAGATATTTTCATATTAAAATATACCGAACACTTAAATGTTTATTGGAGAATTGAATGTTAATTATGCCAGAAATAATCACGAGCTAAGTATGATGATTGAAATATATATAAAAAAGATATATATATATCTTTTATAATTATTTTTTTTAATCAGTGATGAAGATTTTGGGATAGTAGTTACGTTGCTCTATATATTCAAACATTTACAAATATGTAATTATATTTAAAAAAATATAAATACGGAAAAAGTCTCAAAAGTTTGATCAATCGAGGTAACAAAGTTTTAAACTAAAAAAATAACAACATAAATTTCAAGTCAACAAATGTGAGGCAATACATTTTTCTTTCTAATTTGAACGTAATCTTTAAGTTACAACAAATAATTAAATTATTAATTTTTTATCAAATATATCGCGCGGTGCCCGTCTACTAGTCTCGCGATATACCCAGTGACGCGATTCTCGATTTTGGAACTCTTAAACATTGAGTGGGATCAATTTAAGTAGACGAGCGTGTGTAACTAAACCCTTAAACCCTAGTTTAGTTCGGTTGGGGCTTTACAGGGAGCTCTCTCTGTCTCTGCCATGGAAGGTCACCAACGGGGAAGACAACCAGAGCAAGACCAGGATCAAAATCAACGACCAACCCATCTTCCACCTCGCTTCCCCAACCCTAATTTCGCCTTCCAAAACCCCAACCCCCATCCCTACCACTACAACCCCCACCAGCCATGGCAGCAGCACCAGAACCCCGCCTTCTACGCCGGTTACCAGCCGCCCTTCCCGAGCCTCTTCCGCCCCGATGTGGCGTTGGTCGACAGCGCGGCGAGGAAGGCCTGGGCGGACCTCTGGGCCGGAGGCGAAAACGTCTCGGCGTGGAGGGTCTCGCAGGCGGCTCTGGTGGCGCTCAATGTCGATACGTGGGGCTCGCTAGGGTATCAGATGCAGCAAGTTCCGTCGCTTCATAGCCTTGCTCTCGTCGAAGGGAAGGTACTTTTGATTGCCGAAGAATCTCATAGCTTTATAACACTAGTTGCGGTGAAATTTCTATCCCGTTGACCCGGTTTTGGCCCGGAAAAATCGGGGAATAAGTGATGGTCCCGGTTTCGGTCGTGTTTTGAAAAACAACCGGCTTTTTTGGAACCAGAACCGGGACTCTGATGGGCCCGGTTTTGGGATGCCCGCAAACCCAGGCCGGGCCGAAAAGGGCCAAAAGCCCGGTAGCCGGTCCCAGTATATCTTATTGTTGTTGTTAAGTCAAATATATGTGGAATTGGAAGATTGGGAATTATGTGTATTTTATATAATATGAATTGGGTTTCTTAAACTCTGTTTATAGGCTTCTATTTCTATATGGAAGAGTTTTGTTATTATCGTCACCCGGGTTTTATATTCATAATTATCGAAACTTAACTTACTGTAGCGGTGTTATTATGGTATCCCGGAATCCAGAATTCCAGGGATTCCATTTTTGAAATCCATAACCAGAATTCCACTTCCGGGATGAAAAAAGGAACCCGAAATTACGGTTCGTGTTTCTTAAGGAACTGGAATTCTGGATATCGAAATTCAGAGTTGCGAGGAATAAAGGTACCAAGAATTCCGGTTTAGTTAATAACTTATATGTTCATTTGATTTAATAACGGCTAACATTGTCCCTCTTTTTTATTTTTATTTTAAATAAGGGCCAAATAATCTTGACCGATGGATCTGACAATCCATATTAATTAGCGATAATGTAATTTTAAAAAAATTCCGGATTCCATTTCTTTTAAAATCCGTTATTGCAGGCTCTGTGTTTTATTTTGAATAAAAAATGAGGAACCAGATCGATTCCTTCTTTATTTACAACACTAACTTACTGATTCCAAAAGATATGCCTGATTATAATTAATTTTGTTTATCTTTTTTGTATGTAGATAAATGCATATATCCACTGCTTTGTGGCTGCTCAAAGTATCGCGACCTTGCACGATTTGGAAGTAGAAATTTGCAAGGAGGAAGGTGTTGCGGTATTCCAAGACTTGGGTTTGGGCCCGTTGTTTCGACACCCGCTAGTTCTGTATTATTTCTCATTGCCTTCGGATTTTACCGAAATTTTCAACATAACGACCACGCAGACCGTACAACTACTCAGAGAGTTCTTGAACACTATTCAGCATAAAGAAATTAGGGTTGATGAATTTATAGATTTCGTTGCTAATGCGAGAAAGGTTGCTGAAAAGTCGAAGCTTGGTATAGTTATTCGAGATTTCGGGTATGTAACACTTTTTTCTTCGCTATATCGTCTTGGATAGAAGTTGTAGGTAGTAGTAAATGTTGTTAATATGGTATCCCCGAAATGCGGAATTCCAGATTTTTAGAATGCAGTTTTGTCTCGATAATTGCGTACTGTAGTCTCAGTTTTTTCTATGGTGGCATTGTTTTATATGATACATCTTTTGTTCAACATTATATCACACGTGGCTCATCTGAACAAATTCTGTTTCACAGGGCCCTCGTGACAATTATGCAGAAGGCCTGTAATTTCGAAGCTTCTGTTTTAAGAAACCTTGAAGAGGCGGTTAAACTGAACAGAGAAGCACATGCAGAGTTAGGAAACCTTGAAGAGACGGTTACACCAAACAGAGAAGCACATGCACAGTTAGGAAAACGTAAAGAGACAGTTAAACCAAACATAAAATCCCATGAAAAGTTAGGAAAACACAAAGAGAAGGTTAAACCAAACATAAAAAAACGTGATACGCGCCCTCTTTTTACAATGCTGAAGAAGGAACTAGACCAACGCTTCGACTCCATTTCTCAGCGCGTCGAGTCGTTTTCCCCAATCAAGAAGGGGTTTTGTGGCAAACACACTAGATTTGTATCATCATCGAGTTCAGAGGAAGCTGAACCGAGCAACGACTCTTCATCTGAAAACGACAGTGACTATTCCGAAGAAGTATTCTCGCCAAAATCGGGTGTAAATTCTGAGCGAGGCAGTAGTTGCCCTTACCCATCTGTCAATGAAGAGATGACACGCCTCGGTTTGAAAGCCGAAACAATGGCCAAACCTTTGTCAGCTAGTGACAAACAAAAGCAATGTAAGAGTAGCAGATCGAGCAAAAGAAAGAGGCAACCTCGAGAAAATTTGACCAACTCTTCGACCAGACCCTCCAAATTGAGGAAGATAAATAGCAGCGGTTTGAGTGTTGGCTCTGAAAAGAAGGCAAGTATAAATTTTAAAGAGGAGTTTCAGCTTTCTGACTCTTCTCTGAAATTGTTTGTTGGCATCTGGAAGGAGAGATGTCAAGGAGTTAATGTGTTGGAGGTATGCTTAAACTCTTCCATCATGTTGATATATGTATATATAAACACACACACACACACACACGTTAATGTAAACGGATTTCGAGTAATGAATATGCGAAAGCTGAGATACAAACTTATCAATAAATATTCATCATCTTTTATTTTATTTTATTTTGTGCCCCTTATGACCAATTGTTTCTAAGATAATACTTTTGAAGGAAAAATTCTCATCGGCTCTTGTTGCTTGTAGGCACTTAAAAGGATGCTTCGGTTTTATAAAATTCGAGATCGGAGGGGGACGTGGAAGATGTATACAACTTATCCATTCATTGGAATATTACATGTAGCTGTGAGTTAACAATTTTTTTTGCTTTTTTTTTTATCTAAAATCAAATTGTAGAAAAGAAGAAGAGAGTATATACACATTTATGATGTACAATTATGTGTTGATGTCTAAAATTGGTCATCACATATTGCAGTTCTCATCTATTACATTAGGATTATGGGATAGTATCTATGACACGGTCCAAGACGTCGGTCAATCTAATGTTTCAAAGCCACTCATTAGTGATGCTTGTGAATATGAAAACATAGATGTTGAACCAACCTCAAAAGATGCATTGGTATTAGCTGGACGGATTTTCGATCGTACAAATGGTGAGTAAATGTGGAATTTCATCTTAATAGTTCTATTTTTATTCTTTATAACTAGACTCATCGGTTGCTAACAATAGTCTCATAATATAATCTTGTTCAGTAATTACCTTTGAGTAAGTCATCTGTTGCGTGCAAGTTAATATTTTTCGTAATCTGTAACATGTAAGGGGCAATGTGCTATTTTGTATAAGTACAGAGGTCGTTGTTGCCAAAGTTTAAGTTTTCGGGGGCAAAATGCACCGAGATGCAAAGTTCGGGACTCTTCAATTTACTAGGATATTCTGATATAGGATTAAGTTTCAAGGTTCACGAAGCTAGTTATAAACTCTACTTTATTGCTTCTGATGACTAAATCGGTATTTGTTTCAGTTGAAGATATAATCAATAAGCTGGCTGAATATCTAAAGCATACTCCCAAAGACTCGAGAAACGACATGTCATTGACTAAAGGTAGATTCAGCGTATTGAAAGAGCTTTCCAATTTTGAGAATTGGCTAGTCGATCAATTTTGTGTCAAGGAATTTAGAGCCCTTGGTTACGGGGATTTTCTTCCGTTTATGGAAAAACACGCTTCTCTGCTACCACATGAGTTATGTGGTTTCTTAACTTGCAACGCAAGCCAGGACAAGGACAGCCCTTTGGAGGTTTGCATGATGCATCGACAGTTGGTCACGTTACTATCGCAAGCTTCACACAATATATGGGTTAACAGAAAAATTACCGAGCAAGATATTCTTTCGCTTCTCACGAAGCAGTTTCCGTTGATCTCTTTCAAAGTTGCGACTAATGGTTCTTTAAAAGATTTCTTAAGTGCAGCGGTGAAGGACGGGAATTCTTTGTCTCCTAAATCTGTTATATTTTCATTAACATTATGTAAGACACCCGATACTTCAGAATCGTCAGTGCCTAGCAAAAGCTTACTAGAAAACTCTTCAGTGAAATTTGACAGTGACCCCGATATTCAATCTCGGGAAATAGTAACCTCCAAGGATGCAATAAACGTTCTGCTAAAAGCGCCGATGTTGTCAGATATGAACTTATGGTCACATTGGGATCTTCGATTTGCTCCTTCGCTCGGTCCTCTTGTGCCATGGTTGTTAAAAGAGGTAAAAACAGATGAGATTTTGTGTTTGGTGACCAAAAATGGAAAAGTTGTTCGAATCGATCCTTCAGCTTCTGCTGATTCATTCTTGGAAGCTGCAATTCAAGGATCTTCCTTTGAAACGGCAGTGCAATTGCTCTCTCTCTTCTCCATTGTAGGAGGGCAGGAACACGTTTCGGCTTCACTTTTGAAATGCCATGCTCAACATGCTTTTAAAGTCATCTCAGAGAATTCTCTTGAAGATGGTGAATCGAATAATTGTGATAATTCTCTTTTCAATAGGGAAGTGTTACAAAAGAATTCCACCGTTGCAAGGTTTATCCTTGATTGTCTCCTTTACATGCCCTCAGAAACCCGTGCATTTGGTGCTGATGTGTTTCTTCACGCTATGCAAGCTGTTGTGAAGAATGCCACTTCAGCTATCTTATGTGAATGCAGCCAAATCGATCAGCGCCTCATGCTTCATGAACTAGGGTTTTCGCTCGGTGTGGTTGAGTGGATCGATGATTTCCATGCATTTTGTTTGAAGGGTGAGAATAATTTGGGCACATATGAAGAAGCTACACAAAACCCTAGGGATAATACTCATAGGCAAGATGTGTCGAAAAATTTCTCCACTTCCAAAGGAAGTACAAAGGTTTCGGTAAGTGAAGATATAAAAACAGGCTCATCACTTGGTGAGGTGATGAGCAATGTCGGAGTCTCAGACAATAGAATCAGTGGAGAAGAAGATGCGGATCTCGTTGTTGAATCCATAAGGAGAGACGAATTTGGTCTGAGTCCGAGCCTTTCGAGTGTTGAGAGTGGCTTGCTGAAGAAGCAACATGCTCGCTTAGGGAGAGCTTTGCACTGTCTTTCACAGGAATTATACTCTCAAGATTCACATTTTATTCTTGAACTGGTAAGTACAAGTTTATTTCTTCATCATAAATTATTGCATTCATTACATTTATTATTATTTTTATAATAATTTTTCATTACGTATTGTTATTTAATTATGTACGAATTTGTTCCGGGCTTGGGGTATCTATGTTTTAAGGTTTGGGCCCGGCCCACTAGGCTGTTATATTTTGGTCTATTTAGAGACGTTAAGTGATTGGGACTGATAGCCAATAGCCATTCACGAGAAACTTAATCTGTCTTAAAAGAGAAGATTTGAGTTTTGTGAAGGTTTGCGGAGCTCCCTTCTTGAGATCGGGTTCTGGGTCACAACACAAAAATATTTGGTACATTATTCTTCTTGTCTTAAGTGTACCTTATGGTTCTTTATTCCTCAGGTCCAGAATGCCGACGATAACAATTACCCTGAAAATGTAGAGCCAACTCTCACATTTATTCTTCAAGATTCGGGTATCATTGTTTTAAATAACGAGCGTGGTTTCAAGGCCCGAAACATCAGAGCACTTTGCGATATCGGAAGTTCAACAAAGAAAGGATCTAACAACGGATACATAGGGCAGAAGGGTATCGGTTTTAAATCAGTTTTTCGGGTATGTATAGATTGTTTCGTTTGTTTGTAAAAGTTCAATTACTCTTGTTGAAATAATATGCTTACTGTTGATTATGATGTTTATTTCTTTAGTTTCGTTTGTTTGTAAAAGTTCAATTACTCTTGTTGAAATAATATGCTTACTGTTGATTATGATGTTTATTTCTTTACTTTTATGTTTTATTATACTTTAGCTAAATTAAGTTCAATTAAGGGTAAATTCGTAATCTACCTGTTCGAAGTTAAACTGTGTATCTTTGTTTTAGAATCATTAATATTTTTTTACCTAAGTATTGGAAATGCTTACTGCCGGGTTACCTACGTATCGGAAATGCTTACCGGGCTTGACTTATTACTAAGCAAAATGTCTTTTTATCTTATAAAGCCTAAAAATAATCGAATCTTGTTTTTGTATTTGGTAGATCACGGATGCTCCAGAAATTCATTCCAACGGTTTTCATGTGAAGTTCGACATAAGCGAGGGTCAGATCGGTTTTGTTTTGCCAACAGTCATACCTCCATGTGACCTTAAGCTATTCAGCAGACTCGCATCAAGTGATTTCGACCGAGTTGGTTTCAACGACTGGAACACGTGCATTGTTCTTCCTTTTAAATCAAAACCATCCGAAGGAAATGCTATGAGGAGCGTTATGTCGATGTTTTCAGATCTTCATCCATCTTTGCTCCTCTTTCTTCACCGCCTGGAGTGTATCAAGTTCCGCAACCTTCTGGAAGATTCCGTCGTTGTCATGAGAAAAGAAATTGTCGGGGATGGAATCGTCAATGTCTCATACGGAGAAGAGAAAATGACGTGGTTCGTCGTTTCTCAGAAAATTAGGTCCAAATTCATACGCCCTGACGTGGATTCGACGGAGATTTCAATAGCTTTTACGCTTCAAGAATCATCTGACGGTGTTTACAGCCCGCTTTTGAGCCAACAGCCTGTATTTGCCTTTCTTCCTTTGAGAACTTACGGCTTGAAGTTCATTCTTCAGGGAAATTTCGCTCTTCCTTCTTCTAGAGAGGAAGTTGACGGAAGTAGCCCTTGGAATCAGTGGTTGCTTTCAGAGTTTCCGGGTTTGTTTGTCCAGGCAGAGAGATCTTTCTGCAATCTTCCGTGCTTTAAAGATTTCCCCGGAAAAGCTGTAACCGCTTTTATGAGCTTTGTTCCACTTTCGGGGGAAGTGCACGGTTTCTTTTCGAGTCTTCCTAGAATGATTATTTCCAAGCTACGCTCTTCGAAGTGCTTGCTTCTTGAAGGTGAAAACAAGGAGTTTGTTCCTCCATGCAAGGTCTTAAGAGGCTGGAGTGAAGAGGCTCAGTCAATTCTCCCACGCGGGTTACTTCACGAGCACCTCGGTCTCGGTTTTCTGGATAAAAATGTGACTCTATCCGATTCACTAGCTAGGGCTTTAGGTATTGAAGAGTATGGACCTAAAGTTCTTGTCCAATTTATTGCGTCCTTATCTCGTCAAGAGAGTGGACTGAAGTCAATGGGTTTCCGCTGGTTGTCGTCGTCTTTGACCGAACTCTACTCTATGATGGAGCATTTCCCGGGTAAACCTGTATATGATTCCGAAATGGAAACGGATATTGTGAATTCTCTTAAGAGAATTCCATTTATCCCTCTCTCAAACGGGTCACTTAGTTCGGTAGATGAAGGTACGATTTGGATTCAGTCCGACTCATCAAGCTTTGGTTCTGATAATGAGCACAAAATCGAGTCTTTTCCTTGTATATATGCCAAACTTCGTATTGTAAATCCCGTGCTGCTCTCTGATAATGGATCATCACATAGTGATTTGATAGTATCTGACAAACTCACCTTGATGCTTCATAAAATCGGCGTGCAACGATTATCTGCCCACGAAATCATAAGGGTGCATATTCTTCCGGCAATATCTGATGAAAATAGCTTGAAGGATCGGAACCTGATGATAGAATATGTTTGCTTTGTGATGTCCCATTTAAATTCTAGCTGCCATGATTGCCATATTGAAAGAGAGTTCATAATGTCGGAGTTACAAAATAAAGCCTACATTTTAACCAATAGCGGCTTTAAGCGACCTGCCGAAGCTTTTGTTCACTTTAGTACCGAGTTTGGAAATCCGGTCGACACAACTAAGCTGTTTGCTTCAGTTGATATTAGATGGCATGAAGTTGATTCTGCTTATTTGAAGCATCCAATTACGCAATCACTTCCTTCAGGACTAACAAAGTGGAGGGAGTTTTTCCAGGGAATTGGGTTCACGGATTTCGTTAAAGTTATTCAGGTCGAGAAAACGCTCGCGAGTATTTCTCATACTCAATTGAAAAACCCGGTTCCAGACTCTATTTCCCTTGGCTCGATGGTTAAAGACTGGGAATCTCCTGAATTGGTTAAGTTGGTATCATTATTTTCGAGAGATGGTAACATAAAAAGTTGTGAATATCTCTTGGAGGTTCTCGATAAATTATGGGATTCTTGCTTTAGTGACAAAACGGGAGCATTATGGTCTGCTGAGTCTATGGTGGGCTGTAAACTGTTCACATCTTCGTTTATCAGCACTATATCTGATACACAGTGGGTTGCATCATCGATGGATGATAAACTTCATTATCCTAGAGATTTGTACTATGATTGTGATGCAGTGCGTTCGGTTCTAGGTTCATCTGCTCCATATGCCGTTCCAAAGGTTAGTTTGGTCCGTTCGTTATTTGTCGATTATTGCTCTCTTTTTCAAGCCTTACTCTGCCCACCTAGTTATTCTTGAAATGAGATTTTTCGGACATCATTTTATTTTGTACAACTCGTGATTTCTGAATTCGTCTCTTTATCGACAATAAGTTAGTGTCTCTATGATCGTATAAAACTCAGTGTGTTTTAAAACAAGATTTCTGAGTACTGTTTTCTTTTAGTGTAGTTCCTTGTACTCCCGAGTTTTTCTTTTCTTTTCCCATGATTTTTAAATAAGTTAGCCCGATCATAGAAATCTTTAATGTATTTGAGTAATCGCCTGTTATAAAGCCGTACTCCTGAGTTTTTCTTTTCTTTTCCCATGATTTTTAAATAAGTTAGCCCGATCATAAATTTCTTTAATGTATTTGAGAAATCGCCTGGTATAAAGCCGTATGGAAGGTTGTAAGCTCATTGGTAGAATCTCCATGAATTTCTAAACTATCAATTAATCTCCTTCTTTGGAACATCACATTATCTTATTTTCCTTTTTTTTGTTACGAAAGCCATCAATATGACCCGTGAACCTTGTTCCGTATGCGCGTAATTTGCATTTCTGGATTCAATTCCTCAGGGCCACCTACCTGGTGCGTGCTTCCCACGTATCATAGGGTTTGGCGGGGAAGAATCAATATCTTGAAATGCAATTTTCATTTGCATAAAATAACTCTTGTAATATAGGTAAAATATTGTTCTTTCTTTTCACCAGGTGAAAAATGAGAAGTTGGTTTCTGAAATTGGGTTAAAGACGAAGGTTACCCTAGAAGATGTTGTTGCTATGCTAAAAATATGGAGCTCCAAGACCCCCTTCATGGTCAGGTAATATAACAAGAATATATACACATAATTATATAATGTCTCTTCAATTTTCTTTGCAAGTTTCCTGTTTGATGATATCTCATGGTTTTTTCCGTATCGATGCATATGCATTTCATCTTATAATTAAAGATTTGATAAGTTATATTATACTTTTTCGCTCCACAGCACCACACAAATGTCCAAATTGTACACGTTTGTTTGGACCGAATTGAGTGATTCAAAGAAGTTGGGAGACAAATTTCGTTCCGGTTGTTTCATTTTTGTTCCATACACATCTGGGTCGAGGCACGATGATACAGTTTCTGGTACATTTTTGTCTCCTCATGAAGTGTATTGGTCTGATCCAACCGGTGCTATGGACCTCATGAGTCTCGAAAATGGCTCGGAGAGTGAAACCCTCAACCCGTTAAACAAGACGCTGTGCAATATATATCCGAGCCTTCATGACTTCTTTGTTAAGTCATGTGGAGTTCTCGAGAATCCGTCTCTCTCTTCATACGTCCAGATTTTGCTGCAACTATCAACTGTGGCTTTGCCTTCACAAGCTGCTAAAGCAGTAAGTTTTTTATAAGAGTTTTTTTTTTTTTTTAATAATCTTTGTAATCAGAAAGTTGCAAACATTTCATAAGCCCTTAAATCTAAGATGATAGCTTGTTTTATTTCATCAAATTACCCAAATCCGTCACAATCAAAAGTCTTGTTTTTATCTCTGTGGTTAATGCAATTAGTGCCTTTAAACTTGGCCTCTCTTTTTCTCAGGTTTTTCAAATTCTTATGAAATGGGCTGATGGGCTAAAACCGGGTTCCGAGGAAGTTGCTCACATTAAAGAGTCTCTAACAAAGGTCGAATTTACGGTTCTTCCTACTAAGCAAGATAAGTGGGTTTCTCTACATCCTTCATTTGGTCTTACATGTTGGTGTGATGATAAGAAGCTTAAAAAGCAATTTAAGCACGTAGATGGGGTCGATTTCCTCTACTTTGGAAAGCTGAACAAAGGCGAGAAAGAGATGTTTCGAACGAAAGTTTCTTTGCTCATGAGAAATCTCGGCATTCCTGCTCTTTCAGAGGTAAATTATAGTGTTACATTCGTAAACTTTCATAGTTTAATTATGCTTACCAGGATAATTAATTCTGTCATATGGATTTGTCATTTAAATACGTTGTGTTAGTTGTTTAAATATGTTTTAGGGTTTGTAAAATTGTTGTTTTTTAACACGTTGGGGCTTTGCTCTCAAATATAAAGTTCAGAGGCGAACTGCACCAAAATGCAAAGTTCAAGGGGAAATTAGTTCCATTAACTCTGTCTATAGTTATGGGGACATTAGCAGGTTATTAGGACAGTATAATTAAGTTGTCTTTTCCGTAAATTTCGACTTTTGTGTATACATCTCTTGTATCAATCCATGATTGTAATCGGAGTAACTTTCGATGTTTTCTCTCTAATTTGCAGGTTATAAGTCGGGAAGCGATATATCACGGTTTGTCAGACTCGACCTTCAAAGCTTCGTTAGTGAATTGGGTTCTTCCGTATGCACAGCGATACTTGCACACGTTACACCCGGATACATATTCCAAACTAAAGAAATCTGGATTTGATACTGTTGTTTCACTAAAAATTGTCGTTGTTGAAGAATTATTTTACAAGAACGTCATAAAAAGTTGCGGTAGTAAATCGGACAAGCGAGTCAAATGCACCACTCTTCTCCAGGTACGATTTTCCTTTTTCCCGATATTTTCATTAATCAATAAAAATACGGTTAATACACTTACACTCTTCTTAGCCTAAATATTAGACTTAGCTGGTACTTATGTACTAAGAAAGGGAAAGACCTCATTTAATTTATTAATTAATTAATGTTTTTAAGTAGCAAGTGGGGTTATTAAAGTAAATGGCGACAAGTGAGAGATTAGACACCTTAGTCACTTTTATTAGGGGCGCCTAGGGTTATTAAAGTAATTTGTATTGTCTTTTGGTTGTTCTCATTGTGCAACGAGTTTTCTATGTACCCTCTCGAGGACCTTTCGAGAGATTGGGCTGGTTCTCTCTAAAGAATTTCCTTTTTTCTATCTTTCTTATGGTAGAGTTTGGTCTATATAGCGGACCGAATTTTGGAATGGCTGATCGTAAATCATTCTCTAGCCTTGCATTGTAATTTTATTTTTATTAATATAATTGATGTTTCTTTTATAAAAAAATTAGGGGCGCCTAGGGCTTAAAGCTGCCTTATACATTCTGTGTTGAATTAACTTAAGGCATCGTGTGGAGAGATTTGGTCGTGTTCTTGAAGGAACGGTCTTTTGATTATTGTTATATTTCCAATATTGTTTTAATTGTTGATTCATGAGGTGTAAATGTGTGTTCGTTGCAGGATAAGATTTTGTATACAACCCGAGAATCGGATACCCACGCCTTGTTCTTGGAGCTCTCCCGTTTATTTTTCAACGGAAATCCCGAACTGCACATGGCGAATTTCCTTCACATGATCACAACCATGGCGGAATCAGGCTCCAATAAAGATCAAACGGAGTTTTTCATCCTGAACAGCCAAAAAATTCCCGGCCTTCCTGATGAAGAATCCGTGTGGTCCCTCCTGTCCGTGTCATGGTCCTCAGAAACCCTACCTTCGGAAACAATAAAAAAGAAAAGCTCTTCGATATCCAAAGAAAAACCACCCGAATCTTCAAACTGGCCTCCCGTTGATTGGAAAACCGCACCGGGTTTTGGCTACGCTCTTGAGCAGGGTTTCGAATCCCAGTTTACTCAGCACATCCACGGTTACGAAAATGTCGATGGAACTTATGGCGCAAGTCAGTTTTCAATCGAAGGCGATTGGAAGTTCCAAGACGATTCTGGAGCAACTTCCTTAGAAACTCCGGAAAAACAATGCAGTACTGCCGACGAACCCAGTCCCGAACAGTCCAGAGAAATAAACCCTGATCCCAAATTGTCCAGAGAAATAAACCCGATCCCAAACAGGCTGGCCCGGTTTCAGCACTACAAAAGCGATCTGATCAGAATCGGCCAATGCAATGATCGAGGAATGTTAACCGGGAGGAAAGGTGAGCAGTTCGCCTTCCAATACTTCGCTGAATTAGCCGGTCATTCTGCCGTGAAGTGGGTCAACAAAGACACTGAGACGGGTTTGCCATACGATCTCGAGATCAACTGTGGTGACGGGCTGAGAGAGTACGTGGAGGTGAAAGCCACGGTGTCGGTGAACAAGAACTGGGTGATGATATCAGCGAGGGAGTGGGCGTTCGCCAATGAGAAGCGCGATGCCTTCAGCATTGCGCACGTCGTTCTGACCAACGACAATGCAGCCAAGATCGCGATTGTGAAGAACCCGGCGAGGTTGCTAGAGAAGCGTGCGATTCAGCTACTCGTCGTGATGCCGCCCGAACAGAAGTATACTTCCCTAGGCGCGTAAATACGCGAAGTTGATCATACGGATTTACCCATTTTAGCTAGACTCCAAGACGAGAACGTGGTGTTCAGTGTAGTTTAAGAGTAGCAAAATGTATATAAATATATTTTTTAAACATCTTGTGTAGGAAAAAAAAAAATTAAGGTTTTTTTTTTTTTTTTTTTTTTTTAATTTGTTACCAATTGAGTACTATATAGTTAGTTATATTGCAATTATCACAACTTAAAAAAATCAATTAATCAAGAAGTAAATACATAATAATATTTTTATTTAGTTACCTTTAATTAAAAAAAAATGCACAATTCAGGCAATAATAAGTTAAGAAATACATGACTATGATTAATTCTTTAAAATTTTATTTATTTTATTTTCATGTATTATTCAATTTTTTATTATTATTATTCCATTTGAATATTTCTTTTTTCCTTCACAATTTTAAAACACCATTGTTTTTTATTTAGAATTGAGTGAGGTTACAATGCACTCTCGTATTATATATATTCAGTGTAAGAACAAGTGACACTATTGACCAAGTTTACATATGTAAAGGGGGCACTCATAGAAATTGAACCCGCGACTTCTTGAATAGAGGTGTAGTGGAGTTAACACTAGGTCAAATTTACTTGGTTAAAACACCATTGTAAGATGCTGGTTTGATTAATCATTAATGAATTAATTAATTAAATTATATAAAAGTCGGTCTGGTTCGGTTTTTACTCGGCCTCAGTCCGGTACCATTTGGTTTTTTTATTTTTTTCTCCTTTTGAAATAGTGAGTAGATCCGACCCGGTTTTGGTAAACCCGAGTAGTCGGGATTGCACTTTAAAAGGGCAAAATTTCAGAACCCGGTTCCGGTTTCGGTTTCACACGTGTGAGTAATCACCTTTCATATAGGAAAGCCCTATTACAGAGAGTGACACACACACACACACACACACACGCTCTATCTTTCTCCTTCGACAATGGCGTCTTCTCGCTCCCTCCGTGAAATCGCCGGAACCCTACGCCGGTTCTCGACCTCCTCCTCCGTCGCCGCCGCCGGATCGAAGCACTCGCACCACAACCAGCACAGCGAGAACCACAAGTACCTGGATCCCCACCCCTTCGTCGGAAGCTGGGAGGCTCCGAGGACGCCGCGCGAGGCCGAGAAGAAGCTCCAGATGCTGCGCAGGGACTACGCCAGGCAGGTCAGCGATCTGCGCAAGGAGTTCGCCGTCGATGTGGAGGTCGCCAGGCTCGACAAGCTCCGCAAGGAAGAGGCCAAGAGGGAGGCGCAGAGGCTGCTCAGCGAGGAGAGGAAGAAGGTCAAGGCCGAGGGGAAAGTCGCCAGGGCTCTCAAGCACCAGGCGTTCCAGGAGGAACTGCGCCAAACCCTAGTACGTTCTCTCTCGATTTCGATTCGAAGAAATGGATTTCGCTGCTTTGAACTCAATCATGTATGTATCCATGATTGCGCATGAGTTCTTCAACCCAGTTTCGTGGCGTGATGAACCTGAATCTACTTAAATTCGATAGGATTCGGACTTTTGGATAGCGTAATTTTGAATAATACTCGGGTATACCGTGTATGGACAAGATGGAGATATGAACTTGCCAGTAAAATCTCGCCGTTTTTGCTGTTTCGTCTCCGAATGATCGTTCGTCGAGTTAATATCTGTGCTTAGATTGGTCTAGCGAACACTTATACCTTGGTTGTTTTAGTCACTTCCGTTGACTATGCGACGGGAAACTTATGCTCCTTTTCGGGACTTTGAGGGTTGGGATTCGCATTTCTTTCTATCGCATCGTTAGCAAAGGAAGGGGAACCTCTGGGCTTTTTAGTGGCGCCAAGGATAGTACCGGGATTATTGTTGTGTTCTCGAAGGACCGGCTCTTTGTTTTATTGCTGATTAAATGTAGTCTCCTGTATTCGTCTCTTTGGTGAATACCGATGGCTTATGTGTTCTTTATGTTCCGTTTTCGTTTACAGTTCCTTGTTAACGATGTCCTTATACAAATACTTATACAGGCGAAAGAAAAGCAAGAGAGGTTCGAGTATTGGAAGATGAAAGAGCAACTTTCGCATGAAAAAAAGAAAAATAAGACCGAACTGATACGCCAGAAGAGTTCCATCTGGATTGAACCACATGAATTGGAAGAGAAGATTTCATCTGCGCTTACTGACTCGACGCTCCTATGAGGAACTCTAATAGGCGCTTTGTAAGATTTTCTCAACGTTTGTTACGTATGTAACACATAAATTTGGTAGTCCAACCATTTACATGTTATCTTCGTTGTTTGTAGGGATAAGGAAAGATAAGACGGTGTTAATCTCGCACATGCAAGTATTCGAGAACGCAAATCGATCGGTCATTTATATATAAGATTATTGACTTATGCTGTACAAAAAAGTAGGTTGAGTTTTTGATTTGTTGAGCCGAAATTTATGGTTATTCCATTTTTAGAAATAAGCTGTTGGATTTCTTCAAGACATTTTATTCTCTTGAAGTTTGTTTAGACTTTAGAGGTTCTTCCATATCTGTCGTTTTTGCAGTTTCTTTGTCGTTTTCATAAGTTTGCTGTCACTTCATTCTATACTAGCACTTTATGGTCGTTACAGTTTATGTCGTCGCTCTATTTCACTTCGCAGTGGTCAGTGTCGGTGTAGGACTTCGTCCCGTAAATTATAACAAGCAGATAAATCAAACGCCACGTCGTTTTTTTCTTGCAGATTTTGTAAGGTGTCGTTTCTAAATATTTTAGTCTCTAGGTTTCTGTCGTTTCTTGACTTGGCTGTCGTTTTATATCGGTGCGGTGAATCTCACCTTTTCTGTCGTTTCTATCTTACAAAATATAAATCCAATTATTTGCAACACAAACCTTAAAAATGGTGTCGTTTTCAGCTCAAAGAGAAGGTAAAAAATGGTGTCGTTGTCAAATCTTATTGCAATTTTTACGACACTGATGTTTTCTTTCATTTCTTCGAGTTGTTTTTTAGATTAATGCCGTTGTTAAAGATATTTTATCGAAGATTCATTTCAAGGCAACTTAAAAAAAAATCAAAAAAATCTAAGTTAATTTATATAATTTACAACCTATTATCGGGATGATATCGAGGACGTTCAGGATTGAATCCCCGAAAAAAGAAAAGCGAAGACAAGAAGACGTTAGTTAAGGATCGGAACAAGAAAAAAAAAAGGTTGCTCATTCAAGAAAAGCACGCGAAAGCGGAGCGAGATTATGAATTGAATAAATTAATATTTTTCTTCCTATTTTTGGCCAATTTACTACTTGCTAATGTTGACTTTGTTCAATACAAAAGTTAGATTGCATAATTTGATTACAGGGTTAATGACGGCAAAAATATTCAAAGTTTGGTCAAAGAACCCCTCGTGTATCTTAAGTTTAAAAGTGATGGCAAAAATACCCAAAGTCGTATTTGGGGAGTTGACCACTCCGTTCTCGTAACGTCGTTAACTTACCCGTTAACTCTGGCCACGTGAAAAAACATGGGTTGCTGACATAACAATTTTTGTCACGTGGACGAGCCCACATCAGCCTCGTTTACGACAAAACAACGAATTATACCCCTAATTAATATTATTTAATGCAACTAATTGAACTCCTAATGATTATACTTAACAACACAGATTTGTCCACGTAGCCAGAGTTAACGGGTAAGTTAACAGCGTTACGAGAATGGAGTGGTCAACTCCCCAAATGTGATTTTAGGTATTTTTGCCATCACTTTTAAACTTTAGGTACACGAGGGGTTCTTTGACCAAACTTTGGGTATTTTTACCGTGATTAACCCTTTGATTATATACCATTAACGATCTCTTATTTTTTTATTTTTTTTTGTCGTTTCCACAAGTTTACTTCACAATTTTGCCATTTAAAGAAGGTCGTTTCTGTGTTATTTTCATCATTGAAGTGTCTTGGCTTATTATTTAGTCGGTTTTATAGATTTTAATACTATTTAGTAATTATGTTTATTTACATTGCTTTGATCGATTTTGTTTCGTTTAAAATATCCTTCAACGTCGATTATCTTATTCTATATTGTATTGTCATTTACAATTTGTTAATTATATTTAAAATGATTACCATTAAAGGCAATAGTGATTAAATTAGATATATAACAAAATTAAAAACAATGCCAAAATATCATTTGTCTTTTTCTTCCATTTGTCTTATTCATCCCCCAACTATAAATCTCCAATCAGTTCATTAAATTTATTATTTTATCCTATACTCTGGGTCCTATTAAATAAATAAACATAGAAGAATTTTGTAATTTAAAATTCTTGATACCCAAAGGGGCATGTCACGCCAGTAAGACAAATGAAAATAACTAAATGCATTAATGATTTGATTCTTATATAAAAAATTATCTTTTATCATTAGATATGATTCTTATATAAGATAGGCAATAGAAAAAATAAAATTAAATGTATCGATACTTTATTATAAATTAGGTGACTCAAAATCAGTTCAACAGTATCATTTAATTCTCTATGCATTACGTCATATTATGCAAGTGGTTGCAAATATATTAAGAAAAATAATTAGTTTATTAAATGAACTTAATAATTTTTATAGTTAATGAACTTGATTAATCTTCTTAACTTAAGTATCATGAATGATTGACATGTAAGTGTAACCTCTTCTATTAATTTATTCATAATTATGTACAAGACAGAATCTTTATATTATATTGATTTAACTCTTCTACAATCCTCTTTGAGCAGATTAAAAATTTAACCTAAATGGTAATTTTATTTTACCTCATGTAAGATTAGATATTTTGTACATCTTCTAACTTATAGCTAAGTTTTATTAGTTGGTTATTTATTCAATTTAGTTTAGTTTAGAATGAATATTTATAATATCACAATAAGCAATGTTTTAAAAATCGCAAACTTCAAAACACCCACAAGTTCATTTTACTAATATAGCGATCACAACACGGATATACCGATAAAGAGTTTTGTAGTATTTTTAAAAAATCGGTACCGATTGTGCCAATCCAGATATGCTGCAAAACCGATAAGTATATCGATAGAATTTTCCTTTAAAAAAAATTGAAAAAAAAAGAGTTTCTTAGTCAAAGATCGAAAATTTTAAAACCAAAAAATAGTAATAGAAATAAAGAAAAAAAACATAAGATTATCGGTTTACTGTAAATCGCCCGCACTTATACCAAAATAGGGTTACCGGAGTATTGTAAATGTAAATAATAAAAGGCTTTTCTTAAGAGTTATGGTGAAAATTATTATTTTGATATTTGTTAACAAATATTACTATATAGCAAGACGAAAGCTGCCGACAGTTTCTATAAGGAGTTTTGTTTGTTTGTTTCATAATTATAATAAGGGATTTTTTTTATACCCTCAATTTTTATTTTTGACAAAAATATATCCTCAAGTTTCAAAAACAACTAAAGTATACATTGGTGTATGATTTGATAATTTTACCCTTCATCTTCCTAGTTTTTAATTATTATTCAAATAATCAAAAAATAAAACTATAAAAATAAGATATATTTTGGTGAAAAAGGAAAGTAGACGAAATATAAAAAAAAATAAAAATTGTTAATAAGGAGTAATTTTGAGTTTTAAAAATTATATTTATTAAAGGATATATATATATAAAAAAAAGACTTTGAGGGTATAATTTAGTTGTTTTTGAAACTTAAGGGTATATTTTTATCAAAAATGAAAATTGAAGTATAAAAAAACAAATTTTCCTAATAATAATTGTCCATTGTTAGTGTCCAAATGTGTCTGTTTCCCACTTTGTAATAAGCTGAATTCAGCCATAAAACTCAAGTCACTCTCATCTCTCATCACTCCTCACATGCAATAACCTTCTTTTTCTTCTTATTTTCTGTTCCCACTTAATTTCGTTTTGACGTTTTCTTTTTCTTTTGTTTGTTTTCTTTTAGAGGCGAAAATTGTAAAACAGAATTAATTATACCGTTACCGATCAATTACACCAATTCGATTTTCCGTAAAAAAAATAAATAAAAACACTCATATGTCATGTGGCAATGATATTCAATTTTAATAATATAAAAACTGCAACGGCCGGAATCGACAAATATGTGCCGGAATCGAGAGTTAAAGTTTTAAGCGTTGATTTCTTGATATAAGATTTTAATATAAAATAAAGCACCGCATTTGTACATATCGCTTTCGCCTCTATCTTCTTTAGTGTTTTTTTTTTTGACCGTTACATCGATTTCATTTGTACTGATGGACCTTTTGTATCTTTCTCCGACCTTGTTCGGTATTTATTCTTATGATGTCATTAAAAAAGTATATGATATATATACATATATATACACTCTTCCAATTATTGACATATAAACATATAATCATATAATCATTTTAGAAGCCGTATTAGCTGCATCTACAATATTATATGGTATTTTCAATTTGTTGTATCTTACTTTTTTATTTATTTATTTATAAGTTTCAAGCCTACATTTCAAAGGAAGCCAGTAATGTAATATTATTGAAATTATTAATTTATCTAATTTTAAACAATTCATGTAACCTATAAATTAAATTAAAATAAAGTTTTGTTTGATTATGTTGTTCCATGTTAAATTTAGGAGAATTGGCGGTATAATTACCCAAAGTCTTTGAAAGTTAATATTAAGTTTTTTTTTTTTTTTCGCGGCGAGAGTTGTCTAACTCTTATTTTGTGTCTTTTGTCATGTTTTCGTCCAGAACCGTTAAGCAGCGCCACGTGTCACGTTTTAAAACCAATTAAATATACCATTGTTTACCATTGATAAATCATTTTAAATATTTTTATTATTAAAAATGGTATATTTAATGGGTTTAAAACGTGACACATGGTGTGATTCTTGACGGAAACATGACAAAAGACACAAAATAAGAGTTTGACAATTTTTACCACTTAAAAAATAAAAATAGGAACTTAATATCAACTTTTCAAAAAATTTGGGTACTCATATCATATTTTCCCTTAAATTTATGTAACGTTCCATGCCTATGTCATACTTAACTGTTGCACTGCTCTCCAATCATTTACAATTATTGTTGATACGTAATAATATAGTTAAATATATGTGTGTATATATATATAATATTAAACGTGACAATATACTAGTACGTAAGCGTAGTAAATAAGTCCCGTCAATTATAATATTATTATGAAAGAGACCGTCGATATTAATGGTTGGCTTGGCATGAAAGTTACTTATCATCAAAATCTTTACACCATTTTGATACCCAATCCTGTTTTCATGTCCCTCTCTCTTCTTCTTATCCACCCAATCCATAGAAAAACTTCTATAGAGATCAATATATATATATATATATATATTGAGAATAGAAAGAAAATGGATGTATGTTATGTATATATTGAAACGAAAATATATGCATATTAATATTGGTCACTTCATTTTGATTTTATATCTTTATTAGGTTTCATTTGATCTCTTTCCCAATATACATGTATACATCAAAAGATCTTTCCGTGTAACAATATTGTTGAATAATATTGGAATCCTTGTAGCTTTTATACCGTAATCAGCTCTCTGTCTCTATATATACCTTAAACCCTGAAACCTAAATCGATTTTTTTTTTTAGAAATCGATATATATTATTGAGAATAGAAAGAAAATAGACGTACGCATATATTTCCATGTAATAATATTGCTGAATAAATGGAACCCTTATATCTTTTATACTTTATTCGGCTTTCACTTGATCTATATATGTGATAAAATCCTTCCATGTAACATATTGTTGAAAATTGGAACCTTATTAATTAATCTAGCTTATTTAATTAGCTTTTCCTTTTAGATGTAAATATATCACAAATTCCATGGTAAATGAATTTGCCATTCTAATACAATGTCGTTATCAGCAAGTTAAGGCGTACAACGACAATACGCAAACATACGTGTCCTAACACTTCGGGAATCAAGAAAAATCATATACTGTAATAGTGTAGTGTATTCAACCAGATTTATATGTTTATAATTAAACGACAACGTGTTACAATAGTATAGCTTTGGAACATTGTCGTTTCTACGACTTTATATAATTACCGTATGTAAAAATCTGGATATCACATAGAGTTATTCGTGTAATGCTCCGTATTTGAACTTTCGGTTTTGACATAAAATTGGTCCAGTATTTAAAGAAAATAGCATATTATCCTCCGCGACCTTACAAAATAGAGTTAAAAATATAACATGTGTGAAATAATCTTATTTGTTCAAGAGTATTTACATTAATTTTAAGAAAAACCCACTTGAAAAGTCAGTCTACGTGATTTATGCGGATTAACGAGATAGTTACCAAACACAACGCGAAAAGCAATAAAGAGACACACAATTTTTTGGTAACGCAGTTCGATACCTATCTACCTCTGCGGGGCCCTCCCAGATTAATCACCAATAAAGTTTACAAGCACCAATTACTAGGTAAGTAAAATAGCTAAAGAAAAAGTGCTCCCCCTGAAGCTACAACCTGCTACACAGCCGGTAACACAGCTTGGTCTTGAAACGGTGATCGAGTCCCGACTTGTGACGGTGGTCACTTCCCTCCTGGAAGTCGGACTCAGCAAGATCCCCTTGCTATAATCGACTAGGCCTGAATCCCTCAGACTCGTTCTGCGAACACGGTCGACACCTCATCCCGAGGATTTAAGTTTGAGCTCCGACTTGTGACGATGGTCACTTCCCTTCTGGAATCGGACTCAGCAAGATCCCCTTGCTATTGTCGACGTAAGACTGAATCCTTCAGTCCGGTTCTTCACAACACTGTCGACACCTCTCCCGAGACAGGATGTTCGATGATAAAACACCGTTCTGTGAAAGCTGATAACCTTGATGATATTGACGGCAAGGTTAAACTCTGAAGGGACAACGTGAGACTTATCTGTGCAACGTGCAGACCTTGTGTAGCGTCCCTTCGAATGTTCTTGACGAACAACAAGCTTGGTCGTGTGGATTACTTGAAAACCGCAAGCTTGATTTGAGGTTGTATATGGAGAACAACCTCCGTGAGCTCTCTGAATATTTTCTCTGTACTTTTGGCTTGGAGAACTGAGGAAGAAGGAGGCCAATAATACGTATTTAATAAGTCAAATTCGTAGCTCCCTTTTTCCCTCAAAATAGCAACTAATTCCCAAGATTTAAGGAATAATAAATATAAATATAAATCATTAATCTTGGAAATAAATCACTAAATGATTAGAGTTAATCCAGGGAGAATATAGCCCATGAAATTCGCTCTAATTTGTTGAAGAAAAACGCGTAATCTTTCCATGAAATTCGCAACAATCTGAGATGATTTCGACTGCATGATGAGCTGTAGTTACGACTATAGCTGACGATGTTTCAGCTGTAGTCACCAAAATAGCCAACACAAGAAATAACAGCAGAACCTGTTTCTTCACCACTAAATGCCTAAAAACCACTTAAGTTTTAAGGGAATTGCCCATAGTTTCAAATAATTATTTTTTACCCATTAATAAATTATTTTGGACCATTTTAACCTTAATATCAATTATATATTTTTAATTTTCGTATATAATTATTTATTATTTATTTTAATTTCGAAATTATTTTCAAACTATAATTACGGTTGACAATTTCATCCTATTAATTACAATTTCATTTAATAATTATTTGTTTCTTTTTTTTTTTCTTTTCTCTCCCTCTCCTTTCTCCTCTCCCTTCCACGATCTCTCTCTTTCTCTCACTCTCTCTTTCTCACTCAGGACAATTCGAAACTTGCTCTGGCGAACGTAGTCGCTCGGTTAAGACTGTCATTTAATCCCTCACTCCTCGAGTCCTCTCACGCCGATTGCTTCTCCTCTTCGATTCTCTCGCTCGTTCGCTCGCTCGCGGAGGTTTGCTCGTTTGCTCGCGGAGGTTCGCCGTCGTTTTTTCGTCGTTCTCGGTCGTCGTTTGTCGCTCGTTCGCTCGCGGAGGTTTGTCGTCGTTTATTCACCGTTTCTCGATCGCCGTCGTTTGTTTGTAAATATATTTACAGTTTTTAAAATTTCGTAAATATATTTACAGTTTATAACTACAACTTTATTGAAAATTTTGTAATTATATCTGCAGTTTACTGCACGTACTATTCTGGTTGAAAATCCTACGGACGGTTGTAAACAAGCACATTGTCCCGAGGTTCAATAGGTTATTGAATTGTCGTAAATATATTTACAGTTTTATAACTACAACTTTATTGAAATTTCGTATCTATATTTACAGTTTACACTGCACAATGGCCTGAGGTTCAGGTTAATGAATTGTCGTAAATATATTTACAGTTTTATGACTACAACTTTCTTGAAATTTTGTAACTGTATTTACAGTTTCATAACTACAGCTTTATTGAAATTTCGTAACTATATTTACAGTTTATTACACGAAATTTAGGCTGAAATTATACAATTGATTTTTAATTGATTTTGGGCAATTTAGTTTCCTTATTAATCAATTTTTTTTTTCCGACTTTTAATCCCCAATAAATCAGTATTTAAAAACAAAAATTCAAATCAATTGTTAACTAATTAATAGGGAAAAAATATTCAGATTTTAATGATCAACGTGATTTGTAAATTATTATAGAAAATATTACTAATTAATAGGGGAGATTTGTTTCACTTTGCTACATTTAAGGAATTTTTTTTAAAATTTAATTAAAAAATGAACTAAAAAAATTAAACGTGATTTTCTGCTTAAAAATTAAAAGGGCAATTATGTTTACCATATTTAGAAATGGACATTTTTTTGAAACCTTAAGCCATAAATTGGCATTTGCCTCATTTACCCTTAATTTTATTATTTGTCTACTTTCTTGAGGGACTTTTACTTAACGATTTTTTTAACGACTCAACTTAATACTTATTGATTGTTTCATAATAGTCTTGTAATCTAATATATAGATCTCTTTTGATAATCAAATCACAAAAATATCTATAATTTTTAGTAAGTCCTATATTGCAAATAGTTTAAGAGTTTTTATCGTTTTTACGCATGGGGATTCATCTGCTACTATTTAAAAGTACATGGGAAATTTCTAACAAAAATTAATTCAAGGGTCAAAATGCACCAACATGTGATAAGACTCTAATTACTTTATGTTACATATGATAAGACTCACGTTTAGTTCACACTTAATCATTTGTTAGGGTTTTACGCTTGTCGACATATATAGCAAATGGCCTTACCAATCTCTCTCTCTCTCTCTCTCTCTCTCTCTCTCAAACATGTCATCTAATAATTAATATACATTGGACAAAACACACCACGTGTCTATTATCCCGTTTCAACAACACCCACAAGATATAGCTACTTTGACATTATACACACGAGAAAAAAATATCTTAATTGATATATGTTTCTCAGAAGATTAATTATTTTTTTGAATTTAAATAATGAACTGATTGAAAACGAGAGATGACCCTTCTTTAGAAAAACATAAATTTGGTTGAAAATAAACAAGTGTGCATATTAAGCAACCAAAGGTACGTACTTGAAGTTTTATTCCAATTTCTAATATATTTTCTATTTGACAATTTTTCTGTCAAAATACATTAATCAAAATTATGAAAAAATCAGAAAATTTGAATTGTTTCTACTTGTTCCACCGTGCCATAACTACTTGTACTTTCTTCTCCAACATTTCACATTATTCATCTTCTTTTGGAAGAAACATACGAAGTACGAACAATGATCATATTGCTAGAGATGACCACTCGGACAGGCAAACGAAGTAGACCTACTCGTCTCGTTTTTTTTTGTTGGGCACAGACAACTCGCACTTATAAGTATGACATGGGTAGAGCTGCACACTTTCCATCGCCACTCGCGATGCGACGCGTCGCGACGCGTGACGTGGAATCGCGATGCATCGCGATTTTGCGGCAAAAGTCGCGATTCGTCGCGATTCTGGGCATGCGTCGCGACGCGTGAGGTGGCGATCCGAACTTTCGATCCAACGGCCAGGATCGTGCCACGTCATCGATCCGTGTGATGTGTTTGTTTGTGGCAATAATAACACGTTTTTCACCCGAAATTTATTACCCAACCACAATTTTTACCTACTTTATTCGAATTCAACCCTAAAATTTCAAATTTTTATTTTTTTAAATTTCAAAACTTAAACATGTCACCATTTTTATTTTTATTTTTATTTTTTTATTTTTAACCCACAATTTTTATTTTTATTTTTTTCAAATTTTTAAATTTCAAATTTTTATTTCAAATTTCAAAACTTTTAAACATGTCACCATTCGAGTGTCGCCATACCGGCAAAAACATTTCCGATAAATTAATAGAATTATTCAATGATTGGGGTTTGCAAAATCGTATCATTTCTATTACGTTAGACAATGCCGCAAACAATAACGCCGCTATTACTATCTTAGAAAATAGTTTGCCCGGTTCTCCTTTTCGTAATATTTTACATCAAAAATGTGCTTGTCACATCATTAATTTAATTGCTAGAACGGGGGAACGAAATATTTCAGGGCACGTTGACAAAATACGCGGCGTTGTCGATTGGATCCGGCATTCTCAAACCGTTGTTAGGTGGAGACGATTTTGTAAAGAGCACAATCATAAAGCTAATAAGTTTGGTTTAGACAACAATACACGATGGAACTCTACATATCTAATGCTTTCAGTTGTTTGTAGACAGAGATTACCGTTAAGCGCTTTCCTCCTCACCGAACTAGAGGCCTCGGAGCGGATCACGGAGGCAGAATGGGAAATGGCCCATAAATTCACCCAATTCCTCAAACCCTTTTACGCTGTTACTTTAAATTTTTCAAACCAAAGACAACCTTCCTTGAATCATGGTCTTTCGGGTCTTTACGAAATTACAAACACTTTTTCTGAATTCGCAAATGACCCTGTTATTTCGCCCATGATTGAGGGAATGGTTGCAAAATTCAAAAGTTATTGGGATCCACCCCCTTTTTCGTATTGTTTCGGTGCTATCTTGGATCCCCGTATTATGTTTACGTTCGGGCCTTTGATGTCAGCAATCGGGACAAACTTAGGGGTGGATTACACTGATTATATTAAGGTTGTTAATGAAGCTTTTTATGAACTTTACAGTGAATACGACCGGCGGTTCCCACAGTTCAACGTGGAGGTGGAGCAAAGGGCAGTTATGGAAAGCCCAACCAAGACCGGCCTAGCATTTGTCCGGAGACTGAAGCAAAGACTGGATCGCGGAGAAGCATCGGGATCCGGTACGCCACCGGCACGAGCGGAGGAAACGGACGGTGCCCCGCAAGAACTGAAGCGGTACTACGGCCTGCGGATCGACGAGGACTCCGTCGAGTTCGATGTGATTGGATGGTGGAAGAATCAACGGGAAAGATTCCCGATATTGGCGAGAATGGCGAGGGATATACTGTCCATCCCCATTTCCAGCGTTGCTTCGGAGAGCGCGTTCAGCTCGGCTCAGCATATAATCGACGACCGGAGGGCGTCAACAACTCCCACACACCTCGAGCAAGCGGTGGTGTTGAACGATTGGATGTTCCGCAACCCCACCATCGCCCAACGGTCCGAGCCAACGGAGCTAGAGCTTATGACGCAAAGGTTTAACGACTGGTTCCCCGAGTGACGCAATGTAAACGCCAATATGATGTGCTCTTTCCTCTCTTGGTTTTATGTCCCTAAGGAGGGTTTTACAAGAGAGGTTTTAGTGAGGCATCTTGTAATATTTACACTGAATATTTACAACTTCTTCCACCATATTGTAATATTCACAATGAATAATACAACTTTTTTTTAATATCTTGTTTTATCATATTTACTTATTTGTTTTAGAATTTTAATAATTATTAATATATTACAAATTAATAATTATTAACATATATTACAACTTAAAAATTAACTTATAAATCAAAATTAATAATATGTTACACAATAATAACATACTAAAGTATTATCTTGGATCCCCGTATTTTTTTAATATCTTGTTTTATCATATTTATTTATTTGTTTTATCATATTTATTAATTTTAAAATAAATAACATACTTAAATAATAAATATTGATAATTAAATTCGGGTAAAAACTAACAAAATTAAACATTAGAAACAAATAGAAACTTTTGCCGCTAAAATGAGTCTTGGAACCTCGCTGAATCGCGACTTAATCGCGACTTCCGCGACCCAGCCCATCGCGATGCATCGCGACCCGGGACTTCGCGATTTTTGCGATTTTCATCGCGATGCATCGCGACGAGAGCATGTGCAGCTCTAGACATGGGCACGGGTAGCGCCTCCTGTGAAGATGAACAGGGCGGGCGACATCCCCATGCCCTTATAACGACCACGGACAACCGTTCCTTTTTTAATGTATTGCCTATTTCGCGCCCGTTGCACGACAAACACGAGCCAACCGGGCAACTGGCGCCTGCACGTATTGCCTTGCTAGATAATAGGCAAAAAAAAAACCCTTAAATGTTGTCGTTTCAGCATCGTTTAGTTGAGCACTATGAATGGTTCCCTCCTTTATTCTTCTTCGATTAGAATAAAATACATCTTTACAATATTTCTTTATTTCTTCAACGATTTGACGTCCCAAGTTATCTCTAGCACCTATTAAATTTTATTTTAATTTTTGATTTCACACATCGCATATACTTAATAATGGAAATCCAATAATAGAATTCCACTATTTATAAATACCCATTTTCATTTTAAATTAAAATAGACATTACATGTTTCAAATATGGTAAATAATATTTAATTTTTTAGTTACTTTCCTATTCTGGATGATGATTAAAGTTTCTAAATGATATCGGAATTTAATTTAATTTGAAAGGAGACTTGAAATTACAATAATAAATTACAAATTATAATTGTATTACTATAATTTTAATGTCTAGTCTAATATGTTATTAGAGCAGTCCAACAGCTCGGTAGACTCTTGGTCGCGGCACACTGACGTTGTTCTCTCTCAATTCCGCGGTAAGACTTAGCCACAAGATAAATGTCGTGGCGTGGAATGACCCGAGGCTCCCTGCCAATTCCCGGCATCGCATTTTCCGGCCGTTAGACAACTTCAATAACTACTATCTAGTCATACTAGACTCCCTCATATTACCGTCATGAATCATGATAGTTATGTATTATCTAGAATATTGATTGCAAGCCTTTTCCAAGGTCAGATCATAATTTCAAATCAATTTGATATATATATATATATATATATATATATATATATATATATTTTGATGTTGTGGGATACCCATGTGATAAAGAGGGTGACCTCTCACGGAATAATGTAGGCAAAGGGGGTGTCCCAAGAAGAGCCATTGTCCTCCGAACCTTCCTATCCATTTTCCTTTCCTTTATATTTTTGTCCAACTCACCAACAAGAGAGCGACACTCTTTGTGGGTCCCACACGTGTTCCATTTGAAAGTCCTCTTAAAATAGTTGACCGTATCCGAAGATATTAGTCCGTTTTTCTTTCCCCGGACAGCGTCGGGAGCTCTTCCCGTTTCTCCGAACCAAAGTATCTATATCTATTTTTCTACATGTATGTATATTTGTATTTTAAGAGAATAACAGATAGTTAAAATATTTCGTCGAATCGTGATTTGTCAATTCTTCTAATTTGTATAAATTAAGTTTTTATTTCATAGAAAACGATCCAGAATAAATATTTCAGTTTTGAAATAAATAAAATACTGCATGAACTCAAGTTTTATTTTTTATCGACGCGGCCACCTGAACTGTCAAAATGAAATCTGACGGTCTATATAATAGTCTTTTTTTTCTTCTTAAAAAAATATAACCATAATTATGTTTTTTTATGTTGAAGAAAAGCATATAAATATTATAAATAAAAAAAATCGCATATTTGCAAAATATAAAGGTGAAATTTAGTGAGACCCACTTTCACGTCACTTCGTGCATGTGATTTTCTTATACGTCTATATCTTCTTACTTACATGGATGGAGACAAAAAATTTACTCTCTCTATATATATATTTGATCCGTGGTTTTTAATGCAGATGGCAAAATGTGATTCATTATGATTTTCACACCAGTACACCTGCTCAGTCAAGAATTCGAATAAAAATATAACTCAAAAAAAAAAAAAGGAGATAATCACTGTAAAAATATATTTAAATTTTCATCAATTGAAGCGGCATGATTTATAATAAAAAATCTCGATAAAAAAATACTAATAAATTATGACGACGCATTTTTTTATCTAATTTTTTAACATAGTACTATTAAATAATATCCAAAATATACATTTATGTTCTCATTTAGCTATCTAGCTAGCATCTTCTCTCATGAATTTAATGGAAACAATTAAACGGAAAAATGTGTTGCTTCACATTTGTTGACTTCGAGTACTTTTTTTTTTCACTTTACATTTATTGCTGCCTCAATTTGTTAAAGTTAAGTATTTTTTTTTCCCGTAATATCCATAAAAAACGAATATATATATATATATATATATAAAAGGATTTAAAAGTTGCAAGAATCCTTTTTATATAAATCCTTTAAAGAATGTATATTCTTTTTTCATAGAATTCTTAAGGGATCAAAACAGGTTCGTCCGTTACGAACTTTTAGGCCCGTCAACTCTATGAGTAGTGTGGCTTGCTCTACTCAATGTCGATGCGGAGAAGGAAGTCTTCATGAAAGAACAATCTATAAATATTATTTAAGAAAACAAATCAATTTATATTAGAAAGGAAAATTTTAGGAAAATATCTATGCACAAGTTATTTGATTTAAATATATAGGAGAATATTTCTATATATATATATATATATATAATCTATTCCGAATCAAGATGGACATTCTTGAATTTTGTTTGATAGAAAATAAAATACGCAACTTTATAATTCTCAGCCTCACAAACGATTTGAGTATACAAAGCGACAATACACATTGCTTTATTTATTTTCTTATAACAACATAAAAATTTATTTTCATATAACTAAATGAAATAATATACTTTCTTAGCATATGTTGATATTATTGTCTATCTAGTTATACGTAAACATCAGATTTTAATATCTATCCCTAGTTCTACAAATTTTTCACTACGTTCGTAAATTATAAGTATTGAATATCATTATATGAACTTCTTCCCGATAATATATCATTATTGCAGCGAGTTGTTATATATATAGATCTTTTTTTATTTATTTATTTATTATTATTATTATTATTATTATTACTATTATTTGTAGTTGGTTAATTTTCTTTTATTGGTATTGATTTTATAATATTTGAATTAATTTGCAGTAGATTTTTACCTCTAACGTATTAATGACGTTGTTTAACGACATTATGGATTTATGATGACTGTGAGATTTTTGTTGTCGTTTCCCGACAACTACCCTCAAGGAAATACTAACTACAACGTGATTTTCTCTATAATTAATAATTATTTGAGTTTTCGACTAGCTAGTCATTTCATTTTCTTAAAACAAAATTAGGATTAGCAAACGATATATACTTCATTAATTTCAGGGTCTTTGATGCTTTGATTTTATTGCATATTCAATGTACTTTTTTTTAAAAAAATTATTACTATTATATATATACGGAAAATAAAAATGCACTAGGTTTCTTTTCTCCAAGTGTTCCGAAGTTTAAATGCCTCAAGAGTGAAAATCCAATGTTTAACAATCGGAACTATACCTCAAGGGGTGAATGAAAATAAAAACCGTTTCTTCAATCTTCTCTAAGCACATGTTCCTTATTTTCTCGTTTTTTCCGTATTTATTGGCATTGGAATTGCAAATGAATTTTGAAGGAAAAATAAAGACATGAACAGGATTTAATAATAATGCATAAATTTCCAGCTTCTACAACTTTTAATTGAATGCTATTGTATAATTTCTTTAAGATTTGACCAACAAATTATTTTCATTTAAATCCAATAAATTACATGCACTCTTATTCTCAACCACAATCAATTTTTTGTTGGTTTACAATTGCACACTGAATATAATACTTTTATACTCGCAATTAATTAGTAAGTTATTTATAACAGTTTGATATTTATTTATTAAAGTCTAATAAATATATTTCACCTTTTTAATTTCAGAAAAGATTTGTCATGATACCAATTTGATTTTAATGCAAAAACCGTGCTAAGTGACGTTTAACAAGAGTCAACTTCAAGATCAATTATTTATAATATAAGATCGGTAAAAAAATATATTTTAATAATGTAATTTAAGTCAAATAATATTTATAGTAGTAATAAATTAATATAGTTGAAACATTTTGCATGATAATGTAATATATAATGGTATTTAAATAAAACATATGTTGGGAAAAATATTCTTAGAAAGAGACATATAAGTTATAAGGGTTAATTTCGATGAAAATACCCAACCTATGCCATATGCTCGGTATCCAACCTCAATAAATGTAGGCAAAAGTATCCAATGTCGCACTTTTGTTGCCGACCAACATTTTTGTCTAATGCCATTAGACACCCGCCTGCGTGGCCGTTAGGCTTGTCTCATGTGGTGTGCCACGTGGCACAAGGTGCCATGTGGCCTTTTTAATTTTTGTTTAATTTCTATCCCGTGAGCCCACAAATATGTATTAATAAAAAAGAATATATTTTTGTTTTCCTTATAGGAGTAATTTATAATTTTTGAATGAATGATATTAAATTTTTAAAACTAAAACTTTATTGTATATGATATCATGGCCATTTTAATACCAAAACTAAGGAATGAAATAATTTTTGAAGACATATAACATATATGAAACTAAGACATGATTACATTTTTTTTTATCAAATGCGGTTCAAACTGAATTTAAACTGAAAGTTTGGTGATTTGGTAAAAATCGTGCTTAACCTTAATAGCGCGATTTTTGGTATTAAAGTGAAAAAAACCAAAATGTGCTTTTTTTCGGTACAACTATAAATTCAAACAAAAGACCAAATTGCTATTTAATATACACACACTGACACACACATATATAATACACGCTTAATTGTTTGTTCTTGTAATATTTTTTTACTTATTTTTACAATATAAAACAAGGTTTACAATATGTGCGTGTATCAATTAAATAATTTTTACAATATCTAATGTATATATGTGTTATATGTCTTCAAAATTATATCATGCCTTAGTTTAAGTATTAAAATGGCCATGATATCATATACAATAAAGTTTTATTTTTAAAGATTTAATATCATGTATTCAGAAATTATAAATTTCTCCTATAAGGAAAACAAAAATATATTCTTTTTATAAATACATATTTTATAAATGATATATGTAAAAAATTAAAATATGTGGGCCAATGGGAAATTTTTAAAAAAAATTAAATGCCACGTGGGACAGGCGTAGGCGGGTGTCTAACGGCGTTAAACAAAAATACTAGTCGGCAACAAAAGTGCGACGTTGGATATTTCGCCTACATTTATAGAAATCTAGTACCTTTAGTAAGACATGGACAAAATTGTGTATTTTATTACTTATATTAAGTTATTAACTACAATTTATAATAACGAAATCTGACATAACTATAAGTAGCTTTATTTATTTTACTAACTAAATCCGTTAAAATACTAGTCACTAAATCGCTTTCACATTCATATTTCCAATAACTACGTTCGTGTACTAAAACTTTTTCAGAATAATTAACTAAAATAGTTCTAGTGAAATTGTGCAGTACATGCCTTAATAGTTATTATGTCATCATGTCGATCTATACATACAATATAACTAGAAAAGACATAAAAGTAATAATAAACATGAAAATAAATAAGTTAAAATATTCTTGGATACCCTCCATTTTATATTTTTGTTTTTATTTGACATTTTACACTGTAGATGAGTACTAATAACATTTTTAACTTATATTTTTGTTTGTATGCATCCTTCCACTTGTTTTTTCAACATCATTTCAATTGAAATAATTTTTTCTTTCTTTCAATTTTTAACTTATAAAATCCTAAATACAGACAAAGAATAAAAAAGGTAAAACGAATTGTATTGAAAATTTATAATTTATAATTTATTTGGGTTGTATGCATATTTTAATTTTGTAGTCTTTCTTTAATAATATTTTACTATGTGTAATTCGTATCTTTATATTCTATATTATGTATAACTCATAACCATTTTAACTTATAATTTTGTTTATATGTAATCCTTCCACTCGTTTCAACATCATTTCAATTTTTAATTAAAATTATGTATATTTCAATTTTTTAATTTATAAATGTTTGAAAATATTATTACAGACAAATAATAAAAAAAGTTAACACGAATTGTATAGAAAAATTGCATTTCATTTTATATGTTGTATGCATATTTTGACTTTTATATATTTTCTTTAATATTTTTATTTTTTTTTTGTTATGTGTAACTTGTAAGTTTATACTTTTATCTATATTGACTTCGTACTTTGTCAAATATATAATTTTTTGTGAAAATTAACAATGAATTGACTGATCTGATTTCTGATTACATGGGAAAAATAATAATTTGTGAATCCATGAAGTATATCAGGACGATAAAATATTAAAATCTGAGATGTATAGATGTATAATTATTTTTTATAAAGTTATATACTTAGATAAAATTACAAAGCAAATATATATATATATATATATATTTATATAAATTTATTAGCCAAGATGACATAATTATTGCATATAGATCGGGAGAGAATAGCTCATTGATATCTATGCCACCGACTACTGGAGCAAGATGTTTTTTTTATTATTATAATTTTCAGATTATTTTATTTAATTTACCATTTAAATAGCTAGATTATCACAACAATTTCGAAATGACCATGTTTATTTGAATGATTTCAAATTAAATATGGCTTGGATAAAACCCCTGCATTAAATACCATACAAAATGGGCTAAACTATTAACATGCTTTTTAATGCAGTGAAATACTAAAATAGTGCGTTGCCCTAGAGGTGCATGTTCTTTACCTTAAATAGCCTGTCGGTGGATCATATAATATATATTGTAAATAATAAATAATAGAAAATATTATTATATAATGATCTAGAAATGTATAATGAATTAATTATCGATCTCTTATTTAATCTTTTTCGACGAAACATCTACTTTGGTTGGTTTCAATTGAAGCTCAATTATAACAAACTAACAAAGAAATGAACCATTCGGCAAAACATATCCACGTGAAACCCTCGAAATATCTCTTTCAAAAACCCTAAAAAGAAATTACTATGACTAATAACTAGTGAGGATAAATAATATTAATAACAATTCTACAAACCATAAGTTTATTTTATTTATTAAATTATATATAATCAACTGTCACTTGACTAAGGAATACGGGGAGTTATTTATGGGGCATGGAATTTGGATCACATGGTGTGTAAATGTAATTAATTATTTAGTTATATTTCCCTACCACGACATTTCGATGGTGGTAAGTTTATCACAATCATGGTAAGACCATATTCGTAATGTCACATCCATATTTCGTATATTACCAGACAATCATGACCATGCAAAAAGTGAAATCAATTCATATATTATATATACATCTATATAAGCTGAGTCTTAAATTATGGTTCTATGGTAAAAACAAAAATATGTTTGTGATCTTAAAGGGCTAAGCTGAGTCTTAAAGGCTTAGCTTGTTTCGGAGTTTTGCGGTGCGACGGTGCGACATATAAGACGTATGATACAATTTTACGATGGTCTAAGTATATTAGGAACATCTCAATAAGCATAATTATAATTTCAAAGTCCAAAATAATGCGTATTATACGATATCCACAAATCCCATAAAATAATTAAGTATAAATAATTCATATAATGGTAAATTAAAAATTATATTTCGGATTAATTTGAATATATATAGAAATTTAGTGGAGACTACAACCCCTTTAGTCTTGAACTACGGTGTCCCGTCTCTGGCTAATATAAAAATTATATATATATTGGTGTATGTTACTTATTTTGATTAAAGATGGAGGCCTAATATCTCGCAATGTGATCTCGAATCCCAATAAGATTGGCACCAAAAACACAAAGTAAGAAACGGGTTGTGAATAAGATAAATATAAACATCACAGTTTACAAACAAAAAGAGACGAGAACTAACAGAACCTAAGATGTCTCTCTAATAAAGCACATTCAATAGAGAAAATAAAAACTAGCAAACTCTAAAGTTCTATTTCCTACAAATATCATCACTATCAAAAGACGAAATGAAACTCCGGGTGTGAAGGTCACCAATGACGATCCAAAGTTTGAGCACCGAATCTAGCAAGAGCGTCAGCGACTTTATTACACTCTCTGTAAATATGTGTGACTCTAAAGTTGATAAGCTCAAGATAACAGAGGCATTGCGACCACTTAGCCCGCAACCTCCGAGGGACCAGATGAGATATATTCTAAAGATGTTGAACTACATAAGTAGATCTGTCGGACTCATGACAAGGATTTTCCAATGAAATTCCTTCGCTTTGTCAATTGCAAACATAGCGACCATCAATTCAGCTTCAAACGCATATGGGGAGTCGATGTGGAACGCAAACGAACCATGAGAAAATCCATGATAGGTTATGAAAATACCTCCTGCACCAGCCATACCTGGGGTACCATTTGAGGAACCTCGCTTTGTCAATTGCAAACATAGCGACCATCAATTCAGCTTCAAACGCATATGGGGAGTCGATGTGGAACGCAAACGAACCATGAGAAAATCCATGATAGGTTATGAAAATACCTCCTGCACCAGCCATACCTGGGGTACCAATTGAGGAACCTTGCATTTTAGCCAAGCAATTGGAGGAGAGCGTCATATAACAAAAACGATATTTGGAGCTTTCCCAGAACGAATTTCCAAGCCAAAAAACTTCAAAATTTGTAAATCTTCCAAAGCATTTGACGTTCCTAGCGTAAAGAAATTCGCTTCTTTAATACATTGAGAAACTTGTCTCAAAAGGTTGTTGGTGTTAGGGATCACATCCTCAAAAACACAAGCATTCCTAGTATGCCAAATGAGCCAAACTGTTGATATGACCGCAGTGTTCCAGAGAGCGAAGATAGAGAACTGAGCTTAACGGAAGCGGCATCTGAAAGCAATAATGAAAGCGACCCTCTTCTATTAATTGACTTTCAAAATATATCCGAGATGGCACGCCAAACCAATCCCGCAAAGTTGCAATGGGCAAAAATGTGATTGATATGCTCTACTTGATTGTTGTAAAAGTAGCACATTGAAGCTAAAACAAATCTCTTTTTCCTATAAAATAAGTTCGGTACGAAAGAAATTATTAATAGATTTTTATTTTGATCTACAATGTTCTCAATTGTTCTAGTGATGATGACAAATTTGATAAAATCTTTTTGTGGTTTTCTTCTTAAATTGAATTTTATTTTTTTAAGTAAAATTTTAAGTCAATTTTTTTTATACTTCTCGTGTTTGTTTTGTAATGTCTCATGAATAAAGCCATTACCATGATTGAGCATGAAAGACGCTACAACTGAAGAATCATAATCTTAACCCATATTTGTTTAACCATTAATAAGATTTTATCACTAAATTACCTAACTAATTACCATTAAAGTTCCACGAACAAAACACTATAAAATATAATCCTAAGAGAAAGTGAGTTGGGACCAAAACCACAATAATTACTACATGTCACATATGCAAGTATATATAATACAAGTGAAGTAAAAACTGAAAAAACTGATCATGAACATCGAATTAAAAATAATAAAGTATTCAATATATTTGCAAAATTAATTATATTTTGGTTGAAAACTGGATTGAATTTTGTGGATGAGATGCGGTTTTGACGTGTATTTTCTTTATTTCTCTTAAACACTTAACTTATTATTGTAATTAATTTAATTAGGATATAAAAAAAATTTAGTATATGGTAAAATGTATCCAGTTTAACAAAAATATTAGAATTAAAAATCCCATTTTTGCTCCCTATCCATTTTTATTTTATAAATTATATACAGTTAATTGTTTTGATTTCACAAATGTATGATTGGTTTAAGACTTTATTGTGTCTTGACACTGAAATAGAGTAATAGTAATAGACTACTTACACTGACATGTGCTTCATAGGTGCACAGGAAGCTCCAAGTGAAAATGACTCACTTTGTTGAGACCTTGCCCCGACTTGGTCTCTACCGGCTCCACGGTGTGAATCCTTGTGATTCTTTCTCTTTGTGCTACTCTGGAATCTTTTCCGGTGGTAGGGTTAGTTGTTCGGGACCATGTAACCCATTAATGGGAGTGATGGACCTAGTGTTATCGGCGGCACGCCAAGGGCGGGCTGGCCGGAAGCAATGAAGATCCTTTGTTGGAACGTCCGGGGATTATGCAATTCTCGGGCGAGGGCCCGCTTACAAAAACTTATTTGTGAGCGGAAGCCGGACATTGTTTTTCTTTCGGAGACGAAGTTTGCGCGGTGTCCGGGTGGAGAGATTGAAGCGTCAAAGTAAAATGTCCAACGGGTTCGGGGTTCACGCCGAGGGCCTTAGTGGTGGAATTCACATTCTTTGGAATGACGCGGTGGAGGTCGATATCCGTAGCTTTAGCAAACGGTATATCGACGTGGGAGTTATAGACGAGCTCGGGGTGACGTCAAGGTTCACGGGTTTCTACGGGGACCCGATCGAAGCTTCTAGGCACCTCTCGTGGGAGCTTCTACGACGACTTCATAACGGCGACGCAAGCCCGTGGGTGTGCGCGGGAGATTTCAACGAGGTGCTTTACGAGTTCGAGCACGTAAGCCGGGTGCGGAGGAAGACGGCTTGCATGGACCGCTTCGCCAATGCGCTCTAGGTATGTGATCTTTTCGACTTGGGCTTTGTAGGTGAATTGTGCACTTTGAGCAATATGCAAGTGGGCGAACGGAATGTCCAAAGTCGACTCGATCGAGTGTGCGCAAACCCGGCATGGAAGTCTATTTACCCGTCGGGGAATGTGAAGGTGTTGGGCTTTTGGGGCTCGGATCATAGAGCGCTTCTCATCAACACGGGCTCGGACCCGATGGTGCACAGTTCCAACTCGGCCGTGGGGAGGAGATGGGCCTTTGAGCCGAGTTGGCTCTTAAACGATGGTTGCGCCGAGGTGGTCCGTAATGCGTGGGGTTCGGGTGGGACCGACCGGATTTCTAGAGGGTGTGCGGAAAGCCTTGGGAAGTGTCAAAATGCCCTCCGCGTTTGGGCTGGCACGACCTTTGGCAACCGGGAAAAGAGAATCAAAGCGCTCTCAGAGCGGATTGAGCATCTTCACAAAGCGGATTTTACTCCGGAAACAAGAGCCAATTTGAGGTCCTTAAACGAGGAACGAGATTCGCTCCTCGTGGTAGAAGAGTATCATTGGAAGCAACGGGCGAGGGCCGATTGGTTACGCGGAGGGGATAGGAACACGGCTTACTTCCATGCTCGTGCCACGCGGCGGAGGACGCAAAACCAAATCCGAGGTATCTTGAACGAGACCGGGGAATGGGTGACATCGGAGAAGTATGTTCGAGAAGTGCTCGACAAATACTTCTTAAAAATCTACTCTTCGAACGGCGCCTCGAAGAGGGATTTCGGCTTGATCACGACGGAGGACGTTGCTTCTATCTCGGCGGGGCAGCGGGAGATCACCGAGGAGAGGTTCACCGTGGACGAGATCAATGCCGCCCTCTCCTCGATGGGCCCCCGGAAGGCGCCAGGTCCCGACGGCTTCCACGCCGTCTTTTTCCAAAAACTTTGGGGGACCGTGGGGCCGACGATCCAGGAAGAGTGTTTGGATGTTCTTAACGGGCGGAGGAGTGTGAGAGCATGGAACGCCACCAACATCGTTCTCTTGCCCAAGGTGAAGAACCCAAGGAGAGTACAAGATTATCGACCGATAAGTTTGTGCAACGTGCTTCTCAAGCTCGTCTCCAAAGTAGTCGCTAACCGGATAAAAGGCGCCCTCGCCTCCGTCATCTCGGAAGCTCAAAGCGCCTTCGTCCCAGACGCTTGATTACGGACAACGCCGCCATCGCCTATGAGATTCTTCATTCTATCCGGCAAATCCATCATCAAAAGAAGGGGGCGATGGCCATAAAGCTCGATATGAGCAAAGCTTACGACCGGGTCGAATGGGGGTTCGTGGAAGCAATGTTGCATCGGATGGGGTTCGGGCCGCGAATCCTAAGCGTTGTACGGGACTGTATCTCGACACCGGTCTTCTCCGTCGTTCTCAACGGAAGGACCGGAAACTCCTTCTCGCCGTCCCGCGGACTCCGGCAAGGTTGCCCTCTGTCGCCGTACCTCTTCCTAGTCTGCGCGGAGGGCCTTTCTGCGCTCATCCGGGGGCAAGAGAGACTTGGTCTCCTACACGGTTTTGCGTGTCGGCGAGAAGCCCCGTCGGTGACACATCTTCTCTTCGCGGACGATTGCATCATCTTCGGGGAGGCGAGTGTCGAGTGCGGCCAAGCTATCAGCGGGGTTCTCAAAGTCTACGAGAAGGGGACCGGACAAACCGTTAACGCGGAGAAGTCTATGGTGAGCTTTTCACGAAACGTGGTTGAGGCTCATGGTGGATCCATCTCACAGGTGCTTGGTAGGCGGGCCGTTCCGGACCTCGAGTCTTATCTCGGGCTTCCAGTACACGTCGGCAAAAACAAGTGCGCAGTCTTCAGCAAGATTACGAGTCGGGTTAAGAAGCATCTCGGGACGTGGAAAGCGAAACTATTCTCGGCAGGGGGACGAGAAGTCTTGATCAAATCAGTGGTGCAAGCTATCCCTACCTATCTCATGAGTCTTTTCCGGCTCCCCGTCCGCACCATTAAAGATATTCACGCTACGACCGCTCGATTTTGGTGGGGCGGGTCGGAGGAATCGAGAAAGATTCATTGGCAGAGATGGGACGTTCTAGCAAAGCCGAAAGAGGAAGGTGGTTTGGGCTTCAAGGACATGGGTGATTTCAACCGAGCCCTCGTAGCACGACTTTCGTGGCGGATCATCCAAAATCCTGATTGTCTCTTAGCACGGATTCTAAAAGCTAAGTACTACCCCGATACCTCGATCCTCGACTTCAATTGCAATGGACGCTCCTCGTTCCTTTGCAAGAGTCTGTGTTGGGGACGAGACTTGCTTAGACGCGGCACGAGATGGCAAATCAGGGAAGGCAACGTACGGGTCCACGACCAACCTTGGATCCCTCGGCCCGGGGCTTTCTTCGCAACCTCGGAGACTCCGGACGACGGGTATCCATGGCGGGTAGCCGATCTAGTCTCCCACGGCCATTGGGACCTCTCTCGGGTCGAGGCCCTTTTAACCCCTTATGATACGGAGGCTGTCTTGAGGATCCCGGTGGGGGAAAGGTCTAGATCGGCTTGTTTGGCACCACGAAGACAACGGGATCTACTCGGTGCGATCCGGTTACCGACTAGCTAGGTCGGAAGCACGGAGCGGACCTTCGGGCTCGGGACGGGGGGAGCTGAATTGGTGGAAAGCTTTATGGGGCACGGCGATCCCCGCGAAAGTGAAGCACATGTGTGGCGCGCGTGGTCGGAAACTCTTCCGACCAACGGGGCACTTCGGATCCGAGGGGTAGACGTTCTACCCTTTTGCAACTTTTGCGGGGCGCTACCGGAAGACGCCTCGCATGCCGTTTGGGGGTGTGAGAGGGCCAAGGCCATTTGGGCATCATCGACGATCCACCGGTGGGTGGAAAAGACGGGGGAGATTCTGTTTCGAGAGTTGTGCTATCGGGCGCTCGAGAGTCTTTCCAAACCGCATTTCGAGCTCTTTTGTGGGCTAATTTGGGCGGCGTGGTCCGACCGCAACCTTCGCCTCTTTGAGCATCGCGTACGGGCTTCAAAGACTTGGGTGGAAGAAGTCGACGGATGGTTCACAAGTTTCAAGCGGTGTGCGCACACGACGGAAAAACACCGGTCGCCGAGGGAGGAGGTTCCGAAGGTTTGGTCCGGGCCGGCTGCGGGGAGCCTCAAGCTCAACGTAGACGCGGCTTGGGACGGGGAGACGAGACGGGCAGCGGTGGGAGCGGTTGTCTGAGACCACCAAGGTCGAGTCATGGGAGTCATTGCTTCCTTAGTCGACCATGTCGACTCGGCACTCACCGGAGAGTGCATTGCGATGCGACGGGGGCTTCTCTTTGCCCGCGAACGGGGGTGGAAGATCGAGTATGCCGAGACGGATTGCTTGCGGGCCTCCCTCCTCACGAAGGCACGAGACTCGTTGGGCTTGCAAGGCCCGATTATTGCGGAGGTGCGGGAGCTCGGCCGAGAGCTAGGCGGGACCGGAGAGTGGACTTGGGTTCCACGAGAATGTAACGAGGTGGCCAATGCTTTGGCAAAGAGGTGTCTTTCTTCTCTTGTTTCGGACCTTATGTGTCCTTATTGCCCGAAGTGGCTTGTATCAACGGTGTTGAGAGATTTTTCCCCTCAACTTTTTTGATTGAATGAAATCAAATTGCTTTGAAAAAAAAAACCGTTGATATATCATTATATATATATATATATTGGTTTATATGCATATGGCAACTGGTAATACTGTAAATGCATTGACCAATGAGGTCCATTTCATTGGCCCTTGTTTTTTTTTTTTGTTTTTTTTTTATTTTTTTTTTAAATCCCTCTCTCTCATCTCATGCCACTTTCCATCTGTAAATTGTAATAGACATTATGTATGAACATAAAAGATAGAAAAAGAAAGTGGTCTCCAACCAAGCCAATCTCTCTCTCTCTCTCTCTTTCTCTCTTCTCTCTCTCTCTCCCTCCCTCTCTCTCTCATTTCCTTTATATTAATCTCTCTCACTCTCCTAAACTTCAGAGCTCGATCTCAACTCACCAAGCTCTCTCTCTATCTCTTTCTCTGTCTATATATATACACATCTCAAACTCAAACACATATAGATACATTATACATATATACAAAGGCAGAGCTAATAGCCGGCCGGAAATGACGTCGCCACCGGACACGAGCAAGACGATGAAGCTCGAGCGCTACAACAGCTATCTCCGGCGTGTCAACAGCACGAAGCTGCTGAGCGCTTCGTCGAAGCTCCTCTTCCGGGTGACGCTCCTCGTCGCCCTCGTCCTCGTTCTCTTATTCGCCCTAAACTACCCACCCCTCTCCGCCCACGGGGCCCCAGGCCACTTCCGCGCCCACGGCCGCAGCTTCCTCGCTTTCTACGGCGGTGCCAATGGTGGCGCCTCCTGGGAAAAGCAGGTCCGCCACTCGTCCACACCCCGCCGACCCAATGGGTTCTCTGTCCTCGTAACCGGCGCGGCAGGCTTCGTTGGGTCCCATTGCTCGTTGGCGTTGAAGAAGCGCGGTGACGGCGTGCTCGGCCTCGACAATTTCAACGACTACTACGACCCGTCGCTGAAGCGAGCGCGCCAGGATCTCCTCACCCGTCACCAGATCTTCATTGTTGAAGGGGATCTCAACGACGGCCCGCTGCTCGCCAAGCTCTTCGACGTCGTCCCATTCACACACGTGCTCCATCTGGCGGCGCAGGCGGGCGTGCGGTATGCGATGCAGAACCCGCAATCGTACGTGCGGTCCAACATCGCCGGGTTCGTGAGCCTTCTAGAGGCTGCGAAGACCGCTGAGCCGCAGCCAGCTATTGTGTGGGCGTCGTCGAGCTCCGTCTACGGGCTTAACATGGAAAACCCGTTCTCCGAGCTACACCGCACGGACCGGCCTGCGAGCCTCTACGCTGCCACGAAGAAGGCCGGCGAGGAGATCGCGCACACGTACAACCACATCTATGGGCTGTCCCTCACCGCATTGAGATTCTTCACGGTGTACGGGCCGTGGGGGAGGCCGGACATGGCGTACTTCTTCTTCACCAAGGACATTCTCCACGGTAAGGCCATTGATCTTTACCAGACGCAGGACGATAAAGAGGTGGCGCGTGACTTCACTTACATCGACGACATCGTTAAAGGGTGTTTGGGCGCGCTCGATACGGCCGGGAAGAGCACGGGCAGTGGCGGGAAGAAGCGGGCACCGGCGCCACTGAGAGTGTACAACCTCGGCAACACCTCGCCCGTGCCGGTGGGGCGGCTCGTCGGGATCTTGGAGAGCCTGCTCGGGACAAAGGCCAAGAGGCACGTGATCAAAATGCCGCGGAACGGCGACGTCCCATACACGCACGCCAACGTAAGCTTGGCATACAAGGATTTCGGGTACAAGCCCACCACGGATTTGTCCACTGGGCTCCGAAAGTTCGTCAAGTGGTACGTCGGGTATTACGGGATCGAGTCAAGGGTAAAAAAGGAAAGTGAGGAGTCCGCCTGAATCCGGGTTTTTCTTCTTTAGTTATATCATAGCGAAAATACGATTACCGATCGTCAACAAGGTTCCTCGTCGATTTTTAATCGTCCTTTGTGCTAAAACGGAAGCGGACTCCCCGCTCGGTTCGTTTTTCTTTTTCTTTTTCTTTTTAAATTATTATAAGAAAGATGGACAGCATATAGACCTGTGAATTGGGTGAGGGAGAGTGTACAATAAATCAGGTGGGGTCTACTAAAAAGCTTGTAGATCTCAGCCGTTGGATTGATCATGAACATAAATTGTAATTGAACAGTTATTTGAATGATGATGCTGGTTATATAATGAGATTAAAGAATCTTCTTTTTTCTTCTCTTTTAAATTAATTTATTTATTTATTTCCTTTGTGGATCACTCGTTTATGTGCTTGTATTTTGTCGATTTTTCTTTTGAAACAATTGTTTTGCTTTCTTGTGGGGTTTGAGAGAAAAGTCATATTTAGCTTTCAAAGATGCCTTATAATATATATATATACATACATATATATATATGTGTGTGTGTATTTCCAAATGTATTAAAAGTGAGGGAACAATTATAGGCAAAACACTTTTGGTCCAAAGTGAGTGAAACCAAAATATTCTGACAAGTAATCAAAATATTTGTTTATTATTACTGCTTGTAAATTGTAATTGACTTTGGTCCCTTATCATCATTTTGTTTTGTAGGAACCCTCATCATCATATACGTAAACTGAGCACGTAGAATTTACAATATACGTACTAGAGTAAAACATATGTATTTACTATAGTTACTACATACTAGTGAATGTACTATAGTTTACTACGTAGTAGTGCTTAATGATACGCAATATATATATAGGATGTGTGTGTAGTTAAAATACCATGAGAGTAATTGTGGATGAAAAAACAAACCACAATAAATTAAACCGTTTATGATTTATTGACGTATTATCCAGGATATATAACGGAATATTAATCAACATTCATTATTGTATATATATAAATATATATGTATATATATATATATGATGTGTGTAGTTAAAAAATACCATGAGAGTAATTGTGGATGAAAAAAAAAACACAATAAATTAAACCGTTTATGATTTATTGACGTATTATCCAGGATATATAACGGAATATTAATCAACATTCATTATTGCTCGACTTTGATACGTACACACATATATATCATATACGGTATACACATGTACGTATGTTACATATAAACACAAACACATTTATGGTGTATATTTACTATAGTACTATGTAGTATATATGTACTATATATGGTGCTTTATTTATATACATATGTACAAGAATGTACGTATATATAATGTATATTGATTAGAGGTGATTCTTTAGACTCGTAATCATTGGTGAAGTCAGTTTATTAGGCGATAATGATTGTATAGAAAAGCCAGGACAAGTAGAAGAAATAGCAAAAAGATAAAGATTTCTAGCTAGTTGTACAATCATTTTTGTTAACAGTGACATATAGGGACGGTCGCTATGGATTTTTTTTTTGTTTTCTTGTAAAAATTAATTTCAGTATCAATATTTTGACGGTGTAACGATATATATGAATTTTATTATTTTCGAACACTTATACAACAAAGGGTTACTATTTTCGTCCCTATAAATATTGTCTCGATGACATTAAATAATGAAAAGTTAGAATTATTATTACCAATTACTAAAGAGACTAAGGTTGTGTTTGTTTGCACTAGCCTCTTAATCTTAATGAGTAAGATTTGGGTACATTAAGTGCAATTTTTTTTTAAAGCTCTTAATGGGTCTAAATGACCTCTTATTCTGTAAGATGTCAAACGTCAGGATAGCATTAAGACTTATTATTCCTCTCTCTTCACCTTAATTATTTACATGTCATCTTTGTTTATTAATACTTTATTAAGTATTACTATATATATATATATATAGTTATTACCGGCATATGTTTCTTTTCTTCGACAAACTCGCTCATTATGTTCCCGTTCATTTTTTTTTCGCGGCATATATTCCTGTAGTTGTAAAAGTCGCTCAAACTCAAAATCCATCATCTTTCCGTCCCATTCCGTTATGCCACGTGTCATGCTCAGGTTATTACCGGCATATGTTCCCTTTCTTTGACAAACCCGTTCATTATGTTCCTGTTCTTTTTTTTTTCACGGCATATATTCCCGTAATTGTAAAAGTTGCTCAAAGTCAACCTCCGTCCCATTCAGTTAAACTTTGTCATGTGTCACGTTCAGATTGCGCACGTGCTTTCGGAATTTAAAACATTTATTATTATTTCCCCATTAATAATTATTAAACAAATAAAAAAAATACCAAGACTAAATCATCGCCAATATATATATATATATATATATATATATATATATATATATTGTCTACTTGGTATTATTTGTGAATATTATTGTCTGCTTAATTTTTCTTCTTCTTTTTAATATATATATTGGCGATGCTTGAGTCTTAATACCCATCAATTAGATTAAGTGAACATTTAATAATACGACAATCAACCAAAACAAAAAAAATAGTTGTTTTTTAACCAATACATATTGGCCACATGCATATAAATCAACCAAAACAAATAATACGACAATCAACCAATATATATTGGCACAGACATATAAATCAACCGGACTAATATCAAGTTCGGGACGGTTGAGGTGGAGATCCACGTCAACATATACTACTGATTTACTAATTGCTACCCGAAGCTAAATGTGGGAAAGAAAAGAAATGAATGCACAACTATTTCTATTTCTATTGAATCTTTGTATTATTTTTTGTTTATTTACTTAATAATTATTAGTGGGAAAATAATAATAAATGTTTTAAAATTTGAAAGCACGTGCCCAATTTGAGCGTGACACGTGGCAAAGTTTAACGGAATGGGACGGAAAGATGATGGAGGTTGACTTTGAGCGACTTTTACAACTACATGAATATATGCATCGAAAAAAAATGGGAATATAATGAGCGGGTTTGTCAAAGAAAGGGAACATATGCCGGTAATAACCTGAGCATGGCACGTGGCAAAGTTTTACGGAATGGGACAAAAAGATGACGGAGGTTGAGTTTGAGCGACTTTTACAACTACGGGAATATATGCCGCGAACAAAAAAGAACGAGAACATAATGAGTGGGTTTGTCAAAGAAATGGAACATATGCCGGTAATAACCCTATATATTATTAATGCGATGATATATATTGGACTATTTTGTAATTAGGAACTACTGTATCTATTTATTAAAGGGCCCATTTTGTGCAGATCTTTTAAAAAACTACCCATTTTTTACACACAATGGATAATTTTTTAAAAGGTTTAACAGAAAATGGATATTTTGTACAATTTCCATTTATTAAATGGTGAAATGAGTCAAAACTATAAAGTCGGATTATTTATTGCTATGCCCCAATTATTTGGCCAGTAACGCTTTCACATTTATTATAGATTGATAAGCCACCGACTCTATAGCACAAAAAAGAAAAGTAGTTCAATAAAAGTCTTATTTATTTAATTTCCATTTTAAGAGCTCTAAGTACAAAACTACGGGCATATATATATATATATATATATATATATATATATATATATATTTAAATTTAGATATTCTTGATAATTTTGTCGTAATGTTTATCATTTTTAATGGTTCGTCACTTTATAATTATTAATTATATTATAAGTATATCGTCGTGCTATATAGTTTTCAAGTATAATATTACTAAAATTGCACTTAAAAAAAAATCCATATACTAATTATAATTAATAATTTTGTTATATAGAAGGCGATCATATAAACATAATCAATCATTTGAAATATATAGTTGATTTTGTTGGGTTTTTTGATGATTTTTCTCAATCCCGAAGCGGAAATATCATCGAACAATAAGATCTAGATTAACAACGGTAATCAAAATAGTTCGGTTTCGATACGTTACCAGACTTTAGGTACTTTTGCCAACTGATAGATTTCTGGCCGATTTCTCCTCGTTATTCGTGCGATCGGCTGCTGGGTTTTCTCTGATCATGGCACGTCAAATGCCGTGCCTCTATATTGTCCACCACGTCGCTGCGGGAACGTCGTTCAGACCGGAAAATAGTTTGTCGGACAGGTTAGGTCCTCCGCATTGTTTGGACGGCGAACCAATCGGAGCAACAAGAGGAGAAAACGTGCGCCTATGGTTGTGGTAGGGGCTGCCACGTTTTTCTCTGTATTAGGGTTTCTAAGAGTGTGTTTCTCATCCTAATTATGAATGAAACTATGGTATTTATAGCCCATAGTCTATAAATGACCTAATGGGCTTTACGGCCCAGTAATTGGGCCGAAGCCCATTAGGTCATTATCAATTAATCATATTAATTAATAATTGCTTTCATAATTAATGTGCGGGTCCCGAGTGGGCCCACAACCCGTTTGTTGTAGTCGGGTCAGACCCGGAAAGCTCATTGGACTTAAATCCCGATTCGAGCATTTCCTAAAGATTTTGTCACATGACTAGATCGTATCATATGTATGTTTACTTTTTACTCTATAAAATATAGGGTAAATTGCGGCAATAATGCACAACCTTTGGTCAACAGGAGCATTAGGTCCCCAACCTCTCAAAGTGTTGGCAAAAATGCACAACCTGCGTTGACCGTGAAATTTGTTGGTCATTTTGTTAATAATGTTAACTTGTGCTGATGTAGCATCATGTTTTTGCCAAATGGATAGCCAACAGGACATGAGGTGCCAAGCGTAACATTAATTAACGTAACCTAATAAGGTAAATTGCAGTATATACCACAGTTTAGGCTATGTTAATTAATGTTAAACTTGTCATCTCCTGCCCAATTGGATATCCATTTGACAATAATACGATGCCACATCAGTACAGTTAACGTCCTTACCAGAAGGACCAACAAATTTCACGGTCAACGCAGGTTGTGCATTTTTGCCAACACTTTAAAAGGTTGGGGACCTAAAACCCCTGTTGACCAAAAGTTGTGTATTATTGCCGCAATTTACCCTAAAATATAAATATATGTAGACGTGACTGTGTCCCATGAACATGTATTTATGCTAATATTTCATTATATATAGAGGAGATTCGGACTTTAAATTCAGGAAATTAAAATAAAATTCTACATAATGTGTTATTTATTCATGGGTGAATTAGTAAATTACACTATCTCTGAGTATTTTTCAAATATATTATATATTCCATAAGTGCACTTGTAAAAATAATAATACCTATATAAGATTATATAAGCTGGAATAAAAGTTACAATAAAAGTTATTCCCGTGACATAAGCGATCGTCGTCGCTTTATATTTTTTTCATAAACAACTAAGCTATTATTTCCGACACGAGGGAATTGTTCCTTATATACAGACACTGAAAGCCTAATTTCTTGTAGTAATATGCCTCTAGCCCTCTAGTCGTTGTATACGCAACATATATGTAGACAGTTTGTATATAAATATATATATATATATATATATATATCATTGATTTCTTAGTCAAACTACAATATTGGATTACAGATTTAAAATTGAAATTTCAGGTGTGAGAGAGAAACTCGAAGGCAAAATCCAAAGAGAATTAAATCCTTAGGGTTAAAGCTTTATAATATATATTCCTATTAGAACATTTAATGTAATAGAGAAAAGAAATATATATTAAAAAAAACTCATCATTAACTACATTTAATACTAAAATTAATGCTAATGCAACGAGTATTACAATATTAATAGATAATATAAGTTTGGCATCAAATCATCATTAGTGTAACACCGCATGTTATGGAGGAATCATTGGGTTAATTAGTGCCTCTACTGTCAGTGTAATTTTTCTGAACTTTCATAATCATAAATATAATATATTCATATATCACAAGCAATTATACATGTATATATATATATATATATATATATAATTTTTATTTTTTTGAATAGATATATATATAATTATATGCCTACGAAACTAGTGTCAAAGTTTGTTAAACTATGCAGACTTTTGTTTAAAATACACTATAAACTGAATCCCAATAAAAAGAGTACCATTGTCAACGTCGGTGTAGTGATAAACTTATAAAAAACTATTTATTTTTATATATATATATATATATATAGACATATTCCACGCGTTAAAATGACAAGCTATTCTTGAACTTTAAGCTAAATATGTCATAAGGGCATCCATTGGTTATCTACTTTATACTTATGGCTATATAGAATATTACTTAGTGATGTTTTTTTGTGTTTTTTTTTTATATTAATACTTGGACTTGAAAAAAAAATTACAGTTTGCTGGATCAATGTTCGATTTCTCCGTATGAAGAAAAATGCCAATGATTTAATTTTACAAGTATAGACGGTTAATATGTACCCGAATACCGGTTACTGAAGAATATTATATAAAATAGTGAAATTTTATATTATACAAATACATCTTACATTTTTTTATTCATTTTATGAAGTAATGTTGATATATTATATTATAGAATAGTTTTATTTTTGTATAAATAATATTAACAACAATTATACTAATATAATATATATATAGTACTATCATCGATTTTTAATTACATTGTATTTAATTACAAAGGATAATATTTTTAAATATATTATTTTTATCATCCATTAGTATACCACTGGACTATATAGTCAAAGAGAAAGGATAAATAATAATTAAAAAATAAGATATTAAAAAGCGTGTCAGGAATGTCAGTGTTTGCTGTAATCCAGCGTGTGAGTGATGAGATACTTCCAAATTCCAATCCAACAATAACATGCTATTATTGGTATACAAGTTTGAATTCTCGAGTTCTATAAAACGACAAGAATATAAACATACACGTCAACGACACACAATTTTATATGAAAGTTTTGTCAGTCAAGCTGTAGCCAAAGCCGAATAAACAAGTAGTCTTCTTTTTCTCTTCACTTTGAGTTTCCATGGTGAGAAAAAATATAATAAGTGTTGGTGGAAAGTACCACGTTAAACAACTATATTGATATATTGATAACCGGTTGATCATAACCGGTTGTGAAAGTCGAGAACCTTGTATTTAATTATTGATATATATTTTTTTTAGTTATTAATAATCCAACTATATTTAATAAATTTTGTTAGGAATTTAATGCTTTTTGATTGATTTATCCATTTAAAGTCATAATCAGTAAATCAGTGATAAACTAGAGATTTTAAATAAAATGAAAATGGTTGTCATAGATAACTTATTGAGAACCTCAACGAGACGATAAATCATTGATAAATTACGGACTTATCGCAATAACTAAAACAATGGTATAAAACACGAAGTGATAAAAAGTATACTATTAAGAAGGCGGTAAATACAATATTAAACTCAGTATTCGGTACTCGATTTGCAAAATTCGGATAAAAAACAAAACCATAAATTTCTGGTTACGGATTTGAAACCAGAACCGAATTAATCCAGTTCTGGTTTTTTAATTTCAACTTTCATATTTATATTTTTTTAATTGGTTAAATTTATTGGGCCGTTGGATCAAAGGATACCACAGCCAAGATTAAGTGAATGTAATAAATATCTAGAAATAGAAATTCGGACCTGGGGTGAACCAGAACCAGAATTTCTGGTTTTGGATTACCCTGAAATCATAATCTCTGAATCCGAAAAAATCTACAATCAAAATTTATGAATTCGGAGAAATCCAAATTCATGTATACTCCATTTTTAAAGTATTTAGTGACATAAATAATGTGGCATTCAAAGACTTATCGTTCATCTTCATTCGTTGCATTCATCAACTTATCAAACGAATTTCATCTTCATTTGTGTCGTTCATCGATATCAAGTGAATTTTAACTTCTTTTATGTTGTCTCTACTATCTTAATTTGTTGTTTCTGTAAAGTCGACAAATGAGGGTTTTCATATAACTTTAATGTTTGCATGAGTTGAGTACCCGAAAATCTAAAATGATCATCAATATTTGAAATCATTATCATTAAACATTTTCTTTTTCTTCGGGTCTCTTTAATCTTAACAAAGTTCGCATCGCTAGCCTTCTTTAAAATAATCTTCCGATCGGGGTGTGAGACATTAAGCTTAAGGCAATCTTAAATTATAAATTAATATTCTACTAGTTCTAGCTCTATAGTTTAGATATGAAAGTTATTTCTATCTTTAAGGTAAGTTAACTTGATCATCTAGCTTCTAACTTGTATAGATAGTGTTCCTTGTATTCGTGAAAGAACAAAGACACGTTAATAAGCTTTTCTTGCCTTGTTTCATTGAAGAAAAAAATGTGTTAATAGGTTATTGTCTAGTAGTGAAAGACGAACAAGTTTTATTTATTTTTCTCTTTGGATGTATTGTAAAGGTCAAAGAATATTTGTTTTTTATATACTCTTTATTTTCACATTTTGCTAAAATATATCTTAAATTTTTAAAACAGCTAAAATTTACTAAAATGTACTCAATTCTTTTACATATGTCATCATTTAATTTTCAGAAATATATATATATATATATATATATATATATATATATGTATATATGTTTGTTCCATATTAGCAGTTTAAATTTTTATTTTTATGTACTACTTAATTTATTTTTTTAATTAGTATTTAACACTCGGTGAGAGTGAAGGAAAAGGAAGACGAGATCGAAACAAAATGATGGTCGATGACTTTATGTATAATTTTTCTAAAATTATTTATTTGTATCTATAGACTATAATTGCAAAATGGCACTATTTGACCACTTGCAGTCATTTTTGTCGTCTGGTCACCGACGCTCTTTGTCTCGCTAAGCAATAAAAGTTCCAAAATGAGAGGATGAATTGCCTTAATTATTTATTTTATTTAAAAAAAAAATACTACTCGCTATATATATGAAAAAAGTCAAAATAATAAACGTGTTAGAAAATGGAAGATGATAAGAGAGAAACGACAACAGTCTTAGAAATGAATCAATATACTCAAGGAGAAAACTAATCAAGATAACACAAAAACATGATGATGATTCGATAGATCTCCAGCCAAGCCGGAAGTAAACGATTTAGAGCACTGTCACCACTTAGGGGCGAAATGGGAACCGAGAATTGGTAATTTTGACATGTTTCCTCCAAGTCTCGGTTTTTTTTTTTTTTTTATGGGAGAATCATCTACTCTCTTGTTCACTTTCTTATTGAAAAACCCGTGTACTTTATTCTACTTGTAAGTTGTGATTTGTCACCCCCGACTTAAATTTATGGGTCCGACTCTAATATGTATTTAATAAAGTGCAAACATGCGGTCTTTATGCTTCTAAAAGATCGTTAATAGTTTTTTGTTTGTTTTTTTTACGCCCTGACATTGAAACTATCTGATTCCTTGTTCCAAATCCGCCATTGCCCCTCTCTTTTACGACTTGATCGATCCACCACTGCCGAAAAGCTCTTTCTCTCTGAAACTTTGTTTTCTCCATCTCGTCGATTGGATCGCGTTCTCTCCGACATTTCTCTTTGTTACGAAAATGTTTGCAACTTGCAACTTTTCAGCCCCGACTTAAATTCTCGGGTCTGCCTCTCACTCTCTGGGACATGTTTGAACGACAACGAAGTCAATAATTTATATTGGAAATCAGGGAGTGATACGGATGATATAATGTAAAACATTATAATAAATAAAAAAAAGGGTTTAACAACATAACTACCAATACTCTTTCAAAATATAATAATAAGTGCTCATTCTTTTGTTTGCCGGACAAAGTTGTCAAACTTTAATAATATAGCATGCCACAGGGTTCTAATTGAGACACGGTAAAAAATTACATATATCACTACTACAAATAGTTAAATACACAATGGAAATTGCACAACACTTGTATAATATTGTTGTGCAAAATAAGATTACACAACAGTTTGGTTAACACGTTGTGTAAAGTTCAAACAAGCCACTTATACACAACACTTTAATAAAACTGTTGTAAAAAAAAACCCGTTGGCCTAGGCGAGAAAAATCTCGCTGCAACGTCTACTAAGTTAGCCACTTTTACACAACAGTTTTATAAAACTGTTGTAAAAAATTGCGATGGCCTAGGCGAGCAACAATCTCGCTGCAGCGACTACGCAACGATTGTCACTTTCGTTTAATATTTTCCCTTCAATTATATCTTTTCTTTTATGTGTTTTTTTTAATCCAACTGCCCTCATCTCTCTATCTCTTCGCCATCGCGTCCCTCTCCCTCTCTCTCTCTCTCGAAGATGAGATCTTTGTTGTTGGAGATGAGAGCCAATCCACCTCGGAAATGGAAGGACCAGAGCGGCGACGACGACACCCAACAGCCTGATGAAGAAGACGATCGGGAATCGGACGAGTGGAACAGAGGCCATTCTTCGGTCTCTAGGTCTGGAGGTTCGCGGGAAAGAGGGAGAGTAAACTTCCATGGCTTATCTGGCTGGTCAATCAAAACGCAGAGATTCGATCCTCCATTTCGAAACTCCACACGATCTCTCTGTCTCTCTGTCATTTGATTGATCGATCCACGCAATCGATTTGAATCTCCAGAGTTTCTTTGATTCAAGGATTTACGGTTCCTCGGTCGAGGTTACGTTTTTTTCGATCTCAGTTTCGATTTGAATCTCCAGAGTTTCTTTATAGTTGGAAGAGCCCTCATTTATTCAACACCATCAACGAGCGATTGGCTCTAGTATTTTATTTCGGCTATACTCTACTCCATCTCAGTTTCGATTATTTAAGCTATTTTCCAAACAATTTTTGGATTAATTGTGTTTTGAATCTGACTTTGATTTGCTTTAGTATTTTATTTCGGCTATACTCTACTCCAAATTTGATTTGAGTTTTCATTCTGGGTTTAGGTTTTGATTTGCTAGGATTATATTTTGGTTTGATTTGTTAGGCCAAACCTCTATCAATAGATTTGTGAAGCTATGAATGGAAGGATCGAGAGTGAGTACGGTCAATATCATTGTTTAACTTTAGGTATGATTCTATCGTTGTTCGGTGGATTTGTGACGTTCTCCCGCATAGAGATGTCATTAGCATCTATAAATGCTCTCAGTTTGTTCCCGATTGTTGTGTACTAAGTTCCTTTAGTACTTGCAGGGTTGTGATTAGCCATTTACTGTTTGTTTTGCGGATCCGAAAAGGCCTAGACTCAGAGATTGAAGGTGTCTTTCTATTTTCCTTCGTTTCCCATTTTTCCGAACTGTTAACACAAATGGTTCTATTAAACCATTGCATTGAAAATCAGTTCAATATTTTTGGTACAGACAGCTTATAATTTGATCAACATACGGAGATTTATAGGAATCTAGTGTAATAGATAGAAATCATAATGACCCACTGATGTGCATATACATTCATACATATATATATATATAATTTATCATTAGCTTTGATTCATGTTTTCTTTTCTTTTTTTGTTATTGTTGCATCGTTTCAGAAGCTTATGGTGAAGATGATCAGTACTGGTTTTCCTTTGATCGATGATGACCGGAAGCTGGTACTATATGTACATATATAATAATATTACTTCTGATTTTATTTTTTGTTCAAACTTTGAAATATTTGTCATATATTTTTGTGACCTTGTGTTGTAGGTGGATGCTATTTCAGATTATGAGTTGTTAGCATTGGATTCCATATCGGGTAATATAGAGGACCTTGATTGTGCTTGAAGCTTTTCTAGAATTCTTGTTCTTCTGGAGCTTCATGTTAGAGAGTTTTAGTAGATGTGCTTATATTAGATTATAAATGGAATTTGAACAAGTTGAAAATAGACGTATACACGGACGATAAAGGCCTACTAAATTATCATGATCGTAAATTATTTTTTCATCGCAGTGTTGAATTATCATGATCGTAATTAACGATCATGATAATTTAAAAAATAATATTAGCTTGCTTTTCTCTGTTTGTCAACATGTTGTATGTTGTTTGTCAACATGTTTTTACGTACTTTTACTTAATTAGTAGCTTCTGTTTGTGTGTGTATATTGCAGGTGGAGACAAGTACAAACTCCAGTATATGATCTTGCTCTATTTATTTTTTTGTAAATCTTTATGATTCTTTACATCTGTATAAAGTTAAAAGAAATCATGTGTGTCATTTCATATATTACTAATCAAAGACATGAAGTTGTACATACTAAGTACTGTATAGTGTTGGCTTTCTATTATCGTGGGTTTATACTATTTTTATTACAAATTTCGACGTTGTTGTATATACGAATATTGAAGAACAAAATTTAGATAATTTTTCCCCAAATGTTTTTTGGGAAAAATTTTCTGAATGTTTTTTTTTTAATTTTCTTGGGGCTTTGCACAACACTTTTTAACTGTTGTGTAAACTGGACTTTGCACAACGCAATTAATTTCCGTTGTGCAAGATTATGCAACGTTGCATAAAGCAGCGGTTATTTTCCGTTGTGTAAAGTTTACACAACACAAAAAATTTGTTGTGCAAGCAACTATTTGTAGTAGTGTATATCTTTTATTAGAATTTGACAACTTTGTCTAACCAAAATTAAAAAGAACATGGGATCGTTACTTTTAAATAAATAGAAAAAACTAATTCTTTTATCGCTAATATCCCTTAATTTAAAACATAAACAACATGGTCACTTAATAACATTTAATGGAAAGTTGCCAACGATATCAACAAAACTAAATTAATTTAAAAAATTCTCAAAACCAGAAACGAAGGCTAATACTATAGAGTTGTTCACGCTATTGGCCCCTTTTTATGAGGACGTTCGGATTTGTCCTGTCCATTTTAAAATTAGCGGAAATCGCTCCACATAAAATTTCATGATTTTTCTTATTTAAAATAATCTATTTATAAACATATTTTGCACTAATTATGTGTTTCAATAAAATGGCCTCATTATTTCAAATGTTTTTATTTTCCTTTATTTAAATAAAAGGTTAAATTTTCTTTCAATTTAGGGTCAAATGGTCAAATCCATACTAGGGGCTAGTTTTTCCAATTCTAACACGGAGGAGCCAAATCCGCACAAACATAACTCGCAAGGACTGCAAGAATCTTCTGACAAGGAAAAGTTGATTGGTGAAAAGCAAGCTCTCTCAATAACTATAGAGAAACTGATGAAGAAAAATCAGACTCTAAATGACCAAGCAAAGTCCGACAAAGAGAAGTTTATTTCTGAAAAGCAAGTCTTATCCACGGTTATAGAAGAATTAAGACAACAGAACAAGGTTCTCAGTGACCAAGTGCTGGAACTGAAATAGTCTCTTTCAAAACTGAACCGTCTTGCTGTTGAAAAAGACAAGAAGATAACCTCAATGGAAATCGCTGTTGTGAAGTTCAATTCTGGAAAATCCAAACTCGATGACATACTTGAACAAGGACGTCAGTCAGGAAATCGTACCGGTCTTGGATTTTTGAAAGGACAAAGATCAGTTCGTGAAAGTAGCCAGAATGAATATGACAGTACAAGTTACAACCGTATCTTCACAAAAGAGTCAGACAACCAGAATACTACCGAAAGTGAAAGCATCACAACCACCAAAGGTACCATCAGTATTGCTAGCCAAATAATCAAGAGATGTGAATTATGCAAGTCTATTTTTCACAATGATGCTAGGTGCAGAAATATGTACAAGCAATTCTCTGAAAATCTTCAAAAGACGCCGCTTCGCAGATATGGAACCAAGACCAAGAAAAGTCGTTCAGTGTGGGTGGCAAAGTCTCTTCTCTTTAAGGTTCCAAAGTCAAAACTTGCTTGGGTTCCTAAGAATAGTTTATCTTATGGAACAACCTTCAACACAGTTCCTCTCATAGATGCAACCGTCGATACAACGATAGCAAGATCCACCAACAATGCCTCTCCTGCAAAATACAACTAAACAAGAAGCCATGTTAAATGGCGTGATAGCCGACTGCAAAGATATTGTGGACACAGCAGTACTTCTTACTTCTCCAAAAGATGTAACCAGATAAATATCCAAGCCTGAAGATGCCACAAGATGGAAGCCTCGAGACTTGATGCAAGCCTTCAAGAAAATTAATTTACAGAGGTGATGAATTCGTGCTAAAAATAGTATCTCGGTTCAAGAGAATATCTTACCGCTAAGGGTACTAAATAGCCAAAATGCATGATCTTGTGAATCTACCATCAGAGGAGTCTTTGGAATCTTGCCTCGTATTGGGGGAGAATTGTGCAGATTCAAGAAAATTATCACATAGTCAGGATGAGCTTCAGAGAGTTAGTCTCAGAATTGTACAAATTCAGTTATCAGATAGTCAGGGGGAGCATCTTTTCGTTATCACCGAATCAGGGGGAGCTTCACAGAGTTAGTCTCAGAATTGTGCAGATTCAATCTCAGTGTATCACACAGTCAGGGGGATCATCTCTTCGTTATCACCGAGTCAATAGGAGCTTCGTAGACGTAGTATCAGAATTGTGCAGATTTAGTCTCAGAGTATCACATAGGTAACATCAGATAGTCAGGGGGAGCATCTCTTCATGCAGTCTCACAATTGTACAGAATCATTCTAAGGGTTTCACACAGTCAAGGGGAGCATCTCTTCGCGTGTGCACGAGTTGTCTATCAACAGTTTTCTAGTATTGCTCTGCTCCATCTTCCATCTTCCATTATCCTGAATCTCTGCCAAAAGGATTGCTCAACAAAATGTCAAAGGGGGAGAATGTGAAATCCACGTACTTACATATAGTCAATATGTTAGTGATTTTATTGTTGGCTATGGCTAATTATGAGACTCCTCAACAAAAATGTCAAAGGGGGAGATTATAAAACTCATGCTATTTGACAGTTTTGTTGTGGTCATATATCTGGCAATATTCTGGGTTATACTGACGGTTACATCTGTGATCTCTCTATCCGTAAAGCGGAATTGGTCCATTTCGGTTGAGATATTTAAAGAATTCGTTTATCCTAACTGCTGGTCAAAATTCATAGCTGAATGAGCCTTTGAAATTCGAATTTTGGTGGGAATACTAAGTCTAAGAAAGACTAAGTAATAATGCCTAAAATCAAGGAAAAGTTGTTATCTTGTTGAAAGCTTTGTGGACTCTATTTAAACTGTGATCTAGAGCTCCCAAATCGTGCATCCTTTCAGCCATAACTTGAGAGAAAATCGTTCAGAGCTACAGAGAGCATTCTTGGGATTTTCTCACCATTTTCGTGGATCGTTCGTTGGCGTTTTCTTCCCGAGAAGAAGTCTGAAGAGGTCTGAAGCACTTCAGTATCGTCGACGGAGTTGGGCATGCTTGCACAGATCGACACTCACCGGAAGTCGCCGTGTCGTCGTCGTGTCGACACTTGCCGAGTCGCCGGGTCGTCGTCGTAATAAACAGGTTACAAGGCTGGTTACATCGCTGGTCGCACTGGTTAGAGTGTATTTTCCAGTTTGTTGTTCGGTAAACAAATCGATTGTGTAACGTCCATCTTGTAATTATCCATGTTGATTAATCTGGGTGAGGGCCCCGCAGAGTAGATAGATATCGAACTGCGTTAACAAAACATCACGTGTGTCTCTTTATTTTCGCGTATGTTTATTTGTCGTTATTTTCCGCATAACCGAAGAACGTGACGTTTCACAACTTATATATATATATAGTTTATTTCAATTATAATTGTTAAGAGTACTAACATCGATGTATAATTTTTGTTTTTAATAGTCTTCAATTACTGCTACACTTTAAATTTAAATACATATATTTTAAGCTCATAAAACATTTATAATTTCACATCAAACCAATCAACTAAATATTTGCTTTCTAGAATGGTAAAAAAGAAACATATAATATAGATTCAAAGTGAGAATTTGAATCATATGAAGAATCTCATGATGCTCATATGATCATGAAGATGAAGTCACGTAAATAGACATATAATGATTGATGATCATACCGATCATAAATATCGACCAATGTCGTCCCGGAGCCAGCTTGAGAAAAAAAAATGTTCTTTTTCTAATTAAAAAAAACGGGTGATTTGGACAGGGTCCGGAGTCCGGACGGGGAAGAGTCTCATAGGCGTGAATCAGAAAACAAAAACATATAAAAGATGGATCAGAAATTCATAAATATTGTGGTGAAAATAGTATTACAAGACCAGTAGTGAGGAGTAGGGTTTAATAGTGAGCCTAAAAATTGAGAGAATAAATTGATGATTATATACCAAAGGCTTTCAGTAATCATGATCCTTGATATTCGTTCAATTTTAATCCAAATTCACATTTTTACCTAAAAATATGCTGACTTTGACCAAATGTGAAATATTCGTCTATATTATGAGAGAGAGAATAGTTCAAAAGCTTTAAAATGTCGTGGAAGTGGTTGCCGTATGTCACGTGAGCCGTTAAACGACAGTAACAACATAATAGGCGTGTGATTCGAAATAGGCAAGATAGAAAACGACAATGACTTGGAAGTGGAACGTGAAGAGAATTGAAGAACAAAAAACGATGAATAAAAGTAAGATGAATAACACAAAATCTAAAAGAAACGACAATCAAAATCCACAGAGAGACAAACGACAGTAAATCCGATAAACGACAACCATAAGAATGTAGGGAAATGCTATTCGGTAAATACGGAAAGAAATGCAGTAAAAATTGATTTGACCCCAAATGAAAACCAAGTCCTTGGTACTAGATATACAATAAAATCTCGTTAAATTAATACTTGATAAATTAATAACTTTGATAAAATAATACTTTCATATGGTCCCGTCTCAAATTAATAACATCGATTATATAATAAAATTCTTCGGTCACACACTATTAATTTATAGAGGTTTAACTATAGGTTTAACTAGTCAATTTCCATAAAATATAATGGAACAATCAGTAATATATCAAACATACCACAACTACAAACAATATTCCAAACAATGCACTAATAATACTAAATAATAAAATTATTTATACAAAAAATCCTATAATATACATACCATTTTTTAATTTTTTTTTTTTTTTGTTACCTTCCGGATACACTTGACTAGTAACAACAGGGCCCTGGCATTATCGATTGGGGCACTATCCCAGTGGCCTTTTCATCTGCCCAACTCATAAAGCATTAATGTTAATGCGTTTTCCCAATTGTTTTTGCCGGTAACCTCCATTTTCCAGGGTACCGGCAGTAATCACCGGCATATCAAACATTGATCTCAAGTCTCAACCATGAAGCTTATTAAAATGCCAAATATTCAAGCAAAGAATGAAACTCGACTATATGTTCGATTCGGTCGATTCTGATAACGGAAGTAAGAGGGAGAACATTGAAAGAAAGAAAAAGAAAAAAACGAACCAGAAGACAATACGAAATTAATCCAAACAAATGGAAAAGATTAGTGCTAATGCAGAACTTTGAAAAACTCATGCTCCAATCTCAGAGACTCCGAAACCAATAATTATTTAAAAAGGAAACAAAACCATACTTTTTCATAGGCCAATTCTTCTAATGAAATTTATGTATAATCAAAATCCTAATCAATCACCTAAAGGTTTGGGTTCTCGAGATTATAACCACAATCACGACCACCGAAGAGAGAAGCGCCACCGAAAGTTCGAGGACCGTTGCGTTCATAAGCATAACGAACATGGATTTTTCTCCCTTGTAAATCCTGAATGAGATACGATTTTTTAGGGAGTGAATAAACACATATTAATTTGTTTTTATCTTCTCATATAAAACATGTACATTTTAAATGTGCACCGTCAAGATACGCATAAACATGTTATAGCTTATAGTTTTCACTCTCACCTGACCGTCCATGGAAGACATTGCCGAACTGGCGGAATCAAGGTTGTTGAATGTCACAAAACCGAAACCCTTCGACTCCAAAGTTACTTCATTACACGCAACCTTAGCTGCAAAATGGATTTCAGGAATTCATGTAACTGTAGATGAAACTTTGAAATGATATACCAATATAATAAAGATACTTAAACAATATTTAGCTACTAATCAGCTTAAAATCGAGAGTAAATCATAGGGCTGAGGGTCAATTACTACCCAAAAAGTCAACAACCTCGGTTTTTCGAACTTGCCCAATTTCCGTGTTTAAATTCTATAAGTTCTAAAAGACTTTGTTACTTAACCATTATTTAGCATTATTTCACATCTACAACGGTCTTAGAGTTCAACCTAACTTCAAGAACCAATTCAATCCGATTTTTCGTGGCTACAAAACTATCACAAAGTTTCCTCTTCACTCTATTAGCGATGGAAAAAAGATAAAACTTTGCATGTTATACGAACTTCACCTTCAATGACATCGCCGTAACTCGAAAATGCCTTTCGAAGAGATTGGTCGTCAGCAGCGTATGAAAGGCCTAAGCACGCGTTTCGGGATCAATAAAGTGAGGCACAAATACAAGGAAAACCCACAATTCGCTTCCAAAACGACATTTCCATTACCTCCGATGAAGAGTTTCGATGATATGGCTCGAATGGGCATAAGCATAGACGTGTTAGGCGATTTCACACTCCGCCTCAAGATAACCCCGGTTTTGTAGCAGAAAGCCATTCTCTGACCAAGCACAATTCAAAATCTTCTATCGTAAAACCGGTTATTTCTGCGCGTAATCGCTACGATCAGCTGAAAAATGATTCATATTTCGAGTTACAAATACCCGTTTCCATGGAAAAACAAAAGAATCTAATACCGAATTCTATCGAATATCGAAGGAAACCAAGTACTCTAACATCAGAACGAAAAAATCAAAACCAAAACTTGCAATCTGAAAATCAATAGAAAAATATTCCAACCAAAAATGATCTACACAGAAATGCAATTGGTTGGAGTTGGACAATCAGCTGACGAACACCATTTCGATGAACAGAAATTTGCCCCAAATTTCCGAAAATCTTGAAAAACTATTAGAAATGAAACTAAAACGATGATTCTACAGCTAAATTCTCATCGAAATTCGAAGGAACGAAAGAGGTTAAGCTTAAGAATGAAAAATTAAAATCACAACAAGAACTACTGAAGATTCGATAGTGAAAACGTTTCAGTGGGTATCGAGATCTACACAGATAGGATCAAGCTTCGAGCATCAATGGCGAGAGAGAGTACCTGCTCTTCGGATTCTTCACTGGATTGCAATGGAGCGAGCGAGCTTTTCTCGGTGAGCTTCTTCCCCGGTTGTACAGTCAGTGATGAGAGAGAGAGAGAGAGTTTTATTATTGTTAATTGGTCCCTTAACTATAATTCTGTACTATTTTGTCCCTTCACTTGTCATTTTTAATCACTTTGATCACCTTATATATTTATTTTTACCAATTTACCCTAAAAATTTAATTTTATTTGCTTATCCCTTGAAATATATTTTACATCAGTTTGTGACTCGTGAACTTATAATGTGTATAAAATGTTGACCAAATTTAATTACAAATTTATCTTATTTAATCTTTTAAATGTTTACCCAAAATTTTATAGGCATTTTAAAAAGAAAACTTTATGACATTCTCTCTCGGTTTCTTTTTCAACTTTGCGTCTTTTGCCATCCACGAAATCTTAAATCTTGCCATTACCTTAATATTTTTAGAAATGACAAATATGCCCTTAAAATTTATAATGAAAAATATCTAAAGGAATAGATTAATGTAATTGCGAGCAGAAAAGAAAAGAAAAAATGTATTAATAAAATGCCAAAATATAAAATGTTCACGGGAAACTCTACACGTAAACATTTGAATAGTTCATTTGACCGGAAACTCTCTCTGATTCCTTGATCCGCCATAGCTAAGAAGCTCTTTCTTCAGCTCATTTGTTGCTTTGTTCCGGAATTGATCGGATCCGCCATAGCTGAGAAGCTCTTATTTCTTCAGCTCGTTGATCAGATCTTTATCAAAAACGTATAACACGAAGATCGGAAGAAAAAATCAAAGAAGAACGTCGACATTTATCAAGGCTACAAAAGGTTACAAGTTTCCCCTTGTCTTCAATTTGTTCATCTTATGATAGTTTAAACATATCTGCATGCATGGTTGTATTTATTATCGTGTACAAAAATGTACGTACTCATGAGTAGTTTGGTAGTTGGAAAAAAATAATAACAATTAACCGGATCGGTTTTTTAAATCAAAATTCTCCTCTCGATTCAAGTGTAGGGCTTCATCGAAAGTTCTATCATTTGGTCTTGATTTTGAATTATGGTCGCAATCGAGACTCGCCAGAAAACTAAACGCGGGGGACGTTTAAGTTTTTGTTGCGGTGGGGTTTTGTTTTTGGCGACCACAAATATATTTCAGTTTTCGGTATAAAATGTAAATAAGCTAAACGTTAAACCTGAATCGAACAATCAACTTCAAGTAATGGTCAAAGAAGAAGAAAACACAATGCACATTCACAGCCAATTCAAGATGAGATCTGGGGATTTCGATATAATGGTACAAATGCGAGTTCCGTTTACTGTTTGAAAATAAAAACTGCACCGCAAATATCATATAATCAATTTTAAAAATAAATCGATTCAGTCGGTTCTGAAATCCAATTCGGTTTTTCGGTTTTATTATTTTCAACCATAGTTAATGCAGCGATTTTGTCTTGTAACTTTTTCGATTCAATTGTCCGCGGTAGTGGAATACAATCAAATTTTTTATCTGGTTTCAGTTTTTTATTTGGATTTTGCGGTTTTATTTTCACCCCTAGTTGATGTGACAATCTTGTCTATGCCTAGTTACTTGTTAGATCCAATTATTGGCAATGGCGGAACTGTAAAACGGTATTTTAAGCCCGTGAACTAACAAATACTATTTCGATTCAAGTGGATATGACGGCGGTGGAAAAAGGCCTAGTGTATCTTGCCTATCCGGTGGTCGATATAGAGGGTATACCGGAATTCCACACGACGCCTTTACAAAACAAGGAAGACACCCCGGTCCGCTTCAAAATCTACGTGAAGGTGCACGTTGTTCGCCAGGGCCGTGATTTCGTTTCCGATCAAAACCTCATCCTTAGGTTGGAGCGCTACGCGTATAAAACCTTCAGAGCCTCGAAGAGCACGGAGACGTCGGTCAACGAGTTGCCGAACGAGGAGGGAATGCTCGCCATGCTCCGCGTGCTGTCGGACGCCAACATCACCAACGCAATTGTCTCCAAAATCATTATCGATAAGATCATTGAATGGCGTAACAAGTGGATAGCCGGCGAATGCGACAGCGAAGGCGCCGGCTTGGGCCCGGGCCAGGTCAGCTTGCTCAAACTTACCGTGTTCATAAATACCCTCCTCACTGAAGACCCCGATGCTAACCGCGACTTCATAGGCCATGAAGGCGGGGAAAACTGTTGATTGAATCTTCGAGCGGAACGGGCCGGGAAATAGTCGTGATGTTCCGATCATAATGGTGGTTCAAGACGATGCCCAGCGGCCTCAATTGCCGCTTAAACATGCCTAGGGCTCAACCACAACTTCTTTCTATTTTAGGTTTTTTTTTTTTTTTTGGAGTTTCATGTAATGAAGAAAAATTATTAAGAGGAAACTTGCTAATCATTTTGTATGTTTACTACACTTAGAAATTGTGAAATTGTTTGATTGTTAGACAACATCGAGTCTCGGTTTTTCTTTTTTAGCCTTTTTTGGTCCGGTCTCGGATTATGCAAGTTAGTAAAGAACGGGAAGATTTTTTGCAGTGGTATTTAGAGAAGTTTGATTTTCTTTGTCTTACGGGAGATGGCGTTGTGCTAAATTCAAGAATTTCGAGTAATCTATATATATATATAAAAGCAAAATCACTAAGAGTGACGTGGCACAACACAATATCAAGAATACAAGATCTCTATTTTCAGATTTTATCTTTTTCCTTTGATAAAAAAATAAGGTGCACTGTAATTCACTTAGACTTTTCATATTACCATTCAATGTCATTTTATTAATTGTTAATTTCTCTAATTTAATTAGTGTGGTATCAATGTTAAGTGGCCTTCCATTCCCTCTCCCGTGCTTACTCTGCCTTTCTCCATTGTCATTCTTTTGACTACCAATTTCTCTCCTTTCTTTCACGCGAGTTTCTTATACAGTTCACACCTCCATCTCTCTTCACACCAGCATCTTCGTCGACACCTCCATGGCGCGGTGGCGAGTGGGCCAGCCAGCGTTGACAATCGACCAAGGTGACAACCAAATCTAAGTTTCTATACGTGTTTTTTCTCTGTTAAATTCGTCAGCGTTTTTCATATTCCTTAATTTATTAGAGGATTGATTGCTTAATTTCTTTCTTCTTTGTGTGCTTGCCTTTTCAGCTGTTGTGACAAGTCGATCCTTCTGGAGTCACTCCCCAGTCAAATAATTTTGAGGTTTTGTTCGTAAGTTCTTTTCTCCTATAATAATTCTCCTGGAGATTCTTATTTCTCGGGTTTCAGTTTCATATTTCGTCATACGGTGTTGAAGCGTTGATTAACGGGACATTATTTTTGCTTTTGTTGATTTTTCATGGATCTTGGAATCGGCTAACTTTTCGTCCCTGTTTCCGGTGAGATTCTTAATTCCGATATTTAAAAAAAAAAATTAGTTTACAATTATCAAATCTCTTTTTCAACTATAAACTGATTTATTTACATTTAAGATCTGTTTACAGGGTTTGTAGCTCTTTTTTTTTTTGTTGCATTGAAAATTCTTTTACATTTAGTTTGTAGCTCTTGGTGTCGCCGACCTCAATGTCCATAGAAGCACGCTTGGGTGTAGAGAGTCGCAGCCTTGCTCGGTAATAGAGAATCGAAGGGTGAGAAACCGACTTTTTCTCAACACCAAGTCAGCAATCAAGGAAAGGTATATGTATTCAGAATGCAGTTTTTCTATAATTCATTCGCGTCTCTCACATTTGCTAATTTCGTTCTGTCACTTTAATATTGCTCGATTCTTTGAAATCTACCATGAATAAGACTAACATGTTACCAATGGCGCTAGATTCATCAAATTTGTCTATGTATATTTTTAGTTGAGTATTGCCTTCGCTATTGTTGTCGGTCACGTGGTTATCTACTTCTTTTGTTTTTCCATGACACTATCTTTCTTCAATTCTCTATATGTTGAATTATAAATCCAGGTTCCGATCTGCATGGCTTTGTTTGCGTTTTTCATCGGTGATTGTTTTGAGTTCGGTAAGTGTATTTCCATTAGCGTATTTGTCTATGTTGAGCTCCAAGGTAAGGGATTTTTTTTATTTTTTATTTTTGGTTTTCCGTTTTTTTTTTCTTAAATAGGAAATTATATATATTTCCATGAACGTACTTATCATGAAAAAACTCAATGTATCAGATTACTTTTATTACTTTTTTGTTTCCTCCAAATCTCTTGACTTTGCAAAAAGAAGTGACTTTTGTTCATTTTTTCCCAAATTTTCCTCCCAATTTCTCCAATGGAAGCTTGACCGATCTGATCAATCATTCCTGTGAAGTAAGCAATGCTCATCATTTCTCTCCCTTCGTTCTTTCCTCTTCGTGTCGTATTCAAATTGCTTTTCAAATTGCTTTTCAAGCTGTATTCAGATGATAGTTTTTCTCCATTGAAAATCATGTCTTTTCAATGTATTTCAAGTGTTCTAAAGCATTTCTATTGAATTTTAATCGAACTGAATAGGGTTGTTTAGGTATTTGCAAGTATATATATATATATATATATCTATATATATATATATGATTGATACAGAGTATATTCAACTAAATTTAGATGATTTGTGATCTACCTGCATAATGATCTTGATATGGTGTTTATTTTTTGTTCAGACCAAATCCCACTACAGGTTAAAAACCTTATTATAATTGTTTTTAAGTCCTCATTTGACAGATTCTTGGTTCCATTTGACAGATTTCCAGCTTATTGGTCGCTCCCTTTCTCCACTAAGCATTCTTGCTTCATTTCCATTGTCTGTTGGCTAGGAATTTGGTAAGATTCTTGATGTGTTGAAGACATTATGCTTTATTGAGAATTTGTAATACTTTATCTCTCACTTTATGCTTTTGTTCATGGGTGTATTTTCTTGAGGAACCTATGCAGTTAAAAGTCGTAGTTTAACGAAAGCTTTTAATTTTTTGGGCCCAGGCTGACGGCATTCCGTCGAAGAACTCATCGAAGCAGTCTTCAAACACTCATTGGTATTAGGATGAGTAATAATGTCTTCGATGCCATCGATTGTTAATTTGAAGTCGAATTATATCATATTTCTTTTTATGTTCATTCTTGCTTTGGCAGTTGTTATAATACGTTCCTTCTTAATCTCATATATTCTAAATTTTTGCTTTCTACTTTTTGTCAGTTTTAATATCTAAATTTTACAAGCAACTAGATGAGTTTTATATGAACTATACAAAGATTAATCATGCTTCGTTAATTCACTCTGTTTTTATTATTTTTTTTCTCTGTTTTTATGCGTTTTGGTTGATATGACCAAGTGAACAAATGAATAATGAGCTCAAACTATTTGGATATATGGTTGTTACACACTCCGATACCTTAATTCCATCCTGTTTCGAATTATTATGTTGTTTTTAAAGTTACCTTATCAATTACAAAAACCTAAGTAACACATAAAAATTTATAAGTTGTTTACTCCGTCCCAATGAAACCAAGTAATTCATATTTGAGTTTTGAGAGGTCCAAGCCCAGTGAAACCCAAAAAAAAAAAAACTCGAGTGATCTTTTTTATCATTACGTGAGTCATGATATAAAATGAGTCACCCTCATTTTTTTTTTTTTTTTAACGATGGATATTATCAAAATTACTTGAGTCATGATATGGTCCTTTTATTCCTAAATTATCAAAGAGATAACCTTCTTTCTACATAGAATAGTAATTTGAAGATTTAAGTCGAGACATAGCAAGTGTTATCTATTGTAGATTTTTTTAATTGTTTATTTGTTTTAATCGAAGTTGTCATTTCTACACTGCAAAAATTGTATATGTAGATATAATATTTTTTTTCCACAAATTACTGAATTTTTGTTCTTCACAGCTATACCTAATGTTTTAGTATTGAATAATATATGCAAAAGTATCAAGAAGTACCCTAAAATTCACATAAATTTAGTATCGGATATGTAAAATTTGGAATATGTCATGAAATTTAAATTTTTTCTTGGTACTTTTGTCTCGCTTATTCTTTTTAGAATTAATATACAACCCGTTCAATTCTTTATTAAAGTTGAAATGACTATATAAAAATTCTTACATAGTCAGACATTTTTTAATTAATATTTTAGTTATGGTTTATTTAAAAAAAATATTACAATATATCTACTCTTATTTAGTAAAAAAATTTATGATAATATTACTTGAATAAATCAATAATTTGTTAGTTTGATTTTGATATAATTGCTACTATTACAACACACATTTTATAAATTAATTTATCCTTCATTTTTAATTAAAATTTAAAGTAAACATTTTCTCGCCACCGCGCTCCGCGCGGTGCTGTCCACTAGTAGACATAGAATTCAAAATCACCTTTCGTGAATAAAGTTTTTTTTTTTATATGTAGAAAAAGAAGGAATTTATTTATCTATTATACTTCAATTGTAAACGAATAATCACTTTCAACTTGTCAGAATAAATGGATAGTCACACTGAATCTGCGAGGCTTGTATAGAAAAGTCGAATTTAAAAGACATAAGACCCATCGAAAAACTCTAAAAATAAAGTAGGGAGATTATGGTTCATAGAACAAGGTCTTTGGTCCAATAAAACCGAATTGAGTGTCTAGTATTTACATCTTGAAAATCCAATCCATATCGATTAAATTTTGATGAATGAATATTTACATCTAAATTTGATAAAAAAAAAATGATCGAATAAGTAAGTCTCTGTATCATTAACAAATTCAATTATATATGTAAAAAATAAAATAAAAAATATATTTGATTCTTCAAATGAGATTTAAAAATGTAACGAAAAATATATAAATGTTAAAAAGTTACTTAGTTACATAACAATTTTAAGGCTTCGTTGGTAAAATTAAAAATAAAAGTTAAGAAATAATTAGCTCAGTAATTTTATCGTTTTAAAATAAATAAATATAGATTATATATCTTTTTCCTATAGTTTTTATCATCAATATAATCTTATTAACCACAAGAAACGCAAATACAGTTATTGAATATAAAAATAAAAATAACAACAAAGAGGAAAGTCCAAAGCAAATGATTGATAGATATTGCAAAAATTACGGCGATAAAAAATTGTTAAGTTTTTTGGGAGGTTAGGATATGGATTTTGTACGAACAAAAATGGGAAATTTATGAAGGAAAATAATAAAAAGATAAATGAGTCCATATGGCGTAAGTAATTGAAATTTAGATTATTTTTTAGTTATAAATAAGCAGAGGGAGATAGATAATTGTGGCGAACAAGAATAACAATGGAGGTTACGGAAAGGGAAAGATTAAGGGAAAGATTAAGAAGAAGAAACCATTGCCTTGAGATTCTTCTTCTCCGTTTGTGTCGTCTCCTCAACCTTTCTCGACGACAAGCTTTAATGGAGTCTCTTCTTCTGGTGAACGACTCTATCTCTCTCTCATTCGCGAGTGTTCTGAGCGATCGGTTTACGAATTCTCAACATTTCTTGATTTTTTCACATAAAACGATTCTTAACTTTGATCGCAATTCGCAAGGTTCTTTAATTCAATGTTGATGGTTTGTTATTTTAGGAGGGAACTTTTAAAGTAAATTGTCTTAAGTAAATTTTCTAGAGATGATAACATGTGAGAAACAAATAATAGAAAAAATAGTCTTAGCTTATCGCTTTGAACCAAAAAATATTATTGATATCTTGTAAAATAGAAAACGTTAGCGATTCCCGAGACGCGGTGGATACACTTCTTAAAGCTTGATTTGCCTCTTCTATGTTCTTAATGTTCGTTAGGCGATTAGTACAACGGGATGACCGCGAAATTCGTAGCACTTCGTAGTCCGCCGGCGAACTGAAACTTCTTGAACTTCGTTACCGAAAGACTCACGACAAAGAAACATGGGGAATCATGAAAATTGAATTTGCGGAGCGGAAAAATAAGAAGCAAATTCATAGAGTGAGAATTTTCGTAAAGCATTTCCATTGTGGTGTGTCGAATGGGGTCGAAATCACTTCAATTTATAGACGCGAGATTTCGTGAATAAAGTTTTAATTTTTTATTGATTGTAAAAAATAATGAAATTATTTCCTAGTATCTATGATGCTTAAATTTTAAGAGAATGATCGCTTTCTACTTGTCACAATAATTGAATAGTCGCATTGAGTCTGCGAAGCCTGTATAGAAAGTCGAATTTAAGGACATAAGACCCATCGAAAACTCTAAAAATTAAATAGCAGAGTCGGATCCATAGAACAAGGTCTTTGGCTCAATAAAACCGCATTGAGTCTCTGGTATTTACATCTTGAAAAATGTCGTTCAATGGCTCTCGAAGGAAATAATTATGTTGTCGCTTTTAACGAGGTTTAAAATATGTAATTTTTTATTTTCTGTGTTTGGGACCCTTTATGCAAATGGTGCCGTTTTCATCACCCATGTTGTTATCCTAGTAGAAAGGCAAGCGCGGTGGCAATAAAATATCGTTTAAATTTTGATGACTGAATCTAATAAATTTTACTTCTGCTTATAAATTTTACTTTTCATCTAAATTTGATAAGAAAAATGGTCGAATGAGTAAGTCTCTGTATTATTAACAAATTCAATTATATATGTAAAAAGTAAAATAAAAAATATATTTGATTCTTCAAATGAGATTTAAAAATGTAACGAAAAATATATAAAAGTTAAAAAGTTACTTAGTTACATAACAATTTTAAGGCTTGGTTGGTAAAATTAATAATAAAAGTTAAGAAATAATTAGCTCAGTAATTTTATCGTTTTAACATAAATAAATATAGATTATATATCTCTTTCCTATAGTTTTTATCATCAATATAATCTTATTAACCACAAGAAACGCAAATACAGTTATTGAATATAAAAATAAAAATAACAACAAAGAGGAAAGTCTAAAGCAAATGATTGATAGATATTGCAAAAATTACGGCGATAAAAAATTGTTAAAGTTTTTTGGGAGGTTAGGATATGGATTTTGTACGAACAAAAATGGGAAATTTATGAAGGAAAATAATAAAAAGATAAATAAGTCCATATGGCGTAAGTAATTGAAATTTAGATTATTTTTTAGTTATATATAAGCAGAGGGAGATAGATAATTGTGGCGAACAAGAATAACAATGGAGGTTACGGAAAGGGAAAGATTAAGGTGACGACACCAATGGAGAAGAAGAAACCATTGCCTTGAGATTCTTCTTCTCCGTTTGTGTCGTCTCCTCAACCTTTCTCGACGACAAGCTTTAATGGAGTCTCTTCTTCTGGTGAACGACTCTATCTCTCTCTCATTCGCGAGTGTTCTGAGCGATCGGTTTACGAATTCTCAACGTTTCTTGATTTTTTCACATAAAACGATTCTTAACTTTGATCGCAATTCGCAAGGTTCTTTAATTCAATGTTGATGGTTTGTTATTTTAGGAGGGAACTTTTAAAGTAAATTGTCTTAAGTAAATTTTCTAGAGATGATAACATGTGAGAAACAAATAATAGTAAAAATAGTCTTAGCTTATCGCTTTGAACCAAAAAATATTATTGATATCTTGTAAAATAGAAAACGTTAGCGATTCCCGAGACGCGGTGGATAATCTTCTTAAAGCTTGATTCGCCTCTTCTATGTTCTTAATGTTCGTTAGGCGATTAGTACAACGGGATGACCGCGAAATTCGTAGCACTTCGTAGTCCGCCGGCGAACTGAAACTTCTTGAACTTCGTTACCGAAAGACTCACGACAAAGAAACATGGGGAATCATGAAAATTGAATTTGCGGAGCGGAAAAATAAGAAGCAAATTCATAGAGTGAGAATTTTCGTAAAGCATTTCCATTGTGGTGTGTCGAATGGGGTCGAAATCACTTCAATTTATAGACGCGAGATTTCGTGAATAAAGTTTTAATTTTTTATTGATTGTAAAAAATAATGAAATTATTTCCTAGTATCTATGATGCTTAAATTTTAAGAGAATGATCGCTTTCTACTTGTCACAATAATTGAATAGTCGCATTGAGTCTGCGAAGCCTGTATAGAAAGTCGAATTTAAGGACATAAGACCCATCGAAAACTCTAAAAATTAAATAGCAGAGTCGGATCCATAGAACAAGGTCTTTGGCTCAATAAAACCGCATTGAGTCTCTGGTATTTACATCTTGAAAAATGTCGTTCAATGGCTCTCGAAGGAAATAATTATGTTGTCGTTTTTAACGAGGTTTAAAATATGTAATTTTTTTATTTTATGTGTTTGGGACCCTTTATGCAAATGGTGCCGTTTTCATCACCCATGTTGTTATCCTAAAACGACAAGTGATTTTTAAAATGATGTCGATTTCCAAAATGCTGTGGACGCTCTCCTTTAAATTTTATTCGCCTCCTGTACGTGCTTGAGGTTCGTTTGGCGATCAGCTTCCAAAGATACATCGAAACGACCGCCAACTTTGTAGCACTATGAAGTCCGCTGGAAAACTGAAACTTCTTAAACTCCGTCACCGAAAGACTCAAGACAAAGAAACATTTGGAAGCATTAAAATTGAATTTGCGGAGTGGAATAATGAGAAGCAAATTCATATAGTGAGAATTTTCATAAAGCATTTCGATTGTGGTGTGTCGAATGGGGTCGAGAACACTTCAATTTATACACGCGAGATTTAGACATTGAATTGATTCATGATCAATGTTGTAATGTTTAGTAATAAATTGTAGCTAGTCAAATCATAATCATAATGAATTGAATTCAGTATTCATAACGGTCATAATCAATATGATCTTTTATCTAATGTCGAACGTCGGAAGAAATTTCAGTAGTTAAGGAAAGTTTTAGTCTCGAGTGTTTGATGTTTCGACCCACTCGATGCTATCTCAGTTTTTATTTAACTGCAATATTTTCCAACATGAAGATATTTTAATTGTATCTATCTTTTCGAAAAATATTACCAAAAATGAGTAAAAATATTAATCGAAGAGAAAATAATGAAAGAGATATGCTTGATAGAGGTTATAAAAAGTGAAATACTTTAAATTATAGTCATATGCGGTAAATGCAATTTTTGATTCGGTTCATTTGATAATAGCTGTGTACCGCTTCCGAATGATAAATAAATATTTGGATTTTTTTTTTTTGTGCATTCAATTTTTTTGTTTGTTTAAATTCAGCATTCGGTATATCCGATTTCTGATTAAAAAAAATCATTTTTTTTGTTCACCCTAAAAAAGTAACGATTACAGAGTTAAGCGGTTATTGGTGAATCGTATATGTTTGTGTAAGTAAAGACGATTCGTGAACAACAAGTTGACGTTCTCCGGCAAGACCGATAAAATACACCCTGCGTTATGAGTTACCAAGGGTTTACTGTTAGTTAATAAATTAAAATTAAAATTGATATAATATTTTTAATATGTATAAAATTGAAGAAAAAAAATATTGATTCAAGTAATCAAATCACCTAATAATAATATGATTTGCTTTACGAAAATTCTCACTCGATGATTTGCTATACGTCATTTAGATTTAGACTCCCATTTTTCATAATAATAAAAATGATAATATATTAAACTCGAAATTATCATAAATTGTGCCTAGTTTAAATGAGCACGATGTTGTTTGCCACAATGCAGCATACGGATTCCAGCACACTGCGATAGTGAATTCAGTATTAAGTTCGATAATTTTGTATTAGTTAATACTCTTTAAAAAATATTTCAAGAAAAAAATCTTTTTTCCAGTCTATAAACATATACACAAACTCTTATCGTAAATGTCGAATGATTTTAATCCAATAATGTAATCAATATCGGAAAGAAACGAAAACTCGTATCCGAAATGGCAGGAATTCATAGAAAAGTCTTTAGCTAAGCTAATTATTTCATTCATAAGCTCAATAGAACATTAATTCCAAGGACATAATGATAGCTCTCAAGGAAAAACAGAAGCAAGAAAACCGATCAACGTTTCAGAATTCTCTCCTTCAAACGCTGTATCTTACGTGGATGATCCGATCTCCGACCCTCTGAAACTCACAATGGTCAGTCTTTAAAACAGTTGTTATCGAGATTGTTATAATACGAGAAATTTGTGGTAATCTCGCTTGAAGTTTTTTATGGTGCAAAGTGTCCTATGAGCTTTCATTTCCGTGCACCCGCAACTAACCAAAGTTAAAAGCTAGAGGGAAAAGTGCACCACAAATAAAAGTTCAGAGACAAAGGCACCAAAACAGAAATTAGGGAGGCAAAGCGCAATCTGGTCGGTGTGTAAGTACAAGGTTTAAGCCTCGGTTCAGTAAATTCAGAAACCTTCGTTCTAAAAAAATTGAATATAAGTGAAGATTGAATTCTCACCTGGCCATCCATGTTCGTCACCGCTGAGGTAGCGGAATTTAAGTTGCTAAAGACGACAAAACCGAAACCCTTCGACATTCCGAGGTTTTTTTCATACACAATGGATGCTGCAAAACAAAACAAAAAATCCCCCAGAGAAAGATACAGCTTAACAGCAACAAAAAGAGCAAATAAGTAAAAGAGGTGTTATACATTATAAATTACCACCAGGACTAACATTATTAATTATTTCCTAGTATCTATTATGCTTTAATTGTAAACGAATAATCACTTTCAACTTGTCACAATAAATGAACAGGCTTTCAATTCCGAAGCCGGAAAAGTCGAATTTAAGGACATACACCCATCGAAAACTCTAAAAATTAAATAGCAGAGTCCGATCCATAGAACAAGGTCTTTGGCTCAATAAAACCGCATTGAGTGTCGGTATTTACATCTTGAAATATGTCGTATAATGACTCTCGAAGGAAATAATTATGTTGTCGTTTTTAATGAGGTTTTAAATATGTATTTTTCTTTTCTTTTCTGTGTTTGGGAATTGGGACCTTATATGCAAATAGTGCCATTTTCATCACCCATGTTGTTATCCTAAAACGACAGGTGGCTTTTTAAAAATGATGTCGTTTTCTGTAATAGATCCTTTTTTGTTCGCCTATTTGCAATGCAGCCATGATATCATATTTATCTTAGTTACAAGCATTCGAGGCTTGGTTAGCAAAATTAAAAAAAAAAATGTCAAGAAATAATTTGCTCAGTGAATTTTATCGTTTTAAAATATATATAAATCATATATCTCCTCCATAATAATCTTATTAACCACAACTCCACAAGAAACACAAAATATAGTTACCAATATAAAGATAAAAAAAAAATAATAAAAAAAACAACAAAAAGGAAAGTCCAAAGCAAATGATTGATAGATATTGCAAAAATGGGAAATTTGTTAAGGAAAATAAAAATAAAAGAGTGAATAACGGCTAAGTAATTGAGAATTTAAATATTTGGGCTCATATTTTTTTTTCAGTTATATATAAGGGAAGGGAGATAGATAATAGTGGCGAACGAGAATAACAATGGAGGTTACAGAAAGGGAAAGATTGAGGTGACGACACCAATGGAGAAGAAGAAACCATTGCCTTGAGATTCTTCTTCTCCGTTTGTGTCGTCTCCTCAACCTTTCTCGACGACAAGCTTTAATGGAGTCTCTTCTTCTGGTGAACGACTCTATCTCTCTCTCATTCGCGAGTGTTCTGAGCGATCGGTTTACGAATTCTCAACGTTTCTTGATTTTTTCACATAAAACGATTCTTAACTTTGATCGCAATTCGCAAGGTTCTTTAATTCAATGTTGATGGTTTGTTATTTTAGGAGGGAACTTTTAAAGTAAATTGTCTTAAGTAAATTTTCTAGAGATGATAACATGTGAGAAACAAATAATAGTAAAAATAGTCTTAGCTTATCGCTTTGAACCAAAAAATATTATTGATATCTTGTAAAATAGAAAACGTTAGCGATTCCCGAGACGCGGTGGATAATCTTCTTAAAGCTTGATTCGCCTCTTCTATGTTCTTAATGTTCGTTAGGCGATTAGTACAACGGGATGACCGCGAAATTCGTAGCACTTCGTAGTCCGCCGGCGAACTGAAACTTCTTGAACTTCGTTACCGAAAGACTCACGACAAAGAAACATGGGGAATCATGAAAATTGAATTTGCGGAGCGGAAAAATAAGAAGCAAATTCATAGAGTGAGAATTTTCGTAAAGCATTTCCATTGTGGTGTGTCGAATGGGGTCGAAATCACTTCAATTTATAGACGCGAGATTTCGTGAATAAAGTTTTATTTTTTTATTGATTGTTAAAAATAATGAAATTATTTCCTAGTATCTATGATGCTTAAATTTTAAGATAATGATCGCTTTCTACTTGTCACAATAATTGAATAGTCGCATTGAGTCTGCGAAGCCTGTATAGAAAGTCGAATTTAAGGACATAAGACCCATCGAAAAACTCTAAAAATTAAATAGCAGAGTCGGATCCATAGAACAAGGTCTTTGGCTCAATAAAACCGCATTGAGTCTCTGGTATTTACATCTTGAAAAATGTCGTTCAATGGCTCTCGAAGGAAATAATTATGTTGTCGTTTTTAACGAGGTTTAAAATATGTAATTTTTTTATTTTATGTGTTTGGGACCCTTTATGCAAATGGTGCCGTTTTCATCACCCATGTTGTTATCCTAAAACGACAAGTGATTTTTAAAATGATGTCGATTTCCAAAATGCTGTGGAACGCTCTCCTTTAAATTTTATTCGCCTCCTGTACGTGCTTGAGGTTCGTTTGGCGATCAGCTTCCAAAGATACATCGAAACGACCGCCAACTTTGTAGCACTATGAAGTCCGCTGGAAAACTGAAACTTCTTAAAACTCCGTCACCGAAAGACTCAAGACAAAGAAACATTTGGAAGCATTAAAATTGAATTTGCGGGAGTGGAATAATGAGAAGCAAATTCATATAGTGAGAATTTTCATAAAGCATTTCGATTGTGGTTGTGTGGGGTCGAGAACACTTCAATTTATACACGCGAGATTTAGACATTGAATTGATTCATGATCAATGTTGTAATGTTTAGTAATAAATTGTAGCTAGTCAAATCATAATCATAATGAATTGAATTCAGTATTCATAACGGTCATAATCAATATGATCTTTTATCTAATGTCGAACGTCGGAAGAAATTTCAGTAGTTAAAGAAAGTTTTAGTCTCGAGTGTTTGATGTTTCGACCCACTCGATGCTATCTCAGTTTTTATTTAACTGCAATATTTTCCAACAGGAAGATATTTTAATTGTATCTATCTTTTCGAAAAATATTACCAAAAATGAGTAAAAATATTAATCGAAGAGAAAATAATGAAAGAGATATGCTTGATAGAGGTTATAAAAAGTGAAATACTTTAAATTATAGTCATATGCGGTAAATGCAATTTTTGATTCGGTTCATTTGATAATAGCTGTGTACCGCTTCCGAATGATAAATAAATATTTGGATTTTTTTTTTTTTGTGCATTCAATTTTTTTGTTTGTTTAAATTCAGCATTCGGTATATCCGATTTCTGATTAAAAAAAATCATTTTTTTTGTTCACCCTAAAAAAGTAACGATTACAGAGTTAAGCGGTTATTGGTGAATCGTATATGTTTGTGTAAGTAAAGACGATTCGTGAACAACAAGTTGACGTTCTCCGGCAAGACCGATAAAATACACCCTGCGTTATGAGTTACCAAGGGTTTACTGTTAGTTAATAAATTAAAATTAAAATTGATATAATATTTTTAATATGTATAAAATTGAAGAAAAAAAATATTGATTCAAGTAATCAAATCACCTAATAATAATATGATTTGCTTTACGAAAATTCTCACTCGATGATTTGCTATACGTCATTTAGATTTAGACTCCCATTTTTCATAATAATAAAAATGATAATATATTAAACTCGAAATTATCATAAATTGTGCCTAGTTTAAATGAGCACGATGTTGTTTGCCACAATGCAGCATACGGATTCCAGCACACTGCGATAGTGAATTCAGTATTAAGTTCGATAATTTTGTATTAGTTAATACTCTTTAAAAAATATTTCAAGAAAAAAATCTTTTTTCCAGTCTATAAACATATACACAAACTCTTATCGTAAATGTCGAATGATTTTAATCCAATAATGTAATCAATATCGGAAAGAAACGAAAACTCGTATCCGAAATGGCAGGAATTCATAGAAAAGTCTTTAGCTAAGCTAATTATTTCATTCATAAGCTCAATAGAACATTAATTCCAAGGACATAATGATAGCTCTCAAGGAAAAACAGAAGCAAGAAAACCGATCAACGTTTCAGAATTCTCTCCTTCAAACGCTGTATCTTACGTGGATGATCCGATCTCCGACCCTCTGAAACTCACAATGGTCAGTCTTTAAAACAGTTGTTATCGAGATTGTTATAATACGAGAAATTTGTGGTAATCTCGCTTGAAGTTTTTTATGGTGCAAAGTGTCCTATGAGCTTTCATTTCCGTGCACCCGCAACTAACCAAAGTTAAAAGCTAGAGGGAAAAGTGCACCACAAATAAAAGTTCAGAGACAAAGGCACCAAAACAGAAATTAGGGAGGCAAAGCGCAATCTGGTCGGTGTGTAAGTACAAGGTTTAAGCCTCGGTTCAGTAAATTCAGAAACCTTCGTTCTAAAAAAATTGAATATAAGTGAAGATTGAATTCTCACCTGGCCATCCATGTTCGTCACCGCTGAGGTAGCGGAATTTAAGTTGCTAAAGACGACAAAACCGAAACCCTTCGACATTCCGAGGTTTTTTTCATACACAATGGATGCTGCAAAACAAAACAAAAAATCCCCCAGAGAAAGATACAGCTTAACAGCAACAAAAAGAGCAAATAAGTAAAAGAGGTGTTATACATTATAAATTACCACCAGGACTAACATTATTAATTATTTCCTAGTATCTATTATGCTTTAATTGTAAACGAATAATCACTTTCAACTTGTCACAATAAATGAACAGGCTTTCAATTCCGAAGCCGGAAAAGTCGAATTTAAGGACATACACCCATCGAAAACTCTAAAAATTAAATAGCAGAGTCCGATCCATAGAACAAGGTCTTTGGCTCAATAAAACCGCATTGAGTGTCGGTATTTACATCTTGAAATATGTCGTATAATGACTCTCGAAGGAAATAATTATGTTGTCGTTTTTAATGAGGTTTTAAATATGTATTTTTCTTTTCTTTTCTGTGTTTGGGAATTGGGACCTTATATGCAAATAGTGCCATTTTCATCACCCATGTTGTTATCCTAAAACGACAGGTGGCTTTTTAAAAATGATGTCGTTTTCTGTAATAGATCCTTTTTTGTTCGCCTATTTGCAATGCAGCCATGATATCATATTTATCTTAGTTACAAGCATTCGAGGCTTGGTTAGCAAAATTAAAAAAAAAATGTCAAGAAATAATTTGCTCAGTGAATTTTATCGTTTTAAAATATATATAAATCATATATCTCCTCCATAATAATCTTATTAACCACAACTCCACAAGAAACACAAAATATAGTTACCAATATAAAGATAAAAAAAAAAAAAAAAAAAAAACAACAAAAAGGAAAGTCCAAAGCAAATGATTGATAGATATTGCAAAAATGGGAAATTTGTTAAGGAAAATAAAAATAAAAGAGTGAATAACGGCTAAGTAATTGAGAATTTAAATATTTGGGCTCATATTTTTTTTTCAGTTATATATAAGGGAAGGGAGATAGATAATAGTGGCGAACGAGAATAACAATGGAGGTTACAGAAAGGGAAAGATTGAGGTGACGACACCAATGGAGAAGAAGAAACCATTGCCTTGAGATTCTTCTTCTCCGTTTGTGTCGTCTCCTCGACCTTTCTCGACAACAAGCTTTAATGGAGTCTCTTCTTCTGGTGAACGACTCTAACTCTCTCTCTGTGCGATCGGTGCACGCATTCTCAACGTTTCTTGATTTTTTTCACAGAAAACGATTCTTAACTTTGATCGCAATTCGCAAGGTTCTTTAATTCAATATTGATCGTTTGTCATTTTAGGAGGCAACTCTAGCAGCGAATAGATTCAAAATACATACACTATATATATATATAAGTTGTTGGATTGACGAGCATCGGCTTGTCGCTCCGAACCAAAAATAAAATAAAATTATTGATATCCTGTAGAACCAAAAAAATATTATTGATATGTTTACTACACTTAGTAATTGCGAAATTGTTCGATTGTTAGTTAACATCGAGATTCAGTTTTTTCGGGTTTTTATCCTTTTTTTGGTCCGGTCTCGGATTATGCAGGTTAGTAAAGAACGATTTTTTTTGCAGTGGCATTTAGAGAAGTTATATTTTCTTTTTCTTACAGGAGATGTCATTGTGCTGAATTGGAGAATTCCGAGTAATAGACATAGAATTCAAAATCACCTGTAGTGAATAAAGTTTTTTTTTAATATATGTAGAAAAAAAATGAAATTATTTATCTATTATGCTTCAATTATAAACGAATAATCACTTTCAACATGTCAAAATAAATGAATAGTCACAATGAATCTGCAAGGCCGGTATAGAAAAGTCGAATTTAAAGGACATAAGACCCATCGAAAACTCTAAAATAAAATAGCAAGAGTCCGGTACATCGAACAAGGTCTCTGGCTAATAAAACCGAATTGACTATCTAGTATTTACATCTTGAAAATCCAATCAAGGGAACAAGGTCTTTGGCCCAATAAAATCGCATTGAGTGTCTGGTATTTAAATCTTAAAAAATGCCGTTTAATGACTCTGGAAGGAAATAATTATGTTGTCGTTTTTAATGAGGTTTTAAATATGTAATTTTTTTCTTTTCTGTGTTTGGGACCCTTTGTGCAAATAGTGCCGTTTTCATCACCCATGTTGTTTTCCTAAAACGACAAGTGGTTTTTAAAAATGATGTCGTTTTCCGCAATAGATCCTTTTTTGTTCGCCTATTAGCATTGCCGCAATGAGATCAGTTTTATGTTAGTTACATAGCAATTTGAGGCTTGGTTAGTAAAATTAAAAATAAAAGAGTTAAGATATAATTTGCTCAGTGAATTTTATCGTTTAAAAATAAATAAATAGAGATTATATACCTCTTTCAAAATAATCTTATTGGGTGCGTTTGGCACAGCTTATTTAGCCCTGTTTTTGTTTACAAAATAAACTTAACCGCTTTTCAGGTGTTTGGCAAAATTGTTTTTCCAAAAAACACAAAATCGATTTTGAATTTTTGTACATAAATTTCGTAGCTTTTGGTTTTTTCTAAAAACAAAAATACGGTTTTAGTCTATTTTAGTCTTTTTAGCCTAAATAATTTTTTTTACCCAACGCTAAATCAGTTTTTGTTACCAGCAACAACTGTTTTATAAACAATTTACCAAACACCTGCCGGTTTTTTTCAAAAACAGATTGTTTTTTAAAATAAAACTAAAAAAAAAATTGTAAAAATTAAGCTGTGCCAAACGGGCCCATTAACCACAAGAAACGCTAAATATATTTATTCAATATAAAAATAAAAAATAAAATATAAATAATAAAAAGGAAAGTCCAAAGATATTGCGTAAATTACGGCGATATAAATTGATAAGTTTTTTTGGGAGGTTAGGATATGGATTCTGTACTGTACCAACAAAAATGGGAAATTTGTTAAGGAAAATAAAAATAAAAGAGTCAATAACGGCTAAGTAATTGAGAATTTACATATTTGGGCTCATATTTTTTTTCAGTTATATACAAGGGAAGGGAAATAGATAATAGTGGCGAACAAGAATAACAATGGAGGTTAAGGAAAGGGAAAGATTGAGGTGACGACCCCAATGGAGAAGAAGAAACCATTGCCTTGAGATTCTTCTTCTCCGTTTGTGTCGTCTCCTCAACCTTTCTCGACAACAAGCTTTAGTGGAGTCTCTTCTTGATGTAGAGCAATGTACGATTTAAGCAAGAACGCGTCTCAACGAGTAAAACACTCGGTTTCTTCAAAGCAATAGCTCGAATTTTTATTGATCAAAACATGAATAAGAAAATCGCATAACACCCTGTTAATAAACTAGGGTTTAAACCGAAAGCTAACTAAAAGGAAACTAAACCCTAAAATCTCTCTAAATAAAAGAAATAATTGATAAGCAATAAAACCTAAAATAACATAAAATAAAATCGCAAAACAGGGAATATACGTGCTCGGGCTTGTCTCGGGATGCGTCACTTCGTGTTCTTTCGGTCCCATGCTTCCAAGAAAGCAAGTCCGATTGTGTCGGCATCAGTTCTTCTCGTGAACGACTCTATCTCTCTCTCTGAGCGATCGGTGTACGAATTCTCAATGTTTCTTGATTTTTTTTTTCACAAAAAACGATTCTTAACTTTGATCGCAGTTTGCAAGGTTCATTTATTCAATGTTGATCGTTTTTTATTTTAGGAGAGAACTCTAGGAGCGAATAGATTCAAAATACATACATATATATATATATATATGTATAAATAAGTTCTTGGATCGACGAGCATTGGCTGGTCGCTTTGAACCAAACATATTATTGATATCCTGTAAAATGAAAAACGTTAGCGATTCCCGAGATGCATTGGACACTCTCCTTAAAACTTGATCCGCGTCCTCTACGTGCTTGAGGTTTTTTAGGCGATTAGTTTCTCAAGATACAATGGGACGACCGCGAACTTCGTAGCACTTCGAAGTCCGCCAGCTAACTAAAACTTCTTGAACTCCATTACCGAAAGAATCACGAGTCACGACAAAGAAACATTGGGAAGCATGAAAATTTATTTCACGGAGTGGAAAAATGAGAAGCAATTATTTATTGATTGAGAATCTTCGTAAAGCATTTTGATTGTGGTGTGTCGAATGGAGTCGAAATCACTTCAATTTATATAGGCGAGATTTAGACATTGAATTGATTCATAATAAATTTTGTTTCATAATAATAAAATGATAATATATTAAACTCGAAATTACCATAAATAGAGCCTAGTTTAAATGAGCACGATGTCGTTTGCCACAATGCCGCATACGGATTCCAGCGCAATGCGATAATGAATTAAGTAATAAGTTCGATAATTTTGTATTAGTTAGTACTCTTACAAAAATATTTCAAGAAAAAAAATCTGTTTTCCAGTCCAAAAACATATACACAAACTCATATCGTAATGTCGCATGATTTTGATCCAATAATATAATCAATATCGGAAAGTAACGAAAACTCATATCCGAAAAAATGGCAGGGATTCATAGAAAAATCTTCAGCTAAGCTAATTCTTTCATTCATAAGCTCCATAGAACATTAATTCCAAGGAAATAATGAAGTAAATTCCTAGCTCTCAAGGAAAAACAGAAGCAAGAAAACCGACCAACGTTTCAGAATTCTCTCCTTCAAACGCTGTATCTTACGCGGATGATCCGATCTCCGACCCTCTGAAAACCAGAATGGTCAGTCTACAGAACAGTTGTTATCGAGATTGTGATAATACGAGAACTATGTGGTAATCCCGCTTGATTTTTTTATGGTGCAAAGTGTCCTCTGAGCTTAATTTATAGTGTAATGTGTCCTATGAGCTTTAATTTCCGTGCACCCGCAACTAACCAAAGTTAAAAGCTAGAGCGAAAAGTGCACCACAAATAAAAGTTCAGAGGGCAAAGGCACCAAAACGGAAATTAGGGAGGCAAAGCGCAATCTGGTCGGTGTTTAAATAAAAGGTTTACGCCCCGGTTCAGTAAATTCAGAAACCTTCGTTTTAAAAAATTGAATATAAGTGAAGACTGAATTCTCACCTGGCCATCCATGTTCGTCACCGTTGAGGTGGCGGAATTTAAGTTGCTAAAGACAACAAAACCGAAACCCTTCGACATTCCGAGGTTTTTGTCGTACACAATGGATGCTGCAAAACAAAACAAAAAAATCCGACAGAGAAAGATACAGCTTAAGAACAATAAAAAGGCAAATAAGTAAAGAGGTTTAAGTTACCACCAGGACTGGACTAACATTTTCGATTTTCAGCCCAAAACAACAAAGATCGAGCTTAGATTTAGATAATATATTGGGGCTTGGAATAAATTAAAGAAAATATTATAGATATTGCTTCCTGAATTACGCTATAGATGGAATCTCACGAACCGGTAATATATATCGTCTATTACTCACGAACTTCTAGGAATATATATGAGCGGGAATCACAACGATGTGTTATACATAAATATAAATTTTATGATCATGCTTAGACCTTCATTTTTTAACACAGCCAAGATATTCATCGATATAATTGAAAACGGTGGGTCCTTAAGAGAGTAACGAATTCAACACTTCACTTCTACAACCATCAATTCAAATAAATAAATAAACATGAAATCCAGACATGTCTTATATAATTAGATTAAAAAATACTCCCAAGAACTTTTTTTTTATCTTATGGAAAGAATTATAAGCTAACCTTCGACAATGTCACCAAAGCTGGAGAACAAATCTTTAAGATGATGGTCTTCGTGATCATAGGAAAGGCCTAAAACCACGCGAACAAGTAAATACATAGAGAAATTTATATTTAAAAAAAGGCTGCAAAATTCTACACCTGTGCACGGGTTTATCATACCTCCCACAAAAACTTTCGCAGGTGACATACGGAATATCGAATGAAGTGACTCTATCTCCGACGGCATTTTGACATTCGTCAAAAAATAAGGCAAAACTCTGCGGAAAGCCATATCACCAATGGCGACTCAAACAGCCTGCAAAAACGAGCGCAGCAGAAAAATAATACATAACGAAAGCCCTTCAGCAATAATCTATGTATATAAATATATATATTGAAATCATCACCAGATTAATAAAAACTTGTAAAAAAATTCCCATATACCATTTTACAATCCATATAAAGATTCCAGATATTTGAAACCAAGTGAACTTCAGAAAGAGAAATACTATCTATATATGAACCGAAGTCAAACACTTACATGGCTTAAGCTAGTGATCTATCTAGTCAAATCCACACACACACACACACACATATATAATATATATATATATATATGCGTGTGTGTGTATATATGTTCATGTAGGCAATTTGTCAAACACTTGGCACAAAACACCCAATAATGAATTCAACACGATTGACCTAAACTCTTGTACTACGCGATTCAATCGAGCGGTGAAAGAAAGGAAACGCTTTATCTAGAATCGAGCAACAAAATTGGAACTTGGTGGTCCACAGATTCAAAGGAAAATCCTTGGGTCTCTACACACGAATTGAGAGAGAGATTGTACCGGTGTTGATCGGCGTCTGAGAGAACAGCACGGAATTCAGAATACGACGTAAAGAAGAAGAAGAAGAAGAAGACCACTAAAAACAGCAGACAAATGTGAGAAAAACGACAGCTTAGACACGATGTGCTACTACACTTACGAGAAAAACGACGTAACAATTCAAACACAAATCATCTAGAAATTGAGAACATTAACTGAGAAGAAAGATCCCAAAAAAAAAAACAGAGAAGAAAGACAAAAAGAGAGAAAAACGACATAATATTATTAAAACGACAAGAGCCTTATTGGTCTTTTCCTTTACCCATCGTGGTTCCTGCACTAAGCAAACGGCAGGCAGCAGCTCCTCCTCCTCGCCAAGCTAGGGTTTTCGCAATTCAGGGATAAGCTCCGATTTTCGGATTTAGGATTGGAGATTCTATTGCCCGCTCCTGTTTTTGGATATGGGGTTACGGACTCAACTATGCCTGTTTTCGGATTTAGGGTTGAGGCTCCCATTATGATTTAGGGATAGGACCAAATACTCCGATTTTCGGATTTAGGGCTAAGGTTTCAGTTTTGGATTCGGCAACAAAAATAACCAAACTATTTCACCCATTTTAATATATCTATGAAAAAATTGAATCGTTAAGAACAAAAAAAGGAATGAAAAGCAATCATCGTGCATTTTCAAAAGCGTTACATTTTTAGTCATCTACAAATTTATTATCACATTTTAGCATAAATTGAATCACTAAGTACCAGAGAAAGGAAAGCAATCATTGACAAGAGAGGCATTGCTGTAGGAATACTTTACTCCTTTCGGGAAAACAAACTCTTCAAAACAAATCAAATCATAATAGACTAATCCGGTGCGTAGCTACAGGCATACTTGTGGCCAAACACACCTAAAAGGTTCCATGTTCCGCTAATTCTTTTATATCAAAAGTAGCATTCAATTTAATCCAATAACAGCGATCAGTAGCCAGCATCGTCACCGCCACCTCTGTAACCACTGTTGCCACCGTACCCGCCACCGCTGCCACCACCACTGTAACCACTGTTGCCACCGTACCCGCCGCCACCGCCGCGTGGGGGACCCTGGCGTTCTGTGGCATAACTCACACGGACAGCTCTCCCTTGAAGCTCCTGAAATTCAAAGGGATTCAATTTTCATCTATCATGAAATAATGTCTCTGTTCCATATTACGCTAAGTCCACATTAACATAAGAAATGGTGGACAAACCGGAGGGTACGGGCTGCCTACCCACTGCCCGTCAGGCTAGGACTGGCATGGGCAGCCAGCTCCCGCGCCCATTATATACTGGTTACATTTTTCCAGCTCAAGATGCAGATATACATAAATGGGATTCTCACCTGACCATCCATGGCAGAAAGAGCCGAGCTAGCTGAATCTGTGCTGGTAAAGCTAACAAAACCAAAACCCCTCGACCTCCCAGTGTCCCTGTCGACGATGACTCTGGCTGTAAAACAGAAGTTCCAAGTGAGATCAATACCAAAATATAATGGATACAAAAATCACCATACCAGCGAGAACTCAAGGGTACAAAAACGATCAAACAGGAAATTTAATAAACGCGAGCAATAAAAAAACGATCATTTGATACAACAGATATAATATTATATAGGATTATGCATACCCTCGGTGACATCGCCATACGAGGCAAATGCATCCTTAAGCGATTGGTCATCAGTTCCATACGATAGACCTAATCAACAATTTACAGTCAATAACAGATAAATATTAATTTAACTTAAATAAATAAAATAACTCGTAAAGGCATCAAACTACAATCGGGTTAATACCTCCAATAAAAAGCTTGGACGACGACATGGAGCGAATCGAGTTCACCATAGACATCATTGGGGATTGAAGACTCCTCTGAGAAGTGCCTTGCCTCAAGAAGCCACCAAGCTTACTACAAAACGCCATCTTGTCGTTGCAGGTAAATCGATATATCTGCACAAAAAATATAACTTCAGAGTTTAACGAACCTCGTTTACACAAGAAATGAAACCCAAACTACAATACGTAATTTTCTTCTGCTAAAAAAATGTTCACTTCAACACAAACACAGAAACACATCGAAACAAAGAACATAACCAAAGGTGGAGAACATATAATAGCAAATGAAAAATATCTTCATCAATATACATCACTTCAAACTGCGATTTTTAACAACAACAACAAAAAATCAAGAACAATTTAAACAAAAACACACCTTCTAACATCAGTTCAAGAATCGGATCATGAAAAAACCATCCTTAATCGCTCAAAAATAAGTATAAATCCATAAAAATCAAACCGAAAACCCTGTAGCAAGGATTTCATACTCATTTCTTCAATCAGGCAGAAACAGCAAAAATGAACCGCCATAAACGCAATCAAGAGCAGAGAAATCATTCAGAAAGTACAAGGATCATGGAGAGTTGGAGATGGCTCTACCTGGAGAGAGAAGGAGACGAGGGTTTAGCCTGCAACGAAGTAATGGAAACGAAGCGGCTAGGGTTTAACTATTTATACTCGATCGCCGAAAATATCTCCACCGATAATGATCCTCTGCGGGCACATCTACCTGCAACCGCTTATACGCCGTTTGCACAATTGTCGTATTACGAAAACGACATTTTCTTAGAAAATAAAATAACACGAAACCACGGACTTTGACAACAGAAGCGTCACACGGCAATTCAAAAAAAAAAAAAGAAGCGTGACACGGCAATAAAATGTGTGAACGACAATAATACAACAGTCTCTACTCTATACGATAACAAAAAAATATAAATAATTAAAATAAAGGAATAATTGATAAAAAAAAAATATCCATTATCTTATTTATAATATAGTTTATAATTATATTAGGGAAAGTAGCGGCGAAAGTACTTAGCTCTGCTTTTTGTTTTATTAAAGTCTGTATACTCAATTTTTTTTGGTAAAAGTCCATATCGTTACGATTTTGTTGCACATCACTCCTTCTGTTATTATCCTTCCTTATGTGCCAAGTTGGCAATATACGTGTCACGTTGGCAATATTTAAACCAATGGCGGAATTAGGAATTACATACAGGTGGGTTCGGTCAAGCAAAATGGCTCAAAAACGTTGATTTTTGAATCATTTCACGTCGTTACATTTCCGATACTTACCAATAAGCCTGAAATATATCTCCAACTGGATGTCCGACTTTGGATAAAAGAAAATTTTATTTAATCCGAATTAGTTCGGGTTTAGAAAAATTATGATCGAGACTGTACCAGGTCTGGATTTTTTAAAATATATGATTTAATTTTTAGTCTCCGAACTCCTTTAATTAATTCAAATATGAAGTTTTAGTATTTAAGTCTAATTTTCTAAAAAAATATATGGGCCGTCGGATCTCCAACGGCTCAGATAGGCTTTTATATATATATATAAATATTTGAACCCGGCTAAACTGTTCAGGGTCAGTATTTTTCAGTACCCTGACCAGTTCGAGTCTGGTTAAAAACATAAATAATTTTTTTTGAGAGTATGGCTGGTCCGGACTCCCGATACTTAGAGGGGACTACTCTAATGAAAGGACATAAGCAATGGATCACTTAAGTCGATGGTCGGTACGTAACGTTGTCAAGTTGTAAATATGAGATCTACAGATATTTTATTATAACGAATTTCGTGCAAAACAAATTGTCTGGTTATCTACAACAGTTGTAATATATGTACCTAAGGTGATAGATTGAAAATTCGAAACTAATAGTCTATAGAAATATGTTATTCAACTTTTGGAAGAACCAAATTGATAACAATAAAAAATAAATTTAAATTGCAAATGATGCTTTAAAAAATAAATCATTCTCTAAAGATATATACATTCTCTAAAAGTAAATCATATGCTTTAACGGCTCATTTCTTTCCATGTAATCAGTTATAGTTTTTCAATGACAACTGTTTATAGTTTGAATGTGGAGATTCTTCGCCCGCGGCGCCGAATTATATTTTGACACCATTTTTTATAGTTTTACTTTCACGAGCGTATGCCTTGTCACGCTCTTAATATATACCAAAAGTCAATTTATGGATTCAAACAAGCTTTGAGGAAGTGGTATCTTAAGTTCCCGCAACAATAATAAAATACTAGTTCATTGATAATAATTAATATTAAAAAAAAAACAAAAAATTGAAACTAGATAGCCCTATCAAAAAACTAGATGCAACTTCAATGCAACTTCACAGATCTTTCCAGCGGCTCATGTTGCGATTGACCACGGAATCCGACTCTGAATGTGCTCTGTCAATTGCATCTTCAAAGTTACGGACGCGTTGTAGGCATCTTGGGGGCTGAGGAGATGGAATCGCCTTCCACTTGAATATCATCGAAAGCGGGCTTGTAAAGTGTTGTCCATGCACTGTTAAGTTCATCGGGTATGAAGTGTCTTCATACTGGACAGGGAAAGACTTATATCCGAAATCATCATGTAAGTCCGTCACTGATGAAAGTACGATAAGGTCGCTAAGATGATCATATGAAATTGGTTGATGTCCTGAGGTAATGTGGGTTTATACGGTTTAACTTAAACGATCTTTGATTTAATTGTTTCAGTTTACAATCAAGTATTCCCAACACTTTTATTTTGGGATCAGAAGGTTGGTCGTAGTAAACTGCATATTACAGTTATGGATAATAACTTTATGATTTCCTTATTATGATTTTGTGGGAAGCAAATAAGTACTCATGGCCAGCTTACAGATTCATAACCCGATAAGTGAGTAGTTTGCAATAAATCATAGATTAAAGAAGTGTCGTCAAAAGGGCAGAACGGTAATAATATATTTACCCTTTTGATGAGAATCATAATAATACGAAAACCGATCAATTTAGATATCTGATTGTATCAATGGACACCTGTGATCATGAAGATATAATTATACACACTTGAGAGTGTTGGACATGTGTGTCCTTAAACAAGATATTTTATCAATTTGTAAAAGATTATGACAAGTCATTGAATAAAGATGATGCTTATTATGATAATCTTATTATAGTTTCTGGTAGAGTAAAATAGAATGTTTGATTCCTTAGTTCATAAAGGATGCAATTATGTATTATTATCACAACAGAGTCAATGTGAGGAAGAATTAATAATCATAATAAATGAACTTAAAATGTTCGTGACCTGATTAACTGGGTGGGAGCCCATTAATCGTATAATGTCATTAATGTGACTAAGTGACAATCCTATTCTGGATTTTGTGTGTGTCACACTCACTAGAAGTGCATTAAGTATGAAGTGTCTTCATACTAGACTGGACCTTACTTAAACTCCGGAAGTTATCATATAAGACCGTCACTGATAACTTGGAGTTGAGTCACTAGTAGATGATCAAATGGATATTCGATCTAAGTCCTGAGTGATCTTGAGTCCGAGCTGCTGGCTTGATTGTTCTTTGATTTAACCGTTAAAGAACACAATAAATTACCGTTGTTCCCAACACTATTATTTTGGGAACATGATAGTCAGCAGTAAGGGTAGCTTGGTCATAGACATGGGCATCACACAGCTCTCTTCAGAGTCATGATGATTCCCTTGATTGTCGGTGGTGAGAAGTGAGAGGTACCCGTGCGCAACTTATGAATCGAAACCATAAGTGGGTTACTCATAATATTACTGCCTGAGTCAAGGATGAAAATGCATTGAGGGGCATAACGGTAGAAACCGCCTGCTCATGTGTGGATCATCAAGTGAAAGATCAATAACCTGAATTTGATTGTATCAATGGACACCCTGCTGTTATTAAGGGAATAATATATACTGTATCACTAAAGAGTGCAGCCTCGGGTTTATAGTGGAATAACACCGAGGTTTGACGAACACCCTAGCAGTTCGTTGGAGCTTAAGTGATACGGGTCCATGGTCCCCAGGATAGCTCCGTAACGGATGATACGTACGTGATGTTAAGATCATTTGGCAAGACTCATAAAACTGAAGTCTGTGACAGACATCAGATAGGTTTATCTGGAGCGTGGCAAAAGTACCATATCTTGGTAACCGAAATTAACTGACAAAAGAAAGTAGAATTTGGATTTTCTGTCAACATGAAAGTTGTTGGAAATTAAATTTAAGCAACTTTGCTTTTAGAACCGAGTCGTTTTGACGTACGGTTTGTGATTTAGAATTTCTAAGTTTGTGATCGTTTCGGTAAACTGTTAAATTAAATCACATGTCACGAATTTAAATGATGGTGTGTCACCATGACATTTAAATGTGTGATATTGAGATCAGAGAATATTAATATAATTTAATTATTCGAATTTAATTATTAATATATTATTAATAATTAATCAATAATTAATAGATATATATTAATATGTAAATAATATATTTTTGTATATATTATAAGTGCAGAAATCGAATTGGGCCTTGGAATGTGGAACCATACACATTCGAATGGATATACTTTGATCTTTCCATAATTGCGGCAAAAGTACCAAATGTTTTGGTATTTGAGAAAAAAAAACCCTAAAATCAATTTAATACATTGGATCGGTTATGATTTAATATCAACCGTTGGATTAGGATATTGATGAATTCGAAATTGATAACTTGGTGACCAAGTTTTGATTTTTGAATTTGATTAATTAATTATATCCGTTAGATCGGTCTAAGATTTAATCTTTACCGTCGGATTAGAAATTAATTAATTATATATATTTATATTATTTTTCGAATTATAGTTTATGGATAAATTCGAATTTGTTTTTATTAAATCTTTTAATATTTGATTTTATCCTAAACTAATTTGATCCATTAGATCGGTTTAAAGATTTATTTCAATCGTTGGATCTAGATAATATTGATTCGAATTTTAATATATATATATATATATATAATTCAAATTTTATAAAGATAAGAAGATAAGATTGGATTTTTGATTTTATCCAAATCTTTCTTATTTAATTAAATCCCTAAATAATTATATCCATTGGATTTAGATAAGATTAAATCTAGACCATTGGATTGAAATAATTAATTATATTTAATATATAGAATTCGAAAATTAGGGAGGGAATTTCTCCAATTCGGTTACACTCTGAGCCTATAAATAGGAGGCTCATTCTACACATTTCACACACCTCTCCCAGAGAAAAATTCGAACTCTCCCTCTCCCTCAGGGTCTGCGAATTTTCTCTCTGATCTCTCTTTCTGGTTCGGCTTAAGAGACTCAGTTCTCCGGAAGCTTAAAAAGAACCATCAGTTTAAATTTTGTGACGGAGTCCTGCCGGCGAAGTCCACGCTTCGGTACGAGGAATCCAGGAGAATATCTCGGAATATCACAGGAGTTTCCATCAGCACTGGCGGAGCCCTGCCCGATTCAGAACGCGCAGCCGGAAGTCGTCATTAGAGGTACGGCCTTATGCATTGGGTTAATAAATGCAACCATTTACTGCTTTCTATTTATTTCCTATAATGATTAGATTATTAATAATGATTTATGAATATTAAATTACATAATATTTATCAGATCTTGTTATATGGTTATTATCCGATATCCGGACCGTTGAACGGATAACAAGTTTTCCGCTTGAAAATAAAATTTTAAAAGTTACTCGGACGGTTCGGAAGTACAATTCGTGATAATTTACACGGAATCCGAGACGTGATTCCCAACAGAGAGTTCAGCTTCGTGCAATAGTGGAATGTTACTGAAGTTGCTGAAAGTTCTACACTTTCATCGTAACCCGAGTGTGTTGTCCATTTGTCCCCTTTGTAGCTCCACAAGGATGACACCACAATTATGTTTATTATACTAGTTAAACATTGAATAGATCCAATCAAGAGTGATTCGTGATTGTTGTCACGAATTCTTTGATTAACCTAAAAGTGGCAAAAGAACCAAATTTTTGGTACTGGCCTGGAATGTGAAAAATTTATCATTGCATTTGACTCCTGGATAATTATAGGGTTATGGGAAATCAAATTCTATGAATTTATCATTTTGAATTGTACAATTTTGATGTACGGTTTGAGAGTTATGGTTAAAACAATTTTTTGGCGAAGGCTGAAATAGCCGTTATTTTTACCTGCGAATTTAGGAGAAAATTAAATATTGGATTTAATTCCTGGAATATTTAATTAAGAAAATAATCATAATGATTTTCGAATTATGGTTATAGTGATTTTAAATCTTGAAAATATAAAGATTTGATTTATTAAATCTTTTAGAGTATTTTCTGAAAAGATTTGATTTGGATTTATTCTTTATTTGATTTAATCATTAAATCAAATATTTGAGTGAATATCTCCAAATTGGTTGAGATAATCTCTCCAAAGTGGTTGGGATCAGCTGCCTATAAGTAGGGGATCCTTGGAACCCTAAAACACACACAACACATCCAAAAAAACGTCAGAAAAGTCGTTTTCTCTCAGCCTCTCTCAGTTCCTGCGAATTTCTCAGGGAGAATTCTTCCTGGGATTTTGCTTTTAGGGTTTATATGTTATTCTAGAAGAGCCCACGCTCTTGGCGACGTAATCCCTGAGTCATACATCGGAAGACAACTAGGAGCTATATTCTCACAGAAAATCGCAAAGAGCATGTGGATCAGAAGGCACGGAGTTCTTGAAGATTAAAGAACGCAGACAGAATCTTTGAAGGTGTCAAGTACACGTTCTTGTATTTATCGATTATGAGATTATTCACTTTTACTCAAGGCTCAGATTAAAACCAATAATATGTTAATAAATTAAATTTAATTAATTCATCACGATCGGGAAAATTAATTGTAAGTTGATTTTGATACAGACGGTTTAACAGGGTTTTTGGTATGGGACTTTAACCCAGTAAATTTTTTAAAGGTCAAACCGTGTGCCTCAATCAACGATTAGAGTTTCTTAGGAGTCGGCGGTGACCGATTTGGGTCTAGATCCGCAGGCACGACTCGGAGTCGGTATCATAGCGATATCGATTCCAGCAGTATATGCACAGAATGTCGAACTCTATTTATCACGAGATAAAATAGAAAAGTTCAAAAATTTGTGAAAAAAAAATGAAAGTTGAATTCCTATTAATACCTTGAAATGTGCGGGCGTTTAACGAGAATAATCGTTCCACAGTAAATTGATGTATATGGGTCTGAGGATTGTACATTGCATTTGTATAAAGTATATTCCAATTGATCTTATTAGATTAAAGATTGTATCGGTTCAAGAACAATCAGATAAAACATAATGAGATTCATTATGGAATCAGTATGTTGTCTTAGACAAATACGGCGGTAAGGCCGAATGTCTAAGATTTTTTTTGGAAGATTGTTTTAGATGGCGAAAAATTCCGTTTATAATTTGCATAGACTATGACATTTGGTACGCAATTAAAAGAGCGTAAAACCATGTTCATATGGTAAGTCTAGACATATATGTCGTAGACACAATGTCTTTAGACAACTACTCTCAAAGAAATTTATCATAATTTGTTATGTGAATAAGATGATAATGTTGTGGATCCACTATCCGAAAGGGTATAAGTGAGAGTTGGTTGTGAAATTATCAAAGGGAACGTGACTTGAGCTCATAGAAAAAATGAAGTTTTATAGTGAAAATCCAACCTAGCTGACTGGAGATCCCAAGAACTAGGTTCAATGGGACAACCTAGCTGTAAGACTTTAACGGATCACTGTGGGGGTTACACCCTAGTCCGTTCCTATGATGAAAAACAGTTATATGTACCGTTAAGGATAAGCTAGAAGCTTTTAATGATTCCTCACACGTCGGTAAATGATAACCAAGCGGAGCATACGATTTGCTTTTAGTAAGATCACCTATGTTAGAGTGAAGAGGGGCCGCTTCAACGGAATTGTAAAGGGCGCAAGTTCCGTTAACTCTCGCAGAACCAGATGGTGTTCATGACCATGAACGAACACAATAATGAGAACTGAATCTGTCTAAGGAGATTTCTATGTGAGGTATATTCTCACTTACACAAACGGTCGAACAGTTCAAAGACATCGCGTCTACTGATCACCAGTAAGGAAATATATATTCACAAGGGAAGGTTCAAAGGGTTATACCTACCTATCCTCTGCAGGATTTGACTGCTGAACTCTGTTACTTGAGTCAGGTGTTGTCAAGAGTGATCTGTCAATTTTATTTATGTGGGGAATTGTTGGAAAATATTGCAGTTAAATTAAAATTGAGATAGCATCGAGTGGGTCGAAATGTTCGAACACTCAAGACGAACGCTCTATCCAATTACCAGGATTTGTTTCGACGTTTGAACGTTACGTAAAACAGTCATGTTGATTATGTCCGTTGTGAATATTGAATTCAATTTATTACGTTACGGATTAATCGCAATTTATTATTAGCCGTTATAGAATTGATTGTTAATCAATTCAATATCTTAATCATGCATCTATAAATTGAGGTGATCTCGAACCCATTCGACATGCCGTTTGCAAAACCGTCTTCCGAAAACTCTCTAGATACTTTGAATCCGCTTCTCGTTTTTCACTCCGCGGATTTGATCTTTTATGCTTCCCAATGTTTTCTTGTCGTGAGTCTTTCGGTAACGGAGTTCAAGAAGTTTCAGTTCGCCGGTGGACTTCGAAGTGCTACGAAGTCCGCAATCGTCCTGTTATATCCTGGGAAGCTAGTCGCCTAACGAACCTCAAGAACGTAGAGGAGGCGAATCAAGCTTTAATGAAAGCGTCTAACGCGTCTCGGGAATCGCTAACGGTTCTCTTTTTACAGATATCAAGAACACTTTTTCCGGTTCACAGCGACAAGCCGATGCTCGTCAATCCAAGATTCTTCCGATAAGTATCATCGAATCTATTCGTTACTGTTTTTGCTTTAATTTGTTTCTCATTACCATCATCTATATAAAAAAAAAAATTGTACCTAACATAATCTTTATTACAAAATACGATATTCCGGTCATTTTCATATGTATTTTTTCTTATTTTGGAGCGAAAGAATCTTCTCCAAGAAACTTGGCAAAATCTCGTATTATGTTTAAAGCTAAAACGATGTGGTTGAAATCTCATATATTTAAATTTTCTTTAGAATGAAGAATGAAGAACGATTTCTCCTTAAAAGCTTAAACAAATTTGATATCTTTTACAATAAAAAAGAAAAATTAAAAACCGATGTCGTATAGTCGTAAAACCCGTAAACTGAAGGCTTCGATCTATTTTCCTCGGTATCGGATTTTGAACCCTGCTATGACTATAATATTAACATTAAACACACTAAAAATAATAATTAATGCCAAATTAGTCTATCTACTTGTCGGAGTGAAGTAATTTTTTTTTTTCAAAATTATTAGTATCGCTAGTTTATGAAGTTTATAGAATCATAATAAACCTCGTTAATATTATATATATATATAAAGTTGCACTCGATCTTAATTTTTCTTGAAAAAATACTCGCTGATTATATATATACACATATTCACATAATTACCCCTCTCCTCAATAATTAAATGGGATTATTAGTTAAACCCTCAGCCCAAATCAAACTATTTTAAAAAATACTCAAAGTTTATTTAATCCATATCATACTCAATTTAAACATTATTTTCCCAAATTACCCCTAACACCATCGACCTCCTTTCTCCTTCTCGCTTCTCGCCTCTGAAACGCTCGCGAGCTCCTTCTTGCTTCTCACCTCTGAAACTCGCGTCCTTCTCGCCGTTGAATCGCAAGGAATCGCCGTTGAATCCTCAATCCTAAATTCAACGAGCCATCATCAACACTCTGTATCCTCCTCCAGTACTACTCTCATATACATTATATATATATATATATACACATATATACTTATGAATAATTGTGTGAATTTGGACACTGTGCAGCCCAAAGACGAGGAACTGGAAGCGAACGATTTCGATGCGAGTTTATCTTTCGATCTGCTCGTACCAGGTCTGAAATCAGTGCCGTGATTCTATTTTCTGTGATCTGGTCTCTCTCCTCTTTGGTGTCGCCCTAGCTCGCCGTTGAATCCTCAGAGGTAATCACTGCTCAGGTTATTCGATTTGGGTCTCTTTTCGGTTTATGTTTCGGTCGAATCCTTCGCTGCTAGTCCATTGTTGTGTTGGAATTTCTCGCTTGCATGTTTCGGTTCATCTAGTTCGATATCGGTGCGGATTTCGGTTCAAGTTATTCGATTTGGGTCTCATCGCTCTCTGGTAAATTCTTCTTCTTCGAAGTCCATGTATAAGGTTTGGTCTGTATGGTGTATTTGGAGCTGGGTTTGGGATGATTTTGCCCCGAAGGTCGGAATTGAAGGAGGTTTAGAGGTCTAGGTTGGTCTGTTTGGTCTGTTGTTCGGGTTCTTATGATTGGGACGATGCTCTAGGTTGCGGTTTCGGCGTTCAAGAAGCATGTTTTTCCCTCACAAGTGAATTTCTCTTTCTTGATTTTGTGTAATTGAGATTCTCAGAGATTTTTAAAAAAAAAATTGGAAATTTGAGATTTGAAGGAAAAGATTCTCATGTATAAAATATTTCATCATCAAGAAGAAGGGTTTCGGCACTTCGGGATTCAGAACGCCTTCCTTCGTCGGTCCCTATCTCCTCTATGTCCTTCATCGTCGCCGGTGTGGAGCTCCTTAGTCGTCACTGCTATTCGGAACGCCAGCCTTCGGCACTCTTTAGACGCATGTGTTCGTCGCCGGAGGTGGCTTCGGGTTGTAGAATCTGTTTGCGTCTGAGACGCCGAACCAACCTTCGATATGTTTTAGCGACTTGTAGTCGCCGTCAAGTGGCGGTTTCGGTATTACGAGTTCGTTCGCGGCGCCATCGCAGTCGACTCTGTATCGTATCGTGGTAAAAATAATTTAAAATTTTCATGTGTATACTAAAGTGAAGTAAAAAATATGAGGGAAACTGAAATTTGTTATGGATTATTGCAGCGTGGGGAAGAGAAGGTGACATCAATGGGCATTGTGGTGGGAAGTTTGAGTTTGGGTTTCGCTCTTTATTTTTGGTTCAGTAGGGAGAAAGAAGATTTATTTTGTAATTCATGTGTTATTTGAATTTTTGGTACTGTTATTGCATGCTATAATGTATTATTAATAAAACTTGCAATACTAGTAGTCTAAGTTTCCAAAGAGGGGATTCAGTTTCCAGATTATCATGTTTACATATATGAAATCTATGTTATACAAAAAAAAAACTCTCATATTACTTAAATTACAAAAAACTCTTATTGTGTAACTGCAAGTACGTAAGTGTAACTAGAGTTATATTTATAAAATTTGAGCTACTTATTCGTAATTATACATATGTAAATATAACTTACGTTATTTATACGTAAATTACATATACATATATGTAACTGTAGTTACATCAATGTAACTACTGTTACATTAATGTAACTACAGTTACATCGTATAAATTACATATACATATATGTAACAGTAGTTACATTTACGTAATTATATACAAATAACTCAAGTTATATATACATAATTGCAATTGCATATATCAAATTAAGATTACATTAACGTAACTACAATTACATAATGTAAGTATAGTTACATAAGTGTAACTACACCTACATAAATGTAAACGAATACATACATCTAACGAGAATTATGTAAGTGTAAAATATAAATAAAGTTACATAAATGTAACAATTATATCTTTAATTAGAATTACATAATTGTAATTATATATAACATAAGTGTAACTATATATAACTAGGATTACGAAATTGTAACTGTGATTACAAAAGTGTAACTCTCGCTACAAAAGTGTAACTGTCGTTACAAAAGTGTAACTCCAGTTACGTTGTGTAACTCTTATTCCAAATATAATTATATATGATTAGACTTACGAAATTGTAACTCCAGTTACATAAGTGTAACTTCAGTTACAAAAGTGTAACTTCGGTTACAAAAATTTAACTCAGTTACGTTGTGTAACTCTTATTACATATATAATTACAAGTGTAACTACATATGTGAAATTACGGTAATGTAACTACAATTACATAATTGTAGTTATGCTATTACATAATTGTATGTCACTATTTTTCGAAAATATTGAATTTAACTGCAGTTACCCAATTGTAACTGTACATACCCAAATGTAACTTTAGTTACATAAGTGTAACTCTTGTTACCCAAGTGTAACTGTAGTTACCCAAATGTAACTTTAGTTACATAAGTGTAACTCCAGTTACCTAAGTGTAACTATAGTTACCCAAATGTAATTTTAGTAACTTTAGTTACATGAGTGTAACTGCAGTTACCCAAGTGTAACTGTACTTACCCAAATGTAACTTTAGTTACATAAGTGTAACTCTTGTTACCCAAGTGTAACTGTAGTTACCCAAATGTAACTTTAGTTACATAAGTGTAACTCCAGTTACCCAAATGTAATTTTAGTAACTTTAGTTACATAAGTGTAATTGTACATACCCAAGTGTAACTCTTGTTACCCAAGTGTAACTCCAGTTACCCAAGTGTAACTGTAGTTACCCAAATGTAATTTTAGTAACTTTAGTTACATAAGTGTAACTGCAGTTACCCAAGTGTAACTGCATTTACCCAAGTGTAACTGTACTTACCCAAATGTAACTTTAGTTACATAAGTGTAACTCCAGTTACCCAAGTGTAACCGTAGTTACCCAAATGTAATTTTAGTAACTTTAGTTACATAAGTATAACTGCAGTTACCCAAATGTAATTTTAGTAACTTTAGTTACATAAGTGTAACTGCAGTTACCCAAGTGTAATTGTACTTACTCAAATGTAACTTTAGTTACATAAGTGTAACTCTTGTTACCCAAGTGTAACCGTAGTTACCCAAATGTAACTTAAGTTACATAAGTTTAACTGCAGTTACCCAAGTGTATCTGTAGTTACCCAAATGTAATTTTAGTAACTTTAGTTACATAAGTGTAACTGCAGTTACCCAAGTGTAACTGTACTTACCCAAATGTAACTGTAGTTACATAAGTGTAACTCTTGTTACCCAAGTGTAACTCTAATGACATAAATTTAACTCCAGTTACGTTGTGCATAGCTCATTATGTTTTTTTTGCGGGACCTTTGTAATCACATTTGTATCTCTCGTTACAAAAGTGTAACTTCAGTTACAAAAGTATATCTGCCGTTACGAAAGTGTAACTTCAGTTACAAAAGTGTTTAATCATATTAAAAATATAGTAAGTAATTTTAATCACTTGTAAACACATATTATTCGTTACTACCGAATTACTCTGTAACAATTGTAATTTTTTAAGTTATTATATAAATATCAATTTTGAAATAATGTAACTCCAGTTACACAAGTGTACTACAGTTAGTTACACTTGTGTAACTACAGTTAGTTACACTTGTGTAGCTGGAGTTACATAAGTGTAACTTTAGTTACATTTATGTAACTACATAAATGTAACTAAAGTTACACTTATGTAACTCCAGCTACACAAGTGTAACTGTAGTTACATTTATGTAACGGGAGTTACATAAGTCTTACTAGAGTTTTCACAATTGTATAAAAAAAATGAATTCTTAATAAATTCATACATATTTGTCAAGGAAATTTTGGATTTTTCGTATAAAATGTTCACGACAAGCTTCATAAAATCCGTAAAATTGGCCCAACTTTTTCATTTTCAGTTCCACCAAACCTAGTAGTAGAAACTGATAACATCATGTTCAAACGACACCAATTTATAAATTGAAATCACTTAATTAAAATGAACAAACGACGTCAATAGAAAAGACGTGGTGATTCCGCAAAGGAGACGTCCTCTAGCCCAAATTGTAACTGTTATTACAAAAATGTAATTATATGTAACTAGAATTACGAAATTGTAACTGTGATTACAAAGGTGTAACTCCAGTTACCAAAGTGTAACTCCTCTCCTGTTACGTTGTGTAACTCCTGTTACCAAAGTGTAACTTCAGTTACTAAAGGCTCCGATAATGTCCGTTCATTTTCCTCTCTATGTGACACACTTCTACGGTGCAGCAAAAAACGAGTGACACACTCTAGCCTAAACTCCTCACTTCACTTCAAAAACAAAAAACAAAACAAAACAAATAAACCGAGTCAACAAAGGGACTTAGGTGCAATACATATATGGAGTTTTCGCAATGCGATCGCTTCTGAATTGACGAATCTTTGCCACGATTCAAATTCAGCGGAAGCGGCCTCTTCGAACCTGACAACTCCTCACTCAGAACCGCATCGCCGGCTTCAATTCGGTTTTGCAATTGCGAATCTGCTCGAGCTCCGACATGAGACGACTCTTCAGCTCGCTGAGCTCCTTTCTCGAGTAAGATCGAATGGGAAAACTAACGTATTGAGAATTCCCCACACTGAACTCCCCCGGTCGGCGATGATTGATCCGTTCCCGCGAGCCCGAGCAGACCGCCGGCGAGGTCGACGGAGTCGGAGTCAGGAGAAACGAGAAAAGCCAAGCCGCCGCCGATGGAGGACGGGTTGAGGTTGTTGACGGAGAAGGAGAAGAAGGTGGAGAAGCTCGCCGGAGCTAAGGTTCTAGCGGCTCGGAAGCGGACTGGCTTGGAGTAGAGGACGCGGCTGGCGCCGGAGTTGGGGACGGCGAGGTCGCGCGTGAGGCGGACGCTGCCGTTGTTGAGGTGCACGTCGCCGAGGAGCTTGAGGCTGGAGAGAGTGAGAGTGCCGAAGTCGAACTCGGTCTTGGAGCTCTGCGCGGCGACAATGGCAGAGGCCCAGAAGAAGAATGGAACTCGAGCTGTGTTCGTCTAATGTGATTAGGGTATAATTGTCCATATAACACCAAATTAGTGTTTCTTTAATTATGGTAAACTTTTGAGTGTTTTTTAAAAAAGTTTCACCTAACTTGAGTACTTTGCTAAAAAGCACTAATTAAATTACACCTCATGTTGAGCTTTAATACGACATGGAAAGTATTAGTTAGACATTAAACGCAGTGTCGTATATACAATATCGATACTACAAATGCAAACCAAAATGAGCACTACGACAGGCTGGGGTGGCGCCACGTGGACAGCGAAGGAACATACCCACGTGTATTTTTCTTTTGCAAATGGTTTATCGGGCTATAACTCAGCCCACGCGCAATCGTACAGCGCGTGAATTTCAGCACTTTCTTAAGGTCATTTGGACTTCAAAGGCCCAAATTCAATAAAATGCTGTTTTCCTTTGATCCATGATGGATTTTCCGTTGAGCCCTTGCACTTTCGATTTTAGTGTATTTTGCTTTTTTAATCCAAGTTCTTAACAACAATGTACCTTCTTCATCTTTCAAAATCATGTTATGTCCTACACCTTAAAAATAGAAGAAAATATAAACTTATGAACAAACACGAGACTTAATAAATATTATACTCGTTGACTAGTAACCACACAATCCAGTATAGCTCTAAAAAATAATTGGAAGTTAAGTAAATTGAATACTAATAATAATAATAATAATAATAATAATAATAATAATAATAATAATGATTAAAAATATACTCCCATATGATTCATAAGACTATGGATAAATTATTATTTTTTGTCATTTTTAATTAGTAAGGGGCATTGTTGCAAAACTTAAGAGTTCACGAGGGCAAATAGCATCAATGAGCATACTTCAAGAGGCTTTCATGCAATTACACTATTTATTTTTTTCGCAAATGTATTATATACTCAAAGAAATTAGAGAGAACTCTACTAGTAATTTTATGATTTATTACTATTAATGGGTGCTTTCTTTAAGAGTGTCATTTATTTGTATCAATTTTAATTTTGGGTAAACTGCGGCTAATGTACCCAATGTTTGATTTTCTGCGGATTATGTACCCAATGTTTATTTTTGGCGGCTAATGTACTCAATGTTTGATCCGTTAGATATTTTTGGGTTTTCCGTCAGTTGACCGTTAGAGAGTTATATGTACACTTTTCGTATTTTTGACATAACTCACTCATTTTTTGTCCAAATTTTATGCACGACCTATGGTTGGAAAGATAAGAGATAGATCTACAACTTTAATGTTTTAAGTTTTGTAAAATCAGTTTAAAAAAAATACGAAATTTCAAGTACAACGTAAAACTGGACATTAGTTTAATGCAAAATATTTGTTTCGAGCAAATTTTAATATACTTAATGACTTTTTATGATGAAACGTAAAAGTAAAAAGTTGTAGATAAATGTTTTATCTTTCCAACGGATGTTTATTTATAAATTTTGGATAAAAAACGAGTGAGTTATGCCAAAAATATGAAATATTATTTCACATCACATCTTTTATATTTTTGGCATAACTCACTCATTTTTTGTCCAAAATTTATAAATAAACAACCGTTGGAAATATAAAAAGTTTATCTACAACTTTTTAGTTTTACGTTTCATCATAAAAAGTCATTAAGTATATTAAAATTTGCTCGAAACAAATATTTTGCATTAAACTAATGTCCAGTTTTACGTTGTACTTGAAATTTCGTATTTTTTTAAAACTGATTTTACAAAACTTAAAACATTAAAGTTGTAGATCTATCTCTTATCTTTCCAACCATAGGTCGTGCATAAAATTTGGACAAAAAATGAGTGAGTTATGTCAAAAATACGAAAAGTGTACATATAACTCTCTAACGGTCAACTGACGGAAAACCCAAAAATATCTAACGGATCAAACATTGGGTACATTAGCCGCCAAAAATAAACATTGGGTATATAATCCGCAGAAAATCAAACATTGAGTACATTAGCCGCAGTTTACCCTTTAATTTTCCACTGAAGATATCGAGTTAATAAACTTAAATTAAACTATGGATTATTAGGCAATTCTCAACTTAAATTAGAAGTAAATTTAACACGTGTCTCTCAAAAAAAGAACATAAAAGAAGGAGATAAATATAGTTCAACTTCAAACCTTGGTGAAGAAAAGGATAGATAGTAAAGAAAGAAGACGGCTATTTAAGTGCGTGTCACTTGTTCTCTCTTTATTTATTTTCTTTCACCATTTATTTAATTCTCCCAAATATAAATATAGTAATTGTAATGACCCCTTGAAATGTTGTCATTGGTGCATTTTCCCATGTAATTATAGATTTGAGTAGAAATGTCCTCTAATTTTTCAAATAGAAGCACATTATAATTTGACGAAAATTTTGAGATGTGCATAGCATACAACTTATCTGAAGTTTTTTTCTATTAATTTTATTTATTTATTTCTAATTTTACCGGCCTTTCGATTTAACTTATACAAGAGGTAGATTTTTTGATTGAGTCCATTTGGTAATTGATTAATAAAAAAACTCTATTACATTGGATGGCTTAATTTGACTTTTTCAATTCCATAACGTGCATGGGGCGTGATTGGCTTTGATGCCAAACGATCGAAAACTACTTCATTTTAGGTTCATACTATAAAGGGATAATAGCGGCTAAAGTAGCCAATCTTTCACTATTTGTGCTAATAAAGGTCCAAACTGAATTAATAGCGGCAATAGTAGCCAAACTCGACAAGTGTGTGTTCAATACCTATTCCATCTACTCAAATCTAACGTTCGTTAGTATCTTGCCACGTCCATTAGCATCCTGGTATTTCCATGTGTGCAAAATGCAAGAATTAGGGTTTGACAGGTGAAAACGACATGGCAAGATACTAACAGACGTAGAGTTGAATGTACGAAATCGGTATCGAACACACATTTGTCGTGTTTGGCTACTATTGCCGCTATTAATTCAGTTTGGACCTTTATTAACACAAGTGATGAAAGATTGGCTACTTTAGCCGCTATTATCCCTACTATAAACTATAAATATAAGAGTAAAACTTACCTAAAATATAAGTTGCAAAACGAGAGATCCCATAGTTTTAGAAATCGCCAACTACACGATACTTAATCAATATCATATTTATCATAATGTTCAATCCCTAACATTAGCGTTTTAGCCAAGTAAAATCCGAATTGTGTTCGAGATCCATTCAGTTATCAAGAGAAGGCTATTCAAGAAGATCCTTCAGAAGAGTATCCGAGAAGATCATACGAAATCACCTTCCAAACGAGCTCCCCGATAAGGGTCCCCGAAAACCTTCCAAAAGAGTTCTTTATGACTTTTCTGTCATTTTAAACGTGTATAGGCAACATGCTACTTTCCAAAAGTAGAGGTGCCAATTCCTCTAAAACTTAAAATTCAAGGACCGAAGAGATGCAAAGATTCAAGGACAGCCAATATATATATATAGTGAAATAAATACCTAATATATAATAGCCGAGAGAGAGAGAAGCAGAGAGAAGAGAAGCTCTCTTTCATTCATCGCAGGAAATTACTTAGACGAACAACTCTCTCACACACAAACACCCAATTCCAATTCAACCATAAAAACTCAAGCTTTTCTCCATAATTCACTGCAGAACCTTCTTAAAAGATTGCCCTTTTGGTTCATTTTCATATATACATACATATATATACACAAGAATAGCCATTGATTTGAAGCTTTTTTGGTCCCTTCTGCCATGGAGATATAGAGATCTCTCTTGTCCTCCTACAATGCCCACTTTGTAGCGGACAAGGTAATCTCTGGACCCGAGGACAGTTCTCGACTTTCCTTCTCTGCTCAATCTCATCTCTTTCGGGTTCTGATTCTCGATCGATCGAGGAACGAGCAGGGAAAAAAAATTGGGGGAGAAATCGAGTGACTGTTTTGGTGTTTTCGCGATTTTTTTTGGATTTTGATTGGCGAAGTGGTGCTCAGCTTGTGTTTTTTTTTTTTGTGTTGGTGATTCTGCTAGGGTTTCGTCGGATCATATCTCTCGGGGGTGTAATCGCAATCTTTTGGCGTTGCGGGTGGCAATTAGGGTTTTGATCGAGCTCGGTGGATCTTTTGGTGGGAATTGCCAGCTCCTGATTGGGCTGAGGTTTTTCGATATCGACACTAGACTTTGAGCTGGTTTTTGCGATTCGCGTGGGAATGGGGATCAGGCATTGCTGGTTTCTGGACCGGAGGCGATTCCGTGCGCGGGAGTAGAAACCGGAGGAACGAGTGATCGGAAACCCGAAAGGGAAAGAAATTTGGTGATTCGAGAGAAGAATCGGACTATGAATTGGCCCGAACGGCAACACTGGGAATCGGATTTCGGAGAACTGTTTTCGTTTCTGAAGAAACCTGAAGTCAAGCTCAGTCTTAGTGTCGTGTTCTTTAGCTAGATCGATATATACCAATATTATATATACATATTTCGAAGAATCAAGTGGGTGTTCTTCGTCGGCTTTTGAATTTGGTTTTAGAACTTGGGAATTTCATGGAAGCGTGTTGAAGCTGGAAATGAATGCGGGGACATGGTGCATGGACAAGAGCATAGCCGTTGGTTCGTTCCCGTCACGGAACCGTGCTGTAGGAAAGTAATCATAGCGTGGTTTTCTTCTGCTGTGGGAGGAACTTCGGTAGCTTATTGCGGGGTTCTGTGCAATGTCGCGCTGCTTCCCGTTCCCGCCACCCGGATATGAAAGGAAGGCTCGGTACGAGGACAACGAGTTGCTAGAAAAGGTTAATTCGTTTTTCCTTTTCTTGGCTGATTTTCTATGATTAGCAACGCATCCAGTATAGCTCACCAAAACCCCGAAAAACAAATAGCGAGTTCTATGTTGAACGAGACTTTTCGGGTCGTCTCGACCGTTGAAGTTAGTGTTGGGAAAATAACAGTCTTTCATGCTCGAACCTTTCAGGCTTACTTAATGCAACAATTCTTTAGTCACATGAAGATAATTATTGCTTTAAAATTTTAAAATGAACTTTGTGCATTGTTGGAGGCCATGATATGTCAGACTTAGGCAAGAATTTCAATAAAACCGATTAGGCCTATCCAATGTCAAAATGTTCGTACAAAGATTAATGTAACAAGTATAAGAATTTTAGGGAATTTTAGAAGTTATACTCCGTGTTTTCACGTTGTTTTAGCTCCTTGTTCGGTCTTGTTACGTCGGTCTCATATATATACGTATATTCTATACTAGATTACCGGTTTAAGCAAGCCTGAACTTTGGTGGAAATGATTAACAATTTATTTAGTGGTCCTTGGGATAGCGTGAAGAAGATTTTTGTATGTTTTGTGCATATTATTTTATCTTTTTGAATCTTGAAGACATTATAGAGTTTCCATATGAGTAATTTTTGGTTGATATTTTCAATATCATATTCCCAATTATTGTCTCATAAACCACTCTATGACACACAATGTACATTATTATATACTATAGTATAGAACACCTTCCATTTGAGTTGATTGGGTTAGAAATTGGGGACCAAGAACCGGGATTTTGGCCTTATTTCAGTCTGGTCTTTGTTTATTCGGTCCTTCCAAAACTGGTCCTGATTTGGAGGAAAAAAAAAACTAATTTTTCTTCTTCAAAACTGAGAACCGGGGTGGAAAGGAACCGGGCTTTCGTGGCCCCAACCAGTTTCCGGTTACCTTTTTTTTAAAGCCTGGTTTTCGGGCCAGAATCGGGCTTCATGGACAATATTTTTACCCAACAAAGACAGAGACGGAGAAAACAAAAAACAGTATCAATTAGTCTGTCGATTTTCCCACTTTAAGAGTTTATCATTTATTTGTAAGGTTTTCGTTGCAAGATAGACAAGAGAAGATGTCAGCTATTAGGATGCGAAAGCAAAATATTGATGAAAACCAAAAACCGAAGAGCAAACCAAAATGTAGATAACAGCAAAATCATCAACTTTTTCCATATAGTTTTAATAAATCTTATCTTGTGGGTGACAATAAAGGCTACTTTTGTTGCAGGGTTTGATTGTTGTTGTTGCTATTTCCGGTTTCTTCATTTTCATTGAAGTTTGTAGACAGTGTCTCTGGGTGACCAAAAGTAATTCTTTTTCTGCCTTATTTGGGTTATCTGATTGCTATATATACTTAAGCAGTCGGTAAGCTAGAAGAAAAAGAAAATAATAGTGGCAATACTAGACTTCTAGTTTGTTGTGGTATCCCATGGGTTACAGCCTGGTTTCGGCCTGATTCCAACCCTAAAACCAGGCTTATTTGTCAAAAATGGGAGCCGGGACCAGGCCCTGGCCCTAAAACCCGGTTCCCAGTTTCGAAATATGCTTATATATTTATGTTTTCAACCTAAAAAATTGTATATGATATAGGTTTGGTCTTTGGAGTATGTTAATATTTTCTTTGGATGTGTTTTTATTTTTAAACAAAAACAAAACATATTTTTTTACACTTTGATTTTGAAGAAACTGTTGGTTACAGTGTACTGATTCGATTTAAATTCGTGTTCGTGTAAAGCTAATTGTTGCTTGGCATGTTGACCTTCTAGTTCACTGCTTTCCTCTGGTGTTTTTTAGCTTCTGGATTTGGCAATGCAGAAGATTCTTTAATAAAATTCAGCTTCGAATTTTTTTTAGTCTTTCGTCACTCCAAATGTATATTATAGTTTTTTTTTGGAAGTTAATTCCTAGTCATTCGTGGATGATATTATAGTTTTTTTTGGTGTAAGTGAATGATTATCCATGGATGTTCATGCTAGTTCAAAACCTGCACGTTGCATGCATATGCAGATCATCTAATTGTATTTTGAAGATGTATAATTTTTTTTTTTCTATGTAGTTGACAGTTTTCAGTGTGATTCAGGAGAAGCACCGAGAAAAGAAGCACAAAAAGGAGAAGAAGGACAAAGAGAAGAGAGAAAGCAAAGAAAAACGAGAGAAAGACAGAGGCGATGGCAAGCATAAGGACAAGAAAGACAAAAAGGAGAAGTCTAAGGACCGAGACAAAAAGAAGGATGCAGATAAAGCTAAAGACAAAACCAAGATCCCGGAGGAGAAGAGGTTTTCAGGGCAATCTGATGCTCACATTGCTGACAAACTCGGTCAGAAAGAGAACACCGAGAAGAATAATTGCGTCGAGAATAAAATATCCGGGCAGATCGGAGCTCATAAGCCCGAAAAGCTCAGTGAGATTAATAATCCGATCGACGATTCCAAATTTGTCAAGGAGTTTGATAGGAGAATCAAAGACGAGACCGCCGGACTCGGAAATATTTCTGCCGGTGACCGAAGAAAAGACGAGGGAATGCTCCGATTGGTCACAAAGGGCTCTAATACTTTGGCTCCGGTCAGGGAGAACGACAAGAGAATGGAATTTAAAATGGTTCATAACAAACTTGAAGAACTGCCCAGATTGGTGGACAAGAGTGTCGAGAGGAAATTTGAGGGAAGTGAAAGGACGAATAAGGACAGGGAAAGTGATGAAAAGCGAGGTGTTATCACAGTTCCGAGTATTGATCCAATGGTTCATAACAAGCTTGAAGGACTTCCCAGATTGGTGGATACGATTGTGGAGAGGAAATTGGACGGAAGTGAAAAGACGAATAAGGACCGGGAAGGTGTTAGAAGTCTGGAAAAGGATAAAGAGAAGAAGAGTCACGGAAAGGACAAAGACAGGGATAGAGAGAAGAAGAGGGAGGAGAGAGAGAAGAGGAAGGAGGATAAACAGAAGAAGAGAGAGGATAAACAGAGAAAAAAGGAAGATAAAGAGAAGAAGAAGGAGAAGGAGAAAGCAAAGAACGCCGAGAATGTGGAGAAGACGAAGGAGATTCCTCAACTTAAGAATGTGGAGCCCGAGAAAACAAGAGAAACCGAAAAGCAGGACCTCGTTAACAACCATGCGATCAAACCTCTGGTACTGCCTAAGGAAATTTACAGTAATGCCACTACAGACGGAAATCCGAAGAAGAGGAAGGACGTTGAGACAAATGGAATTTCACATGGTGGGTTGTTTTCACTTAAGCGACTATGATAACAATTTATTGTTTATAATCTCATTCCAAATCTTTAGTGTTGACAATTTTATACATACTAGCAGTATTACTATATATTATCGTTTATAATCGCATTCCAGATCTTACTGTTGCAACTCTTTTAGCAAATTTTCTCAGTAGCTAATGAGATTTACTTCATAATTGTGATCTTACAGCCTCAGATAACTTGCCTAGCAAGTTACCACGGGCCATGCCGTCCTCTCATCCTCCATTGGAAAACGGACAAGTTCTGGAACATTCCCAAACTACCCTCCTTTCATCGGTTAAGAAGCTACCTTCCGACAACATCAAGGCGGAGATAAAGGACCGTAAAATAAACGGCATGACTGAGGCTCAACCATCTCATGTTTCTTCTACAAAGGTAAAGCACGAGAAAGCAGTAGTTGAACAATTCAAACCACTGGTGAAACCGCCCCATCCCGACACCCGTTTCCTTAGCCATATCTACTCTGTACCAAATTTGGAGGACCGGTCGGATCTCGATGATCAAGATTGGCTTCTAAAATCCGACGCTTCTCGGCCAAAGAAGCTTAAGGTGGACCCCTCGGGCTCTGAGGAGATTCCTCAGGTGTGGGATGAGGCTCGGGAGATAGCATCGGCTGATATTTTTGCTTTGCCGTACGTTATTCCGTATTGATACTGAGCACTCTTCTCTCTCCGGGCACCCATTACTCGAAGGTATACACACGAATCGCGCCCTTGAGATGGAATTTTCTGATTTCTTTGTGCCTTCTTTCGTTATTCCACTCTGTTGCAGTGACAATAGCGAGAGGAGTTTTGGGTTCGGCCCAAAATTTGACCTCGCGTCACGCGGTGTGCGTGCTCGGTCGGGCAAGTTTCGCACCGAGGTTTCGAGTTAAGGGTGGTTTTCAAATGTGCCATTTATTCGTGTTTGACGTGGGAATGTTTGTAAACGGCAACCGAGCGGTTCGGGAGATTTTTTAGGCGGGAGAGGTACGATGACGAGGTTGTGCGATTTTTATTTATAATTTTGAGCTCTTTCTAATTGAGAATATATATGATGAGAGACTAGATATGTGGTCTTTGCAACTCCACCACAATTTTGATTTGTAACATACAACACTCTTATTTACAAGAAATGTAAGATAGGGGAAAAAAAGGAAGGCAAAGTAGCGGAATTTGTTTATTCGTGTCGTGTAATTTTTGTCGATAACCCGATTAGTTTCCGACTTTCTGGATGGGGATAGATCTATAGAAATGTCCTTGTTAGTTGTTATGGTCATTTTTGTACTTTGGTTTTTTACCGTCTTTACACGCCTTCTGGCGTATCTTTAGGCTGCATTTTAATTTTCAAGGATTGAAGACGGAAAAAGGGTTTATTTGTTGCATTTCTTCAAAAATCGGCGTAATGATTTGATACTCGTCTCCCTCATATTTGTGCTTATTTTTTTTTTTAAATAAATATTTTATGGGGTTTTCGGTTTTAAGAGTTTCATTTTGTGTTAGATCAAGAGATAAAGCCAAATACAACATATTTTTCTCTCTTTCTATAGATCTTTTTACTTTAATTTTTTACTTGTGGATTGAAAATACTATTAGGCACCATTAATACATAATGTTTTTTTTTTTTAATTTTATTATATTTTTATTTTTATAAATATACCCAAAAATTAAAATGTAATTAGTTAGTTTTTCAGTTTGTAAAAATCAGAAAATCTATCCACGTTTAATTAAATAAATTTGTAAATATAAGTTCTAGTAAAGTGAAATTTTTTGTATCACACACACACATATATATATACAAAAATAAGGAATAGGTATGTCATAAGATTAAGATAATATGTGATGGTGGGTAAATAATAAGAAGAAAGAACATTGTATTGAAACATAGGGGGACAAAAGTTGTCACTTCAAATTATTATTACGACCGTCCAATTAGGTGCCACTCAATCTTATTTATGACCAATACTATTTGCATTTATGAATTCTCTCTCTCGACTGAGTGTTAAATTGTAGGTATTTTTAAAAATTGATCCCGTTTCTAAATCACATTTCATTGGTATTTTTACTATTGATAAGAACGCATAACAATTTATATATGTGCTCAAGAAATTAAAAACTTTACAATATCATCATATGATTTATGATTATAACATGTGATTGAAAAGTCTCGCTACAAGAAAAATTGCCATTTCGAGTCTAAACGATAAATTTTGGTTGAAAATATAAAACGCATGGGAACCTTGATCATTTTTTGTTCAACTTAACATGTATTTAACATGTACTAAGCTCATATTATTTTCGGTTACCTTGGTCTCATTCCTCCCTCTTCCTTATTTCATCGGTTTTTGGCGGATTTTTTGCAATAATTGTAAAGAAGAAGAAGAAGAAGAAGATATTGTAGCGTTTCTGTCTGGATTCTCGATTTATCTTTGATTTTGGGTTTTCAGTCGACATCATAGGGTGGAAAAAGTCTTAAAATGAAACAATATATTGTCGAAGTTCTACCAGTTACAAACTAAAAAAAACAAAATATCATGATATACCGGCAACATTTTAATCTTTGATTTCATTATGTCCTATTTAATATATTGTATATCATTATCATTCTATAGATGCTGCAGTCACTTTGTTTATATGTATCATAAATTTATAATTTTATTTGTTAAGGCCTAAAAATGAATTAATGATACTATAGAACCTCTATAAATTAATACTGTTGGGACCTATAAAAAATATTATCTTATCGGATTATTAATTAACGTATAAATTAATAATTTATTAATTTATATATTAATGAAGAAAATTTTTATTAATCAGCTATAATTATAAAAACATCTATATTAGCAAAAAATATATTTCAATTTATTATATCGAGAATATTAAAGTATCAATATTAAGAATATCAAGAGAGACTATTATAATTTAAAAAGATTTTATTAGAGTACCAATGTCAGAAATATTAAAGAGCCCAATGATATTAAAGAGGGATAACAATAGCTTCTTAGAGTAGTGATAATTAAAGCTATACTAATTACTATAGAATCACATTTTAAGAAGACTACATGATTAGTGATGTAATTGTTATCTTTTTATTTAATGTGATTTCATAGTTATTTATGTTATATTTTATTTATAGTGATTTTATAATTATTTATGTAATTTTTTATATTAAAATATTAATTTATATATCACTTGAGACCTATCTACTTTCTAAAAAAATTATTATCTTATAAATTTAGCGAATTATTAATTTAGCTAGTTAGGCCCGAGTCGGGACCGGTCAAAATTTTTATTTAATCGCGACTATTAATTTATCGAGTATTAATTTATAGAGGTTCTACTGTAGAACCCGGTCCATGGTGCGACCCAGGGCCCGACCGTATAGTCACGTGGGCAGTCAAAGGTGGAGTTAAGGATGATGACTATCGATTGTCCGAGCTGGAGGCGAATCCTTCGTTTTCGGCGAGCCTTCGCGTTGATGCTGGCGATCCTTGATGATTTCCCGCCCTCGGCGATGTATGTATCGACGGCGGGAAGTCCCTGCAAAAAAGAGAAATTGATGCCGGAACCCCGTCAGTGGATGATAACTGACGAAAGCCGCCTACGTATCTCAAAGACAATCAGGTCATCACATAGTTCAAGGTTAATTAGTGGTAAATGGAGGAATGATGATATTGTTTGTATCGTCGTTGGAGCCGTTAGAGGCGGTGTGGGGATGACCGTCGCAGATGGCGAGAGTATTACCAGTTAGGGGTGCAAGCGGACTGGGTACCCGGATTTTTTGTCATACCCGCTACCCGGATCCGGAATCCGGGTTTTTTGAAATTGAAACCCGGATCCGGATATTTTTACATAAAAACCTGGAAATCCGGATCCGGGTTAAAACCCGGTTTTAAAATAAAAAACTGGTTTTTAAACCTGGATCCGGATTTTTATTTATTTTCGGTTTTAAAATCCGGTTCCGGGTTATAATACGGATTTGAACCTAAATTTTATATTTTTTTAAAAAAAAACTTGAAGTAATTATAGCCAAAATTAAAAATCAAACTATATCATAAACATAACACATATACTTACAAAAACTGATAAATAATTAACATAATAAATACCTGTAATGTTTTATACTATTAGTATTGTGAGAGAAAAAAATTATATCAATTTGGACTAGAAGAAACAAATGATTAACCTACAACATTAGTTTGGAGTTGGATGAGAAACAAATAAATGAATATTTCTCTTGATAAAAATTCAATATGTATTTTTTTTTTGTATGAAAATTCTAAATATTTTTATGTATATATTTAATAACCGGGTTTTAGTAAGCTACTATGTGGGTTCCGGGTTTTTTATTCTCTATATCCGGTACCCGGAACCGGTTTAATCCGGATGCGGTTTTTTAATAAACCGGTTCCGGTTTAACCCGGATTAATACGGTTCCGGTTTATTTAAAATATGGTTCCGATCCGGATGCGGTTTAAAACCCGCATTTCCGGGTTTTATTTGCACCCTTATTACCAATTGTGCTGACTAGCCTCAGTGAACAGGTCGCCCAGTGTGGAACCGAAACTACTTGTTGGATTAAGAGCTAGCTGACTATCCTCGGTGAACAAGTCGCTCAGTGTGTAACCGGATCTAAATGTCGGGACCAAGAATAGCTAATGGCGCCCGAGGCGGGCGAGGGAGGTTCTCGAAGTCTAGAGAGAGAAACTATTAGTCTAGAGAGAGAATGAAATTCGAGTTATGTAGAGAGAGAAGTCAAAATTGGGGTCTCAAATAAGGAGGATGAGCCTCTTATTCTTAAGAAAAACGGGGAACTAAATATCCTTGATTTTGGGGAATTAATGGAAGATTTATCCCATTAATTTCATAGGAAATTTGCCCCATCATGCCTGCAAGAGGGCTTGTCCGCGGCTCTGTGTAGCCTGTGGTCGGCGTGTGACTCGTCGGCTGCTTCACGGCTCCCGTAGCATCTGCGGGTGTTGCGCGAGCTAGCGAGTTGAGTCCCAGGCGTGTCCTATGAGGATATTCGTAAGCTTGATTTTCTTGTTGCTTGTAATCATCATGAGATGATGCTTCGTTGATGTCGTTGGCGATGGATAACTCTCCGTCGATGGGTTCTCTGCGGGCGAAGGGATTTACCGTCGACGAAGGGCTTTGCCGTTACCTCGCTAAAGGCCTCGCGGGTCACTGGAGTCTTGCCAGCGGGTTTTCATCGTCTTGCTCCTTGGCCGGCGAGTCTCCTAGGGCTTGCGTAGCCTTGTCGGGTTGTCCGACTTGTCTTTTCGGATGCGGGCTTCGGTCTTGGGCCTTACCGTTTTGACTCCCGTGGGTCCGAGCCTCAGCAAAGTGCGCTTATGGACTCTTACTTCGCTAGTGGGGTTTTACTTTACTTTGTAGGACCAAATTTATATAATCCAAAAAAATGAATATAACAATATTACTATTTAATACCATAAATATAGTTTAAGAGATTGTTGATAGATATGTAGACTTCTTTCTTAATCTTAACCATAACATAGTTTTACATTCATAGACGAGGGTGTTTTTTAAAGTCATTCTCTAATCTAAATCTTAATTCACCGATATCAGGAATAACTTTAGTCGTTATTTGTTGATATTGTCAATAATTTACGATATCATTTGCCAATATATGTCTGTGATGATGTAGCCCGAGGTATACGAAATCGGTGAATTTTCCGAACCAGTAAAAGAGCTCGAATTTCTAATCAAATAATCGCTAAAAATTGTGTTCTCCCTCTTGCTTCAATATGAAGGACAAAAAGGCAATAAACGATAAAAAAGACAATAATTGCCCATATTACGGTAATCGAATAAAGCGACATAAATGGAGCATATAAAGCTAAAAAGAGCAAGAATAAATCGTCATCAAGACTGGGCAATGAGGTTGATTGCAGGAATCCGCGGGGGGCTAATTATTTCCTTTCCAATGTTGGCCAAGCGCGCTGCTGTGAGGCCGTTGTAGCAAAAGTTGTTGTATTAATATCGAGGGTTGTGACATCCTGCATCAGGTGATGTCGGAAATTATGAGATACTTTTTAAATTTTAGAAAGAAAAGTATTTCGTAAAATAAACAGCGCAAATTTTTTATTTTTTTTTAACATTGAGAGAGTTTTTAACCTTTATAAGTACCCAAAGTCTTTGAAAAGTTATCATTAAGTTCTCATTCTTTTTATTGGGTGGCGAAAGTTGCCAAACTCTTATTTTGTGTACTCCGTCATATTTTTTTCCAGAACCGCGTCACGTGTCACGTTTTTAAACCCATTGAATATACAATTGTTTATCATTGATAAATTAGTTTATTTTTTTTTAATTAAAAAGGTATACTTAATAGGTGTAAAAACGTGACATGTGATGCGATTTGGAGCGGAAACATGACGGAAGACGCAAAAGAAGAGTTTGGCAACTTTCGCCACAAAAAAAAAAAAAAGAGAACATAAAGTCAAATTTTCAAAAAAAATTGGTACTTATGTCGCCATTTTCCCTTTAATTTTCTGGTGCGAAGAATTAAATTAAATGGACCCTAGTTGTTTTAATATTCTTGTGAGTTTATCTCATCCATAAAGATAAAGGGGTTTTGTACCATATTTAAAAACTTATGGGCATGTTGCACCTATGACCTACTCATACTTTATAAGGGAAGAGACCGATCAAAGAGTTTCTAAAATATCACATTACTAAAAAACAGTCATAAAACTATAGGAAAATGGCATTATTTATGAGCCCACTTTCATACATTAGCACCCAAAATAACCATATATTAAAACAAAGAGCATTATATTAAAAATTGCTAGATACATTACTTAGTTCTGCAAAACCGTTAAGATTAACGAGACCCGATGATGAATTGGTGTTCAATGGCTTTCCTTCGATCTGATCTAGATTAATGGATTCGGAATTTCTTGTACTAAAACAAAACTTTGTTTGTTTTGAAGATGCCACAACTACTCTTCGTTGTCAAGTAATGACTAACAACGTTGTCACTTAAATGGGAAATGCCTCGTTATAGAGGCGCTAGCTAGTAATCCGCTTGTAACATTAACATTGTCGATCAATAATAATATATTTAAACAAAATTAACTACCCAATAATTATGACGATTTACCATTGTGATCACATTTTAAATTTAATCAACAATTTAAATAGCAAGCAAGCATACTCTTTTCTACAATAATTCTATAAAATTTGATACTCTACGCTTTTGACCAGACATTTATAATTAAAACCGTCCTAATTAGTTAGTTGGCAGTCAATTAATTAATATAATAATGCACGCGTTAATTAGCATTATGTATTTCATTGAATCAATCATTCTGTTATATGTCATATTTTATATATATATATATCGATATTTGCAGTCGTTTTAATGAATCATAATTGTAATACTACCAGCATCATAAATATAGTTTACACTATACATAATCATAAATAATAATTACAATACTACTTAATTTAAAAGTATAGTAATATGTTAATTTAAAAGTAATAAAATATTAATTTAAAAGTATAAGAGACATTTAGTGATGTTAATGAAGTTTGTCTTTAAAATTTTAATTTTTGACAAAAAATGTCTATTATACTTTTAAATTAACATATTACAATATTAACGTATTAAAAACGAACAAAAATATATCAATCCATGGGTGAAACATTTATTTAAGGGTATTTTTATCAATGGTGTAGATTTTTATTTTAATAATCTTGAATAACTAAGTATATTTAATGTTTCATAATATAAGTTATATAAGCTCATTAATTTATAATTTTGATTTTAAATATTATTAAATACATTCGTTATAATGTTTAAGAAAAAAATAAATAAAAAATTATAAAATGCAACGTGGCGGTTAAATGCATGTGAGTTGACGGAAGAAACCAAATTCCTTAATAGAAGCAACTTTCGGTACTAGCCACCAAAAAAAGTTTAAGTACATAATTAATTTTTTTTAAAACATTGGGTACTGTAGCCGCAATTTACCCAATATCCGAAGTGCCACGTAGGATACCACTAACGAAACTTGACGGAGGAAATTAATTTTCTTAACAAAAACAAGTTTAGGTACTATAGCCATAAAAACTTAAATATATAATTCAATAAAATTATAACATTAAATATTTTAACCGCGATTTACCCTTAAATAAATCGATCCATGCAAAACCATCAACATCAGGTATCAAAACAATTAAAAAAATATATAAAATAACTATAAGAATATCAAAAACCCCAAGAAAGTGAAGAAACTAATAGTCCTAGACGCTAAGTTAAAGTAAAAGTGTAAAACAAATACGTTCATTGTGATGATGTGACTTTAATCAAAGTGGGTTCCATTTGTGGGTACTTATAAAGTCTAGCATTTTGGTTTTATGAAGTGTGAGAGAGTGAGAATAGGGTGTGAGAACTTCTTGAGAGAAAATCATAGAGAGAAAAGATAAAGTCTTGAGTGCTTGTAATCTTTGTAATCTCCGATTGATTTGATTAGTGAAACCGCTATTCAAACAGGAAGTAGGACATTTGATTTGGTCCGAACGTGGGTAAATTCTCTTGTCTCCATTTGTGGATACTATTCGTAATCCGCAGGTATCCGACCCCTAAACATCACAACATTCATCTTCTTCCCTCAGTCTCCACATACGTCTTTCTGCAATTTTTTCTTCTTTCTTCTATTCGTTTTCTTCTCCATCGATGATATATATATATATATATATATATTTACAGAGACAATAAACAATTCTCTTCTCTAAGCATCTACGTCTCATAAAAGCTAGGGGGCCCGTTGATTTAAGTTGGACATATGAAAGAACTGTGATAAGATCGAACTCTATTAGCTCGGAAAATAAAAGGGGGCCACGACACCTGTAGCGTTGGCCGTGGATCCGCCCCTGAATATATCACAATAATACTAAGTAGTGTATTGAATATAAAATTAGATACTTATACGTTATAATGCTATAAAATCCTTTTTTTTTTCTTCTTCAAGCGCAATTCTTATTTAAAATAGTACGTAAAGGCTATTAGCATATATTATTATTATTATTATTATTATTATTGTCAAGGGTAGTTTAGTCATTTATCTTTTCTTATGTTAGCTTTATACAAAAGCTTTCTTGTAACCAAAAACACATTATGCTTCTTTAATAAAGTTATTTGAGTTTCTCATTTTCCTTGATTTCTACATGGTATTAGAGCTACAATCATGATTCTTCGTTGAATGCTTCCGCTTGGGTATGCTCTGCTCGTTATCATCACTCTTCGGGTTATGGTTTGTGGGATTTGGGAGTTTTTGGGTTTGGATTGAATGATTGGGTGTGATCTTGGAGCTTTGGATTTAGGGTATTGAGTTTAGAGATTAGAGCATTGAAGTTATTGATTGATTTTGGGTTTGGGTGATTTGGAGATTTCATTTTAAGGTTCTTGTTGGGGTTTTTCGATTTTAGGGTTCTTGAGATTTGAGGTTTGTTTGGGTGAGAAACAAAATTCGCGGTTTTCGGACTGCAACGACGGCACTTGAGAAAATTGAAATTGCACTCTCGTTCACCGTTGTATCGTCTTGAAACTTTGACAGATTGTTCGCAACATACAGAGGCGTGTTTTGAACGGTGGAGATGAGATTTTGATGTTTCTAAGTTTGTCTGGCGAGCAGAAATCAGTGGGTAAATTTGAAAGAGTTTTAGTGGGTAAATTTGAAAGAGTTTCTTTGATTTCTTAATTTTTTTTGGCTTTGGATTTCCTTGTGTTTCAACCATGGCTTGCAATGTTCACTTGGATGGATCATATTGGAGTTTTGCTGTGAGACATTTTCTAAGCAGGAATCGAATATGGAACAATCTTTCTAGCAGTCTTATGAAGCGCAAAAGGATCATTGGAAGGCGTAGTGTTCGGAGTTGTAAGCCAAAGAATCAATTGCAATCGCGTGCCTTGTTCGTTGCTCCTCATGTTGGTTTGTCTTTGTCCAATAATTTTGGTTCGTCAAGCAGATGTTCACCCACCTGGATCTTAGACTCTGGGGCTACTCAACATATGTCTCCCAACTTGACATCATTCGATTCTGTATCCCCTGATTCATCTATATCTATTATGACCCCTGATGGTAGTCCTATGCCATCAGAAGGTATTGGTTCTGTTGTTACTCCTCATTTGTCTCTTTCCGATGTTTACTATGTTCCGAATCTTACTCTTAATCTAGCATCGGTCGGTCAAGTGTGTGATTCTAGTGGCTCATTGGTTTGTTTCTCTACTGCTGGTTGTTTTGTTTACGACCCGCAGTCTAAGAAAGTGATTGGGACAGGCCGTCGGCAAGGGAAACTCTATGTTTTGGACGAACTTAAAGTGCCAGATGTTGCAGCTTCCGGTGTGGATCTTTCCAGCTTTCGTTTAAGTCGTTCTTCTTCTGACTTTTATTTGTGGCATTCTCGTTTGGGACATGTTTCCGCGTCTCGTTTGAAGTACTTAGCTTCTACAGGAGCTCTTGGGCAATTAAACTTTCATGATATTTCGGATTGTTGTGGATGCAAACTAGCAAAGTTTTCAGCGCTACCTTTTTATAGAAGTGTTTCATCATCTATTGCCCCTTTCGATCTTGTGCATTCTGATGTGTGGGGACCTGCTCCTGTTTCCACAAAAGGGGGTTCACTATATTATGTCTCCTTTATTGATGATTTGACGCGCTACACTTGGGTTTATCTTATGGAACGCAGATCGGACTTTCTTGGCATCTTCAATGAATTCAGAGCTCTCGTTAAAACTCAACATGGTGCCGTCATTAAGTGTTTTCGTTGCGACTTGGGGGGTGAATACACTTCTACAGATTTCTCTCAGTTACTTGCTTCTGATGGGACTATTCGTCAAACTTCATGTACAGACACTCCTCAGCAAAATGGTGTTGCTGAAAGGAAACACCGTCATCTGGTCGAAACCGCTCGTTCGTTCTTATTGTCTGCCAAGGTTCCTAGTGTTTTTTGGGGGGAAGTCATTCTTACCGCTGCTCATGTGATCAATAGAATCCCAACCTAACATAATGCAGGTTTGTCTCCTTTTGAAAAATTATTGGGGAATAAGCCTAATAGAATCCCAACCTAACATAATGCAGGTTGACTTCTAAATCAACCTTGTGTGTCTTTCTGGGTTATAGTAGTGGTCAAAAGGGATATCGTTGTTTTGATCCAATTGCTCAGAAATTATATGTCTCTCGCCATGTATTTTTCTTAGAGCATATCCCATTCTTTTCTGTCCCTGCTATTTCGCATCATATGACACAATCAGATCTTGTTCGCATTGATCCTTTTGATATAGACAGTGACGATGCTCCAGTTACACAATCTGACACTTTAGCTCATGATCCACCGACCCCCCAAGCGATTGCGGATTATCCGCCTTCTGAGCATGCGGATCATCCTCCTCCACGCCAGTCTACGAGAGTGCGCAAGTCCACAAAGCTTCCCGATTTTGCTTATTCTTCATATTCTCCATCATTTGGTTCCTTCATCACCTCTATTCATGGTCTATCTGAACCTACGTCTTTTCGAGAGGCTGTTGTTGATCCACTTTGGCAGAATGCTATGGCTGAGGAGCTTGCTGCTTTACATCAGACTCATACATGGGATTTGGTGCCTTTACCATCTGGAAAACGCACAATTGGCTCTCGTTGGGTTTACAAGATCAAAACGAAATCTGATGGAACTGTTGAACGGTATAAGGCTCGACTTGTTGCTAAAGGCTATTCCCAACAGTACGGCATGGACTATGAAGAAACATTTGCACCCGTTGCGAAGATGACGACTATCCGTACGCTTATTGCTGTTGCTTCTGCTTGTCAGTGGAGCATATCTCAGATGGATGTCAAGAATGCATTCTTGTATGGTGATCTTCATGAAGAAGTTTACATGACACCCCCTCCAGGTATTGCACACACACCCGGTCACGTTTGTAAACTACGAAAATCACTTTATGGCCTGAAACAAGCCCCTCGGGCATGGTTCGAGAAGTTCTCCCTTGTAATCACTTTGCTTGGTTTTCATCCGAGCCATCATGATTCGGCTCTATTTGTCAAACGTACGAGTGTAAGACGTATTATCTTATCCTTGTATGTTGATGACATGATTATTACTGGTGATGATTGTGATGGGATTAAATCTTTGAAGTGTGAGTTGGCTCGTTGTTTCGCTATGAAAGACTTGGGCTTGCTACGATATTTTCTTGGTATTGAGGTTGCTACTTCACCAAAAGGCTATCTATTAGCGCAGTCCAAGTATATAGCTAATTTATTTGAGCGTGCGCGTCTCACTGACAACAAGACTGTTGATACTCCCCTCGAGACCAACGCTCGATACTCTCCGTCCGATGGCACTCCTTTGCCTGACCCTAGCCTATATCGTACAGTTGTAGGCAGTTTGGTTTACCTCACTGTTACTCGCCCAGATATTGCACTTGCCGTTCATGTAGTTAGCCAGTTTGTCACTGCTCCTACTACAGTTCATTGGGCTGTTGTTCTACGTATTCTCAGGTACCTTCGAGGCACTCAGTTTCGGAGTCTCTTGTTTCCATCTTCCTCATCTTTAGAGCTGCGTGCTTATTCGGACGCTGATTGGGCTGGTGATCCCACGGATCGCAAGTCAACTACTGGATTCTGTGTTTTTCTTGGTGATTCTCTCATCTCTTGGAAAAGTAAGAAACAAGATGTCATTTCTCAATCGTCTACAGAAGCTGAGTATCGTGCTATGGCCTCGACCACTTGTGAGATTGTTTGGTTGCGCTGGTTACTCTCTGACATGGGTGTTTGCCTTTCCCAACCTACACAATTGTACTGTGATAATCAGAGCGCGATTCAAATTGCGCGCAATTCAGTTTTCCATGAGCGGACCAAGCACATTGAGATTGATTGTCACGTTGTTCGCCACCATCTTCAGACTGGCACCATCACGTTACCATTTGTTTCTTCCACTCATCAGATTGCTGACTTGTTCACGAAAGCTCACCCCACCTCGCGTTTTCGTTTTTTATCTGACAAACTCTCGATGTTTCTCGCTGTAGCATCGTGAGTTTGCGGGGGGATATTAGCATATATTATTATTATTATTGTCAAGGGTAGTTTAGTCATTTATCTTTTCTTATGTTAGCTTTATACAAAAGTCTTCTTGTAACAAAAAACACATTATGCTTCTTTAATAAAGTTCTTTGAGTTTCTCCTTTTCCTTGATTTCTACAAAGGCCACAAATAATATCAAAGTCTAATTTCATCCATGCAGAGTTAATGTCTGTTAAGTTAGAGACATGCATACGCTTTTTAATTTAATCAAAACATTGAGCGTACGACTTTAACAAGACATGAAAATGAGTTGGACTTCAACATTGTTTTTTAGCTTTTTAAGCGTTGTTGCCGCTAATATTATTTTTGTTGAAAACATACCGGCGCTGCGCACTTATATTTATGCTGTAATATCCCTACTCTTATATTACTAGATTTTTGTTTTTTTTTTATCCTAAAGAGAATACTAGTAAGTATTAACCTAAAAATAATTTGACATTTTTAGGCAGTTGAAGATTTAATGCGAAATTCAACTGTTTTGGACCACACCAACCAATACAAACTCACACGTATTTAAAATATATTTATATCTCCCAACGCTCGTGGAACCTCTCAGAAGCTCACATTCTTCTTTTACTCAACGCTTCCATATATATACACATACCCTTCATACGTTATAGTATCAAGCACACACTTGACATTCCTCTCCTACCATGATTCCGCCCAGCGACGAAGAGCTCGTGCATGGCTATAAGTTCTCCTCGGTCGGGCCGGGGCGGACAACGGGGCCGGATATGGACCTCGAGCTGCGTGGCGCGGACCTGGCCTTGAAGTTGCACTACCTTCGGGGCGTGTACTTCTTCCGGGGTGAGGCGGTGGAGGGGCTGAGCAACGCGCGCGTGAAGGAGACGATGTTTTACTGGCTCAATGTTTACTTCCAAGCGTGCGGGCGGCTCCGGCGTTCAGAGGCGGGCCGGCCGTACATCAAGTGCAACGACTGCGGGGTGCGGTTCATCGAAGCCACGTGCGAGCGGACGGTGGCTGAGTGGCTGGCGATGGACGACTGGCCGACCCGCCAGAGGCTGCTCGTCTCGCAGCAGGTCATCGGCCCCGAGCTCTCATTCTCTCCGCCGGTACTTGTGCAGGTAAGACTTAAGATTAAGAATACTAATTCAAATGCTCATCGAATTATATTTGACCGTTTGGTTGACCCATTTTGTTATTGAGTATTGAACATTTATTATCATAAAAAATATATAAAATAACTTTATAAGAAAAAAAAAAGTATTTCCATGTTGACTCATTGGTGCAATTAGTTTTCGCAATTTTATTGTAGTGTATGACATCTTTATTTTAATTAATAAATTATAGAATTGAATTATTCCCCTGGGTTGGTAAATGAGTAAATTCTCTATTCTCATTATAAGCTAAGTAAAATAAAAATATTTTAGCTTTTAATAAAGTAACTTATATAACGACATCAATACTAAATTATAGTCTTTTAGAAGAAAATTATGATCATATAATAGCCTAATTTTCGTTTTCCTTCTCTTTTTTTAAGCTAAATCGGTTTTCAGTGGACCCAAGTTTGAATTTCTTTGCATTTTTAAAATTTCAATTTATTTTGTTCGAAGCCAGTAATTCAAGTGATTTATTATAGACTAATAAAAATTGGCTGTTTTGTCAGGTCAATGTTTCTTTCACTTTCTCTTATTTTTAAAAATATATTTAATGTGGTGAATGGTCATATTCTCTAGAACATAGAAAGAATATATTAGTATATATGTATAATGTTGGCCAAAATCATGGTTGTAGAGTTAATTTTAGTGAATCATAATCATCATGGGTAGAAAAATTTATTGTCAATTAAGGATAAAGAAACATGTTACTTAAATGTTGGAATACGAATTTGTACCATCATCTAATTGTACATGCTAATATTGGTTGAGTTCGGACTTTTATTTACATATTTTTTTTAATTATCTGTTTAAATCCTCGGTTAAAAAATACGAACCAAAAGAAACCTGATTTAATTAACCGTTTTCCCAGAACCGAGTTAAATTGGACTCCGGATCTAAGTTTGGAAAAATCTGAAACCCGCATATTATGTAACTGCAGTTACCAATATCATTTATTTTTTATGTTAATTAAAATTCAAAAATCTTTGTGTTATTTTAATTTCTCATTTTTTGTATTATACTTTATTTTTTCATTTGTTGTCAATTGGAGGATGATAAGACAAGTTTTTGAATCGAACCATATTTTCTTAAGAAAAGATTTGATCCGGATCTCAAATCTGATTTTATACGAAAGTTTATAAAACGTATTTTTCGATTTTATTACTTAAAATTGGGCGTGACTTGTGAGATATAAAACCCAAAAAATCCAAATAAAATAAAACAAATAAATAAAAAATGGGTTTGAACCCGCTTTCCAATCTTCCCACTATTAATCATCATAAATATAAGAGGTGTCATTATTAAATTCGATGATAGGGTATGCAAAAGAAAACCATAAAATTATTACATGTTTATGATCTTCGCATTTATTATTTGATATAGTCGTCTCTCAATAATAGACACGACACTATGCAACTTCTAGTAATTAATAAATGTGTGTATTTACTGATATAAAATATGTAATAAATACGCTGCTCAACTTCTCGTAATTATTGAAATACCCTGCATTGAATTAGAAATCGAAAATTTTTATATTCCAAAAATCTTTCATTATTTTATTTACGTTTTTAATCAAAACTGAGAAATGCGGTTAGAACCGCTACTCCTTTTCGCTAAATGGTATTCGTTGTGATTTTAATAAAAGAAGAAGACGCTAAATGGTATTCGTTGTGATTTTAATAAAAGAAGAAGATTTTATCGCTTAAAGAATATGTATTTATTTTTTTGTTTAAAATGTATCTTACCACTTAAGATATACATGTTTTAGCGGGTTGAGGGAGGTGAAGTGATGTATATTTAATTTTATCACATAAAATATGCGTGTATTTGCGGGGATTTGGGTGTAATTTTTAGCACTTAATTTATTGTTTTTTTTTTCTTTCTCATAATGTTAGTAAAATCGAATTTGAAACCGAATTTAAAACCAAAAATTTAGTAATTGATAAAATTATATTTTATAAATCAATATTGTGGCTTTCGATTTACAAAATGAAAAACCAAAAATACAGTTTTGATACTAATGATTTTTTGAAAATCGAACAGCACCTTTAAAGATAATATAACTTAATATGGACCAATCCTTCACACAATTGTAATTTTTATTTTTTTTGGGAATGCTTGTATGGTTTCAAATTTTATTTCTATCACTATATATATATATATATAGTTTACTTAGCAATATGTAATAGAATCTCCCCAACTACCAGAAGTAAATGACATTGACAAATTCTTAAGTCCCTGTATTTTTGTAGTGTTGACCTTTGACTTTTCAGATAACCCATTTCCGATGTGGAGGAATCTCATTGGGCCTCAGCTGGGCCCACTTACTCGGAGATGCTTTTTCCGCCGCCGATTTCATCAACAAATGGGCCCAAATAGCCACATCCATTCAATCCCACGGCCCGCCAAAGACCCCGCCAATATTTCCCCTAAACCCGAATCCAAGCATTGCCCCGTTTAACCAGGAAGACTTGAATCCAGTTCTCGAAGAATTGCCACGCTCCCTGAAACGGGTCGAACCGGTCGGCGACCATTGGGCTTTAAACGACAACGAAATGGAAACGATGTCGTTTCACCTGTCCCCCGCGCAGATAACCAACCTCAAGGCCAAGGCTTTGGGCCCCTTTTTTGAGTCCCTTTGCGCCATAATTTGGCGATCCATAGCCAAAGTGAGACGAGAATCCGAGCCCAAAATTGTGACGATTCTCAAGCCCAATCCGAAGAGAGTCAAAGGGGTGTTGACCAACAGCCAAATCGTCAGCACGGTTGGCGCAAATTTCCCCCCAAAAGATGCCGATCCAAGGAAATTAGCAGCATTGCTTGCAGAGCAAGAAATCGACGAGACAAGCGAAATCGATCGCGTGGCAGAGAGCAATCGAGGCCTTTCGGATTTCGTTGTGTATGGAGCAAATTTGACGTTCTTCGACTGGCAAAAGGTGGATTTCTACGACATGGAATTGCAAGGGCATAGGCCCGATTTCGTTTCGTACAGTGTCCAAGGTGTGGGTGAAAACGGGGCTGTTTTTGTTCTTCAGGGATCGAAGGATTCTGGCGGATTTGAGAAGAGCGGAAGATTGGTGACTATCACTGTGCCGAGAATCGAGATTTCCGAGCTGAAATTTGAGCTTAAGAAGCATGATTTGTTGCTTGAGAATAGCATTGAGTGAACCTTGGAGCAATAAAAAAAAAATGTCGTCATGAATTTGATTAGCGGCTTGTTATTTACATGTTATTCAAGTGTGTGTAACAGTCATAAATATGAAGGGCAAACTAGAAACTATATTAATGATTAATATGCTACTAATTTCTAATATACTATGTTATTTTTCCCTATTATAAAGTTTCCATTAATTAAGGCTTGACTATATTGAACAAAATAAAATTATTTTTAGTCAATAATTTTGAGATTTAACAATTTTTTGACTGCGGATTGAGTTACGATATTTCTAAAGTTGGGAATTCGGACACAAGTTAAAAAAAAAAAAGGTTTAGAATTAATGTTTCTCCACTAGTGTACTCAATATTTTAATTTCGTAGTTGCATAAACTTATTTTTCCCGATCAATGTCTACTATTTTATTTCTCTCTAAAATTTCGTTAATTTTTTTCATCAATTTAACAGAATTTTAAAAGTGTTGTTAGGTCACTGACTCGTGTCATTTTAATTTATTTTTTTTTCTCTTATACTAACAAGATTCTAATAGATAGACGAGAGCTTAGAAAAATAGAATGAAAATGAATAAATTAGTATACACTGAGAATGTGGACCGTAAAAAAATAAATATATAACATTATAAAAATCAGTGTGTAAAGTACTATTACTATTAATCCATCATATATTTGAAAACTGAAAATATTTTATTACATACAGTCCTTTTCTTCTTTCTTTATTTATTTACTTATTTATGGATTGAGAGGAAGTGGCTGTGGGACTGTTGTAATGGATGTGATGTAGCTAAGGTGTTGATTGGGAGGACCACTTTGCAAAAGCAATACATTAAAACAAGAATAACTTTCAATTCAATGTTCACTTTGGACCTATTTGAACCAAGGTTCAACTTTTCCACGATTATCGTCGATAATCTTCGATTATATCGGCAAGACGGCCATGCCAGTACTTTTCCATGATTTTTGTCGAAAATCGGCAAACATCTTGGAATACGAGTTCCGGAAATTTCCAAAATAGAACAAAGGGCTCAGATGTTCTCAAAAATATCAAAACACCCAAAAACGATATAAAATTTGCGAAAAACGGCATCGGGACGCTCCCGAGGCCTTCGGGGGCCACAAGGGTGGGCCCCACGGCCCCCCAAAGGCCACTGCCACGCGTCAGGTGGCCCACCAGGTCAACCAGGGGTCAAAATGACCCCTCCACGTGTCACATGCCCGTTGGGCGCGCGAAAGGGCACCCCAAAGCCAACTCCCAAAGCCAACCAGGGGCCGACACGTGGGCGCTGACACATGCCCTAGCCCCCACGCGCGTGGGCTCTGCGTCACCGGCGCTGATTCCGCGCGTGCGGGCGCGTCGTAACTCTGATCGGCGAGCCGTTTGCAGCGTTGGATCGGCCACATCCGGGGGACCCAGAAAAACATATAATATTACCCCGGGGGCCTCCTGGAGTAATAATTATTCACGTTTTAACCCCCGGACCCTCCTATAAATAGGAACTCGATTTTCACTAAACGATAACTCATTCTCACCCCGGGAATTCGCCTAAAACTCTCTCTACTCTCTCTAAAACTCGCATCCCCTCAAATATCACTCTAATGTTGAGCGTCGGAGGTGAATCAGGGGGTACCTCCCCCCCCCCCTGACCTCGGGTGTTGTTTTGTCCAAGTTCTGAGAGTGAGAAATCACACTAGAGCGGAAGCCCTGGGGAAATTTCCGGTGTCGATTACGATCCCCCTGTTAGGACCTGTTCTACGTGGTGTTCGTGCTATCCCCCAGTCTATTATCTCTAGCAGATATACCGACTTTGCGGATAGACCGAAGACCTGTATTAGGCCCCACGGTACAGGCCGATGGATCTAAATCTCCGGGAATTATCCGAAGGTCTTAAACACGGAGAGGTTCACATAGCGCGGAAGCCCTGGAGAAAATTCTGGCACAATCTAAGACCCTCCTTGCCAAGGTTCTAGATCCGTGAGGTGCTCGTTCTATCCGCCAGTCTTGTATCTCCATCAGATATACTGACTCCGCGTATAGGCCGAGGACCCGGATCTGTCCCCCTGACGCCGGTCGAGGGTCTGGTCCACCAGGGTTCACTGGAAAGTCGATACTGTGACCCCCCTACGCAGTGGTCGGAAATCCGTTTTTGGCGTCCCGAACCTGTAATCCAGGCCAGGCCAAGTCTTGGCCCTTTAGCGACAGGTAGTGGAGTTTGCCACGGATTTCTGGTCCTGAGTCAGTGGAGGGTCTGTTTGACTCGAAAGTCCAGGAGCCCAAGCCCGAGAGTCACAAAAATCAACAAGACGACATTGGGCCCGGCCCAACACGAGCAATTGGGCCACTGAGTGTTTGAGGCATTTTTCTGCATCAACAATACCTTTGTATTTTCTCAGCTTCTATTTAGAATAAAATTATTAATCTATTAAATGAGTATCGCAATCTCGAACGAACTTATTTTGTCATATAAAAGCCCGCATTTCCTCGTTAAATTACATTATGCAAGCGTAAAACCCATAACACCCCGTTTAATGTGCCGGGCTAATAATTTGTGGGCCGGTGTTGACACCTCTAGTCAATCATATAGATTGGTCTACAAATAATAAATCATATAGAACTAATAAAAATCTAATTCGATTTAATTATTATAGAATAAAACATAAAAAAATAAACACCTCATAAGCTCAATTTAAGAATATATAAAGAGATATTTTCAGTATAAGTATCAAAATATATTTTTTGTACGTGACATATTTCATAATTTATTTGTCTTGACGAAAGTTTCAAAAACTAAACAAAAATAACGTAATTTCTAATTTTTTTTTATGTGAAAAGAATTATAAAAATATATAAAAAAAATATTTCTTCCATGAATTCCAAATTCCTACAGCAAAACTATTTTTTAGTTTCTTAGAATTTTTTTTCACGATAAAATAAAATAAAAATATAGGGCGTGCAAAGAGATATTTTACGATACTTTTGCCGCAAATATAAAAAAATTCACTCACTTCTCTATCTTTTTTGAGTAAACACCTAAGAAGCTCTCATCAGAACCTTCCTCTTACTTTCGCCGTGCCTTGTCCTTCTCGGCGTCGCCTCTTCGCCGATGGAATTTTCCCGCCTTCTCCGGCCATCGCCGACCATGGCAGCTCACCAATCTCGTGCTTGAAATCGAGAATTACTTGGTACGGAATAGTTTTCAAACTGTATTTATTATTTCTCAAAGTGTTCTTACACATGACTAGTTTGATTGTCTATATATGTATACTGTGATATGATTATCATACATGTTGCATCGTCAATGCATAAGGTCTTGAATATATATAGTTTCATTTCTAGGTTATGTGAAGGTAGAATTGGAGCATTTTATGTGTTTGTTATTATGTCAGTAGGCTATGGCTCTCTTTAACAACCAGCTTCTCTTGTTTTTCTCTTTTCTTTCGGGTTGAATTTGGTTTACCGGGTCAGTTGGTTCGGTTTATTTTCGATTAAGGCGAAGGGAAATGTCATCTCGGTGATATCCCGTTGGCCGGAATTGTTGTTGAGTGATCCGTGATTGGTTTTGGTAGCCAGCTCTAGTTCTTATACAAGTGTTACATGGCCGAGCAGAAATTGGTGACAAAACCGACGGGAGAACTTCGCAGAGAGAAAGAGAGACAATGCCTTCCAGTTGAGGGTTCAGGCGAGAAACGATAACATAGACAAGCTTAGGCGAGGCTACGCGTTTTATCGGATAGATTTTTGGATAAAAGTCGACGCCTAAGAAAAATCACATCTTTAGAAGATAAAGGGAGGTATCAGGTGGGTTTAAACTTTAAATTATCGGAGGCGATGAGCACATGTGTGGTGGGCAATCAGTACCACGGAATCGGGGAAGGGCGGAGGCAATGGGTCCGCGTATGCAATATCCCCCATCGGAAATGGCTCAATTGTTCGACGACAACCACCAGCGGCAGCGGCGGTGCGTTGTTGGGCGGCGGAGGGGAGATGGTGGTTGAGCTTGTGGGAGCCTTCAAGCAACTCACCCACACGCAGACAATGTCCTCTTCCTCCGAAGCCCTACTCTTCGCGGCCCTCAAGCTCTCCATCCCTCTCCTCCGCGCCCTCCCCCTCCTCCCCGGTGGCCGCTCTCCCCTCTCCCGCGCCCTCTCCGTCTCGATCCTCCTCGCCGACATCCACCCCGATGCCGAGCTCATCTCCGCCGCCCTTCTGCGCCACCCTCTCCTGGCCAACACCTCCCTCCCGCGCATCCGCGCCCGCCTCGGGGCACCCACCGCCCACCTCCTCCACGACTCCCTCCGCCTCTCCAAGGCCCTCTCCTCCCACCTCGACCTCCTCCATGACGACGTGGCCGCCGCCGACCTCCGCAGGTCTTACTCTATAGCTATTTATCCAGTTACAAACAATTTTAGTTGAAAATTTAAAATACGCCAATTATATAAGCTACTCTTATCTACACCTCTGTAGGTTTTGCCTTACCTTCTACGACGCACGAGCGGTGGTCTTAGAGGTGGCCCTGACCCTTGACGCCATGACCAACAACCTTGGGCATCTTCCGCGCTTCGAGCAGCACATGGTCTCTCTGCGGGCACTGAAGATCTATGCCCCGTTGGCGCACGCCCTCGGCCTCAGCCTCTCCCTGCAGCTGGAGGACATCGCCTTCCGCTGCCTCTTCCCCTACTCGTACCTCTAACTCGATGCCTGGCTCAGAAGCTACAACATGGAGCCTGCGCTCATCGACTCCTACAAAGATAGGTAGTACAAATAATGAATTTCTGTATAGCTTAATTATTAGTCATATTGATACGTGCCCAAGAGATCGTAAACTCGAAACGGGAAAATTGAGAATTTCGGCCAACACTCAAAAACCCGATCTCTTAGGATCAAGTTTCTGAATTTTCTTGGCTGCCTTTTTCATTCATGAAAGCTCTCTTAAATAGAGCATCGAATTACAACCCTAATGGGCCGGACCGGGCCCGACTAAATAAAGCCTCTAACTTAATTAATTAACCTAATAACATAATTAAATAATTAAACGACAAAATAAAACGACAAACTCACTTAAATATCCTAAGACCGTATTTAAATACGACGACATAAAATAAAATGACGATAATTAAATAAACGATACTAATCCTAAATTCCGGGGCTGTATCATTACTCCCCTTCTCCACTTTGAGCTTGTCCTCAAGCTCAAACACGACAAAGGACGCTCTGAAATGAGTTCGCCAAGGGACTCCACAAACAATGGTTTTGCCACGGTATCTTGTAGCTCGTTCGAGTCACCATAGACAAGCCTCTTCCCGCAGCCGTCGTCGTTCCTCCCCAGTCGACAATGCCTCCTTGGCCAGCTGCTGACCCACCACTGCTCCAGATTGTTTGCGGGCTGCCACCACCTCCTCCGACTTCCTTTTGGCTCAATTCTTCTTTAGTTACTTTTGCCGCTAACCAATCTTCTTCAATTTTAAGTACTTTTGCCAAAAGACCGTCAACGCCAACTAGCCCGCCTCCTCTCTTTTCCTTGCTGCTTTCTGAATTAGGGTTTTTGAAAGACACACTCTTCTGTCCAGCTTTAGGTACTTCTGCCGCAATATCATCAAACCCTAATTTTGTCACTCTTTCTCCTCGACGAACTCTGCCGTCATCTCCCTTCCCTCTGCCATCACTCTCCTTGGGGCCACCGCCACTACGCTTGCCCCCGCCGCCAATCCAGTCGCCGGCGAACTCTCCGGCGACCTCCACCGATACATCATTGCGGTGTTTCAGCCCCGAGTCGCGGCCACTCCGTTGACGGTCGCTTTTCACAACCAAACAGCCCTTATGCGCGCGAGTTCCGCCGAAATCCACGCCATCATCGACGCGCCACTCTCGCCGGTCAGTTCCTTCGCCGAGGAGCGCGCCTCCCCCGCAACCCAGGGCCTCCTTTGCGCGTGGCAGCTCCCGATTTGGTTTCATATTTTCCAGATCTGGGTTTGTGCGACCCACGGTTGCTCCGCCGTGCGTTTCGTTGCTCACCCCCACTCCTTCGTCGTCGCCGGCGAACTTGCTCTGGAGCAGCAGTACTCCTTTCACGGTGTTCCCGCCGTCCGTGACCAGATCTGGAACTTTCAGATCCGATGATGCGCCAATCTTCACGGGTTTCCCCAAATCAGCCTCCGTCGTGGCCTCCTCCACCGCAACCTCCTGCACCGTTGTCAGGGTTTCCATCGTCCCCGTCAGAGCTGCTATTGCCGTCTCTAACCGCTGCGTCGCGGCTTCTTGTTCCGCCACGAATTCTCGGAATTCCTCCATGAAACTTTTCGAAAGACCTCCCATTTCGAGCGGCTCTGATACCAATTTGATACGTGCCCAAGAGATCGTAAACTCGAAACGGGAAAATTGAGAATTTCGGCCAACACTCAAAAACCCGATCTCTTAGGATCAAGTTTCTGAATTTTCTTGGCTGCCTTTTTCATTCATGAAAGCTCTCTTAAATAGAGCATCGAATTACAACCCTAATGGGCCGGACCGGGCCCGACTAAATAAAGCCTCTAACTTAATTAATTAACCTAATAACATAATTAAATAATTAAACGACAAAATAAAACGACAAACTCACTTAAATATCCTAAGACCGTATTTAAATACGACGACATAAAATAAAATGACGATAATTAAATAAACGATACTAATCCTAAATTCCGGGGCTGTATCACGTATTTATACACGATATATAATATAATGAGAATGCAAATAATTTGATTAAAACAGAAATCTGAGAAAATAGTTGACTATCAAAAATATAACATGTATATATTACTTTCTAATACTAGGATCCTCAACGCCCTCAAGGCCGACCCCTGGCTCTCCGCCACGGTCTCCAACGTGTCGGTGGTGGGCCGCTACAAGAGCCGGTTCAGCACCATGAAGAAGCTCTTGAAAGACGGGCGCACCCTTGAGAAGGTGAATGACGTCCTCGGCCTGCGCGTGGTGCTGCACGTCTCCGCTCCCATGGGGGAGAGAGCGTGCTACAGAACCCGCGACATTGTCCGCTCCATCTGGAAACAGGTGTCTCACCGGACCAAAGACTACATTGCTAACCCCAAGCCCAACGGCTACAGGAGCTTGCATGTGTTCGTCGACGTGAGCGAGCCCAGCAGGGCCGTGCCGCTCATGGAAATCCAGATTCGGACAGCTGAGATGGATGCGTTTGCGGTGGGAGGTGCCGCCTCCCATTCATTCTACAAGGCTGGCGTCACGGACCCGCAGCAGGCGAAGCGCCTCAAGGCCATCATGATGGCTGCTGCAGAACTCAAGGATCTCACTTCGGCCGGCGCTGCTGACAGCACCGGGCAGCCGGGAGACAAAGTGTTCCGACTCCTGGACAAAAACGGGGATGGGAGGATCAGCATCGACGAGCTTAAGGAAGTGATGGAGGAGCTGGGTGCTCCAAGCGAAGACGCGTCACACATGATGCAACTCCTTGACTCCAATAGCGACGGCTCTCTCAGCTCAGACGAATTCGACAATTTTCAAAAGCGTGTGGACTTTATGCGCTCTATGGAGGACGCAGACGACAACTACAAGACGGCGCTCAGCGAGAAGCTCCACTTTACACAAGAAACGGCAAGCGAAAGTGGCGCGAATAGCGCTGCAACGACTACAGAATAATGCGGACCAAGCCTGTATTGTATAAAATTTTACATTGAATTTTTCTGCATTTCCCTTAGATATCTTAAATAGTCAACATGTACATACATACTGCTGAAGAAATAACTATCGTATTGTTATACTTCGATGTAAAAAAAGTTCTCGTAACACGTACCGAAACCGAACTTTTACCGAAAAAAAAAACGGAACTTTTACGGTGATGACAGCCTTCAAACACTCGTATGTCACGGTTTTTAAGAGCTGTACTCAAGCAAAACCATTCTTCTCAAACTGCAGACATTGAAGTAGAGGTGTAGAAAATATTTCAAATTCAATTTTAAATCGAATATACCGAATACACGGTAATAATCGGAGGCATCAAATAATAATGAATACTTATATACTATAGGTGATGGTATTCAATTATTAAAATAAATTAAATTATAAATGGCAATGTTATGTGCATTTTTCGTAACATATAAAAATTGGGCCCCCTTTGGCAAAAGTCAAAGCCCGTTAAGAAAAGTCAAAGCCTGTCATGGTAAGTCAAGGCCCATCACCAACGCCAAAAGCCCGGGACCGAAGAACTAAGACATTGGCGAGGCCCGGGGTCCAAAAGGCGACGAGGCGACGAAGCCGACGAAGCGACGAGGCGACAAGTCGACGAAGCGACAAGGCGACGAGGCGACAAGCTGACGAGGCGACGAGGCGACGAAGCGACTAGCCGACGAGGCAACAAGGCGACAAGCCCCCTCGTCATAACTTGATGAGGGCGTAACTTGTAATCATTCCACACGACGAGGAGATCCGAGGCCACGAAGATCTCCGGGAAATCCTCCGGATTTCCCCGAACACAACAAGCGGATTCGCGGACAACCCGAAGACATCGAAGACGAATCAAGAAGCACCGACGACCCCTTCTGCAGAGGAGAAACTCGCAAGCCCCTGGAGGTGCAATATCAAGGGAATTCGCAGACCCCTGAAGGTGCAGTTATCAGGGAATTCGCAGGCCCCTATTAAGTGCAATTTCAGGGAGTTGGTTTTCCTATAAATAGGAGTCTTCTCCCCCTCATTTTCACACTCACTCACAACTTTCTCCAGAGCTTCTCTCTCTAGCTTTCTCTCTCTAGAAATTTCGCCCACTCTTAAGGAGGAAAGGGCTTGAATAAGAGCTGAAATCGATCTAGAAGCAGAGTCTCAGGCCTGAGAAGAAAGGTTGTTTGACGAGTCAGCTAAGGCGTCCCTCGCCAGGTGGGTAACCACGCCACTACCTGCGAGGTCGACAAAGGAAGGAGCGTCCCTTCGTCGGGAAAAGGCCCCTCGTTACACGAGGCCACCTACCCCAACAAGGTCGACAAGGAGCTTCCCTCGTCGGGATAAGGCCCATCGTTACACGAGGCCACCTACCCCGACAAGGTTGACAAGGAGCATCCCTCGTCAGGTTAAGGCCTTCGCCAACACCAACGAGGTCGACGAAGAACACATCATGCCGGTAATACCCAGCCATCCGGCCAAGGGTCACCCCCGCGCCGCCAACATCGGCACTTCCGACGAGTCAAACCACATCGTCATTCACCCGCCGTTTATCACTAACCCCGAACTACGTGGGACCTGATTCTCTTAAACTGAGATACGTAGGCAGCCTCGCCCAACCATAAGCGACGGGGCACGGGCCCATTCTACCCTTTTTTGCAGGTCCTCCCTCACCATAGGAGCTCGCCAAGGAAGGAAAAGCACGAAGAATCATCAAGACCAACTGGGAGCTTCATCAAGACAGGAGTTCGCCCAGAAGAGGACATCGCCAAGATAAGGACTCCGTCCGGACGAGGAGCTTCGCCGTGAACCGGACTTCGCCACCACCAAGGAAGTTCGCCGAGGATCGTCAACGACAGCCCGGAGACTCATCCAAGACGACGGAATCGCCTCCAGCTTTGACGATCAACAGTCAACCCGCGTTGACTCAGCATTCAATCATCTTTGTGTTCAGCGGGTCAATCTCGGGACCCGAACCTTGGATTCGACTCTAAGTTAAAGCCATTTTTACGCATTAACAGGCATATATCGCATTTTATTTTGTATATCATTGAGTTTGAATTTCATACTAGACAAAGTATTAATTTCTATTTATAGATTTGTTAATTTTTAATTTATCTTTATTTTTTATATTTCTCTTTTATGACAATGTGAATTAAAGCATTATACGGATTAATTTTTTGCGATATTTCACATTTTCATGGTCATGGAAAATTTTCTCAATTTTTTTCTATTTCTTTATACTTTAAATAATTTTGTTCTTTATAATTTTGTTACTAATTAAATAATAAATATAAAACTAATTTGTCGACCAAAACGATAATCCGACTCTTATTCTAATATACATATTTCATCTTGTTAACATATTCTCGTTGACTTTGAGTTTTCCCTTCGAACTTCAATCATGAACCCATCGTATTTGAACTTGTTATTTGGGACATATCTATTAATTTCAATCAACAATTCACAAATGTGCACGTGACAAGTTTATCATAACTCGTAAAAGAGAGCGAGGATTGCAAACTCATCATCTCGATCATCGACAAGATATATTGAGTGCCACGTGGCATCGACAAGAAGTGTTGAATTTGACGAAAACGTAGACACGTGGATTCTGGCTCCAGGACACTCGTCTCGTTGCTATTCTGAATGCGCCGCGTGGCTCAATGCATGCGAATGCAGAAACTAAAAGAAATGTATTTATTAAGTATTCACGAAAGAAAGTGCATAACTTGTAAGTTGTAATCAATCAAAGCGTATCTATTCTTGTCTTCGAAAGCAAACCCAAAAATCTTTCATTCTATTACATTAGTGGCTATGGCGACCAAGTGGAGCGTGTTGGCCTTGACGGTCATGCTTGCCCTTGCCCTTGCCCATGCTTCCACAGAAGAAGCAGCGCGTGACTACCACGGCGCTGAGGAGAAGACCCGGCAGAAAGCGGCGGAGACGGCTAGGGAGGCAAAAGAAGCGTCGGAGTCGTGGACTGAGTGGGCCAAAGACAAGATCTCCGAGGGCCTCGGCTTTAGAGACTCTCAAGATGGCTCCGTCGCCTCCAAAGTATCCGATACCGCCAAGGACACCAAGGATAAGGTCTACAATGCGGCTTCCGGTACGTTTGAGTATATTCGTGTTGCGGTTTTCGGTTTCGGAAAATAGAAGTTCTTCTAATCTTTACGGGTCCAATCTTTTTTTAAAATAATTATAGAAGCAGTTAAATTTTTTAATAATAACTTAATTTGAAGTGATTGATTCAATTCATGCTTGTGTTGTGGGTACGGGTGAGTAGAGGCTAATCGGTACGGCGGGGAGAGGGCGAACGCTGCTGCGGAGAAGATGAGCGAAACGATGGAGTCGGCCAAGGAGAAGGCGTACGAAACTGCAAGGGTTGCGAAGGAGAAAGCCTACGAAGCTTCGGAGTCGGCGAAGGAGAAGGTGTACGACACCGCAAAAAAGGCTGGCGAGGCCCTGCACAATGCTAAGGAGGGAGCTTACGACGCCTCCAGAGCAGCCAAAGATAAGAGCTACGACGCTGCGGAGACTGCCAAAGAGAAGGCCAAAGAGGCGAGGGACGAGGGCTATGATGCTGCCGAAACGGCCACGGAGAAAGCCAAGGAGGCGAGGGACAAAGGTTACGATGCTCCGGAGACAGCAAAGGAGAAAGCGAGGGAGGCGAGGGACAAAGGTTACGATGCTGCGGAGACGGCCGAGGAGAAGGCCACAGAGGCGAGAGAGAAGGGTTACGATGCGAAAGAGAAGGCGAAAGAGAGAACCGAAGAGCGGGCGAAGCAAGCCAAGGAGACGGTGGAGGAGAGCTTGGGGACGGCCAAAGAGAAAGCGAAGCGCATCAGAGACGAAATCGGGTCAAAAGAGCGAGACGAGGAGCTGTGAAAACCTTGTGATAGTTATCCTAACCATGCCCTTTCCAGTAGGGCGTAGCTTTTTTGGCGGGTGATTTTTATGTATGTTTTTGTGTTTCCCCTCGTCAGTTACATATATAATATTTCATGGTTTTTCTTTATATATAAAATGTTGCATGCTTTTACAAAGCTTAGATTAGAACCCTAGCTAACTCAGAAACTTGCAAGTTGCAAGTCCGTACACATACTATGTCGTTTGCATTGGCATGCGAGAAGATTATGATAGTAGATGCATTGCTTGGAAATTTGCAACCTGATCATCTCGATTTTCGAAAAAAACGTGCACGCAAGTTCCAAGTGACGCGTGGCATTGGCCAGAAAATGTGGTGGATGTGGCAAAAAACCGAAAGCAAACTGTACCGACACTGACACCTGGATCGGACACTCGCTGTCGCTATTCTGAACGCGCCACGTGGCAAAAGAAAGTAGCATAAATTGTAACCTTAGTATCAAAGCGTAAGTATTCATTACACTAGTATTACGTACCATGGCGACCAAGCGGAGGGGCGTGCTGGCATTGACGGTTGTGCTTGTTGTGATTGCATTTGTGGCCACTGGCTGCACATGTTCCCCGCGGGGGCAAGAAAAAGAGGCACGGGACTACCCCGGCGTTAAGGAGAGGCTGGCGGAGACGAAAGCGTCACAGTCGTGGACTGAATGGGCCAAAGACAAGATCTCCCAAGGATTCGGCTGTAGAGACTCAAGACAGCTCCGTCGCCTCCAAGAATACCAAGGATAAGATCTACGGTGCTGGCGACTCCATGCACAATGCGAAGGAGGCGGCTTACGATGCCGCCAGAGCAGCCAAAGATAAGAGCTATGACGCTGCACAGACGGCCAAAGAGAAGGGTTACGATGCTGTGGAAACGGCTAAAGAGAAGGCCAAAGAGGCGAGAGAGAAGCGTTATGATGCGAAAGAGAATGCCACAAAGAAAATGGAAGGGTGGGCGAAACAAGAGCAGGCCAAGGACGCGCCCGAGGTGAACTTGGACGGCCGAGGAGAAAGCACAGCGCATCAGAGACAACATCGGCTTTGGTGAGCGAGTTGAGGAGCTTTGAAACTTTCCTAATCCACTTCCTTTTTCCGGTTCTTCAACGCATTTTTCCGTAGCCGGTTGATTGTTCGGCTTTTGCGGGTTATTAATTTATGTATGTTTTGGTATTTCCTACGTCAGCTATGTAACATGTTACGCGTATTTATAGAAAATGTTGCTCTTAGAATTTGAGCATGTAGTTCTTAGAACCCTAACCCAAAACTTGCCAAAGTCCGCACATGCACTCGGAAGAAGTTATACCGTACAACCTCGATAAATTAAGAATTTCGAAGTACGACTAAATAATGTTTTGTGTGATCTTGATTCTAACTGACCTGATTAATTTTTTCTCGCTAAAATAATAAAATATTTTAATCCTGACTTTATTAATTTATAGAAGACTTACTATACCCGAATCACTTGCCAGTGGCTTCAGATGTGTACCAAATCGTGCATAACGCAAAGATATTCAACAAGTATACTTTTAAATAAAAATAGAGAAATCATAGTACATAACCATCTTTCAACGTTTAAATTTACATTTATCAAACGTATGGTTTTAATTTCAAATATAGCTAATCAAGATGATGTGGCATTAAAAACCAATTTCTTCATACCGAAATTGCCCCTCAACCTATTAAAATTCGTTTTTTTTAAATTAATTAAACTTTTAATTTATTATTAATTATGCATAATTTTAGGATAAATTTGTACCTGATTTTAAAATTGTATACCCAAAAAAATTGACCAGGTCTCTCTCCCTCTCTTATTTTCACTTTCTCCTCTTATCCAACCTACAACCTCTCTCCCTCTCTCTTTTTTTTTTCTCCTCTTTTCCTACGACCTGCAACTTCTCCCCCCTCTCTTTTTTTTTTCTCCTTTTTTTCTCCTTTTTTTCTTCCTCTTCTCTCCTACGACCTGCAACTTCTCCCCTCTCTCTTTTTTTCTCCCTCTTCTCTCCTACGACCTGCAACTTCTCCGACGAGATGGGCAGCGTGAATCTCGGCGGGATAGGCGTGTGTTCTGATGTTGGAGAGCTTGATTCCGGTGGTAGTGGATCCAGTGATCGGGAAATCGAGCTCCTGTGACGCCGGCTCGATCGCCCTCCGGCGAGGTATCGGCGGAGGCTAGCGACTCGTTGTCATCGCTGCAACGTCTTCCTTCGCCGTCATCGCTGCCGTGGGGAGGAGAGAAGGCCATGGTCGAGAACCAGATCCTAGGCGAGTTCGACGAGGATGATACGAATCTAGGGTTCGATGAAAATGGAAGGATGCTTCGTCGCCGGTGGAAGAGTGCTTCACTTCGGGTGGCTGAACAACGGCATGTTCGGTCATAGCTACGACTTCGGCGACGAGAGCGGCGAGGCCTCGGCGCTGGAGGAGATGGTGAGCGAGGGGTACAACCTGTTGGGCGTGTTCAGGTGGACTGACTACTTCCCTCTCTTGGGGTGGATGAACCTGCAAGGCGCGAGGAAGAGATCGAGGGCTTTCGAGGAGCACAGAGCCAACAAAGGTGACAAGGTCCGGGTAAATGTATGTTAATTCATGTAATTTGTGTGTATTCGGGTTTATTCGAATGTAAATGCATGTTAATTTGAATTATAAATATGTGTTAATTGGTTTATCATGTAAATGTATGTTAGTTCGAGTTGTAAGTGTGTTAATTCGAGTTGTAAACGTATGTCGTATTTATTCGTGTAAATGTATGTTGATTCGAATTGTTAATTTGGTTAATGTTTTTTAATTTATTTTTTCTAAAATTATTAATATGGTTAATTCGAATTAATTTGGTTACGAAATTTGAATTTTTAGGGTTTAGAAATTGAAAAACGTTTTCTATATTTAAATTTGAAAATTACTTTTAAATTTGAAATTCAAATATTTGTTTCCTAATTTATTATTTTATTAATTTTTTAAAATTAAAAAATAAATTTGTATTAATTATTAATTATTAGAATAAATTTTAAATTAACTTATTAATTCGAATTTTAATATTAATTATAATTAATAGTAAGGGTAGATAAGTCATTTTATATCGGTTAATGTGGTTTATTGGCTATGTCACAAAATTAACCAAACAATGGCTATTTTAACAATTTCAAAACATTTAAATGGCTAATTAGCTTAAGCTCCCATAAAAATATATTTAACAAGTATTAAATTTATTATTTTAAAGGACATCAAAATGATAATTTTGATTCATCTCCATAACTTTTTCAATGCCAGAATTTTAAAATAAAAACAATTTTGCTCTAATTTAGAGCCCGGGCATAGGCCGAGTAGGGCTGGGCCTAGAGCCCCACAAGTTTCGCTCAATGAATGAATGAACAAGCTAATTTTATTCTCTATAAATCTTAACAAGTCTTGGATTTGGATCTTTTTTGTTTTCTTTTCGAACTTAATAAATTTTAATTGACAAACTAATTTTATTCTCTAAATTTAGATTGTTATTTTATTTGATTTCTGATCAATTATTTGTAATTTAAATGAAGAAGAAGAAATGGTATGAATTTATCTATGTTTAAATCAAAATGTGCAAAAACATTATAAGAAAAACAGTGAAAACAGTCAAATTATATGTAAATGTTGTCACCAAAAAATTCATTGTACGTGTTAGAATAGTCTCTTTTTTTTTTTTTTACCCTTGTAAAAAAATAGTTTGTTTAAATATAGTCAATCATTAACCCTAAAACTCTAAATCCTAAAACCCTAAATAATAGTTTGTTTAAATTCATTGTATTGTTTGTAATACAAACACACAATAATAAAATTCATTCTTGAGCTATTGTTTGAAACCTTCTTCTTCCTTCTCTAAAATCAAACGGACCAAATCATTCCAAGCCTGTGGAATGTTCCGCTTCAACACCAAGCTTCATCGAAGCTGATCAAATCTGCCATTATTGAAAGAATTCCTCTGGTAGCAAGTGGCTAAAATCCTCTGGACTGCGATTTTATTCTTCGCACCCTATAGCAAAATGGGAGATCAGGGTAAAGGATTCAAGCATGGAATCAAGATTTCAGTCGATTTCGTTCAATTATCTTCGAAGCTTGACGATAATAATTTCTTGATTTGGAGGAAGCAAGTCATAGCCACGTTGAGAGGTCTTCGGCTTCGCAATTCGCTGAACCTCCAGCGAAGTTGGCAAATGAATCTGCCTGATGCTGCAAAATGTCAGATTAACCCTCTTTTTCTTCATTGGGAGTTGGGACTCACAAGAACAAACGTTCGAACAAAGAATTGTCAACATTATAGAACATGTAGACCGAATCCTTGATGGACTTCTGATTGAGTATAATGGCAATCAACATGTGAAACGGTAAGGGTCTCCCTATTGTTTATATTGGTTCCTCGACTTTTCTATCTCCTTATAACAAGAAAAAAGCTATTTTATTAGATATATTACTTCATGTTCCTTTAATAAATAAATAAAAAAAACAATGTTTTCTTTGAGTTCCATACTTTTGTTTGTTTTGTCAAGGACTCAATCATCACACATGAAATTATGCTTAGAGGAAAAGCCGAAGATGGTCTCTACTACACCTTTGACAAAGATCAGCTCAGCTTTCCTCAGAATCACTCCGACCAGTCTTCCGAAAATCATGTGAATTAAGTTTCTTTTGTACGTGTGAATTCACACTCTCTTTCGAATAAAGTTTCTTTGTGTAATCTGGGGCATAAACGTTTGTGTCATGCTAATCCTAGCACTATGACTAAAATTCTCACGTCACGTAACATTTCTCATTTTAATACAAAGAATTGTTTAGGGAAATGAAATCTCATATATTGCCATTTCCACAAAAATCTTTCACTCAATATACCGAACCATTGCAATTTGTTCATTCAGATTTATTTATGGGTCCTTGATGCAGCGGAATAATAAACTAGAAAAGATAGATAAAGTTACCGGGATAGTCGAACTAGGATCGTTGATTCGCTCATGAATACCCGATCAAAGAACCTTCCTCGCCTATTGATTCGCGCACGAATAGCTAGGCTTGGGCATCCAAGAACCGTTGATCCGCGCACGGATACCGGATCAAAGGCATCAAACTCGAAGTTCGCTCACGAACACTCGGATTTGGGGAGAGAGCTCAAAATCTCAAGTTTTCATTCATCAAAAGTCTATCCATTACAAACACAACATGATGCTTATATAGTGCATCCATAAAACCCTAAATCACAAATGACATGTAGTTTCTTTAAAATAAAAACGACAACAAAATAAATTAAAACGACATAAAATTAAAGATTATATAATTTCCGTTCAAAAGACGAAGTCAGCGTTTTCGGTCTCTGTCGATCCAGTATTACCAGAAATCCTCACGAGATCTTGTAGCCACCATCCCGAGCTTCGATTTGATATGTAATTTGCGTAAATCCGATGCTCGAGTCAAAAGATATGGCCGGTCGAAGTTGGGGCTTTCGCGGGAGACCTTCTCCGAACTTTCTTCCGGGTACGCCTCTCGGATCGCCTCTTCTTCTCGGAACGCCTCTTCCTAACTCGCCTTCCAATATTCCGGGATCGCCCTTTCAAACGCCTCTCGGAACATCCGTGAGTTATGCCCGCATCATTCTCTCCGGGATGGAAAGAATTCGTCCTCGAATTCGGGGCTGCTCCATTGGGTTTCGGGTGATTCGAAGGACGCTTATCATTCTCACCGGGTCGGAAAGAATTCGTCCACGAATTCGAAGGTGTGTCGTTGGGGGGCTTAAGGAGATTCTCGGGGTGGACCTTCTTGGTGATTATGAGCAGCTTGTCGGGCGGCTCATTGTCGAGCTCATCCACTAGATCCTCGGTCGGTTCATCACGTGGCTTGTCAAGCACACAAGCGAGTGTCGACAGCTTTGTGGGCAGCTTGATTGGAAGCAACATCGAAACTGCCCCGGGCTTCTTCGCCTCCTCATTGATTGGAGCTACAAGATCAACTCTTGTTCGAAGCTTGCACGACTTGTATTCGTCGACCTTGTTCGGCGCCAAAACCATCTCGACCATTTCCATCGGATCCGAACACGGCCTGCAAACGACAAGAGCTACGCTGTTGCCCTTGACATTCTCATCATTGGCCTTTATTTCTTCACACACATCATCGGCATACAAGGTGTCATCATACAAGGCATCGTCATACACGTCATAAACGGGCTCGTCATACACGATTTTGGCGTGCTCCGTCTCGTTGTGTATGAGATCGTCATACTCCGGATCTTTAAACACCTGGTCTTTGGGCTCTAACTCCTCGAACAAGAGCCAAATGTGACTCGGAGGGTCATCGCCACTTTCTCTCAAACTCTTGCCATATGTTGACATTTTTACGGCTGTTCGGGACTTAGGGAGCGACATTGGCACTCTTCGGGGCACATAAGACATGAGGTGTGTGTTGTAGGGCGTGTCATGGTTGTTGTGGCGCGTTGTGGGGCTGTTGCGGCTCGACTTGGGCGCTGTTACCCGCTGTCTGGGCGCTGTGGGGGCTGTCTGTGGCATTGAGGCATTTTGTCGAACAGTTGGCGTGCACAGAGAAGAAAAATTGATTTTTGACGAATTAGAACCTCTCTTCGCCCAATTTTCTTCGAATCTATCTCGGTTTCGCTGAAAACAACGTTCCTCTAACCTCCCATGCACAGCCTCGGCGATTTGTTGAGCTAGACGCTCAATCGATGTGTCCAACCTTTCAAGTCTCTCACACTCTTTGCCGTGTCTCCGTCGGGAAACGGATCGCGAAGACATTCTTCAAGACCGTCTTCGAAGCTCTGATACCAAACTGATGCAGCGGAATAATAAACTAGAAAAGATAGATAAAGTTACCGGGATAGTCGAACTAGGATCGTTGATTCGCTCATGAATACCCGATCAAAGAACCTTCCTCGCCTATTGATTCGCGCACGAATAGCTAGGCTTGGGCATCCAAGAACCGTTGATCCGCGCACGGATACCGGATCAAAGGCATCAAACTCGAAGTTCGCTCACGAACACTCGGATTTGGGGAGAGAGCTCAAAGTCTCAAGTTTTCATTCATCAAAAGTCTATCCATTACAAACACAACATGATGCTTATATAGTGCATCCATAAAACCCTAAATCACAAATGACATGTAGTTTCTTTAAAATAAAAACGACAACAAAATAAATTAAAACGACATAAAATTAAAGATTATATAATTTCCGTTCAAAAGACGAAGTCAGCGTTTTCGGTCTCTGTCGATCCAGTATTACCATAAATCCTCACGAAATCTTGTAGCCACCATCCCGAGCTTCGATTTGATATGTAATTTGCGTAAATCCGATGCTCGAGTCAAAAGATATGGCCGGTCGAAGTTGGGGCTTTCGCGGGAGACCTTCTCCGAACTTTTTTCCGGGTACGCCTCTCGGATCGCCTCTTCTTCTCGGAACGCCTCTTCCTAACTCGCCTTCCAATATTCCGGGATCGCCCTTTCAAACGCCTCTCGGAACATCCGTGAGTTATGCCCGCATCATTCTCTCCGGGATGGAAAGAATTCGTCCTCGAATTCGGGGCTGCTCCATTGGGTTTCGGGTGATTCGAAGGACGCTTTAGGCCCGCATCAGTCCTTCCCCCGAAATCGCATCTAATGGATATAAGTACTACGTTAATTTTGTTGATGCTTTTTCAAAATTTGCATGGCTCTCCTCACAATGCCTTTCAAAACTTTAAAACTCTTGCTGAACATCAGGTAGGCCTTAAAATATATAAAAACTATTCAGACAAATTGAGAGGAGAGTATAGGGGTCAGGTTTGAAATTGACCTACGCAATTCAATGACACTTCTAGTAAGGCTCACTAATACTTTATAGATTTTGGCTTAAAACAATTCAACAGATTTTTAATTATTTACAGTCTTTTAATTAAGATATTAGAGAGAATTGCATTTGCAAGCGGTGTAGATTCAAAATTAAAAAAAAATAACGATACAATTCGAAATCAACAAATATGATTTAAGTAAGAAAAATTAATTTTTTAATACTAATAGCTGGAGAAAGACATATTTTTATTATAATTATAATTTAATAGAACTTGTTAAAAAAAATGATCAGCGTCACTAAAAAATTGAACGACAATTTTTTTATTTTTATTTTTGTTAAGTATTTTTATTGTTATTTTTGTGAACTGAATTAAGCTTGGCTTGTTGACCAAGTATACTTGCATATCATATCAAGTTTGTATTTTAATTAGTTGTTATTTATTTCTCTTACTTGAGCATCAAGTTTATTTAGCTCTACATAAGGAACGCAATTCATATGTTTGTATTCAAAGTAGATTAAACACGCAATTCATATGTTTGTTGGTTTCGAATGGACGATGAGTAGAGGCTAATCAGTACGGCGCACGCTGCTGGAGAGAATACGAGCGTAACGATGGAGTCGGCCAAGGAGAAGGCGTACGAAAACGCAAGGGTCATGAACGAGAAAGCCTACGAAGCGGCGGAATCAGCCAAGGATAAGGCATACGATACCGCACGCAAAGCTGGCGAGGCCAGGCACAGTGCGAAGGAGGCGGCTTATGACGCCTCCAGAGCAGCCAAAGATAAGAGATATGACGCTGCACAGACGGCCAAAGAGAAGGCAAAAGGGGCGAGAGAAAAGGGTTACGATGCTGCGGAAACGGCTAAAGAGAAGGCCAAAGAGGCGAGAGAGAAGCGTTATGCTGCGAAAGAGAGTGCCACGAAGAAGATGGAAGAGCGGGCGAAGGATGCGCCCAAGGTGAACTTGGAGGCGGCCGAGGAGAAAGCGCAGCGCATCGGAGGGGCGAAAGAAGCTTCGCAGTCGTGGACTGAATGGGCCAAAGACAAGATCTCCCAAGGACTCCGCTTTAGAGACTCCCAAGATAGCTCAATCGCTTCCAACAATACCAAGGATAATATCTAAGATGCTGCTTCTGGTATTCAATCTTTTTCGATCATTGGTGGGTTTTTATAAAAAAAAAATTAACATAAAATCATAAGGTTTGAAATTGACCTACGCAATTCAACGACACTTCCAGTAAGGCTCACTAATACTTTATAGGTTTTGGCTTAAAACGATTCAACAGTTTTTAATTATTTACAGTCTTTTAATGAAGATATTAGAGAGATTCGCAAGCGGTGTGGATTCAAAATTTAAAAAAAAAAATAACGATAAAATTCTAAATCAACAAATATAATTTTTTAATACTGAATAGCTGGAGGAAGACATATGTTAATTATAATTTAATAGCACTTGTTAAAAAAATTGACAGTAAAAAATTGAACGAAGAATATTTTATTTCAATACTTATGATTTTTAAGTATTTTTATGGTTATTTAAACTTTGAACTCTTTTTCAATCGGTCGAAATTTTAAAAAAATTATCGTGATATTCGATTTCTTTTTTCTTTCAAATATTAAGTTTCATTTGGCTCAAAACTAATGCTTGTGAATAGGTTTGTAAATTGTTGAAGAGTATACATGTTCAAAGCCGATTAAACACGCAATTCATATGTTTGTATTCAAAGCTGATTAAACACGCATATGTTTGTTGGTTTCGAATGGATGATTAGAGGCTAGTCAGTACGGCGGGGAGAGGGCAAGAGACGTGAAAGACGCTGCTGCAGAGAATACGAGCATAACGAGGGAGTCGGCCAAGGAGAAGGCGTACGAAACCGCAAGGTTTGCGAAGGAGAAAGCCTACGAAGCGGCGGAATCAGCCAAGGAGAAGGCATACGATACCGCACGCAAAGTTGGCGAGGCCATGCACAGTGCGAAGGCGGCGGCTATGACGCCTTCAGAGCAGCCAAAAATAAGAGCTATGACGCTGCACAGATGGCCAAAGAGAAGGCAAAAGAGGCGAGAGAAAAGGTTTCCGATGCTGCGGAAACGGCTAAAGAGAAGGCCAAAGAGGCGAGAGAGAAGCGTTATGCTGCGAAAGAGAGTGCCACAAAGAAGATGGAAGAGCGGGCGAAACAAGAGCAGGTCAAGTATGAGGAGCTTGGAGGCGGCCGAGAAGAAAGCGCAGCGCATCATTGACAACATCGACTTCGGGGAGCGAGATGAGGAGCTTTGAAACCTTGTATGGCTTCGAACCCATCTCCTAATACACTTCCTTTTTCCGATTTTTTAACGTATTTTCCGGTTGATCATTGGGCTTTTGGCGGGTGATGAATTTATGTATGTTTTGGCATTTCCCCCGTCTGGCTATATAATATGTTACTTCTTTTTTTTTAAGGAAATAACTTGTCAAATAGATTAAAGGGGAGTTAGAGTCCCTAGTAACAGAGTACATAAGCCACTCAGGGCACGTACATGAACGCAAGTCAGGTGTCACACCTGCGAGGCGAGATAGAGCTAGACAGTTTGCTACTTCATTACATGACCTAAGGATCCAACGAAACTTACCAAGAGGTGCAACCTCATTGGTCAAGTTCCGGATACTCGCAAGGATTGGGCCTTGAAAACATATGAGCTTCCCTCGTTCTAAAAGCAACATTTATTATGAAATACGGGTAACATATTATGATATGTTACTCGTATTTCATAATAAATGTTGCTTTTAGAATTTGAGCACGTACTTCTTAATTAGAGCCCTAACCCTGAAACTTGCGAAGTCCGCAGTACATGCATTAGGAAGAAGTTATATTTTCGTTTCGGCAGGAATCCGGGGTAGCTTCATTGATGATGATTATATTTATATATTATAAGGATTATAATTACATTATAAGATATAGGGAATCGGCAAAAGTACTTAAAGTTTTTGAAAAGTTGATATTAAGTTTCCTTTTTTTTTTTGTGGCTAAAGTTGCCAAACTCTTGTTTTGTGTTTTCCGTCATTTTTCCGCCCCGCACTGCATCACGTGTCACATTTCTTTAACGTATTAAAAATATTATTATTAATTTAAAAAATCAAACTACTTTATCAATGATAAACAATGGTATATCTAATGAGTTTAAAAACGTGATACGTGACACAGTTATGGACGAAAATATGACGAGATACACAAAATAAGAGTTTGGCAACTTTCGTCAAAAAAAAAGAACTTAATGTTAATTTTTCAAAGACTTTAAGTATTTATGCCGCTATTTTCTCTAAGATATATTCGGAATATTAGAATAAGCTGACATTATCAGCGGCATGCGTTGTCGATCAAGATTATAAATACGCAATTTTTGCGTCTATTAAGTTTGAACTCAGGACCTCTCGGAGAAGCTCGTAGTGGGTATACTACGAGGTTACGCAAACTTAATTTAACGCAAAGATATTTAATACGTATATTCTTACATATTATTTAATATAGGGTTAATGACGGCGAAAATACTCAAAGTTTGGTCAAAGAACCTCTCGTGTACCCAAAGTTTAAAAGTGGTGGTAAAAATACCCAAAGTCGCATTTGGGGAGTTGACCACTCCATTCTCGTAACGCCGTTAACTTACCCGTTAACTCTGGCCACGTGGGCAAACGTTGGTTGTTCACATAACATTTTTTCCAAATGGATGAGCCCAAATAAGTCTTGTTTACGACAAAATAACAAATTAAACCCCTACTATATAATACACTAATTGAACCCCAATGATTACACTTAACAAAAAAAATTTGTCCATGTGGCCAGGGTTAACGAGTAAGTTAACAACATTACGAGAATTAAGTGGTCAACTCCTCAAATGTGACTTTGGGTATTTTTGCCACCACTTTTAAACTTTGGGTACACGAGGAGTTCTTTGACCAAACTTTGGGTATTTTTGCCGTCATTAACCCTTTAATATATATATCTAATGACTATTAAAATCTATATATATACAAAAGGAAAATCTCACTAGATGACATGACATGCTACAAATCAAGCAATCCTCATTTTCTATTTTTTCATATTTTAAATTTTATTTTCATAAAAAAATATTGCATCATCAATGAATCACTACATCCACATTCATTCAAAATTGATTCATTATTTTATAGAAACGCATTAAATTAAATGCATTTATTTATTTTATAGAAACGCATTAAATTAAATGCATTTATATAGAAATGCTTGCATTATATATTAACATAACGCATTAAATCAAGCTTTTACAATTTTCTTACCACAATATCAATCTTTTAGTGTCTCAATTGTGTATTTATTTTGCATTTAAACGCACACACATATACATGCTGTAATACCCTCAATATTATATATATATATATAAAAAAAAAGGTCAAAAAGTCAAATCAGTTTTGGCAGAGGGGTCATCACTTCCCCTCCACCCTCTCTCTCTCATTTTGTCGCAGCATCCATCTCTCTATTTTTATATTTTTTTTCTTTCTTTCTCAACAAATCTTCAAGACACTATATCTCTCTCACCGGAGCTCCGATCGGAGCGTGGTTGGTGGCGCCGGAAAGCTCTCGAGAAGGCGAGTCTACTTCTAGGCGGAAGTCGACCCGAAGTGGTGGCGCTTGGCCGGAATAGTCGCCGGAAGGTTCGGTTTCTTAACTCGAGATCTATACCGTTTGGGTTCGATTTTGAGAAATCTAACACCGGAATCATGTTCATGAAGCCTATTAGAGTCCGTTGGTGGTGCACCTCGCCGTCGCCGTCGCCGGTTGCCGCCGTCGACCGCCGCGTCATTTTCCGATCCCGAAATTAATCGAGGGGTTTTGAAGCCCTCGTCGAGGAGATTAAAAGCCCTCGATCGTAATTGTCATCGGACTCCCGGTAAGCTCGAATTTCCTTGCCCTAGTTTCTGATTTTAGATGATCAAATTAGGTATGTTATGGGCCTTGATTGATGAAATTGACCTCGCCATTGTGTTTAGAATAGTCGAATTAGGCTAGGAGAGGTATCACATTGTCGAATTGATGCCCGTTTTACTGCCTCGTTTTGCGTGCCCGACGGGAATTCGGCCCGGGTTAAATGTCAGCGTATCGGGTTTTCAATTGACAATTTGAATTCCAATCTTAGTAACAATTGACTTATGGATGGTATCGGTGTTGTAGTTGGCGCGGGTAGTCGTTCCGGGGTCGCCTCGAAAACTGTGTTGCCCGAACCACCAGTTTTGAATAGGTCAACGGATCCCGAAGTCTCTAATCATCAATCTCAGGGCCAAGACGAACCCACATCTTCGACTAGCTAGTCGATCGGTCAAAGTTTCGACGGGTTGAGGTAGGGGCTATTACCTTTTCTCGCAAATTAAAATGAGCGTAGAAACCAATGCTTTAATGAAGATTGAACCGGATAGGTTAATAATGATTTAATGAAATTATTTGATAATTAATAAAATCAATGTTATAATGGTCGTCGATTGATAGCGAGGCTAGATACCAGGTATGGTTGCATCGGTTCGATGCTTGTTATTTTATTTATGTTTATGGTTACGTCGTGATGACGTGTGTTGATATGGTTCCCGCTTCGGGCGGATGATGATTATTGTGATATGGTACCCGCTTCGGGCGGATGATGTGTGTGTTGATATGGTACCCGCTTCGGGCGGATGAGCTGCTGACGAGCAGCTGGCTACTGCGCAGTAGGCCGGATATGGTCATGGATATGGATATGGATATGATTGGTGACCCAAAAGTCAACATTTCGACCCATGGCGAACTGGCCGTCTTTGGTGGTGATTAGGATCCCGAGTCGAGGGCGAGTTACGGTTAGGGACTTCTAGTCCACCTGTTCTCGTGCCTTGAGGACTCGATGGGATATAGTGGAGAAAAGGCGCGAGCTGACTCGGCATGGACCACCGAAATGATTTGGCTTTTGTGGAGTATATTTATTTATTTATTTTATTGTTGAAAATGGTTAAAATGATGAATAAATGGTTTATGTTGGCGTTTATTTTAATTACTTGAAATTTGACTAATAATGGTTCGGTAAAGAGAATTGGTAATAGATTCCCTACTGAGCATGTGGTGCTCACCCCTTCCATATACAATTTTTTTCTTCTAGTTACAGGTGGTGATCAATATCAGACTCCGGACGAGGAGTAGTTTGAGTTAGGAGGTCCACATGTTGATTGGCTAAACCGTACCTCTAGTGTTCGTCGAGGTGAATTCCGCTTTTTTTTTTATTGATCTTTTATTCAGACTTGTAATGGATTAAATTAAGGATATTTGTGATGGTGATACGTTATATTTGTCGTTTTATGGTGTTGTATAAACTGTGGTCGTTGATGTTGTATTGTCGTTTTAAGTCCCATGGGCAAAAGTTATGTGTTTGTTGACGTGGACATTGAATATTCAACGATATCGTTTAAATGATGATGTGTCGTTGACCGGTCCAAGTTTGAAAAGTCGTCGTTTTTGTCTTATTCTACTAACCCCCATCTAGGGGCGTTACACATGCATATATCATGTTTATTTTTTAATTACTAATTTGATATGTTTAATATGGTAGGGCATAATAGAACAAAGAGTTGAGTCAAATATTCTAATTTTTAATAATTTTATTTTCTTAATAATAATTTATGTCTATATTTATATATATCAGTAAAATCTTTGATGATTGGATGAAAAATAAAATAGTAAAACATATTTTTAGTAAACATATTTGGAGAGAGAGAGATTTTAACAATATTTTTGGTAAACACGTCTGTTTTCGAGCTCTAAATATTGTTAGAGACTTAATTCAATTCATAGCCATTAATTTTTATTGAAATACTTTCATTCCGTATTTAATTTTGTTAAGATTCCTTGAACTTTATCCTTGTATTTTTTCTTGGAATATAAAAAGACTTCACTAATTTTGTAACACTCATGAATTTTATTGCAAATAGTTTGGCCGTACTGGAATTATTGATGCATCCTATTAATTATATTCGAATATAAAAAGTCAGAAAATTTATTTGCAAAACTGCCCAAAACACTTATGGATTAATATTTAGTATATATATAGGGTTAGAGGATGCAACACTCTTTGTGTCTGGTCATTACTCTGTGTCTGGTCATCAGAATATTGATAGGTATTTTTTTCTCATTTCATCTCTATGTCTTATCAGTCACATGTTAATATTTTTCATATCTCAAATATTTACTTTATGTAGCAGCGCGGTCGTCGTCGGAAAGAAAATGGGGTTCAATATCCAAAGATTTAGCTTTATTGTTCTACAATATAAATTATGTTATAGAATCTCATGTCCTTTTCATATTGAAAATTTTATTGTCTACATACGCTTTTGAATAAATATTTGAGACTCAATTCAAATACAATGCATTTGGAGATTTTGCCGTTGATGCCACGTTTTAGGGCATTGGATTCCATTTGTATCGAGTTAAACAATTAGATTATATTTTGGAGATTCTGGTGATCGATGATTCTTATATTCTTTTGAATTTTCGACAATGTTGTTCTCGGTAAATATTAAGCTGTTTATGCACGAAAGTAAAAAAAAAATTATAGTGATTTAATTGTCATATTGTTAGCTTAGTCTACAACTACAAGAATCTATAATAATCTGTACGTGGAATAATATTTTATTAGAAAAACCCAGCCAAAAAATCACCTAAGGTTTAAGGGAATTGCCCATACTTTCAAACAATTCATTTATACCCATTTTAAAAATATTTTGGACCATATTAACTCTAATTTTAATTATATTATTTATTTTCGTATTTAATTATTTATTATATATTTTAATTTTCAAAATTAAATTAATTATTCTAAAATTTTGGTTGAAAACTTCCCCTATTAATTAGGTTATCATTTAATTTTGTTACTTTGACCCAAAAATTAAATATCTCTCTCTCTCTCCTCTCTCTCTCTCTCTCTCTCTCTCTCTCTCTCTTCGGATTGACCACCATCGCCGGATTCGGGCACGGCGACCTCGGGCGTGGCTTCGGCGAACGTGGGCGCGGCTGCCGAGGAGGCGACCGTGGGCGCGGCTGCCGAGGAGGCGACCGTGGCCTCCGTCGCGGTCGCCCTCCATCACGCCTTCTTCCTCCGTCGCGTCCTCCTCCGTCGCGTCCTCCTCCGTCGCGCCTCGTTCCTCCGTCGCGGTCGCCCTCCGTCGCGCCTCCTTCCTCAGTCGCTCTCCGTCGCGATCCTTCCTCCATCGCTCGCCGTCGCGGCGCGATCATCCTCTCCAAACTCTCGATCGTAACTGTAAATTTATTTACAGTTTTTGTAAATATATTTACAGTTTTAAGGTAATATATTTGATTTTTGTAAATGATTTTACAATATTTTGAAGTGATAATTTCTCTTAGAGGGGCAATATTTTTGTAAATGGATTTACACGCTTTTTGTAAATGTTTTTACACTTTTTTTGGAGTTATTTTACACGAATTTGCATTTGTGGATATGTATATGAAATTTCAAAATCGTGTCAACAGATTTGTAAACAAATTTACATAAAATGAGGCAAAATGAAAACCAAGTTTCGTAAATAGATTTACATAAAATGAGGAAAAACGAAAACCAAGTTTCGTAAACAGATTTACATAAAATGAGGCAAAATGAAAACCAAGTTTCGTAAACAAATTTACATAAAATTAAGCAAACGAAAACCAAGTTTCATAAATAAAAATTCGAAATAAATACTGATTAATAGGAAAATAAATTTTAGATTTTAATAATTAAAATAGGGAATATTAAACGTGATTTGTTAGAGCTAATCGAAAATAATACTAATTAATAGGGGAGATTTGTTTTTAATTTATTTAGTTTGCTACATTTAAGGAAAAAAATTATTTTTTATTTTAATTTAAAATAAACGAATTATAATTAAATGTGATTTAAAAATTAGAAGGGCAATTTAGTCCATATTTTAATTTGTTGGCGGTTATGATTTCCATAATTAGAAATGGGCATTTTTTCTAAAACTTGAGCCACAAATGGGCATTTGCCTCATTTACCCTTGAGCAAGACTAACTCAACTTTTGACCTAATATCTTATTTTTTTACATGACTGAATATAGTCGCAATACACATACAGACATACTCGTGTTGTATGATTTTTTAATTAGATTATTAATTATTATTTAATTTAAAAATCAATTAGGTCATACAGAGTTTATATTGTGACCTTATGTGTAGAGTTAAATTTTTTAGTTGTATAAGACATGTGATAGTGGACGGGGCCATTGAATTCAGTATATTGTGATTTCATATTTATCGAACATAAAAAATTTATACTTTATCTCTGAACATAAAAATCAATTAGGTCATACTATATTATTTATTGTTGTATCCAAAGTTAAGTGGATTCAAGCAGCATTTACTCATTGTTTCTTTATATTTTTAAGCTTCGGATCTTCATTCTATGTAGTATGTAGTATATAAATATGGTTACTCATTTCTTTATTTTATTTTTTCTATTATCTAAAAAGCATGTATTTTCTCAATATGTTTTTAGTTTGTTAATACTTTTTACAACAAACTTATAGTGCAAAAGGATAAAATTGTATTAACTGTAAAGCGTATAAAAATAATATGTAGTTTGGCCAGAAAAAAAAAAAAGCCAAAATAGTTTATAATTTCTCAAAAAAGACTCTTTTATAATAAAAAAAATCTTACAATTATTGTAATTAGTCACATATAAAAATAATTTGTGTTCCAAGTATTTGAGGGATATGGCACATTACAAGTAATAACTATTTCAAGCATGAATCACTTACGATGGGTCACAATGACACATGTCCATCCGGAAGACTCAAAATTTTGGTTAGAATTCCCACCATTAAGCATACGTGGGGTACTTGGTCTTGGTTGTTAAGAACACATTAAATTTTTAAATATTCATTTTTTTATTATGGAAATTGAATCTTTCCTCCTATAGTTTAACATATTTATACGTTAGTTTAGCCTCTAATCAAAACAGTTGAAGATGCATTATATCTCCCGTACACAATTTTATTTAGTTTTTTGTGAATTTTTTTTTTCATTTATATATTTAAGAATTCTCGAGTTCAACGATAGTTACATTAATTTTTTTATTATTATTTCATAGTTTACGAACGTATATTATGATGTGCGTGTTTTAATTTTAATATACAATCATACAAAATTCATTATAATGTTTTTGTCAAATTCATTAGCGATCGTACGCCACCGCGCTAAGCGCGGTGCGAGTACACTAGTATATTATTTAAAGGACAACCAAATGATAATTTGGAGATAATTTTGATTCATCTCCATAATTTTTTGGGTTAATTGCGGCAATAATGCATAACATTTAGTCAACAGGGGTTTTAGGTCCCCAACCTTTCAAAGCGTGGGCAAAAATACACAACGTTTGTTGAATGTAAAATCCGTTGGTCCTTCCGTTAGGGATGTTAAATTCTGCTGATGTGGCATCGTTAAACTGCCAAATGGACTGCCAACTGTAATATTAATTACATAACTTAACTAATAAGAATAAATTAAATCAGATTTTAACAAATTAAAACTTTAAATTAAATAAATAATTTTTACTCCTCCCTAAAAATCTAACAGACTCTTCGTCGAACATGACAAATTTTTTGAAAAACGACGGATTATTAAACATGACTAAAATATGCAAAGATTACATAACTACAGTTGATTAGAAACGACTAAAATTTTGAAAAAACGACCGATTATTAAAAACAATTGTAATTTAAAAAACGACATAGTAAATATGTGAATAATATTGAAGCACGAGTTTAATAATAGGAACTATGCGTTAAATAAGTATTGCTCGTTAATTTAAAGTTTTAATTTAATTTTTGAATCATAATTAAAATATGATTTAATTTATTCATATTAATTAGCTTATGTAATTAATATTACAAGTTGATTGTCCATTTGGCGGTTTAATGATGCCGCATCAATAGAATTTAACATCCCTAACAGAAGGACCAACGGATTTTACATTCAACAAACGTTGTGTATTTTTTCTCACACTTTGAAAGGTTGAGGACCTAAACCCCTGTTGACCAAAGGTTGTGCATTATTGCCGCAATTAACCCTAATTTTTTCGACTTCAAAAATTTTTGTTCTAATTAATTAGAGGCCGGGCATAGGCCGAGTTGGACTGGGCCTAGAGCCCCACAAGTTTTACTCTAATTTAGAGCCCCGCAAAATGCTAAAATGTCACCGAGTTATAATAGTCTCAATCAACTCTCAAGTCATGATGCACTTCTTGGTAATAATTGCTTCCCACTTCTTGGTGCCATATTCTTTTTTGGTTTTTAATCCTCAACGTTAGCTTTCTTAGAGCTATTTGATCAAATTAATTGCTTATCCTCAATGAATGATAAAACAAGCATTAAAAAAAAAAAAAAAAAAAAACTTCAAAAAATCTTAACTAGTCTTGGATCTGGATAATTTTTTTGTTTTCCTTTCAAACTAAATAAATTTCAATTGCTAAACTTATTTATTTTCTCAATTCAGATAGATTTTTTATTTGATTACTGATCAATTATTTGTAATTTAAATTGAAGTAGAAGAAAAAGAAATGGTTTGAATTTATTTACATGCTTAAATCAAAACGTGATTAAAAAAAAAAAACTCAAATCATATGTTCCACCAAGAAGTTCATTGTAGGTAGTAACAGTCAAGGTTACTTTGTGGATGTATGATATTAAATTAGCTTTGATGGAATTCGATCCATTGTGCTGCAAACTCTCAAACACTTTATACGTATATGTATATATAAAAGCGAATAAATAAGATGATGAATTTTTTAGAGAGGTTCGTCCCAAGGCAGTAGTTGACTACGTTCTCTGTTAGTTTATTGCAATGAGAAACATAGACGGACAACTACATGCAGCAATCACGTCAAGAGAGAGAAAGAAGAGAAGAAATAGAGAAAATATAAAAGAAAAACTCTCGACACAATATATGGACGGATAGAAAACTCTCAATATATTATCCCTGAAAAGTATGTGTGTCTGATTCTTCATCTGAGGTTGGTATTTATAGCCTTCAATTTTTCCCCGTTGGACTTCTTGGAATCTTGGAGTCGTCTTTCAGAGCTGACTGGTTATCCAGCTGACACGTGCTCCACGAGTGCATGCTTTACGCCGAGCTAGACCATTGACTGAATAAAGCAGTTGAGAATTTGACTTCGTGCTCCTAGTCTTCCATCCATTTTTAATTTGTGAAGCCGGACAGGAGTTATGACGATTCTGCCCTTCCTCTTCTCTGATGATGACGGGTAGCTTTTGGACTTTTAGTCGGGTAGCTTATATTCATGGGCCTTACGATTGTCAGTTGCCTTAACGAAATTTTTGGCTTCGTAAATGGGCTTATTTGAATATTATATATTCTTTTAAACCTGTAATTTGTTGTGTTACGAATTTAAATAATTCATAACCCGTACGACGTGTCGTATTAAATAAAACGACGAATTTGCACATCAACATGTAGTTAAATAGAATTTGAAAAAAAAAACTCATAATTAAATTATTGGAGCCTCAATTTTATTTCCGCTTAAAGTCTTTACAAATTTAAGGTCGGCCCTAGTTATGAAGCTAAAAAATAAACTTAATAATCATCCCTAAAGTCAGTGATTTTTTTAGAAGGTAAATGACTTTAATCCTCGGCTAACTTTATCTCAAGCCGAACACCTAATAATCACCCCCAAATTCAACTTTATAATTTTGTATAAACTTATAGCTATATGGGTTTGAAACGTGTTCCGGACACGACACCCACTCTTAATTAAAACCCTAAACCCACATCCGGTTTTAATCCAATTGAATGTGAGTACTCGGATCATAATACGATTTTCAATTCGGATATGGAATTTTTTTTAATGAGGATGTGATCTGATATCGGGTTTTGAAAACGATTTTTGAGCATTACTTTCACCCTCACAATAAAGTATTATGCACTCTAAAGCTTGTTACGCTTTAGAAGTATATGTGTGCAATGCAGATAAGAAACATATTAATAAAAAAATTGCACATGGATTTTGCGTCTAATTAAGTTCCTTGCGCGTTGGAAACATGGTAGAGTGCGGACAACAAAAGGCTTTCTTTTCTAGATATTATTATTATTATTATTATTATTATTATTATTATTATTATTAGGGAAAATAGCGGTGAAATCCCTTACTCTGCATATAAACGGGGCAGGGAGGGTTGGCCACGGGGCGGGTTTATGTGGGCTTCGAGGCGGGGCGGGCCTAGGAAAGCATAACCCAGCATGACCCTTTTGATAGGGGCGGGCTTAGCCCGGCCCACAAAAAAAGGGGCGGGACGGGGCGGACCCGCTTTTTTACGAATCGGGGCGGGTGGGCCTGGGCCGGCCCGGCCTACTTGACACCTCTAGATCCACTAAAAATGTGGCTTAATTTCACCACGACAAGCGGAAATAACTGTTTAATTTTCTTAGTATTTTTTATTTTTAGTACTTTTGCCTTAAACTTTTAAGTATTTATGAGTAATTTTACCGTGAATATCCTTTTTATATATACATTATTTAATTTAATTATGTGTATATAAAGAAACACATGTAAGGTGTATCTTGGGAAGACTCATTTGGTGACATAGATGACACATATACAGCCAATGTGGCACTTAACCATATCATAACGGCAAGGGGATTGATTTGCAAAAGGATTCTAACGGTAGGGACTTTTACCACCAAAATTTGAGTATAAGGACTTAACTGCAACAAATATGCAGACTCAAGAACTTTCGGTGCTATTTCCCCTTACTATAATAATAAACCCATTACTTTAGCCAATTGGAAACATCTTACCTATAACTAACGTGACCCTATTAAACCCGATGGATCAAACATTTTTGCTGACTAACTTAGATATTACCTGAAAAATCCTATAAAATCTCCAATAAAATCCTTTCTGTTATAAATTCACTAACTTTGCACCTTGAATTTAAGTGGTAAGAAATTTGGTGAGTGGTGTGTTTTTATGGAAAAGATGATGGAGAGAAGTAAGATGTGAGTGAGATAAATGTAAGTGTAGAAATGTGAGAGGTGAATTTTATTCATCCACTTAGGGGGGTATTTATAGGAAATTTGGAGCATACAATTATTGACTAATATAGTGTGAAAATAAATGAGCATTTCACATTATACATAACACTCCCCCTTGGAATGCTCATTACAAGAATTACGTGTTCATGCTGCCTCATTAAAAACCTTACTAGGAAAAACCCAGTGGGATAAAAACCATAATAAGGAAAAAAGAGTGCAGTCACGTAAAGCTCCCCCTCATGCTGACATGGGTGATAAATTCTGTAGTCTTCGCATCCCGATGTCATGAACATGTTTTCTGAAAGTTGAAGTAGGGAGCGCCTTTGTGAAGAGATCCGCCGAGTTTTCGCTGGAACGAACATACTGGATACTGATGACATTGTTCTTTTCCAGTTCTTGAGTAAACGAGAAAAACTTCGGAGGAATATGCTTTGTTCTGTCGCTTTTGATAAATCCTTCCTTCATCTGAGCAACACACGCAGCATTATCTTCGTAAAGTATGATGGGATCATCATTTGTTAGAAGACCACTTGTGGTTCTGATATGTTGTGTCACGGATCTAAGCCACACGCACTCACGGCTAGCTTCATGTAGTGCGATGATCTCAGCATGGTTTGATGATGTCGCTACGAGTGTCTGTTTCTGGGAGCGCCAAGAAATTGCAGTCCCTCCGCAGGTAAACACATATCCCGTTTGGGATCTCCCTTTATGTGGATCTGACAAGTAACCTGCATCTGTATAGCCAATCAAAACTGGTTTCGTATTGTTAGGGTAAAATAATCCTAAATCAATTGTTCCTTGAAGATAACGAAACACATGTTTAATTCCATTCCAGTGTCTTTTAGTAGGAGTCGAACTGAATCTTGCTAATAAATTAACAGCAAAAGATATATCTGGCCGAGTACAATTAGCAAGGTACATAAGAGCTCCAATTGCACTGAAATATGGTACTTCTGGACCAAGAATCTCTTCGGATTCCTCACATGGACGATACGGATCCTTTCGTACATCAAGGGACCTCACGACCATTGGGGTACTCAATGGATTTGATTTATCCATATTGAATCTCTTTAAGATTCTTCTTGTGTAATTTGATTGATGCACAAGTATCCCGCTTTGGAAGTGTTCAATTTGCAAACCGAGACAATACTTTGTTTTCCCAAGGTCTTTCATTTCGAATTCTTTCTTTAAGTAAGATATTACTTCCTGGATCTCTTCATTGGTCCCAATGATATTTAAATCATCAACATAGACAGCGATAATCACACAACCAGATGTTGTTTTCCTGATAAAAACACAAGGGCAAAGAGGGTCGTTGGCATATCCCCTTTGTAATAAATATTCGCTTAGGCGGTTGTACCACATGCGTCCGGATTGCTTTAACCCATAAAGAGACCTTTGCAATTTGATTGAATATCTTTCTCTGGGTTTTGAACTTGATGCTTCAGGCATTTTGAATCCTTCGGGAATTCTCATGTAAATATCAGTATCAAGTGATCCGTATAAATAAGCGGTAACAACATCCATGAGGTGCATATTTAGTTTCTCATGAACAGCTAGACTGATCAAGTATCTGAATGTAATTCCATCCATGACAGGAGAATATGTTTCCTCAAAGTCAATTCCGGGTCTTTGAGAAAAACCTTGTGCAACAAGTCGAGCCTTGTATCTCACAATCTCATTTTTCTCATTTCTCTTTCGTACAAATACCCATTTGTATCCAACAGGTCTCACATCTTCAGGTGTGAGCACTATAGGCCCAAAAACATTGCGTTTGTTAAGTGATTCTAATTCAACATCAATAGCCCTTTTCCATTCAGCCCAATCGCGTCTATTTTTACATTCGGTAACAGACCGTGGTTCAGGATCCCCATTATTTTCGTCCATAACATCGCATGCCAAATTGTAACAGAGTGCATCATCGATGTCCATATTTCGGTTCCATATTATACCTGTAGTGGCATAATTAATCGAAATTTCTAGATTTTCCTCGTCGCGTATTTCTTCAGGAATACGTTCCTCCATATTGGGGTCATCTTGTTTCTCTGCTCCTTTTCTTTTTCGAGGATTTTTATCTTTGGAACCGAGTGGTCTTCCACGCTTCAGGCGTGTTGTGATTTCATGGGTGACTTTATTTTCAATTTGCCCTTTTGGAATCTCTATTTGGGCAGGAGCGTTCTCAGCTGGTATATGAGATTTAGTCACTCTCTTTGTGTCTGTAAATGCATCAGGAAGTTGATTTGTTATATCTTGCAAATGCAAAATTCTTTGAACTTTTCCTTCACAATCTTTTGTGTAAGGATCAAGATGCAATAATGTTGGTACAGACCATGTAATTTCTCTTTCCAGCTGTTTTCTTTCTCCCCCTAATGCTGGGAAATTTTCTTCATCAAAGTGGCAATCAGCAAAACGAGCTGTGCAAATATTCCCAGTTTGAGGTTCAAGGTATTTAACAATAGATGGGCTTTCAAAGCCTACATAAATACCAAGACTTCTTTGTGGCCCCATCTTTGTTCTTTGGGGTGGTGCAATAGGCACATAAACAGCACAACCAAAAATCCTTAGATGGGATATATTTGGTTCTTGGCCGAATACAAGTTGCACTGGGGAGTATTTATGATATGCACTTGGTCTGATGCGAATTAATGCCGCAGCATGTAATATTGCATGACCCCATACCGAAGTAGGAAGCATTGTTCTCATTATCAATGGTCTAGCAATAAGCTGGAGGCGCTTGATCAATGATTCAGCCAGACCATTTTGTGTGTGAACATGAGCAACAGGATGCTCGACATCAATCCCAACTGACATACAATAATCATCGAATGCCTGGGATGTGAATTCACCGGCATTATCAAGTCTGATTTTCTTGATCGGATGATCGGGAAATTGAGCTCGCAATTTGATTATCTGAGCGAGTAATTTAGCAAATGCCATATTGCGAGTTGATAATAAACACACATGTGACCATTTGCTAGAGGCATCTATCAATACCATGAAGTATCGAAATGGTCCACACGGTGGGTGAATTGGCCCACATATATCACCTTGAATACGCTCAAGGAACATAGGTGATTCTGTTTCAACTTTTCCCGGTGAAGGTCTTATGATTAATTTTCCAAGAGAACAAGCTTTACAATGGAATATTTTTCCTTGAGGGATCTTCTGGTCCTTCAATGGATGTCCATGTGTATTTTCAATAATTCTCCGCATCATGGTTGAACCAGGATGACCTAGGCGGTCATGCCATATGGTAAATATTGGAGGTTTGGCAACTACCATATTTGATTCAATTGCACTTATATACGTAAAATGCAATCCTGTGTGGAGCATTGGTAGTTTTTCAAGTACGTATTTCTTCCCCGATTTATGCATTATAATAAACATATATTTCATGGCATTCTCAGTTGCAGACTGAGTATCAAATTCATGAGAATATATATCCTTGAAACTCAACAGGTTTCTTTTAGATCTTGGGGAGAATAAGGCATTGTTTATGGTAAACATGGTGCCATTTGGTAATGTAAAATTCGCTTTACCAACTCCTTCAATCAGATCTACAGGACCTGATATTGTATCCACACTGGCTTGTGTTGATTTTATGTTTGAAAAAAACTTTTTATCCTTCAATATTGTGTGTGTCATTCCACAGTCGAGTATACAAAATTCTCCAGCTTCACGATTAGCTTTGTCCATTTGAAAAACTTTAACTAAAAACAAAACACAAATTTTGATAAGAAAGGTAATTAATTAAACATGAGCATTAGTCTATTACACACCTTAAAAATCATGACATATTCTAAAAAGAAAAGACAAACAAACATCGGACCATTGGGCTTCATTCCCAAAAGGAATTACATAATTCATATTAGTTTCCACTAGTCGCTTGTTTAGCAAAATCGCCAACTGTGTCAATGAAATCACCATTGAAGTCGGATGCTTCGAGATGAGTGGATTCGTTATTGTCAATAAAGTTGACTTCTTTCTCTTTCCCTTTCCCCTTCATGGACTCTTGGTAGAGTTTGCATAAGTGTGGTGGGGCTCGGCAAACTCTTGACCAATGCCCTTTAGTGCCACATCTGAAACAAGTGGTTTCAAAGCCTTTTGGGGAGATCATCTCTTTTCCCTTTTTAGAAGGGTCATCGTGGCTCCTCCCGTGTTGCTGTTTTTTATGATAGTAGTTAGCGGACTTATAAGAGGGATTATAACCACCTCGTCCACGTCCGTAACTACGACCACGACCTCGACCTCGCCCACGACCTCGGCCTCGCTCTCGACCCTGAAAATAGTTCTTGGGCTCAGGCTCGTCAGAGTTGATAGCGTTTGCTTCAGGAAGCGCTTTTGAGCCGGTCGGGCGAGATTGATGATTTTTCATCAGCAACTCATTATTCTTTTCTGCGATAAGGAGACAAGCAATTAGTTCAGAATACTTTTGAAAACCCCGTACACGATATTGTTGCTGTAGGGTTACATTTGATGCGTGGAAAGTAGAAAAAGTCTTTTCCAGCATTTCAGCGTCAGTTACCGTTACCCCACAAAATTTTAAGTGGGTCGCGATTCTGAACATTGCAGAATTATAGTCTCCGACTTTCTTGTAGTCTTGGAACCTTAAAGCGGTCCATTCATCGCGAAAAATGGGGAGCATTACATCCCTTTTGTGATCGTATCTTTCTTTGAGATTTTTCCACAGCTCACTTGGATCTTTCACAGTGAGATATTCATTTTTGAGGCTTTCGTCAAGGTGTCGACGAAGGAAGATTAAAGATCTCGCCTTGTCCGTCCTTGACGATTCGTTTACCTCCTTGAGTGTCTCAAGAAGATTCATTGATTCCAAGTGCATCTCAATATCCACTGTCCAAGGCATGTAATTATTGCCAGTGATATCAAGAGGGCTGAATTCAAGCTTCACAAGATTTGACATAGTGGTAACTAACATGAAAATAAAATAATTCATTAGATTTAATTCAAAATATAAAAGTCTACAAATATTGTAAATAATAAAGCAAGATACATGAATACAACCATCTTAAAGGAAAAATAAAATTCCTCCGGTGTAATATGAAAAATGAAAATACTAACATTAAATACAAGGATCATTATGGCTATAAAAACTAACATTAGTCTAGTCATTTTTCGGCTAAAACTTGGAGAGAAAATATGAGGTAGAATAAGAGATGTGAATTTTGTATGGTTTGATAAACTTGTATTTATAGTGTAAAAACTAGCCGTTTATAGCCGTTATATAGCCGTTGGAAATACACTAACATAATGTAATTAAATGCTATAATTAGGTTATTGATGATATGTCATAAAATGAGATGTAAAAATAGTCAAACATTATACATATATAATATTATTCATAAGCATATTGAAAATGAAGTAGTTAAAACTAATCTCAATAATATCATTTTACTATAAGGTGGCAGAGCCTCCTGTATATAATAATTTGATATTACTTGAAGATAATTTTTTTTAGATGTAAATCACATCATTTTATTATAAGGTGGCATAGCCTTCCATTGTATAATAATATGATGTTATACATAAGAAAGTTAAATATTGTAAATCATATTACCATAAGGTGGCAAAGCCTCCTGTGTATGGTAAGATGATGTTATTCATAAAAATAATTAATTATCATAGATCCCATCACATTACTATAGGGTGGCAGAGCCTCCTGTATATAGTAATATGATGTTATACAACGATAATAATAATTATAAAATTTTCAGTCCACAGTTTAATATACCGTGTTCTGAGCTTACCGTAGAGTGATCGTGCTGATAACGTGTTATAAATTCACTAACTTTGCACCTTGAATTTAAGTGGTAAGAAATTTGGTGAGTGGTGTGTTTTTATGGAAAAGATGATGGAGAGAAGTAAGATGTGAGTGAGATAAATGTAAGTGTAGAAATGTGAGAGGTGAATTTTATTCATCCACTTAGGGGGGTATTTATAGGAAATTTGGAGCATACAATTATTGACTAATATAGTGTGAAAATAAATGAGCATTTCACATTATACATAACAAAACTATATTTATCTCCTTCTTTTATGTTCTTTTTTGAGAGACACGTGTTAAATTTACTTCTAATTTAAGTTGAGAATTGCCTAATAATCCATAGTTTAATTTAAGTTTATTAACTCGATATCTTCAGTGGAAAATTAAAATTGATACAAATAAATGACACTCTTAAAGAAAGCACCCATTAATAGTAATAAATCATAAAATTACTAGTAGAGTTCTCTCTAATTTCTTTGAGTATATAATACATTTGCGAAAAAAATAAATAGTGTAATTGCATGAAAGCCTCTTGAAGTATGCTCATTGATGCTATTTGCCCTCGTGAACTCTTAAGTTTTGCAACAATGCCCCTTACTAATTAAAAATGACAAAAAATAATAATTTATCCATAGTCTTATGAATCATATGGGAGTATATTTTTAATCATTATTATTATTATTATTATTATTATTATTAGTATTCAATTTACTTAACTTCCAATTATTTTTTAGAGCTATACTGTACTGTTTCACAATCGTTTGGTTACTAGTCAACGAGTATAATATTTATTAAGTCTCGTGTTTGTTCATAAGTTTATATTTTCTTCTATTTTTAAGGTGTAGGACATAACATGATTTTGAAAGATGAAGAAGGTACATTGTTGTTAAGAACTTGGATTAAAAAAGCAAAATACACTAAAATCGAAAGTGCAAGGGCTCAACGGAAAATCCATCATGGATCAAAGGAAAACAGCATTTTATTGAATTTGGGCCTTTGAAGTCCAAATGACCTTAAGAAAGTGCTGAAATTCACGCGCTGTACGATTGCGCGTGGGCTGAGTTATAGCCCGATAAACCATTTGCAAAAGAAAAATACACGTGGGTATGTTCCTTCGCTGTCCACGTGGCGCCACCCCAGCCTGTCGTAGTGCTCATTTTGGTTTGCATTTGTAGTATCGATATTGTATATACGACACTGCGTTTAATGTCTAACTAATACTTTCCATGTCGTATTAAAGCTCAACATGAGGTGTAATTTAATTAGGGCTTTTTAGCAAAGTACTCAAGTTAGGTGAAACTTTTTTAAAAAACACTCAAAAGTTTACCATAATTAAAGAAACACTAATTTGGTGTTATATGGACAATTATACCCTAATCACATTAGACGAACACAGCTCGAGTTCCATTCTTCTTCTGGGCCGCTGCCATTGTCGCCGCGCAGAGCTCCAAGACCGAGTTCGACTTCGGCACTCTCACTCTCTCCAGCCTCAAGCTCCTCGGCGACGCGCACCTCAACAACGGCAGCGTCCGCCTCACGCGCGACCTCGCCGTCCCCAACTCCGGCGCCAGCCGCGTCCTCTACTCCAAGCCAGTCCGCTTCCGAGCCGCTAGAACCTTAGCTCCGGCGAGCTTCTCCACCTTCTTCTCCTTCTCCGTCAACAACCTCAACCCGTCCTCCATCGGCGGCGGCTTGGCTTTTCTTGTTTCTCCTGACTCCGACTCCGTCGACCTCGCCGGCGGTCTGCTCGGGCTCGCGGGAACGGATCAATCATCGCCGACCGGGGGAGTTCAGTGTGGGGAATTCTCAATACGTGAGTTTTCCCATTCGATCTTACTCGAGAAAGGAGCTCAGCGAGCTGAAGAGTCGTCTCATGTCGGAGCTCGAGCAGATTCGCAATTGCAAAACCGAATTGAAGCCGGCGATGCGGTTCTGAGTGAGGAGTTGTCAGGTTCGAAGAGGCCGCTTCCACTGAATTTGAATCGTGGCAAAGATTCGTCAATTCAGAAGCGATCGCATTGCGAAAACTCCATATATGTATTGCACCTAAGTCCCTTTGTTGACTCGGTTTATTTGTTTTGTTTTGTTTTTTGTTTTTGAAGTGAAGTGAGGAGTTTAGGCTAGAGTGTGTCACTCGTTTTTTGCTGCACCGTAGAAGTGTGTCACATAGAGAGGAAAATGAACGGACATTATCGGAGCCTTTAGTAACTGAAGTTACACTTTGGTAACAGGAGTTACACAACGTAACAGGAGAGGAGTTACACTTTGGTAACTGGAGTTACACCTTTGTAATCACAGTTACAATTTCGTAATTCTAGTTACATATAATTACATTTTTGTAATAACAATTACAATTTGGGCTAGAGGACGTCTCCTTTGCGGAATCACCACGTCTTTTCTATTGACGTCGTTTGTTCATTTTAATTAAGTGATTTCAATTTATAAATTGGTGTCGTTTGAACATGATGTTATCAGTTTCTACTACTAGGTTTGGTGGAACTGAAAATGAAAAAGTTGGGCCAATTTTACGGATTTTATGAAGCTTGTCGTGAACATTTTATACGAAAAATCCAAAATTTCCTTGACAAATATGTATGAATTTATTAAGAATTCATTTTTTTTATACAATTGTGAAAACTCTAGTAAGACTTATGTAACTCCCGTTACATAAATGTAACTACAGTTACACTTGTGTAGCTGGAGTTACATAAGTGTAACTTTAGTTACATTTATGCAGTTACATAAATGTAGCTTGGCATGTAGCTTGGCTAGGCTTCTTGAGTTTTAAGAGAATCTTGTCCAAGCAATTAAGAAACTCCCGGAAAGTGGACAACCAAATCTCTTCGATAGAGAAAAATCTTACAAACACACTGTTACGGGTAATTCATGGAATTGATTTTAAAACAAATTAATAAAAGAAAAATTATTAAATTAATTTTTATTTTATTTAATTAAGTCAATTTAGCACAAAACACCCTCCGGAGGCCCATTTTCGTAAAACAAAGTGTCTAGATGTTTCTAAAAATATCAAGATACTCAAAAACGAAATAAAATTTATGAAAAACGGCCTTAGGACACCCCCAGAACCCTAAAAGAGCTCCGGAAGCACCTCGGGTGGGCCCCACAAGCCTCCACGCGCCTCTACGCGCCTCTACGTGGCACTAGCAGGCCCCACGCGCCTCCTGGAATGATGACATCAACCTTGTGACATCATTAGACGCGTGGGTTCTCTCTCCGCGCGTGAAGAGCGCGTAGCTATGGAAAACGCGCACGTGAGGGCGCGTGGAGCATCGAATGGACACGTGGCCTGCGGCAATGGCTTCGTGACATCCGGGGGGTCAAAATGCATATATAATTTTACCCCGGGGGCTTCCCGGAATAATTTATAATTGCACCGGAACCCCTAGGTCCAGTTATAAATAGAAGCTCAGTTCATTCAAACGGTAACTCACCGAAACTCATCCGAACTCGCTCTATACTCTCCCTACCCCCTATAAAATCGCCTCCCCCTCAAATATTCCACTAATGTTGAGCGTCGGAGGTGAATACGAGTGTACCCCCCCCCCCCCCCCCCCCCCCCCCGGTTCTCCCTTACCTCGAATGTTCTTTTCCTCAGGTCCGGATACGGAGGAGTCAGCTAGAGCGGGAGCCCTGGAGAAGATTCTGGCACGATTTGCGACCCCCCTGTCAAGGTCCCGGATCCGTGCGGTGCTTGCTCTGTCCCTTAGTCTTGTATATCAGATCAGATATACTGACTTTGCGGATAGACCATAGGGACCCGGACTGGGATAAGTAACACAGGTCGAGGGTCCGATCTACCAGGGTCCACTGAAAGGTTGAAATTGTGATCTCCCATTTGTGAAGACCCGATCTGCGTGGCGCCCCAGACTTGTAACCCGGGCCTTGTCCATTCCAGGCCCTGCGGTAACAGGTAGCGTGGTGGCCCGGATCGCCGGTCCGCGGACATCGGATGATCTGTTCGACCTTAGGTGTGAGAGATTCTTTTCCAAAGCCCACAAAAGTCAACAAAACGACATTGGGCCCGGTCCAACACAAGCAATTGGGCCGCTACAATGTTTAATCTAAAATACAGCATCAACAGATACCTTTATTCTCCTATTCCACGACTCATCTATTTAAAATAGTGTAATTCATGAAAGTCACAGTGAAATTCCATAAAATAAGCACCTCATTAACATGGTAAACCAAACCACATAAAATTCTCTTGCGTTCTTAACGCTCGGTTCGCACCTTATTTACCATTTCAATGCATGATCTCTTCACCTTTAAATATTGTCACGAGACTTAGGCTAGGTTCCATGTTTGAGCGTTTTGCCAAATCTGTATCTGGACTATAAACTAGTTGATTTGCGTCTTGTTTTCCGTTTTCTTAATCACCTGCAATTGTGAATTTTCTTTCATTTAGTACATTGGCTACAAAAAGAAAAAAGCAAAAGAAATTGAAAGGTGACACGTATTTTTCTTTATTATAAGAATATGGGGTGATATTAAATATGATGATCCATGTCCACAAGTTGGGTTACATGGTTTATTAACTACGTATTTGTCGCCATCCGGGTTATACACAACACAAGTATATGGGCAACTAGGACACAAGTAATTGAGAGGCGATAGCCACTCCATATGTTAGGTGGATATTGTTGGTCCATGTGACCTTTTTTGTGATCATTAGTCAATCAATAATAGCGACAATAAATACGCAAATTATAAAAATAAAGAAAAGAAAACTAGAGGCCATGCCTTATGGGGAACGAAAAGAGCCAACGGACACCATATCATTATGCACGAAAGGCCATATATATAGTTTATATTCTTAGTGTTATTAGGGTGCTTCAATTATATGTAGCTAGCAAGAACTATAATATATGTCGCAGTATAAGTACTTAAATATTAACTAATTATTATGATTGTTAAGGTACGATTTCGTCGTGTCAATTTGCATTGATACAACGAAATCTATCTTTGTTATTTATTACAATTAGGGGTGACAATTTGGGGCCAGACACGAAACACGAAACGGTTACGACACGATTTAAACGGGTCTGGGTCTACCATAAATGGATCTGGGTCCAACCGTGTCAAACACGATTAAATAACGGGTAAATACGGCACGAACACGATAACACGATGGGGCCCAATTAAACACGATTAAAGTGCAAAAAGTTACATTTTATATATGTTATTATGTATTTTAATACTTATTATATATAATATCTATGTTTTTTACTTATTTATTACATCGTACAATTGATGAACATAAAAAAGTGTTAGTAAATTGTAAAATCTTAGATAATATAATAAAATAAATTAAGTTAAATGAGTATAAATTGAATTAATTTGACATTTTAAAATACATGACTATGTTAAATGGGTTAAACGGGTAGACACGATAAACACGGTATTTAAATGGGGCGGGTCTGGGTCTACATAAAATAAGTAAAAAACGATTAAGACCCGACACGAAACCCGAATTGCCACCCCTAATTACAATTGGTTGTAGATTAAAGCATAGGCGGAACGGAACTACCCCAAAGGCTGTATTGAGGTTAGGACCCCCTCCCCCGAAGTTTAAATCCTAGTTTTGCCTATGGATTAAAGGCTTATTGACAAAGTGAAAGCCCATTAGCAAAGTCAAAATGGTCCAGTCAAGTAAAAAAGTCAACATTCAGTGATGAAGGCTGAAGAAAGCTCGTCGATTAATGAAGAAGGTGGCCTTTAATCTACAGCCCGTTTCAATAAACGACAAAGACAGATTTCGCCGTATCAATGCAAATTGACACGACGAAATCGTACCTTAACAGCGATATCATTAACTTAAAGTGATAAAATTACGATAGAAATACTTAAGGTCGACAACTTTGAGGCGTATGTTTTCATCATATCACGTGATATTTGACCGACGTCTATAAAAAAAATAGACGATAATATGTGTCCACTCACTTTTGTTGATTTTAAAAATTTTACCATTATTTCATTATTTTTAAAAAAATATATATATATATGTCTTAGTTGATAAAAAAAATAGGTACTTATGTCATCAAGCACCCATGGCCACGAATGAATCAATGTAAGATGAGGATATCAAAGGACGGGACCGAAAGGTTTTTGGATTAGCTTTAGCTTATAATGTCACCCTCACTGCGATAAAGGAAAATATCTACAGTTTGTAATCGTATCCCTTTATTTTTGTTTAAGAAAATAAATAATATATAAATTTATATATTTATTTGTTGCTTTCGATATAGGTGCGTTTATCATGATATTAATTGTTTATCTAACTACTGTAGTGAAGTCTATTTTTGTTTAAGAGATTACTGCGACTTATTATAATGAATACTTAATTTATTTTTTTTCCACTTTTTATCCGTGTACTTTTAGTTTTTTTAACTGCGTTGTTAAATAATATCCGAAAATATCTAGAATTTATCTTTCTCATTTTTATACTCTAAATATATATATTCCTTTTATTAATTTTAGTTTTACGTCTCTGATCACTTGATGCGTAAATTGATGGAATGAGACGTGTACAATACCAAAAATACAAAAGCAAATATTGCATGTCTTAACGATAAAACTAACCATATAATATGAGAAGAAATTAATTGTGTTTAGAAGAAGAAATGGACTAACGTAGACATTAATAATAATAATAATAATAATAATAATAATAATAATAAGTGTTAATGACGGCGAAAATATTCAAAATTTAGTCAAAAAATTCGTCATGTACTCAAAGTCTAAAAGTAGTGACAAAAATATTCAAAGTCGCATTTAGGGAGTTGACCACTCCATTTTCGTAACGCCGTTAACTTAGTTGTTAACTCTGGCCACGTGGACAAATATGTTTTGTTAAGTGTAATCATTAGGGGTTCAATTAATTGTATTAAATAGAATTAATTAGGGGTTTAATTTATTATTTTTGTCGTAAACGAGGCTGATGTGGGCTCGTCCACGTGGCAAAAATTGTTATGTCAGCAACCCACGTTTGTCCATGTGGCCAGAGTTAACGGGTAAATTAACGGTGTTACGAGAATAGAGTGGTCAACTCCCCAAATGCGATTTTGGGTATTTTTGCCACCACATTTAAATTTTGGATACACCAGGGATTCTTTGACCAAACTTTGGATATTTTCGCCGTCATTTAATAAAAAAAAGTTGCAATAATTTCTAATTTTCTCCTTGTCATCCGACTTGAATTTATTGGTCCGACCCGGGTACAACATGTAATAGAATCATGTAATTTCATCAAGTAATTTATAAATCCACGTCACAAAGTTTTGTAGAGTCAACATTGACCGCTAATAAATAGTACGATCAAACAAAGAGAAGAAGAAGAAGAAATGTATGTGAAAGCGTGTTCTATATGAAATAGATCTGCCTTTTGTTGAATTTTCCATAGACTTCTTCAACAAAAAATTAAATTAAATTAAATTAAGGATATGAGACAAATGTCCATTTGTGACTTAAGATTTAAAAAATACCCATTTTTAATTATGGTAATCATAACCACCAACAAATTAAAATATGGACTAATATGCCCTTCTAATTTTTAATCACGTTTAACTTTAAACCACATTTAATTATAATTCGTTTTTTTTAATTAAAATAAAAAAAAATTTATTAAATTTAGCAAACTAAATAAATTAAAAACGAATCTCCCCTTTTAATCAGTATTATTTTTTATTACAACTAACAAATCACGTTTAATCCTCCATATTTTGATGATTAAAAACAAAATATTATTTTCCTATTAATCAGTATTTATTTCGAATTTTTATCCCCTAATAATTAGTATTTAAAAAAATTCAAACCTCCTCTATGCTTGTTTTTCCGCCATTTTTATTATTGAAAGCCTCCATTGAAATTATATTTACGTGACTATATTTACGAATCCTATTAATATGTTTATGTAACTATATTTACGTAACTATAACTCCATTGAAATCCAATTAATATGTTTTCGTAACTATATTTACGAATCTGTAATTATATTTACGTAACTATATTTACGATTCTATATTTACATAACTATATTATGATTTTGTATTTTTACGTAATTATATATGATTCTGTATATATACGTAACTATAGTTACGATTCTATATGTAACTATATTTACGAATTTATATTTACATAACTATACAAGTTCAGAGGACGAGTAGAGGTTTGCTAGAGAAGATGTGAGTCGGAGAGGACGAGTAGAGGTTTGCTAGAGAAGATGTGAGTCGGAGGTTCGCTCGGATCTGAGCTGGACGCCGGAGATTGCAGATCGTCGAAATTTCGCTGCAGGAGGAAACCAGGGCATGAGCGTCGTCGAACAATGGCGGAGGCTCTGAGGATTCGCCTGAGAAGAAGAAGATCAGCGGTGATGGAGCGACAGCGAGCGACACTCTTCTCCGATGGCGGTCAATCCGACGAGGAGACAGAGAGAGAGAAAGAAAGAGAGAGAGATAGAGAATTAAATGAATAAGTAATTAATAGGGGAAGTTTTCAAACCGTAATTATAGGATGATTTAATTTTGAAATTAAAATATTTTACAAATAATTAATATACGAAAATTAATATATATAATTAATATTAGGGTTAATATGGTCCAATTTTTTTATTAATGGGTATAAATGAATTGTTTGAAAGTATGAGCAATTTTCATAAACTTTAGTTTTAAATGGGTATTTCATGAATTTCTTTAAAAATTAATGGAGCTCCGAAAAACGCGGCATATGTGGTTATGCACAAGATTAGTGTGGTAAATGTGTGCTTAAAACGCACAGGACACGCGCTGACGTGTCATTGCATGCATTTTCTGCTTCCATTCGTGGCCCAAACTCCAAATAATCAATATAATAATAAGAAGTAAGAACCTAAACTTGGACCAACTCACAAGACATATGTTAAAAATAAATAAAAATAATGATAAAAGTATCTAAATAAAAACACATTTTATTGTCTATTATAGACTTATAGATATATATAAAAAAAAAACGAGCGTTGATCAATATCAAATGCTAAGTAGCATAACGAATGCCTGTAAAACAAAAAGTAAACAAAAATACGCGTCGTTAATTCTGTCGATTTCGAGTACATGGCCGGCCTTGAATTGATTGTATTTGTGGGGACTCTAGGTTAAGTAAATTTCCGGGACCCGTAAAGTATTTATAAACTATTTTTTGCACATTTTAATTAAATACACAATATGTAAAAAAAAAAATTAGGGCCGTTAAATTTTAGAAACTAAAGCGCTGACCTTACTCACCTATGGCCACGTTCGGGCCTTTTCGAGTACTTTTCTAACTTTTTTTTTTTCTTTCAATTTAACCCATATCATAAGAATTGGTCAAAATTGAAGTACTTATCCCGTCAATATCCTTCTATATAAAATTAACTAGATTCGGATATTCCACTTTTGGGGATTAATCAGATGGATTATGGATAATTAGATTTAGGGGTTAATAAATGAAATAATAAAGAGAAAACGACAAAGAAAATAGATTTAAGAAGGAATTGCGAAGGAGCGAATGGTGAGTTGATTATTGGGCAAAGAGCCTGCCTGACGAACAACTTCACCAACTCTCTCTCTCTCTCTTTCTTCTTCAAGCTCGTTTGCGTGCTCCATCGTCTTCGTCCTATAAAAATGGTGAGCCTGAGCATCAGGAATAATAACGGCGAGGAGAAGAAGAAGCGCGAGAGAGAGGGAATGCAATACCAGCTGGGGAAGTACCAGGTCGGAAGGACTCTCGGAGAAGGCAACTTCGGCAAGGTCAAGCTCGCTCAGGACCTCCAGTCGGGGAAGCCATTCGCCGTCAAGATCCTCGAGAAGGCCAGAATCGCCGACCTCAACATCACCAATCAGGTAGGTACCTTCCTCTCTGCAAATCTCTCCTCTTCTCTGTCCATGCATCGTTCAAGACTCGATCGCTCTGCGCAGATCAAGAGGGAGATCGGCACGCTCAAGCTCCTCCGACACCCTAACATCGTCAGATTACGCGAGGTGAGCCCTCGATTCCTCGTTCCGGTTTACTGTTATTCGCGAATAAGGGCCCGGTGACGTGGGAAATGGATTTAAGGAGCACACCAAGTTTGTCGAAATGACCGAGCGTGCTGACGTGTACGTTCGGACTTTCCGAGCCGAAAGCTGACTCGGCATCCTCATCGCTCACCTTTTCTCCTCATTTGCACCAATCACGCTAAACACAGTATCCAGAACACCGAAGTTTCGGTATAAATCCGGAACTAGAACTTCCTGGTTCTGGATTTTTCCGGATTCAGAAGTTCTGGCTTCGGTGATTTTAGAACGAAAAAAAAAAATCGGATTCCGGTTTTTCTTTTGTCCTATCCGGTGGTCGAATTTTAAAACTAAGAAAAAAATAAAATACGGAATGGAACATCGATTTTATCCGTTGATATTTTTACTGAAATGATGTAAAACAGAACCATAAAGCATATTTACAGCAGTAAATTCCACGCACTGCTCTTCATCGTCGTCTACATGATTAAAGATCATCTAGGATTCAGCTAATCAGTCTATTAGCGCTTCTGTCAGTTCTGTGTAAAACAATGTTTAAAATTACGGGTTTAAGGCTTGAGGCGGACCGGCAAAAAATCTCTAATTATTTAGATAATGTTCTAATATACGAATAACAAACATCTCATAAATCATAGTAATAAGTATGTCTCAAACTTTACATGGCTAAAAGTCTAAAATTTTAAATCCTTGAGTCTCAAACATAAGATAGAAGTCTTGAACATCGCATATGTGACGATGATTTTGAAATGAAATTAGGACTTTAAGCAGTCGACATGAGCTTAAAAGCGCGATTAAGTTGAGGCGTACGCCTCAAGGCTCGCCTTTTCTGAGTGAGGCGTAAGCTTCATGGCTCTGCATTATTACCACGCCATGAGATGTTTTTCTTTAAAACTGCGCGAGGAGCGTGATATTGCTGGTTTCTTTTGTGCAATGTAAAACAATGGAATTGAGTGAGGAATGATTTTTTGGATACATCTCGTTGGTGCAGGTTTTGGCGAGCAAGACCAAAATTTATATGGTGTTGGAGTACGTTACCGGTGGAGAATTGTTCGATAGAATCGTAAGCGCGGTTTCCTCTTTACCGCTACGTAATTCTTTTTATTCTCTAGGAGTCTCACTTTGAATTATTACAATAGGCATCTAAGGGAAAGCTCTTGGAAGCTCAAGGGAGGAAGCTCTTCCAACAGTTGATCGACGGCGTCAGCTACTGCCACAACAAGGGCGTCTTCCACCGCGATCTTAAGGTTCTTTCTCTCTCTCTGCTCGGTTTTTTTTGTTTCTCTTTTTTCGCTCCCGGCGCTTCTCACAAACCTTGTTGCCTGCAGCTTGAAAACGTTCTCATCGACGCTAAAGGAAACATCAAAATATCCGATTTTGGCCTCAGCGCGTTACCACAACACTTGAGGGTATGTCTTATTGTTTTGCCTTGGAATACAAGGAAGAGAATCTCTTGTGCGTACTGGCTAAGTGGATCAACTGTTTTAGGATGACGGCTTGCTTCACACAACATGTGGAAGTCCCAACTATGTTGCGCCGGAGATTCTTGCGAACAAAGGGTACGACGGCTCCACCTCTGATGTGTGGTCGTGTGGCGTCATCTTGTACGTAATCCTCACGGGCTATCTTCCTTTCGATGACAGAAACCTTGCAGTTCTCTATCAAAAGGTGATGTGGCTTTTCATTTCCGATTTGCTGTCTTTGATTGTGTATATCTCATGCTTAAGAATTCCTATTTTCATATCAGATTTTGAAAGGAGAAACGCAGATACCGAAATGGCTATCCTCCGGTGCGCAGAACATGATAAGGAGAATTCTTGATCCTAACCCTGTTACCCGAGTAACAATGGCGGCTATTAAATCGGACGAATGGTTTCAGCAGGGATATGATCCCGCAATCCCGGAAGAAGAAGAAGAAGATTTTAGCATTCTTGATGACACCTTCTCAATTCATGATTTGGTATGAAGCATAAGCAGATCCTTTTTTGTTTTCTCGCGAGTTGATCTAATTGCAGACTTGGCTGTTGGTGTAGACAGCTGATGGGGAGAACAGTTCGGATTCTCCGGCTCTAATAAACGCTTTCCAGCTGATCGGGATGTCTTCGTGCCTTGACCTCTCTGGTTTCTTTGAAAAAGAGGTGATAGTTGCGAATTTCTTTGTGAACCAATAGCTTAAAAATGGAAACTTGGACTGATAAGAAACTGTCATATTGTGCTTTTTTTTTTTTTGACATAATTCAAGGATGTCTCTGAGCGGAAGATCAGATTTACGTCAAACCATTCTGCGAAAGAGTTGATCCAGAGAATCGAGGATATCGTGACGGAGATGGGATACGGAGTCGAGAAGAAATGTGGAAGGGTAATATAGTACTAGTATAAAACTCATAGAACTTAAATTTCTAACACACCCCAAAATGTGTGATAAAATCAAACGAAAATATTTAGTCTCATGAAACGAACCTGGTAGCGGATAACTAAATAAAAATCATTTTCCAAATCGTCACATTGTACAAATAAGTGAGAAATACCAATTTTTGGTCCGTAAACTTGGACAGAATGCCTATTTTTGCATTATTTAAATCTGAGGCTTAAGCCCCTCAACACATTTTACAAATAAGTGAGAAAATAATATTTTGCTTTCTAAATATGCCTCAAATTGAGACGCGCTTTAAAGCCGGAAATTTAACTTTTCACGGTACGACGAGCTTAAAGTATTGCGGGAATTATCACACTGACAGGGTACTACTCTTTTGTGATTATCTCCAGTTGAGAGTGATGAAGGAGCACAAGGGGCCAAGGAGTCTCGGCAGTCTCTCGGTGGCGGCAGAGGTAATTTTCCGATTTCGTGAAGCTTTATATATACGCTTTCGCCCGCGCGCACATCATTTAGTAATGTACGGCTGTGAATTGGATTGAAACAGGTGTTTGAGATAAGCTCTTCCTTGTATGTCGTTGAATTAAGAAAATCATACGGAGATACTTCAGTATATAGACAGGTAAAGCTAATTCTAAAACAAATTGTATGCCAATATTGTCTATTTTTCATACTAATTTGTTAATAAATTAAAAACAAAACTGATGCAGTTATGTAAAAAGCTATCGAATGAGTTGGGTGTCCCCTCAAGCCAAGAGTTGCGGGCATCGCAAGCGTGAAATTCCCGCGGCCGAAGATCTGATATTCAGCTGATAGATATATACATGTATATGTGCGTATATATATATATATATATATATATATATATATTCCTTTTGGAAGCTTAAATTCTATTGTTTTAGGTGTATAAATTGTTCAGGTTACGCGTAGATATGTAAGTATACACGAAAATAGAAGAAAGTAGTTGCAGCTCAGTAGCTTTATATATATAGAAGGCAGCATATATAAGTTTCTGTTATGATTTCTTTCGATTCTTGCACTGAGAGAAGTTCGAAGTTAAACCGGATCAAGCGACAAAAAATGTTAACGGAAAAAGAAAGAGAACCATTTCGAGAGTGGTTAGGCCGGAAATCGAATGCTGATCTTAGTCCTTTGTCCGCTCTTTGCTTTGCCGGAGATCCTGAAAAAAGCTATGCACTATGAACATTGGAGAAAAGACAGAGCTCCGACACCCGAACTTGGGAGTCGGTGGCGATGACACGAATCCGAGATGGGAGAGGACCCCTTTAATTGATATCATATTCGCTCTCTTTTAATATTCTCGAAATCACGAAATGACCGCGTACAATGCGACAAGAAAGTGTATCATGCGATGCATTTCAATTATCCTTTACGAGTTTTCATGTTAAGAAAAATGATTCGCGGAAGTCTTATCATCAATACCATTACACGTGTCTAATTGGTGGTGAAACATGAGCAAATTAGCCATTGATGTGGACCGCTTAATTACAAACCATTATTTTCGTCCCGACAAAAATAGCTTTGAAATATACATAGGAAAAACTTATACTTTGTAGTACTTCTGCCGCAAATATCCCTATATATGCACTCCAAGATAGTCAACGGGTTGATTAAAATGTGAGTGATAGCAATCATAAAACACAGAAGAATGGAAGACCTCTCTCTCTACCTCATAACCACCCTCGTCGTTGCTTTCATCTTCTTCACTTTCCGACCAAAACAGAACCCTCTCCCGCCGGGCCCGTGGGCTCTCCCCGTCATCGGCCACCTCCACCTCCTCAAACCCCCCTTCCACCGCACCCTACGCCGCCACGGCCCCGTCTTCTCCCTCCGCTTCGGCTCCCGCCCCGTCATCGTCATATCCTCCGCGGCCGCCGCGGACGAGTGCTTCGCCAAGAACGATGCCGTCCTCGCCGCCCGCCCACGCTTCTTCATCGGCCAGCAGCTCGGCTACAACCACAGCATTATGTCCACCGCCTCCTACGGCCCCCACTGGCGCAACCTCCGCCGCATCGCCGCCGACCAGATCTTCTCCCCCGCCCGGCTCCGCGCCTTCTCCGCCGTCCGCCGCGACGAGGTCACCCGCCTGCTGAGCGCGATCAGCGGGTCCGGGCGCGCCACGGTGGAGCTCAAGTCAGCGTTCTCGGAGATTGCGTTCAACTTGGCCATGAGGATGGTCGCCGGGAAGAGGTACCACGGCGACGACGAGGAGGACGGAAAAGCGTCGCAGTTCCGGGCGATCATGAAGGAGATCATGTCGTACGGCGGGGCGTCGAACGCCGGAGATTTCCTGCCGGTGCTGAGGTGGGTGGGCAGCTTCGAGAAGAGGGTGAAGGAGCTGGCGAAGAGGACGGACTCATTCTTGCAGGGGTTGGTGGAGGAGAAACGGAGAAGAAACGACGACGTTTCGAGCACCATGATCGGCCACTTGCTTTCTCGGCAGGAGTCTCAGCCGGAATATTACACCGACCAAGTCATCAAAGGCTTTATACTGGTCAGTCATTCTTGTCGATACAACACCAAATTAGATAAAGACACACACTTTTTTATATGGGTAAACTGCGGCTAATGTACCTAATGTTTGATCTTTTAGGGATTATGTACCCAATGTTTATTTTCGGCGGCTAATGTACCTAATGTTTGATCCGTTAGATATTTTCGTGTTTTTCGTCACTTGACCGTTAGAGAGTTATCCTCCTCTATATGTACACTTTTCGTATTTTTGACATAACTCACTCATTTTTTGTCCAAATTTTATGCATGACCTATGGTTGGAAAGATAAGAGATAGATCTACAACTTTGGTATTTTAGGTTTTGTAAAATCAGTTTTAGAAAAATACGAAATTTTAAATACAACGTAAAACTGGACATTAGTTTAATGCAAAATATTTGTTTCGAGCAAATTTTAATATACTTAATGACTTTTTATGATGACATGTAAAACTAAAAAGTTGTAGATAAACTTTTTATCTTTCCAACGGGTGTTTATTTATAAATTTTGGACAAAAAATGAGTGAGTTATGCCAAAAATATGAAATATTATTTCGCATCACATCTTTCATATTTTTGGCATAACTCACTCATTTTTTGTCTAAAATTTATAAATAAACACCCGTTAGAAAGATAAAATATTTATCTACAACTTTTTAGTTTTACATTTCATCATAAAAAGTCATTAAGTATATTAAAATTTGCTCGAAACAAATATTTTGCATTAAACTAATGTCCAGTTTTACGTTGTATTTGAAATTTCGTATTTTTCTAAAACTGATTTTACAAAACTTAAAACACTAAAGTTGTAGATCTATCTCTTATCTTTCCAACCATAGGTCGTGCATAAAATTTGGACAAAAAATGAATGAGTTATGTCAAAAATACGAAAAGTGTGCATATAGAGGAGGATAACTCTCTAACGGTCAAGTGACGGAAAACAAGAAAATATCTAACGGATCAAACATTGGGTACATTAGCCGCCAAAAATAAACATTAGGTACATAATCCGCAAAAGATCAAACATTAGGTACGTTAGCCGCAGTTTACCCTTTTTATATACTTCGAATATTCAAAGCTTAAATATTTGTATATTATATATATATATATATATCATCATTATAATACACGGTGGAACCAAGTCAACCAAATGATCACGTGATTCATCACGGCACGGGATCGGAGAGTGGAGAGCAAGTGGAAAGATATACTATAATTTATAGAGAAATCTTATCGCAATTATTAGTCATTGAAAAATAGTATAATATAATTTCTAAGCAATTATTGGTGCTATGTTGCAAAGAAGTCACCGTGGAAACGTTTTAAATTTTTAATATAACACAAGTTTCTACCCGCTTTACTAAACCCAGAAACATTATTAAATATTGTGTGAACTAATGTACTATTGTTTCAAAAAAATTGAAGTAAAGCCCCGATGAATTTTTTTTAGGGGCCTAAGTACTCAAGGTGCATTCCATTGTGTTGACCACGGCACCCCGTCAAATTTGACTAATCGGGTGCCTTGGGTATTTTAGCCGCGAAAAAGAAAAATTATTAGGACTTTAGCTCAAAAGAAACATTAAGTACTATAGCCGGAGATTATCCTATAAAATATTACAAAATTAAGAATTAAGGTTTATTTGAAATATTCTATGAAGACCTCGAGATTTTTCGAGTGATACCTACCATCGAATAAAAATCGGAGCACGTTGCCAGAAGATTGCAAATTGTAGATATGTGATTTAAAACTTTCACTCTTAGTTGTCGTTTTATTTTAAAATTATAAAGAAATTGTACATTGTAACAGTGGCGGATCCACGGCCAACGGTAGGGTGACCGTGGCCCCCCCTTGGTTTTCCGATATTAGTAGAGTTCGACTTTCCGAGCCGTTTTGGCGATCCTATTATATCACAAACTCACCCTTTCGGCCCCCCCTCTATTTTTTAGCATTTTTCATAAGCTTAATCTTTATTTCTTCGTATCCACCATTGACGTCGGCTCTGTAACTCCGACGAAGGACGAAGCTTCAAATAATAGTTTCAGTGTTGTCTCGTCACAAAGAGGAAGCTTAAGGATTATAACATTATATTACCATTTTACCCTAGATTTTTGTTGTTATTACAAAAGGCATGGCAACTTTTTAATGATGGTTTTCAAATTTACAACATTGCCCTTGTATTTTGAGGTCATTACACAAAAAAATTTTAATAAAACTTGTTTAATATATTATGATTCATATAATTATGTAATCTAAGATTTACGATATTAAAAATCATCAATGTCTTAATGATTTTTTTTATATTCACTAATACATTTAATGATAAGTAATATTCACAGATACATTTAATATAATATTTTATGTTTATAGTGATAAGTAATATTAAATTAAAAAAATCTATAAAATTATTGTTAAATTCGTGAAATAAAATTTTCGGAATGAAAAGTAATTTATTTGTATATATACATATAAAAAGCTAGAAAGCCACGATAATAACAGATGTATAATGTAATATAAAAAAAATCGTATATCTATATATTATTAAAAAAAATTCGGCCCCCCTTATCCGAAAATCCTGGATCCGCCACTGCATTGTAATTCTCTAAAATATACTGCATTAAAATTACACAAGAATCATTAAAACTCCATAAATATTCATATAAACTTTAGAATTGTATTTTTTTTATTATTAAATTTATTTATAAAAAAAATTATATGTCTCACTATTATTTTTTAATACTGTTATTGTCACGAAAATATTTACTGTTTACGGACAGACGGTACTATTGGGCGGGACCGACACAACCGCGGTGACCCTGGAGTGGGCGATGGCCAATCTGCTGAACCACCCGAGCGCGCTTGCCAAGGCCAGAGCCGAGATCGAAACCCGAGTCGGCGATCACCGGTTGGTGGAAGAATCAGACCTCCCCAATCTCCCATACCTCCAATGCATCATCAAGGAGAGCCTCCGCCTGTACCCCACCGCGCCCCTCCTCCTCCCCCACTGCGCCTCCGCCGACTGCCACATCGCCGGCTTCCACGTACCACGTGACGCCATCGTGTTGTTCAATGCGTGGGCCATCCACAGGGACCCCGAGGTGTGGGCCCGCGCTGAGGCGTTCGAGCCCGAGCGGTTCGGAGAGGATGGCAGCGGAGAGGGTCGGGGGCTGATGGCGTTTGGGCTGGGGCGGCGAGCGTGCCCGGGAATGGGGCTGGCGCAGCGGGTGGTGGGGGTGACGCTGGGGTCGCTGGTGCAGTGCTTCGAGTGGGAGAGGGTAGCCGGGGAGGAGGAGGCGGTGGACATGCGTGAGGGGAGAGGCTCCACCATGCCTAAAGTGGTGCCCTTGGAGGCACGGTGGAAGCCGCGCCCTATCGTCGCCGCACTGCTCTCTTGATCATTGGTTATTCGTGATAAAATACTAATATTTTTCTCTTCTGTATAGAAGATGTACTTGTTGTGGTATCATATCGAGAGAAAAGTATTAGTATTTTTTCCGATTAAAACAAAAAAATGTATATTTAACGTTGATTTTTCAAACATTTTTAATATTTATGCCACTAATATATTAAAAAAAAAAACTTGAATAATTTGATAAGTTGTCGTCGCACTTCACAGCCATAGTTCCTGGGTAAAAATAAAATATTGAGTAATGGGTAGAAACTCAGATACTTTGACATCAAATTATACAAAGATAGTTTTCACTTATATTTCAATTGTGGCTATGTCTTAATATAGTGTATAAATATCCGAGTACAGACAAATCAAATTACTTGAAAAGAATGAAGAAATGACAAAAAAAAAAAAAAAAAAAAAAAAAAAAAGAAAAGAAGAAGCAAGTTTAACATGCACATGAGCCTCCTCTTTGTTCTGCTTCTGAGACGGTTTCGGAGATTCCTTGGAAGTAACTGCACCATTTCATCACAAAGTACTAGAACAATCATATAATATTTTTGACATTATTCCAATCACATTTTTATATTCAAAGTTACTGAAGGATTTCATATAATTGTATGGAAAACTAATGATACATTTATCCTCAATGTGATGCTAAAGAATGTCGGGTTTGGAACACACGAAACGTTCAATCTTTATGCATTATAGATACGAAACTCCGAGAATATTATTAAACCATCACGAACATAGTCTTACTTAACGCCTCGTAATCATAGCCTATGAGTCTTCCTTTTTTCGACGGTTTTCCCTCTTGATCTCTCCGATATAATACTCTCTGATCTTTCTTTCGTTTCGCTCACGAGGGTTATCGTGTTGTGTATATCGCTCCTAAGCCTCCATATTACAATAATGCCCTTTCCTTAACCGTTTATAACGACTTCTAATCCTAGCTAAGCAGAAGACTCTAATGACACTATGTTTAGCAGAGAAGAAGAAGAATGGAAAGAGCATACATGTCTTGCTGATGATGCTCGTTCGCTAACGCAACATTTGCAGCGCATAGGAATGCTTCCTCGATGTTATCATTCTCCTTTGCCGACGTCTCAAGGTACGGTATATTTCCCTTCGAAGCGCACCACTCCAAGGCTCGTTTGCTGGAGATCTGCACACACGAGAACTGCCTCTAAGAATATACACATACAAATATTTGAAGCGATTCGGAACGTGTTTTGTGTTGAATCTTCACCATTCTGCTGTGGCCACCGTCTACGTCGAGCTTGTTTCCGAGCAGAACGAAAGGAAAGAACTGCGGAGCCGTAGGGTCTGCCTGGAAACGGAATACAGTAAATGAAGACGTCGTCGGTTACGCAACATAAAATTATTCATAACTGTTTGGTGAGCTGGATCAAAGTTTACCTGTTTGAGAAACTCTTCATGCCAGTTTTGCAGCGTCTCGAACGACCTGGCGACGTTCACATCGTACACGAGAACACAACAATCCGCACCTCTATAAAACGCAGAGCTGAGGCTTTGGAACCGTTCTTGCCCCGCCGTGTCCCAAATCTACCCCCAAGTAGCGAAGAAAAAGAAATAGATTTTGCATTATTTTACAGAATATTTTTTTAATGAATTCTTGAGTATTCTTCTTGACTCACTTGCAAAGTCACCAATTTGTCATCAATTTGCACTTCTTTTGTCATGAAATCAGCCCCTATTGTAGGCTTAAACTGCAGATTGAACTTCTTATACACATATCTGAAAAATCAGTTAATGATACAAAGTAATGGTTCTTAACACAATTATTTACTATTAGATTTTAATAGTATATATATTTGTACTAAGGATTTTATTTTTATTTTTTGTGACAATCATTTGTACTTTATAAAATAACAACCAAAAGTACCAGATTATGTGCCAAAATGATAGACATGGCACATACCATGAATATCATCATCATCATCTTACACACATGTTTTGACATCATCACTAATATAAATCTTTTTATTAAAGCAACGCAAAGGATACTGATTCATCAAGGAAGTTTTTCCTACCCTGAAGATCAAGGAACAAGACGATGCTCATAATATTATTCAATTGAATTCAAAACAAAACATAAGAAAGTAATGCGTACCCGCTATCTCCGAGGACGATGACCTTAAGAAGAGTTCTTTTTCTCATGGAAATGTCCATGGCAGATCAAAAACAAGCTACTTTCTTTCTTTCTTTCTTTGCAAACAAAAACTGAATTCTAGAAGAAGAAGAAGAAAAAGAAAGTGTTGGGCAATTTAAAAGATGTGTGTGTGCTCGTGGGATTTCAACTGTAATATAGTTTTGAGCTTTTTAATTGATTGTTAATAAATGATGGGAAGCTCAAGCATGTGAACTCCTCTGCCAACCAGAACCGACTTTACCCGCCAGCTTAGCTATTTATTTAAATATATCATAAGTTAATGTTAATCACATTAAAGCAAAATTCTATAAAGTATATTCATTGACCATCATTTTCTCATATGCTCGTCGTGTCGTGCCTGCCTTCATCTTTATTTTATTTTACTTGACAGATTAAGACACTTCTATTTCATTTTCAACTTTATTTCACGGATTTTTTTTTATTTTTTTTTTATGTTTGTAAAGTGTTAAGGGAATTTTTTTCTTCAAGAAAACCATAAATATGATATTTTGATCATAGCTTATTGATAATGATATTTGTTGGTTGGTTATAGCTTATTATAGTGTCGTTTTTAGCACTTCCAGGATTGATTTTATTGGTATATATGTTGTGAGCATGGAATGTTATATTATTATTATAATAATATTTTCTAATTAGGAGATCTATGTCAAATCAGAAGAACGTGCTAATTGCAATTTATCAAGTTGGATTATTCTGTGTATCGATCGATTTGCATCAACTTTTTTTTTTTACCAGGCAAATCGGTGATCCGCAATTTACGATCATTGGATAACTTGATTGAGTTAAGATGTTTATAGAAATAAATGGGTTGAATTGGCGCTACGTCAATCAAGAGATATTTACAAAAAATAAAAAAAAAATATACAAAGTTAGGTCAACGAAAGCTACTTGAAAAATTAATTAATTTTGTTTGGCCTAGTATTAATATGTCTGTTCAAAAGGTTCTGAATTCAAACCCTATTTATACATGTAAATTTTGTGTCACTTGTTTTTAATATATTAATATCTAGCATTTTAAGAGCGCATTGAAACTTTGATTAATAGAGTCACCCTCTTTAAAAAAGATATGTCAATTTCATAGGCGGAAGCACTTGTAGTGCTAAGGGGACTATAGCCCCCCTTAAATTTCTATTTTTGCACTTTTTAACCCTTGAAATTTATGTTTTTGTATTTTTTTTAGTGTTAAATTTATTAAAACTACAAATTAGCCCCTCCTTTCCAAAAAAAATTTAAACCAGCCCCCTCTATGATTAAATCCTAGTTCCGCCACTGGTCAATTTTATATTTAGTAAAAAAAAGTGTTTTAAGTTAGAAAATTATGGGATGGTTATTTTCTATCCCTCGTCTTGTTAACGTCGTTCAAAAACTCAAAATTTCAGTTTAAAACCATCAAATTAAACTTAGATCCAATGTTTCAAAAACTGCATCTGGATTAAAAACAAACGTGGGTTCCGAGTTTAGGATTATTCGGGAAACCAAAACCCAAATTATATAAGCTACTCAAACCGAACTTTTTAAAATATTTTTGTCTCGAATTTTCTCTCTTTTCTAATGAAAATTTCTCGCAATCTATTGAGTTTGAAATTACACTGTCTTAACACTTGACTAAGCTAATCAATTAAACAAATTCCATGACATGAGATTATGTTTTTTTCTTCAAAATCCCGTTAAGATTTAATATGAAAAAATGTACTAAAAATTGGAATAGCATCATATCTATAAGAGAATTAGAATTATATAAAAACTAAAGAAGTAAATCTACTCGAAAAATACGTGAGAGTAACAAATCTATCTTATTAGTTTTTTTTTTTTTCTTTTTTTCATGCACATACATCCCCACAAGTGGATTAAATCTAGTTAAGCATTTTTATTTTTTATTTTTTGAGGGGTGGTTCCTACTTCCTAGAGAACAATTCTGGGTGAGAGAAGTGCTCTGAATAGTGCAACTTGCATTTTTATAAGTACAAAAAAAATTGGCAATAAATATCAGGAAATTATATGCAACAAATTCCTTTAAGTGGGAGAAATTGATGCTGCTCTTCATCAACTATAAACTCAATGTCATATAATCAAAGTCGGACTTTGTCGTCAGTGGTTAATTCCACAATGTTGAAGCCGCTTCGGACGCAGTTTAACACATCGATACTTGGCAAATCAAAATAACCTCTTTACAATTTAAGCTATTAAAGAAAAATCATCCCAATTCACATTGATTTACAGTTGGGAGATTTCTGACAAACCTTGTGCATTTAGGGTTCTGCAGAGACGGCGGCGGCTGGTGGGGATGGTTCGGTGCCGTAGTTCCAGAGATGTTTCAGTTCGCCTCTTATAAGACCCAAAACAACAATCAAACCTGAAACAAAGGAAGAAGATATAAGAATTTCGATAAAATTTTAATAATACTAAACCATTGATATCTACATATTTGCGAAATCATTACCTAATGTGCAAGGAACGAGATAGAGGAGAGCGGGTTGACCATGTCCATTCATCAAGTACAGTCCGAGGTACGTTAGGAACAACCCTGTAAAAGCAAACAATTATTAGTAACGAGAATTGACACCGAGGTTTACATTCTTCTTAATTATTTGATTTACTGATAGCAAAAAAAAACTTCGCATGTAAATAGACAGCAGTATATTATCCAATCTTTGAAAGGCGATATTTATATTCGATTTTTTCTTCTTTCCTTGTGAAAATTTGTAAAGAAGACAAAAGTATTGCCATGGAGCTTACCAAATCCATAGCCAATGACCAACCAAAGAAAATATCCGCTTGTAACGCCTCTTTTGGTTGCTTTGTCATAACTGAGATAACAAAATAGTTAGATTTCAAAAAATCCAGCTATCGAACACGTAGTCTAAATATCATTTGCTCTTAATAGAACATGCAGTCTAAATATCTTAATAAGATGGGTATTTCAGCAGATTACTATAACTTTAAATCCAATTGGGAAGGAGGATCAACACGGCGCAGTTTGTACTTTACGACTACCCTAGATTGGATCATAAAAACTAACAATAATATGTAAAGCACGGAATAACGAGTAAGGACAAAGTAAGAACCGGAAAGCAAAGGAAACAAGCAAGCCGGGGAAGAGAATGTCGCCAAAGCCAATCATATCGTAACCCCCCCATGGATCAAATACGCGGGGGATTCTCAAAAGCATGGGAATGGATTCTCCACCGCTGTTATCGCCTCGAGCAACCTAAAATGAGTTCAATGGAAATGTTAGAAAGTAACCGATTAATTAAATCGATACCAATCAAGAGGGCATGGGCGATTCTACAAGTTCACACAATGCCACTGTTTCTCAACACCAGCTCAAACACGATGAGAGCAATAAAACAAGGAACAATTGCAAAAACATTAATCGGGAATACATCCTGATTGGATGGAGTGTAGTGCTTAGAGCGACCAAATGAATCATGCCTAGTCAGATATTTGAGATTCATCACTTTCTCAAATATTCTTCACAAGACAGTTGACCGAGAAACCATTTCCGTCAAATTTTGTTTTCTCCACATGAAAAGAGCGGGTATATTACTGCACAATATTTATCAATAATTATAGTCTACAGGACTATTCTCCTTAAATATTTTGTAGTACAATAACCCACTTGTCAAAACAATTATATAGTATGTTTTATCTAAGCTCTTGGGGGGTTGATAAGATATAAATGATAAATATTAAATAAATGTCACTAGAGAAACAATCTTCCCTTTGAAATGTCTAATAAACATCACAAAAGAAACATTACCAATTTGAATTGAAACATTGAAAAAGTACAGTATAAGTTGATATAGAACCATACCGCAATCATAACACTTTCATGGAATATCACTGGTGATATGAATACCCAGAAGATGTCGTAAACGAACGCGCAGCAAAGTAGTACAGTAGCAACCTGATGTTGTATGACTATTAGAATCAGGTGAAACATGAGCTGTTTAATGCAAGATCAAATAAACCAGTACCTTAATATTAGGCAAGCGAGCAATTTGCAATACGGTGATCATCAAACATATGCCCTGACATAGAAATACGACAGACAAAATGGTTCCAAAGTGTTAAGAAACAACAACACAGCATAGAACCAATAAACCTCGTGTCAGAGAAAAACAGTGAATCGCAGAGGAAAAAAACAAATTAAATATCAGCTGAGAAGAAAAGCAAATCCATTAATCCACTTATTTCTTAGAGATATCATCTCAGAATGTGTGCACAACTATCACAGGTAACATGACTGACGGCCACCCGTACGAGATGTTATGACTTAGTGGGTTGAATCAATATACAATTATGATCACTATATTACATATCCAAGACCCTAGATCACATATCCAAGAAAACGTAACAAAGAAGGAATCGTAATAATGGACCGAACAAGGGCTGAGCTTCCAAGAAGGAGATTTTTCGATGCTTTCCTTACTTTTAAACTTTTTCAATTATGTTATTAGACTTTTTAATTTCAGAAAGTAATTAATTTTATTAGTCTTTTTCTTTTGTTAAGAAAAAGCCTCAAGAAAAGGGTTATAAATTGATTGCTTATTTGATGGCCACACTCATCTAAAGAAATCATCTCTCAACCAAATTAATCTAATCTTTTTCAAAGTTAAGGGGATTTGGGTTGTGTGAAAGACCAAGTATTCTCTTAGACCTCTTCCTCTGTTAACAAGGCTCCTATTACAAGATCGTGAACTAAGGCTGTATTACAATCTTATCGAAGAAAGTTAAAAAAAAAATCCCCGGTAAATTAGGCAGAGATGGCCCTTTCTTCTTAACACCTTGACCTAAAACAAAAGCGGATAAATGAAACTTACAAGAACATCTTGGCCAACCCACGAATAAGAAGCCCGCCTATTTGCAGCCCAGAAAATTGCGAATGCTGCACAGAAAAACAATGCAACAAGCGAAAAAACAGACACTTCCCCGAATAAAGGTACACTCACTGACTTCTTCCCACAACTCTTGCATTTGCTGCATCAGAAACAGTAGAAAACAATTTTGTTTATATCATTAAAAACAATATTGCACATCATCATTCGGAGCGAAAAATAAATAAAAGAAAAGAACATGTACCTTGAAACCAGACTCACTATACAATTATGCATCCCCTGGGGCCAAAGTCAAATTAATAAGCATGTGTAGTTGAACTTCAATACAGAATCTTTTTAGCATTTTACGTCAAGCTTCCTTAACATCAACAGTGTGGACTAAACAAATATTTTTGTCATCCAATTATCACATTTACCTCAACACCGCCGATGCAGAAAAGTACAATCAGTACCCAGATGAACCAAGATGACATGAAAAAGTACAGCAGCATCAGAAAACTGGATGCCACTATTACAAAAACGACAGCGCCCTTTGCACTAATATCAAGAATTTCTTTCTCTGGCTCATCTTTGACTCTTTCAGATTCCTACAGTTAAAAATAGGAAAATATATTATAACCGCAGATGCATATTATTTGGGAAAAAAAAAAATCTATATATGGACACTAAACCTGAACCTTAGGAGAGAGCTCGTTGTATCGGTCATCTGTGCGCTCAGTAGCAGTGAGTTCCGACCAAAGTGAAGCACAGACAAGTGTTCCAATAGCCATTATCCATAAAAATATCACAGAGAAGTCCACAATTGGTCGCTTTGGAGAATACAAAAGAAGCTCCACTGCATTAGGGAATTAAAATTCATTCAGTCAAAAACCATTTAATAATTGAAAAATTACTTATTGATATAGACTTATAAAAATCAGCAGGCAAAAAGAATTCTATCACATCCTGAAGCTATCATTACTTGCAAACCGAAAGTCTGCAAGGATCCTTTTACAACTATAAGCTAATTCATGAATTAAGGCCAAAAATATTTTTTCATTTCCTCACAGAGAAACAGCATCAACAAAACAAAAAAAAAAAACATTTCAAGACTCTGAAATCCTTGACCAGGAAGCTCCACTGTATTTATGGACAATCTAGTCCATACACAAGATGTATTTATGTCATTTCAAATCCTTCTGCATTATAATTTAACCATCCTTATCATATATGACCCACTAAGTCGGAAAAGATATTTTCACTAATGGAATTTTATTTCAAAATTGGGTTTCTGTGGTACCACCGAGATCCCCTGTACATATTATGACTTTCAATAGACTCTTAAGTGTAGCTAACCTTTCTTTCCACTTGCCATAGATTTGTTAAGAGCTTCTCCCGCAGACTTGGGAATCATCACAACAGGAATCGTAATATTTACAACAGTGCCATTGTCAGAACAAACCATCTTGTAAAGATCTGAAATCAATGATTAATTCGGCAATATTAAGCGTTGTTTAATATATTATAAGGAAAAGGAAATCACAATCAATAATGTTTGTTAGAATATAAAACTATTATTGGCACCACACACCTCCTATTAGAGCTACAAATCTTGAGTTTGAACTTTTGCAGTTTCATTCTTTAATTCATTTACACAATTGACCACTTGTAAGGCCTTAAGACTCTTCCGGGTTTCTAAAAGTTCCCCTTGTTCGGCCTACATGTGAGGGGACGAATAAGAGATATAAAACTACAGTGCATAAATTAGCTTAAGCCTGGTTAAAAAGGAGCACATGTTTCCAATTTTCTTTTCATTTACAAAAAAAATTACAGATGGTGGATTTCAAATACCGCTCTATATTCAAGATGAAACAATCTCCTACAGTTTAAGCTTATATTCACCTAAACTTATCTCAGAAATTATGATCGATCGTACATAAATTTGGCCTACCCCTTTGGTGACTCAAATCCAAGACCTCTAAAGTCTTAGTTGGTGCTCTTTGCCACTAGACCAAGCACACCTTGTCATTTAATTCGCTAAAATATCACTCATTCATAATGTCATATATTAAAACATTTCATGTACGAACTGAAGCCTTCATAATCGTAGTTGAGACATGCGTGTGACACCTGTGTGTTCTTTACAGAAAGAAGAGAGCAGATTAAAGAATGAAACCTTCTTTGTCATTTATCACCAATAGTGCAGCAGCACCCGCAGCCTGTGCGACCTCTGCCTTTTTTGTGAAATCACAGTCACCACGTTCTGACAAAGCAATATAGCCAGATAACTGCACGCAAAAAAGAAGATTAATAGATATATTTCATTATGTATTTAGGTACTCTAAATAAGTAAGAGTATTTTACCGTAAATATGGGATTAGGATTTCTAATCATATATACAGGCTCCTAATCTATGTCCTATCTAAGGAGCTCACTTTGATCGTTAGCCTTCAGGTTTGATTAGTTGGAAATTCGTACTGAACATCATTTGGAGAGTTTTCCAGTCTCACTCTAGAATTAGATATCGGCATTTTGTTTATTAATAAAGTGTTCTTGTTTTTCTTTGATTATCCATCAAATTTCCGATTGAATATTACTGGGAGAGTTTACGGTCTAACTCTCGAACCAGAGACCGTTTTGTTCATTAATACAGTGTTCTTGTTTCTCGTGAATTTATATTCTGGGTCCATCAAAGATATCTACCAGCAAAAATTTAAATTAGTACTTTTTTCTAGCCATATGAGACCTCAAGGATTTCTAGACTGAAAACTAGACGAGCATTATTTTCAACTGCAGTGGTTTATAGTAGGCTCTCGATACCACTGACGTAAATAGGAAATCGAAATTATAGAATAGTGCGCTTATGAGTTACACAGCTCATGGAAAATCAAATAGAAATGCAACAAATGGATCGGGAAACACCTTCAACGAAGAAGTGGAACAGCCGTTCAAGGGGTCGGAGAAAATAGCTGGTAATCTGAGATCTTTGTTAGCATCAGGTGGCAATAAAGCCCCGAATCTTGCATTGACCCCAACGACACTTTCACCTTTGGCACCATCGACCCACGCTGTAACCTTGACCTATAGCAATGGCCAAACGAATTGATTTTCCGTATTTGTATTGAAGCCGACAGGCAGATCTATAATGAATGCAACAGGAGCAAAAACATATAACATGCAAATGAATCACACATTGTATATAAAGAAAGAAGCTACTTAAGAGGAAGGAGCAAAGCAATGACTAGATATACTATTTATTTTACCAAATTTCAAGAAGAGTAAATGTTGAAGATTTTTTATGTCACACACTAACAACCCATGATCTTCTATAATCCTACTATTCAATTCCTTTTATTTCCCACTCCATGTACTTTAGCCTCATCTAAATAAGACGCAAAAGTAGAGGAAACCAAAACATTTAAATTTAAATTTAAACAAAATTGTGCATATCATACACATGGAAAAAGTTATTAGAACGACGGAACGAGTACACTTTTATCTTAAAATATAGGTTGTCAACATTTTATATCTCAACATTCATAAGAACATATGAGAAAGTACCAAAGTTAATCCTCATTCCTACATATAGTGTTGCATTGCACTAAATACATATCTCTAGCTTGATGTACTAATTGAAACCTAAATCATGGATTGAAAATAACAAAACCCATATATAGATTTTCGATTTTGATTCAAATCCCAAAGCAACACCAGAATCAAACCTGATCATTACAGACAGGTTGCTTAGGGATTCTAAAACCCCTAAACGATTAAACAATGAACCCAATAAACCTTTTCGATCAAATTAAGCCTAAATAATTCATCCAGTTTCCGAAAAGCCTCAATCCAACAGCGAAATCGGACACAGACATCACCAGAATCAAATTGAAACCGTTAAGAAACAGACTCCGATCGAATCCATCAGAAAAATGTTGAAAATTTACCAGATTGAAAGGGTTGTCGCAGGAAGGGGACTTGGGAGAGTCGTCGTCGTCGAGCGTGACATCGCTCCCGGCGGCGATAGAGAGAGAGAAGAGAGAGAAAAGAAGGAGAGCTCGGAGGAAGAGAGTACGAGGATGAGACGCCATTGTTGGACAGAAGCGAGAACTCCACGACCGCGTAGCTCCGAGAGAGAGAGAAGGAAGGCAATAATGCAGATGGATTTCACAAATCACATTATTAACGACCAATTTATGTATATTAGCGGCACAAGTACGAACTTTTTTTATAAAAAGAATAACGTTAAGATTGTATTTTCTTTTCGTCGGATAAATTTTTTTTTTATACAATTCAAAAAGAAAAAAAAAATGCTAAATTTTATAAGAGTAGTAGTTATCTTATAAAAACAACATAATACTCTAATTTATTTATTTTGTTAATTTTCACTGCTCAATTTTTTGTATTTTTATTCCAACGTGGACTTTAATATTTGTAGTTAAGTCCAAATTAGTATAAAAAGATTTTTTTTTTTTATACCCTCTATTTTCAGTAAAACTATATTTACTATTTTCAAAAAGGGTTAATGACAACGAAAATACCTAAAGTTTGGTCAAAGAACCCCTCGTGTACTCAAAGTTTAAAAGTGGTGGCAAAAGTACACTAAGTCGCATTTGGGGAGTTGACAACTTCATTCTCGTAACACTGTTAACTTACCCGTTAACTTTGGCCACGTGGACAAACGTGGGTTGCTGACATAACGATTTTTGTCACGTGGACGAGTCGACTTCAGCCTTGTTTACGATAAAACAACGAATTAAACACCTAATTAATACTATTTAATACAACTAATTGAACCCCTAATGATTACACTTAACAAAACAGATTTGTCCACGTGGCCAGAGTTAACGGGTAAGTTAACGGCGTTACGAGAATGGAGTGGTCAACTCCCCAAAAGTGATTTTGGGTATTTTTGCCACCACTTTTAAACTTTAGGTACACGAGAGATTCTTTGATCAAATTTAAGATATTTTCGCCGTGTTTAACCCTTTTCAAAAATGGCCTCCAAGTATTGAAACCATCTTTCAATGCCCGGACCCCATAACCCAATTTCGAATATTGAAAATTAAGGAGCTGAATTAATTCCAAAATCCGAGTCTCAAAAACTCTAACCATAAGAAAATCCAACAAGAATTTCAAAAAAGCGCAAAATAATAATAATAATTAGTTCGACAAAATATAGACTAATTTTGAAAAAAGGCAAAATCGATGCAAGTGCAAGATTATTATACATAACCATAAAATTCTTTTTTTTCTTTCAAAAATTTAAGTTAAGTTATATATTGTAACCTATCAACACAAATAAAATACTTAATTTTTTTAGAGTTGATGAACGAAATGTCCATTTTGTGTCAAATATTTTTAAAAATTATTCATTGTGTATATTTTTTACTCTCACAATGAGTAGTTTTTAAAAAGGTTTGACATAAAATGGACATTTGGTACCATTTTCATTTTTTATATGTATAATACGATCCGAATATGGAAACCATAATTCAGTTATTTTATGATTCCGGGTATTTATACGGCTCACGGGTTTTTTATTTCTTTCTTCGAGCTCCAATTTTGCCCCCAAAAAAAAGGGTGCCGGAACGAAAATTGAATAAATATATTGCACAAAATTATACATGAATCTTTTCATCCAAATAAAAATAATATATTATTTAAAATAGTAAAAATATTAATCTAAAGTGAACAAAATCTTTCTACGGAGGAAAATACATAAAAGTGGGAGAAGAAGTGTAAGAAATTTATTACGAATCTTTGGCTGTTTGTTGTCTTCAAATACACTTGTTTTGGATAAAGCTATATTCAACGATTCCTAAAATTAATGAATGTATCGACTCGATCGCAAGAAACGTATTAAATTTGGAGGAGTAAAACACGATTTCTATTAATACAATTAGTAAATCACAATACTAAGTTAGTCATTATTTACTAAACTGTTTATATTAGTAAAGCTATAGTCATCACTCCTACAACAACATTATTTATTTATTTATTTATGTTAAAAAAGGATAACAGCCACAAAAATACTTAATTTCATCTGAAATTGCACTTAAATTCAAAGATTGACGATAAAAAATACCTTACGTAAAGAAAACGTAGTAAAACGCTTTTAAACACCACGTGACATGTCGAAGTCACAAGGCATGCTACATTTGGGTGAAATTAAGCCTCTAAATGTCCCAACCGGGTTAAACCCGGATTTATATAAAAAAAAAAAGACAAAACCCGGATACCGAAATATCCGGATCCGGTTTTTTCGGATCCGGATATTTCGGTATCCGGGTTTTACACAACCCGGATATAGAAATATCCGGGTTCTTAAAAAATAAATAATAAAGAGCCGTTGGTAGTTTATAGGGACTGCGGCAAAAGTACCTGACACGCGTCAGAAAATTGTACCGTTGGAATCCAACGGAAATATTTGCCTCGAAGTCCTCAAATAGATCCGTTGGGGATTTATTACACCACTTTACTCGAATTCCTACACATTTTTCCCTATAAATACACCATTTCACTCCCATTTTTTTCACACAACTTCTTCTCTTCATCTCTAATTCTCTCAAACTCTCTCAAGCTCTCATATTTCCGAATTTAGTCTATAGTTTAGCTACTTTATAATTATATAAATACTCTCTATTTTTAGTTTAATATATTGTTTAGGTATTTTAGTTGTTATTAATTTAGTTTATTTAGTTGTTATTATTAGTATTTTAGTTTATTATTAGTTATTTGTTGTTATTATTATTAGTGTTATTTAGTTTAATCTAGTTTTATTAATCGTTCTTATTAGTTTAATTTGTCGTTAATATGTCGAGTGGCAACAACCGTTCTCGAGGACGTCCCGATGTCCAAGGAAAAGGACGGTCCACTATTCCGTCGCCGCGGTCGATTAATAGCGGGACGGCTTTTAGTCAACATAACTATAATGTCGGAGTTATGAATCAACACAATGTTCCCGGTTCTTCTAGCCAACCGTTACCGGTTCATGGTCAATATGGTACCGGTGGCGTCGGGCCGAACCAACAATTATTATTTTCTCAAGGTAACGTCGGTGCTTTTACTAACTTACTTAATTATCAAGGTCCCTATATTCCGGAATGGCAAAGCCTTAGCAACGAGGAACAATACCAAGCACAACAAGTCCAACAACATCGTCAACAACAATATGTTTCCCCCGACGACGCCGAGGTACGTTTAATTTAAGTAGTTAATTAATTAAATAATTGTTTTATTATATTTGAAATTGTTAGATAAAGAAATTGTTTTCAATAATTAAATAAATTAATCGCTAAATATTAATTTGTAAGTGTTGTTGTCACATCACTTGAAAGTCTTAGTATGCTCTGTGGTTGCGGTTCCGACTGATCTTCCACATCAGAAACGAATTTCTTGAGATTTTTTGTTAGTTAATAATCATTTAATCATATTAGTTTAATTTTTTTAATTAGTTAATAATCATTTAATCATACTAGTTTAATAATCATATTAGTTTAATTTGTTAGTTAATTAATCATTTAATCTTTTAAATAATCAATTTATCATATTAGTTTAATTAAACTTTAAATAGTTACTTAAATAAGTTTAAAAAAATTAAAAATGGTATTTTTATGTGTGGTGATAATTATAAAGTTTTTACGGATTATGGTGTCTTAGAAAGATTGGTTTTTAAATAAGGTTTGCTTTGCAATCTCCTCCAAGCTAGCCTGGGAACCTCGGGGAGTTCTGTCTAGAAAAGCTTGGGCCTAAAGCGAGATCATAGCATCCTTTCCAGTCGATCGTGGAACCTCGGGGAGTTCCGTCTAAAAGAGCTTGATAATTATTTCCACACATAAGAAATACCATTTTTAATTTTGTTAACTTTTTTATTTAACTATATGAAATTTAATTAAATTAACATGATTGATATTAAAATGATTAATATTAAAATTTAATAATTGTAATATTCCTTTGTAATATTTAAATTAATATTAAACTCTTGTAATATTCCTTGGTTTTTTCAGGAAACGAGGTCGAGGAACCAATCCAACGACCCCGATGATGAGTATGATGGTCATGGTGGTGGTGATGATGAGAACGATGATACGGAGGACCCGAACTACGTTCAAGGCCAAGGCGAGGAGGAGGAAGTTGACGAAGTTCTACCAACGCCGCCACCAGCTAGACGTGGACATGGACGTGGACGTGCCCAACAACCCTTAGTTCCGGGTGAGCACGGTCGGCCTCCCCATTCGCCGGCGAGGAAGCGAAAGAAATTAACGGGAGCGGTTTGGCAGCACGACTTCATACCCGACTACAGATACAACTACGAAACCGGCTTGGAAGATAGGTGGGGGATTTGCCGACACTACAGTGAGGAATTTCCGGCCCACCCGAAGAACCACGGCAACACTCGCCTAGAAAACCACGTCAAGACATGCTTGAAGAAAAAGCGGGCGGACGAGGTAAGTCGCTTACCCAATGATGTATATAGAATGTATATTGCTCAGTGGACTATACGCGATGGTTTGCCTATATCGGCGCCCGAGGGAGAAGGTTTTAACGAAATGATGATGAAAGTGGCACCGATAAACTATAGGGAAATCTCGTATTATATAAACCACGAGACAATTCTCAAATTTTATAACCAGCAAATGGCCGCTTTACAAGAAATGTTCCAACAATCTTCTTACAAAGTGTCTTTAACGTCGGATTGTTGGAAAGGCCATGCTAATGATGATTATATTACGGTCGTAGCTCATTTTATTAACGATAATTGGAAGATGGAAAAGCGTATCATAGGTTTTAAGCCGATGAGGGTTAGGCACACATCAGTAAACCTAGCCGATGCTATACTAGAAGTTTTGTCGGATTGGAACCTTAAGGATAGAGTAGTTTCCATTACGTTAGATAACGCTAGTGCCCATGCCAATGCCGTAGAAATAATGAAGGAAAGTTTGACCAATTTTAGGGACGATTGTTTTCATCAAAGGTGTGCATGTCATATTATAAACTTGATAGTTCAATCCGGTCTTCGCGTTATTTCCGATAGTATCGCCAAAATTAGGAACATTATTTTGTATATACGAGCATCTACTATGCGTACCGTTTCTTGGGAAGATTATTGCAGGGCTCACGGTTACCAGGTAAGAACGTTTCAACCGGATATGCCGATCCGCTGGAACTCGACCTACATGATGTTGGATGTTGTCATACCATACAAGGAGCTTCTTACGAACTGGATCAACAGCCCCGAGCACGACGACCGCGAAGACATCACTCCGGACGATTGGCTAACCGCCATCCAATTCCAGGCTTTTCTACACCTTTTTAATCAAATTACTATTGATTTATCTCATGTTTACTCACCCACGTCTCAGAGAGCTTTGCCCGCTATTTTCGATATACTTTGTCATTTTGAAACCGCAAAACGTAATAGTTTATTTACCGATGTACTAACCCCGATGATTGCAAAGTTCGAGTATTATTGGAGTCCTGACAAGCTCCCATTTCTATATTGCGCCGCTGTAATCGTGGATCCGACACTTAAGCTTTCCAAACTGCAGGATGTCTTAACTGCCATGCAAGAAATCACGGGGGAGCCCCTATATGACGCACAATTACTTCGATGCGGATCAGAAGATGAAGGCCCTTTACCAAGAGTACGAGCAAAAATATAACGACTTGGAAGATCAGATGGAGGAAACGAATCAACAACAACAACAAACTCAGGTAATTTTTTTAACTTTATTTCTTAAGATTAATTATTTTAATTTCCTAAAATTACTCTAATAAACGTTAATATTTTTTGTTCAATATAGGGCGGACGCGGGGCCGGTGGTTCACCATACGTGTACAATCACTGTTTATTCTACAACCTTACGGCTATTGGGCGCGGCAATACGTCGACTTCTTCACCGGGTTCACAAGGAAGTGGTGCTTCGGGATCTCGAGTTCTTGGTCGACGTCGACGGCGCAACACCATCGACGAGTACGCCCGATTTTGCAACCTTCCTCCGACACCGTGCCCTAACGAAGGCCTCGACATTCTTCAATGGTGGCACGCAAACCGATCGGAGTATCCGGTTTTATCCTTGTTGGCTCGTGACATTCTCACAATCCCGGTCTCAACGGTGTCATCGAAGGCGGCATTCTCAATGGCCGGAAGGATGTTAGAGCCTCGCCGCAAGTCTACGAGGTCATTGATGGTCGAGATCCTTATGCTTTCGAGAGATTGGATTATGGCCAACAAGCGACAACAAGAAAACGATATGTTCGACCAAGAAATGGCGAATTACTTTTCACAGATTCAAATGTAATTCGTTTTCAATTGTTCGTTTTCTTATTGTACTTTGAATTTGTAACTTCGTTTGCCTTTCAAAATTTGGTTGTAGTTGTACTTTCCCGTATCCGACCTTCGAGTTTGTTGAATAAAAAACTCATATTTACTTTCTTTTGTTGTTGTATGTTTTAATTATTTCATAATTATTTTTTAAATATTTAAAACACTTAAAATAATTTAAGAATTTAAACATTTATTTTTTTCAAAACCGAACTTAAGTACCAAAATGTTAGATTTGAACAACTAAACGAAATTAGGGACTAAACAATAAATAACACAAATTAAAAATAAATAAATAAATAAATAAATAAAAACCTGGATCCGGATATATCCGGGAATTTTTTTTCCCGGTCCCGGATATATCCGTATCCGGGTTTTTAAAATTAAAAAAAAAAAAAAAAACCGGATGGGTTTTTAGGGGGGATTTTGGGGCTTAGGTGAAATAATGTATTTTTAACTTAAGTATTGAAATGCAATTTCAGTCTAAATCAATTATTTTTGCCGCTATATCCAAAAAAAAAAAAAAAATAGGGCTTATGTGAGAGAAGGGTAAGATCTGCAATATGTATTTATCTCGTTAAAGACTTTCATTTCTTTCACTAACTTAAAGAAAACTATAACTATTTTTCAGCCCTGCTAGGGGTAACTGATGAAAAGTCATTTATACCCCTGATAAATACATAGGGTAAGAGCAAAACCCAGTCATTTGTGGAATACAATATATCAAGTTGATCAAAGAATTTATCAGGATGTTGCTTTCTGCCTCATCCATTTTGTAGCAGACCATTTCTCCCCCGATAGCACTTGACAGCCGCCGTGTATGCTATTCGGATCCGATTCCCCGTTAAGACCCTGAGATCAAAAGAAGAACGTATGGATCACCGGGACGAAACTATTTTCTATAACTGTTTTCCTGTTGTTTGGAATTTGATTTCCTCTCGGAGCTCGTAAATGAATTCGTATTCGTACACCTATAGTGTCTATTAGTACAGTGTTTGAACTATGGTCAGTGAGAAAAACATACCATGCTCCAAAAAAGTACTGCGTCGCCTTTATTTGGTTTTACCGATAAGCCTTTCACCATTTTCCCTCCGCAATTGCATTCGCCGGTACCGGCCTGAGAATCGACAGAGTAAGAAACGAAGAAGAATCATATACAAAAGGAAGCTACAGAAATGTATTATGGAACTACTTAATGACCCAGGCAACAACCTACAGTCAAATTAACTACCACTTCATCAACAAAAGTTCATTTATTTTACATGATTTAGAACATTATCCAAGTGTTCCGTTTCTGCCCTTGCATTATGATAGGATCCAAACACAATTTCCGACCACCGACGGGAATTTCCTAATCTAGCAAATCCCTGCTTCTTTATAAATCAACGAATTACAATAGAAACATGCTTTCCTTCAAGTTAAACTAGGGAAAGAGCTCAATAATGAGGCTTTATTACCATAGGGAAATATGTCTCTCCACCCTCAACGTTATCACTTAGATACATCAGCATCGTCGCTATCCTCTGACCACCTCGCTTCAAGTTAAACTGTCGAAAAAAGAGACGTGGACTCTTTCACATTGCAGCTGAAATTATAAATGAAATATTTGCGAGCAAGTGTGTTGAGAAACTTACGGTATCAGAGAAGTAATCGTGATGAGGCTTGTAAAACTGATCTTTCTCGTACCTGTACTGCTGCAGATGTTAGTCATGGCACTTGCCTCTCTGTTCATAGAAACTCATAGTTATTAACTACATGCCCACCTCAAGACTTGTATCAACTCTCCGTTTTCTGCCGGGATTTGAGAATAGATGGAAATACGCTTTTCAATAGCCTGATTACATGATAAAAACGGATTTTAAGAGAGAAAATAAGAAGTTAACAGATTGAAAATATTATTATGATCACGATGCGAAACCAATCAATTCAAACGACTGACAATCTTTCAATCATATTAGTAGTCCATACGAGAGTGGATGCACGTCAAAGGCAGTAATAACGATGCAACGAAGGACGGGAAAGGATAAAGTTCGCCAGTTTACCTTTATCATCGGGTATTTCCGCTCTTCGGATGTCAAAAACATGCCAGAGCTAGTCCTAACTTTACTTTTTACTCCCTGAAATTAACACAATAATAAGCTCAACCAACACTTGATTGCCAAAGGGAAATGTAAGAAGAAAGTTATAGAAAGTTAAGACATATGTTAGCTATTATCAATAGTGAGGAACAAAACAGACGAATCAAAATCCGAGGAAGAGAAAGCTAAGAAATGTACCTTTCCCGTTTTTGCATCCACGACAGTGGAAATCTGAAGTCGGGGGAGGGCTACCCCTCTAAGATAGTCGCATTCCTGTAAGGGCGGTAACATTTTATACATTTGAAAAATACATGACACTCTTTACAAGTTAATAAATGGGGTGAAAAAAAGTTTATGCTAACTGAGTAACTGCCTAACAGCAGAGATATAGCCAGCTTATGAAAGCGTGATACCGATGACATAATAATGTAACATTCACATGCTGTATAACGGTGCAGAATAATCCATTTGCTTCTTAACTATGGATATTGACTAAGAAGCTTTCACAACGGTTTTCAAAAAATTCTTCAATACACATAAAAAGAAAAAAGACACGAGCAATGCATACCTCCGTGCTCAGAAAGTTATGAAATACAATAATTCTAGGCGACCAACTAAGAACTTCAGGTTTCACCTAAAATAATACAAGGACAAATTATTAGATCCAGGCTCAAGCACCAAAAACAATGAGGTTAAAAAAAAAGACACAGTAAACATACATATCCCAGGCGTAACACTTCCGCCTCCTTGTCATCAGTCCAATATTGAATACCTGTAAATAAATAAAGCCGAAATAAAAGTGTGTACGACATAGAAACCCGCTACACGCTACCTATTTAGAATACGAACCTTTAGGCAACTGAAGATAGCCATCAAGCTGACGTCTACGAATCCCAAAAGTTGGAAAATCGGAACCTGTAAACGATACAGTATGTGAACATTCAAAGGGATAATAATATAAAGCATGCCATTAAGTATGTTTTGTGCAAGCTTAATGAATAAACAACCAAAAGTTGGTTCGACAATGTTGATGAATATTAAAGACAGAAGACTAAGAGTCTAAGACCATGTCTGACCTCAATCAATGAAAAGGCTAAGAAAATCGATATGGGAAGAAGTTTTAAATAACTAGGGGGTGTAATTCGTGTAACTTAAGAGTAATGAAATTCTTTATAACTTATTTTAGATGAATAAATGACATTGTTTTCTCGCAAGTTTAAAGACTCGGTTTTTGAAACAAAACGACATCAGATGCGGCAGAAAAATGCTATGTCATTGAGGAGCTCTAGAAGAACAACGACATACCATTTGAGTCTTCCAGTCTCCGTAAAAACGCCAACTGAAACAATGCGCCTGCAATTGCCGGGAAGAACAAAACTCAATCAAATAAAGTCCCAAGAAAGGTCTATTTTGCGCAAGTAATCGCCCTCCAAGATTCAAAAATTGTGAAGAACCGTAATTCGAATTTGCATCAGCATCGGATTGCCCCTTACGCTCCCGGTTATAGCCCGGAAAAGAAAGTTGGGTTTGAATTGAACCCATTGTTTCTGTAAGTTCAGAGAAGCGGGATTTCAACCGGAAATCTCTTTAAAATGGGCAACTTCACAGTTCCTAAAAAATGATTCTTATAATCTTTTTATTCAGAAGAAGAGCAAATTTCAGCAAATGCATAAATACAAAGTATATAACTGATCGTCTCTCAAACGCACATTTCCGAGAAAAACAAAACATGGAAAACGAGGGGAGCTTTGTACATACACAGTTATAATCAAGACAGGGACGAAGAGATCAAAGGCTTGGTCATACCTATAATCATTCCAAGGGTGACAAATGTGAGGAGTCCGAAGACGATTTTCATGGAAGCAGCCATGTCTGGTCTGGAGATCTAGTGAGTGAGGAGAGAGAATTTAGGTTAGGAGGAAATTGGTGAAGAAAAGAGCCGTGTCAGTGTCTGTCGTCGACCATGGTCTTTTCTTTTGCTTCTTTTCTGTTATTGCTTTACTTTTTTTAGCTTTTTTTTTTTTGTCTTCCTCGGATGCCCATTTCCGACGGTCTCAATTGTGTGTGGAAACTTTGATTTTGTTGATCCATTTTTTGATATTTTTGCCGCAGTACGTTATTTAATAGCAATTTCAAGTCTAACCAAGGTTTGAATTTTTCTCAATTATCCTCGATAATTGTCGATTATCCTCTTTGCCGGTAGTTATCGGCAAATATTTTATGTCAATCGATTATCCGTAAAAACAGTGTAAAATAATAAAAAGTTAGGTATTTTTAAAACAAAATTGTATTTTTCAACAATTATGTGTATTATCAAATTATGTAGTATCTTTTAATCTTGTTTTTATTTTCTTATGTTTGAAATAACATGATTTTATGTACATTTGTTTGTGTTGGATTTAACCCACCTCAAGACTCAATCTTGGGCCCAAAACACTCGACCCAAAAGACATCCATTTGCTCAGTTGGATTTAACCCACCTCAAGAATTTAGGTTAGGAATCGTGCACCCTTGTGAACTGTCTGGTTATTTGTTAGAAACTTTCATCTAGGGTTTTATAGGGTATTATCTGCAGGAACCCATAATTAATTATTCCTCAGCCAATCACCTCGTCGCATTAGCTTAGGAGCTAGGCTAGTGATTTTAGGCTCGGTAACTAATTTGTTTCCTTTCTTGATTCTGTTTTATTCCTTGTGTTTCAGTTCTGGGAAGAGTACCCAAACTCTTCCTCCCCGGAGTGATGACGTGGCTGGTGGAGCTCACCGTGGAACAATAATCTCCACCTTGAGCTTCACCTGTCACAGTCTCCTCCGGCTTCACCCCTTTCTGAATTATGGTTTTGTTCTGCCACTATGAGTATCACTCATAGTAGGCAAAGCCTTTTTCCTTTCTTCCATTGTTGGTCTCTCCTCTGTGTTGGCTTCTCCAACTCCGAGTTGATTAAGGCTCTGCTGTAACTTGAAAGCTGGGATCACCTTAGTGATCATGTCAGTTGGGTTTTCCTCAGTTGCTATCTTGATCACATTAAGCACACCAGACTCAACTACATCTTTGACAAAGTGTAGTCTGATGTCTATGTGCTTAGTGCGTTCATGATACATCTGGTTCTTACAAAGGTGAATAGCACTTTGACTGTCACAATACAAGTCAAAGTTTTCCTACCTGAAACCCAATACTGTAAGAAGCCCTTTCAACCACAACCCTTCTTTAGTAGCTTCAATTATAGCAACATATTTGCCTCTGTTGTAGAGAGTGCCACAATGTGTTGCAGAGAGGCTTTCCAACTTACAAGTTTATTGAACACCTTGAAAGTGTATCTAGTCAATGATATTCTCTTGTCCAAATCCCCGGCATAATCTGAGTCTACATAGCCTTTTATGACTATTCTCCCTTCTCCTTCAACCCTTCCATAGTGCAGACCAACTTCAGTTGTCCCTACTAGGTATCTTAGGATCCATTTAACAACCTTCCAATGCTCCTCTCCCGGATTGGCCATCAACCTACTCACTAGGCTCACAGCATAAGACAAATATGGTCTTGTGCAGATCATTCCATACATCAAGCTGCCCACAACTCTTGTGTATGGGATGTTGGCCATTTGTTTCCTCTCAGTTTCTGTTGTACGACACAACTCACTTGACAACCTGAAACGGCGTACCAAAGGTTGAGTTATGTGTTTGGCAGTCTCTATGTGAAATCTTCCTACAACCTTCTTCAAATATTCCGTCTGAGAGATTGAGAGCTCACTTGAGCTTCTCTTTCTCTGAATGACCATTCCTAAGATCTTTTCAGCTCTCCCTAGGTCCTTCATCTCAAACTCTGCATTCAGCCTGGTCTTCAACTTATCAATTTCTGACTTGTTCTTGGAGATTAGGAGCATATCATCCACGGACAATAGCAAGTAAACACTTGCACCTGATTGAGATCTTGAGAGGTAGACACAGTTATCATGTTTGCTTCTTTGATAACTGTGGCTCTTCATAAAGGAATCAAATCTCTTGTACCATTGTCTGGGAGATTGTTTGAGTCCATATAAGGACTTCTTCAAACAACAAACCCAGTCTTCCTTCCTTTTCTCCTTGTAGCCTTCAGGTTGATTCATTAGGATTTTCTCTTCAAGCTCTCCATGTAAAAATGTTGTTTTGACATCCATTTGCTCAAGTTCAAGATTGAACTGAGCAACTAAGGATAATAACACTCGTATAGAAGTTTGCTTGACCACGGGAGAGAAGACTTCATTGAAGTCAATTCCTTCTTTCTGAGTGAATCCCTTGGCTACTAATCAGGCTTTGTACCTGGCTGGTTGAGCATCTAAGCTCCCGCTCTTGACCATGTAGATCCATTTGCAGCCAACTACTTTGCAGTTCTTAGGCCTTGGCTCCAAGAGCCATGTGCCATTCTTCTTTAGAGAATCCATCTCTTCCTTCATAGCTTCTCTCCATTTGCCTGAAGCTTTTGACTGAATTGCCTCTGTGTATGACTGAGGCTCTTCATGATCAGCTTCAGCTGCAGACATAAGAGCATAGGCTACCATTCCTGCATGAGAGAATCTGCTGGGTGGTCTGATTTGCCTTCTAGGTTTGTCCCTTGTTAGCTGATACTGTTGTAGATCTTCTTCTTCACTACTTCAGTGGTCTGCTACCTCTGCAGTTTGTTCTTCAGTTACTTCTTCGTTGTCTGGCTCTACTTTGACTGCACCTTGACTACCATTCTTATTGTCTTCTTGACCAACTCCACCTTCTTCCATGCTCTCTTCATCTGTGCCTTCAAGTTCCACCTGCAGATTAAAACTATCCTCTTGAACAAGAGAATCAGTTTGATCTGTGGATGTTCCTTGGGAGGCAAGGAAACTTTCCTCTTGGAAAGTGACATCTCTGCTAATGATGCATTTTCCAGCCTCTAGATTCCAAATTATGTAGCCCTTGACCCCATCGGGATAGCCAAGGAAAATCCCTTTCTTTGCTCTGGGCACTAGCTTGCCTTCATTAACATGAAAGTAAGCTATGCACCCAAAGACTCTCAAGTGTGAGTAGTCTTGCTCTTCTCATGTCCAAAGTTCTTGTGGGGTTTTGAAATTGATTGCTGAGGACGGCAATCGATTTATCAAATAAGAGGCAGTGTGAACTGCCTCACCCCAGAACTTAATGGACAACTTGGCTTTTGAGAGCATGCATCTCACTCTCTCTAAAAGGGTCACGTTCATCCTTTCAGCCAGCCTTTTTTGTTGGGGTGTCAGCCTCACAGTCCTTGGTCTTCTAATTTTTGTTCATTGCAATACTGATTGAACTCCTCTGAAAAATATTCCAATCCATTGTCAGTCCTTAGGTTCTTCAGCTTTGTGTTGCACTGATTCTCGACAAGAGCTTTCCATGTCTTGAAGTTGTCAAATGCTTGATCATTGGACTTGATTAGATAGACCCAGACCTTCCTAGAGTAGTCATCAATGAATGAAATTAAATACCAGTTTCCTCCATGTGATGTTACTCTAGACGGGCCCCATATGTCCGAGTGGACATAATCCAGAACTGATCCTGTAGTGTGCTTGCCCTTTATAAAGGAAACCCTGTGTTGCTTGACATACACGCAGTGCTTGTTAAGGTCGGATTTGGTCAAATCCATCCTCAACACAACTCGTGTCATTTTGTCCATAAATGACACAAGAAGAGAGTGAGGAAGTTCGTCGACCGATGGTCAACCAGGGAGTATCCTCGAGGAGGTTCAACCCTCGAGGAAGTCTAAGAGCAACCCTCGATGAAGTCTAAGAGCAACCCTCGGTGAAGTCTGAAAGCGTCATGATGAAGCGTGCAGGGCCGAATGACGGCTGACGAGACGTGCATTTAATGAAACCCACCTACTCACTCGACGAGAAGCGTCAGCGACGAAGCGTGCAGGGCCGAATGACGGCTGACGAGACGTGCATTTAATGAAGCCCACCTACTCACTCGACGAGAGGCGTCAGCGATGAAGCGTGCAGGGCCGAATGACGGCTGACAAGATGTGCATTTAATGAAGCCCACCTACCCATTATGGCAGTCTGCTCGGAAGTGACGTAAAGCATGGGCTAACCACGCTTCTCTCAAATCACTCCGGGAAAGCTAATGATTAAAAGAGAAAAGGGCGGGAAAGATGCGATGAGGCATAATGTAAGCTCTATAAAAGGCAGGTCAAGCCTTGTTTGTAGAGGTTCGGAAAAAAGACAAAGAAACCAGAAATAGAGAAGGAAAAATATCAGAAGAAAAAGGCTTAAGAAATAGAGAAGTTCTTTGTACTCGATCCTTCAACTGTCCAGCTATTCAACGAAAGAGAACCGAGCTCTTGTCGGAAATATAATAAATCAAAGATATTCACTGATCATTGTTGTTAACTTGTTCTTTGTGATTATTTTTGTGACTGGAAGAGGGAGGTGAAAATCGCCCTCTACAGTTTGGCGCCCACCGAGGGGCTTTGTTTTCTTTCTAACTCACAGCCAGGAATTTGAAGGAGCAAGATGTCATCAAGTGACACCATCGTCAGCATCGAAGGGGACGAGGTCCCAGCTATGGAGAGACTTCAGCAGCAGTTGGCCGAAGCCACTGCAAAAGCGATAGAAGCAACGAGAATGGCCGAGGAGGCGGCCAAGAAAGCGGAAGAACAGGAGGAGAGGAACGGGTAACTCGCCGCTCTCCTGGATCGCGCGATGACGAGTCAAAGGAGGGACGGTCCGGAGATCACAATCGCAGGATCTTCAGCTCGAGGAGAAGGGAGAGTCATAGCCGAAATAGAGCAAGGGATTTTGACGCCGCAAGCGCCGCCAATCAACCGGGATCTTTTCAACGCCGCTGGTGTGACAACGGTGATCACGACAAACCCGCAAGGAGGCTTGGTAACCACCATAGCAGAGACAATCCAAGAGGAGGTCCAGAGAGCAATGAGGGAAATGTCTTCGAACATGGAAGCAAAAATGGGACACGTGGCCTCGCAGGTGCACAGGGCGACGAGCGCGGCACCTGAGATCGATAGATTGGTCAGGGAGGCTAGAATCACTCCTTTCTCGGCAAAGATTTGCAGCGTGGAGCTAGGAGAGTTGCCAAAGGTCAGGCTCTCACAATATCGAGGGACGTCGGATCTAAACACCCACGTGAAGTCCTTCCAAATCGCGACGAAGCGTATAGGTGGCGAGGAAGCAAAGCTGGAAGCTATCTTGTGTCACCTCTTCGTCGAAAGCTTGCAAGGTCCAGCAAGCGATTGGTTCGCAAAGTTACCACCGCAATCCATCAGCGATTCTGACGAGCTCGTCGCGTACTTCTTGCGACACTATTCAATGTACGTGCAGAACGAGGCAACCGGCACGACCTTGTGGAATCTCTCACAAGGACGAGAAGAAACCCTTCGGCAGTACGTCGGGAGATTCAAGGACATCATGGTTAGAGTCCCGGGCTCGACGATGTTGTCGCAATCCAGGCACTGAAACATGGACTGTGGTACTTGGCTCTTTTCCGCGAGGAGCTGATAAAAATGCGCCCGTCGATGATCGAGGACGCACTCCACAGAGCAACGCTCTTCATGGAGATAGAGGAAGAGACGCTGGCCCATAAGAAGATTCACGAAGGTGGAGGCAAGGGGAAGCAGCACGGAAAAAGGGAGAGCGGGGATGGAAGAGACGCCCCGTCGTCTAGAACGGGAAGAGGAGAAGAGGATCGGGGAAATTCCAATGAGCGACGAGCTCGAGAAGTCCCGAGGCAAGAAGTCTACCAGGTAGACGATGGCAGGGACCGCAACTACAATCGGGGGAATCAACAGCGAAGAGAATATTCCGATGACCGAGAAGAACAAGAGCGAGGAAGTCAGCAGCGAGGAGAACCCTCCGGAAGCCGAGGAGGATTCTCCGATGACCGAGGAGGATTCTCCGGAAGCCGAGGAGGATTCATCGATGGACGAGGAGGATTCTCAGGAGGCCGAGGAGGCTTCGGGAGGAAGCCTTGGCTAAAAGATATGAGTAAGTTCTGCACTTACCATAACTATAACAGCCATTCCACCGAGGATTGTGCCATGCTATAGAAGGAACTTCAGAGGAGGTAAGCACGAGGGGAAATCAAAGACCTCACGTACGGCCCTCCCGAGCCATGGAATAACGGTAATAGGGCATGGCAAAACCGGCGGGAAGGCCCGGCACATAATGAAGGAAACGATCAAGGTGGAGCAAAGAGAAATCTTGCGATCAAACCGCCGACGGCAAAGTGCGACGAAGGTGAGCAATCGGCTTCTAGAACAAGAATCGAGCTGATTATGGGCGGATCGCGATTCTGCGAAGATTCGGTCAACAGCATCAAAGCCTACCAGCGAAGAGGAAAAGAGCACGGCCAGGGGGATGTAACGATGGCCGGCTCGGGTGCGAGGATAGAATTCATGGAAAACGAGGACTGTGCTGATATGCACGACGATGCTCTGGTCCTCGAACTCAACATCGGTGGTTGCGAAGTCTGCCGCATCCTTGTTGACAACGGAAGTTCGGTCGATGTCATTTTCTACGAATGCTTGACGAAGATGGGCATCGAGGGGCTCGTGATCGGAGGACGCCCTCGCAAGGTGTCGGGATTTAACGAGGATGTCGCCGTCTCGATGGGGACAGTCCATCTCCCGGTCTGCGCAAGGAGTGTCAACCGGATGACGGAATTCATGGAGCTAAATGTCCCAGCGCACTTCAACGTGATCCTAGGGAGACCTTGGATCCACTCCATGAGAGCCATCCCATCGACGTACCATCAGTGCATAAAGTTCCCAGGCAAGAGGGAAGGGGAAATTGAGGAGCTCAAGGGAAGCAGAGACGCCTATCGAACCTGCTACATGATGCACCATAAATCGATGACCAACGAAAAAGGGGTCAAGCAGATAGAGAAAGGGGAGCCAGCCGGTTTATAGCAATTAGCTACACCCGCCCCAAGGACCCCAAGGCGAAAGAAAAGGGGGAGGAAAGGTAGTACCGAGACCGCCAGGATACTTAGTGCGGAAGACGTCGAGGCACAAAATGCCGAGGAGAGAAAAGGAGGAGCGCAGACTGAAGAGGTAGAACGAGTCTGTATCGACGAATCTGATCCTACTTGGACTATCGGTATAGGCGTGGAGCTTGACCTGGAGATCCGGTCCCAACTAGTCGATTTCCTAAAAAGGAATAGGGGAAGTTTCGCCTGGTCTCACGAGGACATGCCAGGGATCGACCCATCGGTGACAGCTCATCGCCTAAACACCGATCCGAGACACAAGCCCGTCGTACAGAAGAGGAGAAAGATGGCCCCGATAGGAATACGATCATCAACGACGAGGTGGACAAGCTGCTCTCGATGGGTACCATTCGAGAAGTAAAATATCCCGAGTGGCTGGCTAACACCGTCGTCGTGAAGAAGAAGAACGGCAAGTGGCGAGTATGCGTGGACTTCACCGACCTCAATCGAGCCTGCCCAAAGGATAGCTTCCCGATGCCGCATATAGATCGCCTCGTCGAAGCTACCCATGGCTACGAGCTTCTCAGCTTTATGGATGCTTACTCCGGATACCACCAAATAAGGATGCACCCGGAAGACGAAGAGAAGACTGCTTTCATCAGCGAGAGGGGCACGTACTGCTATAAAGTCTTGCCCTTCGGGTTGAAAAATGCCGGGGCAACCTACCAAAGGCTGGTGACGAAGATGTTCCACAAGCAGATCGGGAAAAGCATGGAGGTGTATATCGACGATATGGTCGTCAAGTCCCTGAAGGTGGCGACGCACATCGAGCATCTGGAGGAATGCTTCAAGACTCTGAACCAGCACAAGATGAAGCTGAATCCCACCAAGTGCACATTCGGTATGTCCTCGGGAAAATTCTTGGGCCATATGGTCACTCGGCGAGGAGTCGAAGCCGATCCCGAGCAGATCGAGGCAATCAAGAGCATGCCCTCGCCACGAAATCGGCGAGAAATTCAGAGATTGACCGGGAGGATCGCCGCTTTGAACCGATTCATCTCACGATCGGCCGACAAGACTCTCCTTCTCTATGAATTGCTGAGGAAGAACAAGAAGTTCGAGTGGACCGAGAAGTGCGAGGAGGCTTTCCAGGTGCTAAAGTCTTATCAATCGTCGCCGCCCATCATGACAAAGCCAAAATCGGGGGAGCCATTGTATTTATACATTGCCGTGTCCGACCAAGCGATCAGCCAAGTACTTATGCGAGAAGAGGACGGGGAGCAGAAGCCTGTCTCCTACATCAGCAGAAAGCTCCTTGATGCCGAGACAAGGTACCCACAACCCGAGAAGCTCGCCTTGGCAATATACGATGCATCGGAGAGGTTGGAGCACCACCTCCAAGCCCACACCATCATCGTCATGACCGACAGACCGATCCGTTCTATCATCCATGGCCCGAGCCAGTCAGGAAGGATCACGAAGTGGTCGATAAAACTGGGGGCATATGACATAGAGTACAAACTTCGGACGAGTCTCAAGTCTCAAGTGTTCTCCGATTTACTCATCGAGCTACCGAAGGAGCCAGTGGACCTCAGCAACGAGGCCGGCATCTGGAGGTTACAGGTCGACGGGTATGCAATGACGCAAGGATCTGGGGTGGGGATCATAATCGTTTCTCCGATGGGAGACGTAGTGGAGAAATCTTGTCGCCTCGCCTATCGATCCACCAACAACGAGGCAGAGTATGAAGCACTCATCATCGGGATGCAGTCGTCCTTAGCAATCGGAGCCAAGAACTTGCACGCTTTCTCGGATTCTCAGTTGGTGGTAAAGCAAGTCAATGGGGAATACGAGAAGAACGACGAGCGAATGGAGGCCTATGCGGGAGTGGTCGATACCCTTTCGAGGAAGTTTGACTATTTCAGCCTATCGCAGGTGACTCGAGGAGACAATACCCACGCCGACGCACTGGCAAGCCTGGGTTCGACGACTGAAGTCGGCGAGCTGAGGTCGGTCACAGTGGAGACGTTGGAGAGACCGAGCATCAAGAGAGAAGAAGGCCCAACACAGAAAAGAGCTAAAGGAAACACAGAGGCTGAGGAAGTAAGGACGGGCGAAGCGAACGTGAACGAAATCGAGGACGAGGAGGACGAAGGCGAGGAGCGAAGAGTCGTGGACGACGATGAAGCAGAAGATTGGCGAACGCCCCTCCGGAAATACATTCTCGAGGAAACGCTGTCCGATAATCCGCAGGAAGCCAGGAAGATCAAGTCAAAGAGCTCCAAGTACACCGTCCTCGACAACATACTTTATTTAAAGAGCTTCGCAGGTCCCTACCTGAGATGCCTTGGCAAAAAAGAAGCTGAGTACGTTATGCAAGAAATCCATAGCGGGGAATGCGGAAACCACTCCGGCGGACGTTCCTTGCTGAGGAAAACTAAGCGGCAAGGTTTCTTTTGGGAGACCATGAGCGCCGATTGCATCAGCCATGCCAGGAAGTGCGAGAAATGCCAGTGACACGCTCCAGCGATCAATTGCCCGGCGGAAGAACTCTCCGTGGTATCTGTGCCTTACCCATTCATGAAGTGGTCAATGGACATTGTCGGCCCCATGCCCGTCGGCAAGCGACAGAAGAGGTTCATGCTCGTCGTCACGGACTTCTTCACCAAGTGGACAGAGGCTGAATCGTACGCCAACATCAAGGATTCCGACGTCGAGAGTTACGTTTGGAAGAACGTGATCACTCGCTTCGGATTGCCTAGAGAGATAATTGCTGATAATGGATCTCAATTCATCTCGAAGAGGTTCGGAGATTTTTGCGGGCGATGGAGGATAAAGCTCAATACATCGACGCCACGGTATTCCCAAGGCAACGGGAATGCCGAGGCGGTCAACCGAACCATCGTGGACAACATCAACAGGAGGCTCGATGAAAAGAAAGGGCTGTGGGCAGACGAGCTGCCGGGGGTGCTATGGGCTTATCGGACAACCCCTCATTCCGTGACCGGCGAGACCCCCTTTGCTCTAGCCTTCGGAGTGGAAGCTGTGATCCCTGCAGAAGTTGATATCCCGAGTCTTCGTCGAACTCTTGCCCCCAATAGCGAGGAAGTCAACGAGCAGAATCTCCTTCACCAGCTCGACCACATCGACGAAAGACGCGAGCAAGCAAGCGCGCACATCGCCAACTAGCAGAACACGATCGCGCGTTTCTACAACAAGAAAGTGCGCTCGAGGAGGTTCAGAGTCGGGGAAATGGTCATTCAACGAGTCTTTTAGAACACCGCCGAGGCGAATGCTGGAAAGCTAGGGCAGACTTGGGAGGGTCCTTACATAGTCACCAGTGTCGTCAAGCCAGGAGTCTATGAGCTCAAGAACACTGAGGGAGCAAAAGTAATACGAAGTTGGAACGTGAAACACTTAAAGAAGTTCTACCAGTAACCTCGTAGATTGTTTCTCTGTTTTTCTTTCTTTTCGTGCTCGCATTTTTCCTGTTGAAACGTATACCCCTCCCCAAAACAAAAAGCCCATTCATCAGGCCCACGTAAAATCTTGGCCCAGATAGCAAACTGGTATCCAAACAACACCAAACAGCGGCACGACAAGTAGTCAACCCGGAAACGACAAACATAAAGAGCTTCACTTTATTGGTTAGGGTTTCGGCACGATTTTCTTTGAAATTACACACTCTCTTTCTCTCCTTTTTTTTCCTTGAAAAATCACTCTTTTAGGACCTCTCAGACGATGCAAACTTCGCCGACTACCGATGATGCTGCGATGGCTCGTCAAACCCGCGTCGGAACAAGTCAAGCTTTGTTGTGGGAAAGCGCCTCCAAGAGGGAGCGGTTGATGAAGGAAGCTGTTGATCGAACAACTCCAAGGAATGAAATGGAGAGATGGAAGATGGAGATTGCTCTTGCGGAGTACCGAGCTTCCGTGGCTTCATCGGCCCCTCCGGCCGCTCCCGAAACCGAGGCAATACAGACCCCGCCGATTGTCGATGACGCTCCGGTGGCTCACTGGACCCGCGCCAGAACCAATCGAGCCCAGCTGTGGAAAAGCGCCTCAAAGAGTGAGCGAATGATGAAGGAAGCTGCTGATCGGACGCTCCAAGGAACGAGATGGAGGGGTGGAAGATGGAAATTGCTCTCGCCGAGTACCGAGCTTCTGTGGCTTCTTCAGCCCCTCCGGTTTCCCCCGAAACCCAGGATCGGGATTGAGCTACGGATCGATCCCCTGCCAACTCGGGACGTCAATGGGAGGCTTAGCGGTGGACGTTCTAGATCTTTCCTTTTTCACCATTTGGGGAAGTCCCGACCCTTCTTGTTCGGGGCTATATTGCGTGGCCTCGGCTCTTATTAAACTGGTTTGGAGTTTCTGTTATGCTTAACCCTTTTCTTTTGTCTCAGACTCGAAGGGGAGGTAAAGAAATAAATATATATATATACATATACATAAAGGCGAGAGTGCCTAAGAGAAGCTGCTCGGTGAGAGTGCCGAGCAGGAAGAAAAAGAAAAATAAATACGGCTAGGGCGCCGAGCAAGCCCATACCGGCGAGAGTGCCGAGAAAATAAAAATAAATACGGCTAGGGCGCCGAGCAAGCCCATACCGACGAGAGTGCCGAGAAAACAAAAAAATACGGCTAGGGCGCCGAGCAAGTCCATACCGGCGAGAGTGCCGAGAAAACTAAGAATATATATATATATATATACATATACATAAAGGCGAGAGTGCCTAAGAGAAACTACTCGGCGAGAGTGCCGAGCAGAAAGAAAAGAAAAGAATACAGCTAGAATGCTCAAAGCGAGCCCGTCGTCGCAAGGAGCATGTAGCCAGCTGGAAGAAGTTTACCGCTGTACTCGTTTTTCATTTTACCAAGTGTATACACTTAATAAAATGGGGGACTAACTGTTAAGGTCGGATTTGGTCAAAGCCATCCTCAACACAACTCGTGTCGTTTTGTCCATAAACGACACAAGAAGAGAGTGAGGAAGTTCGTCGACCGATGGTCAACCAGGGAGTATCCTCGAGGAGGTTCAACCCTCGAGGAAGTCTAAGAGCAACCCTCGATGAAGTCTAAGAGCAACCCTCGGTGAAGTCTGAAAGCGTCATGATGAAGCGTGCAGGGCCGAATGACGGCTGACGAGACGTGCATTTAATGAAACCCACCTACTCACTCGACGAGAAGCATCAGCGACGAAGCGTGCAGGGCCGAATGACGGCTGATGAGACGTGCATTTAATGAAGCCCACCTACTCACTCGACGAGAGGCGTCAGCGATGAAGCGTGCAGGGCCGAATGACGGCTGACAAGATGTGCATTTAATGAAGCCCACCTACCCATTATGGCAGTCTGCTCGGAAGTGACGTAAAGCATGGGCTAACCACGCTTATCTCAAATCACTCCGGGAAAGCTAATGATTAAAAGAGAAAAGGGCAGGAAAGATGCGAGGAGGCATAATGTAAGCTCTATAAAAGGCAGGTCAAGCCTCGTTTGTAGAGGTTCGGAAAAAAGACAAAGAAACCAGAAATAGAGAAGGAGAAATATCAGAAGAAAAAGGCTTAAGAAATAGAGAAGTTCTTTGTACTCGATCCTTCAACTGTCCAGCTATTCAACGAAAGAGAACTGAGCTCTTGTCGGAAATATAATAAATCAAAGATATTCACTGATCATTGTTGTTAACTTGTTGTTTGTGATTATTTTTGTGACTGGAAGAGGGAGGTGAAAATCGCCCTCTACAGTGCTCACAGAAATCCATTTGGTTGACTTTATCCCTTCTAAATAGGCCTCTGTTGTGCAGAATCTTCAAGCCCTTTTTTCACTGACATGTCCCAATCTCTGATGCCAGAGATTTGCCTTGTCATTCGAACTTGAAGTAGTGCAGGCAGAGCTCTTCTTAGCGATGATTCCCTCGAGAAAGTAAATCCCATTGTATCTGTAGGCCTTTAGGTACACCATGGCACCCTTAGATACCCTTAGGCCTCCCGGAATAGACTTCCATTGGTAACCTGCTTGTTCCAACACTCCAAGAGAAATTAAATTTCTCTTAAGTCCAGGAATATAGCTCACATCTTCGAGCTTCCTGTAGGCCCCATCTTCTAGCTTTAGAGTGAGTGATCATTTCCCTTGAACTTGGTAGATTTCCTCGGTGCGAGTTGCCACATTTCCCCCATTTGGGGTGTCTTTGAAGGTGTCAAACCATTCCTTGACATGGCACATGTGAAATGAGCCACCAGTGTCAAGTATCCATGCATCCCTCATGTTTTCAGGGACAGAAACACACAGGTGCTCTATAGTGTCATAGCCACGTTGGCTGTGAGAGACATTTGCAGAGTCCTCCATGTTATTCTTTCTCTTTTGGAAACCCTTGAACTCATTCTTCTTTGGGTAGTCTCTCTTGACGTGTCATTTTTTATGGCAATTGAAGCACTTCAATCCTGCTTTCCCTCGGGACTTTGACATTGACTGTGGTCTATTACGATAGCTCTTCCTTGTAGCTGGTCTGCCTCTGGTCACCAGCCATTCTCCATGATCTGGCTTGACATTAGATTTCTTCTTTTCAAGCTTGGAGTAGATTGCTGAAGTAACTTGATCAACTGTGGGAGTCTCCATTCCTAAAACTAGGATATCATAGAGAGTCTCAAACTGATCAGGCAGCGATCCTAGCAGCAAGAGAACCAGCCTTGACATGCTCTTCTTGAGAACCAGCCTGCTTGACAAGCTCTTCTTTGAGTATAGCTGATCAAGCTTCTCCCAAATTCCATGAACTGTCTTCTCGTGTGAGATTTCCCTTAGAACCCTATCATCAAGGCTCAAAATTAGTGCACTGTGAGCCTTGGAGAAGATGTCCTGCTTCTTTTCAGCAGAGGAAAAGGTTGGATGATCCTTCTCCTCAAATAAAGTATCTTCCACACCTTCTTGAACCAATATTGCTCGCATCTTCATCTTCCACAAGCCAAAGTCATTCTTCCCCGTGAACTTCTCCACGTCAAACTTTGCCTCTGTCATCTCTTGAGTCTCAAATTCCCCAATCACCGAATCTTCAAGTTGCTTCACCGAAATTCTGAGTTGTTCCCCGGAATCTTGGCTTCCCTCACCGGAATCTTGAACTGCTCCACCGGAGTCTTGCACTTCTTCCTCGGTATCCAAGGCTCTGATACTATTTGTTGGGATTTAACCCACCTCAAGACCCTATCTTGGGCCCAAAACACTCGGCCCAAAAGACAGAACATAGCCACACGACAAGAACTTGTCACACGACAGGAATACTAGGTAATCAAACGACGTGTAGTTCAATTTGGAAACGACGAGAAAGAACCAAAACACACATTTATTCGATAAGGGTTTTGAAATTGTTTCTCCTTTTACAACTCGCTTTCTCTTTCTACCTCCCGTACTCTCTCTTCTCTCTCTCGCTCTAACCCCAGCTAGGGTTCGCAGCTTTCAGCGATTCTCGACAGTGCTCCGGTGGCCTCTCGCACCCGCTTCTCTGTCAGTCGCCTCCTGCGCGACCGTGCTGCTGCTCTGAAGGCGAGGATGAAGCCCGAGTCCTCAGGAGTGAAGATCAAGGAAGAACCAGGCTCAGATCAACCTTAGATCTAGATCGAGCCCGCGCCGGTGGATGCCTCGTGCATGCAGAGGGTCTACGACGAGCTTCAGCGCCTCAACGAACCCGGCAGCAACTGGAGTCTGGAGTCTTTCTCCTGGACGCGTGAAGATCCACCATCGACACCTCCGCCTCAGGTAAGCTCTCTGATATTCTTCTTCCTTTCAATCTTCTTCCTTTCTGGGTTTTTTGAGAAACCTTTAGAGAATTAGGGTTAGCTCTTTAGGAATCGTGCACCCTTGCGAACTGTCTGGTTGTTTGTTAGAAACTTCTCTCTAGGGTTTTATCTGCAGGAACCCAGAATTAGTTATTCCTCAGCCAATCACCTCGTCGCATTAGATTAGGAGCTAGGCTAGTGATTTTAGGCTCGGTAACTAATTTGTTTCCATTATTGATTCTGTTTTATTCCCTGTGTTTCAGTTCTGGGAATAGTACCCAAACTCTTCCTCCCTAGAGTGATGACGTGGCTGGTGGAGTTCACCGTGGAACAACAATTTGAGTATGACATGATTTTATTTGAGTATTTACTATATGTAAGAGTGAGACTATATTTTATTTACATATGTAAACTTAGTAAATATATTCTTAAAACTATTTTAGTCATTTTTCATCGATAATCCTCGATAAATGTCAGTAACGATAAGCTATAGTTTTACTAATTTTTAATCGATAATCCTTGAAAATGCCAACCAATTTATCGGCAAAAACAACATTTACACCTTTTTTAAGATACTATTTGCACTTTTCAAACGCGAATATGATACTACTCACAACCTAGAGCAAACAAATCATTAATGGAAGGCCGTATATATTGTTGACGTGGTTTCGCACACCAACGGTCACAAAATTGTGAATGAGATTTCGATTTGAATTTGCTAAGAGATTGTGGATCTTGACCCCCGCGTCGTCCCCGCGTCGTCAATACTATGACGTTGACAAAATAAAAATAAAGCAACAAAAACACAATGGTTTTTTAGAGAGGTTCGTCCCAATGCAGTAGTTGACTACGTCCTCTGTAAGTTTATTGATGATGAAAAGAAGATCAACCGGAACCATAAGCCGATTCCAAATTGATCGAAAAAGAAAAATACACTCTGAAAATATAAAATCTCACGGACTCTTTTCACTCAGGGTGAATTCTTGCGTGAGTGAAATGGAGCTGTCTTCTTGCTTTTATAGGCCTTCAGATTTTGGAACATCTGATGAGGCCTTCAGATTCTGCCCGTTGGTGGTCGTAGTAGACGTTGGTAGTGCCTCCGAGTTCGGGGCTTAACTTACTGTCGGGCTGACATGTGGGCCACTTCTTCAAGAGATTTGCGCGACGGTAGACTTTGACTCAACATCATGGAGGATTTGAATCTTGGTCGTGGCTATTTTTCCGGTCGGGGTTCGGAGGGTTTGAATCAAGGCTGTTGACTTGGTCTGTCCGGGCTTCTTTGCTTAGTTGATGCGTTCTTGCTCGAATTTCCTTGTTGGGGCCATATTCCTGCTCGGGCTCTCATTGCTGGAGCCATATTCCTGCTCGGTTTCTTCTTTGGTAGTATCTGCCCGGGGTGATATTTGGATTTTAGGTCAATCAGCCTGGTCGGGACTGGGCCTTGCTCAAATCTCTTTTGGGCTTTTTTTCTTGTGTATTTCACAAGCCCATTTTGTGTATGAATATTCAATTATATTCATAACTTTGGTCTTAAATTACATGGACTGTAAATTTAATTAATGACCTTATCATTCCAATTACGAGACGAATTTACACATCAACATAAATGACACTCATTAATATGACAAAAATATAAAATGACAGGAGAAGTACCTGAAAAGGTAGTGATGGGCGAGAATAAAAGGGCAAATTCAATGAAAATATACAAAAGAACCAACAACGCGCAAAATCACAATGAAAACGAAGTGAGCCAATGAAACGACTTAGTTCAGCACAAGAACAAACATAAAAGAATGCTAGTTTACTTATTATAGAAGGAGGAACTCATAAATGATGAAGCAAAATAGAACAAAATGATTGATATTCTCTTTTTTCTAAGAGTTTTAAAGTAACGCGGTGAAGTAGAATGATAAGATACACATTCTCATTTTTAATAAAATTTTAGATTTCTTATATATAGAAAAATCTTCACTGATGATACACCAAATAGCTTTTTATTTTTAACTCCACTTCAATCAATTTGTATTTCTTAAACGTTTTTTTTAATGTAAACCAAGCTTGCTTGGCCTAGTGGTAACTCCACTACACCTCCATTCAAGAGGTCACATGATCAAACCCCATGGGACTCAAATGAGTGCCCCATTTACATATGTAAACTTGGCCAATAGTGTCACGTGTTCTTACACTGACTATATCTAGTAACGCGAGAGTGCATTGTGACATTGGCCGATAATGCCACCCCATTCAAAAAAAGAAACATTTTTTTAATATAAAAAGACAATTTTTTCATAAATTAAAAAAGAAATTAAACAAGGTTCCTAAGTTTAGAGGCTTTTCAAAAAAAAAAACAAAAAAAAAAAACAATGAATATTATCATGCTCAGCAGGGGCGAGCCACATTGGGCCCAGTGGGCGCGGCCGACCCCACTGGCCCGAGCCAAACTACATGGGCCCATTTTTGTCTAAGCCCAAACCAAAACTAATAAGATATTATTTATATTATATAATTATTCCTGCTACCCTACCTCACTCACGTCATTCGTCCTCCTCGAAGTTTTATTTGTGATCGAAATTCTCTGATTCTCTGGTTGTGTTTGCGTGGAGTCGATCGGAGAAGATGATCGAGGTGGTGCTGAACGATCGTCTGGGGAAGAAGGTGCGAGTGAAGTGCAACGAGGACGACACCATCGGCGACCTCAAGAAGCTCGTGGCGGCGCAGACCGGCACCAAGGCCGAGAAGATCCGCATCCAGAAGTGGTACAACATCTACAAGGACCACATCACTCTCAAGGACTACGAGATCCACGATGGCATGGGTCTCGAGCTCTACTACAACTGAAACCCCACCTTCCATGGTCACTCTCTTCTCCTTTAACTTCAAAGGCCGGTTTCTTTGATGAAATAGGTGCGAATTCGTGGGTTTCTTGATTCGGGGACTTTGTTGATTTCATTTGATTGAATTGAATTCGGATTGAAACCCTAATCGTTTGATGTGAATTGGGAATTTAGGTGAAATCGTTTGTTTTTTTCTGAATTGGGGATTTGTTGATTTGATTGAATTGAATTGAACTGTGCAGTGAAATCATTCATGAACTGATGTTGATCCTTTTGTTTTCTGTTTATACATAAATATTTGTATATGTAAGTATATAGAAACCATAAACCCTAGAACCTTTGGAGGCTGTGAATTCTCAGTATAGGAACTTCATAGGAGTTCGAATTTCAGGCTAAGAATTGAAGCGACGGGTTCTCATTACCGAACCCGTGCCAAATGCACGATGGTTTAGGGCGCTCTAGCCAAAGCGAATCCTGTTTGGGATGTTGAATTGCACCATTTAAATCTCCATTGTTTGTAGTATAAGTAACTTACTGACAAGTCTGTTATATTCCTTCGATCGACTGTTTCTCTTTTACAGAAAGTTTACTTCTGAAAATCAAAATTTTGAGTGTATTACATCCTTGGTGGTAAAAGTTTCTGAATTCTCGACTATTCCTAGCTTGTAAATTAAATTATTCGGTTTTTGGGAGTTTGAAATTGAAGTATTGCATGAATAACTTAACTTAAGCTGCATGATGAGGCCATTGATTTGGTTTCCAACATCTGATGTTTCATATGCTCATGGTTAATTATTTTTTATTCATTTATTTATTTATTTATTTTTGTTTTTTGTTTCAGGGTTTCATTCATACGAAAATGGAGTTTGGCTGAAAATATAAGAATACGTGAAGGTGTGAATTGTTAATGAATGAGAACATATTAGTGTTATGTGATGTCTAGTATTGTACAACATTTGCTTTAAAAGCTGAATGCTATAGTGTGTTTGATTGACATAACTGTTTCTTATTGCTATGCTTAAGCCTCTGATTATGTTTGAATAAGCAAAATCTGCCTAAATAATGTCGTTTATATCGCAAATTATTTTTTTTCGTCGGTTTGAAGGCCATTGTTGGAGATTCGTAACTGGCTCGTCAATTGGTTCCGTCCCAAATTGTCCTCGGTACAAAAGCCCTCAGAACTTCAAAACTCGCGATTTGAGGGTTTTTGTTTTGTGCACACTTAACGTCGTTAACCATACAATTTGGCATGGAACTACCCAATGACCGGATTAAGCAGCCTGTTTCGTAAATCAATTGGTACTTCGCCGTGATCTCTTTATATTATTCTAAAAATTTATTCTTTAAATTTTTTTTACCATATTTACTTTGTCATAAGGAAATTTTTAACTTGGCTCCTTTTTATTTTTGGGCAGATTATGGAACATTAAGTTACAAGCAAAAAGAATTAATTATATGCGGGTTCTACAACATAAGTTTATAACCTCGACGAAGAAAGTACGTTACAAATGTGTAAAATGCGTAACAACAGACACGGTACACTGAAATGCACGATCAGAGCTCGGAATTTTCTGTTGTTTCCGGGCAGTACGGTGATACATACTGCATGTCACTTATAGACTTATAGTGCTATATATAAAACAAATTTCCGTATAAAACATAACATATTCATATGAAAATAGTTAAATATCATTCCCTTATTAAGGTTGTGTTCACTTGGATTGGATGTAATTCTATGTATTGGGTTGTAATTGTAATAAGTGTACTTATTACTTTGATCACTTAGGTACCTTATCATTCTTTATTGTAATTACTTTTACAATGTAATTAAAAAAGGTATTTTTGGTGTAATCACAAATACAAAAGTTCACACACGTAATTATGATTCCAATTCCTAAGGTAGGGGTGAACAAAAGAAACCGTAAACCGAATTTTTAACCGAGAACCGATCAAAGTGATACCGATTAAACCGCAACCGCTATTAAAGCGGTTAAAACCGAATATACCGAGAAAAAAACCGAATACCGAATTAGGTTAAAACGGGGTTTTCGGTTTTAATGTGAAAACCGCAACCGCTTACCCGGTTTTACCACTTTAACTAAATCTAATATTATATTTTATTTACCATATCTATCAACACATCAAAAAGATTTTTCTTATCTAATCTCTCGGTGTAATATTGTGTAATATTAATATTTAGTAATTCGTTTATGTGTAATAATTTATAATATTAACATTTAGTAGTATGTTTATGTGTAATATTAGTAGTCAGTTTATGGAGATGTGGATATTAATTTAAAAGCGGTAAATGTGGGCAAAAAATCGATAAAACGCAACCGAACACCGAATACCGATTATATGGTAAATGCGGTTTTCATCTTTAAAAATAGGGTATTCGGTTATCATTTCTAAAATACCGAAATGCGGTATTCGGTCTATTATTTGTCAAAAACCGCACCGAATACCCGCTTGTTCACCCCTATCCTAAGGTTTTTTTATCTTTCCTAAATTACCCTCAACTCACCCCACTATCTCCTGTTTTTTCTCTCTCACTTTCTCCACGCGTCTTCTCTCTCTTTCACCATCCCACTCGTATCCCCACTACCCCACTTCTATTTCTCTCTGCTACAATGCTACTCTCTCACCTACTGTATTTCTTCCATCGTCATTTTTTTTTGTTTACCTCTCACAATATAAAAAACGTAGCTGATATCTTCCCCTCTGAATTTTTCTCTATAGCCGACGACCTTTGTTCAGCAGCTGGTGACGCCGATTGCGCCGTTTAACATCGCGGACCTCCATTTTCATTTCGTTAATTACATCTGTCGGTGAGTTTTTTTTTTCTCAATTTCTTTTCATTTTTAAATTCATTTTTTAGGCTGAGAATCATCTTCTGGGTTAATTTTTGTTCTTTCGATTTTTTTGCATGTTTGCTTCCGCCAGTCTCCGGCTGCATACAATTTTCCGTGAAATTTACTCTTTTCTCGGTCAATCGATTTTAGCAGTCAATGTGAGCCTTTTTCGTTTTCTCTATATCTATATATTTGGTCTTACAACTTCTATGATGAATTATTTTGAAATTATTTTTATCTTACAATTGTTCTTGACGACAGATGAACGGTTCGAGCTCCTTTGCAACTCCATCCAGCCAACCAAGGTTAGTGTCTTTTTCCAGTGTTTTCATTTTGGCTTGTTTTAGTTTTGAAATTGTTATCCTATATTTGTTTGAGGTCTGGTAGTGCTTTGATTTATTTTTAGCTATTTTCTCTAGTAAATATTGTTATTGTTAATGTTAATTGAAACTAAATTGAATCGTATTATTTACTGTATAACATTGTCTAGTATAATTTTTTATGGGCTTACATCGTATTATAGAGTGATAAGTGCTATTAAGTAAATAGTTTTTTTTTTAATTCTGTTTGTACTTTGATTAATAATACAGTATTTAATTCATCTTCTATTAATAATTATCACTGTAGGTGGAGGAAGAATACAATAATTGCTATATCTCTTAATTGGATGAATGTTCTGTGTGTGGTTCAATTATTTCTCATGCATAGCAGATCAGTAAGGGAGTCTAGAGCTTTAATAGAACAATTACATGTCCTAGATGTCTTTGTCAATAGGGACATAGTGCATCAAATTGCATATGAGAGTGATGTCACATGTTTGGAACAACTTAGGTTGACTAGAGATGCATTTGTTAAGCTATGCAAGACATTAAGTTTAAATCATGTCTTTGCATTAAGTTGTAATTTTTTTATTTTTTTTACAGGAAATAGATTCTCCAACATTATGATTTTGTTTTATATGATTGTATAGACTTTTGTGTTATACTGATTTGCTGCGATACAAGTTTGATGTTATATATTATTCTGCTCGATTGAAAATAATATATTGTTGCACTTTATTGTTTGTTACTTCTAATTATAGGATGGAGATTACACTTAGTCAGAAAGGTCCCGGGCAAAACAAACGGTTCTGGAATGAGGATGAGGACAGGTTGCTCATTGAATCATTGCTGGAACTCAACAATGAAGGAACATTCAAAGCTGAAGGAAATTTCAAGCCCGGGCATCTTCGAGCTCTTGAGAAGAAGCTCCATGACAAGCTACCCACTTGCGACAAGTTAGCTAAACCGCACATCGAATCAAGGATGAGGACATTCAAATCCAACTTTCAAATTGTGCATGAAATGTTGACGGGGAACTTCTGTAGTGGTTTCGGTTGGGATCCGGATAGGAAAACGGTAACTGTTGATAAACCGGTGTGGGATGAGTATCTAAAGGTAGTTTAATGAAATTATGTGTTTGATGTTCTTATATTTTTTTTTTTTTTTGTGCTGATTTGAAATTTCTATGCAGAGTCATAAGGAGGCAACACCTTTTAAGACAAAAGCGTTTCCTTACTATGAAGAGTTGTGCATGGTTTATGGAAGGGATCGTGCCACTGGAAGGCTTGCTGAAGATTTAGAAGATGTGGTTGAAGAAATTAAAAGGCAAAGAGAAAGCGAGAGAGAACAAGAAAGAGAATTCGATGTTGGGCTTGATGATGAGGCTTTTTATGGTAAGACGAACACTACTAGTAGCGAGAATGTGGATCAACCAAGAAGATCGACTAAGAGAAAGAGGGAATGGAGAAACTCTGAAATTAAAGAGCAAACTGAAACTATTGCCGCTGCTATCAAGGAAGCTTCGAGGAGTTTGAGTGATGCAATTGGTGAAGATCCAAATACTAAATACCTTATGCGACTTGGAACCGAGTTGGAAAACTCAACAAGTTTGACGATTTCCGAGTGTCATAGAGCGGCCGACAAGCTTATGCAAAACAAGGACAAGCTTTATTATTTTCTCGGCCTTTCAGCGGCCCGAAAAGATGGATGGATTCAAGAATATCTCTACGGCCAAGAGTAAGATTCAAGCTTTTATGTTACTAATAAGTAATTTATGAATTATTTATTTACAATTATCATGAATTATGTTATTAAGTAATTTCTTAGATTTTTTTTAATATGTTGGTCTGGATTATGTTATTTTTGTTATGGCTTGAGTTATTTATTGTTGGATGAATTATGATTAACAGCTATGTTGTTACAATCTATTGCCCAGTTTTTTTAAATTATTTATATCATCTATAATGTTGTTGAAATAAGTTATGAAATTATTTATTATATTTTGATAGTTTGTTTCACGCTTTGTCTGCCAGTATTGATCTATGAGTATGAGGAATGGATTAATGCTTACTGTAAGATTTAATAAATAATTTTAATATAGTAAAATTAATTATTTCATTACTAGGTTCGTCATTTACATACGTTTTATTAATATTTAACAGTGCTATATATATATATATGTTTAATATAGTATATAGCAAGGTTTAAAATACCGCTTGCCGTTTTCGTTTCGCATTTTCCGTTTTACGGATATATCGCTTGCCGATGGGTATGTCGATGGGCAAAAGGGAAAAAAAGGGCATGCCGCGTACCGCATTTACCGCACTTTTCGCATGGACATACCGCATTTACCGCACTTTTCGCATGGATATTTTGTAACAAATATTTGAGTATTTAAGCACGATATTTATATAGGTTCAAAACTACATATTTAATAAATACAAAACATAATTGTATACAACAAAACACATTTGTAACTTAAATATGTAGGTGAAATGTATAATATTAAGTCACTTTATTAGTTTAAGTGTATAATATTATGTCAAATTATTATGTGAAGTGAATATGTATGTTAATTAAGTGAGTAATATTAAGTGAATATGCATGTTAATTGTATAGGTATGTTAACAAATTTGATATTAGTTGAATATAATATTAAATGAATATGTATATTAAGTGTATATGTATGTTAGGTGAAGTTAATATGTATGTTAAGTGTATAATATTATTTGAAGTGTGTAATATTAAGTTAAATTATTAGGTGAAGTGTATGTGTATGTTAAGTGTGAATGTGTGATATTAGTTGAAAACAAAAAGTCCCACATTGATAGATGACAAGAGTTTGGTGATGTTTATATACCAAATATTAGGGACAAGGGCTTGGGCCCTTAGGGTCATAGGATTTTGTGGATGAGGGAGGACTCACACAAATGTTACACCACCACACGCGCGCGCCGCCGTCCGGCCGGGCGAGGCGAGGTGGGGTGGGGTGCTCTTGTGTGAGTATAATTATTTTTGCCGAAAGTTTAATTGGTATTTTTGCCGAAATCTACCAAAAATGCGAAATTCGAGCACCATTTCGTCGTTTTGAAGGCAAAAAACGACAAGAGATTTTCTTTCCGAATGTCGTTTGGAATTTCGCGGCATTTGGTAAAACGACAGCGAAACGGAAAGAATGTCGTTTCGGTGTTCCACTGAAAACGAAAATCGACGCGAATTTCGTTCGATTTTCCCGACATTTCGCACCTTGGTATATAGCAGTAGAGTATAGACTGTTATAAAATTTAAAATAATATTTAGCATATACGGTAGATTATGTCAAGAACATGAACAAATATTTTTAATCGATATGTATTTGGTAATATAATAATTATAAAATATATTTAAAACATAATAATTAAAAATTAATTATATTTAAGGGTATTTTTGTAAAGTGTCAATTGATTACAATTCATATTTTGTCAAAGTGACCAATGTAATGAGTATTTTCTTGTCGATTACAATAGTGTAGCTAAACATTGTAATCAATTATAATTACAATTACGATTCCACTAGATTACAATTACGATTACAATTACAATTACAACGAAACAATTACAACCAACCAAACACAACCTAAAAGAGTAAAATTCTCATATGTTTCTCCTCAATCTTTTATTCGGGGTGTCTTAGAAATGAGAAATATAAGGATGCTTTTTAAATTTAAGGTATGGTGTTTTAAAAAAAAAAAAAGAGTATAATTCTTACCAAATGTATTTATTGTTAGCTTTTTTTTTTTTGACGAAGTATTTATTGTTAGCTTAGCTCCTCAATTTTGAAGAATTTTCCTTAAAGTATCTTGAAAAACTAGCAATATACAAAAGGTTAATGACGGCAAAAATACCCAAAGTTTGGTCAAAGAACCTCTCATGTACCAAAAGTTTAAAAGTGGTGGCAAAAATACTCAAAGTCGCATTTGGGGCGTTGACCACTCCATTCTCATAACACAATTAACTTCGTAGTTAACTCTGGCTACGTGGACAAACGTGGGTTGCTGACATAGCAATTTTTTGCCACGTGGATGAGCCCACATCAGTCTCGTTTACGACAAAACAACGAATTAAACCCTTAATTAATACTATTTAATACAACTAATTAAACCCCTAATGATTACACTTAACAAAATAGATTAAAAAATAACAAATAATAAATTAGGTATTTACGATAATGGAGTGGTCAACTCTCTAAATACGACTTAGAATATTTTTGCCGCTATTTTTAATTTTAGATACGCAAAGAGATCTTTGACCAAACTTAGGATCGCCGTCATCAACCCTATAAAAATAAGCCGAAAAGATTGACTGTGGTCTTAACAAACAAAAAGCCCAAGAGTAATCAAACAAGAAATAATAATAAACTAATAGTAATATTACCAATAATTGCGGTAATTGTAGCCATTTTTTAATATCTTAGTATATTTTCAATTTTTCAATTTGCATAAATGCTCAAAATCAAAATAGTGGAAGTTTGATTTTCAACTGACTCTTCCCCACGTATCTATGTTAATGTCTTAAAGTTACAGTACTTAACGTAGGAGATCTCAAAATGTCAAAAAACTAAGTGTTAGTATCAAGGTTCGACTTATCGTGGATAATCGAGGATAATCGACGATTATCGGTCTTACCGATGTTTACCGGTAAATAATCCACTACACTAGTTGTCGTTTTGGTAACTTATCGCCGATAATCGAGATAATCGATAAATCCTTTTCCAATGGATTATCGTTTTTTGCAGTGTAAAATTGAGGGACTTTTCGGTGCAATTAAAAAATATTTGGCAAAAGTTTGCAAAGTTTTGATTTAAGCGTTTTTCTCCGAATTTTTTCATATTTGTGAGAACTTTTTGGTAAATTTAGGAGTTATAATCATAGATATGTATGAATCATGCATTTTTTCTTTGATATTTACCCATTTTTACGATTCTTAGAAGATTTACATGAGTTCAAAACTAAAGAGTTAGTTGTTCACATATGAGTTATATTCTTCAATGGGTAAAAATTAGTACTTTTGTGATTTTGAGTTGTTTTTTTGCATTCTTATGAATATATATTGATGAAAACTTGTTTTGATGACTTAGTTTGTAATTATTTTGTTAGATTTAGAGGAAATTCGGATTTGTATGCTTGTTAGGCAAAAGTATACAAAGTTTTGAATTTTTAATTTTGCTCAAATATAGATATTTTTTGATGATTTATTGTTTGTGTATGCTTTAAAAGATTGTAGTTGGTATTTAGTAAGAAATATGTGTTTGTTGGTGAATTTTTTAGGCAGATTAGATGATAATTTCGGATTTCCTCATAATTGCGGCAAAAATATTTGAAGTTGATCTTTTTGTGATTTGTGAAGTATTCTACTCATTTTTTTGGGTGTTTTCATTCATTAAATATTTTTTGAAATATTAATCTGAGTTTTTGGTGTAATTTATTTTTAGATTTGATGATAATTTGGCTATTCACATAATTGCGGCAAAAGTCTTCCAAGTTTATCTTCTTGTGATTTCTCCGGTAATCTACTGACTTTTCTTGTTGTTAGCTTTCATTAAATATTTATTCCTATAATAATGTGAGATTTTGGTGGAATTGAATTTGTTTTTTGAGGTAAACCTGTTTTTTGGGGCAAAAGTACCTATTTTTGCCATTTGTCTTACTGTTTTTAACTAGTCTCGTAATTCTTGTTTTTGTTTAGGTTAAAGATGAGTAAAGACAATCTTGCGAGGGAGCATTGCACTCGCTATAGGGATCCGAGCAACAACTCAATTTAATATGGAAGTGTGTATGACTTTATTTAATATGTTTTGGGGTATGATATTATAAAAATATTTTGTAAGTTTTCCGTCGAAAAGTATCGAAAAGTGTTGATAATCCGTCGATAATCATCGAAAAGTATCGGTAATCGGTAAGCTACAGTATTATTAGTTTTCCGTCGATAATCCGGTAATCCGTCGATTAATCCGTCGATAACGGCAAGCGATTTATCGGTTATCTCGATAAGTTGAACCTTGGTTAGTATACCGCATAATTAAAAAAAAAAAAACATAAACATAGATCCAAGAGACAAAATACACAAAATTAAAATATTCGATATATATTCAATATAATTGAAAACTTGAGAATCTATATATTATAAAAGGAAGAGCTCACAAGTGACATGGCATGATAATATTCAAATATTGAGAAAAAAAATTTGAAAATTGGCATCATAAGATCAAAGCATTGAGAATCCTAATTTTTAGAGAGTTTTTATTTTTCATATTAATTGTCATAATAATTGTTGTAACTTCATCACTTTTAAATTCTTAAATAAATAAATTGGATTACATTTATTTGAAAGACTTTTATTTTCTAAACATTAACTTGTTAACAGTTTTAATTTGAGGGACTTTTCATTTTTTAGCATAAAAAAAAACGTTTTAAAAAGCATAGTCATAATGAAGCTCTAAAGTTAGATCTATATATATAACACCAATATCAAAAGCCTATAATTTTTTTTAATTTTTTTTATAGTTGGTGATCAAGAATTTTGCAGGTTATTTGTTTCCTTTTAAGATTTTTTGAAGCAATACAATCAAGGTAATTAGAATTCGATTTTATATAATTTTTTCTATACAATATGCAGCTATTGTTTCATCACGTTAATTTCTCAAACATGATAGAATTTGCTTGGAGATAAACATGACAAATTTGATATGTATATATTGTCTATTCGGTTGTTACTTTTATCTATATGATGATTCTGTAAACTGCTTTGTGTTACTGTTGAAAATTTTCTTTTAATTTTATAATATCATTAGTGTTTGAAATCATAAACTATCTCTCATTTTGATTATATATATATATATATATATATATATATATATTGTTCTTCTTCTTTTTTATTTGGAGATGGGCTCTTAAAAGTGTGTGCATTTATACGTTATGTATACTTCTTTTTTAATATGATTCTTCTAATGTCTTTATTTAAATGTAGGATTTATATAAAAATAATAATTAAAGACATTGTCACTCATTCTTACTTCTTGGTATCTTGCAAAGAAGTACTTTAAAATAGCAAAACGAAAGCTTTAAAGGCTGCTTATTCTTTCCGGCTCAAGCCGGCTCAAGATTTCAGACTCAATACAATCAAGTCATTAAAAATTCAAATTTTACATATTTTCTCATGATATATATTGCTTATTATTCAACCACTTTAGCTTTTACTTATTTTTGGTAATGTACTTTTATTTTTATATGCAAATTATGTTTTACAGACAATAGAGTGCTTAAATAACTTTTTTTTTCGTTAGTGTCGTATTTACAGGGCCAGCCCTGTGTTCGGCGGGCCCTAGGCGAAATAATTTTTTGAGGCCCCTTGTCAAAAAATTATTTTTATTAAAAAACATAAATATAACGAAATATAATAATTTATTCAATAGACACCAATAAAACGATAAAAATTAATCATTCAAATAAAACGCCGCGTCTAGCATTTTGAGATGCAAAAGAACTAATAAAACTTGTATAACTAAGTTTCTCAATCATATCTTTTTCAATAGATAACATAGCTAAGCCACACTTTTGAAAAAATACTTATCAAAAGAACCTGATTGAGATTTGTCCAAAGCCTCTTTCTTCAATTTTTCTTTTCTTTTTGCCGCTCCCGATTCGTAGATTCTACTTGAATTTATATTTAGCCTAAAAATATCATGATAAAAATAGACAATAAGATACTAATCTAAATATTTAGTTCTTAAATAATTAAAACACACAAAATATGCAAATAAAGATGATTTAATTTTAATTATAACCAAGCAAGTTTGGCCTAATGGTAACTTTACTACACCTATATTCAAGAGATCATGGGTTCAAACCCTCCCATGGGACTCAAATGAGTGTCTCCTTTATATATTTGTAAATTTGGCCAATAGTGCCACATGTTCTTACACTAAATATATCTATGTATTATAACCTTGGCCGAGAAGCCACCCTATTAAAAAAAAAAAAGAAGATAGATTTAATTATAAAGGACAAAAGCAGGTACTTGTTCAACACTGCTCACGCTTTAAGTTTACTGACTTCAACAATAAATATTTATCTATTATTTTAATAAGAAAACTTTTTCTAATTGCAACATCTGTTGATACATGGAAGTGACACTACAATACTACATGACACACATCACATAGTAAAAAAGGCCATACTCATCGATACAAGCAAAAGCAACACATATAACATAATTAGGGGTGCAACCGGGTAGGGTACCCGGTTTTTTCGAGGTACCCGGTACCCGGTACTGGAATCCGGGTATCCGAAAATCGATACCCGGAACCGGTATCTGAAATCCGGGTACCCGGAAATCCGGGTACCCGGTTTCCGGGTATCTATATTTTGATACGTGGTACCGATACTCGGTACCCAATTTTGGGAACCGGATCCGGGTACCCGATTTTTACCCGGTACCCGTTTAAAAATATATATATATATATATATATATATATATTATTTAAAAACAAAAACAAAAACATACATTCATCTTCAAAAAAATGCATAAAAAAAAAATCCAGCGCATCAAGCATAAAAGAAAAAACAGTCCAAAATGCATAAAAAATAGTCCCGCGCATCAAGCATAAATAAAACATAGTCCCGCGCATCAAGCATAACATAATACCGCGCAAAAAAGAAAAGAAAAAAAACATAGTCTCAAGAACCCTGAGAGTGAGAGAGGCAGAGATGGAGGGGGGGAGACTAAGTCACAAAAGGTTAATTACACGGAGTAGAAAGGGCCGAGCACAAACCCTAAAAATTTAAAATATCATAAAAAATAAAATAAAAAAATCGGGTAGTAAAACCGGGTACCGGGTACCCGGTTTTTTTTATTTTTAATACCCGGTACCCGTATCCGGTTTTGAATCCGGATACGGGTACTGTTGATGTACAAATTCGTCATTATTTAATATGACATAAAGTACTAAAGTCGTGAATTAATTAAATCCACAAACAAAGATTGAAGGCTTCAAAAGAAATAATTCGATATTCACAAAAGCCCAATTGAGAAGCCCACTAAAGCTCTCAATCAGACAAAGCCCAACGGATACAAAGCCACTCGGCCCAAAAGGCCCAAAGGCCCAATATCTATCCGTCATCAACCCAGAAAGACGAGGGTATAATCGTCATACTCTCTACCCGGCCTCTCATTTCAAATCCAAGCGGAAGACCAGGAGTACGAAGTCAAGTCTTCAACGGGCATAATTCAAACACGACGAAGAGAACGCAGTCGTGGGACACGTGTAGCAAGGCAAGCCGTTCAATCCGTTCAACTCGGAGAAAAGACTCCACGATTCTTGGAAGTCCAACGGGAAGAATTGGAGCCTATAAATATCAACTCAAACTCAGATCAACGCACGCATCCCTGGGAGAATACATCGAGAGCTTGCTACCCGGCATTTCTGCTTACTTTGAGATTTCGTTATATTCTATTCATTTTCTTCTCTTTCTTTCTTTGATTCTAGACGTGATTTGCTGCCTGTAGCTGTCCGTCTATGTTATTTGTCGCAATAAACTAACAGAGGACGTAGTCAACTACCGCCTTGGGACGAACCTCTATAAAAAATCCCTCATCTCATTTATACCGCTTATATTTATATACATATATCGGAAGTGAATCGAGAGCTCGCAACGTGAGATATCGAATTCCACCAAGTCATTAATCTCAAGAATATCATACACTCATAAGTCACACTTGACTGTTTGAAGTGGGAAACCACGTCAACAGTTTGGCGCCGTCTGTGGGAAATTGATCTCGCCAACATCCACGAGCTCGAAGCACTTCGCAAACATGAGCAACGACGAAATTGTAGCCGTGACTGAGTCTGAGGTGAACAACCCCAGGCAAAACACGGGAACCGACGAACTACAGTCTCAACTGGAGGCGAGGAACGCCGAGAACCAAGAACTGCGCAGGAAGATCGAACTTCTCACGGCAAACCAAGCCCAAAATGAACAACACCAGAATAGTAACCGAGTAGGTCCAGCACGGGGCTGTGGGCACCAGAGCCGGGCTAACCTCAGCGCTGTCCATTTTGATTTTTGTGATCTGGACAATCCGCAAGCATCGAGGCAAAACCAGCCCCCGCCGCCTAACGGCCCCAGGCCCCCAACACCTCCGCCGCCCCCCGAAGTAGGGACACCCCTCTTCACCCCCCTGTCGGGATACTATCCGACTGGGACGGGGAACTTCGCATCGAGCAGTCGCCAACACTCTGGTCGTCCGGGCTATCTGTCCGGACCCGAGCAAAATCGCGACATCACCCAAGCCCTTAATGAGCAGCCTAGCACGTACCCGAGGCATCCAAGTCCGGTGTACGGACGGGCACACCTCCAGGCCGTGCAGCCCGAACCCGCTCCCCAAAGCACGGAGCTGGAGGAACTTAAGCGCTCAATGGCTGAGATGAACGAAAAGCTCGTTCGTGTACACTCCCGTGTACACAGCGCCACCACCGCTGCTCCTGAGATAGAACGTCTAGTGGAGGAGTCAGAAAGAACCCCCTTCAGACTCGCCATAACTAGCGTAAAACTCAGAAACGGAGGACGAGTGAATCTGCCAAAGTACGATGGGACAACTGACCCCAAAGTACACCTAAGATCGTTCAGGATCGCAATGGGGCGGGCAAACTTGGAAGCACACGAGTTAGACGCTGGACGATGCCAGTACTTTTCGGAGAATCTGGCCGGCCCAGCAATGGAGTGGTTCTCAAAACTGGAACCCCGATCCATCGATAACTTCGGGCAGCTGACCACCCTATTCCTCAAACATTTTTCCATGTTTATGGAAACCGAGACCACAGTGGCAAACCTCTATGCTTTACAGCAGGAGAGAGGAGAGCCTCTCAGATCCTTCATGACCCGGTTCAAGAAAACCATGGTCAAGATAAACGGAATAAGTGACGAAACTGCCATAGCTGCGCTCACAGCCGGGTTATGGTACGACTCAAAATTCAAAACGGATATAGTCGTAAATCGTTACAACTCCATTGAAGACGTAATCCACAGATCGTCCAATTGGATCAGACACGACGAAGAGCTGGAGGCTCTACGAAAAAAGCACGGACTTCAGCCCGTCCATCAACGAAATCCAGGCCTACCCGGTCAACCGATACAGCATAGAACCGGAGGCCACAACAATCCCTTCAGAGGACAAAGGAGCTCCTCCCCGACCCAAAAACATCCATTCCAAACCCAGAATCCGAGGGCAAACAACGGACCGAACCCGCGAAATCCATACGTTTTCAACGTAAATTCGGAAACCGCGGATTTCGAAGCACAGGCTGAAGTAGAAGAAGCCCCAAGAGAAATATTAGTCAGCACCAAGGACTTCCCGCCCTATAACCATGAAGCGTTCCCGCGACACGACCCCAAAGCATGGTGCAATTTCCACAAGGCGTATGGACACCACACAAGAAACTGTATGGTGCTCCGTGCTCGCCTGGCCGAAAAATACATCAATGGAGAATTGGGAGAAATAAACTTCGGCAATGAGCTGAGGAACGGGCAAGCATCCGAACAAAACCCCCCTCAAGACCAACCTCAGAACAGCCAAAAAAGAGCTGAACAGCAAAGGACACCAAGGGAAAATGCCCAGCCGAACAAAAGAGGACGGGTACACATGCTCGAAGAACCAGACGAACAGACATATGAGGAAGCAGAAGACATTGGCGAACAGCTTGATGAGATCCCCGAGCCCATTGGCAGAATCTACACAATAGTAGGAGGGTCCCAGCTACACGGAAATTCAGTCAATTCCATCAAGGCTCACCAACGAAGGCTCAAAGCCGGACCAGTAATTGTTCCGAGGCGAGAACCGGATTTCGAAATTTCATTCAAGGACAGTGAAGCAGCCACACTGATCGGTCCACATGACGACGCGCTAGTTGTCACACTCCTAGTTGCCTCATACACGATGGATAGAATACTAATCGACAATGGGAGCTCAGTCGATGTGATCTTCCTGGAACCGTTACTGAAGTTGGGAGTCGAAGAAACTGAGATCAGCAGGGAAGCCATCCCTTTAACCGGCTTCGATGGAGGGACCATCAATGCAATAGGAACGGTGCGGCTGTCAATCGCAGCAGCAGGGGTAGGAAGGACAAAGAACTTCCTAGTATTAGACTGCCCATCAGTTTACAACATGATACTAGGAAGACCCTGGTTGCACATGATGAAGGCTGTACCATCAACTTATCATCAATTAATACGCTTCCCGAATAGGGAAGGAAAAATTGTTGAAGTCAAAGGAAATCAGAAGCAATCCAGGATCTGCTATATGAGCGCATTCCGGAACATTCAAGCCGCTAAGACCGCAAGAGAAAAATCTACCGCATAGCAATTAATGTCGGTAGAAGGAAAAGAGGAGGACGGCTAGGAAAGGACCGCCGACACGGATGGACCCAACTTGGAAATGACAGTCCAGGTCCAGATCGATCCCGATAATCCGGATCACCGGGTAGGGATAGGGAAAGGACTGGACAATAACGTCAGAAAAGAACTCCTCAAATTCCTCACTAAAAACCGGGATTGTTTTGCTTGGTCCCACGAGGACATGCCCGGAATAGACCCAAGCATCGCAACCCACCGCCTGAATGTAGACCCCAGCTATAAGCCGGTAAAACAAAAAAGGCGAAAGCTAGGCCCAGATCGGGCCCAAGCCGTAAACGAAGAAGTCACAAAACTGCTGCAAACCGGATCCATCAGGGAAGTCAAATACCCGGACTGGTTAGCGAATACGGTCGTCGTGAAAAAGAAAAACGGAAAGGCCAGAGTCTGTATTGACTTCACTGACCTAAACAAAGCATGTCCGAAAGACAGTTTCCCAATGCCCCACATTGACCGCCTAGTCGAAGCAACATGTGGGCACGAATTACTGTCATTCATGGACGCGTTTTCGGGATACAATCAGATCCTCATGCACCCAGAGGACCAGGAAAAAACGGCTTTCATAACTGACAGGGGTATATACTGTTACAAAGTTATGCCCTTCGGGTTAAAAAATGCCGGAGCCACATATCAAAGATTAGTCAACCAGATGTTTGCCGAGCAACTCGGCAAAACCATGGAGGTCTATGTTGATGATATGTTGGTGAAATCCTCCCAAGCAACAGATCATGTAGCCCACCTAGAAGAGTGCTTCGCGATACTACGGAAGTATCAAATGAAGCTTAACCCGACAAAATGCACCTTCGGGGTAACTTCGGGAAAATTCCTGGGTTACTTGGTCACTCAGCAAGGAATAGAAGCTAATCCCGACCAGATAAAAGCCCTCCAGGACATGCCCTCCCCGAGGACTGTTAGGGAGACACAAAGGCTGACTGGGAGAATCGCAGCTCTTAATCGGTTCATATCAAGAGCAACGGACAAGTGCCTACCCTTTTACAAACTGTTGAAGGGGAACAAAAAGTTCGAATGGACCGAAGAGTGCGAGGAAGCATTCCAAAAGCTAAAAAGGTACCTCTCCACGCCGCCCATACTTACCAGACCGATCCTGGGAGAGCCATTATTCTTATACTTGGCTGTCTCACCATCGGCGGTGAGTGGGGTAATAGTGAGAGAGGACCGCGGTGAGCAAAAACCAATATTCTACATCAGCAAATCTCTAGAGGACGCTGAAACCAGATATCCAGTTATTGAAAAACTCGCATTGGCAATGATAACCGCAGCAAGGAAACTCCGGCCTTACTTCCAATCCCATACTATCATGCTTATGACCACCCAACCTTTAAGGATCATCCTCCACAGCCCGAACCAATCGGGAAGACTCACAAAATGGGCAGTCGAGCTAAGCGAGTTCGATATAGAATACAAAATCCGTACCTGTGCGAAATCACAAGTACTGGCTGATTTTCTGATCGAGTTGCCGGCCGATGGCTCAAAAGAGGGTCACGAAGATGGAGAATGGAGACTCGAAGTCGACGGAGCCTCAAACCAAGGTGGATCCGGGATCGGGATTCGTTTGATATCCCCTACGGGAGAAGTGTTGGAACAATCTTTCAGATTGAAATTCCACGCGACAAACAACGAGACCGAATACGAGGCCCTTATTGCCGGCCTCAAACTAGCAAAAGCCGTGGGAGCTAGAAGGATAAGGGCCCATTCCGACTCTAAGCTAGTTACTAGTCAAATCAGTGGTGAATACGCCACCCGTGACGATAGGATGGAAAAATATCTTTTGGTAGTAAAAGATTTAATTCACCAGTTCGATCACGTTGAGATAGTTCAGATACCGAGGAGCGAGAACGCATCAGCAGATACATTGGCTGGTTTAGCTTCAACTTCGAATCCCGAAGTAAAGAGGATAATTCCAGTCGAAACAATAGACGAACCTAGCGTGACACGCAAAGTTTGCAGCATCCAAATGGAAGAAGACGATTGGAGAACCCCGATCGTCAACTATATCCTAACCGGAACCAAACCCCCGGATAAGCAGAAGGCTAGGAAGCTAAGAATCCAAAGTGCCAGATTCTGCATTATCGGGGGGAAATTGTACAAGCGCAGCTATACCGGACCCTACCTAAGGTGCCTAGGAAAGACCGAAGCTCAAATTGTACTCCACGAAATCCATGACGGAGAATGCGGCAACCACTCCGGAGGAAGATCTTTGGCAAACAAAGCAAAAAGGCAAGGCTTCTTCTGGGCCACCATACTGGCAGACAGCGAAGCGCACGCCAGAAGATGCGATAAATGCCAAAGACACTCCCCGTCCATACACCGGCCAACAGAAGAACTCTCCTCAGTCTCAGTCCCATACCCGTTCATGAAATGGTCTATGGACATAGTCGGGCCTTTTCCCTTAGCCCCGGCTGGGAAAAGATTCCTACTCGTCGTAACAGACTACTTCTCCAAATGGGTGGAAGCCGAAGCGTACGCTAACATCAGGGACGTCGATGTAGAAAATTTCCTATGGAAAAACATCATTAGCCGTTTCGGCCTCCCAAAAGAGATAATAGCTGATAATGGACCCCAGTTCATTTCCACGAGATTTCAAAACTTCTGCATCAATTGGAAAATGTCCTTGAACACGTCCACTCCGAGGTACCCCCAGGGCAACGGCCAAGCCGAGGTAGCCAATCGGATCATAGTGGATGGAATCAAGAGACGCCTAGACACCAAAAAAGGACGATGGGCTGACGAGCTCATTGGGGTCCTTTGGTCCTACAGAACTACCCCGCGTAGGGCCACCGGGGAAACTCCATTTTCAATGGTATACAGCACCGAAGCCGTAATACCAGCAGAAATAGAGACACCCAGCCTTCGAAGGGAACACGCACCCTTGAACGCAGAACTCAACGACGAAATGAGGGAAGATCAGCTCGACCACGTCGACGAAAGACGAGAACAGGCTTTGATAAGAATAACTAACTATCAAAACTCGATAGCAAAGTATTATAATTCAAAGATCAAACGTCGAAAATTTATCGTGGGGGAACTGGTCCTCAGAAAAGTTTTCCAGAACACTGCCGAGTTGAACGCGGGCAAGCTCGGGGCTAACTGGGAAGGACCTTACATCGTCACTGAAGTAGTAAAACCTGGAGTATACCGGCTAGCAACTCCGGAAGGGATAAGAGTCCTTCGGAGCTGGAATGCCATGCACCTGAGGAAATACTACGCCTGACCCGACCTACCCGGTCTCCCATGAACTACGTAATGACTTGATCCCCAAATATGGGGTAGGTAGGCAGCCCGTCTTACCAACGGGCACAGTCTCAATCCAAATCCAAATCAAATCGGTCCGACCTTCATTAAGTGTAAACTCTGAAGATTCGCGTTATCAAGGTAAAAATATCTAAACACTCTTCTAAGGCAACAAGCCTACCGGGTAACAGACCCACTCTCCCAAGGCAACAAGCCTACCGGGTAACAAACCTACTTTTCTAAGGCAACAAGCCTACCGGGTAACAGACCCACTTTCCCAAGGCAACAAGCCTACCGGGTAACAGACCCACTCTCTAAAGGCCAACGAGCCTAATCGGGTAACAAACCCATCAACTTAGGCAACAAGCCTCGCCCGGCAACAAGCCCACTCCATTAAAATTATTTATACTAATCTTCGCAAATAGACTAAAAGTCTACGAGCATATTCGTTACAGAAACGAAACTTACGGACTACCACGAAGACGAGTAGAGATGATCGACGAACAGACAGAGAGGAGGATAAGAAGAATAATGAATTCACCTCAATCACAAGGTAAACTACCTTCTTTCATACTTAAGAAACTTTTATAATCTCTTTTATAATTTCGTATAAGTCTATCAATCTATATGCTGCTCCTAGCCAATCTTAGCCGTTATCAAGGAAGATCGTAAAGGAAATTAACTTAGAAGAAAGCTAGCATTAGAAACAAAGGAATCATTCAAAGAAAGAAAAATAGCAAAGGCCCTAACCACGGGCATATCCAAACCATGCAAAAAAGGGTTCAAGCCGCTGTAGACTTGCCCATAGAAATTGTTCTGGCCTTAGGCCTTATTTAGCTAAAAAAAACAAAAAAATGGGGGACCGCTCTATGCGTCAGCCCCGAGTACATCTGCGATCTCCTCCTCGTCATTTTTCTCCTCTCCGGTCATATCTTCTTGCGAAGCGGGCTCCCCGGTCACGACCTCTTCGGCTGCGGGTTCTTCAAGGGCAGGCTCTTTAGTGACGGGCTCCTTAGCGACTTGCTGCTCGGACTGGGCACTTTGATCTGCAAAGGGGAGCTCGGTCAAATCTGCATCAGGAGACATGGCCGGAGACCCTATCATCGGTACCGGTGTCCCCTCCAAGATAGCCTTGTAGCGGACAACGTTGCCTTCTAGGACCTCCTTCTCAGCCTCAAAGTCAGTAACCTTGCCATCAATCACATCCTGGACCAACTCGAGGCAACCTTCGGCTTGGTCCAAACAGCAATTATCGGCAGCCGTACCTTTGTACCAGTCAATCATCGCGTCCCTTTCTTTCACCCTTCGGTGATAACGGGAACGGATAGCGTTTTTCTCCACCTCACGGTCAAGCGACTGCTGCCGGGCCTCCGCCAGCTCAAAGATGAGGCGCTGCACGTCCTCCTTTAAAACCGCCGCCTCCTCCTCCTTCTTCTTGGCCACTTCCTCTGCCAGTCCTCTTGCCGCATCAGAAGTTAGCACCTCCCTGACGGCCGCATCTCTCGCCTTATCGGCCTCCTCCACCAACCCGGAAGCATTTTTCAGCTTCTCTCTGAGATCCTCGATCGTGTTCACAAGGCCCTTAACCCTAGATTCGGAAGAAGTTATCTTCCGACCCATCGTCAGTAGCTGATCGGACTTCGCCCGGATAGCCACCACTCCTTCGCCTCCTCTAACTGGTCCTCGTAATCGAGAACCATGTCGTTTATGGTCGTCGTGAGCTACACGTCAAAAATAAAAAGTATAAAGTTAGAAAATTTTTGACAATCAGCAAAACTTGGGCAAATAAAAGATTAACGGAGACTTACGTGAACAGTCATAGCCGATACAGCCTTGTAGATAGGCTTCTCAGCAATAGATCTCGGAACTCTGCCAACCCCGCCATTCGTAATTTGCCGGAGGAGCCCGGCCGCGACCTTAGGCGCCTTGTGGAGACCCTTGTCCCCGTACCAAGTGCACCCGACCTTGCGGGTAACCTCTTTCTCCTTAGCCTTACCCCCGATCACGAGGGGAGCCGATCTCATTTTCTCCCCAGTCTTGCCCTGGGAGACCTCTCTAGGGCGCTCAGCTTCGTGAGCAACCTCTTTCCCTTTGGCCTTCTCGGGGGCCCTGACCACTTCTTTCGGGGCCGAGTTACCCCTCGCCTTCTTACGGGCTTCAGAATCTCCCCCCTCTCGCGGCCGCTTCACCACGGCATCCGAATCCGCCCTAGGACGGGCTGCATCCTGAGAAGGACGAGTCGAATCCTTGGAAGGATGGATAGGAGAAGGAGGGGGAACATCCCTCTTTTCAGAATTCTTCGCCACAGGCGTGGCGTCCTGAGTATTATCACCGTCATCAGAAAGCACTACTACGGACTGATCCCCTGCCGTCTGCACGGCAATATCAGCAGGAGCCTCCTCAGCAGGAGCCTCCTCAACCTTCTTCTCCGTCTCTTGACGGATAGCTCCCTGAGCAGTAACGGTCGTGCCGGCATGGGCCTCAACTCGTGGAGCCGGGCTAGACGTACCGGCCTGCTCCTCCAACTTCCTCCTCGCCCGAAGGCTCAAACCCTTAGGACGAGCAGATTCCATTTCCTCTGCACATCCAAAAACCACACTTAGGCAGAAATCAACAATATTTAACGGAATGCTTAGAGAAATAGACCTTACCCGGAAGATCGGGAGCATTGTTATCGTACGCGATGAATTTCTCCTCTTCTTCCTCGGGCCACAATCCGACGGACTCAAGCCTCTCCCGAGTAAATGACGACCACGGCTCGGGACCAAAGGGGAACAACTTCTTCTTCAAAGCCCTCCACTTGTCGGTGATAGGAAGAGACTTAGGCTTCTTAGAATCTTCAACTGCATAGAAAAAGAAAAAAGAGTATTAGCAAACTTGTCGAAAAATCCGAACAGAAAATCTCGCCAACCCAACCCGGAACCTCACCTATCTCATGCACCCATACGTTCTTGTAGCCCGGCCAAGATCCAAGTGTCTCCTGACTGGCTAGGAAAAAGAAATACTTGTGGGTCCAAGCACTTTCTTTCTTGGGAAGACCAGCAATGATCTCCCCTTCTTTAACGGATAGAAAAAACCTACCCTTAGCCTGACCATTAGTCTTGACGACCAAGCCCGTCAACAAATCTTCGAGTGTAAGTGTATGCAAACACTCGTGAGCCCGGACAAGCAAGGCCGTCAGGATCCTAAACGAATTAGGACTAAATTGCCCTATAGAAACCCCTAAGTAAGAAAGATATTTTAGGATAAGCTCGGAAATAGGAAATCTAAGCCCCCCGGATTCAAAGAACCTTTCGTATACACAAATCCACCCGTCTATATTCTGCTCGTCAGCATGTTCATCTGAACCCGGCAATCTGAGCGAGATAGACTGCGGGATATTATATTTTACCCGGATCCTAGTAAGATCCTTAGGCTTTAGAACAGACTTAGGAGATCTGTAGCCAGAAACTCCGTTTGCCATTTATCAGTTGCCTTTTTAGGACCCATTTCCTGTCTAGAGAATCCTAGAAAAAACCGAAAGATCTAAAACCAGTACAAAAATCCAGGAAACTACCCAGAAACCAACAAAGAGAACAGAAAAGCAAATCCCAGAAAAACCTCCTAGCAGACCCTCAGAAAACAAAAGATAATAGTTAGAAAGAAAACTAGAACCTGAACTTCCTAGGAGTTCGATGAAGAAGATGAAGAAATGGACCTCGGAGCACCTTCGATGGCGGTTCGTAAAGTTTATATCTCTAAAAACTCAAAGCTTTTCTCTCTCTAAAATTCGAAAATGATATTCGAATGCGAAACACGATATATATGAAGGAGAGAGAAAGAAGTTACCTTCGACAAGACGCGTGACGGGCAGAAGCTGAAGAGACGTGCCCATTAAATGCGAAACACTTGAGTATTTATACTCGAAAACCGTCGCTGATCCTACGGTTAGGGTTTCCTCGAAAATCGCAACAAATCTCATCCTACGGTTGAGATCAGCGAGCTATCCGGCGACACGTCAGCATGACAGTTGTATCAGGAGAATGTGAAGGGTTTATTCTCTTCGAACTCCGCAAATGGGGACACGTGTCATAACTGTTCCCGCCCAAAATTCGAAGCGACAGTTACAGCTTCAAGGTCCTACTCGTCCATCGTATCTCGAAATTATCCAAAAATCCTGCCCGGAATATGCAGATTTGTGGCAAAAGTCACAGATTTAATTAATTCTATCCGGTACGAATTTTACATGATTTCATCGAGTATATACTATAAAATTTACTTCGTATTTTTTATAGTAGGGGGCTGACTGTTGATGTACAAATTCGTCATTATTTAATATGACATAAAGTACTAAAGTCGTGAATTAATTAAATCCACAAACAAAGATTGAAGGCTTCAAAAGAAATAATTCGATATTCACAAAAGCCCAATTGAGAAGCCCACTAAAGCTCTCAATCAGACAAAGCCCAACGGATACAAAGCCACTCGGCCCAAAAGGCCCAAAGGCCCAATATCTATCTGTCATCAACCCAGAAAGACGAGGGTATAATCGTCATACTCTCTACCCGGCCTCTCATTTCAAATCCAAGCGGAAGACCAGGAGTACGAAGTCAAGTCTTCAACGGGCATAATTCAAACACGACGAAGAGAACGCAGTCGTGGGACACGTGTAGCAAGGCAAGCCGTTCAATCCGTTCAACTCGGAGAAAAGACTCCACGATTCTTGGAAGTCCAACGGGAAGAATTGGAGCCTATAAATATCAAGCTCAAACTCAGATCAATGCACGCATCCCTGGGAGAATACATCGAGAGCTTGCTACCCGGCATTTCTGCTTACTTTGAGATTTCGTTATATTCTATTCATTTTCTTCTCTTTCTTTCTTTGATTCTAGACGTGATTTGCTGCCTGTAGCTGTCCGTCTATGTTATTTGTCGTAATAAACTAACAGAGGACGTAGTCAACTACCGCCTTGGGACGAACCTCTATAAAAAAATCCCTCGTCTCATTTATACCGCTTATATTTATATACATATATCGGAAGTGAATCGAGAGCTCGCAACGTGAGATATAGAATTCCACCAAGTCATTAATCTCAAGAATATCATACACTCATAAGTCACACTTGACTGTTTGAAGTGGGAAACCACGTCAACAGGTACCCGGAACCGGAATTCGGATACGGTTTCGGTTCCGGATAATTACCCGGTTTCCGGGTATTATTTGCACCCCTATAACATATCTTCATCCTTCTCGTACAGATAGATACACTGCGTTTTTTTTTTCCTTCAAAAATCTGAACAGTTCCTTCTCATGTTTCCGTGTAAAATCTCTCCAGTAAAATAAAACACAACTTACACAAGCATGTAAAATCTCCCCATTGCTTCTCTAAAGAAGTCTCCAACGCCAGATTTAGAAACTAGACCATCCGAAGCAAAAAAAAGAGTCGAAGAAAAGGCCGAGGGAATCAGTGATCTTACTTCTTTCTTCTTCTTCGAAGCACAACGAGAAATAGTTGCCGCTCGCTGCCGTGAGTTTCTGCAACCGTTGTTTCTCTCGGCTTTGTGTTTCGTCGGCCACCATTAGGGTTGAAGTTTGATTTGAGATTTTTTTATTTAGAAATTATGTAAATTAAGTATATTTTCGTTTTTTAAATTTTCTTTAATGTTATTTTTATTATTCTGTTTAGATATGGGTTTTTAAATTTAAATTTAATTTTTTTTAAAAATTCGTTATTTTTTTAGCGGATATCTAAATTTAGTGTATTATATATATATATATATATATATATATATATATATATAAAATAAGGCCCCCGAAATTTGGGGGCCTAGGCCTGCGCCTCCCTCGCACTGTGTATTTATTTTATTTTTTGATAGAATTAGTGTCCTATTTGAAGCACAAGACATTTCTCATGGTTTCAATCAAGGTTCAACTTACCGAACTTGCCGATAAATCGCTTGCCGTTATCGACGGATTAATCGATAACTTACCGGATTATCGACGGAAAACTAATAATACTGTAGCTTACCGATTACCGATACTTTTCGATGGTTATCGACACTTATTGAGAATTATCGATGAAAAATCACTAAAATATTTTTAAGAATATATTTACTAAGTTTATAATGTTGATAAAATATTAAAAATGCCAAAAATAAAATCATTTCATACTCAAACATAGGTAAATAAAATATAGTCTCACTTTCACATATGTAATAAAATCATCGAAAAGTGCAAAAAAATAAATTAAAAGTACCATATTTTTGTTATTTTTCAAGATGTTTGCCGATTTTCAGCAAAAATCATGGAAAAGTACTATCATGGCCATCTTGCCGATAACTACCGGTAAGACGGATAATCGAAGATTATCGAAGATAATCGTGGAAAAGTCGAACCTTGGTTTCAATGTCTGCAGGACAAATAATAATGTTCTGAACGTTTATCTTGATGTGACAAATAATAACAGTTGTTGAGCTTGATATGATATGAATGTAAGTCTTTTGATTAGAAATTTAGAACACATATTCTTACAAATATATTTGTCAATACTTTTGCACAAATTTATAGGTCATATCTTCGGCCACCGAGCGAAGCGAGGTATAATCCACTAGTATATTATTATATATCGAACAAACTTAAGTACTAATTTAGCCGTGATTAACCCACCTAAATTAAATTACAGGAAATATATGTCCATGAGTTTGGCGTGTGGAACCCACAGCAGGGGCGTTACTGAGACGGCAATAAGTGAACTAGGGGTGAAAACAAAGCCCGAAAACCGGGTAAAAATCCGAATCCGACTCCGTATCTGGATTTAAAACCCGAATCCGAATCCGGTACCCGGTTTAATACCCGAATTTTTTTAATTATTTTATTTTCCTTTAATTTTATTTAATTATTTTTATCTCATGTTTATTTGACTTGTAATACTTTTTTTTTATTATTTTCATATCATATGTTTACAATTGATGTTGATGATGCTTGATGCGCGGAACGAAAAAATGATGGCGGAAACGAAAAAAAAAACCGTGAGACAATGTTTTTTTTATGCATTTTAATTTTAAGACAATGGATATATGTTTTTATTTATGAGACAATGTTTATTTTGAGATAATATATTAAAAAAAAGGTAAAAAAACAAACGGATCCGGGTATAAACCCGGATCCGGTTGAAAACCCGGATCCGGTTGAAAACCCGAATCCGATTTCAAAACCGGGTACCGGGTACCGGATCCGGGTATAAAAAATTAGATACCCGGATTTCGGGTACCGGGTATCAATTTTTAGATACCCGATTTTCGGATCCGGGTACCGGGTACCTAAAAAAAACCGGGTACCCGACCCGGTTTCACCCCTAAAGTGAACCATATCTGTGTTTTTTGTTGCCATTTTGGGAGTGGATGTTGAATCACAAGAGTCTATTCATGCATATATCTAGCCTTTGCAGGGCAGAGCCAGAACTTTAATTAAGAGGGAGCAAAAATTAATAGATCATGAATTTCAAAATAAAACGAGGCATTGAAACTACTATTATACATTGCATTATAACTAATTTTTAATGAACTTTCGGTTTATGAAAATAATTTATAACACTCTTTATATGATTAGAATTCTACATGTTGTTGCGTTCTCAAAATATTAATATAATTTTTTCTCTAATATTTAAAACTTTGCACGTCTTGAATTATTGATTGGTGGTTTTTATTATCTAGTTTGCTTTAAAAGAAAAATGAAAATAATTGTAATCATAAAAATTGTTGCTATTTAAAAAAAAAAAATATATTGGGATCGGGAATTGAACTTTAGGCTATAACTTGAAAGAGGAAAAGCATTTTAAGAGTAACATAATTCACTACACTATAGTGACATTCAATTTACAAATACTATGTTTAATATTTATATATAAACTTTATGAATAAATTAAAATTAAAATAACGAGCTCGGACCAAGTGGGGGGCGGTCGGCCCCACTCCCTACCCCTTAGCTCCGCCCCTGGCCTTTGACATAGACCCATCTCTTCACCCATTTATGATATTTATTTATTTAACACAAAAATTAAAGATAAACGGACATCAACAGAATCAAAATACGGAATTCGCATCCGATTTTAATTCGATTTGAAATTTGATTTTTAATCTTGATATTGGTTTCCGATTCTAAATGATGTCCGATTTATATTTTAAAAAGAAATCCCATGAAATGTCCATTTATACTCAATTTTTAAAAAAAATTGCCCATAGTGTGATTAAACAGTTTTTGCTCATTTATGTTTTTTTTTTTCCCAAATTAATCTTAATTCTTAATTACCAATTTAATCTAAAAAAAAGGTAATTCGTTTTAATTTAAAAGTTTGATCGATTCTTTTAATTAAATGCAAATTCAAAATTTATGGTTTATTTTTTCCTTTAATATAATTCTACAAATTTCTCTCTCTAAAACTATCTCACTCTCTCTGCTCTTTCGTCTCCCCTGCTCTCCCATCGTTGATTGACTTTCAGCCATCTTGGTAAGTCTCTCTCTCACTCTCTCTCACACATGACGACAAAGTATTAGAACCTAGAAACCTCTCTCTCTTTCTCTCCCTCCCATGAAATCTTTCTCTTTCGACTCTTATATTTTTCGCACTCGACTTCTCACGATCTCTTACTCTCGTGTCATTTAGTGTTGAACGATATTCCATCATCCAAGGAAGCCACCGAAGTGCAATGAGTCAAAGAGTCAAATGGTTGCTTTGACCGATATTAGTGGAATACATTTATGTATATTTCTTTTAATTCACTTGTTGCACTATATCAGGCTATCAGCAACAACAACTTGTATATATGCCTATAACAATGGCAAATAAATATAGTTTCGTTGACGGTTCATTGCCGATGCCAACGGACGAATATGAAATCGGTAACTGGCAACGCTGCAACGATCTAGTTGGCAGCTGGATACTCAATTCCGTCTCCCAAGAAATCAGGCCAAGTATCCTCTATTCCACAACTGCTGCTCAAATATGGTCAGATCTCAAGGATCGTTTTTCTCAATCAAACGCGCCCAAAGTTTACCAGTTGAAGCATTCTATCTCTGCTCTCAAACAGGAAGGTATGACTGTTTCTCTATATTTCACTCAACTCAAATCCTTTTGGGGCGGGTCGACGGCCCTCCTGGGGCGGAGGATGTTGGACATGTGTGTCCTTAAATAAGATATTTTTATCCATTTGTAAAAGATTATGACAAGTCGTTGAATAAAATATTGTGCTTATTATGTTAATCTTATTATAGTTTCTGGTAAAGTAAAATAGAATGTTTCATCCTTAGTTCATTAAGAATGCAATTATGTTATTATTAACACAACAGAGTCAATGTGAGGAAGAATTAATAATCATAATAAATGAACTTAAAATGTTCGTGACCTGATTAATTGGGTGGGAGCCCATTAATCGTTTAAGGTCATTAATGTGACTAACTGACAATCCTATTCTGGATTTTGTGTGTGTCACACTCACTAGAAGTGCATTAAGTATGAAATGTCTTCATACTGGACTGGACCTGACTTAAACTCCGGAAGTTATCATATAAGACCATCACTGATAACTTGGAGTTGAGTCACTAGTAGATGATCAAATGGATATTCGATCTAAGTCCTGAGTGATCTTGAGTCTGAGTTGCTGGCTTGATTGTTCTTTGATTTAACCGTTAAAGAAAACAATATATTACCGTTGTTCCCAACACTATTATTTTGGGAACATGATAGTCAGCAGTAAGGGTAGCTTGGTCATAGACATGGGCATCACAAAGCTCTCTTTAGAGTCATGATGATTCCCTTGATTGTCATTGGTGAGAAGTGAGAGGTACCCGTGCGCAACTTATGAATCGAAACCATAAGTGGGTTACTCACGATATTACTGACTGAGTCAAGGATGAAAATGCAATGAGGGGCATAACGTTAAAAACCGCCTGCTCATGTCTGGATCATCAAGTGAAAGATCAATAACCCGAATTTGATTGTATCAATGGACACCATGCTATAATAAAGGGAATAATATATATTGTATCACTAAAGAGTGCAGCCTCGGGTTTATAGTGGAATTACACCGAGGTTTGACGAACACCCTAGCAGTTCGTTGGAGCTTAAGTGATACGGGTTCATGGTCCCCAGGATAGCTTCGTAACGGATTATACGTACGTGATAGGAACATTTTGAAATGTTTAATCATTTGGCAAGACTTATAAAATTGAAGTCTGTGACTGGCATCAGATAGTTTTATCAGTAGCGTGGCAAAAGTACCAAATATTGGTAACCAAAATTAACTAACAAAAGAAAGTAGAATTTGGATTTTCTGTCGACATGAAAGTTGTTGGAAATTAAATTCTAAGAAACTTTGCTTTTGGAACCGAGTCGTTTCGACGTACGGTTTGTGATTTAGAGAATTTCTAAGTTTGTGATCGTTTCAGTAAAATATGAAATTAAGTCACATGTTACGAATTTAAATGATGGTGTGACACCATGACATATGAATGTGTGATATTGAGATCAGAGAATATTTATATAATTTAATTATTTGGATTTAATAGATTTATATTAATAATAAATACTATATATTTAGATATATATATTAATTTAAATCGAAATGCTGCTTGGAATGTGGAACAATATTACATTCGAATGGATAGACTTTGGTCTTTTCATAATTGCGGCATAAGTACCAAATTTTTTGGTATTTGAGCAAAACTCTAAAATCAATTTAATTCATTGGATCGGTTAGGTTTTAATAACAACTGTTGGATTAAGATAATTGATTTTGACCCTATACATAATTCGAAATTAATAGCTTGGTGACCAAGCTTAGGATTTTTCAAATTTGGTTAATTAATTGTATCCGTTAGATCGGTTTAAGATTTAATCTTTACCGTCGGATTGAAAATTAATTAATTATATATATAATATATATTTTTTGAATTATGTAAAAGGATAAAATCGAATTAGGCTTTTACCAAGTCTTTAGATATTTGATTTTATCCTAAATTAATTTGATCCATTAGATCGGTTTAAAATTTATCTCAACCGTTGGATCTAGATAATTATAATTCGAAATTTATTATATATATATATATTTGAATTTCAAAAATAAGAAGATAAGATTAGATTTCGATTTTATCCAAGTCTTTCTTATTTAATTAAATCCCTAATTAATTATATCCCTTGAATTTAGATAAGTTAAATCTAGACCATTGGATTGAAATAATTAATTATATTTAATTAATGAATTCAAATTTTAGGGGAGGGAATTCCTCTAATTCGGTTACAGTCTGAGCCTATAAATAGGGAGCTCATTCTACACATTTTTCACACCTTTCCCCAGAAAAAAAAAAATTGAACTCTCCCTCTTCTTAAGGGTCTGCGAATTTTTCCTCTGATCTCTCTCTCTGGTTCGGATTAAGAGATTTACTTCTCCGGAAGCTTAAAAAGAACCATCAGTTAAAATTTGCGACGGAGTCCTGCCGGCAAAGCCCACGCTTCGGTACAAGGAATCTAGGAGAATATCCCGAAAGATCACGGGTGTTTCCCTCAGCACCGGCAGAGCCCTGCCAAGTTCAGAACGCACAGCCAGAAGTCAAGAACTGAGGTACGGCCTTATGCATTGGGCTAATAAATGCGACCATTTACTGCTTTCTATTTATTTCCTATAGACTAGATTATTAATAATGATTTATGAATATTAAATTACCTAATATTTATCAAATCTTGTAAAATGGTTATTATCCGATGTTCGGATCGTTGGTCGATTAACATGTTTTTCCGCTGAAAATAATTTTTTAAATGTTACCCGGACTTTTCGACGGTATATTTCGCGATAATATTCACGCGATCATGACGTGATCCCTAGAATGTTTGTATAATTCTGAAACAATATCTCCAACATGTTTTTCATTCCATCGTTCAAATTCAATCTTTTGTCTGTCTCACAATTACAAAGCAATTAATTGTGACGTAATTTTCTCTATATCTCAATGTTTTTTTCAGGACCGTTCGAAGACGATGATTGGTCTGGGTAATCTTCATCATGGTCTCTACTACTTGGAAGATGCTCCAGTTTTGAATTCCGCTTTTCTTGCTTTTTCTTTTCAGCTTCCAAATAAATTTGATCTTTGGCACTCTCGCCTTGGTCACCCTAGTACTTCTCGTTTCAAGTTTCTTGTTAATAAATTTTCAGATATATCCGCCAATAAAGATTTCATTTGTGATGTTTGTCCACAAGCTAAACAATGTCGTGATTCTTTTCCGCAAAGTATATCTCGTTCTTCTATGTGTTTTGAATTACTTCATGTTGATATTTGGGGACCATTCAGTGTTCCTTCTAAAAATGGTTCACATTTCTTTCTCACTATTGTTGATGATTATTCAAGATGCACTTGGGTTTATTTAATGAAAAACAAGTCTCAAACTTTTCATATGATGACACATTTTTGTAATAAAGTTAATCGCCAATTTAAACAATCAATATCTGCTATTCATTCTGGCAATGGTGGTGTTTTTATTCCAAAGCTTCAAGTGGTTAGATCCGACAACGGCGCTGAATTTCTTTCATCTGACTTCCAAAATTGGTTCCATTCTCATGGGATAATTCACCAACGAAGTTGCATTGCCACTCCCCAACAAAATGGGATTGTGGAACGAAAACATCGACACTTACTTGACGTCGCTCGTTCGTTACGATTTCAAGCTAATATTCCTCTTTCATTTTGGGGAGAATGTATTCTCACTACTGCGTTTCTCATTAATAAATTACCGGCACGCATTCTTAATTTTAAATCTCCTCATGAGCTGTTGTTTGGAAAAGCTTCTACTTATTCTTCTCTACGTGTATTTGGTTGTTTATGTTTCGCCAAAAATATGCATATTAAACATAAATTTGATGCACGAGGTAAACCATACATCTTTGTCGGTTATCCTTATGGTAAAAAAGGATATCGACTTTACGATCCTTATTCTCATTGCGTAATAGTCTCACGTGATGTCATTTTTCATGAATCTATTTTTCTTTTTAAAGATATTTCGCATCGTCACAGTAGTAAGATTTCCATCACACCTCTAGATGATGATTTACAAAAAACTCCAACATTATCCTCGAATGATTCACCAACGACAATTGAAACTCCAACCTCTATTATTGTTAATGATAATGTTTGTTTACCAGAAGATAATTCTTCAAGTGCAATTTCGCCGACACCCGTCATTTCTGACCATCTTCAACGCATTAGACAACCACCACCTCACCTTAGTGATTATGTCTATGCAGTTTCTCAATAATCTACCTCTTTTCCTTTGTCAAAATATTTCTCTTTGGAAAAGTTGAGTATTCCTCATCGCTCATTTTTGTCTCATGTCATTGATCAGAAAGAGCCTCGAACGTATTCTGAAGCTAATCGACTTTCAGTATGACGTGATGTTATGTCTTCAGAGTTTCGTGCTCTTGAATCAAACAAAACGTGGTCTATTTGTTCATTACCACTCGATAAAACACCAATTGGTTGTAAATGGGTTTATAAAATCAAATATCGTTCTGATGGGTCTATTGAACGGTACAAGGCACGTTTGGTTGCTAAAGGTTACACTCAGGTTGAAGGAATTGATTATCACGATACATTTGCTCCTGTAGCCAAATTACTTACTTTTTGCCTTCTTCTTTCAATTGCTACCATTAAAAATTGGTCTCTTCATCAATTAGATGTCAACAATGCCTTCTTACAAGGTGATCTTGATGAAGAAGTTTATATGAAGCTTCCCCCTGGTCTTTCTCATCATAATGATAATCGTGTGTGCAAGCTTCATAAATCTCTTTACGGACTAAAACAAGCCTCACGTCAATGGTTCTCTAAATTCTCTTCTACCTTATTAAAAAAAAGGTTTTAGTCAATCTATTTCTGATAATAGTCTTTTCACGTATATTCGTGATAATATTTCGGTATATGTTCTTGTGTATGTGGATGACATAATTATCACTGGAAATAATGATAATTTTATTTCCAAAACTAAACAATTCCTCACTGACTCTTTCTCCATTAAAGATCTCGGACCTTTGCGTTATTTTCTTGGTATTGAAGTTTCTCGTTCCAAGAAAGGATTATTTCTATGTCAACGCAAATATACTCTTGATATTTTAAACGATTCTGGGATGTTAGGATCTCGTACATTCCCATTTCCAATGGAACAACATCTTCGTCTTCTTCCAGACGATGGAAATCCCTTACCTGATCCTTCTATTTATCGGCGCCTAATCGATCGCCTTTTATATCTTACTGTTACTCGTCCGGACATTCAGTTTGATGTCAATAATCTTAGCTAATTCATGCAGAATCCTCATTCTTCTCACCTCGATGCCGCACACTGAGTCCTTAGTCATCTTAAAGGTTCTATTGGTAATGGTCTTTTTCTTTCAGCATCTAGTTCTCTCTCTCTTGCCGGCTTTGCCGATTCTGAATGGGCTGGATGTCCCGTCACTCGCCGCTCTACTACCGGTTATTTTACAATGATTGGTTCAAGTCCTATTTCTTGGAAATCAAAGAAACAACCTACTGTTTCTCGATCATCCGCTGAAGCCGAGTATCGTTCCCTTGCGATTCTTACATCCGAACTTCAATGGCTTCATTCCATTTTATCTGAACTTGGTTTTCCTCTATCCGCCCCAATTATGATACATTGTGATAGTCAAGCTGCTCTTCACATTGCCGCCAATCCAGTTTTTCATGAAAGAACTAAGCATATTGAAATCGATTGTCATTTCGTTCGAGAGAAGATTCTCTCTGGGCTTATTGCTCGCTGACATTTTCACAAAACCACTCGGAGCTGACAACTTTGTTCGACTATTTCCCAAGTTGGGCGTGCTCGATATCTCTCACCCAGCTCCAGCTTGAAGGGGGGTGTTAGAACGATATTCCATCATCCAAGGAAGCCACTGAAGTGCAAGGAGTCAAAGATTCAAATGGTTGCTTTGACCGATATTAGTGGAAACAGTTTATGTACATTTATTTATATTTCTTTTAATTCATTTGTTGCACTATTTCAGCAACAACCACTTGTATATATACGGCATGCTATTATGTAATCGATATCAAGTTAATAAAGTTTCTTATTTTTTCATTTAGGGTTTCAGGGCAAGTTCTTGCAATTTTCTCTCGCTCGGACGATCATCGCATGCACAGCTCTAGCAAGTCGACATTGTCCAAGTAATGAAGATAATCTTTCGGCTTGAAAATTCTAGGGGTTTAAGATTATGGTTTTGATTTAGGATTTATTTTTCAGATTTACAGGGTTTCCCATTTTTGAATTTATGATTTTTAAATGCCTTTGATATGAAAATTAGGTTCTTTGATGTGAAATTTCTATTTGCAGTTTGGAAAGCAATATTTTTTTTTTCATATTTGTAATTATAGTTACTGTGAATGTATTTACATATGCACTTTCGTAATTTTGTTTAGGTATGAAATCTACTCGGCTTGAAAATTCTAGAAAGGATTCATCAAGCCGTACTCGCCCAAAATTAGCCACGCTCATGAAAGGACCATCCCACGGTAATGATTATGCAATGTTATGAAGTATTTTTTACGGTTAATTTTGTTATGTTGTATTTGATATGTGTTTGTCTTCTTGGTTGATATCATGTGATTCTTTATTTTTTATTTTTTTTATTTTTAGGAATGAAATCATCCAAAGTTAAAACTTCTGGTGAGGCTTCATCAAGTCACATTTTCTCAAAATCAATTACAAGCATCAAAGAATCAACAAGACAAGATGATGAATTTAAGGTAAAATTTTTTATACATAATTATTTTGTGATTCTAATTACGGATTTGATGTTTTAATTACGTATTTGTAACTATATATACACTACAGATTTGTTAAATTAAATAACTTTATTTATGTTATCGTAAATACAGTTTACGTAAGTTTAATTACACTTTGAATAAGATATGTTAAACAAGTTGTCTTAAAGTAATTGTAATTTTGTTAGGATTTAATATTCTCTTATCTGTATTTAGGGTTAGGGTTATATATATACTTTCATCATTAATGGTTGTAGTATTGGTTTTACTAAAACACATTAATAGTGATTGTTTATTTCTTCTTTGTCTTTGCAGTTTCGTGTTCTTTATGAATGATATGTTGGGTGGACTTTAAAAATAGGCTTTTCGGTCATTTTTTGGATTTCAAGCATCGAGAAACTCCGTGTCGTTTGCTTCACAACCTTTTACTTTATATGATCAATGGGAAACACGTGGAGAAAATCTCATTTAGGTTCAACGACCATATTATAGATTTTGGGCTCAAGGAGTTCGCAAGTGCAACAGGTTTAAACTGCGAGGATTTTCCACCAACATTCGACCAAGAAGTCACTGTTAGACTAGACAACATTACGGCCAAGTTTTTTTGGCAATTCTTCTAAAATTACCCTCACTAATTTCGATAATTTGTTCAAAGATTTGAACAAAATGAACGACGAAGAGTTGGTGAAGTTAGCAAATTTATATTTCTTCGAATCATTCCTTGATAGCAAGCAGAAGTCGATACCCATCAAAACAACTCATGTTGATCTAGCAAATGATTCAAGTGCTTAAAACAACTATCCATGGGGCAGAGTTGCATATATGAGTACGATGAATTCCATGTTCCAAGCTACAGATAGTATGACGGAATCAAAGCTCATAACTAGTTATAACTGTGGTGGTATGCCATTAGTAGTTTTAGGGTACATATCTGAAGCTATACCGTTACATTCTGAAGCCAAACTAGTTTAGAAGATGGATGTTCTACTTTTTGAATTAGTTTTGAATTGGCAGTTCATTTGTTATACCTCCTCTCTCAAGGTCGCAACTATTTTTGACGATATTAAGGTACTTTCTTATTGTTTATGGCATACTCTTTTTTATTTAATTTTAATAATCATCTTACTTCGTGATATTATAGCTAGAGGTTCGTCCTAAGTATATATCTCGACGTTGCCCTCCACTTTCAAATGATCAGATGCTTAAAGAATTGGGAACAATGAAGCAAGACCATATGGTGATGAGGACCGAGATAGAATTCTTAAAAAAGCAATTACAAATTGTTCAGAAGCGTCTAGTTGCAAGTACATATCCAGTTGAAAACATGTCTAATTCTCACAACAAAATAGTTACACAGGATTTGGAACAGGTAACATTTTGTTAAAAAAAATCAAATTATTTCCATATTATTTCTGTTTCAGAGTTGTTAACTAGTGTTGAAATTACAGTAACTACAATTACAATACTAGTGTAATTTCAAGTACTGCAACTGTAATTTCAATTACTATAACTACAATTACAATACTAGTGTAATTTAAAGTACTCCGTGGCTGCAGAAACTAGTTTGAGCAATGGTCATTTTTCCCATTGATCATATTAAGTAAAAGGTTGTGAAACAAACGACACGGAGTTTCTTGTTGCTTGAAGTCCAAAAATGACCGAAAGGCCCATTTTTTAAGTCCACCCATTTTTCTCTTTTTATTAGCGCTATCCTTAATGTCTCGATCGTGTTCAACCTATAAAATGTGTTTAGCTTCATATCATGCCGCCTAAATTCATGAAGAACACGAAACCGCAAAGACAAAGAAGAAATAAACAATCACTATTAATGTGTTTTAGTAAAACCAATACTACAACCATTAATGATGAAAGTATATATATATATATATATATATATATATATATCCCTAACCCTAAATACAAATAAGAGAATATAAAATCCTAACGAAATTACAATTACTTTAAGACAACTAGTTTAATATATCTTATCCAAAGTGTAATTAAACTTACGTAACTGTATTTACGATAACGTAAATAAAGTTATTTAATGTAACAAATCTGTAGTATATATATAGTTAGAAATGTGTAATAGTATTTACAACATCAAATCTGTAATTACAATTACAAAAGATTTATGTATGAAGAATTTTACCTTAAATTCATCATCTTGTCTTGTTGATTCTTTGGTGCTTGTAGTTGATTTTGAGAGAGTGTGACTTGATGAAGGTAAGAGTTTTAACTTTGGATGATTTTATTCTTAAAAATAAAAAAGAAAGAAAACAAAGAAGAAAAATACATATCAAATACAACATAACAAAATTAATCGTAAGAAAGTACTTTATAACATTGCATAATCATTACCGTGGGATGGTCCTTTCATGCGCGTGGTTAATTTTGGGCGAGTACGGCTTGATGAATCATTTCTAGAATTTTCAAGCCGAGGAGATTTCATACCTAAACCATATTACAAAACTGTATATGTAAATATATTCATAGTAAATGTAATTACAAATCTGTAAAAATGAATTTGCTTTCCGAATTTCAAATCAAAGAACCTAATTTCCATATCAAAGACATTCAAAAATCATAAATTTAACAATACAAAACCCTATAAATCTGACAAATTAATCCTAAATCAAAACCATAATCTTAAACCCCTAGAATTTTCAAGCTGAAAGATTATATTACTTGGACAATGTCAACTTGATAGAACTGTGCATGCTATGATCGTTCGAGCGAGAGAAAATTTCAAGAACTTGCCCTGAAACCCTAAACGACACGAGAGTGAGAGATCGTGAGAAGTCGAGTGCGAGAAATATGGAAGTTGAAAGAGAAAGATTTCAATAGAGAGAGGGAGGGAGGGAGGGAGGGAAGGGGCAATTTTTTAAAAGGTTTGAGTATAAATGCGCATTTCATGAGATTTCCTTAGTTTTTTCTGAGAACAATATATGACCTCGATTTAAACACAACCACTCAACTAAAGAACGCTTAATAATAGGCTTACGTTCTTCAACCACAACAAAACTGAACCATAAAAAGAAACTTTTAGCCAGAGATGCGTCTAGGGGCAAACTGCATTTGTGGAGTTTCTTTATAAAGGGGCATGACCGAACGCATCCAAGACTCACATGCTCTGAAGTTGTTGTCATGGCCATATGAATGTTGCAAGATCTATTGTTGGTGGTTCCATCACCACCGTGCGGAATGTCGATGTCGGGTGCGAGCTTAGTCTTCGTTGCAACCGAATAATTATGAACAATTGACGAGGATATTATTGATTGTTGATTTTGTGGGCTATTTATAGGGGTTCAAACATAATATTATATATCAATAAAAAGTGTAAAATTGAGAAAACATAAAAAGAAATCAAAAGAGAAACTTTGTGGTCACAAGCAAGGCAGTGAGACAATTGAGAGCATCGCATATGATGATCACCGCGGGGCTCTCGCAAATGAGAGTGTCTTCATTTGTCCTCTTCTTCCTCAGCTAGAGTTCCTTTTTTTCAACTTTGTCTCTGAGTTGTCCATTTTCCACTATGAATAAGAGCAAGAAAGAGTGAGACGACTCGCTAGATATGAAGCTTGTACATTTTGGAGGGTACAAATAGTCTCTAAACTTTCTAGCTTATGTCTTTTAGATATATGAAGCTGGTGATTTTAAATATTTAAATATCAAATCTGGTTTACCATGCTATTAATCAATGACCCGTTAAGGAAGGAACATGTCGTTTGACTTTATAACATTATGAACGAAAATTCTGACTTGTGACAACAATGATATGTCCCAATATTCGAACATGTATCAAGTTCATCTACAAATTCATAGACAACCTTGATATACAAACCAACAAAATCGACTGAACCTGTAACAAAATTCACAAATATAATTAAAAAATTAAGCCAAATGTAAATCTACCAAAATCAAACTCAAATAATAAAATCAAACCCAAATCTACAAAAATCAACAGCATGGGAATTGAAACCTATTCAATCAACTAACGGGATTTTGTAAAAAAAAATATGTGTTCACCTTCTGGACGTACAAGCAAGGAGAAGCCAGAAGTAGTAGATGAAGAGGGCAATCTGAAGAAGCTAGCAGGCGACGTTGACGTTGACGTAATTGACTGCGGAGGGTCACAGACCGGCCAAACTGAAACCTTGCAATGGTGAGGCGTAGGGGTGAACAAAAGAAACCGTAAACCGAATTTTTAACCAAAAACGGATCAAACCGATACCGATTAAACCGCAACCGCTATTAAAGCGGTTAAAACCGAATATACCGAGAAAATAACCGAGTACCGAATTAGGTTAAAACGGAGTTTTTGGATTTAATGTGAAAACCGCAGCCGCTTACTCGGTTTTACCGCTTTAACTAAATCTAATATTATATTTATTATATTCTATTTAGCAAACCTATCAACACATCAAAAAAGATTGTTCTTATCTAATCTCTCGGTGTAATATTGTGTAATATTAGACTATTAGTATTTAGTAATCCGTTTATGTGTAATATTTTATAATACTACATTTAGTAATATGGAGATGTGGAAATTAATTTAAAAGCGGTAAATGTGGGCAAAAAACCGATAATACCGCAATTGAACACCGAATACCGATTATACGGTAAATGCGGGTTTCATCTTTAAAAATAGGGTATTCGGTATCATTTCTAAAATATCGAAATGCGATATTCGGTCTATTATTTTTCAAAAACCGAACCAAATACCCGCTTTTTCACCCCTAGGTGAGAGGCGGAGTGGAAAGAAAGAGTAATGGCAATAAAAAGGAACATTTTTATTTCAGTATTTAGAACATCAAACTGATTATATCACCGAAATAATATATAAATGAAATCTTTAAATCTGCAACGCGATTAAAATAGCATATCATTTACATGTCCTATAAAATAGCATTGCCTGTTTAAACTAAGGTTTAAAATTTCGCGAAAGTCGAACGACATTCCGACCGATTGTCTTTTTTCGCAGATATGCGAAACGAAATCCGTGTCGTTTCGCCCAAATTTTACCAAATGTCGTCGAAAACGACACGACATGGCCTGTGAAATTCGACTGTCGTTTTTGTGAGTAAAAATTGTGAAAAATGGTTGGAATTTCGCAAAAAATCATAATTTTGGTTAGATTTCGGCAAAAATATTGGTGTAACATTTGTGTGAGTCATCCCCCATCCACAAAATCCTATGACCCAAATGGCCCAAGCCCTTGTCCCTAATATTTGGTATAAAACATCACCAAACTCTTGTCATCTATCAATGTGGGACTTTTTGTTATTCAACTAATATCACACATTACAACTTAACATACACATACACACTTCACCTAATAATTTAACTTAATATTATACACTTCAAATAATATTATACACTTAACATACATATTAACTTCACCTAACATACATATACACTTAATATACATATTCATTTAATATTATACACTTCAACTAATACTAAATTTGTTAACATACATATACAATTAACATGCATATTCACTTAATATTACACACTTAATTAACATACATATTCACTTTACATAATAATTTGACTTAATATTATACACTTCAACTAATAAAGTGACTTAATATTATACATTTCACTTACATATTTAAGTTACAAATGTGTTTTGTTGTATACAATTATGTCTTGTATTTATTAAATATGTAGTTTTGAACCTATATAAATATCTTGCTTAAATACTCAAATATTTTTTTACAAAATATCCGTCGAAAACCCCATCGGCATGCGATATGCCCATGCGGTATATGCGGCATGCCTTTTTTTAACGATTTGCCCATCGACATACCCATCGGCAAGCGATATATCCGTAAAACGAAAATACGAAACGACATCAGCAAGCGACATTTTAAACCTTGGTTTAAACTACACCCACAGAGCAAAATAATAATAACTGCTAAAATAACTAAAGAACATTTGAACAGATATATGCATAAAATATATACTATATTATCAAGAACTCGTGATTCTAAACATACTTTTCAAGGGAAACTATGCGTAAACATAGTTTCTACTTCATAATAACTCGTGACAATGAATGAAGGGAAATAACTACATGTTATAAGATTGCATATAAATATATATATATATATATATATAAAAATAGAGGTTAAAGTATGCAAGTTATTTGAAAATGAGTAGAGTTAACTTTAAAAAATATGGCAATAATATTGAAGTTTATGTTTTTTTGCAGATCGGTATATTTCATCCACTTTTCCGTTATTATTATTATTTTTTTTTACTATTTTCGTCTGTGATAACGTCAATGACAATAAAACAAATAAACTCAAACGATCAAACCCACGAACATCATGATAAACTTGGATGTAAACACGGATTCTTGGAACATCAAAAATGCAAATTCTTATTTTTCTTCTAACTTTCTCTCTCGAACTTTCAATTCATATCCTCAATAGCATCGCGACTTGCATTGTTGAGGTCATCACCGACGGAAATAGTAAAAAAAAAAGTATCTGAAAAATGAATGAGGTCTTCCGATCTAAAAAAATGTGAACTTGGAAATTTTGCCACAATTTTTTAAAATTGTTTCTGTGCCGCCTCATTTACAAAAAAACGATTGGAGTACTTTTGTTGCTAATGACCCTTAAAATATATATATATATATATATATATATATATATATATAAGCATAGTCGACTACTAAACTATGGAGAAGATCAGAATATTGTCATTTGTAATATTCATATTAATTGTATTTCTCTTTTTGCATAAAGTTCGATAAATCAAGACTTGGGCATCTTAATTGTGTTCCTCTATAATGCATTGCAACAAGTTTTACTTCAAATATCGAAGATGGACTGTGTTTACAAAATTTTCTCTTGATTTGTAAGATTGGAAAAAACACTCTAATTTTAACAAATTTCATACTTTTTCATTTACAATTAATTTTTTTATTTTGACAAAATAGTTATAAATACATTATACATGTTATATTATTATAATATTAAAAACTAGATGAGATAAAAATAAAGTTATGCAAATACAAATTGATTTAATATTGGGAATGCGAAAGAACTTGTTGATGGTCTTCGGACTATCCTGGAATTGTTCTCCTCAAACGTCATAAGTTTACGCAAATAATCAAAATTATCTGGCAAGTTTGCGTAGAATTCGTGCATCGCAATCGTCGTTGTCTACACCAGATACTACAAGAAAGAGAAAAAAAACATGGTTCCTCACTGAAGACTCATTGACGGATAAACTCGTACCGCTTAATATCTTGCGGGTGATGAAAAAGTGTTCATCGAATGATGTCTTAGGAGCGGGTGGCTCGGGAATAGGTCTCGAAGCCAAAATTCGTATTTCTCGGCACGGGGCGTTGCACGTGTGAGCTTGGATTGTTTGATAATTTAAAAAAAAAAATCGAGAATTAAAAAAAAAAAAGGAATAAATTCTATGTCTTACTAGTATATTGTACTAAATATCATTATAGATACTATTTATATTATTTTATAAAATGGATATTGATGAGATCATATTGTTATACTATTGATGAGATCGTATTGAAACTTTATTTACCATACGTCAAATATGGCGCTTTATAATCCAATTTGAATTATTTTGGAAACAACATTGTGTAATTGTATGGTAAAAAATCCATAACTTGCCGGTGCTACAGAAACGTGGCAGCTACAAATGCTGCCTATCAATAATATCACAAGGCAAGTTACAAAGCAAGAACCAACCGAGAATCTAATTAACCAAATAGAGAGATCATGACCCAAGAACTTGTGCGGTTCCCGGCGACAGCGAGAAGAAACACGTTCGGAAAAAAATGTTACCATTATATCCTGCAAATCTACTCCCCAACAGTTAATCCAAAGCCGAATTTGTAGTCTTTCTTTTTGTGATCAAGCTGCAAAACACAAGCCCGATAATCTAGTTAGTCAGACATAAACATATATATATATATATATATATATATATATATATATATATATATATATATATATATATATCGGTGTCTCAAGAATGGGCAAATATTTCTAACTGTTTATACAGATATCATGAATGTGTAAGATCAACAAGAATTTTGAAGGTATACTATGTCGAGACATACTCTCAATAAATTTTAGCAAGTTTCTTTACCAATCGGAAAATTCAAAATTCAATATCTTTAAATAGAATTTGGTAAGTGAAACATAGCGGCATGACACCTATTTTTAAAAAGTATACGATACAGAAGGATCTACGGAATAACTTCAATCCTATGGTTCAAAAACATGATGATAACGATGATGATGATGATAGATAGATAGATCATCCTCACCTCTGCAGAAAGAATGAAATTGAGACCCATATTTAACCGCTCTTCAAGGAAACCAGCAACGCAGCCATTTGAATCTATCTTTCCTCTAAGACGGCTCTGTGGCAATGACAAGAATAGAGAAGAGTGTCAATTTGTCAATATCAATTTGGACTACAGTGAATTATAGAAGCACAAAAGCCACTCTGAGAAACTTGACGTCCAATGAATTACCGATGTACTAGGATTTTTTCTTTCGCAAGAAAAGCCACGGAAAAGTATAGTAATCATAAAATCAATAGTAATTCATCCAGCAAACGTTATGGACATTGAACACTACAAAGTAATGGCACATTTAACACAACCGCCTTTCCTAACATGTAGTCATAACCGAAAGTACAAAGTCATGGCATATTTCCGTAAAGGAAAAACGGATAGTTAAGAGAAAAAACCTGTCTAAGGATATAGTCATAACCAAAACTAGCTGTGACATCTCTTGACATGTAGTTGTACATGAAGTCTGAAGCCAGGGAAACCTGAGTACAAGGAATAAACAAAATTAAAGTAGAAAACAACAGTTGATTATAACAGCATTTTCATCAGAAGATCAAGACATCAAGTTACCTTCTCAGACACCTTTTGAACATAGCTCAGAGCGACCATCCCCGTGCTAGCAACTTGGCCAGTGGCAACCTACAGAGTCACGTCACAGACCTCATGGGTTAAGCTTTCATAGTTCAGCGACTGCAATCAACTACTCTAAATTAAAGCTTAAGAGACAAACCATTTTGTCTGTGTTGTACCGAGCTGCATACCCAATGCCCGATTTCCTATGCTGACCAGCCCAAAATACTTCGCCACCCAATGAAAAATGTGGGGTCACACTCTGCAAAACATTAGATATAAAATACATTATATATAACGACGAATGCAAGGATAAAAGATTATATAATGTTAAGGCTTGGCTATTAAAGAAAAAGGCAAGGGAATTCCTTTTCTTCCAAGCAAGCAGATTGATGAAAAGAGATAATAAAAGCAAAATTAGTGGGATTATAAATGAAGCAACTTCATTGAATTCTACAGAAGATAAGATTCAAGACTTTGACACATCATTATTTCTTTTCACGTTATTAACATTGTTTGGTTGGCAATTGGACAATATAAGCCGTGTACCGCAGAATAGGAAAATTGCTGACATCTATCTGAAGTGTTTCTAAACATGTGGCTTTAATACTTTGGGAATCGTACATAAGTAGAGATAATTTATAAGCAAACTCCAACAGGCGAATTCCATAGATACATATGGTTCTCAATTCTCATAAAAAGTGGTGAAACTGGATACGTAAGAAAGTTTTTATGAACAATTTTTCTTATTATTATAAAAAGAAATGTCGATTACATTGATAAAAATAAATTTACAATGCAGGTCAGAGAATGGTTTACGATCAGCAGGTCCGTAAAACGGCCCGGCTGTATAGACCAAACTCTATTGCAGCTATGAACAAATTTGGAGCACACAATTGATGTTTCCGATCATTTATAGATTATACTTACTGTAGTGCTATAGTTCTGCTGGATTGTAGTAGTTCCTTTTGAGTTTTGGTCATTCTAAGCCTCAATAATATAAATCACAGACCTATTGATATGTCAAATCAGATTACAAAGACAGTCATCTAGGGATATAGAACTATTGATATCGTTTAAACTGTTTCGAGTAATATACACATGACAGGTAGGTCATTTACCTGAATGTAACTAGCGCCAAATAACGCACCATTTCCTAATTGAAACTGCGACCTGAAGTCTCTACCCTGTTCAAAGAAAAATGGAAAGAAAATAAGTTAAAGCAAAGCATAAATTACAATACAAATAGTAGAAAGAAGAAAATAGACGATTACGGCACAAGGGAAACACCACGGGAAGTGGAAATAGACCAAAATTCTAAATTTAGGCAGAGCTACTACAACCTATAAGCCAAAAAACACCCACAGCTCCATTGCAAAGTTCGCCTCACCAAAAAGCTAACTACAGTCAAACTGAAGAATCCAATGTGCACGGTGTGGCGATTTCATTTCGAAGCATTTCATTGCAAGTTACTTATTAAATGCGAGAATACATTTAATATAAGACTCAATTTGACTCCAAAACAAAACAAAAATATTGACTATTCTTGATATTTAAATTTACAAGCCTTTAACTTCCGAAAGTGGGCGATGAGAAGCATAGAATTGTTAAGAAAGTATCAGTGTCTAACCTTGTAATCAAAATTGACCATTCCATGTGACATGTGCGGCTCATTTGTAAGCTGGTAAAACGCAGACGCAGCTGTTAATAACACTATTGATGTTCCGAATTATCTTCTCATCATAATTACAACAAACATACTGCATAACACCTGTGCATTAGCCTTGAGGGCGAGATTCTCAGTCAAATCACACTTCATCCTCGCGTTCAGCCTCCCATCAGTGAGTATCCTTCCAAACAGCATCAACTGCAAGGCAATGTAGTTTCATGAGAACCATTCTCAGAGCCCCAAAAAGCAAAATTCAAACAAGGTGATCGTTTCACCTTCGGGTCAATGAAATTGGCTCCGAACTCGTAGTGTGCGGTCGGGATTTTGATGGTTTCGGACGACTGCGAAGGAACCTCAGTTGGCCCCATGAACACACTAACCACGTGAACTGATCATCAGCAAGAACTCTTCAGTGAAGTACAATACAACATTCCATGAGCAGAAACTGACCTGTGGCTAAGGGAAAACTTCTGATTGAGCATTTTGGTGAAATCGAAGCGCATTCCCTCAAAGAGTTCCGGCTTTAAAGACACTGTTCATGCACACGCACGGGTATCAGAGACAATGAAATGATCGAAGCTCGCAGGCGATTGACAATAGAGAGAGGGGCTGACTGAGTGCTTCGCGGTGGATCTCTTCGTAGGGGATGGGGCAGGGAAGGTCGAAGTAGTCGACCTTGTCGTCCTCTTTGGGCTTCTGCTCCGGTGGAGGGATAGGGGTCGCCATTTCCGCTGCTCTGTGTGTCGATGAAGTGCCGGGATCGTCTCTCTGAGCCCCAAATCGCAGAGAGAGAGAGAGAGAGCTAAAACCCTAGCTAGGTTGGGGGAGAAGAAAGGAGTCAGTCAACGTTGGGCTATTACTAAACCACAGGCCCAATGTCTGCACATGTATAAGAAGTAATAATATTGGATAAATATATCTATGAGAATTTATGAAAAATTAAAAATTTATATGGGTTGTTTGTGCTGATATAATTTAGGATAAATGAGGCAAATGCCCATTTCTAGCTCAAGGTTTAAAAAAAATACTCATTTCTAATTATGGAAATAATAACCACCAACAAATTGAAATATGGACTAAATTGCCCTTCTAATTTTTAAATCACAATTAATTATAATTCGTTTTTTTTTTAAATTAAAATAAAAAATAAATTTTTTCCTTAAATGTAGCAAACTAAATAAATTAAAAACAAATCTCCCCTATTAATTAGTATTATTTTCGATTAGCTCTAACAAATCACGTTTAATATTCCCTATTTTAACGATTAAAATCTAAAATTTATTTTCCTATTAATCAATATTTATTTCGAATTTTTACTTATGAAACTTGGTTTTCGTTTGCTTAATTTTATGTAAACTTGTTTACGAAACTTGGTTTTCGTTTTGCCTCATTTTATGTAAATCTGTTTACAAATCTATTGACACAATTTTGAAATTTCTTATACATATTCACAAATGCAAATTCGTGTAAAATAACTCCAAAAAAGTGTAAAAACATTTTAAAAAAAGCGTGTAAATCCATTTATAAAAATATTGCCCTTCCAAGAGAAATTATTACTTCAAAATATTGTAAAATAATTTTAAAAAATCAAATATATTACCTTAAAACTGTGAACATATTTACAAAAAACTGTAAATAAATTTACAGTTACGATCGAGCGTTTGGAGAGGATGATCGCGCCGCGACGGAGAGCGATGGAGGAAGGATGCGTGATGGAGGGCGACTGAGGAAGGAGGCGCGACGGAGGAATGAGGCGCGACAGAGGAGGACGCGACGGAGGAAGGAGGCCCGATGGAGGGCGACCGCGACGGAGGCCACGGTCGCCTCCTCGACAGTCGCGCCCACGGTCGCCGAAGCCACGCCCGAAGTCGCCGCGCTCTCCGCCAGAATCCGGCGCTGGTGGTCAATCCGACTTGAGAAGTCGAGAAAGAGAGAGAGAGAGAGAGGGAGAGGGAGAGGGAGAGGGGAGGGGGAGGGAGGGAGGCTGACGAACGTGAGAGAGAGAGATTTAATTTTTGGGTCAAAGTAACAAAATTAAATGATAACCTAATTAAGAGGGGAAGTTTTCAACCAAAATTTTAGGATAATTAATTTAATTTCGAAAATTAAATATATAATAAATAATTAAATATGAAAATAAATAAATATAATTAAAATCAGGGTTAATATGGTCCAAAATATTTTTAATATGGGTATAAATGAATTGTTTGAAAGTATGGGCAATTCCCTTAAACCTTAGGTGTTTTTTAGGCATTTCATGAGTTTTTCTTATAATTAAATGGGTTATTCACAGTTTCGTAAAATAATAATATTTTTAGAAATTTAGAAATACTTTAATGGTGTGAAATTTTTAATTTTAAGAACTACTGAAAAAAATTAGGAATCTTCAAATCCTTGTTTCTCAATTTTACCACATCATTCACTTAATTTTTTTTATTATATTTATATATAGATTAGTAAACAATATATATAATCTATTGATAAATTTAATTTAAATTGTAGAATTTAAAATTTACATATGGTTTAAGTAATTTAAATTCATTTCGGCACTATTCATGTTTCTTAGCGGAGGGTATTTAAGGGTATAAATTTTAATGGGATCTCAAAGGAAGTCTTTTAGCCAATTATTTCAATTTTAAAGGTTATTACGCGATTTTTATGGCATATGTACCCTTTTTATTGACAAAAAAAATATTATTGTTATATATAAAAAAATATATATTTATACCACCATTAACCCTTAACTATATATCTATAGAAATAAATTGCTAAAAGACTTTATTTGAGATTTCATTCAAATCCATACCTTTAAATACCCCACTGCTAAGAATCATGAATAGTCCCGAAGGAGGGTATGTTTTTTTTAATAAAATCACACTTAAGGTCATTCTTGCAAAAACCATATATCTATATACAAGTTAAATTTATTTTATAAGAATTAATAGCAGCAAAAATATTCATTTTTTTAATGGATCAAAGTAGACGTAAGTCATTTTAAACGTAAGTCTTTATATCAGTAACAAAAAATGTCAAGTTCACATCTTCTTGCAGATTGTTGACCACGTTTCTGTCATTGATAAGTCACTTTGTCATTACTCTCTCTCTCTCTCTCTAGATGAAGTTCTATATATATAGTATATCATTTTATATTTTTTTACTTAATATTTATTAATTCAATTTCAGCGTATGCTTAACTTTGTTCTACTAGACTTCGTATATCGGTCCTCAGTCCTATATATGTATTCAATGGAAAAAAATGTTCAATTAAATACCTAAGTATGATATAAATACCTAAATCCTCGTCAAAACTTTTTTTTTTTTTTTTCATATTAAATACTTCGATATAAAGCATATCTTTAGCATCAACGACTTATAAAAATAAATTTTTACAATATTGCATATTAGTTCTGTCCAATTAAAAACTTAAAATTATGCCACACAAATTTGAATAACCATGAATAGCTTTTGCCACAAGTGTCCCTTTAAAAATACTAATAGCTTAAAGAGCCATTGTAAAAGCTTGACCTTTTCTTGTATAGCTCTAAACAATTAATCATTTAGTAATTAATCACCTTGTACCTGAACTAAACACAGGACCGAGGCACACAATTTATGGCCAAAGTTTTATATAAAAAGCTTACAAAAAACATTATCTTCAAAAATGCTCCATCAACGTTTCTTTTTTCCTTGCAACGGTAACGGACCGTATAGTGCGAGGCGCGAAGTCCCTTCCACTAGCCGTTGGTGGAAGTAGTTTCTATACAGATCCCAGAATTCATCTCTGCAAGACAATATACACCGTTAGAAAATGAGACTATTAATCCCAGGGGAACTAGCAAACCGAGATGATGAGCAGACCTGACTTGCGGAAGCGTAAGCAAGGAGTAACCCTTCACATCAGGCCGTACGTCGAGTAAAATTACTGCCAACCTTGACAGCCCTAATGCCTCCATGTCAATTAGCTTCTTTATTCTGGCAAGTCACACAATCAAGCTATTTAGATGCAATAAAAAAATGAAGGTCGATATCTCTCGGGTATTGCAGTTTAATTAAAACAATAAAAGAATGTTACAAGATCAGAAAGATTAGTTGCTCCAAGTCCGAGCAATATCGGTATGGAATCAGTCGATAACTGCAATCAGGTTGATTTTGCGGAAAAAGAAAGTGAAAGAAAGGGTTTGTACCATCCTCGACCAAGTTAAGAAAGGGTTTGATCTAAAAGAAATCGAAAAGAAAGTTCGGGATTTCAGTAAGGGTGATCATTGACCTGCTTGGTGTACCGCTAGCAATATTGACCCGGCGCTTTAACAAAGATACCTGCATAAGGAGCAGCGGAAAAGAGTAAGATACTTTTATGGCCAAGTCCCAAGTAAAATTATAAAATAAGGTGTGGCAAATCTCACATGATTATTGGAAAACACAATAGCCATTGCTTAATTCTCACAGTACATGTATCCCGCAAAAGAAACAAGAGGAAAAACAAGTCGATTATGAAAATCAAAATTAAAAACCCGTGAAATGCATCTGGGTTTAGGATCAGACTGACGTGCAAATATACAATTCAGCATCTTGTGCTTTGATTACAAGTGTGTGTGTCATCACCTCCCAAATTCCAAAAAAAGCATGTTACAGCAACTTAAAGCGACAAAAACAAGTACAATGAACAGAACGTACCACGTAAACAAAAAAAAAAAGATAATCAAGATCAGAAGCATAAGAAACTTGTTTCTGAGTAGATCAGACTGACGTGCAAATATATTATTCAGCATCCCTACGGCTCTGATAATAAGTTTAGAGTGTCATCATTTTCTAAATCAGAAAACTAGTTTGTGGTGTTAAGGTGGTTAATGAAACTTCAGACAACACAAAAACATTTTAGATTAAAAAAATATCAAGACAAATGAAGAAAAATACTAAAGAAAAGGCGTCCTAGTGAAAGTATGGAATCAGACTGACGTGCAAATATATATTCAACTCGGCATTGTTGTACTTTGATATTATTTATGAATGTCATCATCTCCATTTCCGGGTAGCAAATTGATTGTAAAGAGTTTAACCTTCAACACCCAACATGAAATTGCCATAAATAAAACATGGAAAATTTCCGAACAAGATATGTTCAGCATATTGAAAGTTAAGCTAACTGATTTATTCAACCAGGCTCATGCTACGATAACAATTGATCAAGTGTTGCCATATCAATTACGAGCAACTTAGTAAGACATTAAAAACAAAAACTCGAAACTAATTCTCTATCTATTGAACATTAGGATCAGACTGACGTGCAAAAACAAAGATCAACATTGCTGTGCTCTGATTAAGAGTGTATAATCATCACCTCCCAAAGTTCAACAACAAGCAACTTGTTAAGGAGTTATTAAAAGGAAAAGCAGAAATGCAATATCGATTAGCCATCTAATGAGCATTAGGATCAGACTGACGTGCAAATACAAAGATCAGCATTGCTGCGCTCTGATTAAGAGTTTGTATGATCATCATCTCCCAAAGCTCAACAGCAAACAACTCGTTATGGAGATATTAAGAGGAAAAGCGAAAAGTTAATTCTCGAAGAAAAAAAAAATCAACTTTTCAACCAATGAAGCATTAGGATCAGACTGACGTGCAAATACAAAGATCAGCATTGCTGCGCTCTGATTAAGAGTTTGTATGATCATCATCTCCCAAGTTCAACAATAAGGAACTCATTAACAACATTCACAGGAAATTAGAGACAAAACCCAAAGGCGCAATATTTAGCATATACGGATACTGCAAAATGTTTTTTAGTTTAAACTTTGGATACTATAAAACTTGCGACTTCATGAAAGTTTAGAATACGATGGAGACTGAAATGCAAATTGTATGGGACCCTAATTGTACAGAGGGTTGATGGCTAGTCCTCAAAGTCTTTTAACTTTTGCAACCACAATGTATAGATAGTTGAACTAGCCTTATTCAACGTTTGAGCTCGCAGAAAATCATTTGATTCGAAGTTCAAACAATGGAAAGTTTACATATTTAACACTAGATGGCAATAGAAAGCTACCTGTTCTTCGACCTTCATATGCTTCGAAAATAGCTTCACAGCGGGGCATTCTACAGCAAGTGAACGAAAACCCCTGCAGAAACATGTAATAATCATTTAGTCGCAGTTCCAGTCTAGAATCTTAAAAATCCTGAAACATAAATGGATTCTCACTTTAGAAGTTCTATTGCTCTCAAGGCAGAAGCAGCGATGACAAGGATCGCCGGACTCCCCGCGTCGATCTTCCCTTCTGAGAGCCAGTTTTCACAAAGAACTTCCTTCCAGGTTGGGCCAAAAGCCTGCTTCACATCTTCTCCGACAGAGGCCGTAACTTGGTCCGGGCATTGAGACAGTCCCAAAATGCACGAATCTGCTGCAAAACCATTAACTAATCCCATGAGCTATGGACATGGTTGTTATCTCCAGAGTTTCGAGCTTAATTCATTTCCGTATTTCAACAAATACACACCTGAGACCGATTCCAACTCGAGAGAAGAGAGCTGGACGCCATTAGCGGACTGGTACTGAGCAAGGAAGAGCTTAAGCTGCTCGGAGGCGGAGATTGGCAGTGCCTCAACGCGAGCTCCGTCATCGCCGCCGAGCCGTGGACTCTTCTTGCTCTTCTTCTTCTTCTTCTCGAGGTCGCCGGTGGCGGCGAGAGGCTTCCTCTTCGTCTGGCTAGGGTTTGAGAGAGAGGTCGACGGCTTCTTCTTCATTTTCAGAAACGTAGGGTTTAATACAGTAAGGAGTGAGAGAAGTGGGGTTTTAGGAGTGAAGATTGATCGGGTTTCGGGTATTCGGGTTATCGGGTACTGCCTTAAATAATTTAGTAACAGATTGCTGACGTTTTCGATATATTTTAGGGAAATTTGCGGCGGAAGTTACTGAACTCATCAATGTGAAACTTACTAATGTCATAATTTTATTGCAAGTACGCTCTTAGAAAGTTAAATCTACCTTTTTTTTTTCGACTTGTTAGACGTGCCACATCGATACCTATGCTTACATGTCATTTGTGGGCCCCTCTCTGCTAGGGGTGCAAATAATACCCGGAAACCGGGTAATTATCCGGAACCGAATCCGTATCCGGATTTAAAAACCAGAACCGAAACCGTATCCGAATTCCAGTTCCGGGTACCCGTATCCGGATTCAAAACCGGTTCCGGGTACCGGGTAGTAAAATTAAAAAAACCAGGTACCCGGTACCCGGTTTATTACCCTGTTTTAGTTTTGTTTTTTGTTTTTATATTTTTATGTTAATTTAATTTTTAGGGTTAGTCTTTAAGGCTCGACTTCATTTTCACTCTCGCCTCCCTCGCATCTCGCCGACTTCATTTCCTTCCCCGACTTCAGGTTCTCGCCGACGCTGCCTCTCTCCGACGCCGCGTAAAATCCGGGTACCCGGATCCGGTTCCCAAAACCGGGTACCGGGTACCGGTACCGGGTATCAAAATACAGATACCCGGATTTCGTATACCAGTTCCGGGTATCAATTTTCGGATACCCGGATTCCGGTTCCGGGTACCTCGAAAAAACCGGGTACCCTACCCGGTTGCACCCCTACTCTCTGCCCTGCAACCGACAAGCGTCGTCGTCAATGCCAACCTCGCGACCGCATTCTACTTCCCCTGATAGCTCTCGTCGCTAGAATACGAGCAGTGGAGCACGGTTGGGAGGACCGTCGGAAAAGACCCCGCATATGCCATGTAAACATAAGCAGTGACGTGGCGCGTTTGACATGGTAAAAATATGGCATTTAACGTCGTAAGAGTGTATTTGTAATAAATTATAAAAATATAAAGTTATTTACTTTCACAGCAAAAAAGTTAAATAACTTATCTGTAATAAACTAATGAATTCGATGACTTTCACCGAAAATTTTCATATACTTTGTTTGCTTTCTTTCCCTCTTTGTCATGTCGTTTTCTAAGTAATAAAACTTTTACTCTACTTTGCTTTGCCGTCGTTTCTCGAGGTACTTGTCGTTTTCTAATTATTTGTCGTTTTCTATCAACAAGAGTCACGAAGTAGCAAGAAATAAGGAAGCGAGCTTGGTCAACGCAAAAGCGTGCTTGACAAACAGCTTACACAGCAAGTCTCTTCTCAATAAAGTAAACTATAAAACTAGAAGAACTCCATGCTTTTAAACTTCAACCCGAAAAGCCCACCAAAATGGCGCCAAAAAAGCGCAGCAGAACAACCGAATCTTTTGCCGAGCCCGACTCTCCTACCGGTTTCGCGGCTGCAAAGTTAGCCCAAAACGACGACGTCCTAACCAAAATCCTCGTCCGGCTTCCAATAAAGTCCCTCCAGAGGTTCAAATCCGTGTCCAGACACTGGCTCTCCCTCATCTCCGACCCTGCCTTCTCCCGCCTCCGAACCCTTCACCCCAGCTCCATCTCCGGCCTCGTCCTCAGAATTTCTGAATTCGAAACCGGATATGGCAATGAATACGACTTTGTCGACCTGAACAGAATTACCGACGATGTACACGTCCAGGACCCACCGCCCTTTCGAGCTCTAACCTTCGTCGAGGAGTATCGAAGCGGCATCGAGATCCTGCAGTCCTGCAACGGCCTCTTGCTGTGTCGAACTGCACGTGTCCACGAGCTAAGAAGAAGCTACTACGTCTATAATCCCGTCACGAGGAAGTACTTCACCGTCATTCCTCGGCCTAAGATCTGCTGGCGCAAAATCGCTGCCGGCCAGATCGCCAACATCTACCGGATCGGCCTGGCCTTCGATCCTTCGGAATCTGCTCACTACAAAGTTATTTGCCTTTGTAGATGCGAGGATTCCCAAGAGCAGTTCCGGATCCAGATTTACTCCTCAGAGACTCGCTCGTGGCATCCCTCGAGTGCAGGCTCTATCCCAGTGAGGATCACCTTCGCGTTAGCCCGCGCGGTTTACTGGAACGGATCCGTCCATTGGATCGACGACATGTGGATTCCTTCTCTGCAGTTCAACATCAACGAAGATCGGCTTTACGATATGCAAACCCCAGAACCTCGAGACGATAATCCGTGGAGTTCATCCGGTCGCATGTTATGTGCTCGGGATATTGATCTTGTAACAGGACGATGACTCTCCTCTTCCCTGCTTACTGAAGCTGTTTGTCTTCTTACTCCTCCACGTTGCCTTCTTCCCCTCGCCGTGGTAGCCGATGTGCAAGTAGAAAAGCACAGAAAATAAAATACGAATGATAGAGAGATAAAACTCCCAAACCCTAATCCCCACGTAGAGATTAAAGTCTGCTGGAAGCTTAATTTTTATTCATAAAATTCGACCTATAAATAGGCCACAAATCAGGAAACTTCTTAAATAAGAAACTGAAAAAAAAAAAGGAAACTTACCAAAAATAGCAAGCGAATAACTAAAATAATTAATTAAACTTAATCCTAAAACATAATTAAATAAACGCAGCAGCTCTATCTCTCTTAGCCACTTTTGGACGCATTCCCGTTCGTCTTCCGGCGATGATACGTATACCGAAATCTCGGGTCCGCATCATGACTCCCCTCCTCGACTATGAGCTTGTCCTCAAGCTCAAGCTCCGGGAAGGCTTCCACCAATGTTGCTGCGTTCTCCCAAGTTGCACTCTCTGGTGCATTGCTCTCCCATTGGACCAAAAGCTCTCGTTCGCCAAGGCGACGCCTTGCTCGTATAAGCTTCTCGGGTCTTGCGGGAAGGGTTTGACCATCAAAAACCTTAGGAAGCTTTATCGTCTCCATCGGCGGTTCCCCCTTGTGGGCTTTGAGCAAGGAGACGTGGAAAACGTCATGAATCCGAGACCCCTCTGGCATAGCTAATCGGTATGAAACTGTCCCCACTCGAGCTAGCACCTCAAATGGACCATAAAACCGTGCGGAGAGCTTGTGGAAGGTTGCTCGAGCTGCTGTAATTTGGCGATATGGATGGAGTTTTAACCACACCCAATCTCCCACGTTAAACTCGACTAAGCGGTGGTGGTCGTCGTAGCGGGCCTTCATCCGATTTTGTGCTTCCAAAAGCCGTGCTCTTGCCGATTCTACGAACTCCGATCGTCGTGCTAGCGCGACATCCAAATCTTCGACAATTGTGCTTCCCGCGGTGTAATCCAAGAGACGTGGAGGTTCTCGCCCATAAACCATGCGGAAAGGTGATGTTTTGATAGTGGAATGAAAGGACGTGTTATACACGTACTCTAGCCATGGAAGCCAATCAAGCCATCGTTTCGGCTTCTCACCCGTCGCACAACGGAGATACATTTCCAACGTTCTATTCACCACTTCGGTTTGGCCATCCGATTGTGGGTGGTATGCCGTGGAGAAACAAAGAGTGGTCCCTGCGAGACGGAAAAGCTCTCTCCAAAACAAGCTACGGAACACCTTATCGCGGTCGGACACGATGGACTCCGGAAATCCGTGTAAGCGGACAATCTCGGTGAAAAAGACTCTGGCAACGGACACCGCCGTGAATGGATGACTCAACGGAATGAAGTGTGCATACTTGGAGAAACGGTCCACCACGACTAAGATAACACTTTTCCCGTGGGATGAGGGTAGCGCTTCCACAAAGTCCATGGATATATCCGCCCAAATTTGGTGAGGAACCGGTAATGGTTGGAGTAGACCGCCTGGTTGTAACGCCTCCCATTTATTCCGTTGGCATGTTTGACACTCGGCCACAAACTCTTGTACCGACTTCTTCCAACCGGGCCAATAAAAATCTCGCGCGAATACGGTCCATGGTCTTTTGCACTCCCTCGTGACCAAGGTTATGGAACCCCGCTAGCACATCCGGAATTAGCGGCGAATTCTCTCCAAGCACGGCACGGTTCTTGTACCAAATCAATCCTCCCCGAACCTCCCAAGAGTCGGACAGCTCCCCCGCCAAAATTCGCTCGCGTAGCTCTCGGAGGGTTTTTACCGATTGGACCTCGGTGCGGAGCTTAGCCAAGAAACTCGTGCTCCCGATGCCGAATGCATGCAAGCTACATTGCGGTGTGGTTCCTCCCTCTTCTTCGTCACGATGAGAGAGAGCGTCCGCTACTTTATTCAAATTCCCCGCGCGATATTCCACCGTGAAATCGTACCCCAAGAGCTTACTTACCCAATGAACTTGCGGCGGTGTAGTGAGGCGTTGCTCTAAAAGGTGCTTGAGACTCGAATGGTCGGTGTGGATGAGGAACGGCCGCCCCCAAAGATAAGGACGCCAATGTATAATCGCCTTAGCGAGGCCGATTAACTCGCGCTCGTAAGCCGCTAACTTCGCGTGACGGTCCGCAAGCTTCCGACTAAAAAATGCCACCGGGTGACCGTCTTGTTGAAGTACCGCTCCAATGCCACTTCCCGATGCATCACATTCCACCACGAACGCTTTCGAAAAGTCCGGAAGAGCGAGGACCGGAGCCTCGGACAGTGCCCTTTTTAGCTCGTCGAACGCCGATGTGGCGCGCTCGTCCCACGCAAAGGCCGATCGGCGTAATAAACCCGTTAGAGGGGCAGCGATGATGCCATAATTTCGGATGAATTTCCGGTAATAACCGGAGAGCCCAAGAAATCCACGAACACCTCTCGTCGATGATGGTGGTGGCCACTTTGTGACCGCCTCAACTTTAGTCTCGTCGACCCTAACACCAGCGTGGGAAATCACATGGCCAAGATAACCCACTTCCTCCCGCCCAAAGGCGCACTTCGATTTCTTGAGAAAGAGCCGATGGTCCCGGAGTCGTTCAAGGACGCTACGCACATGAGCAAGGTGCTCCTCCCAAGTCCGGCTATATATGAGAATATCGTCAAAAAACACAAGCACACTTTTACGGAGCATGTCGTGAAAAACAGAATTCATGAGTCCTTGGAACGTTGCCGGGGCGTTCGTGAGACCGAAAGGCATCACGAGGAACTCAAAGTGGCCGTGGTGAGTTCGAAAAGCCGTTTTCTCGATATCGGCCTCATGCATACGAATTTGATGACATCCCGCCGTAAGGTCAAGCTTCGTGAAATACCTTGCTCCATGAAGCTCATCGAGAAGTTCGTCCACTACCGGAATCGGGAACTTGTCTTTGACGGTGACCTTGTTTAGCGCTCTTAAGTCCATGCACATCCGCCAAGAGTTGTCGGACTTTTTCACTAAGAGGACCGGGGACGAGTACGGGGACGTGCTTCTCCGAATGATCCCCGCCCGAAGCATTTCGGCGCATTGGCGTTCAATCTCGTCCTTTTGGAGATGAGGGTACCGGTAAGGTCGCACCGCCATTGGGTCGGTCCCGGCGAAGAGTAGGATCCGATGATCACAATCACGACGCGGTGGCAGCCCCGTTGGTGTGGCAAAGACGTCCTCGAACTCGGTAAGAAGCTTGGCGAGGTCCGAGTTCGAGCCGGTATTCGCGAGGCTCCAAAGCATTGCCTTCGTAGCTCGATTCGGTACTTTCTCGGCCGGGGCAGGTTGTGGTCCCGTGGTAAATATCTTGGCGTCGTCGAACCACGCTTCTAAATCCTCCTCCGAGTCAAGGCCGAGACAATTGAGGCTTGGTTCAACGGGCTTGCTCTTGGCTTCGCTCTTCCATAGAACCGGAGAGTTCGCCGGCGACTGGATTGGCGGCGGGGGCAAGCGTAGTGGCGGTGGCCACAAGGAGAGTGATGGCAGAGGGAAGGGAGATGACGACAGAGTTCGTCGAGGAGAAAGAGTGACAAAATTAGGGTTTGATGATATTGCGGCAGAAGTACTTAAAGCTGGACAAAAGAGTGTGTCTTTCAAAAACCCTAATTCTAGAAAGCAGCAAGAAAAAGAGAGGAGGCGGGCTAGTTGGCGTTGACGGTATTTTGGCAAAAGTACTTAAAATTGAAGAAGATTGGTTAGCGGCAAAAGTAACTAAAGAATAATTGAGCCAAAAGGAAGTCGGAGGAGGTGGTGGCAACCCGCAAACAATCTGGAGCAGTGGTGGGTCAGAAACTGGCCAAGGAGGCATTGTCGACTGGGGAGGAACGACGACGACTGCGGGAAGAGGCTTGTCTATGGTGACTCGAACGAGCTACAAGATACCGTGGCAAAACCATTGTTTGTGGAGTCCCTTAGCGAACTCATTTCAGAGCGTCCTTTGTCGTGTTTGAGCTTGAGGACAAGCTCAAAGTGGAGAAGGGGAGTAATGATACAACCCCGGAATTTAGGATTAGTATCGTTTATTTAATTATCGTCATTTATTTTATGTCGTCGTATTTAAATACGGTCTTAGGATATTTAAGTGAGTTTGTCGTTTTATTTTGTCGTTTAATTATTTAATTATGTTATTAGGTTAATTAATTAAGTTAGAGGCTTTATTTAGTCGGGCCCGGTCCGGCCCATTAGGGTTGTAATTCGATGCTCTATTTAAGAGAGCTTTCATGAATGAAAAAGGTAGCCAAGAAAATTCAGAAACTTGATCCTTAAGAGATCGGGTTTTTGAGATGATGCGGACCCGAGATTTCGGTATACGTATCATCGCCGGAAGACGAACGGGAATGCGTCCAAAAGTGGCTAAGAGAGATAGAGCTGCTGCGTTTATTTAATTATGTTTTAGGATTAAGTTTAATTAATTATTTTAGTTATTCGCTTGCTATTTTTGGTAAGTTTCCTTTTTTTTTTTCCGTGGTATCGTCCATCCCGAGTGGCTCTGATACCAAATTGTTATGTGCTCGGGATATTGATCTTGTAACAGGACGATGACTCTCCTCTTCCCTGCTTACTGAAGCTGTTTGTCTTCTTACTCCTCCACGTTGCCTTCTTCCCCTCGCCGTGGTAGCCGATGTGCAAGTAGAAAAGCACAGAAAATAAAATACGAATGATAGAGAGATAAAACTCCCAAACCCTAATCCCCACGTAGAGATTAAAGTCTGCTGGAAGCTTAATTTTTATTCATAAAATTCGACCTATAAATAGGCCACAAATCAGGAAACTTCTTAAATAAGAAACTGAAAAAAAGAGGAAACTTACCAAAAATAGCAAGCGAATAACTAAAATAATTAATTAAACTTAATCCTAAAACATAATTAAATAAACGCAGCAGCTCTATCTCTCTTAGCCACTTTTGGACGCATTCCCGTTCGTCTTCCGGCGATGATACGTATACCGAAATCTCGGGTCCGCATCATCGCACTTGAGAAATCGCGTACTTCAGGCAGTCTCGGGGCCATTTGCACCTGATTTATCAGAAGTTCGAGCACGGAACAACGTGTATAAATGTGTTTGAGATGGAAAAGGACCGTTCCGGGTGGTTCGTCAAATACAAGGTCGATCTCGCCAAGGTTTCAACTGCGTTTCCGGAGATGATTCCGCTGAATTATTCTTCATTTCGCCCGCCGATGATGGACGACTACGACCTGTGCGTGCTCGGTGTGGTGCGCAGCAAGCGCGAGGAAGACTCGTACTTGGTGATGTACATACCTGGGAAAGTTGTGAAGTACAACTTAAAGAGTGAAACTTTCTTCAAGCTGTGTGATTTGGAGCCTCAGCGAGCTCAGACGTGGTTTCCGAGAAGCGTGGAGGTTCATCAGTACATCGAGAGTCTCACTGCTTCTGTTTGATGATTTGTTTTTCTGAATAATACCGTTTCAATGTGATTCCTGCTGGGTTTGTAATTTGTATACATGTTTTGTTTCAATTATTTGTTATTTGAATATTATGTTTTTTTTTTTTACTTACTAGATGGGCCAAGCACGCTTGTTATGGAATAATCCTTTTCAATATCGGGAACCGGAGGGGGCTCGGTTTTGGGAAGCCCGGAAAACCGATGAAATGACATCCGTAAATCTAAAACAATCTTTAGCTCCCAACACTAGCAAGAATCTCAATGTACTGATAAACACGAGGCGCTTCCCAGATAGTTCACCATTGTGAAAGAGTCCCCGTCGTCCTCGCTGCGAACGACGCATAACATGGATATGCGATACTCGTCGGGTGACGGATCGGAGTTCATGACCATCTCCGGGAATACTTTCGTGGGCTTGGAGAGATTGACGGTGTATTTGACGGACAAGTCGGAGCAGTCTCACTCCATTTTATAGACGTTGAGGCGAGTCTTGCCAGGCATGAGAAGGTTGTCGGAGAAGTGAAGTGGTGGTCGGACTCAGCGAAGTAGCCAAAGCTCCAATCAACGCCTTCAAGCGCTCTCAGGACTGGAAACATCGGCATCTCGCTCAGCCTCTCTTCGGCCACATGGAAGCGAAGGGAAGGGCCCCCAGGGGTTGATCAGTGAACCGCACCGTCCAGGAACACGCCCTCATTGAAGAGGGTGTACAAGCCAGCGACGGGAGAATTCGTGTTACGAGACAGATTTGAACCTGACGAGGGATTTGATGGGAAGCCAGAGAAGGATTTCGGTCAGGATGTCGATGTTGCTGGCTACTTCCACAGCCGAGGCGAGGCGGATGGCAGCATGCGGTTGGTAAATGCGGACTTTTTCGGTCATTTTTATCAATCTGGTTTAGTACTTTTTGGTTTTTCTCATGCTAGATTCACGGTAATATGTTTATTGGGTTTTATAGCAAAACATAAATAAATAAAAATAAAAACAACAACAACGTCAAACACAAGCAAGACTATCTAAATACTGATAAACATCGAACGGTTCCAAAAGAATATGCTGAATCTCCTCGTCGATCATATGCTGATAAGGCTCCAAATCATAGAGCTTGCTGAAACTTCCAGTCCTGAAATTATACCCTACCAACTTCCCCGGGATATTCATCACCACGAAAGAATCCTCCTCAACTCGGCTTCGAACAACACAGATCACAGACAAGTAGTAGTCTCTCATGCACCGTTGTCCGGAACCATTACGAGGAATCATCTCCGGAAACGCTCGCAGAACCTCGGAAATGTCGACGCGGTACTTGACTACCCACTTTGAGTAGTCTCTCTCGAGCTCGAACACGTCAAAAGTGGAGTCTCCGGGATCGTGGATGTGATCAACGAGGTGCAATCGGTCTCCGGACGCTCCAAAATAGCTGAAACTATAATCTGCTTCTTCCAGATGAGCCGGAACCGGAGGCATCGGCATCTGCCGGATTTCCTCTGTGGCGACGTGAAAGTACGGGACAGTTCTCATGTAGGAGCTCAGCCAGTGGACGGAGCCATTGCAGAAGGCTCCACCACGACTTAATATTATATCAAAATCGTTGACGAAAGAGGCTTGCGTCGATCGCCAGGGGCCGGAGTCAGAGGAGTATACCAAGAGGTGCAAGCGCTGGTGCTCGGGATCAGAGTTCGTTAAACAAATGACTTTGTAATGAGGCGACCGGTAAGGGTCAAAAGCGAGCGCGAGGCAATAGATCTGCCCCCAATCAGAAAACGGCAGGCCGGGAAGCGTGGTATAATGCTTGGTGGTCGGGTTATAGACGTAGTAGCTTGCTTTATGAGAGCAAAGCAGCAGGCCGTTGCAGGACTGCATAATATCGACGTCGGACGCCCTGCGTGCGGCGAAAGTCGATGGGCAGAAAGGAGGGACGGAGGCGGCACAAGTGAAACTAACTGAGTCAAATTGACGGCGAACCGAGTACTGGGATCGTATTCGGAAGCGTTTGATGAAGAGGCCGCTGGCGGAGGGCGGGGAAAGGCTCCGGCGGCGAGAGAATTTGGGGTCGGATATGAGGGCGAGCCAGTGTTTGGAGACGGATTTGAACTTGATGAGGGACTTGATCGGCAAGCGGAGGAGGATCTCGGTTAGGAGGTCGTCGTTGCTGGCCGTCGTCTCTGCCGATTGTAGCAGAGAAACGGGTTGAGAAGTGGTGGCCTTGCTCTTTTTAGTAGAAGACATTGTGGTTTGGTTGTTTCTTTTTTTTTCTTTCTTCTTTGGGATATTTATGGGCTCATTTGATTAAAAGATTGTTGAGCAAGCTGATAGATATGTTAGATTCTCAAGGAAGCTTTTGAGTTGACCATGAAACCTCGGTGTTGACCAGTCAATGAAACATATAGCTCAAAACATATCTACATGCCTACATTCCACAAATCAGCTTTCCAATTCATCTGTGTTCTTCAGATTTCGTGCACAAATTCTTGAATGAGACCGTGATTACATCAAACATTCGTGATTACATCTGAAGATCAACAGTGAAAACAATCAAGAAAGTTCAAGCTTTTCAATACAAGAACGAAGAATCCAGCTTTTGAATCATCAGCCGTTCGCATTTCTCGTTACCTTCGGATCAAGCAGCCGGATTCTTCCCCCGCGGACGGCCGCGCTTGCGCTTCTCTGGAGCGGAATCACCCGCGACAGAATCGGGTAAAACGAAGTTCTTTCCATCGGTGATCCTTCTCGGTCGGGCTTGCATGAACTCCTCCGGAGCCGAAACGCCGGGGTCCATGAAATCAAGGGCGGGGAAGCTTATTCCGTCGGAGATCTTTACCGGTCGGCCTCGCTTGCTTTTCTCCGGAGCGGAATCACCGGCGGCCGAATCGGTTAAAACGAAGTTCTTTCCGTCGGTTATCCTTCTCGTTTGGCCTGGCTTGAACTCCTCTGGAGCCGAATCACCTGCAGGGAAGCTCCTTCCGTCGGAGATCTTGACCGGTCTGGCTCGCTCGCCTTCCTCCGGAGCGACATAGCGGGATTGGGACGGCGGGTCAGCGACGGGGACGGGCATGAGGGCGTCGGAGCCGAAGAGCTGCTCCAAGTAGGCCACGACGCCGAGGCTGTCGAGAGAGGGGCGGCGATCGGGTTTGGCTGCGGCGGCCGCGCGGTTTATACGGGCGGCGGCGACGGAGGCGGAGGGGGCGAGGCGGAGGCGGGAGTAGGTCTGCTTGCGGCTTCCGGCGGACTCGTTGAAGACGGAGCGGTCGATTTTGGGGATGGGAAAGGCGTCGGCGTGGTGGTCTTGGGAGGAGGCGAGCGAGAGGGCGAGGAGCTCGGGTTGGGAGAGGAGACGGAGGTCGACGACGGAGAGAGAGCCGAGGGGCAGACGGTGGTCAGCGCCGGTGGTGGTGGTGGTGGTGGAGCCCATTGCTCAACGGAGCTGTGTTTGCTTGTGATTAAGGAAATGGAAATCGCGGAAGTTATTTTTAAGGGAAAATTACGGCAAATATACCCAACCTTTGGTCAAACTTCCTCCCGTGTACCCAACCTTTAAAATTGGCGGCAAAAGTACCCAATCAGCGTTGACTATGACTTTGGCTAAAAAACATTAACTATTGCTGTTAGCATAGTACACGTGTACATGCCACATAAGCCACCCGAAATTTATTACTATCATTTTTAACTGAATTAATGATTAAACTAACTGAATTAATCTATTTATCAGATTAATCAACAAATTAATCAGCAAATAATCTACCAAAACACACACATGAACTAATCAAATTTCATACATATTAAACAACATTGAAAAAATATGTCATTGCAACGGACACGTGTACTATGCTAACGGCAAAAGTTAACGTTTTTTAGCCAAAGACACAGTCAACGCTGGTTAGGTACTTTTGCCGCCAATTTTAAAGGTTGAGTACACGGGAGGAAGTTTGACCAAAGGTTGGGTATATTTGCCGTAATTATCCCTTTAAATTTTTACTTTCATCTCAAATAGGAAACTTCTCAACTCATATCTTTCTAAAAAACCTTAAAATATCGTTAAAAAAAAAAACTTAAAATTGTTTTTTTTTTTATTTATTTAATTATAACCATCACAATTCTCTTTATTCGAAGATAATCGAGGCATAAAGTATATCATCACAAAGTAAACTGAATTAAATTACACTAAATTGCATCCCATATTTTAATTTTTTTTTAGAGCAAAAATACTAAACTATCATATTTATTGATGTGAATACTGAATACTGTAAAAAAAATTATAAAATATATTATTTTTTGAGGTATTTTTTTTATTGTATTAGAATTTAGAGTCAGAAATCATAAAAAATTATTTAGTCAAAATTTTTATTTATCGATAATTAATTTAAGATAGCAAAATTTGGGACCCACCTATATTCAGGGCAGCTAATCTATATATATATATAAAAGCAGACAAGTTTTCTAAACAATTTTTTTATAATGGCATCTTGAAATGCTATTTTTCTAGAATTTTGAATTAAATATAAATACTCATACCAATAATTTAAGATGCATTTGAGAATTTATGATGAGCACTAATAATACCAATAATTGTATTAAAGTCTCAATTATTTCAAATATCTATATATATATAAAAGCATGAAGACAAGTTTTCTAAACAATTTTTTTATAATGGCATCTTGAAATGCTATTTTTCTAGAATTTTGAATTAAATATAAATACTCATACCAATAATTTAAGATGCATTTGAGAATTTATGATGAGCACTAATAATACCAATAATTATATTAAAGTCTCAATTATTTCAAATAACAATCAATTTTTTAAATGGTGATTAACAATCAATTTTCTAATGCCTCATGCACATATATGCTCTCATATTTTTTGAGATTATATTACACATATATGCTCTCATATTTTTTGAGATTATATTTTTTTTTTCTGGTTGTTTTTGCCGAAAGTAATATAAAATTGGAGAAGAGAAGATGAAACAGTAGTTATACTAAGGGGGTTGCATCATGAGTTGTTATAGATAATGAGATTAAAAAAACGGTGAATTATATATTTAGGAATTGATTTATGTTTAGGGTGAATTGTCAATAATAATCTATATATATAAAAACATGAAGACAAGTTTTCTCAACAAATTTTGTTATAATGGCATCTTCAAATGCTATTTTTCTAGAATTTTGAATTAAATTTAAATGATGACAAAATTTTCTCAACAATTCTCTTATAAAGACATGCTCAAATACTATTTTTTGAGAATTATGAATTTAAAAAAAAAAAAACTCATACCAATAATTTAAGATGTATTTGAGATTTCGGTTTTGATTATGTCCACGAAAAATTGTATTTGGTACAGTTTAATATAATTAGAGAGAAATGGCAATATATAATTAGAGAGAATTGAAAATGCTAAATTTTCAGATTTTGTTTAGAAACTAAAAATCAAACATTCATCCAGTAGACAATTGCTTTACATCAAACAATAAATAGTAAATTTTATTGATGTAATTGCATACATTCATGCATTTTTCTTTTACACATATAACCGTGCAAATGCTTTGCTTTGTTCATTAGATTTCTCTTATATTAGTAGTTAATGGTTAGTTCATTTAATGTCCACCAAGACCCTTTGAGTTCTCTAAAATAATGTTACCATTCATCATTTATCTAATTTTATTTATAGACTATTAAAATTCTCTAGAAAACGTTCACATAAGTTTATAGATGAGTTTGTACATCTATATATAGACCACACATACACACATGGGGATTCCCGAAGTATGTGTTCTTTTTCATTATATGTTTGCATTGTCTGTTTGGGATCACATTGTCTTCTTTGTAGTATGTATAAACTCTTAATTTGTACATTATTTGTCTTTATATTCCAGGTCAAATACTCGAGCAATAAATGAAATTAGTGGATCTACCCGATTTCCTCGACCTGCTTGTGCTTCCTTCTTCCGGATTTAATTTGTTGGAAATTGATGCTATGGAACCGAGGTATGGTTTCATAATATTATCTACTCTTTTCATGTATAGGAGTAAGTTTTCGTATTCTCTCCGATTCCATGGTTGATAATATATTATGGCTAAATGGAGGAGATGATTTAAACCCATGTATTATATTTTTCACCATGTTATGCCGAGATGAGCTTTTGATTTTATGCCGCTTCGAATTTAATATAGATAGAGTGATTTGTCGAGTGATTCTTGATCATTTGATATTGTTATTTTTGCAAATGGCATATTGTTATGTTCAATAGGAGCCTAAAGTGCAATTTCATTCACTATGTATTTTATATTTATGTTGGAAAAACGATGTTTTTTTTCTCTCATTTATTTACAGTGTTTTTTTAAAGGTATTTTGACCATCGAAACCTTAAATTTTAAACCAAATAATTGAAACATTTTCCTTAAAATTGAACAACCCCTTCATTATATCCTTAAAATTGGTTCCATGGCTTTAAGACTTAGAACACATGGTATTTTGGTACAACTTCCCAATTCTGGTATTTTAACTTGCTAATCTGTTCAAAGATTTCAAAACGACTCCATAGACATTTTTTTTTAATTATTAGTGGAGATGGTCATATTTTTTTAGGAGAATAAGCATAAAAATCGTTCCAAAATCTTATATTAAAGTGATATTCTATTTTTTTCCTCTAATGATCTGTTAATGTATTATTATTATTATTATTATTAATACTCCATTTATAAAGCAGTTAGTAAATCTTACTTATTTGTCCTTATCAGTTATGAAGGGAACCTTAAGAAGCTTTTTTTTTTTCCTCTATTCATGTAGAAGAATGTTTTTGGAGAATGACACGCAATTAGAAAAAGAGAGAGAATTGGCAATTCATGTTATTTTGAAATTTATTTTATAAAAACTAACTACGCGCCATTCGTTAGATGCTCAATGGTAGTTTGAACTTTAGACAATTCCAAATTACTTATATTACTCAATATGTGGTAAAATTATTGTAAATATTTTAAATATAAAAGCTCATTTTTAAAATAGTTATACGATTCAACAATAGTTGAGTATGATGCAGTTATAAGTCTTTCAAGTACAACACATTCTAAAAAATAAAACTGTCTAGTATTACTAATACATTTTGCTTTCAATATAAGTATTACAAACACAAAAACAAAATAATCCACTAAGAAAAAATAGATAATTTATAATTTCTATTAGTTAATATTCTTTTTACATGTACAATTTAGTTGGACCCTTCTAATCCTTCAAATACAACTAATTTGAGGATAATAATTATGACCATTTAATTCAAACTTTTACAAATAGATGATCATATTTTAATAAAATCATCAATTATATTACAATAAAATTGAGAGTTTATTGAGTTTAGTTCAATGTTGATGTGCCATCCAATTAAAATATACAATAAAATTAATCAATTTGCAAAACTTTTCTATCTTAATTGAAAAACAATACTACACCACTGCACGAAGCGCGGTTCCGGTTTACTAGTTACTCTATAATACAATAATTCCGTGTCCTTATGAAACCAATAAGTTCAGTAAGCCTGTAAATGTCCCGTTTCTCGGACATCCGGCATTAGACATTTTTTTTAAAACCTGGACCCGTATCAGGTCTTTTTAACATATTTAAAACGAATTTAAAATAAAAAAAAAAGTCCAGACACGGATCAGTTCGGGTTTGTTGGTCCGTTTTATGCGTTGGTTTAGATATTACAGGACTAAAGTTCAGTATCATTTAGCTTCAACTTGTTTAAAATACCAATCAAATGGATACTTCTCTTAAATCAAACTCACTTGGGAGATGGCAATAAGGCAATAAATCAAGAAGCAATCTTGTTGATGCGATCATGAATGCTTTGTGATCGAATTGAGCAACGCTATTCTGGGGAAAAATTCATATTCCACGCAGAGAGATGATTCTCAGCAGAAACACTGATAATAACTCTGTGCACAAGTCCTTAACAGATAAAAGCAAAAACACTAGCTCTATCAAACTGCATCACTCACCACACCTAAGATCGAACGAAAATGGCGGTGTTATAAAGCGTTTCTTTACCGATACTAATTGCTATCACAGCTGCAAAAACTCTTAAATTTAATCAAAGATACAACAACCAGAGGCAGGGAGCCACAAGAGAGGAGACCTAGTCCTCCTCATCAGCATCTTTCTTCTTCTTTTTCTTCTTCTTCTCACTCTTCGGGGACGCAGCGGCGGCATCCTCCGCTTCCTTGTCTTTCTTCTTCTTCTTCTTCTTGTCCTTCTCGCTCTTCGGAGATTCTGGGGCAGCATCCTCCGCCTCCTCCTTGTGCTTTTTCTTCTTCTTCTTCTCCGTCTTGGGAGATTCAGGAGCAGCCACCTCTGCTTCCTCTTCACCCTTCTTCTCCTTTTTCTTCTTTTTCTTCTTCTCCGACTTCTCCGCAGTGTCTCCCGCTTCTTCAGTAAGATCCGCCTTTGCAGGCTCTTCGGTCCCGTTCTCCCCTTCGATCTTCCTCTTCTTAATTTTTTTCTCGCCTTCTGTGGCATCGGCATTGGCCTTGCGCTTGAGCCCTGCGTCTGCTTCAGGGGCAGCGGCTAGGCTGGCGATGGCGGAGTCTCCCCCCGGGGGCAGCACGATGTTCCTGGCCCACTCCTGCGGGGTGCCGGCATTGGGCTTGCCGTGCTTGTCGAGCTTCCCCTCGGAGATTAGCTTCTTCTTCATGGAAGCTCTGGGGCCCAGTCCCCACTTCCTGGGGTAGGTGTCGCGGTCCATGACGACCCTCTTGATCTTCGCCACGATGCCATGGTCGCAGGTGGCCATTACGGCCGTGGTCATCTCGGCAATCCCCAGGGCGATGGCCTCCCCCTTAGTGGTCATGAGCACCACCTCCTCGCCAGCCTCGATATCGTTCTCAAATCGCAGCAGGCCCGGCACCATGAGCTTGGCGCCGTAGCAGATGGCATTCACGGCGGAGTCCTTCACCACGAGCCTCTTGTAGCTGGTGAGGAGGACCTCCAGCGGCATCACCACACGCCTCAGGTAGCTCTCGTCGCGATAGTTGTCGTACACCCACTGCGCGTCCATGACGTCGTGCATCGTGACCATATTGTCATTCTCCCCGAGGATGCCCGAGCGCACCCGCCGCAGCTCCTGCATATGGCCGCCGACCCCGAGGATGAGCCCCAGGTGGACGCACATGGTCCGGACGTAGGTGCCGGCCTCGCAGGAGATCCAGAACACCACCAAGTGCTTGTCGGCGTCGTACTCCAGCAGCTTGCTCTCGTAGATGGTCCTGATCCTCAGCTGCCGCTTCACGGCCGAGATCAGCGGCGGACGCTGGAACACCGCCCCCGAGAGCGTCTCCAGCGCGCGGGCCACCTTCGCAACATCCGGTACAGCAGAGTGGAGTCGCGCAACGCAAACATACTCCTTCCCGGCGCCCTGCTGCGACTTCACGAGGCGCGTGGCGCGGTCGATGCAGACGATGAGGTTACCGGTGACCTTGGGGTCGAGGGTGCCGCTGTGGCCCGTCTTCTCCACGCGCAGGATCCTCTTAATCCACGCGACCACCTCGTGCGACGAGGGGTTCGAGGGCTTGTCCAGGTTGAGAATGCCGTACCTGATGTACTCCGCCAGAGGCCGCTTCAGCGGGGAGTAGCCCGAGGGCAGAGGGGTGTAGTGGCCGGTGCGCACGTTGAGGCGGTCGTAGTTCTTGAGGAGGATCGGCCACTGCGAGGTGTCGATGGTGGGCGTGAAGCTCTGCGGCTTGATCATGAACTCCGACGAGTCCTGCTCCCCCGAGGGGACATCCCCATCTTTCTGGTGGTGCTTCTTCTTCTTCTTCTCCGAGCGGAGCTCCGCCTCCGTCATGGCGGCTCTGGCGATGGCGGCGAAAATGGGAGAGGGAGAGAGAGAGAGAGGTCTCTTCTTCTGTGTAGGGTTTTGGGTTTGGGGGTTTTAGAGTGTCGACAACGCACTCACACTAGTATCGAGTGGCGATAGGAGAGAGACATAGAGAGAGACCTCACGGGCTTTCAAGAGTGGGCTTATCTTTCTGGATATCTGTAACCTAGTAAACCATTTTCCGGCCCGAACCTGATTTTGAAAACCCGAATACCGTATTTTGAAATTTGGTAAGGAAACCCGAAAACCCTATTGTAGAGTGCAAACACCATATTTACTGAATATTTGGTATTCAAATTTTGGTAGCGATAAAATTAGTATTTGAAGGTTTTAACTACCTTTACTGTTTACAAAAGTAAGAAAAAAAAATGGAGTAAAAGCATTCATCAACATATTATAAAATTAGGGTTCTATAGAGAAATAGTCAAGTTTAAATGTGTCTTTAGCAAAATAGCCATACTTTGGTTAATATTGCTAAATAGTCAATTAGCCACTTAAGCCAATATATAATTACTACGATGCCCTTCAATATTAATAATATAAAAAAAAAATTGCAGCTAATTAACGTAATTTCCGTAATCAATTCGGTCAAATCAAATTTTTAATTAATTATATATATTCATATCTCTTAATTAATAGTGCTATTAAAATGGTAACTACCCAACAACCAATATCATTCGATTACCACATTTATTGATGATATCATTCAAATTTTAAATCAAACCAATTAACCATTCTTTTCCTTTTCTTCGACTCCACACTCTTCTTCGAGCTTCTCTCTCCGACTTCCATCGTCAGCGAAAAAAGGTTACGATTTTCTTATGTTTTTAGTTAATTTCCATCATCTTCGAGCTTTTTTGGTTGGTTTAAGAATCGGTTTTTGCATTTTTTTTCGTTTGGTTTGGTTTAAGATTCGATTTTCTTACGGATTTTTGCATGTTTTTATTTTCATGTATTTAAGAATGGATTCATTTGTACAATGTTTATTTTCGTTGATGTAATTGATTTTTGGTATACGTATTTATTTTGCATGTGTTTTTTTCCATTGTTTTTGGCGATAGATTTCTCTGATTCGTTAATAACACTTGCATGATTTAGGACTTTGTGTTAATTTTTGTTTATTAATTTGTGATTATTACCGTTGATTTAGGACGTGTTAATGATGGTTGATATGTGTTAAGTATGTGTTGAATCTGTTATGTTAATGGACATGTTATTGATGGTTAATGTCGTTTTCTATTCTGGTCTAATTCTGTTTATATACAACATCTTCTTTATTTTTGTGTGTTAATATCTGGTTTATTTATTGTTTATATACTGGTTTATTTATATTACTAAACAATTAATATGTGTTAATATAATGATAGAAACACTCCTCTTATTGTGCGAAGCAGTGAGCGGGCAAGTGAGTTGCAACCAGTTCAAAACGCGAGCGAGACTAAAGTTCAAACAATTCAAGAGGTGATGAAGTCTAAGGTGGTATCAATGGTTTATACATGGGAGAATGATAAAGCACCAACCGCAACAGAAGGCGTAACTATTCGAGAAAAGCGAACCATCAAACCGAGACTATCAATGAGGACGCCTTACACACAAGAAAATAAAGCAAAGCGGGATGGAAACCAACACGAAGATATTGTGTCAAGTCAATCCTCATTCAATCTAGGGATATGACTACACTTTATGGATTTTGGATACAATTATTGTTGGTTAATAAGTGTTGAATATTTGAGTATGTGTTGAATCTATTAAGTTATTGGTGGGTATTTACGGTTTATAACCTTTTATTACATGTGTTAATATATGTTTATATGTGTGATAAATTTCAAGATTTTGCAAATATTAAATTTATTAAAGTGTCAAATTATTAGTTCTACGTATGAATTAATTCTTAGATATGATAAAAAGAGCATAGGAACATAAAAGAACAACATGATTTCAACTTAAACCCTAAACAACGTATCCAAAGATGTTTGTGTTGGACATGTGTGTCCTTAAACAAGATATTTTATCCATTTGTAAAAGATTATGACAAGTCATTGAATAAAGATGGTGCTTAGTATGATAATCTTATTATAGTTTCTGGTAGAGTAAAATAGAAAGTTTGATCCTTAGTTCATAAAGGATGCAATTATGTTATTATTATCACAACAGAGTCAATGTGAGGAAGAATTAATAATCATAATAAATGAACTTAAAATGTCCGTGACCTGATTAACTGGGTGGGAGCCCATTAATCGTATAAGGTCATTAATGTAACTAAGTGACAATCCTATTATGGATTTTGTGTGTGTCACACTCACTAGAAGTGCATTAAGTATGAAGTGTCTTCATACTGGACTGGACCTGACTTAAACTCCGAAAGTTATCATATAAGATCGTCACTGATAACTTGGAGTTGAGTCACTAGTAGATGATCAAATGGATATTCGATCTAAGTCCTTAGTGATCTTGAGTCCGAGCTGCTGGCTTGATTGTTCTTTGATCTAACCGTTAAAGAACACAATATATTACCATTGTTCCCAACACTATTATTTTGGGAACATGATAGTCAGTAGTAAGGGTAGCTTGGTCATAGACATGGGCATCACACAGCTCTCTTCAGAGTCATGATGATTCCCTTGATTGTCGGTGGTGAGAACTGAGAGGTACCCGTGCGCAACTTATGAATCGAAACCATAAGTGGGTTACTCATGATATTACTGACTGAGTCAAAGATGAAAATGCAATGAGGGGCATAACGGTAGAAACAGCCTGCTCATGTGTGGATCATCAAGTGAAAGAAAAATAACCCGAATTTGATTGTATCAATGGACACCCTGCTGTAATTAAGGGAATAATATATACTGTATCACTAAAGAGTGCAGCCTCGGGTTTATAGTGGAATAGCACCGAGGTTTGACGAACACCCTAGTAGTTCGTTGGAGTTTAAGTGATACAGGTCCATGGTCCCCAGGATAGTTTCGTAATGGATGATACGTACGTGATGAAAATATTTTGAGAAGTTTTTGATCATTTGGCACGACTTATAGAACTGAAGTCTGTGACAGACATCAGATAGTTTTATCAGTAGCGTGGCAAAAGTACCATATCTTGGTAACCGAAATTAACTGACAAAATAAAGTAGAATTTGGATTTTCTGTCAACATGAAAGTTGTTGGAAATTAAATTCTAAGAAACTTTGCTTTTGGAAACGAGTCGTTTCGACGTACGGTTTGTGATTTAGATAATTTCTAAGTTTGTAATCGTTTCGGTAAACTATGAAATTAAATCACATGTCACGAATTTAAATGATGGTGTGACACCATGAAATTTGAATGTGCGATATTGAAATCAGAGGATATTAATATGATTTAATTATTAATAAATTATTAATAATTAATCAATAATTAATAGATTTATATTAATATGTAAATGATATATATTTATATATATGATATGTGTAAAAATCGAATTATGCCTTAGAATGTGGAACCATATACATTCGAATGGATATGCTTTGGTCTTTTCATAATTACAGCATAAGTACCAAATGTTTTGGTATTTGAGAAAAAACCCTAAAATCAATTTAATCCATTGGATCGGTTATGATTTAATATCAACCGATGGATTAGGATAATTGATATATTCGAAATTAATAACTTGGTGACCAAGTTTTTGTTTTCGAATTTAGCTAATTAATTATATCCGTTAGATCGATCTAAGATCTAATCTTTACCGTCGGATTGGAAATTAATTAATTATATATATAATATATTATTTTTGAATTATATATTTGGATAAAATCGAATTTGGATTTTATTAAATCTTTTAATATTTGATTTTATCCTAAAGTAATTTGATCCATTAGATCGGTTTAAAGATTTATCTCAACCGTTGGATCTAGATAATTATAATTCGAATTTTAATATATATATATATATATATATATATATAAATTCGAATTTCATGGATAAAAAGATAAGATTGGATTTTTGATTTTATCCAAGTATTTCTTATTTAATTAAATCTCTAATTAATTATATCCCTTGGATTTAGATAAGATTAAATCTAGACCATTGGATTGAAATAATTAATTATATTTAATTAGTAGAATTCAAAATTAGGGGAGAGAATTTCTCTAATTCGGTTACAGTCTGAGCCTATATATTGGGACCTCATTCTACACACTTTACACACCTTTCCCCAGAGAAAAATTTGAACTCTCCCTCTCCCTCAGGGTCTGCGAATTTTTTTCTCTGATCTCTCTTTCTGGTTCGGCTTGAGAGACTTAGTTCTCCGGAAGCTTAAAAAGAACCATCAGTTTAAATTTTGCGACGGAGTCCTGCCGGCGAAGCCCACGCTTCGGTACGAGGAATCCAGGAGAATATCCAGGAAGATCACGGGAGTTTCCCTCAGCACCGGCGGAGCCCTGCCCGATTCAGAACGCGCAGCCGGAAGTCGACAATAGAGGTACGGCCTTATGCATTGTGCTAATAAATGCGACCATTGACTGCTTTCTATTTATTTCATATAAAGACTAGATTATTAATAATGATTTATGAATATTAAATTACATAATATTTATCGGGTCTTGTAATATGGTTATTATCCGATGTTCGGATCGTTGGTCGGATAATATGTTTTCCGCTTAAAATAATTTTGTAAATGTTACCCAGACGGTCCGACGGCACAAATCGTGATAATTAACGGGGATTATTCCCAACAGTTTGCTATCGTAAATCTTTCCGTTAATATATATTTATGTGTTGAATAATAATGATTCAAATTCCATAATAATAGAAAATTGGTTAATAATATAAACGTGTATTTATGATTGTGATTTCAGCATTTAAATTTTGAATTATTCAGCCCTAAAAACGTGAATTTGATAGTATCCAGAATAATAACAATTTGTTATTGTTTTTATACGTGTATTATTAAGGTAATTAATATGATAATTGTTCAATAAAATCGTGTGTTATATAGCTGATAATTAATACTTTAATCTCTCCATAATAGTAGCAATCAATTAACTTTTTTAAACGTGTATTGAAAACAAAAATTACAGCTCGTATAAATAGCAGAACATTTATTTCCTTTTTGATTAAAAACGAAAATAATAACATAAAATAGTTAATTAAAGGGCATTATAGGAATAAAATATGATCATAAAATGCCACATCATGCAATTTAGCTATTTTACAAAGATAAGAGAAAGTTTGGCTATTTTGCTAAAGACATGTTTCAATTTGACTTTTAGGTGCAATTTCTCATAAAATTATAGTCTCTTATAGTTTTATATTTTACAAAATGTGGCAAACATGTTTTATATTTTATCGTTGATTAATCTCTTGATAGTTTTTAAAGGAAAAGCTATTATTTATTATTTTTTGTGGAGAAAAACTAAATGTGGTACTTATGGACAACTTTGTAATTGTTATGTATGATGAAATGCTCATTAACATTAAGCTAAGTCTGTATAATTATTTTCACTATACATTAGCACTATGTATTTTTCTATCCCCTATCCCCTTATACATTTTTTTAATAAATACCCCATATTTTGGAGGACGATTACACAATTCAATTTTACATTTTACTCTCTATCTTTTCCTTACCGTATCCTCTCAATCTCCATCTCTATTATTCACCACCTTACCATTCACACATCATATCATTCATCTACCTCCATTATTTTCTCACCACACTATAAAATAATTGGTGTAAAAGTTGTGAGTTTTACAACAATAACACCTTTTTTATTCCCATTTTTTTTTAATTCTCTTAAAAATATTTCTATATTCTCTATACATTTTCGCCTCTTCCTCTCGGAAGTTTATGCCATCACATTGATAAGCAACTAACTTTTCGCTTATTTCTTGTTGTTTCTCACCTTGATTTTCATTGAGCTTTTGTACTGGACGAATGGAAAAAAGTTATAATGAAGTAATTGAATGATATGGAAAGTCAAAAAATAACCGTTGATACACAAACTTATTCGATTGTGGTTGATGCGCTTTGCAAGAATGGTATGGTTGAAAGCATCGTGCAAAGAGGCATCGAGCCTAACGTGGTAACATATAGTTCGCTTTATGGAAGGCCATTGTTTACTTGGAAAAGTTGACGAGGCAAGGGAAATTTTCGACATGATGATTAGCAAGGTTTAGAAGTCAATGTTTATTGCTATAACATTCTGATCAATGGCTACACTAAGGATAAAAGGATCAACGAGGCACTTAGTTTGTTCGAAGAAATTTCATCCAGGGGGTTAGCTCCAGATGTCGCTATTTATAATTCGATCATTTCTGTTCTGTGCATAGTAGGAAAAAATGAGGCAGCTTACATTTTACTTCAGAAAATGGAAGCGCGAGGTCCACGACCGAATGTTCGGACTTATACAACTTTACTTGATGGTTTCTATAAGAACAGACAACTTAGAGAGGCAATGAATTTTAATATACAAGCTTTGTCTCTTTATGTTAAGTTTATGCCATTGTGAAATTAGCTCAATTTCAAATTTGATCGCTAATATTGTTTGGATTTTGGACGTTGGTCTTCACTTCAAAGGCTCTCAACTTAGTTCTTGTTGTTTTGTTGTGTTGCAAAGATCAAACTTCTCTTGGTTAACATCACATTTACACAATATTCTTTTTGTATCAAGTTAGTATTTTTATTTTCTTTTCTCTAACATTTGCGATCTCACTCCGAAAGTAGAACTCGTGGCACACAGTAATTTCATAGCCATTGGAGATAGTCTAACAAAATAGAGCAGTCGATGAGAGTTGTTCCAATTCCAATTAAGTGATTTAATCCGGTATAAAGATTTGAAATTCATTATTAAATAAATGTTACAACAAGGTTATAAATGTGGGAATTTTCCTAATTCAGTCGATCCGGTAGGGTTAGTTGAGTTTACTAGCTATAATGTGTTTGTGCAAATTTCCGTAGACTCTTCGAGACTCGAGTTTCAATCTTTGGATTCAAGCCACTATCGGTATACACCGTAAGCCGAGATCTCTCATTGATTCCGATTCTGTCTTTTTGTTTGTGCAAGACGTAAGCAACACACAAGTTTCTCATTCTTTGAATTGTTGATCCGATTTCTACTGCATTTTTGTAAGTAACTAGTTTATGTGTGGCATGTGTGCATCGATTGTTTGGCATGTGCCCTATCGAACTCCTTTCATGAGCTGCCTATTGATGCAAAGAAATAAGTTAATTCTCATGCATGCATACTGAATTCAATCCTTGATTTATGGATTAGAATTATCTTCATTTATTTTGCAATATTACATATTAATAGTATTTATTTGATTTGTTATTACGTATTAATATCTTTCTTGAGATATATAGGAAATAGGTTAGTATTTTGTGGCTTTAGCATTTCTTATAAATTGTAATTCAAACCATCAAGGTAAGCAGATTATGAATGATGATAAAAAAAAAAAGAAGCTGAACTTTGTTCAAGAGTATATTATCCGTTTTTCCTATAATCCGAGTCTACATCACCTATCCTTACGATTAAACCTCGGGAGTGATACTTGGAAATTTGGATCTTGCATATTTCAAGTTTTATTTTTCATGGACACAATAATTAGGGCCATTGGGGTAATCTCCCGCTTGATAATGGACAGATGCCTGATATCCCCTTTTCAAAAAATAAAATAAAAAATAATAGTGAACTAATTTTATTATTATGGTTGACCACTCCTAAACTCTTCGATGAAAGTTTTGCAACAATATTGCAAGCATGTCTATTTGGTACTTTGAATCGTTCTAAAAATCGCGGAAGACCGGGAGTAACCCGTAGCGCAAAATGGGGAATGTACGGTACAATGTCGATCAACCCAATCATTGTTTTACCTGAATCGGGAGATAACTCACATGCTGCATAAGGGCGATGTGGACCTCGTGCACGGCCGTCCGAAAGCGAGAAAACTCTTTTGGATTCACATTAAAAGAAAAGAAAAAAAAAAAACAGAGTTGGGCTTTGCCTATGCCATCTCAGTGTAATAGCTTATACTTTTTCTATATAAATAATTATCTAAAAACTAAATAGGACTTCTAACTTATCTAGCATCTTCACTCCTCCATTATTTTCCTTGACTCCTTTGTACCAAAATACTATAAATATATGCACATAAGAAGAGTACGCTATTTAGATTAGTTATGTAGAAAGCTTAAAAAATGAGACTTATTTCTTACAAGATTTTATTTAGGAAAAACTAGGTTACTCATATATGATATTTCTATAATATAAAGTAATTTCTTGTATTCTATTTACTTCTACATCTCAATTCCACCTTGAATTTATGTATTTTATTAGAATATTGGACTCAAGTAATCTAGCGGTGAAAATTTTGTAACCGTTTTCCGGTTTTTTCCCAGTTTCGGTACAGGTCCCGGACCAATTTTTTAAAAGATCTGGGAAATATAGTTTAAAACCGGGAATCGGTACTTCCTGGTTCCCGGTTTTCGGAATCGGGAACCAGAACTGGTAGCTAAAAAATATTTACCGATTTTTGTACCGGTTCTGGTTTTAAACCACATGTCATTTTTAAGTTTTTAGTATGTCGTTTTTAGTGTAATATATATTTTTATTGTCGTCTTTTATACTACTAATTTTTAATTACTAATTTTTCAAAAACTACATGTCATTTTTAAGTCAAACACTTTTAGAACATGAAAATTTAGAATCGGAACCAGAAAATTTTAGGAATGGAAACGTAACTGGAATCGGTACCGGGAAATTTGAATCTGAACCGTTACCAGAACCGGAACCGGGAAATTTTTGAATCGAGAACCATTACCAGAACCGGAACCGTTACAAAAAAAAAAAAAATTCCCGATTTTTCGGAACATGGACGAAAAAAAACTCATTTCCCGGTTCCCGGTTCCGGGTTCCGATTTCACCCTAAAGTAATCAATTATTTCATTTGTAAAATTAAAAGGAAAAAAATAAAATGAAAAAACCCCTAAAAAATGCCGAGTTGAGTAATCAACGAGTCCCACTCACCCCAACTCGCGATCCCACCTCGTCCTGTTCTCCGATCATCGAAGAACCCAGCAACTTGACTCTCAAAACCCCCCCAAAATTTCTGCAGAAATTTCCCTTTTCAAATTCATCTCTGTGAAACCAATCTCTCTCACGAGACCGGATAATCCCAAATCCAAATAGAACTTGCAATTCCTCGCTCAATTTCGAAATCTCAGGTGTGCTTCCAGTTATTTGAAAGAAATCATTATCTATTTCGTTTCTACTTCATAGAATAGTTTATACATTACCCAGTTGACGCATCGGATTAATTCACCTTATGATTTGGTTTTCTTTGTATCTGAGTAAAACCCAGTTTTGATTTCTTGATATAAGCAGTTTTTGATTGTGAAAGTGACATGCAAATGCTTATCTTTTCTGGGAAAGCCATGCTTAAATTAGTAGTTTGATTGTGAATGCTTCATAGGTTATATATCTTATTAGCATATAAATATAGTCACATTTAGTATACACTTAAATAACTGTGACACTATGGTCCTCCATAAATGCCTAACTGGAGAACTTTTGAAGCTGAAAATGTATCATGTTTATGGGATTAAAGGGTTTTTAATTGTTTTATAGACATGGCGTGCGGCTTCATGAGTGGTTGAAACCAATGGCCCCGGTTCGCCCCTCGGGATTTGTTGACCCGGGATGGGACCATGGAATTGCTCAGGATGAGAAGAAGAAGAAAGTCAAGTGCAATTACTGCGGAAAAGTAGTTAGCGGTGGAATATACAGATTAAAGCAACATTTAGCTCGGGTTTCTGGAGAGGTGACGTACTGCAACAAGGCTCCTGAGGAAGTCTACCTAAGAATGAAGGAGAATTTGGAAGGATGTCGTACGAATAAGAAACCGAGACATTCTGGTGATAATGCACAAGCATATATGAACTCTTTCGCAAATGATGATGAAGAACAGGTTATGCACCTTGGTTATAGGATCAAAGGAAAACAGCTGACGGATGAAACGAACTTGGTGGTGAAGTGCACTTCACTTCGTTCATTGGGATACATTGATCCGGGATGGGAACATTGTATTGCACAAGACGAGAGAAAGAAAAAGGTTAAATGCAATTACTGCGAGAAAATAGTCAGTGGAGGCATTAACCGGTTTAAGCAACATTTAGCTAGAATTCCTGGTGAAGTAGCACCTTGTAAGCATGCCCCAGATGAAGTCTATCTCAAAATGAAAGATAATATGAAATGGCATCGTACCGGAAGGAAACAAAGACGAGCCGATGGTAATGATATGTCGTCGTTTTATGGGCAGTCAGATTCGGACGATGAAGATGATGAGCAGGTGGAGGCTATGAGCAAAGGAAAAATGATGGGTAGTGACGGGAAATTCGGTAAAGACGCGAGTAGAACTTGTAAGGGGAAGTTTACAACTTGCGGTCCTGAACCGTTATTGAAAAGATCTCGGCTTGATTCTGTATATATGAATACCTTTATTTGTGAAACCGCAGAATCTTACAGGCCAGCAAAAGTTAAAACAGTGTCGGACAAGAGATCACGGAGGGACGTGATTTCGGCAATTTGCAAGTTCTTTTATTATGCAGGAGTTCCTTTACAAGCATCCAACTCTGTGTACTTCCAAAGAATGTTGGACTTAGTTTGTCAATATGGAGAGGGTTTGGCGAGGCCACCGAGCCCATTAATAGCCGGTCGCTGTCTTCAAGATGAAATTGCAAACTTAAAGAACTTTCTGGCTGAGTACAAGGCTTCTTGGGCAATCACCGGTTGCTCCGTACTGGCTGACAGTTGGACAGATGCACAGGGTAGGACACTGATAAATTTCTTATGTTCGGGGCCAAATGGTGTTTACTTTGTTTCTTCCATTGATGCTACCGAAGTGATTGAAGACGCTTTTAGCATGTTTAAGCTTCTTGATAAAGTAGTGGAAGAGATGGGCGAGGACAACGTAGTTCAAGTAATTTTCTTTTTATCACATCTTACCTGGTCTGCAAATTAAACTAAAATCTTTTATCTCCGAATAATTTATTTATTTTTACTCGTCCAACTGCAGGTTATAACTCGGAATACTCACAGTCTGAAGGCAGCTGGAAAGATGATTGAAGAAAAGAGAAGGAATTTATTTTGGACCCCATGTGCTACGGATTGTATTAACCATATGCTTGACGATTTTCTGAAGATAAGATGTGTGGGCGAGTGCATGGAGAAGGGAAAAAAAATAACCAAGTTTATTTACAACCAGATTTGGCTGTTAAATCTCATGAAAATTGAGTTCACTCAGGGAAGGGAACTTTTGAGGCCAGCCGTTACACGCTCGGCCTCGAGCTTCGCTACCTTGCAGAGTTTGCTCGACAATAGGATCGCTCTTAAAAGGATGTTTCAGTCGAGCAAATGGGTTACGTCCCGATGCTCAAAAGTAGGCGAGGGGAAAGACGTGGAAAAAATCGTGCTGAATCCTATATTTTGGAAGAGGGTTCATTTCGTCGTGAAGTCGGTGGACCCAATAGTTCAAGTTCTTCAAAAAGTCGTTAGGGGTGACAGCTTGTCGATGCCAGTTATGTATTACAACATGTATAGGGCAAAGCTCGCTATGAAATCCGTTCATGGTGACGACTCATGTAAGTATGGGCCGTTTCTGGATGCTGTAGAGAATCACTGGAGTTCGTTGTTCTACCACCCTCTTTACATGGCCGCTCATTTTTTGAACCCGTCGTACCGATACCAACCCGACTTTGTGACGGTAGGAGGAACGATGAGCGATGTTGAGTTTGTATTGATATGAATGATTTGTTCTGAATCCTAAATTGAATTTGCTCAAATGTAGCATTCGGAAGTGGTTCGTGGACTGAATGAATGCATTGCTCGGCTCGAGCCAGACACTGCAAAGAGAGTTTCTGCTTCCATGCAGGTACGAGCTTCGTCTTCGTAATCTCCTCTCGCTATATATGCCTAAGGCTTGACATTATACTCTTGACATCAATCAGCTCTCTGACTATAATTCCGCAAAAGCTGATTTTGGAACAGAATTGGCTATTAGTACAAGGATTGAGCTTGATCCAGGTAATAATGCTGCGCTAGTGTTCTCATTTAAATCAAGATTTCGAGACATGTGCATCTGATGATGTTTATTTTTCGTTTTCGTGTGACTGACGTATTAGCTGCATGGTGGCAACAACATGGGATAAGTTGCTTAGAGCTGCAACGGATAGCCGTGCGTGTTTTAAGTCAGACCTGCTCGTCAATTGGGTGCGAGCATGACTGGAGTATTTACGATCAAATGTACAGCCAGAGACACAACCTCGTAGCTCGGAAAAGGCTGGATGAACTTACTTATGCTCACTACAACCTACGGTTAAGAGAACGCCAGTTCGGAAAAAGGCCGAGCAGTTCAACCTTTCCGGAAACCGGATTCATAGGGAGGTTGCTAGATGATTGGATCGTCGATGAAGAGAAGAAACACATGCTACAAGATGAGGTAGCTAAACCCTGTCTATTTCAGACGTACTTTTGAAATTAAATAATGTTGGCCCATTTGATAGAATTAGATATTTATTTTTATTTAATTGATAAATTGTTAAATGATCTAAACATGATAAGGTTTAGTTTTATTTAATTGATAAATTATAAAATGATCTTAACATGATAAGGTTAAGTATCGATTCTTATATAAGCACTGCAATCCTGAAGTAATTCCGAGCCTGAGCTCCAATGTTCGGCCACGGAGAGAATGTATTTCATTGTTAGTTTTAATGCGGCGAAAAAGAGCTAAAATGCCATTGGTTGTGCTTGTTTTTAGGAAATTCTTTGTAATGAAATGGAAGCTAACGTGTTCGAGGACGAGACAATCGATTACGAAGATGGAAACGCCAACTCCGTGAAGGGATGTGTGGAGCTAGTTACTTCAGTAGATGTGAATTTTAATCCCGCCAACAGTGCCGGTGGATGCTCGGAATATGAAGATGATGGCGATGAACATGGTGAAATAAACTATTTTGATGATGACATGAGTGATTGATGGGATTTTTAAGATGTAACTCTTGATCAAGTGAAGATCTGATGCCCTCCACCGCCGGGGCGCTCTGGCTCGAGAGAACGAGATCGATGGATCGGGGAAGAGGAATGCGAGACAAGAAGTGGACTATAGCACTGCTTTGTTTGGTGGGGTGCCAAATAGAAGAAACAGTGAATTGGAGGACTGGTTAGAGAAAGAAAGAAAGCATAAATGGAGAAGAAGAAAGATTTATAATTTAGTTCTATTATTATATATCAGGATATAGGACAGAACAATATGTATCTTCTTTCGTATTGTAAAGTGTCTTTGTATGGATTTACTGAATTCTTGAATCTTGATCATGGAATGGAAGTATTTCTATTTACCACGAAAAAAGAAACGAATTCTATGAAGAGAATTGCGCAATTTATCTTTTCTGTTCTCCGACTTCACGAAATGATGATCTTAAGACAATTTGTTCTTGAATTACTCTCCTCTTTCCTTACAAGAAGCCAAATTCCTGAGAACCTTCTCGAGGGCCCTTTCCTTCTCAGCTACATCCTCCGAGAGCCTCCGGGTCTCGTCCTTCAGGCTCTCGAACTGAGTGACTACACCTGCAATTTGCGCCTCGATGGCGTCGTCACTCAGCTCAAACGCACTCTCCACGATGCGCACAACACGCCACAAGCTCACAACAACCACCAACCCACCCCCTCTCCGCTCCAGAAAAGTCTCCATTGCGAGGGCCACCAACAGAACCACTGCGTCCATCACGAGGCCCGGCCTACGGCGCAGCAGGGCCGCCCCAGCGCTCCCGCCAGCACCAGCGTCTTCGCCAGGAGTAGTCCGAGGATCGCGATGCCCAGCCAGTGGTGCACCCGTGTTCCTTCCTCTCTTCGTCCTCTCGCCGGATTGTTGCTTGGGTCGCAAGACAACAAAGAGGAAGTGAGATCCACACTCGTGAGAACGAGGTCGGCGAGGAGGAGGATGTTCACGGTGTACCGCACCCGTTGGGATTCAAGAAAAACAACAATCTTGTTTCTCCATGCCAGGTTGTCGCGTCGTTTCTTCGGGGGCGTTTCTGGCGGAGAGGAGCCTCTTGAGTCCCAGCCTTCTGAGCCAGCTCTTGAGAAGATTTTGAATGGAGAGTTGGAGAACTTGCTCCATGGCCGGTTGTTGGGTCGTGATTGAGAGGCTGGTTTGTCCATGATGGTTTTTGCTTCTCTTGATAATTGATTGGCTATATATATTATATATATAGGAAAACTTCGTTTGTAAACTCCAAACGATATGGTTGAAAGGAATTATTCCCGATTTTAATAACTCTCAATAATTTTCCTCAAACCATACATTGGGTTAACTAACTCAACCAGTTAAGCATACTTTCCCCTCTCTCTTTCCTCGCTCTCTCTCAGCTCCCCGACGAAACGCACGAAACTTGTTGACGTGGTTTCGCACACCTACAGTCACGTGAATTGTGAATGAGATTTCGATTTGAGGGTGCTAAGAACTTTGTGGATCCTGACCTCCGCGTTGTCAATACTTTCGACAATAACAAAAAGATAAAAAAAAAACACCAGAGGTTTTTTTAGAGAAGTTCGTCCCAATGCGGTAGTTGACTACGTCCTCTGTAACTTTATTGATTTGAAAAATATCAACCAAAACCACAAGCCGATTCCAAGGTGATCAGAAAGGAAGATGAAAACACTCTGACAAATACAAATCTCACAGACTCTTTTCTCTCGAAGTAAATGCTTGCGTGCGTGTGATAGGGTTGTCTTCTTGCTTTTATAGGCCTTCGGTTTCTGCCCGTTGGAAGTGTACGTTGGTAGTGGCTTCGAGTTCGGAGCTTGACTTGCTGTCGAGCTGACACGTGGGCCACTTTCTAAGAGGATCGCGCAGTGGTGGACTTTGACTTGTCATCGTGGGGGTTTGAATTTTTGTCGTGACAATCTTCCTGGTTGGGCTCTGGAGGTTTGAATCGAGGCTGTTGACTTGGTCTACTCGTGTTTTGATATTTCATTTGTCTCTGCTCGGATCCTTTTTCGACAGTCTCTGCCCGGGACGAGCTTTGGGTTCCTTAGGCCGATTGGCCTGATCGGGCTGGGGTTTTCGCCAAGTATTGGATTTTGAGTTCTGCTCGGGTTTTTTTGCCTTTTAGAAGCTTTTCAGCTCGCATCTCTTTTGAGCATTCTCTGCTCGAGATGGGCCTTTGCCTTTTGGGATTTTTGGCTCTAATTGAGCCTTAACAGTATTAGGTGTCTATTGGGCCTCTGGGCTATGTATCTTGCAAGCCCAACTGTATGAATACTCAATTATATTCACAACTTTGGTTTTAATTTACATAGATCGTAAATTTAATTAATGACCTTATCATTCTGATTATGGAACGAATTTGCACATCAACAGATAGCCCCCTACTATAAAAAATACGAAGTATCATTTATAGTATTAAAGTTGATAAAATCATATAAAAATTCGTGATGAAAATTAATTAAATTTGCAGGATCAGAGACTTTCGTAACTTTTGCCACAAAATCGAATTAATTGAGGGACATCAAAACTGTTTATATGCTAATATCATATTCTTCAGGGACCAAGTTGGAATTTCTTTTGAAATCGAAATGATTTTGAATTTTTTTGGGGGGAGCAGTTACGACACGTGTCGTTCTGACCGGTGTTCGAAGAAGAAGATAACCTCTTCGACTTCTGCTGACTTGGTCAGCTCGTCGTCGTGCTGACGTATCACGACTAGCGACTAGATCTCGACCGTTGGATGAGATGGGGCGCGAGAATCGAGGGAACCCTAGCCTTACGATGCGGGTCGATCTTCGATTATAAAAGCACTCAAGTGCTCTGTTGATGGGGTCCAATCAGTCGCTTCTTCACTCTGCTCGGTACACCTCTTCGACTTCAGGTAACCACTACTTCTCTTTCTCTATTTAAGCCTCTCTTCTTCTTCTCCTTTCTTCCATTTTCGCATTCGGGAAAAAATACTGAGCTTTTTTTTGCCATTTTAGATTCTCTTCAATCCCCCCGAGCATCCAGCCGTAGGTTTCTCCAGGTTTTTTCTTTGCCTCCTTGCTTTTTAGGTATTGTTCTCATTTCCGAAATAGAAAGAGAGAAGTTTTAGGCTCTGTGGGCTCTGTTTGTGCGTGGGTTTCTGGGTTTTTGCTTTGAAGGTTTGGGTTAGTTTTTCTGGGTATTTTGGTATTTTTCTGAGTCTTAGAGAAATGGCTGAGAGTAGTAAGAAGGGTAAAGCTAAGGGCCCGGTTTTGGTCTCGGAGTTTCTCCAGACCGAGTCGCCGAGGTCTCGGCTGAGGAAAGAGGATATCCCTCGGCTGAGGTCGGAATACAACATTCCCGAATCTGTCTCTCTTCGGGTCCCACATTCTGATGAGTTCGCAGACACGATCACGAATGATTGGGTCTGCATCTATGAGCGATTTTTTAAGGATTTCGGGCTGAGGTTCCCGATCCTAAAACCCATCCTTAGGTACGTCAACCAGATGGATATTTCTCTGGCTCAGCTGAGCCCGAATTCCTATAGGATCATGCTCGCCTATTTAGTCAGGTGTAAGGAGGAGGATTGCGACCTGTCACTCTTCGATATGTTCGAAGTGTTCACGGTCAAGAAGAATTCTAGGGCCGAGGGTAGATTTTATATTTCGGTCAAGGGTCACAAGGGTGATTTCATTAAGGGCATCCCGAACAAAGATGACGGGTGGCAGGATAGGTACTTCGTTTTCAAGCCTTGTCCGGGGTCTTTTGGTACTTGGAATTCCTATGCCAATGTTTGGGTTCACGAGATTGGTAACATTCTTTCATCTTTTGCTCGGATTTCTTTTTGCTCGAATTTTTTCTGATGTTAGCTCTTTGTGTTTTTCAGATCGGAAAGGGAAGAAAGTGAGGTGGAGACTTCTCGGGGACGAGTGGATAGCCAAGAATGAAGTTCTATTTCTTGGGGGTGGTATCGAGTGGAAGGATCGCACTAAGGAGAGATTTATTGCTTCCGGGGTTTGGCATCGCAGACCCAATTGCTCATTCGTCGAGTACGGTCCCGATCTGAGCGAAGAGGATAATGTCAGAGAAGAAGGTAAGCTTTTCGAGCTGGGTTTTATTTTGAGCTCGGGTAGACATATTTTGTTTAGGATTTTTTAGACAGGAATTTTCTTTTTGCAGATATGACTTCCGAGCCGAACTATAGGGAGTTAAGGGCTCAGCGCGCGGCTGCTAAGGTTGCCGCTAAGGGGATGGAGGCTGAGCCTCAATGAGCTGGGAAGGCCTCTGGCCGGGGCAAGGAAGTTCCCAAGGAAGGAGAGACCCGAAGGTCGGCCCCAGCTCTGCCCGCTGAGAGGCGTGAGGCGGTCTCCAGGCCGGAGGTCGCGTCAAAGCAAGTCCCGGAGGGGACTGATCTCTCTACAGCCGAACGAGAGGCTGCTCGTGCAGTCTCTGAGCGGGATTTCGTCGTCATTTCTGACGAGGTGCCTGTTTTGCTGCCGACTGGGACTCCCGAGCCCTTGGTCTGTTCTGGCTTTGCGCCGGTTGAGATCGCAAATTCTCCCGGCCAAGGAAAGCGAGTCCGCTCCGCTGAGGAGGAGGCTGCTCGAAAAAAGCCGAAGAGGGACAAACCCGCTTAGAAGGCGACTAAACCTTCTTCTGAGGTGGCTCGCCCCAGCAACACCAAGGCTTCTAGTAAGGGTCACGGCTCTGGGAAGCAAGGGGTCACTTATAAGAAGACGGTTGGTCGAAACCGGGTTCCGACCCAGGGTTCCTCCGAGCAGAGAGTTGAGAACCCTCCTCGTGAGGTCGCGTCTGCCAAGGAGGGTAGCTCGGGCTCCCAATCAGAAGTCAGGAGGACCGCTAAGGTGGCCTGGTTTGGAGACAAAGGCCTTCATGAGGCTCCCAAGGTGGCGGGGAACCTGATGAAGCAGTTGACGGGCAAGGGAATGTCCCCTGTCCAGGATGCTGATGTCTCCCACCCTCGGGAGTACAACGCTTTGGCTTCCTTGCAAGCTAAGGTAAACCAGGTGTCACGATCTTCCCCTTTTTGTTCTTTTTTCCTCTTTTTTTTTTTATAGAAATTATCTAATGTCCATTTCCTTTGTTGCTAGCTCGGGGCATATGCCAATGATTTGGTTCTCAAGTATGAGGGCTCGATCAAGGAGCTGAAGGACATGTTGACCGTCGCCGAGGGTGAAGAGATGAAGGCCGAACTGGCCGAGAAGAAGGAGGAGCTTGATCGGGTGAACGCCAAGCTCGAAAAGAACTCCGGGGAGCTGACCATGAAGAAGAAGGAGGTTGTCGAACTGAAGTGCCATATTGGCATCAGGGGTAACAAAATCAAGGCCCTTTAGATCACCGAGGTGTACCTTAGAGAGAAACTCGTCAATGCCTCCACCTTGGTGTCTGAGGCTCAGGCAAACGAGAACAAGGCGATCGGGATGCTCACCGCCTCCGATGCCGCGCTGGGCTGGGCTGAGAATAGCCTGAGGGAGCTCCGTGAGGAGTTGATCGCGCTGAAGGTGGAGCATAACTATACCCTCGAGGCGCTGGCCCAGGCCCGGGAGTAAACCTCTGCCAGTAACGATATAGGGCCATTCCCAGTTAGCCCCCAATTTCCCGGAATTGGGCTCGGCGGTGTTCTGGAAGACCCGTCTGAGGACCAGTTCCCCGGTGATGAACTTGCAATGCCTAACTTTAGAATTGTAGTATCTAGCTATCGAGTTTTGATAGTTCGCAATTTGAATTAGGGCTTGTTCGCGTCGTTCGTCCTCGTGGTCAAGCTGGTCTTGTCTCATTTCGTCGTTAAGTTCTGCATTGATGGGAGCGTATTCCCTTCTGAGACTGGGGGTCTCGATCTCGGCTGGTATGACTGCTTCGATGCCTTATACCATTGAGAAATGAGTCTCCCCCGTTGCTCTTCGCGGTGTGGTCCTATATGACCATAGAACATCGATGAGTTCATCGGCCCATCGGCTTTTCTTGGTATCGAGTCTCTTCTTGATACCATCCACAATGGTTCGGTTAGAGACCTCTGCCTGGCCGTTTCCTTGTGGATATCTTGGGGTAGACGTGTTCAAGGAAATCTTCCAATTGTAGCAGAAATTCTAGAATCTATTTGACACGAATTGGGGTCCATTGTCAGCGATGATTTCCTTGGGTAATCCAAAACGACTTATGATGTTTTTCCACACGTAGTGTTCTACATCTGAGTCTTTGATGTTGGCATAGGATTCGGCTTCTAACCATTTCGAAAAATAGTCTGTTATGACTAGTAGGAATCTTTTCCCGGCTGGTGCCGGGGGGGAAAGGTCCTACTATGTCCATGGACAATTTCATGAATGGGTAGGATACCGAGACTGATGACAACTTCTCTGCCGGGCAGTGTATGGCCAGCGAATGACGCTGATATTTTTCGCATCGCTTGGCATGGGCTTCTGCGTCGGCCAACATAGTTGGCCAGAAGAAGCCCTGCCTTTTTGCTTTGTTGGAGAGCGATCTCCCGCCGGAATGGTTTCCGCATTCTCCGTCATGGATTTCTTGTAATACGATTTTAGCTTCGGTCTTTCCTAAACACCTTAGGTAGGGGCCGGTGTAACTTCGTTTGTACAGTTTTCTACTTATCCTGGGGTTTTTCTCCTGTCAGGATATAATTCAGGATGGGGGTTCTCCAATCCTCCACGCCTGCTTGGATATTGTGGACGTATAGACTTACGCTGGGTTCGTCTAGTACTTCCACTGGTATTATCCTTTTTGCCTCGGGGTCTGAAGTGGATGCTAGTCCGGCCAGAGCATCGGCCGAAGAGTTTTCACTTCGTGGTATCTGAACTACGACTTTGTCGAATTGGGAGATCAGGTCCTTGACCACCGCTAGGTATTTTTCCATGCGATCGTCCCTGGTGGTATACTCGCCACTGATTTGGCTAGTGATAAGTTTAGAGTCCGATTGGGCTCTAACTTTCCTGGCTCTTACTGCCTTTGCCAATTTTAACCCTGCTATCAGTGCCTCGTATTCTGTCTCGTTATTCGTGGCATGGAACCTTAACCTAAAGGACTGTTCTATGACCTCTTCGGTCGGGGATATCAAGCGTATTCCTATTCTGGATTCGCCCCCCGTCCACTTCGAGACGCCATTCTTCATTCCCTCTTTCTCCTACTGGATCTTCCATCGGGAGCTCGATTAGGAAATCTGCTAGCACTTGGGATTTATCGCAAGTCCGAATTTTGTATTCGATGTCGAACTCGCTTAGTTCGACTGCCCACTTGGTCAATTGTCCTGACTGATTTGGGTTGTAGAGGATAACCCTTAGGGGTTGAGTCGTCATCACCAGAATGGTGTGAGACTGGAAATATGGTTGAAGTTTTCGCGCCGAGGTTATCATAGCCAAAGCTAGTTTTTCCTTGGCGGGATACCTAGTTTCTGCGTCTTCCAGCGACTTGCTGACGTAGAAAATCGGTTTTTGCTCACCTCTATCTTCCCTAACGATCACACCGCTAATGGCCGAGAGGGATACTGCCAGGTACAGCAACAGTGGTTCCCCCGTGATTGGTAGGGACAGTACCGGTGGTGTTGAGGTCTTGGAATGCCTTCTCGCATTCTTCGCTCCATTCAAACTTTTTGTTGCCCCTCAAGATCCTCTAGAAGCGCAAACACTTGTCTGTGGATCTCGAGATGAACCGATTAAGAGCTGCTATTCTCCCGGTTAATCTATGCGTCTCCCGGACGGTCCTCGGAGAAGGCATGTTCAGGAGAGCTTTGATTTGATCCGGGTTGGCCTTTATTCCTCGTTGGGTTACTAAGTAGCCGAGGAACTTTCCGGATGTTACCCCGAATGTGCATTTAGCGGGGTTAAGCTTCATTTGATACTTCCCGAGTATCGCGAAGCACTCCTCCAAGTGTGACACATGATCTATAGCCTTGGCGGATTTTACGAGCATATCATCGATGCAAACCTCCATTGTTTTACTGAGCTGCTCGGCGAACATCTAGTTGACTAACCGTTGGTATGTCGCTCATGCGTTCTTGAGTCTGAAAGGCATTACTTTATAGCAGTAAATTCCCCTGTCAGTTACGAACGCGGTTTTCTCTTGGTCTTCGGGATGCATCAAGATTTGATTATATCCCGAGAATGCATCCATAAAGGACAGCAGCTCGTGCCCGCAGGTCGCTTCCACTAAGCGATCAATGTGAGGCATAGGGAAGCTGTCCTTTGGACATGCTTTGTTCAGGTTGGTGAAGTCGATACACACTCTTGCCTTCCCGTTTTTCTTTTTGACTACTACCATTTTGGCTAGCCAATCCGGATATTTTACCTCCCGGATGAAGCCGGTTTTGAGTAGTCCCTCAACCTCATCGTTTACCGCCTTGGCCCGGTCAGGTCCCAATTTTCTCTTCTTTTGTTTCACCGGTTTGTGATTCGGGTCCACGTTGAGGCGATGGGCGGTTATGCTTGGGTCGATTCCCGGCATATCTTTGTGGGACCACGCGAAGAAGTCGTGGTTCCTTGTGAGGAACTTGATCAGCTTTTTCCTGACGTCATTGTCCAAGTTGACCCCGATTCCCACTTTGTGGTAGGGATTTTGTGGGTCGATCTAGACCTGGTGCGTCATTTCCAAGTCGGGGCCTTTGTTCCCGTCGTCCCTTTCTTGAGCTGATCCTTTTTCCTCTACCGACATTAGTTGCTATTGGTCGGTTCTCGGTGCTTTTGCCCACGTCGGAGGAGTGTGAGACATCCGGAAGGACGTCATGTAGAAGATTCGGGCCTGTTTTTGGTTGCCCTTCACTTCTGCTATGGACTCGTCCGCTCTTGGGAAGCGGATGGTTTGGTGGTAGGTGGACGACACGGCCTTCATCAAATGGATCCAGGGTCTCCCGAGGATCATATTGTAGGCCGTGGGGTAGTCCAGTACTAGGAAATTTTTTATCTTTCCTATTCCACAGGCGACAATGGATAGCCTGACTGTCCCCAAGGTATCGACCGTCTCTCCATTAAAATTGGTCAGGGGGATATTCCCCCTGTTGATTTCTGTCTCATCTACCCCCATCTTGCGTATACACGACAAGAAGATCACGTCCACTGAACTACCGTTGTCGACCAGGATTCTGTCGGTCATGTAGCCAGAGACTAGGAGGGAGATGACTTGAGCGTCATCATGAGGCCCGACCAGGGTCGACGCCTCACTGTCTTTGAAGGAGATTTCATAGTCGGGTTCTTCCCATGGGAGGGCCACGGGACCGGCTTTTAACCTCCTCTGGTGGGCTTTGATGGAGTTGATAGAGTTCCCGTAGAACTGTGATCCTCCAACAATAGTGTAGATCCGTCCGATGGCCTCCTCGGTCACCGGTTCTTTCAGATCTTCCGACTCTTGGTCGGCTTATTCTTCCAACATGAGGACTTTGCCTCGCTTGTTGGGAGGAGGGTTATTGCCTTTAATCGGCTTTGTCTGCTCGGGCCTCATGCCGTTGCCCCGGTCAGCATTTGGCTGCTGGGTCTGCTCGGCGCGTTCCCCCTCCGGCCTAAAGAAGTTCAACGATAGGTCACCAAGCTCACCCTTTAGGTATTTGTCGGCGAGACGGGCCCGTAGGACCATGCAATTTCTGGTATGGTGTCCATACCTCTGGTGGAATTTACACCAGGCGCCGAGGTCCCTGTTATTGGGCGCCATGTCACTGGTGCTCATATACAGTTCCCCTTGCTCGTCGGCTTTAGTTTCCTCCCCAGCTTCCGAGTTCAGGTTATAGACCTGGTTTTGGGGATGTGCTGTTCTCCCGGGTTGGGATACTCCATGTTGGAAATGCCCGTGCTGAGGATTGGATCCCCTGGTAGGAACGTGGTTCCTGGGGCCCTTGAAGGGGGGTGGATGCCCGTTCCTTGATTGGGATGGGTGTGCCCCGGGCCTTGGTATATTCGGGGATGACCTGAATTTTCACTTTAGGCCCTCATGTTCCTCATTGTGCTTTATCCAATTGGAAGCACGGTGGATCACGTCCTCTATCGAGGTGTACCGGTTGACCAGAATATCGGTCTTGAACCTGGAGTCGTACCATAGTCCGCTGGTTAGAGCGGCGATGGCCGTTTCGTCCGCTAGTCTGTTAATCCAGACCATTTTATCCTTGAACCTCGTCATGAAATCTCTGAGAGGCTCATTTGCCCTTTGTTCCAGGGCGTACAGGTTTGCTACAGTGGTCTCAGTTTCCATGAACATGGAAAAATGTTTGAGAAACACCATGGTCAATTGTTCGAAATTCTCAATTGACCTTGGTTCCAATTTAGAGAACCATTCCATTGCTGCCCCCGTTAGGTTTTCAGCAAAGTATTGGCATTGCCCGACGTCCAGCTCGTGGGCATCCAGGTTTGCCCGCCCCATCACGATTCTAAATGCCCTCAGATGCACCTTTGGGTCAGTGGTCCCGTCGTATATGGGCAAGTTAATCTGTCCACCGTGCCTCAAGCGCGTGTCCGTGATAGCCGTTGAGAAAGGGGTTCTCGTCGACTCTTCGACCAAGCGCTCGATTTCGGGGGCAGCAGATACCGCACTGTGTACTCGGGAATCCACTTTGGATAGTCTCTCTCCCATCTGCCTCATGGTGCGCTTGAGGTCATCCAGCTCGGAGCTGTTCTGGGACGAAGGCTCAACTTGAGTATGCTGAGGGTATGAGCCTGCTTGCCTACCCTCTAGTCGTAGATGGTAGTTGCTTGGCCCATAAGGGGTGGAGTAGCTCGGATTCTCCGCCCGATTAGGGCTCGAGACCCGAGCTCCTGTCGGGCGGTTGCGAGATTGCTGATATGGTGTATTTTGCCCGAAATCGAGCTGGTTAGTTCCGAACATGGGAGCTCGGAACTGGGGGGGGGGGGGGTACCGATGCTCGGTGGTAACGGCAGTGCACCCATGGGCATGTCCCTCGGAAGAGGTAGCGTGCTCGGGGGCGTGCCTTTCGGAAGAGGCGGTTGGGTGGTTCTCCGGGCTCGGGGATCGTTAGGGTCCAGGAAGTCGAAGTGGACCGCATTGACCCGCTTGTGATTCCTTTGCCCAGAGGTTTGCCTGGGCTCGTTCACAGAGTAAGGCCTCCACCGGAGCTCTTCATTTTCGGCTGCCTTTTCATGGAGCTCGGTTCTCAGAGCCTGCCTTCTGCATCCAGGTCGGGAGTTGCCTCCACCGGAGCGTCAGAGATAGGATTCTCTCCCGAACTCATCGTGTGTTAAGTATGACAGGGGTAACCAAGAAAAAAAAGGTCAGTAAAGGGTTCGAATACCCATTTCTCTCCCCCATCTCTTTCTTCCCGTATACCAATCTTTCTCTCTCTCATCACTAATTTTCTCTCACCTCAAAGATTCAAAGCTCTATAACTCCGTCACCGGAGCTCTGACCAACGAGATTTTGGTACCGCGGGAAAGCTCTCGAGAAGGCGAACGTGTTGATAGGCGTATGTTGGCCGGAAGTTATGTCATTTGGCCGGAATAATCGCCGGAAGGTTCGGTCTTAAAACCTTATATCTATTTCATTCCGGTTAGATTTTGAGAAAACTAACACCGGAACCAGGTTCACGAATGTTAGTAGTGTTTGTTGGAGCTGCCACCTCGCCGACGCCATCGCCGGTCGCCACCGTCGGCCGCCGCGTCATTTTCCGATCCTGGAATTTATGTAGGGGTTTTGAAGCCCTCGTCGAGGAGATCGAAAGCCCTCAATCAGAATTGTCATCGGACTCCCGGTAAGCTCGGATTTCCTTGCCCTAGTTTAAGATTTTAAGGGATCAAATTGAGTGTGTTCTGGGCCGTGATTGATGAAATTGACCTCACCATTGTGTTTAGAATAGTCAAATTAGGCTAGGAGAGGTATTATTAAATTGTCGAAATAATGCCCGTTTGCTGCCTTGTTTTGCGTGCCCGACGGGAATTCGGCCCGGGTTAAATTTCAGCGTATCGGGTTTTCAATTGACAATTTGAATTCCAATCTTAGTAATATTTGGCTTATGGATGATATCGGTGTTATAGTTGGCGCAGATAGTCGTCCTGTGGTCACCTCGAAAACCGTGCTACCCGAATCAACCGTTTTGAATAGCATATCGGATCCGAAAGTCTCTGATCATCGAACTCAAGGCCAAGACGAACCCGTATCTTCGACTAGCTAGTCGATCGGTCAAAGTTTCCATGGATTGAGGTAGGGGCTATTACCTTTTCTCGCAATTTAAAATGAACGTAGAAACCAACGTTTTAATGAAGATTGAACCGAATAGGTTAAAATTGGAATTAATAAAATGTTGTTTTAATGAAAAGGTAATAGTTAATATCGTGATTGTCATTGCTTGATAGCGAGGCTGGATACCAGGTTTGGTTGGATCAGACTGATGCTCGTTATTATATTTATGTTTATGGTTACGTCGGTATGACGTGTGATGATATGGTACCCGCTTCGGGCGGATGATGATTATTATGATATGGTACCCGCTTCGGGCGGATGAGCTCCTGACGAGCAGCTGGCTACTGCGCAGTAGGCCAGATATGGTTATGGATATGATTGGTGACCCAAAAGTTAACATTTCGACCCATGGCGAACTGGCCGTCTTTGGTGGTGATTAGGATCCCGAGTCGAGGACGAGTTACGGTTAGGGACTTCTAGTCCACCTGTGCTCGTGCCTTGAGGACTCGATGAGATATAGTGGAGTAAAGGCGCGAGCTGACTCGGCATGGATCACCGAAATTATTTAACTTTTGTGGAGAATGTTTATTTATTTATTTCATTGTTGAAAATGGATAAAATGATGACAAAATGATTTTATGATGACGTTTAATTCATTTAATTGAAATTTGACTAATAATGGTTCGGTAAAGAGAATTGGTAAGAGATTCCCTACTGAGCGTGTGGTGCTCACCCTTTCCATATACATCTTTTTCTTTCCAGCTTCAGGTGGTGTTCAGTATCAGACTCCGGACGAGGAGTAGTTTGATTCAGTAGGTCTATGTGTTGTTTTTGCTTACCCAAAATTTTAGCGTTCGTCGTGGTGAATTTCATAATTTGAGTTGATCTTTTATTTCGGACATGTAATGGATTAAATTAAGGATATTTGTGATGGTGGTACTTTGTATTTGTCATTTTTATGGTGTTGTATAAACTGTGGTCGTTTGTGTTTGTTTTGTCGTTTTAAGTCCCATGGGCAGAAACTACATGTTTGATGACGTGGATGTTGGAAAGTCAAAGTTTATCGTTTATAAAGTGATGCCTCATTGACCGGTCAGAGTTTGAAAAGTCTTTGTTTTTGTCTTATTCTACTAACCCCCATTTAGGGGCGTTACAACGTGATTAAATGAAACATAACAATCCTCACTCTTTTCTCGAGCATTTTCTTGCGAAGAAAATACCAAAAGATTGCAATGAATAGATTTCAAAGCTTGCTTCTTTACCAACACTCATATCATATCAAACAAAAAAACTAAAGAAATTGGAAACAATTTTTATTTATTTATTTTTAGTTGATCGTCGTAAGACAACAACGCATAAACAAACACTCTATCATCGGGCTTACCTTGACAACAAGAACTGGCGTTGTACAAAGGGTATTTTCGAAGAAGAAGAATTGGCGTTGGACAGAGGGTGAAGATGGATGAGTTGAACAAATGGAGGAGAAAGTATGACAGAAAAGTGAATTCTTAAATATAAACTAAAAAGGAATAAAAGAAAAATGAGAAAATTATACAAAACGACAACAAAGTATAAAATCACTGAATAATCACGCATGCTAAAATAAAAAAACTTTATGTACTTTTAAATCGGAACCGGGACAAAAGACTCAGAACACTTTCGTCCCAGAAATCGGGACGTTCCAATTCCGATTTTTAAACTTAAATTTTCAGATTTAAAAAAAAAAATCCAAAACCGAGAAAAAACCGGAAAACGGGTACAAATTTCAGCCCTAATTTTGTACTTATAAGGCAAAAAAAAAAAGAGTGAATAAAACTAATTGCCACAATTTGATAAAAGTTTTAGCTTATGCTGCAAATATCACTTGTTTAAAATAAACAAACATATTGGGTGTGTTTGGCATAGCTTATTTAGCCTTGTTTTTGTTTATAAAATAAACTTAACCGCTTTTCAGGTGTTTGGTAAAATTGTTTCTTCAAAAAACACAAAATCGATTTTGAATTTTTATACATGAATTGTAAAAGCTAGGATTCGTAGCTTTTAGTTTTTTCTATAAAAAAAAATACGGTTTTAGTCTATTTTTGTCTTTTTAGCCTAATTTTTTTTTACCAAACGCTAAATCAGTTTTTGTTACCAGCAACAACTGTTTTATAAATAATTTACCAAACACCTGCTAGTTTTTTTCAAAAACAGTTTGTTTTTTAAACTAAAACTAAAAACAATTTTTGTAAAAATTAAGCTGTGCCAAACGGGCCCATTATAAGTGGGTTTTTTTTTTTTGCAAAATGACTAGCAAATTATTTCTATTACAAGCGGTAAAAAGCTTATAAGTTGAAAATCTAGAATCTTCTCCTCGGTGTAGAAAGCTCTCTTCTCATCGCGATCGACCTAAGCTTCTCTCCTCAGAGCTTCGAGTAATCGAAAAGGTAAGCTCTCGAATCAGGCGATTGTGTCTATCGTGTTATACATACATATATATAATTTTGGAGATTGAGCGAAATTCACTGTTGATTGATATAATTTGGTTGTATTTTGGTGTGTCTGTATGCATATGTTTGTATTAATTCGATCATCGTAATTGTATATACTTAAGTTGCTAAAATGCAATATAAACTATGAACGCGGATATTCATTATAATTTCTCTCGTATATAATCTTGTAATCTACTATCAATCAACTACTTCCAGATTCTGTGATAGTCGTGCTTGTAATTAGGGTTTGGTAAATCACAGAGATTGGGGGTTCATCTTCCTGTCATGGCGGAGATTGTGGTGCGCCGCGAGGATTATAACCTCCCATATTTCGAACCAAACAGAGAGGCGAGGTTCTTCGTAATCGAGGCGCAGAGGGAGGGGTACTTTCGCAAGTCCCTCAAATACTGGGTATGGGCTAGCTCCCCCGACGGCAACAAAAAACTTGACGCAGCCTTCCGCGAGAAGCGTCCGGACTCCCAAATCTTCCTCTTCTTCTCTGTAGGAGACTCTACTTCTTTTTTTTTTAGAGGCAACGAGTGATTATAGATACATTGGCCAGAGAGTTGATTGATTTAAAAGATCACCTTTAATCCCGCCCGAGTGCTATTTATTTGTCAGGTTGATTTTCTTGAAGAGTTTATTGGGGTGGCTGAGATGGTTGGTCCAGTAGATTTCGACCACGACCTGGGATTGGAATTCCCCCACGACCTGAAACTCTGACCGTGGAATGGGTGCTTCTCGGTCACGAGGCATATTGTCAAGGATGTGCCCAAATCTCAATTTGGGCGCAACACTATGGCAAACATGACAACACGCTTATAAGTCTGGCAAAGGACACCCAAGAGGTATATTGAGTGTAGGGCTTCTAACATGTGATGACTTTCTCACGATGCAATGCTTTGCAGGTTGGACGGATGCAAGGAATCAGGTGTTTGAAGTATTTCAAGACATTCAATGAGAACTTGTCATTGTTGGATTATATTGATTATTTTGAGAGGCTACGAGCGGATAATAATAATAATCTGCTCTATCATCCAAATAGATGGGTAAACCCTTAATGCGCACTTTTTTGTTTGCGTCTTTCTGTCTACTAAACCATACCATACCATTTCTTTTTATTGTGTATACAGCCCAGGGGCAAAGATGCATTGCCAATTCAAGAGAGTTGTCCCTCATTGCATTTTCATCCTTGACTCAGTCAATAATATCATGAGTAACCCATTTATGGTTTCGATTCATAAGTTGCGCACGGGTACCTCTCACTTCTCACCACCGACAATCAAGGGAATCATCATGACTCTGAAGAGAGCTGTGTGATGCCCATGTCTATGACCAAGCTACCCTTACTGCTGACTATCATGTTCCCAAAATAATAGTGTTGGGAACAACGGTAATATATTGTGTTATTTAACGGTTAAATCAAAGAACAATCAAGCTAACAGCTCAGACTCCAGATCATCAGGACTTAGATCGAATATTAATTTGATCATCTACTAGTGACTCAACTCCAAGTTATCAGTGACGGTCTTATATGATAACTTCCGGAGTTTAAGTCAGGTCCAATCCAGTATTAAGTCAACTCCAAGCTATACTCACACAAGAGCACCCCACCCCACCTCGCCTCGCCACGTCACGGCGGCGGCGGCGCGCGCGCGTGGTGGTGTAACATTTGTGTGAGTCCTCCCCTATCCACAAAATCTTATGACCCCAAGGGTCCCAACCCTTGTCCCTAATATTTGGTATATAAACATCACTAAACTCTTGTCATCTATCAATGTGGGACTTTTTGTTATTCAACTAATATCACACATTCACACTTAACATACACATACACTTCACCTTTAACTTAATATTATACACTTCAAATAATATTATACACTTAACATATATATTAACTTCACCTAACATACATATACACTTAATATACATATTCATTTAATATTATACACTTCAACTAATATTAAATTTGTTAACATACATATACAATTAACATGCATATTCACTTAATATTACACACTTAATTAACATACATATTCACTTCACATAATAATTTGACTTAATATTATACACTTCAACTAAGAAAGTGACTTAATATTATACATTTCACTTACATATTTAAGTTACAAATGTGTTTTGTTGTATACAATTATGTCTTGTATTTATTAAATATGTAGTTTTGAACCTATATAAATATCTTGCTTAAATACTCAAATATTTTTTTTACAAAATATCTGTCGAAAACCCCATCGGCATGCGGTATGCCCATGCGGTATATGCGGCATGCCTTTTTTTTACGATTTGCCCATCGACATACCCATCGGTAAGTGATATATCCATAACACTGAAAATGCGAAACGACATCGGCAAGCGACATTTTAAACCTTGGTCGCATTAATGACCTTATACGATTTATGGGCTCCTACCCAGTTAATCAGGTCACAGACATTTTAAGGTAATTTATTATGATTATTAAGGCTGTGTTTGTTTGCACTTAATGAACCTCTTAATCTTAATGGGTCAGATTTAGAGTCATTAAGTGCATTTATTTTTTTCTTACTAAACATCTTAATGGGTCTGATTATCCACTTATTCGGTCAGATCTACACTCAAGTCTTATCTATTAAGAGCTATATTTTGACATTTCACGTTCATTTCTCTCCTCATATTCTTTCCAAATTTATTTATCTCTCTCCTCCTTAAAACTTTAAAACTTCATAACTCTTAAACCGAGCATCGGATTGACTCATATGATATACCGTTGGAAAGCTTACTACGAGATGAATCCAATGATAGGTGGGAAGATATAGTTTTGACGCTTTTTAAAAAAATTAGTTTCGAAAATATATAGAAAATATATTAAAAAATATTAAAATAAAAAAATTATTAGGAATTTGTAATTAAAAGTTATCAAATATATCAATTAGTTTTTAAATATACATATATATATATATATATATATTTACGTTTTTTTTAATGGATATATATGTATTTACGTTTAAATTTACATATTTCTAAATTTATTAATTTAATAAAATATATTACGTTTAAAAAATATATTAAAGTAAAAAAATTATTAAGAATTTGTAATCAAAAGTTATCAAATATATCAATTAGTTTATATATATTACATTTTTTAATGGATATATATATTTTTACGTTTAAATTTACATATTTCCAGATTTATTAATATAATAAATAAAATAATCATTATAAATTTTTAATGGAATTTTATTATATTCAAATAAAGTTTTAAAATTTTATTATATTTATATGTTATTTAAAAATATTTTTAAAGGAATTTTTATGAAAAATAAAATAATTGGATATTATTACATAAATTATTTTAAATTTAAATTATTATCATTAAAAATAACCGTGTATATAAAGATGCATAGTTAAATTTAATTTTTACAAGAAAAATGTATTCAGATCTGCATTCAGATCTTAAAAAACAAACACACTTAAAAATTTATTCATTCAGATTCAAATGTCACATCTTATCATTCAGATATGCATTCAGATTCAAATGTCTTAATCTTAATGTAAACAAACGCACCCTAATTCTTCCTCACATTGACTCTGTTGTGATAATAATAACATAATTGCATCATTTATGAACTAAGGATCAAACATTCTATTTTACTCTACCAGAACTATAATTAGATTAGCATAATAAGCACCATCTTTTATTCAACGACTTGTCATAATCTTTTACAAATGGATAAGAAACATCTAGTTTAAGGACACATGTCCAACAGTAATATGCAGTTTACTACGGCCAACCTTCCGATCCCAAAATAATAGTGTTGGGGATACTTAATTGTAAACTGAATATATTGAATCAAAGATCGTTTAAGTTAAACCGCATAAACCCATATTACCTCAGGACATCAACCGATTTCATCTGATCATTTTAGCGACCTTATCGTACTTTCATCAGTGACAGACTTACATGATGATTTCGGATATAAGTCTGTCCCTGTCCAGTATGAAGACACTTCATACCTGATGAACTTAACAGTGCATGGACAACACTTTGACCTGGTAATAGGTCACCACATAAATGTGATCTATTAAGTTCACCAATAGTCGTTCACGATAAGAAGTTCCCACTTCGGATCTAGACTATGGACCAATTTTAAGTTCTTTATTTATGTTAGTCAAACCTCCTCACACACAGACCAAGTGTGATGACTTAACATAAATTAAAAAGTTAAAGAACTAAGGATCAAACGTTCAATTTGATAATTATATCTATAATCCGTAGATAACTACATAAGATTAACTTTAATAAGAACCTTTCATTCCTAGGTAAACGACCATAATCTTATACAAGCAGGATTAGCATCTGAATAGAGGGCATATACAGAATATGTCCAACAAGTTCTTGTTTTGAATATAATTAAGTTTATGACTAAAACTTAGTTTAACCAAACTACACGGTTAATCCCGCTGAGTCACCCTAGAGTGACTATTCCCTAAGGACGGCAACGACGTGTACAATCGGTTAAATTATCATGAAATAGTTAATGAGTTTAATTAACGTTTTTCCCGGAACATGTTTGAATCATGTAACTATTTCAAACAATTAATTTCCTAAAACATTCTACCTATAATAAAGTTTAATAAGTTTATTTTCAATGCCAATAAATATGTCGAATCCCATTTTGTCTTTGCTTTCAAACAACACTCTGGCCGGAAGTAACTTTCCGAAATGGAAGAGTATTATCAACATTGTCTTGATAAGTGAGAAAATTCGGTTTGTTCTCACGGATGAATGTCCCCCTTCTCCGGCCGCTAACAATGCCAAGGGAATGAAAAAACTCTATGATTCTTGGGTTCATGCGAACAATCGTGCTAAGGCTTATATGTTGGCTAGCATGTCTGATTCGCTGAGAATCAAGTTAGAGGAGAAGAAAACGGTTTTTGAGATCATGGAATCTCTCCAACAAATGTATGGAAAACAGTTCGAGCAGGCTCAACATGAAGCGACTCGTCGCTACATGAATGCCAAAATGAAGTCAGACACTTATGTTCGTGACCATGTCATGAGCATGACTAACTGGTTCAATAAGACTGAGCTGCATGGGGCCACGGTGGACGAGAAATCTCATATCAACATTATCCTTAATTCATTGTCACCTGAGTTTGTCCCATTTACCAGCAACTACATTATGAACAAACTGAAATATGGTTTGACACAGTTGATTAATGAGTTGCATACCTTTGAGGACATCTCGAGATTGGTTAAGAAGAAATCCGAATTGAACATTGCGTTCAAGAAAGGGTCTTCTTCTAAGAATCCTAAAATAAGGAAAAGGCCTGGTCCCAAGAGGAAATGGGGGAAGAATTTCCAGCCGAAAACCAATGACAAGAAAGCCGCTAACAAAGGAAGATGCTTCCTTTGCAAGGAAAATGGATGCTGGAAAAAGAGATGGTCCCAAGTTCCAGAATGATAAGAACAATGAAACTGGTGAGTGTCTCACCCGATAAGTTTCGAAAGCAGATTTATTTTAGAAGATACTTTTCTCCAAAGATCTAAAACTAAAATATGTGATATTCTTTGTTTTTCAGCAGCAGCTAAGGAGTAATTGTCTATGGTCGTCCAAGGGACTCGGGAGCGGCAGATGGGAATGGCTCAAGTTGAAGAATTTATTTTCTTTTATGTTTTTACTCTCATGTTATTTCATTAAAGATCAAGTTTTTTTGAAGGGCGATTTGAAAACCCTTCAATCTTTTTATGACAATAATTAAGTTTTCTTCAATAAAAGTTTCTTAATTTTACAACTGTGATCCTATGAAATATTGAGTAAATTCGAGCCATTCAATGATAGATATACCTTGATGACTAAATATGCATTTCATGCTAATATAAGTCTAAGGTTTTAGAAACTATCAATAGTAAAAACATTTATTATACTGAAAATATAAGACAATTGGAATTAAATTCCTTGTTGTGCCATGTGACGAAGTCATAGCTTCGCCAACAGTGATTGTTGTCGAAGATAGTACGGAAACCACAGTCCCAAATCAGAACTCAGGGGTACTCAGACGTAGTGGGAGGTTCAAAAGACCGGTTGAACGCTACGAGCACACCCAGTTAGAGTTTCACCTCACTGTTTCTAACACTAGTGTTGAAGATCCCATAGGCTTTAAGCAAGCTATGGTTGATACTGATAGAAGGGAATGGCAAGAAGCCATGAACCAAGAAATAGAATAAATGGATTCTAACCAAGTCTGGGAACTTGTAGACTTACCGGATGGGTTCAAAACCATTGGCTGTAAGTGGATCTACAAGAGAAAGAGAGGAGTGGACGAGAAGGTTGAAACTATCAAGGATAGACTAGTGGCAAAGGGTTTTACGTAGAGGGAAGGTATTGATTTCGATGAGACCTTCGCTCCAGTCGCTAAGTACAAGTCCATCCGGATTCTCATGGCCACAACCTGTAGTCTCAATTATGAGATTTGGCAGATGGACGTCAAACCCGCTTTCCTGAACGGGTACATTGACGAGAACATCTATATGGACCAACCAGATGGATTCGTGCAAAATGGTCAAAAAGGGAAAGTTTGCAGATTACTCAAGTCCATTTATGGATTGAAGCAAGCTTCCAGATCCTGGAATCTAAGGTTTGATGATACCATCAAGACTTATGGATTCGTGCAAAACATCACTGAGGCCTGCATTTATAAGCTCAATGATGATACCGTGGAGATTTTCTTGTTCTATACGTCGACGATATTCTTTTCATGGGCAATAATGTTAAAAAGTTATCGGACGTGAAAGCGTGGTTAGCTACGCAATTCCAAATGAAGGATATGGGAGAAGCCAACTATGTTCTGGGGATCCGTATCTTTAAAGATCGCAACAACATGCTTCTAGCCTTATTGCAAGCAGCCTACACTGATAAGGTGCTTGAACGTTTTGCAATGGAAAATTCCAAGGGAGGTAATTTACTGACCAGACATGGAGTATTCCTCGATAGGAAACAGTGCCCAACTTCTCCGGAAGAGCAAAACTGCGAAGAGGTGCATGCCCTATGCTTCAGCAGTGGGAAGTCTGATTCACGCTTTGTAGTGTACTAGGCCAGAAATCTGTTACGTTGTGGGAGTTGTTAGCAGGTACCAATCCAACCCTGGTATGGCTCACTGGACAACAATGAAAACATTCTCAAGTAACTTCGGAGAACGAGAGACTATATGTTAGTGTTTTCAAGATCATAACTGAATCCACTAGGATACACTGACTCAAACTTTATGTCTGACAGAGACGCGAGAAAATCAACGTCGGGAGAAGTGTTCACCCTTGCTGGTGGAGCGATATTGTGGAGAAGCGTTAAGCAATCCTGTATCGCAGATTCCATAATGAAAGCTGAATATGTGGCAGCCTGTGAGGCAGCCAAAGAATAAGTTTGGCTAAAGAATTTCTACATAGAGCTGGGAGTAGTTCCAAATGTATATGGGCCCTTAACGCTGTACTGTGACAACAATGGCATGGTGGCTAATTCTAAAGAGCCTAGAGACCATAACAAGGCGAAACATATAGAACGCAAATACCATCTCATCATAGAGATAGTACGTCGTGGCGACGTAACGGTTGTGAAAATAACTTCGGGAGACAATCTGGCTGATCCATTCACCAAGACGTTGCCAGAGAAAATATTCAGGAGGCATCTGGAGAGTATGGGTCTGAAAGACATGGGTCATCTTTTTAAGTACAAGTGGGACATTGTTGGACATGTGCCCTTAAACAAGCTGTCTTTTCCCTAATTGTAAAAGATTTAAACCAAAGTCGTTGAATAAAAGATGTTACTTATTATGTTAATCTTATTAAGTTTCTGGTAGAGTAAAATAGAATGTTTGTTCCATAGTTCATCAAGGATGCAATTATGTTATTATTATCACAACCGATTCAATGTGAGGAAGAATTAATAATCATAATAAATGAACTAAAAATGTCTGTGACTTGATTAACTGAGTGAGAGCTCATTAATTGGATAAAGTCATTAATGTGACTAAGTGATATAATCCTATTCTAGATTAAGTGTGTGTGTCACACTCACTAGAAATGCATTAAGTATGAAGCGACTTCATACTAGACTGGACATGACTTAAACTCTGGAAGTTGTCATATAAGACCGTCAATGACAACTTGGAGTTGAGTCACTAGTACATGATCAAATGGATATTCGATCTAAGTCCTGAGTGACATTGAGCCTGGAATGTTGACTTGATTGTTCTTTGATTTAACTGTTAAAGAACACATTTACTGTCGTTCCCAATGCTGCTATTATGGGAACATGAAAGTCAACAGATAAGAGTAGCTTCGTCATAGAAACAGACATCACATAGCTCTCTTCAGAGTCAAGATGATTACCTTGATTGTTAGTGGTGAGAAGTGAGAGGTACCCGTGTGCAACTTATGAATCGAAACCATAAGTGGGTTACTCATAATATTATTAACTGAGTTAAGGATGAAAATGCAATGAGAGACAAAACGGTAAAAACCGCCTGCTCGTGTGTGGATCATCAAGTGAAAGGTCAATAACCCGAATTTGATTGTATCAATGAACACCTTGATATAAAGGGAATAATATATATTTTATCACTAGAGAGTGCAGCCTCGGGTTTATAGTAGAATAACACCGAGGTTTAACGAACCATTAGCAGTTCGTTGGAGTTTCAGTGATACAGGTCCATGGTCCCCACGATAGCTCCGGAACAGATGATACATACGTAATTTAAACATTCGATATGTTTTATCATTTTTCAGGATTCATAAAACTAGAGTTTGTGTTAGACTTTGGAAGTTTTATTTTCGACGTGGCAAAAGTACAAAAGTTTGGTGCTAGAAATTTAACTGATAAAAGAAAATTGAATTTGGATTTTTAATCAACTAGAAAGTTGTTGGAAATTAAATTCTAAGAGAATTTTCTTTTGGAACCGAGTCATTTCGACGTACGGTTTGTGATTTAGAGAATTTCCAAGTTTACGATCGCTTTTGTAAACACGTGAAATTTAATCACATGTCACGAATTTAAATGGTGGTGTTGCACCACGATATTTAATGTGTGATATTGAGGTAAGAGGATAATATAATATAATTATTTGGATTTAATTATTAATATTCTTATTAATAATTAATAGATTTATGTTATTTAAATAAAATATATATTTGGCATATATAAGAATGTGTAGAAATAATGCGGCCCAAGTAAATGTGTGAGTTGAGCTTACACGAATTTACTTGGATTTGGACTTTCCAAATATGCGACATAAGTACCTATGTTTAGGTATTAATGAAAAAACCTTGAAATTAATTTGGTTCATTAGATCGGTCAAGTTTAATCTTAACCGTTGGATCATGATAATTAATTTCGAAAGCATGGTTCGAAAATGACTTGGTGACCAAGCAAGGATTTCGAAATTGCTTAATTAATTATATCCATTGGATTAGTTTAATATTTAATCTTAACCATTGGATTGGAAATTAATTAACATGTAAATATGGAATGCAAAATTCGAATTTATTATAAAGGAGGTCGAATTCTATTGCTTGGTAATCAAGTTTGAAGAGTTGACTTTATCCTAAATCAATATAGTCCATTAGATTGGTTATGGAATTAATTCCAACCATTGGATCAAGCTTATTGATTTAGAATTTTCGATACGGGTACATAGGGAATTCAAATTCTATTATATATGGAAGTGATTGGATAATTGATTTATTCATGGTTTCCCTATTTGGTTAAATCCCTAATCAATTAGAACCATTGGATATTTGGTGATTCAATCTTGGCCATTGGTTTGAGTGATTAATTATATTTACTATCATAGAATTCGAAATTCAAGGAATGAAACTTCCCTTATTGGCTTTTCCATGAGCCTATAAATACAAGGCTCTGACTACACATTTGATATACCTCTTCCCAGAGCAAGAATTCGATCTCTCTTTCTCTAGAGTCTGCGAATTTCTTAGTCTCTGACCTCTCTTTTCTGGTTCGGCTTAGTGAGACGTTGTTCTCCGAAAGCTTTAAAAGAACCTTCAGTTAAAGTTTTGCGTCGAAGTCCTGCCGGTGCAGCCCACGCTTCGGTACGAGGAGTCCAGGAGAATATCTCAGAAGATCACGGGAGTTTCCCTCAGCATCGGCGAAGCCCTGGCCAGTTCAGAACGCGGAGTCAAAATCATCATCACCTGAGGTACGGCGTTATGCATTGGGTCAATAAATGCAAACTTTTATTTACAGTTTATTTATTTCTATAGACTAGATTATTAATAATGAATTTATGAAAAGTTAAATTTATAATAATTTATCAGATCTTGATTTTGGTTATTATCCGATGTTCAAATCGTTGTACGGGTAACAAGTTTTTTCCTCTTTAAATATTTTTTAAATGTTACCCGGACGGCTTGACGGCATAAATCGTGATAATATTATCGGAAAACCTAATGAACTTCCCTACATCAGGCGGAGGTACCGGACCTTCACGGTAATGCGCCAATAGACCCGGTTCTTGACCGACCGACAAATGGAAGTCCCGGGCCTCAGGATCTCCAGCTCGACACCCCAACTACCCGTGCAGCGGAGGTACTGGTTCTTTGTCGTTACCAGCCTATATCCCGAATCGACGACTGTCCCCACAAGCCAACACGAGTCTTTTCAGCGTGCTTTGTCCTCACTCGCACGCTTCCCGAGAAACTTCCCAAGAGGTCACCCATCCCAGGACTACTCTAAGCCAAGCACGCTTAACTTTGGAGTTCCTATGAACAGGCTACCGAAAAGAATATGTATCTTGTTGACATAGGTAATACCAATCAATTCTTTTAAGCCTCTTAGACCATACAGTCCCATACCTGTATGATCTCCGATAACCGTGCAGTCCCATACTTGCACAGTCTCGGGAACGTCCCATCATCACCTCCCCTTGCTCAGGCGATGTGGGACTGCACAGCTTACCCGTTCTTGCCCTCGCGGCTCACGGGATTAGTGACTGTCACAGCCCCTGCCCAGGGAAGTCACCAAACGGTGATGGGCCCGGCCCTTTATCAAGACATGGGCCGCTAAAGTGTTTGATCCATTTTTCGGCATCAACAAATAAGATATTTTCGCCAAAAAGAATATCATTGCTTGTTTAGGCTTGTACAAAACGCTCACCGTTAGGCATGGCCGTTATGTTTGATTAGTTGTATTGAATATCATTCTCAAATTAGAGACCGGAATAAAGTTATCAATAGAACGTTGAGTTTCGTGTTTGTTTATATTTCGGATCCTATCAGTAACATTATTTTATCGTTTATCACGGAATAAAAGGCATCGGTCCGCGAAGCTAAGTCATATCTATTGTCGGAAGAAATAAGCAATGCTTGAGTTCTAATGCGAATTGGCTGTCAGATTCAAGAATAATGTAAGTGTTGATTGTTATATCTTTTCGAGCCTAATTTGAGCGTTCGCATTGTACTATATCGATTTTGGCATTTGTAGGGCACATACTAAAATCGGTATTGATGCGATAGCAGTATTTTGTTGAGTGAAAATCCGTCATCAAATATTGCTTTACTATATGGAATCGATCTGTTATTCATTATATATTGCGGTATTCTTTTTCAGTGAAAAAAATCACAATTGAATAGTGCATATATATAGAGAAAGGGAAACTTCAGTTCGTAACCTCCGGCTCAAAACGACATGTATGAACAAAATTGTTCCCGATTTTAATAACTCTCAATAATTATTCCTCAAACCATATATTGAGTTAACTAACCCAACCAGTTAACCATCATACTCCTCTTCGGAGTTGTAGTATCTCGCGCCAATGATTTTTCTGTCCACAACTCTTGCCAAACAGAGGTTTGACTGCACGACCCCCTTCGTCGGAGCTCTTCGCTGCTCGGCATCGGTTTTGTTCATTCGTTTTGGTTAAAGCAGAACAATATGTACAGTAGAACCTCTATAAATTAATACTCGATAAATTAATAGTCGCGATTAAATAATATTTTTGTCTGGTCCTGACTCGGCCTAACTAGCTAAATTAATAAATCGCTAAATTTATAAGATAATAATTATTTTATATAGGTCATAAGTGATATATAAATTAATAATTCAATATAATTTTTTTATAAAATCGCTATAAATAAAATATTACATAAATAATTATAAAATCACATTAAATAAAAAGATAACATTACATCACTAATCATGTAGTCTTGTTAAAATATGATTTATGTTAATTTGTTTCTTCTTGAATGTGACGTCTTTTTAATATTTCTGACATTGATACTCTAATAAAATATTTTTAAATCATAATAGTCTCTCTTGATATTCTTAACATTGATACTTTAATATTCTCGATATAATAAATTGAAATATTTTTTTGTTAGTAAAGATGTTTATATAATTGTAGCTGACTAATAATTTTTTTCTTCATTAATGTATAAATTAATAAATTATTAACTTATATGTTAAATAATAATCCGATAAGATAATATTTTTTGCCGGTCCCAACAGTAAAATTAATTTATAAAGGTTCTACTGTATCTTCTTTTGTATTATAAAGGATTTACTGAATTCTTGAATCTTGATCATGGAATGGAAGTATTTCTATTTACCACGAAGAAGAAAAAAAATTCGAAAATTGCGCAATTTATCTTTTCTGTTCTCCGACTTCACGATGTTCTTAAAACAATTTGTTGTTGAATTACTCTCCTCTTTCCTTACAAGAAGCCAAATCCTCGAGAACCTTCTCGAGGGCCCTCTCCTTCTCAGCTACATCCTCCGAGAGCCTCCGGTTCTCGTCCTTCAGGCTCTCGAACTGAGCGACTACCCCTGCAATCTGCGCCTCAATGGCGTCGTCGCTCAGCTCAAACGCACTCTCCACGATGCGCACAACACGCCACAGGCTCACAACAACCACCAGCCCGCCCCCTCTCCGCTCCAGAAAAGTCTCCATCGCGAGGGCCACCACCAGAACCACCGCATCCACCACGAGGCCCGGCCTGCGCCGCAGCAGGGCCGCCCCTAGCGCCCCCGCCAGCACCAGCGTCTTCGCCAAGAGTAGCCCAAGGATTGCGATCCCCAGCCAGTAGTACACCCTTGCTCTCTCCTCTCCTCGTCCCCCCACCGGATTGTTGCTTTGGTGGCAAGACAAGAGTGAGGAAGTGAGCTCCAGAGTTGTTAGAACGAGGTCGACGAGGAGGAGGACGATCACGGCGTACCGCACCTGTTGGGATTCAAGAAAAGCGACGAGATTGTTTCTCCATGCCGGTTGTCGCGCCGTTTCTTCGCTGGGGTGTCCGGCGGAGAGGAGCCTCTTGAGTTTGAGCCTTCTGAGCCAGCTCTTGAGGAGGTTTTGAATGGAGAGCTGGAGAGCTTGCTCCATGGCCGGTTGTTGGGTCGTGATTGAGAGGCTGCTTTTGTCCATGATGGTTTTGGATTCTCTTGATAACTGGCTTGGCATATATATATATACACACACATATATATATATATATATGTATGACAAGTTTTGATGTGAGAATGGAGACAAAGCACTTGGAGTTTAACCAGCTTTGTGTTCAAGTTTGTGTGTTATGAATGTTGTTATATTTAGACGTCATTCTACTTCGGACATAACTTTACGCATCAGTCGTCTCGTGGAGCGTTTTGGTTTGCTTTATCTCATAAAAATATTACATCTAAACGATAAATACATAAAGAGACAACTTCGATAAATTAAAAATGTGAAAATAACTAGAACTTATTATATTATCAAAATTTATATTTTTATAGAGTATAAAGTTAATTAGTCTAGGGGTAATCATTGCACATGTTTATAGTTATACAATTATTTATATCCGCAAACTCGTCGTGAACAAACAAGTATTCAGTGCGGTATTTGAAAAATAATAGATCATATGATATATTACGGTATTTTTTATAATAAAATCCAATTACCTTATTTTAAAAAATGAAAACATATCCACCTCGGTATTCGGTTTTGGTTGCGGTAATATCGATTTTTTTTTCTCATATTTACCGCTTCAAAAATCCAGTACACATAATAATTAAACAAAGAAGTAATGCAGTCTCAAAGTAGATAAGCACTTATATATTTCTCACAAGCCTATACAATATTGAAGCAAGAAGTGATGACCTAAAACATGACTGATAAAAATAAGATTTAGGTTTTGTTAATGCAGAAAATGGATCAACACTAAAGCAGCCCAAGTTTTGATCATGGGCCGGGCCCAATGTCCGCTTGGCGGTCAGATTGAGCTTAAAACTTGATTTTCCGCCTTCGTTGATATGCTTAAGGACATAAAAAAGAAGAGGTTATCATATATGATGCCGGACTTCGTCACTTGTAACGAGACTGTCTACGTACCTATTTTGATGGGATCAGGTCATCACGTAGTTCAAAGTTAGTGGGTGTTGGGAGATTTTATCGCTATAGAGAGCGTTTGAGTGTGTTGTGTTGTGTTTAGTTCCGAGTTCGAATGGGATCGGATATGTTTTAATGAGTTTGAAGCTCCTATTTATAAGAGGGTCCAATGACCTTTGTGTAATTAAAAATAACTTTACTAGACCCCTGGACAATTAAGTTATTGTTATGAAAAAGTAAGCGCGCTTCCAGGGTGTTCATTTCCAGGGCGCCCATTTCAAGGGTGCTCGTTTCTAGGGAGCCCATTTCAAGCTCGTCCATTTCTAGCGCGCCCATTTCTTTAATCATCTTGGGCCCTATTATTGGGTACGCTCTTTGAGTTGAGTCTTAATTTTTCTGGGTCTGAAAATACCCATAAAAGGTTCCAAATTCTTACCATCCACAACGACACCAAATAGTTCTTATCATCCACAACTACCTCATTAAACATGTATTGCTCGAAAATAATCGTAAGACAGGGTGGATAAAAAATATTTTCGATTTCATGATAAATATGGTATTATCAATAGAAAATATAATATAAAATTTAGTGACAAAATAATAAGGTTAATGATGGCAAAAATACCCAAAGTTTGGTCAAAGAACCCCTCGTGTACCCAAAGTTTAAAAGTGGTGGCAAAAATACCCAAAGTCACATTTGGGGAGTTGACCACTCCATTCTCGTAACGCCGTTAACTTACCTATTAATTCTGGCCACGTGGACAAATCTGTTTTGTTAAGTGTAATCATTAGGGGTTCAATTAGTTGTGTTAAATAGTATTAATTAGGGGTTTAATTCCTTGTTTTGTCGTAAACGAGGCTGATGTAGGGTCGTTCACGTGGCAAAAATTATTATGTCAGCAACCCACGTTTGTCCACGTGGCCAGAGTTAACGGGTAAGTTAACGGCGTTACGAGAATGGAGTGGTCAACTCCCCAAATGTGACTTTGGGTATTTTTGCCACCACTTTTAAACTTTGGGTACACGAGGGGTTCTTTGACCAAACTTTGGGTATTTTTGCCGTCATTAACCCCAAAACAATATAAACAGATATGCGGTTGTCATATAAAAATCGAAAACACTATTTTTAATCTAATCTGGGCATTCAGTTATTTTTTTGTATATTCGATTTTGACGGCTTTAATTCACTTTGCGGTTGAATCAATTTTCGATAAAAATAATTAATTTCTGACCCTGAATTCAATGGGTAGTAATACAAAATTATTTATCTTGCAGATAATTGTAGCTCCTAAGTCTTCTAGACTTTTATCATATATGAATATGATAGGAGCATGTCATCACCCTGAGCAGAGCCTTGACGTCACAAGTGGTCCAAATAAGGCAAAGTCGGCCTCTCTCTCTTTCTCTCTCTCTCTCTAGCTAGCTTGGTCATGTCTGACTCAACCAACCCACGAACCTTCTATTTCCTATTCGATTCAAATCATGTGTATATATATATATATACACACACCCTTCTTAACCCAAACCACCAATACATATTTATATATGAGATCAAGAGCCGCGACAACATTTCTCACCAAGATATTGCCCTTATTTGCAGCAAGAAGAAGAAGAAGAAGCATCATCGTCATGTCTGGATCAGATGAAAGCAGAGTCGTCGTCAAGAAGGTGCAGGCCAGGCTTCAGAACGAAGGCAATGGCGCTCTCGTCAGAAGAGCCATCGGAAGGTAAGTACTTACTCATCATATTTCTTTTCTTAATTATTTATAGATAAAAAAATAAAAATCATTCAGGCTTTGACTTTTTTGGTTTGTTCAATCAGTGGCGAGCTGAGGAATCTGGATCCTTTCCTGTTGTTAGATGACTTTTCAGTTAGTTCGCCTGCTGGGTTTCCCGACCATCCCCATCGAGGTTTGTTTCGTTTCTTCGTATAATTTCTGTTCTGTTCTTGTGTTTGTTGGATCATCATTCATGGAGTTTTACAGGTTTCGAGACTGTTACATATATGTTACAGGTAATCTCTTCTTCACAAACAGTCTGTCTGTCTGTCTGTCAAAGATGAGATTATAGTTTTAATAATATAAAGGGTATTTTAGGGAGGCATAACTCACCAAGACTTTGCTGGACATAAGGGCACCATCTGGACAGGGGATGTGCAGGTACATAAATAAATATATATATATATATATATATATATATATCTTCTTCCTTTTTAAGTTTTATAAACTGTTTCTAAAGAAAACCGACGGCCCTATTTTTGCGGGTTTACAGATGATATTTTTTATCTGATACTAATATTTAAACTATAAAAATATAATGACTTTAAATGCAGTTTTGAAATAAATTTCGGGTACAACTGTAATTTTATATAAAATTAAAGGTATAATTGCAATTTCGATACAAGTAAAGCGTTAAAATGTTGCTTAGAGAGAGTTAAGGCTAATACTGTGTTGATGTGCAGTGGATGACAGCAGGTAGAGGAATAATCCACTCTGAAATGCCTGCAGGCGAAGGACCTCAATTGGGTCTCCAACTTTGGATCAATCTTTCCTCTACAAACAAGATGTAACTATCTATATATATATATTCCATTTCTTTAAAATCCCATCAAAGAGCACTGTTTCATATCAATATATTACTCAGGGTTGAGCCAAGGTATCAAGAAGTGTCAAGCGATGACATACCGAGAGCAGAGAGAGATGGGGCTGAAGTGAGAGTGATCGCCGGAGAATCAATGGGAAAACGGTCACCAGTCTTCACGAGGACGCCGACAATGTACCTCGATTTCACGCTGAAGCCCGGAGCCCAGATCCAGCAGAGGATCCCGGAGACTTGGACCGCTTTCGTGTACGTCATCGAAGGGGAGGGCATTTTCGGGTCGCCAAACTCAGCGCCAACGTCGGCGCACCACTTGCTGGTCCTCGGCTCTGGCGACAGCCTCTGCGTGTGGAACCGGTCACCGGAGCATCTGAGGTTCGTGCTGATCGGAGGGCAGCCCCTGAATGAGCCGGTGGTCCAGCACGGTCCCTTCGTCATGAACACGCAGGCCGAGATTGAGCAGACCATTCAGGATTATTACTATTCACGGAACGGATTCGAGATGGCCGAGCAATGGAGATCTCAGTGAGGTCAATACTAGATTTGCAATTTCAATTGAAGAGATGACTTGTGGCTCAAGTCATTGATGGTTTTCAGCTTATTGTTATTTTCTTAAAAAAAAAAAATTGTGTATGTTGTGGTGTAGTTTCTTACTTTCTTTCGTAGAGTTAATGATAAATTTGTTTTTCTTGTCAGTGATATATACAAATTTAATAACTTTCACTCACTGGTAATGTACTTCATCGATTTCGATATTTAGAGCCTTCGACTTTAGATCGCAGCCGCATGGCGGCAAAATTGGAAGTCAATGACCGTCAGATACACTCGATATGTGGTTGATGCGTTTAGAGACAGAATTCGGGCTTCCATTGTAAGTTGTTAGAATTCAAATACGCGATATGGCACGAACGGTCAACCCAAGCCATTGATCCACGGAGGTGAGACCAGTGTTTTAAAAATTGGGAGAAGTCGATGAATAATGACGATAATCATATTGTTGGCAACAATTATTGATTAATCATTATCGTTATTATTTATTCGTTATATTTGACAAAAGAAGACGTGTCGGTGTCTGAGTGGTGGAGCCTTGTGCGCTTAAGCGTCTCGAAAAACATTATGCAATTCGGAATAACGTCAACTTTTTTTTTTTTAATCTGTTTTTGAATTATGTGAAATTACCTTTCAAATCCTTATTTTATAAGAAAATAACTCATTACATATATATTAGTAAGATTGATTATTCTAACACATATTTGTTATAAAAAAAAAAGATTCATTACATATATATTAATAAACACTAGTTTATACGTATCAGTATCATCAGTTATTGGTTAATCCGTCAACTCAGACATGTAAATAACTTGTCCATAAACTCATCGTTTGTTGAAAACACATTGATAAACCCGTTACCACGGCATCAGTAATTAACACATAGAATCGGTTTTCAAACCATTGGGTAAGACATGCTAGGTGGAATTAAAAGAGTATTATCTATGGAGTTCGGTTCAGAATGCAATTGCCGGTAACTACTCCATAATTATGGGTGATTGATTATTGGTGATGATCTGATTTTTGTCTCAACGATCTGAAACGAATAATTTTGGTACATTCCACGTGGTCATATAACGAAAAGGGTAAATGAGGGAGATGCCCATTTTGTAATTCAAGGTTTAAAAAAAATGCTCATTTCTATTTATGGTAATCAAAACCACCTATTAATTGCAATATGGACTAAAATACCTTTTAATTTTTTTTATTATTAATGTTCCTTAATTGTAGCATAATAGAATCAATCAGTTAATGCTTAAAAAATAACCATTACCGTAGCATACTTAGTAATCCTATTAAATAGGAATATTTGAATAATTTGATTTTAATAAATAAAAATATACGTAATTTTTTTATATCAACATAATTACCAATATAAAACTGTAAATGTATATACGAATTACGATTCGTAAATATCAACATGAATTTGGTATATATATATACTAATATAAAACTGTAAATTTAATTACCAAAATTGTATATGTAATTTGTGCAAATCGTAAATATCAACATGCATTTTGTTTATGTAATTACAAATATAAAACTGTAAATATATATACGAATTACGAATCGTAAATATCAACATGAATTTGGTATATGTATATACCAATATAAAACTGTAAATTTAATTCTGTTTGTGCAAATCGTAAAATATCAACATACATTTGGTTTATGTAATTACCAATATAAAACTGTAAATATATATATACGAAATTTTATTAATGTACATTCACCATCGGCGACCTGCATGAGGAAGTGGTTTGCGACGATCTCGAAGATGGTTTTCCCGGCGACGGAGCGGAATTCGGAGCGGATCTACTCGCCGTGGGAGAGCGGGTCGACCTCGCCGAGGATGTGGTGACGGAGAGGCGAGGTGACGATGCGACAGACTCGAAGATGGTTTTCCCGGCGACGGAGCGGAACTCGGAGCGGATAAACTCGCCGTGGGAGAGCGGATCGACCTCGCCGAGGATGTGGTGACGGAGAGGCGAGGCGACGATGCGACAGAGTCGCGACGGCGCGACGGAGAGGCGGCGCGCTCTTCTCCGATTAGTAGGAATCCGGCGATGACGGTCAATCCGACGAGGATATCGTGAGAAGTCGAGAGAGAGAGGCTTGTTTCTCTGATTTCATATTCATGTTAATGGCGAACAGAGAGAGAGAGATTGTAAGCTTAATTATAGGAAATTATAATTTCAAAATTATATTATTAATAATAATTATTAAAACGAAAATTAATAATTAATATTAGGATTAATATGGTCCAAAAAAGTTTATTAATGGATATAAATTAATTGTTTGAAACTATGGGCAATTTTCTTAAACCTTAGGTGATTTTTAGACATTCAGGGAGTTTTTCATTACGAAATGAGAAATAATCGTGCGCGAGGTTGTGGTCCTCAATAACCTATACTAATAATATTCATTGAGTTGACTTCTTCTGGTTTTGAACTCCTTAATGATCGGTCCACTTTGTAATCTTTCTTTATTATGTCAACCAACAAATGCGTTCATTTCTTTTCTTCTTAAATGCGATAATGGGGCGAGACTTTCACACAATATTGGTTAAAGCCACACTAACACATACATGTATTATTGGCTTTGATGATCCTAGAATTTCGCCTCTGAGTTCGAATAGTTGATGGCAAGGTTCAAGTTCTCGTTTTCGTTGGTTAGATCGATAGTTGAAATTTACCGCTTTATCATTTCATTACTTGCCGGTATACCAATAAAATCTGGGGTATCGATATCCCGGCAACATGCGAATATCAGTACTTGTAACAGATATACAGGTTTCAGCTTTCTTGGAACAGAAATAACAAATATATTATGACCTGTTTAAATAACAAATGTTAATATGCGGGACTAAGTTGTGAAAACAAGGGCTGCCAAGTCATTTTTCTTACTATTATTATTTTAAATTGTAATTAATATTTAGGTAAATATATGCAAAAGTACTTTTCTTGTGTCAACACAAGTTCCAAGTGGCTTCCATTCTTACTCATCCGTCAAATGTCACTTGTCACATCTTATTAGCAACACCAACAACGGAGCTAAAAAGGTGACAAGAGCTAAAAATGTGACAAGTGACATTTGACTGATGAGTCATAACTATAGTCACTTGAAACTTACGGTGACACAAAAATTACTTTTGATACTTTTATCACGACAAAATAGGATTAGATAGGATTAGGAATATGCCATAGAGCTTTGACTACTTCAATATATACTTTTACATGTATTTACCCTAATATCCTCAAGTCCATTTTCAAAACCCTTACTATTCGTTTGAATTCATAGGTGTGTAAAACCATAAAACTAATGAAAAAAGTAATATAGAGAACATCAAATGATGAGTAAATAATCACATCAACCACCAAGGAACCACAGTACAAAGGAAAAAAAAAAAAGTCTGCATTATTTTGCACAATTATACTACAGATTACAGAGGGTAAAAAAAAAAAAAAGAATGAGCTGTTGCACGTAAATAAACATGAAAAATTCTTTCTATAATATAGCCAATAACAAACAAGAAACCATAAGTCAAGCATGAGAACTCACAAACCAATACTGCAAAGCTTCTTATGAGAGACGAGCCGAGTTACCTAGAACAGCACGAGGTCTGATTTTTCTTCGAAGCATCTGCGCCGTTGTTGACGAGGCTTACACGGTTAACGGACAACTCTGCTTTATAAGTGTCCGAGTTTAGCACCTTGCGACTCACGTTGTTGTAGATTTCTTTAATAACAATCTCGAACGCCTTTTTAACGTTCGTGGAATCAAGCGCAGATGTCTCCATGAAGAATAACCCCTCCGCTTCGGCAAGGCTTTTCCCCTCCTCGACGCTGACGTCCCTGATATTTTCCAAATCGCATTTGTTCCCAACTAGCATCATTGCCACAGTTGTGTCCGAGTGAGCTGAACCATTGTTTTCCATAAAAAGAATCGAGTGTAAGCATATATATTAAAAAATTCGCTTATAATTTTAAAAGTTCTTCATATCACTTCGAACTTCCTGATGAATATCCCATACAACGAGAGATAATTTCAACTATTTGCTGATATCGTAAATTCAAGAAACTATAGTATACAAAATGCTGAATATATATATATACCTGAGGTTAATTTCCAAAAGTTGGTAAATTTGTTTGGGTGAACTAAGCATCGTAATCGGTTTTTCTTTTTCTTGTTTGCATTTCCCATTTCTTTGTTAAGGGAAATTTGGATAATCTGCTTATAGTTTCTTTGATTTTTAGCTTAGAGATTAGAAAGAATTCAATCTAGTTACATAACGATTTATGATAGATAAAATTAAGAATACACTCTGTTCTTATAGACCTTTTTATAAAATTGCGCCACAACCGACTAATTCTACGAATCTCCATCACCATTTGTAGCGTCTTCATCATATCCCTCTATCAAGAGGTTATTAGTTCATTATGAGCAATGAATATCGAGGATCATCCTCGATTTGTCAATAACGACAGTCAAAAAGTCCGATTTTAAAGACAAAAAATATTTTGGGAAGGTATTTTTCGGTGTAGATAGTGAATTCTGTATCTACAAGGTTTTTGCTTACGACCAAGATGAAAATAAGGCCAAGGATCTCAAGAAGAATGAAATGATGACAGCAATGTCAAGAAGAAAACAAAGTCAACATTGTTGATGATTAATATTGATCAATGTAATAAAAAAGAATTGGAGGAGTAGGACTAATATTGCATTTAATACATGTAGATCAATTATGAGAAGTTTAAAATACTTTGGTCCAATCAAGCAGAAACGGAGTAATACGTAATTAAGGCGCTTTGGTCAATTTCTTATTTGATTTTTATCCCGGATGAACAAATTGGGATTTAGCTTTAGGATTTTTATGATCAGATATTCTTTTCATTTATTTTTGTATATATGATATCTTCTCATGCAACAAAGAAGGGTTTTGGAATATAATTTGTAATCAACTCCTGCGAGGATGAATCTTTAATGAAAAGTTGAAAGTTCACGAGGTGTTGTTATCCACGAAATTGTGGAGCTTATCAAGATGTAATTCTTGAGTCATGGTAAGGTGTTGGACTAGGTTCCTATTTTAAGCAATGATCTCTCGGTTCTTGTTTATCAACAAATGAGAGGTGGTAATGTGTGATTTTAACAAATTAAGTTTGTTGACTTTTCCAATCCCAATTCTATTATATAATTCCTGTCCAATATAACAAAACATATATACATTTTTAAGAACTTATCTTTTTTCCATCCTAATTTATAGACAAAAGATTGTCTTCAAGAAGTAATGAAAGCTCTCTAAGATAGAAATGAACCCGAAAGCTAGAGATACGTTTATCAATAAGTAATAACATTAGCATCCAATCCTTAAGTTTGTCCTTTTTCTTTTTACCTAGGGCGAGTAAACGGAACAGACAAAATCCGATGACACACGGGAAAGACCACGAAACCTAGAGATGATGAAGATTGAAGATCCCGCTTCGTATCATATCACCATTGCCTTTCCCTTTCACTCACACACACTAAGATTTCCTAGCAAATCCCCAAATGAACGAACTTGATTGCTAATGAGATAAGCATAGTTCTAAATCCAATGCTCTCACATGAACAATCAGCCTCAGTTGACTAAGTCCCGAAAACCCAGATCAACGCATTTCTATGAAACCACCATCAAATCAACTACAAAGCTAGCTGCCTGATTCTAGTCTTGATCAACCAAGAAGCATCATCAAATTCAAACGCACAGATCTCGAAGTTGAAAATTGACCTAGAAAGAATAGTGAGTGAGTGTTAGTTCAGGTGCGTACTCTTGAGCTCGTCGAGCCAGCGGGCGATGCTGTCGAAGGTGGTGCGGCGGGTGATGTCGTAGACGACGAGCGCGCCGACGGCGCCGCGGTAGTAGGCGGAGGTGACGGCGCGGAAGCGCTCCTGGCCGGCGGTGTCCCAAATCTGGGCCTTGACCTCCTTGCCGTCGATGTCCATGCTCTGGGTCTGGAACTCGACGCCGATGGTGGCCTTGGAGTGGAGGTTGAACTCGTTGCGGGCGTAGCGGGAGAGGAGGTTGGACTTGCCGACGGCGGAGTCGCCGATGATGACGATCTTGAAGAGGTACTCCTCGCCGGTCTCGTCGTCCGATGACGACATGGAAGGAAGGAAGGAAGCTCGGTCTCTGTGTGTGAAGTGAGAATGAATGGGAGAGACGAGACGAGAGCGATGGAGATGTGCAAGCAATGCAATGCAATGATGGTTTCGAGCTGGCAACAGACAAGCTGCGCATGTAGTGCTTTCATTATTCATTCATTCATTTCTTTTTTTAATTTATTTTATTTCATACAATAAAATTTAATAATATATATATATATATATATATTTTTGGAGAAAATGACAGTTGCTTCATATTAAACTTGAGGACAAAAGTCCTTTAATGCGGTGTTTTTTTTTTTTTTTTTTGAAGACAGCTTTGCTGCAATGGGGATCGAACCCACAACCTCCACTTTGGAGGTGGTGTGTAATTACCACTAGGCTATCCTAACAACCACCCTTTAATGCGGTGTTTACAAGCCATTCCGGGCACCCAAAACACGAGAAATCGGACGTTAAAAATAAGAGGCGTTGTTTTGCAACAACATGTGCCACCTCGTTACATTCTCTCGGGATCCAGTGACAAGCACAGATCAATCCATCGTTTTTGCTAATGATCGAATGTCCGCCAAGATCGGACCTTGAAGGCCTTGGAACTCTCCATTCTTCGTGAGTTGAATTTCCAGGATGCAATCCGATTCCACGGTCGATATCTTCCAGCCCCTGTCCAACGAAAATTGGAGTCTTCGTCTTATCGCTAAGCATTCCCCGGATAGAGCGGAGTCCACATGCTCCACGGAGGAGGCGGCGATGCCCAGAACCATCCCCATGTGGTCTCTAACGACCGCTGCAACCGTTGTTCAGCCGGACGACTCCTCCCAAGCGGCGTCGACGTTGAGCTTTAACCCTCCATCCCTTGCCCCGGTCCATTTGGTCGGCTTTTCACCGCTGCCCGCACTTCTCGTCATCGTAGTATGGGCGCACTTTTTGAAACAAGTGAGCCATCCATCGACCTCGGCGATCCAAGCTTCCGGAGGTTTGATCCGGTGTTCAAAGAGGCGTATGTTATGGTCGAACCACGTCGCCCATATTAAGCAGCAAATGAACTCCAAATTTTCCTTGGAGAGCACCTCACTTGCCCTTAGGCAAAGTTCCCGAAGCGGTACTTCTCCCGTTTTGTCCACCCACCGGTGTAGAGACGAGGAAGCTCAAATCGCTTGTGCTCTTTGACACCCCCAAACGGCATGGAGTGCGTCCGCCGGGAGAGCCCCACAAAAGCTACAAAACGGGAGACAATCCACTCCCCGCGATCTCAAAGCACCAAAAGTCGGGAGTGCTTCCGACCACGCTCTCCATATGAGGTGTTTTACCTTAGCGGGGATCTCCAAGCCTTATAGCGTCCGCCACCACTTCGCTTCTCCATTCCCCGAGTTCGAAGGGCCCCCCTCTAGCTTCTGATCTAGCTAGACGGTATCCCGATCTCACCGAGTATAAGCCATTTTCTTCGAAATGCCAAACAATGCGGTCTTGGATATTCGTCTCGCCCAATGGGTTGCAAAGGATCGCCCTCGTGTCCTATGGCGTCATTAGAGTCTCAATAAGAGGCGTATTCCATTCCCCGTTGGTCATCAAGTCCGCCACTTTCCATGGTTACCCGTCACTCGGCTCCTCCGATATCACCGTGAATGCTCCGGCTCACGGAATCCACGGTTTCCCGAAGACTCTCAAGTTGCCCTCCCCGACTTGCCACCGGATACCTTGATGGACTAGATCTCATCCCCAACATAAGCTTTTAAAAAGGAAGGAGAAGTGACCTTTACATTCAAAGTCAATCACTGTGGAGTTTGGGAAGTATTTAGCTTTTAGAACTCTAGCCAACAAGCACTCGGGGTGTTGAATAATGCGCCATGTGAGCAGGCCTCCGGTTAAAGGCCCCGAGGTCTTTAAATCCGAGGTCGCCCTCCTCATTAGGCTTGGCAATACTACTCCATCGTTTCCAATGGATCTTCCGCTTGTCTTCCGAGCCACCCCACCAAAAACTCGCGCTTAGCCTGTGGAGATCTTTGATGACTTTAGCCGGGAACCTAAAGAGGCTCATAAGATAAGTGGGGATGGCTTGGACAACCACTTTAATCAAGACCTCTCTTCCTCCCGCCGAGAACAATCTCGCTTTTCACGCTCAGAGATGTTTTTGCACACGGCTTGTGATCTTACTAAACACAACCACTTTGTTCCTACCCACATGGACCGGGAGTCCAAGGTAGGATTCTAAATCCTCTACGACCAGGATGGAAAGGATCTGTGAGAGGGAGGTCACATTCTCCGCGGTGATATTTTTAGAGAAAATCATCATATATTTATCCGCATTGACCATTTGCCCCGATCCTCGCTCATAAACTGACAAAATAGAGCGAAAGGCTTGATAACTATCCTCGCTTGCTTTGCTAAAAAGAATGCTATCATCTGCGAAAAAAAGGTGTGATACCGCCGGGGCCGATGGCCGATGGCCGACAAGCAAACCCTTTAAGGAGACCCAACCTCTCTTGACCTCGGATGAGGCCGGAAAGGCCTTCCGCACATACAAGGAAAAGATACGGTGATAGCGGACATCCTTGTCGAAGCCCCCTTTTTGGTATAATATTCGTACCTCCGGTCCGACCATTTATTACCACGGCGAATTCTGGAGTGGTAATGCAATCTCTCACAACGGAGAGCACCCGGTTCCCAAACCCCATCCTCTTAAGCATGGCACAAACAAACTCCCATTCAACCCGATGATCATATGCCTTACTCATGTCTAGCTTGATTGCCATCGCACCTTTTTTCCTTTTGGAGATTCCATTTAGGGAGTGGAAAAATTCGTAGGCGATCGTGGCGTTGTCCGTAATGAGTCCCCCGGGGATGAAAGCGCTTTGAGATTCGGAGATCACGGATGAAAGGGCTCCTTTGATGCGGTTCGCTACCACCTTGGTGACGATCTTGATGAGCACGTTGCAAAGGCTAATCGAGCGAAAATCTTTGACACTTTTTAGGTTTTTTACCTTTGGGATAAGAACTAGATTCGTGGCGTTCCAAGCACGCGCGCTTGTCCTTCTGTTAAGTATGTCTAAGCATTCCGACCGAACTCTTGGTCCAACCGAGGACCAAAATCTTTGGAAGAAAATGGCGTGAAAACCGTCGGGCCCCGGAGCCTTGCGTGGACCCATGGAGAGGAGAGCGTGGTCAACTTCATCCCCCGTAAAGACCTCTTCCGTAATGTCACGTTTTGTTTTCGAGATTGACCCCACATCCTCCCCGGTGATCATCCCAAAGTAGCACCGTTTGAAGAGAAGATGTTCGAGAAATAACGTTCGAACACTTCCCTAATATCTTTGTCCGAGGTAACCCACTCTCCCGACTCGTTTAGGATGCCCCTGATGGAGTTTTGTGCTCTTCTTCGGACGGTTCGGGCGTGGAAGTAAGCCGTGTTCTTGTCCCCGCTTTGTAACCAATCCGCTCGTGCTCTTTGTTTCCAATAATAGTCTTCGACCAAGATTAGAGAATCCCGCTCGGCATTCAAGCGCTTTAGTTCGACTTTGATCTCCGTTGATAAGGCCACTGAGTGTGTCCGTTCTATTTGTGTCGATAGTTGCCGAATCCTCGTCTCCCGATGTCCAAATGAAGTCCGTGCCCAGCTCCGTAAGGCAGTTTTGCAGCTAGTTAAAGCGGCGGTACAACTGCTGCCCGAGTTTCTATTTTCCCCCGTCGTCCAAGCCTCTCGGACAACCTGTTCGCAGCCTTCATCCGTAAGCCAACCGGGCTCGAAAGCCCACCTTCTTGAAGAGGAAAATCTGTTACGGTTGGCCATAGCTTCCGTTGCCGTGTCAATGAGGATTGGTCGGTGATCCGACCCCCAAAACTCCAAAACTAACACCCTTCCCACCGGAATGGTGCGTTTCCACGCCGGAATAGAGCGAGACGACGCGTCGTTTGAGTAGTGAAACTGTTGGCAATGTGTCGTTTTTTTAGTGTTATTCGTGGCACAAATACCTACAGTGTTTGAAAAATTAACGTTAAATACTCATTCTTTATTTTAGCCGGACAAAATACTAATTACTTTTCTCTCACGCTATGCACATGTACCTTTTTCGGGGTTGTTTGGTACCAGTTTGTAACGTGGGAGAAAAGAATTAGTATTTCGTTCGGCTAAAATAAAGAATGTCTATTTGATGCTGGTTTTTAAATACTTTTTGTGTTTATGCCACTAATATTCCTTTTATGTTTATTTCCGTTTTAATTAGTTAGACTTAAGGAATGATGACAAATTAGTTCAATGTAAGAGCAAAGATTTATAGAGGCTGATAGAAAAACAGAGTGAAATAGAGGTGGCATTAGTTTAAGTTTTTATTTATAAATTTTCATTTTATGTTTATATATTTTCTTTTCTTTTTTTTTAATAATTAATTTTACAAATATATTTTGACTTTTAAAAAAATATGTTTAATTGTGAGAAATGAATATAGAAAGGAAAACACTGTAATAACTTAATAAAATAAAAGAGAAATTAAAAAAATATAGATGGCGGGTCCAATTTTAAAGAAAAAAAAAATGAGTTCAAAAAATCTATTTCGTTTTTTTCTTTTTAATGTAAAAACCAAAACTGACAAAGATGGTAATGATTATGATAATAATTTATTAAAATGATTAAATATAATGAACCCCAAACAATTAAATAATCGATTGGTGTTATGTAATCGATGAGAATTGTGCTAATTATTTTCTTTGGTGTATGATGGTCAAAGCATTTTCAGATGCTTGAAGATGATGAAGCATGTTTACATTATTTATTTCGGTTCCAAAGTAGATCATATTCGTCTGTAGTTGTCGTTGTCTATTCAATATGTAAATGCTTGTTAATATATATATATTAATATATATATATGCTAATATATATATATATATAAAGATTTGTATGTTAATTAATATATATATATATATATATATATATATATAAAGATTTGTATGTTAATTCATCAAACGACATAAAATTATCCAAAGACGACATAAAATAATTTAAGCGAAATAATCACTTGGAATTTATAAAAAAAAATGACGTTAAACTTTGATAGACTACAAGAAACATGGAATTGGAATATATATGTATATACTATATATATATATATTATATATGAACCTAAACGATCGTTGCGACCTGAATTCCTAGTTCGTTTTATAAATCCGAGACCGATTTGGTCAATCTGTTGAAAAATTAAAAATAATCGAACAAATACCTGGAAAATGACTCATCTTGTTCGAACTTGAGTTTTCACTGGTGGTCAGAGTTCAACACGTTACACACCTGTTCGATGAAATTCTTATGTACTAATAGTCCCAAAAATGTGAGCAAATTTGGTACCCGACCGGACCAAAATATTTTTGCCGCCCAAAACCCGGTACCGGATTTATCCGGTTCCGGAAAAGGTCGGACCCGGATAAATCCGGTTCCGGGTTTTTAAAAATATTTTTTTATTTATTTAATTCGTTTATTTAATGTGTAGTCCTTTAATCTGGGCCGTCGGATCGCGAGATCGACGGCCCAGATTATAGCTTTTAATTTTTTTAATTTTTAATTTTTAAAAAGGCCGGAACCGGACCTATCCGGGTCCGACTTTTTCCGGACCCGGATAGTTCCGGTTCCGACTTTTTCCGGACCCGGATAGTTCCGGGTCCGACTTTAAAAAAAAAAAAAAGTGGATCCGGATTTTAATCCGGATCCACATTTTTGGGACTATGTACTAAATGAAAATAAAATAAAAAGCAAAGAGTCATAAACTTTGTTATGCCTATCTATAAACTTTATATGAATATTCATAAATGATAAAGTAAAATAACCGAATAATGAAAGAAAATGAATATAACTAATCTAAGAAAATAAGGGGAGAAAATAACAAAATAAAATAACAAATACATTAATCTGAGGCCCTAAAAACAAGTCAAATATAGCGAAGAGTTAACAATCCTAATTAATTAGTTCTAAAATTAATCACGCCCGTTTGTGGATAATCACGTATCGATCACACAACAACCTAGCTAATACACAAACAAAACCTTTTTTTAGTCACCTTGCCACGCCTATATATTAATTACACGACTCTTAATAAACCAATTACGACCAAACATGGGCGCTGGGAAAGTGACGGTGATCGGAATCTCCATCGTCCTTGTGGTGGGGGTGGTCATCGCCCTCATTGCCGGAGTCACCCACAAGAGCAGTGGCAATGGCTCAGGCGGAAGCGACGTCCTCGCCACCACATCCAAGGCGGTGGCGGCCATCTGCCGGCCCACGGACTACCAGGAGGCGTGCGTGAAATCGCTTGGTTCGCTCGCTAACAATGCCACCGCCTCGCCAAAGGACCTCATCCAAGCTGCCATCCACTCTACCATCGAGAAGGTATATATATAGGGCCGTGCCTGAAGGGAAGCGGTGTAGGCGCGATAAAAGATAATTCCGAAAAATTCAATTTAAATTTTTTGAAATTACTTTAAACTAAACTTGACCAATATTTTTTTCTTTGAAAACGCTAAACGAGTCATATTTGAATGGGTAGTGAGTATAATATTATATAAATGTCTTGAATACTTTTGCTTCAAAATTTAATTTTACGATTTTGGACTTTTGGTAAGGGCCTCAAAATTACTTCTCGCTCGAGTCTCTAATTATATATATATAACACAAGATATATATATATATATATATATATATCTATATATATATATATATATCTTGTGTTTATAAAAATTCACTTGATTTTAAAATGTTACCTCCTCATGCATGCAGAGAATTAATCACGTTAATTGGGAAACTATTTTACGAGATAATTATAACCGTCTAAAATAAACTTAATATTGTTACAAATTACATTACATGCATGCGCGGTTAAACTCCAAGGTAACATACTTGTCGATCGGATGATCAGGTGAAGTTGGCATTGCAAAAGTCGTCGGAGCTCACCGGTAACGCGACAGAGCCCTACAACAAGATGTCCATGGAGGACTGCAAGGACCTGATGCAGTTCGCTGTCGCCGAGCTTCAGTCGTCGTTCTCGATGGTCGGGGACAGCGACCTCCACACGATGGACCAGCGCGAAGCGGAGCTGATGAACTGGCTCAGCGCAGTCATCTCATACCAAGTTACGTGCATGGACGGCATCGAGGACCCTAAGCTCAAGAAGCAGATGTCCGACAGCATGGTCGACGCCACCGAGCTAACCAGCAACGCGCTTGCGATCATCTCCGCCATCTCCAAGATCATGAGCAGCTTCAAGATCCCCAACTTGAACTTCAACGCGTCCGAGGCCTTCTCGCGCCACCTCCTCGAGGCGTCCGACGAGGACAGCACCTACCCGTCGTGGTTCTCGGCGTCCGACAGGAAGCTGCTGGCCAGCAGGGGCACCGGTAATGTGCCGCCCAACGTGGTGGTGGCCAAAGACGGGAGCGGAAATTACAAGACCATCGGGGAGGCGCTGGCGGCGTACCCGAAGAACCTCCGAGGAAGATACGTGATATACGTGAAGGCCGGTATATACAGGGAGTACATCACCGTAACCAAGGACCAAGTCAACGTGTTCATGTACGGCGATGGACCACGGAAGACCATCGTTACCGGTGACAAGAGTTACAAATCCGGTTACTCCACCTTCCAGACTGCCTCGTTTTGTATGTTTCTATCTTTCCTAATATATATATACGCATGCATGCCATGCATATTTTTTCTTCAATTATACGTATCTTAAAAATTAAAATATATTTTTGAATTGAACGCCAGATATTTCATTTTTATAGGCATAAATACCTTTAAGTACTTTAAGGCGCTAGTTTTATAGACTTTGGTTTTTGCATCGCGATTTTAAATTTTTAGGAAATGTGCTGCTAATTTTGTTGAATTAAGGGTATTTATGCCGCAAGTTTTTGAGAGATAGGATATTAGACGTCGGACAAGCCTTACACATGTCAATTATCGTTTGACATGTAACAACGTAAATTGGTACCAACGAAAATTTTATTTTAAACTCTAGATATTTTGCCGCTACATTTTAGTTTTGAGAATATGTGTTTGAAGTGAAATTACTTAAGGGTATTTACGTCGCTATTTTCTCTAGAAAATGAGCAACTTTTTCTTTTTTTCTCACTAAAGCATATCTAATCTAGTAGTTTTCTGTAATTGCAAAAGTTGAAAAAATATTTAATTTTGATAAAAAAAATTCTGAAATGTGCAGCCGCAATAGGACAAGGGTTCATAGCGAAGTCAATGGGATTCCAGAACACCGCCGGACCAGACGGCCATCAGGCCGTGGCGCTCCGTGTGCATTCTGACATGTCCGCATTCTACAACTGCCGGATGGACGGCTACCAAGACACGCTTTACGTACAGACCCATCGTCAGTTCTTCCGCAACTGCGTCATCTCGGGCACCGTTGACTTCATTTTCGGGGATGCCACTGTCGTCATCCAGAACTGCCTCATCATAGTGCGCAAGCCCGGCGAGGGCCAGAAGAACGCCGTCACAGCACAGGGCCGGACTAACAGGCACGAGCCAAGTGGGATCGTCATCCAGAATTGCCGGATCGTGCCGGAGCAGAAGCTCTTCCCTGAGAGATTCAAGTACCCCACCTTCCTTGGCCGGCCGTGGAAGGAGTACTCGAGGACGATCATCATGGAGTCCACCATCGGTGACCTCGTCCAGCCCACTGGCTGGATGGAGTGGCAAGGAACGTTCGCACTAAACACGCTGGAGTACCGGGAGTACGCTAACCGCGGCCCCGGCGCCGCCACCAACCGCCGCGTCCGGTGGAAGGGCTTAAAGATCATCACCGACCGTAACGAGGCCCTGCAGTACACCCCGGGCCCCTTCCTTAAGGGAAACCTCTGGTTGAGATACACTGGCGCCCCGTACTTTCTCGGTTTCAGGCGCTGATCGTCGTTGTGGTTTATTATATGGCAGAGACTACAGCAGCTTCCTTAATCTTTTTCTCAGCGCACGCGGATTAATCAAACATGAATTCAATAATGTATTATTTCTTATAAAGCTTATGTTGTGTCTTAATTCTGTCGCAGGTTTTCTTTCACGTTAACAGTGTAATATTTGTTTGTTTTAGACTTGATATATTTCTTACGTCGCTTTTTGAACCTAATATGCAATATATGTTTTACTTCTATTCTATTGAGAAATGTTGGTTATATTATAGCTGTCATTTGACACGTGGACCGATTAGAGTTTAGAGAGTGTTAGGATGTTAATGGCAATCTTGTAAATTCTCTGGTTCGTTTTGAGAATCAGTTTTTTCTCTTTGTTTTGTTTTTTAATCGCTGCAACAAACTCTGTAACTCGAACACCAGAAAGTTCTAGAACGTGAGAAGAAAAATGATCAGGAGAGAGAAGATTCATGTGAGATAGAGAGAGAACTAAAGTGTGTGAGAGTGAAAGCTCGATCGTGTTGATCGGAGCTTGAAGATCGGCGAACACTTTGTAATATCGTCTCCTTTGAATTCCTTTGAATGAATGCAAAAAGCTCCGGAGTTTTCTGTGGGTTTCGTTCGGCGTTGATTGGTTGTAGGGTTTGATCAAGATCGGATTTGTTTGAAGCCACAATTTCGCAACAAGTGGTTCCGTTGCCGGGACTCGGAGATGGCAGGAACCAAATTCGATTTGGAGAAATTCATTGGAAAAAACGATTTCGGTCTTTGGAGCTAGGTTAAAGATGAGAGCGATCATGGTGCAGCAAGGTCTCGAACAAGCCTTGTTCAACGAGACGAAGTTGCCGGCATCGATGGGAGAAGGCGAGAAGAAGGAGCTCCTGAATAAAGCCCACAGCGTGTGATCTTGAGTCTCAGTGATCGAGTGCTTCGAGAAGTTTCCAAGGAACAGACTGCGGCAGGAATCTGGACGAAGCTCGAATCGTTGTATATAACGAAATCATTGGCCAATCGACTCCATTTGAATAAGAAGTTGTTCACCTTCAAGTTACAATCTTCAAGATCCATTGAAGACCACATAGATGACTTCAACATGATCATTATAGATCTAGAAAATATCGGCACCAAGGTAGAAGATGAAGATCAAGCACTTCTCCTTTTGCGATCTCTTCCCCCTTCGTACGAAACTCTCCACGACACGCTGGTTTACGGAAGAGATGCTCTTACGTTCGAGGAGGTCCAAACAACCCTAATCTCCAAAGAACTGAAGAGGAAGCAAGAGGGAAGGGACGAAGGTTGAGAAGGCCTTTCATTGCAGAGCAGACCGGAAGCTTTGATGATGAGGGGCAGATCCGACAAAAGAGATTGGAAATCGAGGCAAGAACGGCTAAGATCGAAGTCAAGAAACGCTTTGAAGTGATGTCACAAGGAAGGCCACTTCAAACGGGACTGCCCCGAACGCACGCCATTTAAATTCAAGAAAAAGGAAAGACGCGAAGACGATGGAGATGCCTCGGTTGCTTACTACGACAGTGATAATGCAGAGGTATTGACTGTTGACGTGGTTTCGCACACCAACAGTCACGTGAGTGATGACCGGGATTTCGATTTGAAGATGCTAAGAGTTTTGTGGATCCTGACCTCCGCGTCGTCGATACTTTCGACTATAACAAAAAGATTAAAAATAAGACAAAACACAAAAGGTTTTTTAGAGAGGTTCGTCCCAATGCGGTAGTTGACTACGTCCTCTGTAAGTTTATAGCTTAGAAAGAGGGATCAACCAGAACCATAAGCCAATTCCGAGTTGATCGAAAATGAAAGAAAAACACTCTGAAATTACAAATCTCAAGACTCTTTTCTCTCGAAGTAAATGCTTGCATGCGTGTGATAAGGTTGTTTTCTTGCTTTTATAGGCTTTTGACTTCTGCTCGTTGGAAGTGTACGTTGGTGATGGCTTCGAGTTCGGAGCTTGACTTGCTGTCGAGCTGACACGTGGGCCACGTTCTAAGAGAATTGCGTAGTAGTGGACTTTGACTTGACGTCATGGGGATTTGAATTTAGGTCGTGGCGATCTTCCTGGTCGGGCTCTGGAGGTTTGAACCGAGGTTGTTTACTTGGTCTGCTCGTGCTCGGGTACTTTATCTACTTCTGCTCGAATCCCTTTATGGGAATCTCTGCCCGGGACGAACTTCGAGCTATTCAGGTCGTTGACCTTGATGGTACTTTGTTTTTAGCCAAGTGTTGGTTCTTGTCTATGTTGGTGTAGTTATTGAGCTCTGCTAGGGATTTTACCCTTCGGAAGCTCTCAGCCCACATCTCTATTGAGCAATCTCTGCTCGAAATGGGCTTCTGTCCTTTGGGCCTTTTGACTCTGTTCGGGCCCGAACACGATTGAGTGTTTATTGGGCCTCTTGGTTATGTATATCACAAGCCCAAATGTATGAATATTCAATTATATTCATAACTTTGGTCTTAATTTACATGAACCGTAAATTTAATTAATGACCTCATTATTCTGATTAAGGGACGAATTTGCACATCAACATTGATCGTTTTTTATTTTAATCCAAAAGATAAATTGGTCATGGATTCGGGTTGTACTTATCATATGTGCCCCGAGAGAAATTGGTTCCGAGATTACAAGGCGAGAGATGGTGGTGTTGTATCCATGGGAAATGATTTAGCGAGCCGAGTTGTTGGCATTGGAACCGTGCACTTGAAAGTGCACGATGGCACAACAAAAATTCTTACCGAGGTTAGGCATGTCCCTAGTCTTCGAATGAGTTTGCTCTCGTTTGGGACACTTGAAGAAAACGGTCATCCTCACAAAGCTGAGAACGGGATCATGAAAGTCTTCACGAGATCAATGGTGATCGTGAAGGACAAAAGGGTCAATAGAATCTACTTGCCCGATGGAGATGCTCTGACAGGGGATGCTGCAGCAGTAAACAGTCCTCAGACCAGAAGTCTCTTATGGCATGCTCGCCTAGGACACACGTGAGTGAAAGAGGATTGATTAAGCTGGGAAAAAGAGGAATTCTGGGCGGCGACAAGATCACGGAGCTTGATTTCTGCGAGCATTGTGTTTATGGCAAACAACACAAGGTGAGATTCGCAATGGGGAAGCACACAACAAAGAGCATTCTTGACTACGTGCACTCGGACCTTTGGGGAGCTTCAAGAGTGCAATCACACGTGGATTTATCTCATTAAAACGAAAGATGCAGCGTTTGATCGCTTTAAAAAGTGGAAGACCTTGGTCGAAAATCAGTGCAGCAAGAAGATTAGAAATCTTAAGAATGATAACGGATGAGAATACTTGTCAAACGAGTTTACTAGCTTTTGTGAAATAGAAGGGATCACGAGGCATAGAACCGTTAGAAGAAATCATCAACAAAATGGCCTTGCAGAGCATATGAATAGAACCCTTCTTGAGAGGGTTAGGTGTTTGTTGTCAAATGCTCATCTTCCAAACACTTTCTGGGGAGAAGCCGTACACACAACGGCTTACTTGGTTAATCGATCTCCGTCTATGGCAATTGAGCTAAAAACTCCACAAGAGATTTGGTCCAGGCGTGTTGCGGATTATAGCAAGCTAAAGGTGTTCGGGTGCATTGCGTACTATCACGTGAATGAGGGAAAGTTGTCCCCGAGGGCAAAGAAAGGGCTGTTTATGGGCTATCCCTATGGCGTGAAAGGGTACCAGATATGGTGCTTGGAATCGAAGAAGTGCATCATTTCTAGAGATGTCACTTTTGATGAGAAGAACTTCTTGAAGAAGCAATCGGAAGATGCAACCGGGCAATTGAGAGACAGTCATGCAATTGAGGTGGAGCTTGGAGGAGAATCGTCTAGCTCAAGGCAAGAAATTGTTGAGGAAATTGTCATGGGAGAAGGATCTGCAGATACAGCAGGTGCTACAGCAGACGCTACAACAACTCCTGTAGAAGAATCTGACACAGAGTATGATCTGCAGAATTACAATTTGGTTGGAGACAGAGCTAAAAGGGAATGAAAAGCTCCCAATAGGTATGCAGACCTTGTGGCCCATGCTCTAAATGTGGGTAAATAAATGAGTTGTGATGAGCCAAAAACCTTCAAAGATGCTATGAAGGGCAAAATGGGAAAAGAGTGGAAAAACGCCATGGAAGAAGAAATGGACTCGCTGCATAGAAACCGTACATGGTCATTGGTTCCTAGACCAGTAAATGCTAAAGTGGTTGGGTGTAGATGGCTATTCAAAAGAAAACCTGGAATTGAAGGGGTAGAATTGACAATATATATAATTTCTCGATATGTATTAAATGTATCATAATTAGACAATGTTGATACCCTAGTGTGATATTTGAACTCAATTTTAACTTTGTCCACTAAAGAGATTAATATTCAATTCTCATCATTTATTTATATATATATATATATATTTATTTATTTATTTATGACCTCTCTATATTAATACTCATCTCTTAATATAAAAATTCTTTAATTATATATTACGTAATAATTTCTGCAACTTCATCACAAAATATTTTATCTATTTATGATAACTAATTATAAAAAATACTTTTGGTATCATATCGTATTCTAAAAATTCTGGCTTAAATTTTTTCTACCCCCTCTTATAGAAATTCTAGCTCCGCCCGGGATTTAGTGACTTTTTTTTTTCTTGTCGACATCCATCATATCTAACATTTTTGTAATCTTTTAATTTGTATAAAACTTCATTCCGAAGGTACGAAATTGCGTCGATTTATAGACGAGCGGATTTGGATTCCCCTCCAAGTCCCTTTTAATTTGTAGAAAACTTCATTCCGAAGGTACATGTTTGTATGCACTTTAAAAGGCTATCCGCTTCAACTATTGGTCATTGATATATCATATATCTTGTTATTTTACATTCTAATTATTTTTTCAAAACAGGGTGAATTTGATATTATTAGGGGAGAATATGTACTCACAGAAGCAAAGGTTGTGAAGGTATTCTTCTCTTCTCTTGGCTGATTTTGATATTAGTTCCTCAATTTTCTGCTGATGTGATTCTGACTTAAGTACTATAGTTATTCTTTTGTAGGTGATTATGGAAATTTTAATCCAATTTTTCCCGCATCATTGCTGCGATATTCGCATAAATCATCGCAACCTAAGCAGCGCAATGTGGTCTTGGACAGTAGTCAACAGAGAGGATAGAGAGGAAGTAGAAAAAGTAATTAAATTTTCTTGAATCAATATAGTAATAACATAAAATATTCCTCCGAAGATTTTTCTGTATTAAATATGTATTTGAACCAATAAATGTTGAGTATGTGCTAATCATTCGTTCCCTTTCCGGAAGCTTCTTTCCGCGATGAGCTCGTTGCGTCCTCAATTTGCCGAATGGAAAAGAAAATGGATGTCTATAAGCTGTCAGCTCTCAGAGGCAAAGCTCTAAACTCTTTAATGTAGCGTAGAGAACACATGCATGCTTCTTAAGTAATTTATGAATGAATATCAACTATTATATATAGGCAAAACAGAAACTTTTATGTATTGGTTTATTAAAGGTTGTAATAGTTTTAGGCATATAAATGAACTTACTATAAACTCAAAGTTAACAAACTGATTCTGTTATAAATTTTGTAATTATTCATCTTCGCCGCTTTAGCGTTTCGAGATATTATTAACAAGTTATACCAACAATGTTGTTACTTTCTCGGTTGTTTGTTTGTTTTATGTTTTCAGGAACTAAAGTTACCAATACAAGTGATACATAGATTACAGACCATTGGTGTAAGATTCTGCATGCCTGCAGATCCGAAATTACTGGTATTGAGGCGGGAGTTACCTATAATAATGGAAGAAGCTCTTCCATGAGGTAATATTCATTACTTTTATTTTTAACAATTAAAATAGTTAAGTATCTTTGCTATCGAGAAGGCACTTGATGCGCTGTCGGAATTCTCTACCTACTTGGGAGAATGGAAGATCGGGAGCAATGTTTATATCGACCCGTTAATGAAATCGACCGATAATTGTCATACTGGTTTACTCTTTCAGTTATTTGAAAGATATTGACACTGCGTCTATAAGCCAAATATTGCACAAGAACTGATAGAAGCAAGAAGCCTAATCTAATGCAATTTGAGTCTGACATTTTCTCTTAGGTCTTCCTGACAAACACAAACCATCGCAAGAATCTTACCGAAGGCGCCTTGCTCGCTAGCGGTGGTCGCTACGATGATATTTTTCAAGCAATGTGGGGACGAAAACATGTAAGTTTTGTGCTCCAATGTGAGGTGATAGATAATTTTCTTTAAATGTGTTGCGTGGCACAAGAAATATATGTTTGTACACCGTTCTCGCCTGGTGTAGTTTTGTTCGGAATTTGATACCGTAACGAGCAAGATCTTGTTTATTTTTCTTTATTTTTTAGTTTGATTGGCTCACTCCTTACATCGGCAGAAATGCAGTTTTCTTGTTCTTCTCTTCTGTTTTTAATATAAAATTAACTTTAATTTACGAGAACAGAAGTCAAATGCTCCGAGAGGCGGAGCTGTCGGGGCCAACCTTTCATTTGAGACTATAATACAGCATTCTCTCCTTGATAACAAACTCTCATCGGAGACTGTAATACAACCTTCTCTCGTTGATCCCAAACTCGTAAAGTAATCTAAGCTCTCTCTCCTTTCTTAATTTTCGCTTCCTCAAAATTGCCTTGTATGTTTTACCGTTGTAACACAAGAAAATGTAGAATTGTTGAATTAGATTGTAAAACTTTTAAAATTGATGCACATTTCTACATTATAGAATATTCTAGTATGTCCTAGATATATGTGGAAAAATATCAAGAGATAAAGTGTAAAGAAAAATCTAGAAATAGAATACTCTAGAATGCTATCATAAGCATATGAGTATAGAAAAATCTAGAAACTAACTAGACTTGAAACTTAGAAGAATTATCTAGAGTGTTGTAATTTAGGATTTACAAGAAAACTCTAGAATGTTGTACTCCCTCTATATAAAGAGGTGATGTGGTGTTGTAAATTAGTAAGAATCAATAAACAAAATTCTATCTAAACATTCTCCACTCCATTTCTACATACCCTATCTACTAAAAACAATCTACCTTAGAGACCACCCAACAAAATAACCATTAGTGGTATTAGAGCTACGTTCGATCACAAACGGGCGTAACAAAAAAATCCATGGCCGACTCAAACCGTTCCTCCATTCCTCTTCCAATCTTTCATGGAGAAAACTATGATTTTTGGTCCATCAAAATGAAGACCTACTTTCGCTCTCAAAATTTGTGGAAGATAATCGAAGAAGGATTTAACATCCTTGAAGATACGTCTACCCTTACAACTAATCAAAAGAAGGCGTTTGAGGATAATCAACAAAGAGACTCTCAAGCGTTATTTGCTCTTCAACAAGCTATGGCCGATGAAATATATCGACGAATTATGGGGGCATCTACGGCAAAACAAGCTTGGGATACATTGCAAGAGAAGTTTCAAGGAACAAAAAAGGTACGGACGATCAGACTACATGCACTTAGAAGAGATTTTGAGAATATTAAGATGAAGGACAATGAGACCGCTAAAAACTACTACTCAAGGATAAAGGAGATAGTAACTCAAATGAGAGTTTATGGTGAAAATATTTCTGACAAGAAAATAGTTGAAAAGATACTAATTTCTTGTACAGAAAAATATGACACAATAGTCTCAGCCATCGAAGAAACAAAGGATATAGAGACTCTTTCACCAACAGAATTAATGGGCTCTCTTGAAGCACATGAAAATAGATTGAGTAGGCGGAATGAGAACGGATCTATGGAAAACGCCTTTCAATCTAAGATAACTACGCGGTCTCATAAGCCAAGAGAAAAGAGAAGTTACGAAGGAAAACAAGGAAAAAGTAACGATAGATATACTCCATGTGGTATTTGAAAAAAAAAAGCCACTTGGAGAAAGATTGTTGGTTTAAAGGAAAACCACAATGCCAAAATTGCAAAAAATTTGGGCACACTGAAAATATCTGTCGTTTTAAGAAAAATCATCAAGCTAACTTCTCTGAAGAAAAAAAAAGATGAAAATCTCTTCTATGCCTTTCAAGCCAGAACTGAAGACAAAGATGACACATGGTATGTGGATAGTGGTTGCAGTAACCACATGACAAAAAATGAAAAACTATTTTGCACTCTTGGGAAAACCGACTTAAGAGTCAAAATTGGAAATGGAGATTTTATGGAGGCGAATGGTAAAGGAACCATCGCTGTTGAAACAAAAAAGGGAAAGAAGTATTTAACCGATGTACTTCTAGTCCCAAATGTCGATCAAAGCCTACTCAGCGTAGGTCAACTGATGGAGAAAGGATACTCTTTGCTTTTTGAGGGAGACGCTTGCACAATTTATGACAAGCGAGATAAATCCCAAGAAATTGCAAAGATAAAAATGAATGAGCATAGGTGTTTTCCATTCCAATGGAGGCATACAAGTGATGTGGCGATGAAGACGCAAGTTGACGAGTCGTGGCTATGGCATAAGCGGCTTGGGCACTTTAACTTTCACGGGCTAAAGATACTTCACCAGATAGAAATGATGACGAATTTTCTAGCCATAAAAGAGATCGATGGAGTATGTGAAGGATGCCTATTAGGGAAACAACACCGAAAGCCTTTTCCATTCAATAAAGCATGGAGAGCTAAGGAGCCACTGGAGCTAGTACACACAGACGTTTGTGGTCCAATGCGCACCCCGTCACTCGAGCAAAATAGGTACTTCATCCTCTTCATTGATGATTGTACTAGAATGACGTGGGTTTATTTCATGCGCGAAAGATCACAAGTCTTCGACATTTTCAAGAGATTCAAAAATTATGTCGAAAAACAAAGTGGATTCTACATTAAGACCCTCCGAAGCGACCAAGGCAAGGAATACACTTCAACAGAATTCAACAAGTTTTGTGAAGAAGAAGGCGTGGAACGACAACTCAGTGTCGGATATGCACCTGAACAAAATGGAGTATCGGAAAGAAAGAACAGGACTGTGATGGAAACCGCAAGGGCGATGCTCATGGAGAAAGGACTTCCTAAAATCTTCTGGGCAGAGGCTGTCTATACGGCAGTCTATTTTCTAAATAGGTGTCCCACAAAAGCCGTGCTGGACAAGACACCAATTGAAGCTTGGAGCGGAAGAAAGCCGTTTGCAAAACATCTCATAGTATTTGGTTGCATATGCTACGTTCACGTGCCACAAGTAAAAAGAGGTAAACTCGATGAGAAAGCAGAAAAAGGAATATTTTTAGGCTATAGTACTCAGTCAAAAGGGTATCGAGTCTATAGCTTAAAGACAAAGAAACTTCTTATCAGCCGAGACGTGGAGTTCGATGAAGACTCTGCTTACAACGAGAAAAATGACCAGACGGAGGAATCAAATATTAATATGCCAACAACGCCTCAGCAAGAAGACGAAAACAAACCTGCTCTACCAACTCAAGCTACAAGAAACGATCCAGATGCTACGACAGACTCACCACCGAGAAGAATAAGATCTCTTGCCGAAGTATACGAGTCATGTAACTTAGCAATCTCGGAGCCAGAAAGATACGAAGCTGCTTCAAAGCAATAAGAATGGAGAAAAGCTATGGAAGATGAAATTAAGATGATCGAGAAAAACAACACATGGGAGCTGGTCGATTCTCCCCAAGAAAAAGAAATCGTCGGAGTAAAGTGGGTCTACAAGACGAAGGTAAACCCCGATGGTACAATTCAAAAACACAAGGCGAGACTCGTTGCCAAAGGATATGCACAACAATTTGGAGTAAACTACGCTGAAACATTTGCTCCAGTAGCACGCCATGACACCATAAGGGCGTTAATTGCACTTTCGGCTCAGAAAAGATGGCAAATTTATCAGTTCGATGTAAAGTCCGCTTTCCTAAATGACTACCTAGAAGAAGAAATTTACGCGGAGCAAACTGAAGGGTTCGCGGTGCAAGGACAAGAAGACAAAGTATTGAAGCTCAAGAAGGCCTTATACGGATTAAAGCAAGCACCACGAGCCTGGTATAGCCGAATTGACAACTACTTCACTGAGCGTGGATTCGGGAGGAGTAAAAGTGAGCCAACCTTATACGTCAAAACAGAAGGTACAACTGAAATACTCATTGTCTCCTTATATGTAGATGATCTTATTTACACAGGAAACAATGAGAAAATGATCAAGGACTTCAAGGAGGACATGATGAAGACGTTTGAGATGACAGACTTAGGTCTAATGCGCTACTTTCTTGGAATAGAGATAACCCAGAAAGAAAATGGAATCTTTATTTCACAAAAGAACTATATCGAAAGTCTTCTAAAGAAGTTCAAGATGAGTGGCTGCAAGACAGTTGCTACTCCATTAGACAACAACAAAGCACTATCAAAAGAAGACGACTCACCAAAAGCGGACAACGCAGTTTATCGAAGTCTCATCGGAAGCCTTCTTTATCTAACAACATCAAGACCGGACATTATGTATGCTACAAGCCTATTATCAAGATTGATGCAGAGTCCAAGTCAAGTTCATCATGGAGCGGCCAAGAGAGTACTCAGATATCTTGAAGAAACAAAGAATTATGGCATATGGTACGAGCCTAAAACTGACTCTGAACTATTAGGTTATACTGATAGTGACTGGGCAGGATCAGTAGACGACATGAAGAGTACCTCAGGCTATGCATTCACACTAGGATCGGGAATTTTTTCTTGGGTGTCAAAGAAGCAAGAAACAGTTGCTCAATCCTCAGCAGAAGCAGAGTACGTAGCCGCTGCTATGACTACAAGTCAGGCAACATGGCTGAAACAAATTTTTGAAGACATAGAGGAGCCTCAAAAAGAAGCTACAAAGATCTATTGTGATAGAAAATCTGCTATTGCAATGGCGAAAAACCCAGTTTTTCACGGAAAAACTAAGCACATCAAAATCAAGTATCACTTTATTCGGGAAGCTCTGAACAACAAGGAAATAGAGCTCAAACATTGCACCAGTGAAGAACAGTTAGCTGATATCTTCACAAAAGCGCTACCAAAAGAAAAATTCGAGACATTGCGAGACATGATCGGAGTAGTCCAAATGCGCATCAAGGACGAATGTTAAAATTGATGAACATTTCTACATTATAGAATATTCTAGTATGTCCTAGATATATGTGGAAAAATATCAAGAGATAAAGTGTAAAGAAAAATCTAGAAATAGAATACTCTAGAATGCTATCATAAGCATATGAGTATAGAAAAATCTAGAAACTAACTAGACTTGAAACTTAGAAGAATTATCTAGAGTGTTGTAATTTAGGATTTACAAGAAAACTCTAGAATGTTGTACTCCCTCTATATAAAGAGGTGATGTGGTGTTGTAAATTAGTAAGAATCAATTTCCTTAAAAAAAAAATAGTAAGAATCAATAAACAAAATTCTATCCAAACACTCTTCACTCCATTTCTACATACCCTATCTACTAAGAACAATCTACCTTAGAGACCACCCACCAAAATAAACATATTCCGCACAAAATAACCATCAAAAACCTTATAAAAATATAATAATTTATGTGTATATATATTAGTATGTATATTCAATTAGAAAAAAAAATAAGAAAAAAAATATGATTTTGGCAGAGGGTAATGAGATCCCATCTACCCTCTCCCTCTCATTTTCTCTCGATGACCATCTCTCTTTCCTTTTTATTTTTTTTTCTTTCTCAACAAATCTTCAAGACACCATCTTTCTCTCACCGGAGCTCCGATCAATGAGATTTTGGTACCGCCGGAAAGCTCTCGAGAAGGCGAACATGTTGATAGGCGGATGACGACCTGAAGTGGTGGCGTTTGGCCGGAATATTTACCAGAAGGTTTGGTTTCTTAACTCGAGATCTATTCCGTTTGGGTTCGATTTTGAGAAGTCTAACACCGGAACCGGGTTCACGAAGCTTATTAGAGTTTGTTGGAGGGGCCACCTCGCCGTCACTGCCACCGGCCGCCATCATCATTTTCCGATCCCGAAATTAATTGAGGGGTTTTGAAGCCCTCGTCGAGGAGATCGAAAGCCCTCAATTGGAATTGTCATCAGACTCCCGGTAAGCTCGGATTTCCTTGCCCTAGTTTCATATTTTAGGGGATCAAATTGAGTGTATTCTAGGCCTTGATTGATGAAATTGACCTCGCCGTACTGTTTAGAATAGTCGTATTAGGCTAGGAGAGGTATTACATTGTCGAATTAATGCCCGTTTTACTGCCTCGTTTTGCGTGCCTGACGGGATTTCGGCCCGAGTTAAATTTCAGCGAAACGGGTTTTCAATTGACAATTTAAATCCCAATCTTAGTAACATTTTACTTATGGATGGTATCGGTGTTATAGTTGGCGCAGATAGTCGTCTCGTGGTTGCCTCGAAAACCTTGCTACCCGAACCACCCGTTTTGAATAGTATATCGGATCCCGAAGTCTCTGATCATCGAACTCAAGGCCAAGACAAATCCGTATCTTCGACTAGCTAGTCGATCGGTCAAAGTTTCTACGAATCGAGGTATGGGCTATTACCTTTTCTCGCAAATTAAAATGAATGTTGATTCGAACGTTTTAATGAAGATTAAACCGGATAGGTTTAAATTGGAATTAATAAAATGTTCTTTTAATTAAAAGATAAAAGTTAATATCGTGATTGTCGTGGCTTGATAGCGAGGCTGGATACCAGGTATGGTTGCATCAGATTGATGCTTGTTATATATTTTATGTTTATGGTGACATCGGGATGACGAGTGTTGATATGGTACCTGCTTCAGGCGGATGAGCTGCTGACGAGCAGCTGGCTACTGCGCAGTAGGCCGGACATGGATATGGATATTATTGGTGACCCAAAAGTCAACATTTCGACCCATGACGAACTGGCCGTCTTTGGTAGTGATTAGGATCCTGAGTCGAGGGCGAGTTACGGTTAGGGACTTCTAGTCCACCTGTGTTCGTGCCTTGAGGACTCGATGGGATATAATGGAGAAAAGGCGCGAGCTGGCTCGGCATGGACCACCAAAATAATTTGACTTTTATGCGGTATATTTATTTATTTATATTATTGTTGATAAAATGATTGAAAATTACGATTGAATGTTTTATGATGACGTTTAATTTATTTAATTGAAATTTGACTAATAATGGCTCGGTAAAGAGAATTGGTAATATATTCCCTACTGAGCGTGTGGTGCTCACCCCTTCCATATACATCTTTTTCTTTCCAACTTCAAGTGGTGTACAATGTCAGACTCCGGACGAGGAGTAGTTTGATTCAGGAGGTCTATGTGTTAATTTTGCCTATCTGTACCTTTAGTGTTCATCGAGGTGAATTTCGTATTTTGAGTTGATCTTATATTTCGGACATGTAAGGGGTTAAATTAAGGATAATGTGATGGTGGTACTTTGTATTTGTCGTTTTATGGTGTTGTATAAACTGTGGTCGTTGATGTTTGTATTGTCGTTTTAAGTTTCATGGGCAAGAACTATGTGTTTATTGACGTGGATATTGAATATTCAATGGTGTTGTTTGTATGATGATATGTCATTGACCAGTCAATGTTTGAAAAGTCATTATTTTTATTTTATTTTACTAACCCCCATCTAGGGGCGTTATAGTTTGGTATCAGAGCCTAGGTTACGGCACCTAGGGTACAACACAATAAAGTTATTTATTTTCTTTAAGTGTTTTGGGTCGTGTTTTATTTTGTATCACCATCCATAATCTTGACATTTTAATCTTTTTACAGTTGATCAACATGGTCCGGAATTCTCGAAGTACCCTAAATCTGCGTCCCCCGTTAGATCTTGAATAATTTGCATTGTATTCTATGTTCAATAATAAGTGATACAATCTCTTAGTTCTGCAGCTGAAATAATGAAATCTTTTAAGGAGATCATGTTCCAAAATCTTTTATAGTTTGATGGATTTCCTGATGCTACTACAATTTAAAAGCGATTGGCATTAATGAAGAAAAATTTGAAGTGCTTGATAATTCTGATGTCGTAGTTAGCCCCTAAGCTAGAATGGTAAAATTTTAGTAAGGATTTCATGCGCAATGGGTTTGTGAGACCTTTGCGCCAAAGCGTTTCTCTAATTTCTCATAACTGATTGTTTCAGCCAAAAACCTCGAGACATGTATTATTCCTTCAACGTTGTTCGCTCATGTAGGGTGAGTGACATAAGTTTTGATGATATGCAAGTCAAGTAAGCCTGTCACTCAGGAGAGTAAATTCTCCTTTGACGTATTCATTCGCCATATGATCGAGTTTGATGTAGCATTGGGAATAGATTTATTAGCAAAGTATCATGCCATGGTAGACTGTTTCAAAAACAAATGTCACTCTGATAAAGAAAAATGGGCTGGTACTGAATATTAATATAAGGGTGGAATAATATGGCCACCTAATCTCATCTTGAAGTATAAACCTTGAAAGGTCGGGAGTAAATTGTGCCATTGAAGATGTGGGGTATGGTGCCATAAACCCTTACATACCTATAGCACAAGATTTTGATGATATGTTTCCATCGGATCTTCCGGGACTTCCTCCGGAACGTGAGATTGAGTTTGGCATTGACTTAGTTCCTGGGAGTTCTCCGATTTCTATGGCTCGTTACTGTATGGCTCCAACAGAATTGGCAGAAATTGAGGAAACAATTAGACGACTTGTTGAGTAAAGGGTTTATCAGGCAGAGTACATCAACGTGGGGAGCGCCGGTGTTATTCGCTAAGAAAAACGATGGTAGTTTACGCCTTTATGTGGACTAAAGACAACTCAACAAGGTAAGAATTAAAAAAAAAATACCCCTTGCCACACATTGATGACCTATTCGATCAATTGGGAGGATGCAAGTTCTTCTCAAAGATAGACTTGCGGTCGGGTTACCACCAGTTGAGGATTCGAGATGCCAACATCCCGAAGACAATGTTCGTACACGATATGGTCACTTTGAGTTCACGGTTATGCCTTTTTGTTTAACAAACGCTCCAGCGGCGTTTATGGACTTGATGAATAGAATTTTCTGACCACGCTTGGATCGTTTCGTTGTTGTCTTCATTGACGACATACTTATCTATTTAAGAACCTTAGAAGAACACGCGGAAGATTTGCGAATTGTTTAGCAGACTTTGCGGGACCATCATCTCTATGCGAAGAAAGAAAAATATGAATTCTGGATGACAGAAGTGAAGGTCTTAAGCCACGTGATCTCACAAGAAGGTATTTCCGTGGACCCGTAAAAGATTGAAGCTATCTTAAACTGGAAGCAACAAAGAAATGTGGTAGAAGTCCGAAGCTTCCTAGGGCTTGCGGGCTATTATAGGAAGTTCATGGAGAATTTTTCAAAGATTGCCGCGCCGCTAAACAAGCTCACTAGAAAATATGTTCAGTTCAGTTGGGATGATAGATGTGAAGAGTCATTTTCATAGTTGAAACGACGATTGCCGAGTGCTCCCGTCCTTGTTGTTCCCAATCTAGATGAAGTGTTTACAGTGTATACGGATGCATCTCGAAGTGGACTTGGCTGTGTGCTCATGCTACAAGGGAGAGTGGTGGCCTATGGTTCTAGGCAGTTAAAGCCGCACAGACTAAATTATCCTACCCATGACCTGGGAGCTAGCAGCAGTAATATTTGCACTTAAAATTGCGTTGTCATCTTTACGGCTCAAGATTCGAGATATTCACTGATCATCAAAGTCTCAAGTATTTGTTCACGCAGAGAGATTTGAATCTACGACAACAAAGATAGGTGGAGTATATAGAAGCAAGGTTCGCATTACCGACGATTATCGTCGATTATCGTCGAAAATCGGTCTTACCGATGTTTACCGATAAGTTACCGCCTATTATAGTTACTGTTTTATAAGCTTTTCGACGATAATCGACCTTATCGATAAAATCTTCTCTAATCAATTATCGGAAATTGCAGTGTAAAAATGAGGGTCTTTTCGGTGCAAATAAAAAAAATATCGCGGCAAAAATACCAATTAAACTTTCGGCAAAAATAATTATACTCACACAAGAGCACCTCACCTCACCCCGCCCCGCCTCACCACGTCACGGCCGGACGGCGGCGCGCGCGCGCGTGTGGTGGTGTAACATTTGTGTAAGTTCTCCCCCATCCACAAAATCCTATGACCCAAAGGGCCCAAGCCCTTGTCCCTAATATTTGGTATATAAAGATCACCAAACTCTTGTCATCTATCAATGTGGGACTTTTTGTTATTCAACTAATATCACACATTCACACTTAACATACACATACACATACACTTCACCTAATAATTTAACTTAATATTACACACTTCAAATAATATTATACACTTAACATACATATTAACTTCACCTAACATACATATACACTTAATATGTATATTCATTTAATATTATATACTTCAACTAATATTAAATTTGTTAACATACATATACAATCAACATGCATTTCACTTAATATTACACACTTAATTAACATACATATTCACTTCACATAATAATTTGACTTAATATTATACACTTAAACTAATAAAGTGACTTAATATTATACATTTCACCTACATATTTAAGTTACAAATGTGTTTTGTTGTATACAATTATGTCTTGTATGTATTAAATAAGATATTATAAAAATATTTTATAACTTTTTCGTCGAAAAGTATCGATAATCCGTCGATAATCATCGAAAAGTATCGGTTATCGGTAAGCTACAGTATTATAGGTTTTCCGTCGGTTAATCGGCAAGCTATCGATTAATCCGTCGAAAACGGTAACCGATTTATCGACAAGTTTGGTAAGTTGAACCTTGTATGGAAGATTATTATTTTAGTATACAGTATCGCCCAGGAAAAGCAAATGTAGTGGCCGATGCATTGAGTCGGAAGGACCATGGTATGGTTGCTTCTCTGACCTTGGAACCTTAAACAAGATCGGCTACCATTGGTGATTACAATTTAGAATTCCATAGAGACGGATTCAAAGCATGTGCATACAATGTCATAGCCGTTCCATCAATAGTACTTCAAGTCAGACAAAGTCGGTGAAGCGATGAAACATTACAAGAGATGTGGAATCAGTTACAAGCTTGAGAACAACTTGAAGGATGGAGTGTGTTCGTCGATGGGTTTTTATTGTACAAAGGAAGGCTTGTGGTGGCCAATAATGCTACATTAAGAAGTGCCATCATACAAGAAGTTCATCGTTCCAAGTTTGCTATTTACCCAGGAAGTACGAAAATTTACCAAGATCTGAAGAGGCAATATTATTGGTACGGAATGAAGTCGGATGTGGCGATGTTCGTGAAGAGATGTCCAGTTTGCCATATGGTCAAAGCAGAGCATCAAAGACCCGGCGGGGAGCTTAGACCACTGGAAATACCCGAGTGGAAATGAGATTGCATCATTATGGACTTCGTTTTGGGGCTTCCTTGGACTCGAGGTGGACATGATGCAATGTGGGTGATCGTTTATAGATTGACAAAATAAGCCCACTTTATCGTCATTCGGATAGATTACAAAGTTCCGAAACTTTGTAAACTATATGTGGAAAAGATACTAAAGCTTCATGGGGTTCCTGTTTCAATAGTTTCCGACCGAGACGCTTGTTTCACCTCAAAGTTTTAGAGTGGATTACAAAAAGAGATAGGAACTCAATTGCGTTTGAGCACAGCTTTTCATCCTCAGACTGATGGTCAATTAGAGTGAGTAATTCAAATCCTTGAAGACATGCTTCGGGCATGTGTCTTGGAATTCGGAGGAAATTGGAAAGAGCACCTCCCATTTGTAGAATTTGCTTACAACAATAGCTTTCATGCTAGTATTGGTATGGCACCGTATGAGGCCTTGTATGGTCGACCTTGTCGCTCGCTTCTTTGTTGGGACGAGTATGAGGATCGCGTTACTCTCGGTCCTACGTACCTCAGAGATATAACGGAAGCGATTAAGTTTATTCGGGAAAGACTCAAGACTGCTCAAAGTCGCCAGAAGAGATATGCGGATCGAAGACGAAAGCCATTGGAATTCATGGTTGGCGACTATGTGTTTCTGAAGGTTACGCCCATGCGCGGTGTTTCTCGTTTCGGAATAAAAGGAAAGTTAGCTCCGCGATACACCAGTAAATTTGAGATAGTTGAAAGAGTCGGACCACTCGCCTACAGGCTTGATTTACCTCCGCAATTATCTCATGTTCACAATGTGTTTCATGTGTCGATGTTGAGAAAATATGAACCCGATCTTCAACAAATTATTGAGTGGACAGAGATACCCATTCAAGAAAATGCGACGTATGAGGAATACTCGATTCAGATTATCGACCGTGAAGTTAAAGTTCTTTGTCGGCGAGAGATCTCTTTAGTCAAAGTGGTGTGGAACCATCACGACGTAAGAGAGGCAACATGGGAGTTAGAGTCAGAGATGATGGAGAAGTACCCATCCTTGTTCGTGGGTGGTTTTGTTTATATTTTGAGGACGGAATTTTTAAAGGGGTGGAGTATTGTAAAACCCTATAAAAATATAATAATTTATGTATATATATATTAGTATATATATTCAATTAGAAAAAAATAAGAAAAAAAATATGATTTTGGCAGAGGGTAATGAGATCTTATCTACTTTCTCCCTCTCATTTTTTTCTCGATGAACATTTCTCTCTCTCCTTTTTGTTTTGTTTTTATTTCTCAACAAATCTTCAAGACATCATATCTCTCTCACCGAAGCTCCGATCAATGAGATTTTAGTACCGCCGGAAAGCTCTCGAGAAGGCGAACATGTTGATAGGCGGATAACGACCTGAAGTGGTGGTGTTTGGCTGGAATATTTGCCAGAAGGTTCAGTTTCTTAACTCGAGATCTATTCCGTTTGGGTTCGATTTTGAGAAGTCTAACACCGGAACCGGGTTCACGAAGCTTATTAGAGTCCGTTGGAGGTGCCACCTCGCCGTCGCCGCCACCGGCCGCCGTCATCATTTTCCGATCCCAAAATTAATTGAGGGGTTTTGAATCTCTCGTCGAGGAGATCGAAAGCCCTCAATCGGAATTGTCATCGGACTCCCGGTAAGCTGGGATTTCCTTGCCCTAGTTTCAGATTGTAGGAGATCAAATTGAGTATGTTCTAGGCCTTGATTGATGAAATTGACCTCGCCGTTCTGTTTAGAATAGTCGGATTAGGCTAGGAGAGGTATTACATTGTCGAATTAATGACCGTTTTACTGCTTCATTTTGTGTGCCTGACGGGATTTTGGCTCGGGTTAAATTTCAGTGTAACGGGTTTTCAATTGATAATTTAAATCCCAATCTTAGTAACATTTGACTTATGGATGGTATCGGGATTATAGTTGGCACGAATAGTCATCCCGTGGTCGCCTCGAAAACCGTGCTACCCGAACCACCAGTTTTGAATAGTATATCAGATCCCGAAGTCTCTAATCATCGAACTCAAGGCCAAGAAAAATCAGCATCTTCGACTAGCTAGTCGATCGGTCAAAGTTTCCATGAATTGAGGTAGGGGCTATTACCTTTTCTCGCAAATTAAAATGAACGTAGAAACCAACGTTTTAATGAAGATTGAACCGGATAGGTTAAAATTGGAATTAATAAAATGTTCTTTAATTAAAAGATAAAATTTAATATCGTAATTGTCGTGGCTTGATAGCGAGGCTGGATACCAGGTATGGTTGCATCGGATTGATACTTGTTATATATTTTATGTTTTTGGTGACGTCGGGATGACGTGTGTTGATATGGTACCCGCTTCGGGCGGATGATGATTATTATATGCTATGGTACCCGCTTCGGACAGATTATGATTATTATGATATGGTACCCGCTTCGGGCGGATGAGCTGCTGACGAGCAGATGGCTACTGCGCTGTAATCCGGACATGGATATGGATATGATTGGTGACCCAAAAGTCAACATTTCGACCCATGACGAACTGGCCGTCTTTGGTGGTGGTTAGGATCCCGAGTCGAGGGCAAGTTACGGTTAGGGACTTCTAGTCCACCTATGTTCGGGCCTTGAGGACTCGATGGGATATAGTGGAGAAAAGACGCGAGCTGACTCGGCATGGACCACCGAAATTATTTGACTTTTGTGGGATATATTTATTTATATTATTGTTGATAAAATGATTGAAAATTACGATTAAATAGTTTATGATGACGTTTAATTTATTTAATTGAAATTTGACTAATAATGGCTCGGTAAAGAGAATTGGTAATAGATTCCCTACTGAGCGTGTGGTGCTCACCCCTTCCATATACATCTTTTTCTTTCCACCTTCAAGTGGTGTTCAGTGTCAGACTCCGGACGAGGATTAGTTTGATTCGGGAGGTCTATGTGTTGATTTTGCCTATCTGTACCTTTAGTGGTCATCGAGATGAATTTCGTATTTTGAGTATATCTTTTATTTCGGACATGTAAGGGATTAAATTAAGGATAATGCGATGGTGGTACTTTGTATTTGTCGTTTTATGGTGTTGTATAAACTGTGGTCGTTGATGTTTGTATTGTCGTTTTAAGTCTCATGGGCAAGAACTATGTGTTTGTTGACGTGGATATTGAATATTCAACGGTGTCGTTTGTATGATGATATGTCATTGACCAGTCAAAGTTTGAAAAGTCGTTATTTTTTGTTTTATTCTACTAACCCCTATATAAGGGCGTTACATAGATTAATCGAGAACATTATAATACAACAAAATACAACAAGTGTTCTAGATTAATCTAATTCTAGATTTTTCTAAAAGTAATTAACGTATTCTACGTTATTCTAATTCTAAGTGATTATAAATACATCTAATCTAGATTGTTCTAAATAAACTTAATCTAGATTTTTTTATAAATAAACCTAGAGTATTCTTTAACATCCATTGAGCTTGTACAATCGCGTACGTGAAGAAACCATCGGCGCTCTTGTTTGCTCGAGAGGCGGTGAGGGTCAAATGAAAGAGTGCATGGAATTAGTTGGTGAGCTTCGGGAAGAGAACTTCAAGGTTCTATATTTCAATACCCAAATAATTACACGTTTCTCTTTGTTAATAACTATTATGTTCCCTCACGGGTAATAAATCACATTTGGTAGGCGGTGTATGTTCCAAAACTGGGTCCGAGTCTTACCGAACAGTACAAGTACGCAAGAGAGCACGACTTTAAATGCCTTGTCATCGTAGGAGACACTGACATTGCTCATCCCGGTTCTGTTAAGGTAAAGATTCTCGCAATTGGTCTTCATTTATGCCGTCTTTAAACACGAGGAATAATGATAAACTTTGATTGGGTGTAGGTTTGCCAGCTTGATCTGAAGAAACAGAAGGAGGTGGAGAGAGAGAGCCTTGTTAAATTCTTCATCAATGCCTTCAAAAACCCGTGCATATGGAATTAGTCTCATGCTTTCTCGAGTGCGTAGTGATGTTTAACCTGCCGGTACAACCCGAGTAATTAGGATTATGTATGTCGTTTATTTATCAATTTAGAGACGCGTCCTTTATTTATGCTTTAAAGTTTAATTAAGTCTAGCCCATTGTGGGCCATTAAGTTATAATCTTTGCTCTAATATAAAGAGAGCTTAAGTTAATGAAATAAGTAGCCAATAAACATTCAAAACAAAGTGACTCGAAATTAGATACAAAAGCCGTATAACATGATGGCTAGTAACTCGAAACACTATTCTCACGTTACATTCTTAAACAAAGTAACTCGCAATAAAAAATATCGTTACACAATTTTAACTGAAGCATCCAAAATTCACAACAGATGTTGTAATTAAGAATACCCACGGCAGGCTTAGCAAGAAAAAAGGGGAAAAAACTCAAAAATCACAACAATTTTTCATCCGAAGAAGTTTCGATTTTCTGGAACATGTTTTTGCCTTTTTTGAAAAACTATTAAATTGTTATTATATAAAAATATCATTATTTGTGTCAGTAAGATAGTTTTTTAACAAGCAGCTTGTGTATGTTTATTGTAAATATCCCAATTTAGTCGCGATAAAATACTCAAATTTTAACCAACAAAGGCGATTGTATTTTTCATTTAATGTTTTTTTGTAAAAAATATATCATTTCAAGTTTGTTGACGATGTGAGTTTAAGTCTGTCTTGCTGAACTGAGACTAGCAGAACAGAGTCTAACGAAATAGAGACTAGCAGAATGAAGACGGACATAAAGGAGACGAACAGAAACGACGACGAACAGAAAAGAAGACGGGCAGAAAAGAAGACGAGCAGGATTGCTCAATCACAGCCTAACAACTCTGTTCGGATAAAAGCCTAGTAGCTCTGCTAGTCCACGTAAGAAGTTAATGGAGTTATTCTTAGAAGATGTCAAATTTGAGGAGCAAGTTTGAGAATTTGATTTAGCTTCCTGATTTTTTAGGATTCGCTTATAATTGTAGAATATTTAATTGGATGTATTTTAAGAAGTCTTAGCTGTCATTCTGTCCCCCTATAAATAGGCGTTAGTCAATTTTATTAAGTAAATCTTGTAATTTCTTTTTGCGACATTAATCTAAGAAATTTTTTTTCCCAAATTTCCTTTCTTTTTTCTTCGTGTGTTTTTTGCTAAGATCTTTTTCAGGAACCAACAGACGACTCTAAGTATTTTTGTTGTTTTTTTTTTTTTTACTTTGAGTCTCTTCTGCCTCACCTCACCTCAGTTGTTCCAAGTTTGAATACTTTTAGTGTAATTATTATTATCCCTTCAAATTATAGGGTCCGTCGTCGAGCTTAAGAGCAGCAGTGTCAGTACGTGATCGTGGACACGAGATCATCACCAAGTTTCTTCGTCGCTTAGTATTCTAAAGCCTAGAAACTCGCCGTCTTTTTCTCGTCGTTTTGCCACCAATCTTTACGTAATGTAATGGGATGCTAGTACAAGAAGGAAACAATTACGCACGTGCTTACGCAATCCAAGCCACTACACACGTACTCGCTGACGCACTTCCCAAAAAGCCCTTACCCCACTAATGACAAACCCACCTGCATATAAATCTGCCCCAGCTTTATGCTTATCCCAATCTAATAAATATTGTGTGGATAAAATTTCGAATTTTTTTCTTGGATAAGAAAATTTATTGAAAGATTAAAACGAAGGATTATGCTGGAAAATTGGGATCCCGCTCAAATGGGCCCACAAGTCCAATGAGTCTACCGAGTCAGATCGGACCACCACTACAAGGTACCGGGTCCTCTCGGACGTCCGATGAGTTATCATGAATGAATGATGGAATTATTAATTATATTAATTAATTAGTTAAGTGACTTAATGGATTTGAGCATTAAATGGTTAAAGTTTATTAGGTTAATAAGACATGTGACTATTTAAACGTGGTTTGTGAGTTCATTAAACATAATCCACCCTAATTCTTTTATGGAGAGGTCGACTTCTCCCTCTTCCTCGGGCTAACCGAGTCGTCATCCAATCACCAAGAATGAGCTAATTTGCTGATGAAGTTTTTTCCGATCTACACTCTGTCAAGTTCCCGCAGTGACATGGTGGACGAGATAGAGACTTGATCGTTTTCAAGTTGTGATCCGGAGCACGTGCACCACGCAAAACGAGGACAGGAATCGGCCAGTCAATCCTAACGGCAAAAGTTGCGCACGTTTCTTAAAAGCCGGAAATAATTCTTCTTGATTTAAGTATTTAATCTGAATAATTCGAGGACATACAACAAATACTATATGTGTGATAGCAAATTTATATACAGAAAAGATATAATATATATATACTACATAGATATTCAAGCTCCAACTTAATTTAAAATTTAAGAAGGAAAAAAAAAGGAACACTAAAATTAAATTCCCTATAATTGTGTAAGACTTTCTAGAATTACTAATTTATAATCCATATAGGATTACATATTCATATAGGATTTAAAAAGTATATATATATATATATATTAACTTATCACAATAAGTTATAATTACAATTATATAGAAAAAACATTTAACTCTTTTATGTAGTACATTAGTATAGTATATTGTGACCAAATTGATCACGTACGTGATTTGGTTAGTGCTTAAATGAGACATATTACTAAAATACCGGAGGTTATGTCGCGACGAAAGATCGAGCCACTTTACTTGGGCAATACTCATTTTGCTTTTGTTTCTTCCGACTATTTTTTTAATATTTTATAACAAATCCATTTAAGTTAAATGCCTATTTGTGATTCAAGGTTTCGAAAAAATACTTATTTTTATTTATAGTAATTAAAAATTAAAACCACTAATTAATTGAAATATGGACCAATACACCCTTCGAATTAATTAATTAATATTTGGCATTTAAATTACGTTTAAAATTAATTAATAATTCGAATTAATTAATAAAATCAAAATATTTTTTCCCCTTAAATGTAGCTAAATAGAATAACTGATTAATCTTAATCATTCCTTTATTATTTTCGATTATCTTCTCCCTATTAATCAGTATTCTAACGATTTAAAATTTCAAAACAAAATTTCAAAATTCCTAAAAGCATAGGAAATAATGAGCACAAATTAATATAGAATCTACAAACATAAATTGTATTTAAATATACCAATTCGAAACGGTAAATTTAATTACGAATCTTGTATATGTATACGAATACTTTATACGGGAACTGTTTGTGCAAATCGTAATTACTAACCATAACTGTACATATATACCTATACTAAACCGTCAATTTAATTACCAAAAAATCAATAATTTTAATTACGTATAACGAAGACCCGATTTTGTAATTTCATTTACGTAACTATATTTACGATTCATCAACCCATGTACAAAAACCAAAGGCTTAAAAGGAAATAAACACGCAACAATCCAAGGATCTCACATGAAACGTAATTGTTGGTGAGTATATTTAGATATATTTAAAAAAACCCGTAAATATATTAACGAAATTTCATTAACCTGTGAAAAACTGTATATATATTTACAAAATTTCATTAACCTATAAAAAAATGTAAATATATTTACGATATTTTATGAACCTGTTGAACATGTTGAACGTAAATATAATTACAACGCAAACAGCGAGGTTGAGCAGAGGAACTTGTTTCTGAGCTAGGCTCCACTGAAAGACGCGAAGCGAAGCAAAGACGGAGAGCGGGTAGGAAAGGATCTCCTCGGTGGCTGGAGAATGCAGATCTAGTGGTGGCTCTGAGAATCACCGGACAGAGCCTGCAAGTGAAGGAGAAGCTGAGATCGAGGATCTAGAGGAACGTGACCTTGAGTTCGTCTGAGAGGAGGAACGTGACCAGAAGGACGAATCGCGCGGCCTGAGCGTCGCCGGAGAAGAAGAACCTACGCGGAAGAAACAGGAGGCGCGAGGCCACGACAGGCGACGAGAGGCACGAACAAGCAATTGGGGAATCAGCTTTTGGGCGACGGAGAGAAGCTGGCGAGACGGAGGAATGAGACAAGAGAAGGAGATGGCGACGACGGAAAATAAAACGGCGTGACGGAGCAGCGACTGGGCGACAGGAAAAGACGACTACGGGAAAGAAGACTACAGAGGAGAGAGAGAGAAAAAATATGAGATAAATGAAAAAGATTTTGGGAAAAAGTAACAAAATTAAATGAAAATGTAATTAATAAGGGAAGTTGTCAACCATAATTATAGGATAATTTAATTTCCAATTTGAAATATATTATAAATAATTAATATACAAAAATTAATAAATATAATTAATATTAGGGTTTATATGGTCCAATTTTTTTTTATTAACGAGTAAATGAATTGTTTGAAAGTACGACAATTCTCATAAAACTTAAGTGCTTTTTCGGTATTTTGTGGGTTTCTTTTATAAATATATACATATACATGTACCTCTGTATATAAACCCTACATGACTAGACATAAGAATCATTCGAATCAAACCAAAACACACTGCAATGGAAGAGTCATCACTATACACAATCGCCGTCTCTTTGATCATTCTCTCCTTCGCTTTCAAGCTCTTCCTCCGCGCCAAAACGGAGCGTAAAAACCTCCCGCCGGGCCCGCCTGCCCTCCCCATCATCGGCCACCTCTACCTCCTCAAAATCCCGCTCCACCGCACGCTCCGCCAGCTCTCCGAGAAGTACGGCGGCGTCGTGGCGCTCCGGTTCGGCTCCAGGCGGGTCCTTATCCTCTCGTCTCCATCCGCCGTGGAGGAGTGCTTCACCACGAACGACGTAATCCTCGCCAACCGGCCACACTTCCTCATGACGAAGCACATCGCCTACAACCACACCACCATCTCCACCGCGCCCTACGGCGACCACTGGCGCAACCTCCGCCGCATCGGCGCCGTCGAGATCTTCTCGGCCGGGCGGCTGAAGGCCTTCGCGGGCATCAGGCACGACGAGGTTCGGCGCCTTCTGATCAAGCTCTCCGCCAACGCGGCTGCGAGCCGCGTCGGCGGGGCGGACGGGTTCGGGAGGGTGGAGCTGAAGTCGGCGATGTCGGAGATGACGTTCAACGTGATTCTGAGGATGGTGGCGGGGAAGCGGTACTACGGGGACGACGTGTCGGACGAGGACGAGGCGCGGCAGTTCCGGGGGATCATGAAGGAGGCGACGGCCACGGCGGGGGTGGCGAACGTGGCGGACTACTTGCCGGTGCTGAAGTGGTTCGGCGGCGGCGGCGAGGGGTACGAGAACAAGGTGAAGAGGCTTGCGAAGCGCACGGACGGGTTCCTGCAAGGGCTGGTTGACGAGCATCGGGAGAGGAAGGAGAACAAGAACACCATGATCGACCACTTGCTTTCTCTTCAGGAATTTCAGCCAGAATACTACACTGACCAAATCATCAAAGGCTTCGTACTGGTTAGTCTCTTCTCAATATAATAATATATGAACTTATTGTTTTAGAATCTAGATTTAGAGTGTGGTAGTCGTAGTCTCGTAGAGGACCACGCGTCCATGTCTTGATAGATAGAGACCTCACTTCCATAAGCATTTATTTCATAATAATTGAGTAAAGTCGCCAAATCTATACAGAACATGTGATATTATTAATCAATTTTCCATTATTTTACACTATATTAAATATCTATATCAATACGTATGATATAATTTATATCAAATTAAGGTAATACATAGTTACTTTTTAATTTCTAAATTTATAGTAGGGCAAACTTATTCAATTAACAATACTTAAAGTGAATAATAAAAGAAAAATACTTAAAATTAACAAATACAATGGGTGATATAATTTTTCATTCAATTTTATTTTTGTTGAAATAAAATAAGAGAATATGCTACACAATTGGATGAGCACGTAAATGTGTATCAAAAGTATGATTTAATAAGTCTGCTAAAAATTGACCAAACGCTCGTTAACCAAATTAGACGAAAAAATTGCTTTGGCTCATATTAACTGATTTTGAGTACTTTTAATCTATCTTTTCACTTTGGATCTCTTGATCAAAGTTTGGATAATTTTTCCGTGATTAACACTTTATATTTGAATATGATTTTGTAATTTTTTGTTAATATCATCAAATAGTCAACAAAAAAATATGAACTAAGCAGTTTCGTGTTGTCTTTGAAAATAATTCATGATCAGGTTTTATTATTGGCCGGGACGGACACGTCAGCGGTGACCCTGGAGTGGGCAATGGCCAACCTCCTTAACCACCCGGAAGTTCTGGGGAAGGCGACGGCGGAGGTGGACGCCCACGTGGGTGGGGCCCACTTGCTAGACGAAGCGGAGGCGTCCAAGCTGACTTACCTCCAGAGCATCATCTCCGAGACCCTCCGCCTCTACCCGGCCGCGCCTCTCCTCGTGCCCCACTACTCGTCCGAGGATTTCACCGTCGCAGGGTATCGCATGCCGTGCGACACCATCGTGCTCGTCAACGCGTGGGCCATCCACCGCGACCCACAGCTGTGGGACGAGCCGGAGAGCTTCAGCCCCGAGCGGTTCGAGGGGGCAACGCCGACGGAGGTGAGCCGCAAGCTGATGCCGTTCGGGCAGGGACGCAGGGCATGCCCCGGCTCTGGGCTGGCGCAGCGCGTGATGGGACAGGCTCTGGGCGCGCTGGTGCAGTGCTTCGAGTGGAAACGGGTCGGGCCGGAGCGGGTGGACATGGCCGAGGGTCGGGGGCTCACGATGCCCAAGGCAGTGCCCTTGGAGGCCATGTGCAGGGCCCGTACCGGCGTGCTTGATGCGGTTCTCGCCGAACCTCTTGACGAGATATGATACTAAAATGTTAATCATCGGAAGTTGTCTTTGACCAATGGGTTTAGAGTTTAGAATATTATTATTAGTTAGAATTATTAAAGGAAGTATGTGTATTATCAATAATGTATTGTGATTTATGAGGTCTTTTATCAATCAAATCCAAGAAATAAAAGAGTACCATTATTACAAAATCAAATCAAAAGAGTGACAAAATCACAAATTTAAAAGTTATTCTATAGTCTTGAACTTTGTAAAAATGAGAAATTGTATTTGTCAAAGCTGTTCTCGTGAGTCGTGACAATGTTGAAGATTTGTTCATCGGATCATGTCTGGTGTAACTTCTTTCAAGAAAATAGTATACGAGATCGATTAGAGGAACACTGAGATTTACGGGAACAAAATTTATTACTTGGATCATTTTATATGACTATTTTTTTTCTCAAGATATATATTCATACCAATGAAATAAAATCATTAAAAAATCGATTAAAGTGATCCACCGAATAATTTTTTAAAATGTATATTGGACGCAAATCATTTTCTCTAACAGATCTCGGTAAAATCGATTAATCAAAATAATACATCAATTTAGTTACTTTTTGTTATTAAAAGAGTAAAAGTAACCTACGTATAAAATAAACCATATTCGGTGAAGGACGGACCTCTCTTGAACAACGAAAAAAAAAATCATTTCTATCCGACCGAGTTTCGCAACAGCTTCTTCCCGTTTAAGGCCGGGTCAACATTTTTCAAGACTTTAGGCGAAAAGTTAAAAAAAGAAGAAGACTCTTTACAAATTTTTTTAACATTAATGTAATTGATAAAATTTAATATATTTTAGTATTAGGGAAATTCTCATGTGAATACAAATCTTTTTAAGAATTGCCCAAAAAATTTACTAATATTAAAAACTGGCCATTTAATGATTTGTTGACAAAAATACACTTATTATCTATTAGTTTTTCCTTAAAAAAATCCTATTAATTAAGTATAATTTACAGTTATAAACTTAAATATGATAATTATATAATTCAAAATATTTTGTAAATGATTACGTTTGACTAATCCTACTTATTAGGAAAACAAAAAAAAAAAAATAGCATAAGGCTGTTGGATTCCAAATCATGCAAAGAACACGAACACTACCAAAGAAATCGAACCGAAAATTGAAGAACACGAATCAGGATGAAGAATTTCTCTATTGATAATCGAAGGCAAAATACAAGGAGATAAACTTAAGACTCTAATGACTCGTCACTTTACAATGTTGTACAATACTAGGTTTATATAGTCACTCTCAAAGTGAAACCCTAGCTAACAGAATCGCACAAAATCGGGAAACTACCCTAAATAAACTCTGACGTTCTCCGCAAGTCTCGCGCCTTCCTTGCTGGGTAGTTGATGTGTTTCCCTTTCCTGCTCGGACTGTTTCTCTGTCCCCGAGCTGGCCTGCTCGTCTGCCCCGAGCTGGGCTTGCCTTCTAAACGGACACTCTGTTCCACCTCGAGACCGAGGTAGTACGAAAGTAATCTGAGGTCACTCATCTCGAATTCGGCCATCATCTGCTGCTTGAATCCATCTACGCCTCCTGCACTGGATCCAGTGACGATCAGGTCATCAACATATACTCCCACGATCAGGATTTCTTGCCCGGTACTCCTGGTGTAGACTGCCTGCTCCCTCAGGAACTTTGTGAATCCAAGATTCTTCAAGCTCTTGTCGAGGCGGATGTTTCACGCTCTTGGTGCTTGTCTCAACCTGTATAGGGCCTTGGATAGTTTGTACACCTTCTGATCTTTGCCCGTGACGTCAAACCCCTCTGGTTGCTTGACGTACACTTCTTCCTCGAGGTCACCATTTAGGAATGCCGATTTGATATCCAGATGGTGAATTTCCCAACCTCGGTGAGTTGCTAGGGCTAGGATTAGTCTGATAGTGTCCAGTCTAGCTGCTAGAGCAAACACTTCCTCAAAGTCTATGCCTTTCTTCTGCACGTAGCCTTTGGCTACCAGCCTTGCCTTATGCTTAAGGACGTTCCCCTCGGTGTCCTTCTTCAGCTTATATACCCACTTCAGGCCGATGGGATTATGACCTTTGGGAAGGTTGGTTAACTCCCATGTCATTTTCTTCTCAATGGACTCCATCTCCTTCTTCATTGCTTCTTGCCACTCTTGCTCGGCTGCTGCTTCCTGGTAGTTAGCCGGCTCCTCTACGCACAATAAAGAAAGTTACTCCAGGCTCATCTCCATTTCTTGAGACTTATCGTAGACGTCTGCTAGGGGTCGGAATCCCCTTGGGCCGTCTTTGATGGATGAATCTCCTAAGCTGGACGAGTTGGTCCTGCTCGGACTTGGTGTCTGTGGTGTGTCCGGGCTGCTCTCTCTCGGGCTGGATTCTCTCGTACTTGGCAAGGCTGTTCCCGAGCTGGGTGTTCCGAGCTGATCCTGCTCGCAACGCCATCTTCATCTTCGACTGTGAACTCTATTGAGTTCTGCTCGGGTTCTCCTTTGTCGTTGCGCCAATCCCACTTCATCTCTTCTTCGAACACATCATCTCTGCTCACTTGGAGTCTGCCACGTGGTGGATCGTAGAGTCTGTGTGCCTTGCTTCCGTCTTCAATGCCAAGGTACACCATCTTCTGACTCCGGTCGCCCAGCTTCTTGATATGTGGACCCGCAATCTTCACGTGTGCGGTGCACCCAAACACTCTCAAATGCTTTAAGTGGGGTTTCTTCCCATTCCACGCCTGGTAGGGAGTGCGCTCTCCTAGCGCCTTGATCGGCAAGCAATTAAGCAGGTAGACCGCATGTCTTACTGCTTCTGTCCAAAACCTCACCGGGACTTGCATGCTCTTGAGCAAGCTCCTCGCTGTGTTCATCACAGTTCGGTTTCGTCTTTCCACCACGCCGTTCTGCTGGGGCGTGTGGGGTGCAGATAGGTGACGCTGAACTCCTTCCTGCTCGCAGAATTCTCCGAACTGCTAGGAAGTGAATTCTCCTCCTCGTTCTGTACGCAAGACCTTTAACCTGTGCACCGAGCCGTTCTCCACGATCTTCTTGAACTTCTTGAAGACCTCAAAGGCTCCGCTCTTCTCCTTAAGCATATAGACCCACATACAGCGACTGTAATCATCAACAAGTAAAAGGAAGTACTTATTACCTGCCAATTTTGCTGGGGTGACTAGACCGCATAGATCTGCATGCACCAACTGAAAGGGTTTTTCTGCTTGGAATTTGGCCTTGATCGGAAAAGGTATCCTCGCCTGCTTCGCAATCATGCAGCATTCACATAGCTGGTCGGGGTATTCTATCGTGGGAACCCTGAAGGCCATCTTCTTCTCGCCCATCATCTTGAGCGCGTGAAAATTTACGTGTCCGAGCCGTGCGTGCCATAGCCAAGCCGGATCTGCCAATTGATGCTATGAGACAGACGGGCTGGCACATCTTCAGGAGAATCTTGTGGAATCTATTGGGTGTTCGCTCCACCTTCATCAACAGCTCTTCTTCCTTGGTCCACATCTTCAGGAAGGACCCTGATAGCACCACCGCGTTTTCGATCTCGGTCATCTGCCCTAGACTGATGATGTTGCTCTTCAACTTCAGGATGAAATACACCTGGGTCATCAGACGCTGGTCGCCATTCTTACACTCGAATAGGATTGACCCTCTGCCTATGATCTCTACGACTAAACCGTCACCAAATTTTACGTTTCCCGTGATCTTCTCATCAAGCTTTTCAAACTTAGCTCGGTCCCCAGTCATGTGGTTGCTAGCTCCGTTGTCTAAGTACCATACGTCGGTATTGACTTTCTTTTCTCCATCTACGAGGAGGTTTGCAATAACCTTATCCTCAATCAGGAAGACCTTCTCGCTGGTTTTCTCCGGACAGGTCTGCTCGGCCTCTGGGCTGATCGGCACACTGATCACTTCTGCCCGGGCCTTAGCGTCACTTTTGCCATTCTGTTCGTCCAGGTGGGTTTCATGCTCGGCAAACAACAATGCCGGATGGTCGTCTAGGAATCATGCTAGATTCGCCTCTTCGCCCTAGTTCCTGCTCCGACACTCAGATGCAAAGTGCCCAAGCTTCTGACAACTGTAGCCCTTCACTGTGCTCTTCTCTCTCTCCTGGTCGTGCTATCGTGATGGGGTGCACCACTGCCGCGACCTCGCGTGTCTCGACCTCGCCCTCTACCACGTCCTCGGCTGTCTCCACTATAGCTACTTCGACCAGAGGAGCTAGAAGAAAAGTCTGCTCCCCCGCTTTTCTTCTGTCTGGCCGTCCACTCTTCATGCGTGAGAAGGATGTGCTTTTCCTCTTCTCTGCCACCATAACCCCGAAGTCTCTCCTCGTGGGATTTGAGGCGACCAACAACCTCCTCGACCGTCATGGTCTTGAGGTCGCCAAACTGCTCTATCGACGTGACAATTTGCATGTACTTGTGAGGCACTGCTCGGAGAAACTTCTTGACGACGGTGGTCTCCTCCACCTTGTCTCCCAACGAGCGTATGCTGGTCACAATGGACGTGAGCCGCATAGAAAAATCATCAATTGATTCGCTCTCCCTCATCCTCATAACCTCGAACTCACTCTTCAAGCTCTGGACCTTTGCCTCATTGACGCGATCTGCACCCATGTGCATGGTCTGAAATGTTTTACATGCTTCCTTCGCGGAATCCTTCTCGGTGAGCATGAGAAAAACATCTTCTGGAGCTGCTTGGTAGATTGCGGCGAGAGCCATTCTTTCCTTGCACCCTTCGACACCGCCGTTCTCTACGGCCTCCCACACTCCCTGCGCCTGCAAATTTACCCTCATCTTCAACGCCCACACGGCGTAATTGCTCTTCGTGAGCATGGGGTAATGGAGCGTTACTGTGCATTCTCTGGATTCTGGTTTCTGCGCTACCAGAACTCCTTCGATCGGTGACTCTGATGAAGACATATTCTTCAAGCTGGCTCTGATACCACTTGTTGGATCCCAAATCACGGACCTGCAAAGAACATGAACACCACCAAAGAAATTTAACAGAAAATTGAAGAACACGAATCTGGATGAAGAATTTCTCTATTGACAATCGAAGGCAAAATACAAGGAGATAAACTTAAGACTCTAATGGACTCGTCACTTTACAATGTTGTACAATGCTAGGTTTATATAGCCACTCTCAAAGTGAAACCCTAGCTAACTGAATCGCACAAAATCGAGAAACTACCCTAACTAAACTCTGACTTTCTCCGCAAGTCTCGCGCCTTTCTTGCTGGGTAGTTGATGTGTTTCCCTTTCCTGCTCGGACAATTCGTCATCTAAATTATCACGAATCATACCTCCGAACCGTCCGGGTAACATTTAAAAATTAATTTAAAGCGGAAAAAACTTGTTATCCGTGCAACGGTCCGTATATTGGATAATAACAATATAACAAGATCTGATAATTATTATGTAATTTAATATTCATAAATCATTATTAATAATCTAGTCATAATAGGAAATAAATAGAAAGCAGTAAATGGTTGCATTTTTTAACCCAATGCATAAGGCCGTACCTCTAATGACGACTTCCGGCTGCGCGTTCTGAATCGGGCAGGGCTCCGCCGATGCTGAGGGAAACTCCCGTGATCTTCTGGGATATTCTCCTGGAATCCTCGTACCGAAGCGTAGGCTTCGCCGGCAGGACTCCGTCGCAAAATTTAAACTGATGGTTCTTTTTAAGCTTCCGGAGAACTAAGTCTCTTAAGCCGAACCAAAAAGAGAGGTCAGAGAGAAAATTCGCAGACCCTAAAGGAGAGGGAGAGTTCGAATTTTTCTCTGGGGAAAGGTGTGAAAAATGTGTAGAATGAGCCTCCTATTTATAGGCTCAAACCGTAACCGAATTGGAGAAATTCCCTCCCTAATTTTTGAATTTCATATATTAAATATAATTAATTATCTCAATCCAATGGTCCAGATTTAATCTTATCTAAATCCAATGGATATAATTAATTAGGGATTTAATTAAATAAGAAAGATTTGGATAAAATCAAAAATCAAATCTTATCATCTTATCTTTATAAATTCGAATTATATATATATATATATTAAAATTCGAATTATCATTATCTAGATCCAACGGTTGAGATAAATCTTTAAACCGATCTAATGGATCAAATTAGTTTAGGATAAAATCAAATATTAAAATATTTAATAAAAAACAATTTTGAATTTATCCATAAACCATAATTCAAAAATAATATAAATATATATAATTAATTAATTTCTAATCCGACGGCAAAGATTAAATCTTAGACCGATCTAACGGATATAATTAATTAATCAAATTCGAAAAATGAAATTTGATCACCAAGTTATTAATTTCGAATTCGTCAATATCCTAATCCAACGGTTGATATTAAATCATAACCGATCCAATGGATTAAATTGATTTTAGGGTTTTTCTCAAATACCAAAACATTTGGTACTTTTGCCGCAATTATGGAAAGACCAAAGTCTATCCATTCGAATGTGAATGGATCCACATTCCAAGGCCCAATTCGATTTCTACACTTTATAATATATAAAAATATATAATTTTTCATATTAATATAAATCTATTAATTATTGAATAATTATTAATAATACATTAATAATAAAATTCGAATAATTAAATTATATTAATATTCTCTGATCTCAATATCACACATTTAAATGTCATGGTGACACACCATCATTTAAATTCGTGACATGTGATTTAATTTCATAGTTTACCGAAACGACCACAAACTTAGAAATTCTCTAAATCACAAACCGTACGTCAAAACGACTCGGTTCCAAAAGAAAAGTTTCTTAGAATTTAATTTTCAACAATTTTCATGTAGACAGAAAATCCAAATTCTACTTTCTTTTGTCAGTTAATTTCGGTTACCAAGATATGGTACTTTTGCCACGCTACTGATAAAACTATCTGATGTCAGTCACAGACTTCAGTTTTATGAGTCTTGCCAAATGATCTTAAAAACATTTCAATGTCTTTATCACGTACGTATCATCCGTTACAGAGCTATCCTGGGGACCATGGACCCGTATCACTTAAGCTCCAACGAACTGCTAGGGTGTTCGTCAAACCTCGGTGTTATTCCACTATAAACCCGAGGCTGCACTCTTTAGTGATACAGTATATATTATTCCCTTTATTACAGCAGGGTTTCCATTGATACAATCAAATTCGGGTTATTGATCTTTCATTTGATGATCCACACACGAGCAGACAGTTTCTACCGTTATGCCCCTCATTGCATTTTCATCCTTGACTCAGTCAGTAATATTATGAGTGACCCACTTATGGTTTCGATTCATAAGTTTCGCACGGGTACCTCTCACTTCTCACCACCGACAATCAAGGGAATCATCATGACTCTGAAGAGAGCTGTGTGATGCCCATGTCTATGACCAAGCTACCATTACTGCTGACTATCATGCTCCCAAAATAATAGTGTTGGGAACAACGGTAATATATTGTGTTCTTTAAAGGTTAAATCAAAGAACAATCAAGCCAGCAGCTCGGACTCAAGACCACTCAGGACTTAGATCGAATATCCATTTGATCATCTACTAGTGACTCAACTCCAAGTTATCAGTGACGGTCTTATATGATAACTTCCGGAGTTTAAGTCAAGTCCAGTCCAGTATGAAGACACTTCATACTTAATGCACATTTAGTGAGTGTGACACACGCATAATCCAGAATAGGATTGTAACTTAGTCACATTAATGACCTTGTACGATTAATGGGCTCCCACCCAGTTAATCAGGTCACGGACATTTTAAGTTCATTTATTATGATTATTAATTCTTTTTCACATTGACTCTGTTGTGATAATAATTCATAATTGCATCCTTTATGAACTAAGGATCAAACATTCTATTTTACTCTACCAGGAACTATAATAAGATTATCATAATAAGCATCATCTTTATTCAACGACTTGTCATAATCTTTTACAAATGGATAAAAATATCTTGTTTAAGGACACATATGTCCAACACCGAGCTGGCCTGCTCGTCTGCCCTGAGCTGGGTTAGCCTTCTATACGGACATTCTGCTCATGTTCACCCGAGCTGGGCTGAACTCTTGTCCGTCCTTGGTTCTGGTCGGTACCCGGGCTGACTTCCTCTGTGTGACGGACTAAGTCAAGCTTAAGCTAACAAAGGCAATCCCTAATCGTCAATTAAATTATTTTTTCCCTTTATTGTTAGTTAATTTTAAATTAATTAGTCATTCTTAATTGTAAAAAAAAAAAAAAAAAACTGATTGTAGTTACAGATTTATAGGCTGGGAAAAATAATTGGATTTTATTTATTTCGTTTAAATACTATTTTCTACTACTACTAGGCAGATACAAAATACGATAAGTAATATTATTTCCTTTTTGCAGAGTTAATGGGATTCAATTGCCTTATTTTTTTATAATTACATATTCATATTTACAATTGTAAATATACAGTTTCAAATATATAGTTACATAATCGTATTTATGGTTAGGTAATATATTGCAAGGTGTGAAATGTCGCGAAAACCGAGCGAAATTCGTGCCGGTTTCCATTTTTCGGAGGTATGCGAAATGAAAGTCTCGTCGTTTCGCTGGATTTTTACCATTTTTCGTGAAATTCGCATGGACACGTGGATGGAATTTTGTTTTTCGTTTTTGTGTGTAAAATGTGCGAAAAATGGTTGGAATTTTGCTAAAAATTAAATTTCTGGTAGATTTCGGCAAAAATACCAATTAAACTTTCGGAAAAAAAATAATACTCACACAAATGTTACACCGCCCCGCCCGTGTAACATTTGTGTGAGTCATCCCCCATCCATAAAATCCTATGACCTAAAGGGCCCAAGCCATTGTCCCTAATATTTGGTATATAAACATCACCACACTCTTGTCATCTATCAATGTGGGACTTTTTGTTATTCAACTAATATCACACATTCACACTTAACATACACATACACTTCACCTAATAATTTAACTTAATATTATACACTTAACATACATATTAACTTCACCTAACATACATATACACTTAATATACATATTCATTTAATATTATACACTTCAACTAATATTAAATTTGTTAACATACATATACAATTAATATGCATATTCACTTAATATTACACACTTAATTAACATACATATTCACTTCACATAATAATTTGACTTAATATTATACACTTAAACTAATAAGGTGACTTAATATTATACATTTCACCTACATATTTAAGTTACAAATGTGTTTTGTTGTATACAATTATGTCTTGTATTGATTAAATATGTAGTTTTGAACCTATATAAATATCTTGCTTAAATACTTAAATATTTTTTACAAAATATCCGTCGAAAACCCCATCGGCATGCGGTATGCCCATGCGAAAAGTGCGGTATATGCGGTATGCGGCATGCCCTTTTTTTACGATTTGCCCATCGACATACCCATCGGCAAGCGATATATCCGTAAAACGGAAAATGCGAAACGAAATCGGCAAGCGGCATTTTAAACCTTGATATATTGTTACGAATTTACAGTTTATAATATATAGTTACATAATCGTATTTATAGTTACGAAATAACAGTTTCATTTGTATATTTATACAATCGTACTTATAATTACTAGATTAAATAGTATTTAAATCTGTAATATTTTACTGTTTGGTAATTATAGTTACAATGTTCTATAATTAGAATTACATTTACGAGATTACATACAAGTACTGTAGCGCATCATTGTAATTATAATTACATTTACTTACGTAGATAATTTGAATTACGGGTACGAAATTACAAATAAGTAACTCAATATACCTATAGTAACTATAATTATGTAAATGTAACTATAATTACGTGTATGTAACTATAGTTACATATATAACTTGAATTATGGGTACTAAATTATAAATAACTAACTCAATAAACGTATAGTAACTATAACTATAATTAATGTAACTGTTGACGTGGTTTCCCATCTCAATCAGTCAATACGACTTGTGAGTGTATGATATTTAGGAGATAAATATTTTGTGGAATTCGATCCCTCGCGTTGCAAGCTATCAATCACTCTGTACGTGTTTATATATGTATATAAAAGCAATATATATGAGACGAGGAATTATTTTTATAGAGGTTCGTCCTAAGGCGGTAGTTGACTACGTTCTCTGTAAGTTTATTGCGACAATGGACATGGATGGATAGCTACAGGCGGCAAATCACGTTTGAAGAGAGAGAAGAAAGGGAAAGTTTGAAGAAAATACAAAGAAAATAGACAGAAAATGCCGGATAGAAAGCTATCGATGTATTCTATTAGGGATTGTGTGTGTTGATCTATGGCTGAGCTTAGTATTTATAGGCTTCAAATCCTCCCGTTGGACTTCTAGGAATCTTGGAGTCGTTCTTCCGAGCTGACCGGGCTGACTGGCTCGTCTTGATGACGCGTGTCCCACGACTGCGCGTTCTATGCCGAGCTGGAGTCTTGACCAAATGTATCCGTTGAAGGCTTGACTTTGCACTCTTGGTCTTCAGCTCAATTTGAATTGATGAGGCCGGCTAGGAAATATGACGGTTCTGCCCTTCCTCTCCTTGGTTGACGACAGATAGCTTTTAGGCTTTGGGCCGAATAGCTTCCTGTTCGTTGGGCCTTGCTTTGTCCAGACGTCCTAATGGGCTTTGGGCTTTGCAAGTGAGCCTTTACGAATAATTACTTATTCTTTAAAGCCTTTTGTTTATTCAGTCATGAATTTAATTAATTCATAACTTTATTCTATATGTCGTATTAAAATAACGATGAATTTGTACATCAACAATAACTATCATTAATCGGACATGCAACAACCAACTGTGCTCATACAAAAGCTCATCATCCTTGCTAACAAAATAAAAACTCGTAACAACATAATAGCTGGTCAACTATTCATCATTAACCCATAGGAAATATCTAATTTAATACGATTAAAATTCAAAAACGAAATATGAAGGTTATTTTGGGAGCAAAATTATTTTATATAGGCAAAATCTCATTTTATGAAACTTTGGGCAATTGTTTAAAATTTTGTCTTTCTATGGGCATTTCCTTAATAATCCTTATTTTTTATGTGAATCCTTACTGTTAATGCCGAAAAATGGATCACCACTAAAGCGGCCCAAGTCTTGATTTTGGATCGGGCTCAATGTCCGCTTGGCAGTCAGATTGGGCTTGAAGCTTGATTCTTCGCCTTCGATGATATGCTTAATGACATAAAAAAGATGGGATTTGATAATATATAATGCCAGACCTCGTCACTTGTAACGAGGCTGCCTACGTACCCATTTTTACTGGGATCAGGTCATCACGTAGTTCAAAGTGAGCGTTGAGAGATTTTATCGCTCTAGAGAGCGTTTGAGTGAAATGTGTATAGTTCCGAGTTCGAATGAGATCGGATCCATTTTTCTGAGTTTGAAGCTTCTATTTATAGAAGAGTCCAAGGGCCTGTAAGCAATTAAAAATAACTTTATTAGGCTTCTGGGTAATTAAGTAATTGTTGTGAAAAAGTAAGCGCGTCCATTTTCAAGTAGCCCATTTCAAGGGTGCTCATTTATAAGGCGCTCATTTCTAGAGCGCTCGTAATTTTTGGGCTTTTAATCATTTTGGGCCCTATTTTCGGGCACGCTCTTTGATTTAGGCCATAATTATTCTAAGTCTGAAAATACCCATAACACTTATAAATTTTTTTCAAAAAAAAAAAGAAGAAGAAAAGATAGGGAAAATTCATTATCTAGTGATGAATTAGGGATAGTAGTGAATTAGGGAGAAAATCAATGCTTGATCATGAATGTTCTAAAATTCAAAAACTAGTGATGTTCATTGTTTTCTTCCTATTTTGCCATTGAGATCGAGTATAAAAAGAAAAAAAATCTTAAAAGGGTCCCCATTTTCATCGCCGCATACCACTTTCTCTCAATCTCCCTCCATCGTAGGTTTGGGACCATTAAATCCATTCTCGCTTTTGGGATCACTTTGTGCCCGGAACAACGCAATGTCCTTCCACGGAAGCTCCCTACGCTGGTGTCCTTCATCCCGCCGTTTTCGCCATCGACCCCGTTTAGTAACTTTTCCCATCTTCGACCCATTTCACGTTTTTATACCCCATTTCGAACTCGGATTTTCGTCTGGCTTTAAAATATTATGATCTTTACGCACTCAGGAACCACGATGTGGGTCTCTATTAGAGCTGAAACTCGCGACGCGACTGTTCATCTCGCGACGAGTCGCGGCGCGAGCTCGGGAATCGCGACGAATCGCGATGGAAGGGCGGGAATCGCGATGGATCGCGAACACGTGGCTGAATGGCGATAGGGGAGGTGGCAATCCGCGTTTTACGATCGACGGCTCACATTGTGCCATGTCATCGATCCGTGTGTGGGAAAAAGTTGTGTTTCTTTGTGGCGTAAATAACCCAATTTTTACCCAAAATTTATCACCCAACCACAATTATTACCCACTTTACTCGAATTTCAACCCTAAAATTTCAAATTTCAAAATTTTTTCACCCACTATCTCCTCACAATTATTCACCCACTTCACCCACCATAATAATTATTCAACCACCCCACTCTCTCCTCAAACCCTATAAATACCACCCCTTCCTCCCTCATTTCCTCACCAACAATCTTCCATCTCTCTCTCAAATTCTCTCAATTCTCTAAGTTTTTTCCCTCTAAAGCTCTCAAGTTCCATTATGTCTCGAAGAAGCGGCGGTAGTTCCGGGGGTCGAAGGACGGCTAGGAATTTGCAACCCCAATTTCAACTAGGGGGAACATCGCAGCCTACGCCTGACGACTACATTCCCGTTATGCTACCCGAAGAAATATTTCCCTCCCCGCCCATTCCAAATTATCCCGATGATACAGTACGGTCTCTAAGACCTAGTCTAGTCCGGGCGGTGGCCATGCACCACGCCAATCCCGAACGTGTGTCCCGAGAATTGGTCGACGCGGTAGCTTAATCTAGGGGGAAATAACGATCCTTTTTTCAATCTCATGTTTCAACAACACGACCAAGACGAAACTCAACGTCCCGAAGATGCTGATCTCGACGAAACTCAACATCCCGAAGATGCCGAGGACGACTTTCAAACGCCGCCCTCGGTCCATGGTTCAAATGTTGGGGTTTACAACCGCGGTTCTCCTCTACCTTCCAATCAAGATAGCGGTGAAGCCTCCGTTGCCCGTCCTCAACGACATCGACGTCCTTCAACCGGGTAATAACCTTTAGTCATTTCTCTATGTATAACTATTAGTCATTTTTCTATTTTAATTAATAATATTTAATAATTAATAAGTTAGTACTTAGTAATAAATAATAATTAATAATCAATAATTAAATATTAATAATTAATAATCAATAACGAATTTCTTGAAAGTCTTAGTATGCTCTGTGGTTGCGGTTCCGACTGATCTTCCACATCAGAAACGAATTTCTTGAGATTTTTTGTTAGTTAATAATCATTTAATCATTTTAGTTTAATTTTTTCAATTATTTAATAATTTAATCATACTAGTTTAATAATCAATTTGAAAGTGTTGTTGTCACGTCACTTGAAAGTCTTAGTATGCTCTGTGGTTGCGGTTCCGACTGATCTTCAACATCAGAAACGAATCTCTTGAGATTTTTTGTTATTTAATAATCATTTAATCATATTAGTTTAATTTTTTTAATTTGTTAATAATCATATTAGTTTAATTAAACTTTAAATAGTTACTTAAATAAGTTAAAAAAATTAAAATGGTATTTTTTATGTGTGGTGATAATTATAAAGTTTTTACGGATTATGGTGTCTTAGAAAGATTGGTTTTTAAATAAGGTTTGCTTTGCAATCTCCTCCAAGATAGCCTGGGAACCTCGGGGAGTTCTGTCTAGAAAAGCTTGGGCCTAAAGCGAGATCATAGCATCCTTTCCAGTCGATCTAGCCGTGGTACCTCGGGGAGTTCCGTCCAAAAGAGCTTGATAATTATTTCCACACATAGAAAATACCATTTTTAATTTCGTTAACTTTTTTATTTAACTATATGAAATTTAATTAAATTAATATGATTAATATTAAAATTTAATAATTGTAATATTTTTTGTAATACTTAAATTAATATTAAACTCGTGTAATATTCTTTTGTTTTAATAGAGCAAATCCTTCGGGGTTGGCGTGGGGACGACCAAACACTGCCCCCGTGTGGAACTTTTTTCACGAAGATCGGCGGGTGGAGAATGGCCAACGTATTAAACTCGCGACGTGCAAAAAGTGCGGGCACACACTAGATGCGATGGGTGACCTGGGAACCGGCTACTTGAAACGAGACGCGAGAGCATGCTTCCCAACCGGGGATATTGATGAGGTAAACACAGCACAGGTAAGTGCTCTTTCTGCAGTTAATTTACAGAAATGGACCCTCGAATGGATTATTTCTACGGGCGTGCCGCCGAGTTTTGTCAAAAATCCCAACCATACCCGATATATGCAAAGGATTAATCCGACGTACCAGCAGTTTTCCCGTACGACTTATACCCAGGACATGGAAACCGCATATACTATGCAAAAAAACTTTTTGGTCGATTTTTTCAAAATGTCTAGCATAAACGTTGCTTTTACCACCGACTTGTGGAGCGGTCCGAGTTTAAACGATTATTTGTGTCTAACCGCTCATTACGTAGACGATGAGTGGAATCCATGTCAAAGACTTTTAAATCTATCGCCATTCGAGGGTCGTCATACCGGACAAAACATTGCCGATAAATTAATTGCATTATTTAATGATTGGGGTTTACAAAATCGTGTTATTTCCATTACCTTAGACAATGCCGCAAACAACAACGCCGCCATTACTATCTTGGAATCTAGTTTGCCCGCTTCTCCATTTCAAAATATTTTACATCAACGGTGTGCTTGTCACATAATAAATTTAATTGCACGAACGGGCGAACATCAAATTGCAAGACATGTTCAGAAAATACGCGGCATTGTTGATTGGATCCGGTATCCTTAAACCACCAGTAGGTGGAGAAAATTTTGTAAAGACCACAATCATAGAGCTAACAAGTTTGGTTTAGACAATAATACACGTTGGAACTCTACGTATCTAATGATTTCAGTTGTGTGTAGACAGAGGCTACCTTTGGACCACTTCCTCGGAATGGAACTCGAGCCCCAGGCGCGGATCACGGAGGCGGAATGGGCAACCGCCATGAAATTTACCGAATTCCTCAAACCCTTTTATGCTATTACTTTAAATTTTTCTAACAAAAAAAGACCCTCTTTAAATCATGGTCTTTCGGGTCTTTACCAAATTACGTCTGCTTTTCAAGAATTCTCAAATGATCCTATTATTTCTCCCCTTATTCCGGGAATGATTGCAAAATACCAAACTTACTGGGATCCACCCCCGTTTTCGTTTTGCTTCGGTGCTATACTAGATACTAATTTTTTGTTTACTTGGGGGCCAATGATGTTAGCATGCGGGGAAAACATAGGGGTGGATTACCGAAATTATATTAACGTTGTTAATGAAGCGTTTTTTGCATTGTACAGTGAATACGACCTGCGGCTCCCACAGTACAACGCACAGGAGGAGCAAAGGAGAGTAATGGAAAGCCCAACGAAGACGGGACTAGCGTTTAGCCGGAGACTCAAGCAACGGCTAGATCGCGGGGAAGCATCGGAATCCAGTACGGCTCCGGCACGGGCGGACATACCGGAAGGCGCACCGGAAGAAGTGAAGCGGTACTACGGCCAACGGTTCGACGATGATTCAGCTGAGTTCGATGTGATCAAGTGGTGGAAGAATCAACGGGACAAATTCCCGATATTGGCGAGAATGGCGAGGGATATACTGTCCATCCCCATTTCAAGCGTTGCTTCGGAGAGCGCATTCAGTACGGCTCAGTATGTCATAAACGACCGGAGGGCGTCAACCACTAACACACACGTCGAGCAAATAGTGGTGTAGAATTATTTGTTGTTCCACAACCCCGTGATTGCCGAACGGTCCGACCAAACCGAACTGGAGCTAATGACTGAAAGGTTTAACGCCTTATTCCCCGAGTGATGCAAAGTAACCGCCAATGATGTGCTCTTTCCTCTCTTGGTTTTATGTCCCTAAGGAGGGTTTTACAAGAGAGGTTTTAGTGAGGCATCTTGTAATATTTACACTGAATATTTACAGCTTTCTTCCACCTTATTGTAATATTCACAATGAATAATACAACTTTTTTTTTTAAATATCTCGTCTTATCATATTTATTTAAATGTTAATTAAATTTGTTAAAATTATTAATATGTTACAAACTAATATTTATTAACATATGTTACAAATTAAAAATTAACAATAAAAATCAAGATTATTAATATGTTACAAAATAATAAATTATAACATACTTAAATATTAATTTTGAAAAAATAAATTATAGATAATAATTTTAAATAATTAACATACTTAAAGAATATTTTGAAATAATTAATAAAGTTTGATAATTAAATTCGGGTAAAAAGTACTAAAAATAAACATTTCAAGAAAACAGGTACATTTGCCGCAAACATCGCCCAGCGAGTCGCGACAAATCGCGAGCCATCGCGACTGCACGAGTCGCGACGGGAACAGTCGCGATTTTTGGCGATTTGGTCGCGACCCGTCGCGACGTCGCCAGTTTCAGCTCTAGTCTCCATGTCACCGAGCTAGGCATTTTTCACTCCGACCTCGGAGTGTGAGAACACCAAAGTTCTGAGGTATTAAGACCGATGTCAGAGAGTACCCCAGAGGTTGTAGTTCGGGATTAGAAAGTTTGAGGTATGTATTCGTTCGGAGTTACGAATATCTCGTAAGCCCGACTTCGAACTTGCTAACTTTCATGTTCGAGTTCGGACTTACTTATTATATTAATATATACTTCTTTTCATAAAATTTTGACCTTAACATCACCCTATAGAGTAGAGAGTATAGATTACAAGTTACAACACACAGCTATAGAATAAATCTATTTTCTCTAAAAAAAAGAGAATAAATTTATAATAATTTCATCCAAACTTTTTCGTAGTAAGTTAAAAAGCTTATAGATTGAATCGAGAGTATCTCTTCTCTTTCGGTCGTCCCTCTTCACCCTTCACGGCTCAAGAAGGCTTCGCCATCGCCATAAACCATAATGCTTCCTTTCCACTTCAATCTAGACTCCAGAATCGAATGAATGCGTTTTTTCCTCCCAATCAGAAAGAGAAATAGGTACTGTTTAGGAATTTTGTTGAATTTTTCAATTGTGTGATTATCGGGTAATGGGTCATGCTTAACGCCTCATTATGCACTGTATCAATCCCCGAATTCAACTGCGAGGCTTTGCTTTACCGTTTGAGCTTTCTCCTTGTCTATCGGATGAAGCTGTATTGTGATTTCAGGACATGGGTTTGTTTGGGATTACTTGAAATAGGAAGAAGAAGAAGACTGATATACATGTGTGTGTTATTGCAGTTAGAATGCTTGTATATCTCTCTTAGAATCTGCACTTACAGAGAGCAAATTGAAAGATTCTTGTTTGGTTTTTATCACCCATTTGGCTAAACCAACTTGTTTAAGCTTCTATACTTGTTAGTCTTGTGAGCTTTTAAAAGCTGTGTGATTGATTGGCTTCAAATTTCAAAGCTTACCAACTGTTTGTCAAATTTACCCATCCCGATTTTAGTGACCAGAAGTTTCTAACTTCAACTCTGCATCTCTTTCAAAATCCCCGTTTGCCGCAAATAACTTGAATTCGTTTATCGGTTTCTGGAAATGCTTCAATTTGATACCCATCTCTGATTCAATTCCTCGATCGTCCTATTGAAGCTGAGACATAATTGTAATCACCGCATCACTTGGCAAACTGTGAAAGCTTAGGAGAGAAATGATGCAAACGTTGTTTGATATTTTTGTTTGCTTAAATATACATTGTCTAGTGAAGTAAAATCGAAAACTGGTTTATATATAATGTGTGTTTCATGGCTAAAGATTCTTACGATGGTTTAATTCTTTTGTGTTCTAGGGTTCGAAATCTTAGCTTGCTAACTTGCAGCGAGTTTCGGAAAACTCAGTCCTACCAACTATGCATACAGCTTCCAGTCATCTATATTTTTGCTTCCCGAACAGGTTCAGAACTTCCCCGTCTCTAACTTGACACCTTTTAAGAGTTTAAGTGTTCAAGCCCGTCTCTCATTCAATATTGACAACATGCAGAAGAAGCGCGGTAAGTACAAACTGCCGGGTCAGGAAACAAATCCGATGTTTGGATCAGCCGGTTAAAAGATCTCGAGAATGCAAGCTCCTGACTCAAAGGGCCAGATTGTTTGCGGTTCGCTGTGTTAATGACGTTAGCCGACCATCTTTTTCCTTGTCGGAAGACCCAAAATGGGCGCCACCCCGGTTCGTGTGGAGGGCATTATCAGTAGTTGTTCTTACGGGGCAAGTGATAGTACGGATCCTAAAGGGCAAAGTGCACTGGAAGAACACTCTCCAACAGCTGGAAAGAGTGGGGCCTAAGTCAACCGGGGTGTGCCTGTTGACTTCAACGTTTGTGGGGATGGCCTTCACGATCCAGTTCGTGAGGGAGTTCACCCGGCTGGGGCTGAGCCGCTCGGTGGGAGGGGTTCTGGCGTTGGCCTTCGCTCGGGAGCTAAGCCCCGTCGTCACGTCCATAGTGGTGGCCGGTCGCATCGGGAGCGCCTTTGCAGCAGAGTTGGGAACAATGCAGGTCTCCGAGCAGACCGACACGCTCCGAGTCCTCGGCACCAACCCCGTCGACTACCTCGTGACCCCGAGGGTGATCGCGTCATGTGTTGCTCTGCCGTTTCTAACCCTCCTGTGCTTCACGGTGGGGTTGGCTTCCAGCGCCGTCCTCTCCGACGCCGTCTTTGGCATCAGCGTGAACATCGTTCTGGACTCGGCTCGGAGAGCACTCAACTGGTGGGACATTGTCAGCGCGATGATCAAGTCGCAGGTGTTTGGTGCGGTGATATCCGTTGTGAGCTGCGGTTGGGGCCTAACCACTTCGGGAGGAGCCAAGGGCGTCGGCGAGTCCACCACTTCGTCTGTTGTCATCTCCCTCGTCGGTATCTTCATCGCCGACTTCCTACTCTCCTACCTCTTTTTCCAGGGAGTCGGAGATTCCTTGAAGAATTGCATGTAGATCGATTTTCAGACATTTGACTCAAAAGTTCTTGTGTATTATTAATTAGGATTTGCGGCAAAAATACCATGAAGGGTCTCCTAGAACGTGGCATATTCTATATTTCATAAAATGAAATACAAGGTAGGAAAATTTCTCTTGGAACTTCTGTCACGATAAAATGAAATTTGAAAAATAAAGCGTACAAAGAAATACTTTGTGGTACTTTTGCCGCAAATATCCCTTAATTACTATAATAAAGAAAGAATTGGCTAAAAGACCTTATCTGAGATGTCGTTTCGCTCGGTACCCTCGTTATAACATTTTATTTCTTTTACATTTATTTTTCGCTCTAATAAATACAAATTACGAGTTACCATTTATTTTTTCCCAGTATTTTGCGAAATTACTAATTTGCCATTTGGTAGTTGAGCGGTTTATTTATTACATTGTTCAAATCTAACATTTTGGTACTTAAGTTCGGTTTTGAAAAAAATAAATGTTTAAATTCTTAAATTATTTTGTGTGTTTTAAATATTTAAAAATAAATATGAAATAAATAAAAACATACAACAACAAAAGAAAGTAAATATGCATTTTTTATTCAGCAAACTCGAAGGTCGGATACGGGAAAGTACAAATACAACCAAATGTCGAAAGGCAAACGAAGTTACAAATTCAAAGTACAATAAGAAAACGAACAATTGAAAACAAATTACATTTGAATATGTGAAAAGTAATTCGCCAATTCTCAGTCGAACATATCATTTTCTTGTTGTCGCTTGTTGGCCATAATCCAGTCTCTCGACCATAAGGATCTCGACCATCAATGACCTTGTAGACTTGCGGCGAGGCTCTAACATCCTCCGGCCAATGAGAATGCCGCCTCCTATGATACCGTTGAGACCGGGATTGTGAGAATGTCACGAGCCAACAAGGATAAAACCGGAAACTCCGATCGATTTGCGTGCCACCATTGAAGGATGTCGAGGCCTTCGTTCGGGCACGGTGTCGGAGGAAGGTTGCAGAATCGGGCGTACTCGTCGACGGTGTTACGCCGTTGACGTCGACCAAGAACACGAGATCCCGAATTGCCACTTTCTTGTGAACCCGGTGAAGAAGACGATGTCGTATTGCCGCCGCGCCCAATAGCCGTAAGGTTGTAGAATAACCGGTGATTGTACACGTATGGTGAACCACCGGCCCCGCGTCCGCCCTATATTGAACAAAAAATATTCACATTTAGAGTAATGTTAGGAAATTAAAAAAAATTAATCTTAAGAAATAAAGTTAAAAAAATTACTTGAGTTTGTTGTTGAGGATTCGTTTCCTCCATCTGATCTTGCAAGTCATTATATTTTTGCTCGTACTCTCGGTAAAGAGCCTTCATCTTCTGATCCGCATCGAAGTAGTTGTGCGTCATATAGGCTCCCCCGTCATAGCTTCCATGGCATGTAAGACATCCTGCAATTTGGAAAGCTTAAGTGTCGGATCCACGATTACAGCGGCGCAATATAAAAATGGGAGCTTATCAGAACCCCGATAATACTTGAACTTTGCAATCATCGAGGTTAGTACATCGGTAAATAAAGTATTACTCTTTGCATTTTCAAAATGACAAAGTATATCGAAAATAGCGGGCAAAGCTCTCTGAGACGTGGGTGAGTAAACATGAGATAAATCAATAGTAATTTGATTAAAAAGGTGAAGAAAAGCCTGGAATTGCATAGCGGTTAGCCAATCGTCCGGAGTGAGGTCTTCGCGGTCGTCGTGCTCCAGGCCGTTGATCCAATTTGTAAGAAGCTCCTTGTATGGTAAGACAGCATCCAACATCATGTAAGTCGAGTTCCAGCGGATCGGCATATGCGGTTGAAACATTCTGACCTGGTAACCGTGAGCCCTGCAATAATCTTCCCAAGAAACTGTACGCATAGTAGATGATCGTATATATAAAATCGTGTTCCTAATTTTGGCGATACTATCGGAAATAACGCCAATACCGCATTGAACTATCAAGTTTATAATGTGACATGCACACCTTTGATGAAAACAATCCTCCATAAAATTGGTCAAACTTTCCTTCATTATTTCTACGGCATTGGCGTGGGCACTAGCGTTATCTAACGTAATGGAAACTACTCTATCCGAAAGGTTCCAATCCGACAAAACTTCTAATATAGCCTCGGCTAGGTTTACTGTTGTGTGCCTAACCTGTTGGGGATAATATTTAATGTCCCCTCCGTCATATCTCGGGATGGGCCCTCGATCCATCGAGGTAACCTTTAAAAATTTGTTTTACACGGAAAGGCCCATTTTACACTTTCCGAAGTTACTTCCTTTTCTAGAATCGAGCACCAAGATAACGGAGATTCGATTGGTTAAGTAATTAGTTATTTATTCAAACACGTAATTATTAATTCTAGTCAAGGAAATAAATAAAGCAATAAAATATTTTGCATTTATTTACCCAATGCATAAGGCCGTACCTATTTCTCACGATGACTTCCACTGCGCTTTCTGAATTTGGGCAGAGCTTCCGCCGGCCTTTGAGAATGCGCCTAGGGAGGTTGAGCAGAGCTTCCGCACGACTACTAAAACGACAAGGAAACTCCTAAAGCCTTCCGGGATATTCTTTAGAACTTCCTCGTACACAAAGCGCGGGCTTCGTTTGACGGAACTTCGTTGCTTCTAGCTTAGCCGATTTCTAGAGAGAGAGAGAGAGAATTCGAGAGCTTCTTTTAGAGAGAGAGCTCGAATTTTGCATGTTAGAGTGTTGTGTAGAAATGTGATGCTTAAGCCTTGTATTTATAGTAAAAGGCATGCACACATAACTTCCAACTATAGATAAATCAATTAACCTTAATTAGTGTCAATTACAAATCAATCAACCCTAATTAGTGTTAATCATAAATCAATCAAGAATCAATTCCAACCTTCCCATTTAGATAGGAGTTCGAAATTATGATGATTGAAGATTTAATTTCATATGATTTAAATATGTATCATGAAAATCAAATACCTACCATATTAGGTAAAATTCGATTTCATCATATTTTAATCAAGGGAATACATTTTCTTTAATTAAAATAAATACCAAGAAATCCAATCCCATTCCATGAATAGGTATTGTCGATTTCTAACATTATTTTTAATCAAAAATTAATTCCAATTAAATCAAATTAGGTGACACATGATTTATCAATCTTTCCCTTATTTGTAATTAACCTATCAATTAAATAATGTCATGAATCAATCAATATTAATTTTCATGCATTATAAATCTTTATTTAAAACTTGCAAATCAAGTTCTTATGATTCATGCATAATTAATATTCATGATATGATTCTTATTTATTTAATTTAGATTAATACCATATTTGAATATGATTAATTAGTATCACAAATTATCATAACATATAAATTTCGATTTCATTCATGCTTGAAATCGCCACCTCTTGCTTGGTAACCAAGCTTGGTAATTTCCATGATTCAAAATCTTGCCTTATATGTTTATCATGATAATTAACATAATTAATCTTTTATTAAAATATGATAAGGAAAATACCTAGTGGGCTTATCTACCAAGGCTTGGTCGAAGTTCCTCTCTTACTATTAGCTAAGATTAAACCCAATGGACCTAGCCCATTAATTTTATCTTTAAGTAATTCTCATGAATTACCATAACCTCTTGTTATGATATATAATTCATATCTTTTTCTCTGTATATTTTACACATAAAATCATAGAAGAAAAAACTCTTAGAATTAAATTTACTACAACACTTATGTTGACAATTTATTCCAGTTTTGACTTTTTCCGATCAGCTATTATTTTGGCAAAACTTTTGGTACTTTTGCCGCAACTTTTTGAAACTTTCCAAAACTTGACACAAGCTTCAGTTTCAATTGTTCTATCATAAATTAGAATAACAAATATTCTAATTGTACGATTGTTCCTTTACAGAGTTATCCTAGGGACCATGGACCCACATCACTTAAGCTCCAACGGATTAATCCGTTAACTCCGGTGTTACTCCACTAAGAACCCGAAGTTGTACTCTTTAGTGATGCGAATAATATATTCCTTATATCTTAAGGTGTCCAGTGATATAATCAAATTCCAGTGATTAATCTTTCACTTGATGATTCACACTTGAGCAGGCGTTTTACAGTTTAGCCCCTTAGTGTTTTTCTTCCTGAATTCCATCGGTGGTATTGTAGACGACTCAATTACGATTTCGAGACGTAAGCTACGCATGAGTCCCGTACTACTTCTCACGACCGATAATTCCGGGAATCATCTTGACTTAGTAAAAAGCTATGTGATATCCATATCTGTGATCGAGCTACCCTTCCCTGTCGACTATCATGTTCCCAATATAGCGGCTTTGGAAACAGCGTTATGTTGTGTTCTTTTACTAGCAAATCAAAGAACAATCAAGCTAATTGTCAGGGTTCAAGATCACTTCAGGATTTAGATTAATTACCATTTGACCATCTTTTACGACTTAGTTCAAAGTTGTCAGTGACGGTCTCAGTTGAGCAACTTTCAGAACTTATTCAAGTCCTATCCAGTACAAAGACACTTCGTACTTAATACACTTAATGGGTATGACACACATATCTATCCAGAATAGGATTTTCTCCATTTAGTCGTATTAATGACTTTATCAATTAAGAGGCTCCCACCCGCTTAATTAAGTCACGGATACATTTAAGTTCATTTATTGCATCTATCAATTCTTCCTCACATTGACTCTTGTGTGATGGATAAATTACAATTGCATTCCATTATGAACTATGGATAAACATTCGATTATACATAAAGAACTATAAAAAAGATTATCATAATAAGTGCCTTCTTTATTAAGAGTGACGTCATAAACTTTTACAATGGGTAAATAAAACATTGTTTAAGGGCAATATGCCTAACATAACCCTCATCGGCTTAAAACCTATGATACGCTTTTCCATATGCCAATTATCGTTAATAAAATGAGCTACGACCATAATATAATCATCATTAGCATGGCATTTCCAACAATCCGACGTTAAAGACACTTTGTAAGAAGATTGTTGGAACATTTCGTGTAAAGCGGGCCCTATGCTGGTTATAAAATTTGATTATGGTCTCGTGGTTTATATAATACGAGATTTCCCTATAGTTTATCGGCGCCAACTTCATCATCATTTCGTTAAAACCTTCTCGCTCGGGCGCCGATATAGGCGAAACCATTGCATATAGTCCACTGAGCAATAATCATTCTATATACATCATCGAGTAAGCGACTTACCTCATCCGCCCGCTTTTTCTTTTTGCATGTTTTGGCGTGTTGTTCTAGGCGGGTGTTGCCGTTGTTCTTTGGATGGGCCGGAAATTCCTTCCCGCAATGTCGGCAAATCCCGAACCTATCTTCCAAGCCGGTCTCATAGTTGTATCTGTACTCGGGTAGGAAGTCGTGCTACCAAACCGCTCCCGTTAATTTCTTTCGCTTCCTCGCCGGCAGATGGGGGGGCAGACCGCCCACACCCAGAATTAAGCATTGCTCACCACGTCCATGTCCACGTCCAGTTCGCGGTGCTGGTAGAAATTCCTCAACTTCTTCGACTTCCTCCTCCTCGTCTTGAACGTAGTTCGGGTCCTCCTCAACATCGTTCTCATCATCATCATCATCATCATCATCATCATCATCATCATCATCATCATCATCATCATCATCATCATCATCATCATCATCATCATCATCATCATCATCATCATCATCATCATCATCATCATCATCATCATCATCATCATCATCATCATCATCATCATCATCATCATCATCATCATCATCATCATCATCATCATCATCATCATCATCATCATCATCATCATCGGGGTCGTTTGATTGGTTCCTCGACCTCGTTTCCTAAAAAAAATGAAGGAATATTACAAGGGTTACATAAAAAAACGAAGGAATATTACAAGGGTTACATAATTAATTAAATTTCATATAGTTAAATAAAAAAGTTAACAAAATTTAAAATGGTATTTTCTATGTGTGAAAATAATTATCAAGCTCTTTTAGACGGAACTCCCCGAGGTTCCACGGCCAGATCGACTGGAAAGGATGCTATGCTCTCACTTTAGGCCCAAGCTTTTCTAGACAGAACTACCCGTGGTTCCCAGGCTAGCTTGGAGGAGATTGCAAAGCTAACCTTATTTAAAAACCAATTTTTCTAAGACACCATAATCCTTTAAAACTTTATAATTATCACCACACATAAAAATTATAATTTTTATTTTTTTAACTTATTTAATTAACTATTTAAAATTTAACTAAACTAATATGACTAATGACTATTTAGTTATTAATTATTAACTTACTAGTTATTAACTTATTAGTTATTAATTAACTTATTAAATATTAAGTAACTTATTAGTTATTAGTTATTAATTAATATTTAATAATTATTAACTTATTTAACTTTTTATTAATTATTATTAATTAACTTTTTGTTTAACTTATTAATTAATTTATTATCTATATGACTAATGACTATATGACTAATGACTATCTATTAAGTAAGTAACTATTTTTAACAAACTAATATTTAATTTATTATCAAATAATTTAAAATATAATAAAATAATAATTTAATTAATTAACTACTTAAATTATACTCGACTTACCTCGAAGTCGGGGGAAACATAATGTTGTTGACGATGTTGTTGGACTTGGTGTTGTTGCTCGTGATGGAGGACTTGTTGTGCTTGGTATTGTTGTTCGTTCCTAAGTCTTTGCCAATCCGGAATATTTGTAGCTTGATAATTAAGTAAGTTCGTAAAACCACCGACGAGACCTTGAGAAAATAATAATTGTTGGTTCATACCGACGCCACCGGCACCATATTGAGGATGAGTCGGTAACGGTAGGCTAGAAGAACCGGGAACATTATGTTTATTAATAACTCCGACATTATAATTATGTTGACTAAAAGCCGTCTCGCTATTAATCGACCGCGGCGACGAAATAGTAGCCCGTCCTTTTCCTCGGACATCGGGACATCCTCGAGAACGGTTGTTGCCACTCGACATATTAACGATAATAATGATAAATTAAACTAATAATAACAGAAATATAAACTAAATTAAACAAATAACTAATAAAAACTATAACTAATAACAATTAAAATACCTAAACTATTTATTAAACTAGTATTTGAGAGTATTTATATAATTATAAAGTAGCTAAACTATAGCCTAAATTCGGAACTTTAAGAGCTTGAGAGAGTTTGAGAGAGTTGGAGATGAAGAGAAGAAGATGTGTGGAATGGTATATTTATAGGGAAAATGTGTAGGATTTCGAGTAAAAAAGTGTAATAATAGCCCCAATGGTAACATTGGGGGACTTCGAGGCAATTTCCCAACGGTCATAAAATCCTGACGCGTTTCAGGTACTTTTGCCACAGAGCCTTTTACACCCCAACGGCTCTTTAATCTGAGACGTTGGATCCAACGGCTCATATTAAAGAGCCGTTGGGTTTTTATTTTTATTTTTTAAATCCCGGATCCGTGTTTTTACGGATCCGGGTTTTTCCGGACCAGTTTTTTTTTTTTAAAGAAATCCGGGTTAATCCCGGTTAAGGCATTTTTAGTACTATTCCCAAGATCGTCTCTTCCGACTCTGAACGTTTTTCTCTTCTCCATCATACTCCTCGTTCTTCTGTTCTGTTCATTCTTGTTCGAGAACGACTTCGAGCAACGAGGCTTTCTTCTCTTTGCTTTTCCGGCGAAGGACAATCCTTTCAGTGACGAGTTTCTCCGATCATCGTCTTCATCCTCCCCAAAGCCACATAAATGGAGGTAAATGTTTATTCTTTGAGAAACCTATGCTTTGCGAACTGTTTTGACTCGTAATGATGTTAGGGTTTACTTAGTTTACATGCAATATACTATACTGTGTGGTTTACGAAGAAGAACAAATGTATGTGTGGTTTACATAAATACCGATATCTATTTACGCTCCGTTCACAGAATACCGCTAGCAGTTTGCCGTTGGTCCGAATATACTGCATTACCGCTATGTTATTTAGAATTGCCGCTAGCTATCTATTTACACCCCATTGTATATTACCGATAGCGGTTTACCGTTGCTCCCTATATACTGCATTACCGCTATGTATAATAGAAACTAATCTAGTTATGATTTGTTTCTTGTCCGAAATAGCTAAGTAATGTCCTCCTGACGTCCGATGTATACGAATATGATGTCTTCTCCGACGAAGCAAACTTCAGGAGGATCACGAATCTCATTAAAACGGAACTGACGGATGAGGAGCTTGCGTGGTACCAGATGACACAGTTTGGGCCTCTACTAGATGTCCCCACTCGCTATGAGTTCTCTGCCACACTGTTTGGTATCGAGAATCACGAACGAACAAGTTCCCTTCGAGATGTTGATGTTGGTCAACAATGTTCCCCTACAATACGGGATTAAGGAGTTTGCCATCATCATCGGGCTGAATTGCGCCGACAATGCTTTAGACTGGCCTGCCCAAAGCCCCATACGTGTCCCATTGCTACAACAGTTGTGGCCAAATGGAGTGGGAGATGTGACAGTCGGAATGCTGGAGGAATGCTTTGAAAACTCGCATCATGACCTGAATACGAGCAGTCATGATAAGAGAAGGTTGGCATGTCTGTGCTTTGTCTTTGGAGTCCTATTACCCCAGCGCATCCGCGGTGAAACGGAAGTGCGCCGTTGTTTCTCGTGGATGGTGGAAGACCTTTACTCCTTCGTAATGTTTCCTTGGGGTCGACTGTCATTCTCGCAATCGCTACAAACGCTCGTGAGTGAAGGACGACGTGGAGAACTGTGAGAGAAAATCCCTTGAAATGCGGTGGACAGATGGAAGAATGAGATGGCACCACCTCCCATGACCTTTCGGGGATTCATCCACCCATTAATGGTATATGTATAAGTTTTAAGTTATTTATTTACCATGGACATCTTATATATCAATCTAACATGTTAAGTTCATGCAGAGTTTGGCATACGGGTGTTTGCCGGAAGTGGCAAATGTTACAGCAGAGGTTCTAGAGCCAGAGGCTTTACCTCGTATGTGCAAATGGAGAACCCAGGGGTTGTACACCGGGATTGAACTTTGTATTCGCGACCGTCTTTTACGTGGGAGGATCCCAGGGATTAGTTAGTTTGTTGGCTTGCTCTATTATAAATCTACTTGTATCAATTAATTTTTTATAACATTACTCTCCTAATTCCAGGCACAATTAAGTTTGCTTCGTCCCACGGCGGTGTAGGTCACGCTGCCTTATGTAATATCCGCCCGACCGTACGAACTCGAGCGCGACTCACGCTACCACATGCTCGTGGAGTGTTTGGAACGTGGTTCACGGATCGTCCAACGATGGAGGAGCCTGCAACTAGCTTCACCGCCACATGCTCGTGAAGATGCTGAGTCTGGCAGTGACTCAGACTCAGATGGATGCTTGTTACCCAGATCTATTGCCACTCTCATCAGCACCGAAGTACCTCGTACGCATGTTCACCCATTAGTTGGATCGCGACACGTCTCCGCCGCGGGTATGTGTTATCGGAACATACGACTGAGCCTTTTTTCAGAGGATCATCGACTGTGATGGGTGGCTGCATTGTGGGGTAATAATTATTCGATGGCAATATTTCTATATTTATTTTATTTTTATATGTTGTTACCAATTCATTGATATTAAATGCAGACATCGACGAGATCACTTACGGGCTCCGTAAGCGACTAGAAACTTTTCCCGGGAGTATTCCCAATTCTAGTTCAATCCATGCAAAAACTGATTGTCATTGCTGGGAACATCCGTAGCGGTGCACTGGAAGAAGATAATTTTGGGTCTATAGATTGGGTATCAGGAGACGAACCAAGGTTTTCCAGCCGAGCGTGGGCATACGTGGACAAGTTGTACTTCCCGATCTGGTTTGATGGTCAATGGATAGCATGCAGAGCCGATTTCGAAACAACGCAGTTTAACCTCTTTGTTCCCAAGTCGAACTACGGTAGTGAAAATATGATGTCAAAGATCTTGCAAGATCTAAAGTTGTACTTCCCTTGGATTTTTCTGCTTCCCTTTCCCAGTCCAATACTGGAACTTTTGACTTGACTTCCGAAAACTAGAGCGACTACTAAAGAATACGTACTTGCTACTGCTACTGATACTAGGTTTACGTAGTAAAGGCTTTTAGGAATAGTCAAACTTGACTGCATTACCCCGGCATGCACATCTCAAGAACCGACGTTGGACATGGAGGTGCACCTCAGGCCCAGAAGTGACCCAGCCTGTCGACTCTGGAATATTTGTTATGAAGTTCATAGAACTAGACATGACCGGCAGCTCCCCTTTCTCGATGGTTGACCATTTAGTACCTTTAGCCCGGTCCCGATACGCGATGGAAATCTGGTCGAATTGGTCGTTTCGACTTTAGAACTATGTTTATAACCTCTGTAATATTTTGGACGAGTATGTTCTGTATTCACCTTGTTTAATTATGATGTATGAGTATGTTTATGTTTTTTTTACTCACTTGTTTTGCCAATCTGTATAACATATTTATAAATCTCCAAGTGTTATCACTAGGTTCATTCTCAGATACTATCACCTCTAGTAAAATGATATAGCCACTATGATACCGCTATTACCAAGTGTGCGTCTACCTCTATATATTCGTGATAATATAGTTTCTTATTAACTTTAACCAAAAGTGTGTCAATCCCCAAGTGTTATCTCTAGGTTCATTCTCAGATACTATCACCTCTCATAAAATGATATAGCCGTTGTGATACTGCTATTACCAAGTGTGCGTCTACCGCTGTACATTCGAGATAATACACTTAAATTTAAACCGTCAAGCAATAAACAGAAACTTCATATTACTGTTTTTTAACAACCGTAATTCTATCGCTAACAAAAACTATCTTTTACCGCTATTACAAAGCGTGATACATACCACATAATTAGGGTACCGCTATACAAAGTTGTTCCACTAATAAGCAAGAAACCTTATAACCGTTATACATAACTAATAAGCAAGAAACCTTATAACCGTTATACATAACTAATATGGGCATGAAATCTTACAACCGCTATACATAACTAATATGCACGAAATAATCAAAATACAGAGACTATGCTCTCAACGTAATCATGGGCGAGCTCAATGTACATGTCATTCTCCGCGCCCCATACATTTTCCACCAGTACTCCATCTCCGGACGTTCTACCGTCGGAAGCGCGGTTGGATTTTCCTTGAGACGAAGCACCTCGTCCCGCCAATCGAAGGAAATGAATGTTGATTCATTTTGCCGGGGGTTAATCAAAACCGCCCAATGAAGTACCTCGTCCACCGTTACCGCGCCCCGTGGCCAATCAAGCTCCCTTAGTAGTGTCAAGGACTCACAGTCTCTCCATGCAAGTCCGCTTTTGGAGAACACTTGTGCGCATACGGAAAGCGAATCCTTGGTTGTGCATAGTCGGACGATCTTGTAGTCGTTGATAGTGACGTCATACGTGAAACCTAACACCCCATTGTCATGAAAGACAGGTGAGTAGGGTGCTGGAACGGGAAGCCGCCTCACTTGCCTAATCGTCGGATTCTAAACCACGAGTCTCGTCTCATGCGCCCTGAACGACAGGCATATCAAGCCGTTGCAGGAGCCTACTATGTCGAAGTGTTCGTAATTTTTTACGTAAAGATACGACACGTTGATGTCCAACTCCCTTTGGCCGGAGAGCAGCAGTATTACTTGTTGGTAGTTCGTTTGGAGGCGGCAATCAGGAGTGGGCCGTTTCTGGTCCGCTGACGAATTTAATGACTGTTGATGAACGTCGAGTCACCCCCTGATATTCTTGTCAGCCAACTCTTCGAGACGCTCTTTAATCCCATCAGAATTTTTGCCGGCAGTTCAGGTGGGGTCTTGTCGAACACAAGGTCTTCGGAAAGGTCCTCCGACGTGCATTCTATTGTAGTTTCTGATAATACAATTTGAGACGCTGACAAAGTGCGGTTAGAAGTTAGAGCCATATTTTTAATACACACAGACGGGCACGTCCTTTCAAATAGCAAATCCGAACTGCGCTTAATTAAAGCGGCTCTTGAGATTTCCCATGATGTAATCATAAGAATTATGAGCATAGCTTTTTTTTAATGGAATTATGAGCATAGTTAAAAGACCTTATATATACACAAATTACCGCTATAGAACTGATCCCGCTTTTTTGTTGTGACGGTTGAGTTGCTCGATGTCTCGGTAACATCTATGAACTCTGTCCCTACAGCTAGTTGCTCATGATCGCGCTAGTTATTTTATAGGTCTTACATGCCACGTGTTTGTAAGACGACGGACACGTCATGTCAAATTTATATCACGCCAGTTGTTACAGTCTTAAGCATAATTAATAAAAATATATATACATTTGAGATTTCTATTAGTAATCATGATCATAATTAATTACCACTACAGAACTCAATCAATTACCGCAACAGAACTGATCCCGCCTTTTTGTTCTGACGGTTGAGTTGCTCAATGTCTCGGTAACTGCTACGACATAAAGGAAGGCGAAGAAGTTCATCGCCCGAGGGTCAAATACGGCGTATCCCCGAGGAGGATTATCCTCGACGAGGATTATCTCCGAAGAGGTTCAACCACGAGGAGGTATGGCCAGCGCAAAAGCAGACTGCGATGAAGTGTCCCATCACGCTCGACGAGGAATTTCGTCAGGATGATTTATGCAGAGCCGAATGACGGCTGACGGGATGCGCATTTAATGAAGCCCACCCACTCACTCGATGAGAGGCATCAGCGACGAAGCTTGCAGAGCCAAATGACGGCTGACGGGATGCGCATTTAATGAAGCTCACCTACCCATAATGACAGTCTGCTCGGAAGTGACATAAAGCATGGATTAACCATGCTTCCCTCAAATCAATCTGGGAAGCGAATGATTAAAAAGGGAAAAAGGCGGGAAAGATACGGAGGGAGCGAAAGTGATACGAAGCTGGAACGTGAAGCACCTAAAAAAGTTCTACCAGTAACCCCACGGATTGTTTTTCTTTTCTTTCATTTCGTACTTATATTTTCCTCTGATAAGACGTATGCCTCCAAAACAAAAGGCCCGCTCTTCAAACCTACACAAAATCCGGGCCCATATAACGAAAGGCCCAAGTCCACAACGTGAAGCAGCACGACAAGTAGTTCAACCCAGGAACGACAAACCAAAAGAGCCTCACGTTATTGGTTAGGGTTTCGGCACGAATTTCTTCGAAATCACACACACTCTCTCTCTCTCTCCCTTTTCGGAAAAAAACCACTCTCTTAGGATCTCTCAGGCGATGCAGACTCCGCCGACTACTGATGATGCTATGATGGTTCGCCGAACAAGTCAAACCTTGCTATGGGAAAGCGCCTCCAAGAGGGAGCGGCTGATGAAAGAAGCTGCTGATCGAACGACCCCGAGGAATGAGATTGAGAGATGGAAGATGAAGATTGCTCTTGCTGAGTACCGAGCTTCTGTGGCTTCATCGGCCTCTCCGGCCGCTCCCGAAGCCCAGGCGATGCAGACCCCACCGATCGTCGATGATGCCCCGGTGGCTCACCGGACTAGCGCCAGAACCAGCCGAGCCCAGCTATGGAAAAGCGCCTCCAAGAGGGAGCGACTGATGAAAGAAGCTGCTGATCGGACGACTCCGAGGAACGAGATGGAGAGGTGGAAGATGGAAATCGCCCTTGCCGAGTATCGAGCCTCCGTGGTCTCCTCAGCCCATCCGGTTTCCCCCGAAACCCAGGATCGAGATTGAGCTACGAATCGATCCCTTGCCAACTCGGAACATCAATGGGAGGATCAACGGTCGACGATCTACATCATTCCTTTTTTACCATTGGGGGAAGTCCCGACCCCTCTTGTTCGGGGCCATTTTTTGCATGGCCTCGACTTTTATTGAACTGATTTGGAGTTTTCTGTTATGCATAACCTTTCTCTTTGTCTCAGACTCGAGGAGAAGGTAAAGAAAATATATATATGTATACATACATACCGGCGAGAGTGCCGAGAAAATTAAAAATATTTACGGCTAAGGGTGCCGAGCAAGCCCGATCTGGCGAGAGTGCCGAGATATATATACGGCTAAGGGTGCCGAGCAAGCCCGATCCGGCAAGAGTGCCAAGAAAATTATTAAAAAAAAATATACGGCTAAGGGTGCCGAGCAAGCCCGATCCGGCGAGAGTGTCGAGATATATATACGGCTAAGGGTGTCGAGCAAGCCCGATCCGGCGAGAGTGCCGAGATATATATACGGCTAAGGGTGCCGAGCAAGCCCGATCCGGCGAGATTGCCGAGAAAACTATAAAAATATATACGGCTAAGGGTGCCGAGCAAGCCCGATCCGGTGAGAGTGACGAGAAAATTATAAAAAATATATACGGCTAAGGGTGCCAAGCAAGCCCGATCCGGCGAGAGTGCCGAGAATATATATATATATAGGCTAAGGGTGCCGAGCAAGCCTGAACCGGCGAAAGTGCCGAGAAAAGCGTTCTAAAAAAATATATATGTATATACAGGCGAGCGTGCCTGAGAGAAATTGCTCGACGAAAGGGGCGAGCAGAAGCAAAATAGGTCGAGGGCGCCGAGGAGGCCATAAAGCGAAGGAGTACAGAAACAACGATCTTCAACCGCGACCAACGGACCGCCGGGAGGAACGCACCTCTCAATAAGCACGGTTTTCCCCCTTACACCGCAGAGTAAGGCGGGATGCCCAACGGCGACGCGCGCACTAGGAAACAATAGATGGTTCATGGTTCTCCGAACAACCGGAAACGGTGTGATGAGTCTGAGCCAAGGGTCGTATGTTTTGGTATTATACAGAGCTCAGATAAGCGAGGAGAGCTCTCGATGAAGACGCCAACGACGTTTGGGCCACAGCAGCTCCCGCAGGCAAGGGACCTGGCTCGCAACGAGGAGAGGGGCAAAAGAGGCGTGGCGAGGAAAAAAAGTAGTTTAGCAATATAGCCACGCGAGGAGCCAGTGAAGCAGTCACCAACCTGGATATCAACAAATGTTGGCTGAGGCTGATCTCCGAGACGATTATACTTTATTTTACCAAGTGTATACACTTGATAAAATGGGGGACTAACTGTTAAAGTCGGATTTGGTCAAATCCATCCTCAACACAACTCGTGTCGTTTTGTCCAAAAACGACATAAGGGAAGGCGAGGAAGTTCATCGCCCGAGGGTCAAATACGGCGTATCCCCGAGGAGGATTATCCTCGACGAGGATTATCTCCGAAGAGGTTCAACCGCGAGGAGGTATGGCCAGCGCAAAAGCAGACTGCGATGAAGTGTCCCATCACGCTCGACGAGGAATTTTGTCAGGATAATTTATGCAGAGCCGAATGACGGCTGACGGGATGCGCATTTAATGAAGCCCACCTACTCACTCGATGAGAGGCATCAGCGACGAAGCTTGCAGAGCCGAATGACGGCTGACGGGATACGCATTTAATGAAGCTCACCTACCCATAATGACAGTCTGCTCGGAAGTGACATAAAGCATGGATTAACCATGCTTCCCTCAAATCAATGCTCAGAAGCGAATGATTAAAAAGGGAAAAAGGCAGGAAAGATGCGAAGGGGCATAATGTAAACTCTATAAAAGGCTAGTTAAGCCTCGTTGAAAGGGGTTCGGAAAAATAGGGAAAAAACCAGGGAGAAAGAGAGAATATCCTGTAGTAGAAAGTCTAAAGAAATAGAGAAAGTCTTTGTTCTTGATCCTTCAACTGTCCAACTATTCAACGAAAGGAAACCGAGCTCATATCGGAAATAAAATAAAACAAAGATATTCACTGATCATTGTTGTTAACTTGTTATTTGTGATTATTTTTGTGACTGGAAAAAGGCGGTGAAAATCGCCCTCTACAGTTTGGCGCCAACCGTGGGGCTTTGTTTTATTTCTAACTCATAGCCAGGAATTTGAAGGAGCGAGATGTCATTAAGTGACACCATAGCCGGCGATGAAGGGACGGAGGTCGCGTCCATGGAGAGACTCCAGCGGCAGTTGGCCGAAGCCAACGCGAGAGTGATGGAGGCAACAAGGATGGCCGAGGAGGCGGCCAGGAAGGCGGAAGAGCAGGAGGAGCGGAACGGATGACTTACTGCCCTTCTGGAGCGCGCGAGTCAAAGAAGGGAAGGCCCGGAGAGCACAATCGCGGGATCTTCAGCTCGGGGAGAGGGGAGAATCATAGCCGAGGGGGAGCAAGGTAACCTTAGCGAGTCAGAATATGAAGCGCTCATCATCAGGATGCAATCATCCTTAGCGATTGGAGCAAGGAACTTGCACGTTTTCTCAGATTCGCAGTTGGTGGTAAATCAAGTCAACGGGGAATACGAGAAGAACGACGAATGAATGGAGGCTTACGCAGAAGTGGTCGATGCTCTTTCGAGGAAGTTCGACTACTTCAGCCTGACGCAAGTGACGCGAGGTGACAATACCCACGCCGACGCACTGGCAAGCCTGGGTTCAACGACTGAAGTCGGTGAACTGAGGTCGGTCACAGTGGAGACGGTGGAGAAGCCAAGCATCCGGAGAGAAGAAGGCCCAGCGAGGAAGAGGGCTAAGGGGAAGGAAGAGGCCGAGGAGGTAAAGGCTGGCGAGGCCAACCTGAATGAGATCGAGGACGACGAGGACGAAGATGAGGAGCGGGGAGTCGTAGACGACGATGAATCAGAAGATTGGCGGAAGCCCCTCCGAAGGTACATCCTTGAAGGAATGCTGCCCGAGAATCCGCAAGAGTCCAGAAAGTTCAAGTCAAAAAGCTCCAAGTACACCGTCCTTGATAACGTACTCTATCTAAAGAGCTTCGCGGGTCCCTACTTAAGATGCCTTCGCAAGAAAGAGGCTGAGTACGTCATGCGGGAGATCCATAGCGGGGACTGCGGAAATCACTCTGGCGTACGATCCTTGCTTAGAAAGACTAAGCGGCAAAGTTTCTTTTATGAAACCATGGTCGCCGATTGCATCGGCCACGCCAAGAGATTCGAGAAATGTCAGCGACACGCGCCAGCGATCAACTGTCCGGCGGAGGAACTCTCCGTGGTCTCGGTGCCTTACCCGTTCATGAAGTGGTCAATGGACATCGTCGGCCCCATGCCCGTCGGCACGCGGCAGAAGAAGTTCATGCTCGTCGTCACGAATTTCTTCACCAAATGGACGGAGGCTGAGGCGTACGCCAACATCAAGGATTCCGACATCGAAAGCTACGTTTGGAAGAACGTGATTACTCGCTTCGGACTGCCTAGGGAGATAATCGCCGATAACGGATCTCAGTTCATCTCAAAGAGGTTCGGAGATTTCTGCAAACGATGGAGGATAAAGCTCAACACGTCAACGCCACGATACCCCCAAGGCAACGGGAACGCCGAGGTGGTTAACCGAACCATCGTCGACAACATCAAGAGGAGGCTCGGCGAAAAGAAAGGGCTGTGGGCGGACGAGCTGCCAGGAGTACTATGGGCTTATCGGACAACCCCTCATTCCGCAACCGGCGAGACACCCTTCGCTTTGGCCTTCAGAGTGGAGGTTGTGATCCTAGCAGAGGTTGACATCCCGAGCCTTCGTCAGACTCTAGTCCCCAGCAGCGAGGAGGACAACGAACAGAACCTCCTCCATCAGCTCGATCACATCGACAAAAGGTGCGAGCAAGGGAGAACGCACATTGCCAACTACCAGAACACGATCGCACGTTTCTACAACAAGACGAATGACGGCTGACGGGATGCGCATTTAATGAAGCCCACCTACTCACTCGATGAGATGCATCAGCGACGAAGCTTGCAGAGCCGAATGACGGCTGACGCGATGCGCATTTAATGAAGCTCACCTACCCATAATGACAGTCTGCTCGGAAGTGACATAAAGCATGAATTAACCATGCTTCCCTCAAATCAATCTGGGAAGCGAATGATTAAAAAAGGAAAAAGGCAGGAAAGCGAGGGGGCATAATGTAAACTCTATAAAAGGCTAGTTAAGCCTCGTTGAAAGAGGTTCGGAAAAATAGGGAAAAACCAGGGAGAAAGAGAGAATATTTTGTAGTAGAAAGGCTAAAGAAATAGAGAAAGTCTTTGTTCTTGATCCTTCAACTGTCCAGCTATTCAACGAAAGGAAACCGAGCTCATATCGGAAATATAATAAAACAATGATATTCAATGATCATTGTTGTTAACTTGTTATTTGTGATTATTTTTGTGACTGGAAAAGGGCGGTGAAAATCGCCCTCTACAATCGCCACTAATCTCCAGAAAGAACCGAGAAAAAAGGATTCTTCCACTCACTGATGAAGTGATACTGAGTGATATTGCTAGCTTTTATGGCTTTGATAGGGGCATACTGAAAGCGATATTTCCCGAAAAGTTTGATGATGAAGACCGGAAGGATTTTTTGCCCGACAAGGTTCATCGCAAGTACGACCATACCTAAAAGCACGATGATGGTCGAACTTACTCGGCATGGAGCCGCGAACACTTGGAGGTGGGGGTGACGTTCCCCCTGGCACCTGAGTATATGGCGATTTTGAAGGTTAATGGTCTGGCCCCATTCCAACTTGTCCCAGAGGGCTACCAGATCGTTGCGGTGCTGTATGTCCTCGCATACCTAAGCAATTTGCCGCGTCCAATGGAGAACAATATTCTGAGTATGTTTGGATTGAAGGAATTTAAGTCGGCTTCTACACACTCAAGGAGAGGCCCTGGCTTTTCGATATGAGGCCCGTGCTCTACATAAAAGCCAACGCTCTTAGCCGAGTGCCGAGTCGGTACTTCTTCGTGGCGGGGCCAGAGGAGTTGCGGGATCATACCACCAATCCGACGTGGACCTTTGCATCCTTCTATAGTCTAGAGAAATATAGGAAATATGTCACCTTTATCACCAGGCTCCCTCTCAGTCATTGTATCTTAGGCAAGTTGACAAGATACAACAATTTGCGGGATGCAGGTCTTTTCTGTGAATGGGCTCGCATGGGACCCTTCCCTCCAAGAGCCGATCGGAAATCCGGGTTACAGATGGGGTGGGAAACGTCGATCTCGGTGGTCCTCTTCTTTTGGACGTTGGCCCGGGGACGTCGTACCTGGCGCCCCTGGTCCGCACGAGCGAGAGCAGTCGTCCCTACGCGGCGTCTATCCGGAAGGCTCTCCGTCGCGAAAAGGAGTTGGCGGCAGTTTACGATTGATTTGTATAGTCGTTAGTATAACTTTGTTTTGTAACCGCTACTAATATAAGTTGCTTAAATTTGTTACCACTACTAATATAACTTGTTTTACTTTGTTACCGCGGCTAATATAACTTGCTTTGCTTTCTTACCGCTGCTAATATAACTTGCTTCAATTCGTTACTGCTACCAATACTAATAGTAGTATTTTTTTTAGTACAGATTGCTTTACTTTGTTACCGCTACTAATTCACGTTTCTTTATTCCTTTACCGCTACCAATACGAATTATAGTATTTCTTTCTAATAAAATTTACTTTACTTGATAGTAGTATGTCTTACTAATAGAAACTCGACTATAAGGTAAAGGCACCCACGTCCCTAGATCTTGTAAATCTACTTTCGACCTCCCCAGATCGCAAGAAAGCCCATAACTTATAAATCTACTTTCGACCTCCCCAGATCACAAGAAAGCCCATAACTTATAGATCTACTTTGGACCTTAGCTTCTCTACAATGTACGACCTAGAAGATGGTTCAAGCACTTCTCCAACTCAGAAGGATCGACGGTGTCTTTGCAAATACGGGAACAGCACGATAATCTTAATGTCAAACACGTGGAAGAATCCTGGAAGAAGATTCAGGTGTTGATCGAAGATGAAGGTACGTTCACTGATGACGACTTTATACATTATCTCTGTAATTTTCATAAGGTTGTGATTTTGGATATTTTGCTTGTCAACAGGGAAAAGATAATTGCGGATACTTTGATTGGGTAGATCCAGAACCAATTCCACAAATTGATGCCCTTCAACCAATTCAAATAATGGAACGACGAAACTACTATGAGTTCATCAGTTGGGGAAAACTATTGTTCGTAACTTTCTTTGTCGTTTTATGGATGTTCTTCAAGTGAGTACGCGGTATCGTTTTTTTTTATAACGAAGACATGTTGAACCATTTTGTATTTCAATATTTACCGCTATGTTAAAGCTATTATACTGTATGACAATTAAACCGCCCTCTATTAATGCTGTTATATCTCACCTTGACAATCGTATCATCAAATCGAACTAAATTACCGCTAGCACCTTCTCCGGTATCGGATTACCAAAACGTCAGACAATAACTGAGAGAGATGAGTTAGCTAACATTTTGGTAATGCGATACCGGAGTTGGTGCTCATAGCTTTGGCAGTTCATTAAAAATATAGAGAGAGATAAGGAGAGGAGGCGGCGGGCAACTATATATTGCAAATTGTGCTCCATTTTTGGGTTTTCTTCTATTTATATCGATAAAATGGTATTTTGGTACTTATAATCCTCTTACCGCTATGCTTTAAAGTTTATTCTTCCAAACAACACACAAATAGTAAATATTGAGTACTGCTATATGTTACATAATAGCGGGATTATCGAATACAAAAACAAACATAAATAATAAATAATTAGATATTCTTTATTCTGTAACACATCACACAATGAGTAAATATTGAGTACCACTATATGTTACATAATAGCAGGAATAAATCATACAAAACCAAACTTAAATAGGAACAGCGGGCAACTATTACGAACCTATATACCCCCTTGCTGAGAAACAAAAGGTTAATTTTTCACGAGCACTTGCCGCTTCGCCTTATCGCTAAACTCCCGTCCTTAATGTCGCGTCAAGAGGATGCAACTGTAGCATGAAAATGCAAGAAGCACCGATGCAACTTTAGCATGCAATTACAAGAAGCACAGATGCAACTCCTCCTAACACGAGTTGCTTCATTTCGTCCCTAGTGGGAAGAAACAAGAAGCCGACAGCGAAGAGGATCAGGTAAACGAAGCTTGCAGAGTTAGAAGCACGACTGCGAAGAAGCAAGGATGCAAACAAAGTTTTTCACCTCCTTGTAAATATTGCATGAATGCACGGCTGCATAAAATATTGTTGACGAGTAGCCGACGAATAGTAAATATTATCGTGGAGAGAGATGATGGATATAATTCTATTGTTTAGGGTTAGGTATTGTTCTTTGTATAAACGCTTGGGGGGAGTTAGATAATTAATTAATACAACCTGCATGCAATAAAGGCACATTAATATGTTTATCCACCCACTAGTTCGAGTACTTTTGGTGAACATAGATTACCGCTATGTTTTCTCCTAGCGGTGGTCACTACACACGTAACGGTTACCTAGCGGTTTGTGAATAGAAACGGGGAAGGTTAGTGTTTCTTTCGGTTTGTTTCATTTTACCATTAGTGTGCATAATTAAGCTAATCATAACAAATAATGATAAGTGAGATGGATCATAGTCGGATAATGAGTATGACAAAATAACTTGCAATTTTGTTGGACCATAGAACAAGTCTCTATCACTCGTACACATATGCGAAGCAATGCATATTTCACTCGATTAACTCGTTCTTATTTCAACTTAAAAAGGTAATACACTAGTAAATATGTTTAAATAACCTTCATTTTACTAACAAAACTAATCACCGTTAATTGATTGTCTTATCCGCCGCTAGACATTCATAGTACTACCGCTACGGGTTACGCAGTAGCGGTTTTTGATTTGACTGAAAATTTTAAGATTCTGATGGTTTGGAAAAGATAACTCTTTGAATTAAGTATTATTGTAAATCAAAAGACTTAACTGCTCTCCAACATAAACGCTTGGGGGGTTGGACGAGTAATTAATATGACCTGCATGCAATAAAGGCACATTATCATGTTTCTCCACCCACTAATTCGAGTACTTTTGGTGAACAAAGATTACCGCTTCTAGCAGTGGTCACTACACACGTAAAAGTTACCTAGCGGTTTGTGAATAGAAACGGGGAAGGTTAGTGTTTCTTTCAGTTTGTTTCATTTTACCGTTAGTGTGCATAATTAAGCTAATCGTAACAACTAATAGTAAGTGAGATTGATCATAGGCGGATAATGAGTATGACAAAAGAACTAGCAAGTTTTTTTGGATCATAGACACTCATAGCACTACCGATACGGGTTACGTAGTAGCAGTTTTTTATTTGACTGAAAGTTTTAAGATTATGATTATTTGGACAAGATAACTCTTTGAATTAAGTATTATTTAAAATCGAAAGACTTTACTGCTCTCCACCCACTAGCGGTGGTATTTAAACACGTAACGGTTGACTAGCGGTCGTTGTAATGTCAACTGAAAAAGGTAATACACCAATAAATAGGCAATACTCATATTATTCGGTAATACAAGACACAGGTAATAAATATTGACTACCGTTAAATATTACATAATAGCGGGAAGAAAATGTACAAAACCAAACTTAAATAAGAACTGCATCAAGGGTTATGAACATAAAAAAAATAGCCTTCTAAGAAACAAAAGATTAATCTTGCACAAGAACTTGCAGCTTCTGCTTATACCGCTATGATCCCCGTCCTTAATGTTGCGTCAGGAAACTGCTTCTTCTCCTTCTTTATTGCGGGTTTCTAATACGTGATGTTTCATTTTGTCCCTATATCGGGAAGAAATTATACAAGAACCGTGCATGTATTCATAACCCGAATTGAGGAAGGAAAGAAGCACGGCTAGAAGATCAGCTCGCACCTCCTTGTTAATATTATATGAATGCACGGCGGCATAGAAGATTGCTGACAAGCAACTGACAAACTTTTCGGTGGTGCATTCATACAATATTATCATAGAGAGAGGGATGGTGGATATAATTATATTGTTTAGGGTTATGGATTGTTCTTTATATAGACGCTTGGGGGAAGATGGATGGTTTAAACATTTTTGGGGGGGTGAATGAGTATTTAATACGACTTGCATGCAATAAAGGCACATTAACATGTTACTCCAACCACTTATCCGAGAACATTTGAACCATAGAAATTACCGCTAGGTTTTATCCCAGCGGTGGTCATTACCGCTACGGTTTACGGAGTAGCGGTTCAATTATTAAGTTTATCGGTAAGCGGTTACAATTATATTCTTTCTAAACATAAACTCTTCGATATGTAGTTACCACGGGATGCGATTACATTGAAACCAATTTTTATACCAATCTACAATTATAATCGTATTTGGCAAGGAAAACCAGTAGTCAGACAATACCAAAATGGCACAAAATCCACGACGAGTGCAACTATGTTATTCTGTATTGAATACACAATCTAAGGTCGCTATCTTCATGTTCTTAGTGATTTACTATATAACAATGCTAAGATGATTATATTTTTTTTACTTGTTCGTTTTGCAGAATCTCTTGTTTCAGTTTGCGATTTATCACGGGTATGACTATTCCTTTGAGTGGGACAAAAATGTGACGCACGTTATTGTGGGGCCATAAAATCGCAGTAGTTGCGCGTAGAGCCAAAAAATTCTTATGTCAATCTTGAACGGATTATGGATTCTCCACATCAACTGTATGTAAATCTTGTGAACTTTATGTGTGCAGGGATAAAAGCATGCATTGAAACTACAATTTTATGTGTGCAGGGATAAAAGCATGCATTGAAGCTAACTCACTTGTTGACGAAACTCCTTTTGAGATCACCGTTGACATTTTCAGGTCACGAAATGGTCCAAAATTTGGCCGGCTAAGCGCTTTGAGCAATGTAAGTTTTCACCAAATATAGTGTACACATTTACACCCCTCGTACAGTATTTTTGAGAATTAAACAATAATGTAGGCCCAGAAGCTCTTTGTCGGGTTAAAGTTCTATCTCATTGGCTACAAGGGCTCAGCGAGTAAAAATGTCAAATCTCTCGTCATACTCGGAAGAGGGGTCGTTATAAATAGCGAGGAAGAGTTTGTGCAGCTTTGTCAAACTGATCGGGTATTTATAATTTACAACGACAGCTATGTCATGGAGAAGTGTTTCATTAATCAATATCGCAGGCAAACAGAGATGATGGCGAGACAAAATCAGGTGAGAGTGTATGGACACAATTTGTTGCATTTGTCAGTTGCATCTTTTAGTTTGGATGTGTTTGTTTGATATCTTAATATCTCATGTCATGTGCCTCTATACCTTTTTTTGTCTTTTAGTTTGGATGTGTTTGTTTGAGATCTTAATAACTCATGGCACATGTCTATTGGAAATCACGTCTCTGATTCCGTGTTAATTATCACGAATTATGCCTTCGAACCGTCCGGGTAACATTTAAAAAATTATTTTAAAGCAGAAAAACTTGTTATCCGTTCAACGGTCTGAATATCGGATAATAACCATATAACAAGATATGATAAATATTATGAAATTTAATATTCATAAATCAATATTAATAATCTAGTCATTGTAGGAAATAAATAGAAAGCAGTAAATTATTGCATTTATTAACCCAATGCATAAGGCCGTACCTTTAATGACGACTTCCGGCTGCGCGTTCTGAATCGGGCAGGGCTCCGCGGGTGCTGAGGGAAACTCCCGTGATCTTCCGGGATATTCTTCTGGAATCCTCGTACCGAAGCGTGGGCTTCGCCGGCAGGACTCCGTCGCAAAATTTAAACTGATGGTTCTTTTTAAGCTTCCGGAGAACTAAGTCTCTTAAGCCGAACCAGAAAGAGAGATCAGAGAGAAAATTCGCAGACCTTGAAGGAGAGGGAGAGTTCGATTTTTTCTCTGGGGAAAGGTGTGACAAATGTGTAGAATGAGCCTCCTATTTATAGGCTTAAACCGTAACCGAATTGGAGAAATTCCCTCCCTAATTTTCGAATTTGATATATTAAATATAATTAATTATCTCAATCCAATGGTCCAGATTTAATCTTATGATATAATTAATTAGGGATTTAATTAAATAAGAAAGATTTGGATAAAATCAAATATCAAATCTTATCTTCTTATCTTCATAAAATTCGAATTTATATATATATGTATAATAAATTTCGAATTCTAATTATCTAGATCCAACTGTTGAGATAAATCTTTAAAACGATCTAATGGATCAAATTAGTTTAGGATAAAATCAAATAAAAAGATTTAATAAAAAAAATAAAATTCGATCTTATCCAAAAATATAATTCGAAAATAATATAATATATATATGATTAATTAATTTGCAATCCGACGGTAAAGATTAAATCTTAGACCGATCTAACGGGTATAATTAATTAACTAAATTCGAAAAATGAAACTTGGTCACCAAGTTATTAATTTCGAATTCATCAATATCCTAATCCAACGGTTGATATTAAATCATAACCGATCCAATATAATAAATTGATTTTAGGGTTTTTCTCAAATACAAAAACTTTTGATACTTTTGCCGCAATTATGGAAAGACCAAAGTCTATCCATTCGAATGTGAATGGATCCACATAACAAGGCCCAATTCGATTTCTACACTTTATAATATATAAAAATATATTATTTACATATTAATATAAATAATTCGAATAATTAAATTATACTAATATTCTCTGATCTCAATATCACACATTTAAATGTCATGGTGACACACCATCATTTAAATTCGTAACATGTGATTTAATTTCATAGTTCACTGAAACGATCACAAACTTAGAAATTCTCTAAATCATAAACCGTACGTCGAAACGACTTGGTTCTAAAAGCAAAGTTTCTTAGAATTTAATTTCCAACAACTTTCATGTTGACAGAAAGTCCAAATTCTACTTTATTTTGTAAGTTAATTTCGGTTACCAATATATAGTACTTTTGCCACGCTACTGATAAAACTATCTGATGTCTGTCACAGACTTCAGTTTTATGAGTCTTGCCAAATGATCTTAAAAACATTTCAAATGTCTTTATCACGTACGTATCATCCGTTACGGAGCTATACTGGGGTCCATGGACCCGTATCATTTAAGCTCCAACGAACTGCTAGGGTGTTCGTCAAACCTTGGTGTTATTCCACTATAAACCCGAGGCTGCACTCTTTAGTGATACAGTATATATTATTCCCTTTATTACAGCAGGGTGCCCATTGATACAATCAAATTCGGGTTATTGATCTTTCACTTGATGATCCACACACGAGCAGACGGTTTCTACCGTTATGCCCCTCATTGCATTTTCATCCTTGACTCAGTCAGTAATATTATGAGTAACCCACTTATGGTTTCCATTCATAAGTTGTGCACGGGTACCTCTCACTTCTCACCACCGACAATCAAGGGAATCATCATGACTCTGAAGAGAGCTGTGTGATGCCCATGTCTATGACCAAGCTACCTTTATTGCTGACTATCATGTTCCCAAAATAATAGTGTTCGGAACAACGGTAATATATTGTGTTCTTTAACGGTTAAATCAAAGAACAATCAAGCCAGCAGCTCGGACTCAATATCACTCAGGACTTAGATCAAATATCCATTTGATCATCTACTAGTGACTCAACTCCAAGTTATCAGTGACGGTCTTATATGATAACTTCCGAAGTTTATGTCAGATCCAGTCCAGTATGAAGACACTTCATACTTAATGCACTTCTAGTGAGTGTGACACACACAAAATCCAAAATAGGATTGTCACTTAGTCACATTAATGACCTTATACGATTAATGGGCTCCCACCCAGTTGATCAGGTCACAGAAATTTTAAGTTCATTTATTATGATTATTAATTCTTCCTCACATTGACTCTGTTGTGATAATAATACATAAATGCATCCTTTATGAACTAAGGATCAAACATTCTATTTTACTCTACCAGAAACTATAATAAGATTAGCATAATAAGCATCATCTTTATTCAACGACTTGTCATAATCTTTTACAAACGGATAAAAATATCTTGTTAAAGGACACACATGTCCAACAGTCTCTGTATACAGAACCTTTTTTGTATGACCTTGTACCGCTATAGGTTTCTTAATAGTGGTTATTAGTTTACTTCGAAGATTTCTTATTAAATGAACACGTAGCGTTTAAACAATTTTTTTAATCAACACTTCTATAATTGATGCTCTACGCCGCTACCAAATATAGTACTCCCGCTAGAGGTAATTATTTAAACAACTAGCGGTAAAACAACACGTAGCGGTAAAACAAGTATTTAAACAAATATTAAAGCACGCGGGAAAGTCAAACCGTCAAACCATGTCTCAGATACTAATTGTTGGGAAGTTCATTACGTTTCCCGATAATATTATCACGATTTATGCGGTGAAGCCGTCCGGGTAACATTTATAAATATTTAAAGCGGAAAAACTTGTTACCAGTACAACAATTTGAACATCGTATAATAACCAAAATCAAGATCTGATAAATTATTACTAATTAACTTTTCATAAATTGATTATTAATAATCTAGTCTATAGGAAAAAAATAAACCATAAATAAAGGTTTGCATTTATTGACCCAATGCATAAGGCCGTACCTCAGGTAATGACGTTTCCGGCTGCGCGTTCTGAACGTGGCAGGACTTTGCCGATGCTGAGGGAAACTTGCTTGATCTTCTGGGATATTCTCCTGGACTCCTTGTACCGATGCGTGGGCTTCGCCAACAGGACTCTGTCGCAAAACTTTAACTGATGGTTCTTTTAAAGCTTTCAGAGAACAACGTCTCACTACGCCGAACCAGAAAAAAAAAATCAGAGGCTAAGAAATTTGCAGACTCTAGAAGAGAAACATAGAGAGAGAGAGAGAGAGAGAGAGAGAGAGAGAGAGAGAGAGAGAGAGAGAGAATTCTTGCTCTGGGGAAGGTGTGTGAAATGTGTAGAATGGGCCTTGTATTTATAGGCTCGTGGAAAAACCAATAAGGGAAGTTTCCTTCCTTGAATTTTGAATTCTATGATAGGTAAATATAATTAATTACTCAAACCAATGGCCAAGAATGAATCACCAAAGATCCAATGGTTCTAATTAATTAGGGATTTAACCATATAGGGAAACCATGAATAAATCAATTATCCAATCACTTCCTTATATAAGAGAATTCGAATTCCCTATGTACCCATATGAAAAATTCGAAATCAATAACCTTGATCCAATGGTTGGAATTAATTCTATAACCAAACTAACGGACCATACTGATTTAGTATAAAGTCAACTCTCCAAAATTAATTACCAAGCAATAGAATTCGACCTCCTTTATAATAAATTCAAATTTTGCATTACATATTTATGTTGGACATATGTGTCCTTAAACAAGATATTTTATCCATTTTTAAAAGATTATGACAAGTCGTTGAATAAAGATGATGCTTATTATGATAATCTTATTATAGTTTCTAGTAGAGTAAAATAGAATGTTTGATCCTTAGTTCATATAGGATAAAATTATGAATTATTATCACAACAGAGTCAATGTGAAGAAGAATTAATAATCATAATAAATGAACTTAAAATGTCCGTGACCTCATTAACTGGGTGGGAGCCCATTAATCGTACAAGGTCATTAATGTGACTAAGTGACAATCCTATTCTGGATTTTGTGTATGTCACACTCACTAGAAGTGCATTAAGTATGAAGTGTCTTCATACTGGACTGGACCTGACTTAAACTCCGGAAGTTATCATATAAGACCGTCACTGATAACTTGGAGTTGAGTCACTAGTAGATGATCAAATGGATATTCGATCTAAGTCCTGAGTGATCTTGAGTCTGAGCTGCTGGCTTGGTTGTTCTTTGATTTAACCGTTAAAGAACACAATATATTACCGTTGTTCCCAACACTATTATTTTGGGAACATGATAGTCAGCAGTAAGGGTAGCTTGGTTATAGACATGGGCATCACAAAGCTCTCTTCAGAGTCATGATGATTCCCTTGATTGTCGGTGATGAGAAGTGAGAGGTACCCGTGTGCAACTTATGAATCGAAACCATAAGTGGGTTACTCATAATATTACTGACTGAGTCAAGGATGAAAATGCAATGAGGGGCATAACGGTAGAAAACGCCTGCTCGTGTGTGGATCATCAAGTGAAAGATCAATAACCCGAATATGATTGTATCAATGGAGACCCTGCTGTTATAAAGGGAATAATATATACCGTATCACTAAAGAGTGCATCCTCGGGTTTATAGTGGAATCACTTCGAGGTTTGACGAACAACTAGCAGTTCGTTAGAGCTTAAGTGATACGGGTCCATGGTCCCCAGGATAGCTCCATAACGGATGATACGTACGTGATAAAAACAGTGAAATGTTTTTAAGATCGTTTGGCATGACTCATAAAACTGAAGTCTGTGACAGACATCAGATAGTTTTATCAATAGCATGGCAAAAGTACCATATCTTGGTAACCGAAATTAACTGACAAAAGAAAGTAGAATATGGATTTTCTGTCGACATTAAAGTTGTTGGAAATTAAATTCTAAGCAACTTTTCTTTTGGAACCGAGTCGTTTCGACGTATGGTTTGTGATTTAGAGAATTTCTAAGTTTGTGATCGTTTCGGTAAACTATGAAATTAAATCACATGTCACGAATTTAAATGATGGTGTGTCACCATGACATTTAAATGTGTGATATTGAGATCAGAGAATATTAATATAATTTACTTATTCGAATTTTATTATTAATGCATTATTAATAATTATTCAATAATTAATAGATTTATATTAATATGAAAAATAATATATTTTAAATATATTATAGTGTAGAAATCGAAGTGGGCTTTTGGAATGTGGATCCATTCACATTCGAATGGATAGACTTTGGTCTTTCCATAATTGCGGCAAAAGTACCAAAAGTTTTGGTGTTTGAGAAAAACTCTAAAATCAATTTAATTCATTGGATCGGTTATGATTTAATATCAACCGTTGGATTAGGATATTGATGAATTCGAATTTAATGACTTGGTGATCAAGTTTCATTTTTCAAATTTGATTAATTAATTATATCCGTTAGATCGGTCTAAGATTTAATCTTTACCGTTGGATTGGAAATTAATTAATTATATATATTTATATTATTTTTCGAATTATAGTTTAAGGATAAATTCGAAATTGTTTTTATTAAATCTTTTTATATTTGATTTTATCCTAAACTAATTTGATCCATTAGATCGGTTTAAAGATTTATCTCAACCGTTGGATCTAGATAATGATAATTATAATTTTAATATATATATATATATATATAATTCGAATTTATAAAGATAAGAAGATAAGATTGGATTTTTGATTTTATCCTAATCTTTCTTATTTAATTAAATCCCTAATTAATTATATCCATTGGATTTAGATGAGATTAAATCGGGACCATTGGATTGTGATAATTAATTATATTTAATGAATGAAATTCAAAAATTTGAGAGGGAATTTCTCGAATTCGGTTACGGTTTGAGCCTATAAATAGGAGGCTCATTCTGCACATTTTTCACACCTTTCCCCAGAGAAAAATTCGAACTCTCCCTCTCCTTTAGGATCTGCGAATTTTCTCTCTGATCTCTCTTTCTGGTTCGGCTTAAGAGACTTAGTTCTCCGGAAGCTTAAAAAGAACCATCAGTTTAAATTTTGCGACGGAGTCCTGCCGGCGAAGCCCACGCTTCGGTACGAGGATTCCAGGAGAATATCCCGGAAGATCACGGGAGTTTCCCTCAGCACCGGCGGAGCCCTGCCCGATTCAGAACGCGCAGCTGGAAGTCGTCAATAGAGGTATGGCCTTATGCATTGGGTTAATAAATGCAACCATTTACTGTTTTCTATTTATTTCCTATTATGTCTATATTATTAATCATGATTTATGAATATTAAATTACATAATATTTATAAGATCTTGTTAAATGGTTATTATCCGATATCCGGACTGTTGCACGGATAACAAGTTTTTCCGCTTTAAATTAATTTTTAAATGTTACCCGGACGGTTCGGAGGTATAATTCGTGAAAATTTTCATGGAATTCGAGACGTGATTTCCAACAATTTACATGTTAATTAATTTCCAATCCAATGGATAAGATTAAATCTTAAACTAATCCAATGGATATAATTAATTAAGCAATTTCGAAATCCATGCTTGGTCACCAAGTTATTTTTGAATTTAGCTTTCCAAATTAATTATCATGATCCAACTGTTAAGATCAAACTTGACCGATCTAATGAAACAAATTAATTTTAAGGTTTTTCCATTAATACATAAACATAGGTACATATGCCGCATATTTGGAAAGTCCAAATCCAAGCAAATTTGTGTAAGCCCAAATTACACATTTACTTGGGCCGCATTATTTCTACACATTCATATATATACCAAATATATATTTTTATTAAAACAACATAAATCTCTTAATTATTAATAAGAATATTAATAATTAAATCCAAATAATTAAATTATATTATTAACCTCTGATCTCAATATCACACATTAAAGGTCGTGGTGCAACACCACCATTTAAATTCGTGACATGTAATTAAATTTCACATATTTACGAAAACTATCGTAAACTTGGAAATTCTCTAAATCGCAAACCGTACGTCGAAACGACTCAGTTCCAAAAGAAAAGTCTCTTAGAATTTAATTTCCAACAACTTTCAAGTTGATGAAAAATCTAAATTCAACTTTATTTTATCAGTTTAATTTCCAACACCAAACTTTGGTACTTTTGCCACGTCAAAATAAAACTTCTAAAGTCTGACACAGACTCTAGTTTTATGAATCCTGACAAATGATAAAACATACCGACTGTTTAAATCACGTAGGTATCATCCTTTCCGGAGCTATCCTATGGACCATGGACCCGTATCACTAAAGCTCCAACGAACTGCTAGTGGTCCGTCAAACCTTGGTGTTATTCCACTATAAACCCGAGGCTGCACTCTCTACTGATACAGTATATATTATTCCCTTTATAGCAAGGTGTCCATTGATACAATCAAATTCGGGTTATTGATCTTTCACTTGATGATCCACACACGAGCAGGCGGTTTTTACCGTTTTGCCTTTCATTGCATTTTCATCCTCAACTCAGTTAGTAATATTGTGAGTAACCCACTTATGGTTGCGATTCATAAGTTGCGCACGGGTACCTCTAACTTCTCACCACTAACAATCAAGGGAATCATCTTGACTCTGAAGAGAGTTGTGTGATTTATGTGTCTATGACCAAGCTACCCTTATCTGTTGACTATCATGTTCCCAAAATAGCATCATTGGGACCGACAGTAAATGTGTTCTTTAACAGTTAAATCAAAGAACAATCAAGTCAACAGTCCAGGCACGAGGTCACTCGGGGCATAGATCAAATATCCATTTGATCATCTACTAGTGACTCAAGTCCAAGTTGTCAATGACGATCTTATATAAAAACTTCCGGAGTTTAAGTCAGGTCTAGTCCACTATGAAGCCGCTTCATACTTAATGCACTTCTAGTGAGTGTGACACACACACTTAATCCAGAATAAGATTATCACTTAATCACATTAATGACATGTTACCATTAATGGGCTCCCACCCAGTTAATCAAGTCACGGAAATTTTAAGTTCATTTATTATGATTATTAATTATTCCTCACATTGACTCGGTTGTGATCATAATAACATAATTGAATCCTTTATGAACTATGGAACAAATATTCTATTTTACTCTACCAGAAACTATAATAATATTAACATAATAAGTAACATCTTTTATTCAACGACTTTGGTCAAAAATCTTTTACAATTACGGAAAAGACAGCTTGTTTAAGGACACATGTCCAACAATATCCCACATGTACTTAAAGAAGATGACGCATGTCTTTGAGACCCATACTCTCTAGATGCCTCCTGAAGAGATTTTCACAACCTTTACGTCGCCACGACGTACTATCTCTCTGATGAGATGGTATTTTCTCTCTATATGTTTCGCCTTGTTATGGTCTCTGGGCTCTTTAGAATTTTTCACCGCGCCACTGTTGTCACAGTACAACGTTATGGGCCCATCTACACCTGGAACTACTCCCAGCTTTATGTAGAAATTATTTAGCCAAACTGATTCTTTGGCTGCCTCACAGGCTGCCACATGTTCAGCTTCCATTATGGAATCTGCGATACATGATTGCTTAATGCTTCTCCAGAATATTGCTCCACCAGCAAGGGTGAACACTGCTCCTGACGTCGATTTTCTCAGGTCTCTGTCAGACATAAAGTCCGAGTCAGTGTATCCTAGTAGATTCATTTTTTATCTGAAAACACTAACATATAGTCTCTCATTCTTCGAAGATACTTGAGAATGTTCTTCTATGCTGTCCAGTGAGCCATACCATGGTTGGATTGGTACCTGCTAACAATTCCCACATCGTAACATATGTCTGGCCTAGTACACTGCATAGCGTACATCACATTTCCTACTGCTGAAGCATAGGGTATGCGCCTCATCGCGTCTTGCTCTTCCGGAGAAGTTGGGCATTGTTTCCTATCAAAGAATACTCCATGCATGGTTGGTAAATTACCTCCCTTGGAGTTTGCCATTGCAAAATGTTCTAGCACCTTATCAATGTAGGTTGCTTGCGATAAGGCCAGAAGCCTGTTGTTGCGATCCCTAAAGATACGGATCCCAAGAACATAGCTGGCTTCTCCCATATCCTTAATTTGGAATTGTGTAGCTAACCATGCTTTCACGTCCGATAACTTTTTCACATTATTACTATTGAGAAGAATATCGTTGACGTATAGAACAAGGAAAATCTCCACATTATCATCATTGAGCTTATAAATGCAGGCTTCAGTGATGTTTTGCACGAATACATAGGTCTTGATGGTCACATCAAACCTTAGATTCCAGGATTTGGAAGCTTGCTTCAATCCATAAATGGACTTGAGTAATCTGCAAACTTTCCCTTCTTGACCCTTTTGCACGAACCCTTCTGGTTGGTCCATATAGATGTTCTCGTCAATGTACCTGTTCAGGAAAACGGTTTTGACATCCATCTGCCAAATCTCATAGTTGAGACTTTAGGCTATGGTTAGAATGGACTTTAGTGACAGGAGAGAAAATTTCCTCGAAACAAATACTTTCTCGCTTGGTTTAACCCTTGTCCACTAAACTAGCTCTTAAGGTTTCAATATTCCTGTCCACTCATCTTTTTGTAGATCCACTTACAACCAATGGGTTTGAATCCATCCAGTAAGTCTACAAGTTCCCAGACTTAGTTAGAAGCCATAGATTCTGTTTCTCTTGGTTCATGACATCCTGCCATTTCCCATGATCGGTATCCTTTATAACCTCGTTAAAGGTCGAAGTATCATCAACGTTACTGTCGACACGACAACGTTGTTCTCTTCCCAGTGCTCGTAGTGTTCAATCTAAAGACTGAACCTCCCTCTAAATCTGAGTACCCAGAGTTCTGATTTTGGTCATGTGGTTTCCTCTATCTGATTATCAACAGACACTGTTGATTGTGTAATTACTTTGTCCTTTAATAATTCCTCTAGTAATATTTTTCTTTGAGGTTCATAGTTTATCATAGAGTCATATTCCAAAACAGTTACTATTGTTGAAAAACAATTACTCTCTTATATGATCATAAACTATATCATGTCCAAGTTCCATTAAATGAATAATATAAAATGATTATCTCCCCTTAATCATTTCTAAAAATGTGATCACTGAATTAAACGTTCAGACTCACCTCTTCAGTATAACTGAAAAGTCATTAGTGATTTGTTGAATTAAAAATTTGTTTCATGCAATAAATTACTTGAACTCACAAAAGTTCTAATTTACTTTGCATTCATACCATTACCTTGAATACTTGCCAATCATTAGATAAAGTATTTATATCCTTCTCGAGCTTGTATAATGGACCACATACACAAAGCATGTACAAGCTTTATAACTGTTGCTCTTTAGACCTTTTCTCATAAAATGGTCTTTTAATCATTTTAATCTTTGGACAGGATTCTCTAACAGGCAAGGAACTGACGAACAGTCCACACATTGGTCCATCCTGTTTATCTCATCCAAATTAATATGACTATCTTTTAGAAGCCTTAGGTATGATCGATCACTTTCATAGTTAACCTTTTTTCTGAATGTCATATCCATATTATTCATTAATTACTTCATAATGTTTTGAGCTCGTTTATTTCACCTCACCGGACAATCAATACAAACAACTAGATCATCTCATAAATAGTCAACTTATGATTGTCTTCCGAATCCTGGATTCAGTCAAAGGTTCCAACCTTAACCAATCATTGGGTTGGGTGATTATCTTATCTTTGTTGATCTTTCATCCATTTCCCAAGCTCAAGAACTTTCGAATGACTCCCTTGTAATTTCGAGTGGAAATACCAGCCAGACACAAAAGATAATCAATAAGTGAACAAAATCACTTATTCGGACTTTTATTGTCTTGACATTAAATACACATCAGATTATTCTATATATATTGGGATTGACATTTTAGACTAGCATTGATAAATAAACTTATTAAACTTTATTATAGGTAGAATGTTTTAGGAAAAATTAGTTTGAAATAGTTACATGATGCAAACATGTTCCGGGAAAACGTTAATTAAACCCATTAACTATTTCGTGATAATTTAACCGACTGTACACGTCGTTGCCGTCCTTAGAGAATGGTCACTCTAGGGTGACTCAGCGGGATCAACCGTGTAGTTTGGTTAAACTAAGTTTTAGTCATAAACTTAATTAATATTCAAAACAAGAACCACCAAGGTTCCCTATATGATTATTAACTATCGCCATAGACGGTCGGTAAGCACCAACTTCCGTGCAAGCTTAACCCATTATTTTTGGTTCTCGGATTAGTCTTGGAAACGTCATTCTTAGGGAATCGTCACACTAGGGTGACTCGCGGTCCATTTCCAAGATTCCTCCGTCCCCATATTCTCTTAGAACTATCACGGTGTCAAACCTTCCACAAGCACACCTTCCTTGGGGAATGAACACACTAAGGTGACTCGAGGCGGTGTGGTCAGCAGACCGTGTGACAGTAATAATGGAGACCTTTTCAGATAATCTATACTTGCCATTGTTTTTAGAAAAATAACTTTTTTAACTCCTAAGTTATAAAAACTTATTATAAACTCCATTTAATGACACACATTAAAAACGTTTATCTTAAGGCGTTATAATTACCGAGGTAATATCTAATAAGCCTAGTCATTTATTTATTACTTCGTCGGTAGTGGTAGATCAAATTGTACGCTCTCCGGGTCGATAGGAGGGGTCCTAATCGGTCACCCAGAAGTGGATGGTGAACCGGCCCCACTTTTGATTCCTTCGTCCTTAGGCAAGATTGTACGTTTGAAATTTTTTCCGACTAATAATAAATAAATCTTTTTTACGGTTCATTATTTATATCTATCCTATACCAACATATTAATAATGACCTTAACATAGACTCTATGTTACAAGGGTTATGAAAATAAGTTTAACAAATTATATCTATGATGAATTTATAATTATATGTCAATGATACGTATTCTCTAAGAATTATCGTTCATATAATTAGCCCATTAATAATTATTTATGAAAATTAAAAATAAGACAATGATATTTTCTTCAAAGAATTATTATCCATATTTTTAGATTATGAATTCGAAAAATAAGACAATGTTATTTACCAAAAATAACATCCATATGTTATTTAAAATAAAATAATGTTATTTACCAAAAATAACATCCATATTTCAATTAATTAATTAATCAAACATAATTAATTTAATTCGAAAATATTAATTCAAAAATAAAATTAATTAATTAATCCATGGATATTTGGGTCGGTTTTTGAAATTCGATCCACAACATAAAATTAACCACGTGGCCTAACCGGGCTTAAGCCCGGGCCCACATGCCCACGGATTCCCCACGGGCTGGGCCACGAAGGCCCACGGGGCTGCCAAGGCAGCGTGCCCTAGGCACGGGCCCGCAGGCCCACGTCGCTGCCAGCGACAGCGCGCTGGGCTGGGCCACGCTTCACTCGGGCACTCGTGCACTGGCCGAATGGCTTGGGCTCGGGCTTGCCCGTGGCCTGGGCCTGGCTGAAGTACCCGGGGCTGCTGTGCAGCCTCACTTCGTGACCCCCACGGGTTGGGCTACCTAGTGCAGCCCGGCCCAATACTCGATTCGAAAAGTTTGGGTCGGGTAATTACCCAATATTAAAAAAAAATTAAAATATCTAGAAATGAAATTTCAATTTTAAAATCAATTTATTCATCAAATAATTCGTTCAATTTAAAACCTTAAATAAATTACATAATTATTTATCTTTGAACCATGGCTCTGATACTAATTGTTGGGAAGTTCATTACGTTTCCCGATAATATTATCACGATTTATGCCGTCAAGCCGTCCGGGTAAAATTTAAAAAATATTTCAAGTGGAAAAACTTGTTACCCGTTCAATGATTTGAACATCGTATAATAACCAATATCAAGATCTGATAAATTATTACTAATTTAACTTTTCATAAATTCATTATTAATAATCTAGACTATAGGAAATAAATAAACTGTAAATAAAAGTTTGCATTTATTGACCCAATGCATAAGGCCGTACCTCAGGTGATGACGATTCTGGTTGTGCGTTCTGAAATGGGCAGGGCTTCGCCGATGCTGAGGGAAACTCCCGTGATCTTCCGGGATATTCTCCTGGACTCCTCGTGCCCAAGAGTGGGCTTCGCTGGAAGAACTCCGTCGCAAAAAACTTTAACTGGTGGTTCTTTTAAAGCTTTCGGAGAACAACGTCTCACTAAGCCGAACTAGAGAAGAGGGATCAGAAGCTAAGAAATTCGCAGACTCTAGAGAAAGAGAGAGAGAGATCGAATTCTTGCTCTTGGGAGGTGTGTGAAATGTGTAGAATGAGCCTTGTATTTATAGGCTCATGGAGAAGCCAATAATGGAAGTTTCTATGCACAAATTTCTAATTCTATTATGGGCAAATATAATTAATCACTCCAAACCAATGGCCAAGATTGAATCACCAATGATCCAATGGTTAGGATTAATTAGGGATTTAACCAAATAAGGAAACCTTGAATAAATCAATTATCCAATCACTTCCTTATATAAGAGAATTCGAATTCCCTATACATGTATATGGAAATTTCGAAATCAATAAGCTTGATCCAATGGTTGGAATTAATTCCATAACCAATCTAATGGACCAAATTGATTTGGTATAAAATCAACTCTCCAAACTTGATTACCAACAAAAATTTGATCTCCATTATAAAGAATTCGAATTTTCCATTTCCATATATACATGTTAATTAATTTCCAATCCAATGGTTAAGATTAAATCTTAAACTAATCCAATGGATATAATTAATTAACCATATTCGAAATCCATGCTTGGTCACCAAGTCATTTTCGAATTTAGCTTTCCAAATTAATTATCATGATCTAACGAACTTCACCGATCTAATGAACCAAATTAATTTCAAGGTTTTTCCATTAATACCTAAACATAGGTACTTATGCCGCATATTTTAAAAGTCCTAATCCAAGCAAATTCGTGTAAGCCCAACTTACACATTTACTTGGGCCGCATTATTTTTACACATTCATATATATGCCAAATATATATTTTTATTCAAATAACATAAATCTATTAATTATTAATTAATTATTAATAAGAATATTAATAATTAAATCCAAATAATTAAATTATATGATTAACCTCTGATCTCAATATCACACATTAAGTGTCGCGGTGCAACACCACCATTTAAATTCGTGACATGTGATTAAATTTCACATATTTACGAAAACGATCGTAAACTTGGAAATTCTCTAACTCACAAACCGTACATCGAAACGACTTGGTTCCAAAAGCAAAGTCTCTTAGAATTTAATTTCTAACTACTTTGAAGTTGATGAAAAATCTAAATTCAACTTTATTTTATCAGTTAAATTTCCAGCACCAAACTTTGGTACTTTTGCCACGTCAAAAATAAAACTTCTAAAGTCTGACACAGACTCTAGTTTTATGAATCCTGACAAATGATAAAACATACCGAATGTTTAAATCACATACGTATCATCCGTTCCAGAGCTATCCTGGGGACCATGGACCCGTAACACTGAAGCTCCAACGAACTACTAGTGGTTCGTCAAACCTCGGTGTTATTCCACTATAAACCCGAGGCTGCACTCTTTAGTGATACAGTATATATTATTCCATTTATAGCAAGGTGTCCATTGATACAATCAAATTTGGGTTATTGATCTTTCACTTGATGATTTACACACGAGCAGACGGTTTTTACAGATTTGCCTCTCATTGCATTTTCATCCTCAACTCAGTTAGTAATATTGTGAGTAACCCACTTATGGTTTTGATTTATAAGTTGAGCACGGGTACCTCTCACTTCTCACAACTAACAATCAAGGGAATCATCTTGACTCTAAAGAGAGCTATGTGATGTCCGTGTCTATGACCAAGCTACCTTTATCTGTTGACTATCATGTTCCCAAAATAGCAACATTGGGAACGACAGTAAATTGTGTTATTTAACAGTTAAATCAAAGAACAATCAAGTAAACAATCGAGGCTCGTGGTCACTCAGGAATTAGAATATCCATTTGATCATCTACTAGTGACTCAACTCCAAGTTGTCAGCGACGGTCTTATATAACAACTTCCGGAGTTTAAGTCAGGTCCAGTCTAGTATGAAGCCGCTTCATACTTAATGAACTTCTAGTGAGTGTGACACACACACTTAATCCAGCAGAGGATTATCACTTAGTCACATTAATGACCTTATACGATTAGTGGGCTCCCACCCAGTTAATCAGGTCATGGACATTTTAAGTTCATTTATTATGATTATTAATTCTTCTTCACATTAACTCGGTTGTGATATTAATAACATAATTGCATCCTTTATGAACTATGGAACAAACATTCTATTTTACTCTACCAGAAACTATAATAAAATTAACATAATAAGTAACATCTTTTATTCAACGACTTTGGTCAAAACCTTTTACAAAGTAGGGAAATGACAACTTGTTTAAGGACATATGTCCAACATAATGTCCCATTAGCCCTTTTTTATTTTTCTTGTTATCTTCATCGGGATCAGGATCCGTTGATACGCCGGCGGTTTCTTCATCGAGATATGGATCCCTCGATATGCCGGTGGTTTCTTCATCGGGATTTGGATCCTTTGATACGCCTGTTTCTTCATCGGGATCGGGATCCCTTGATTTCTTCTTCTTCTTCTTCTTCTTCTTCTTCTTCTTCTTCTTCTTCTTCTTCTTCTTCTTCTTCCACAAGTTGCAACTGATGTGATAATTACAATATCCATGATGTGCTTTCGGATACACTGTACGTATACCATGAATGATGGATCCCCCTCTATCGGATACGAACACTAAGTCTTCCTCATCCGGGACTGATTCTTTGAGGCGTTCTAAAAACCAGACCAATGCTAAATGGTTCTCCCCATACGACCATTGCCATCCATAGCGGTTGCTACGAGTAATACACCTGCGTACTTGTTATACAAGTGACATGCGTCGAGACAAATCACCTTCCTCGAACTTTTGAATCCTATAACCGACGCGTATAATGCCATGAAACAGTACAAAAACGGCCTTTCTCGGTAAGCTTAATCGCGGTACGGGAACCCGGGTTTTCTTTTTCAACCATAAAAAAATAATCCGGTAAAAACTCATAATTCTGAGCCGGGTTACCTTTCATCCTGTCAATGGCGTTACCCCTCGCACGCCAAGCCTTCCACGAATTGACCTTGATACCCTTATTTGACAGAAAATACTGAATCAATTTTGCGTTTGGTATTAGTTTCATGCCATGGAATGAATTAGAGATCAGGATGGCGAGATACGACGAAGTGGCCTGTCGATGTCCATATTTTCGGCCGGCAACGGAACAAGTGTGGATGTTTTCATATCTCCGTACGGTGAACGTGTTACAGTTCTTTATCTGCGCTGCACGTATCCTCCACGTGCATTTCGGATTTAGTCATCTGACTGAGTATAATCTTGCTGTAGATTTCACTGACCTCAACTGGAAGGATCCCTGGAAAGTACCGTCGGCCAGAAATGTTTTCAATTCCGACTTTGATGAAAACTCCTGACCAAGTTCGAGATTCATACCGTCATGAAAACCAAATGCCGGGAGTTGTTCTTCATCAATGCTCGGACCACACGAATTTAATGCCACAAAATAATTCGACATCCCTCTGAATTGTGACAATATCACATCTTCATCATTACAGTTAGCTTCCGGCATATCAGTCGGGTGATCTTCAGGCGTATCATTGGGATGATAATCTGGCATATCAGTCGGGCGATCTTCTTGCATATTCGTCGGGCCATCTTCTTGCATATCAACATGCGCGCCGGATTGAACGACCCGTTCTCTTTTGACTTCATGACCTTCCTTTGCCAGTAGACCGATGTATAATTGATCCAACCACGCCGACCCATCGGCGTCCCACAGATATATTGTCAGGTCTGTATCGTTTCCAAGGGCTAGCGGCTGGCTACTGTCAGAAGGTTTATAAGTTACCTTCAAATCATATTGCCTTGAAATGTTGCAACGCACGTATAGAAGCTCTTTCAAATCAGCATATCCATTCAATGTAGATGTTTCAACCTAAATACAAGTTCCCGTGTCTCGGTCTCCAACCCACCGCCACATATAAGCATCGTATATCCACTTTCCTCCACAACTGACGCTCACCAAGTGCAGAGACATCAAGGGAATGGAAAGGAATCAAACCTGAAATTCAAATACTGTAACATTATACGATACCGCTATAATAATTAGTATCACGATACATATTACCGCTAAGTTATACACAATGTCATATAGCGGTTATAATGAAACAATATTGTGTAATATTGAGCTTAAATTCTGTAATACCGTAACGTTGTACGATACCGCTATATTAATTATTATCACGAAACATCCTACCGCTACGTTATAATAATGTCTTATAGTTGTTATACTGAAACAATATAGTGTAGTATTGAGCTAAAAATATAATAAAATAAGAGGAGAGAGAAAGAAAAACGAGAAAAAGATATGATAAAATAAGAGGAGAGATAAATTTACTTTTAACTTCACTTGCGGGCCCATTTTGTTTAATGAAGGATATGGATTAATAAAGTAAACAATACCGAAAGTAGAAAACTCTACCAAATCTCGAATAAGTTCATTCTTGCGATTCTCCCTCTAATAAATGTAACGCGCACTGTAACACACTTTTGTGTGTAGTTCTTGTGACAAAACATAAGTGTTTGACCATTTTGCAGAGCACAGACTCGATAGTGAAGATTACACGCTTCCATAGATGTTTGTGTCTCAGAAAAATACAAAAACTCAGTGCTTTATTTTAAGCAACATATTGATATTCAATGAGTCGAGTGGGCAAGTTGATGAAAATAGCCTCCTTTTTAATAATAATTAATCAGTGAAAGAGACATGTTAGAATACAAGGCAATATTGTTGGACTTTCAGATACATGATACATCGAATCTTGCCTAACTTTCGGTTAACCAATTGAAAGTCACCTTCATCATCAATCCCTAAGTCGTTTTTTAATCCTTAATTATTTATGTATGTTTTAGAATTGTACTGATTTAGTACAGTTTTGATGCATCATTGGGAGTGTTAGGACTTTGTCGTTTCGATCGTTGTCGTTTTGATGCAACATTGGGAATGTTAGACTTAGGACATTATTGTTTTTATGCATTAATAAGTGAAATTTTGTGTTCTAGATCAATGAAATTATTTCGATAATCTTTTCTGGATTGCCTACTGAAAATATTAAACCATGAATCAAGGATGCGGGTTGTTCATGTTCACTACAATAGCGGTAATACCTTATCGAAAGATTTTCTTAATTGAATGTAGAATTTGAAGGTTAAAAAACGGTTCTTATGAAAAAAGAAAGTTACCCGAAACCGCCCGCATTCATGTAAAAAGACAATTACTTAGGTGGCGTTTGGTTAAGTGGTTTGGGAAACCAGTTTTGCAATTTGGTATGAGAAATCAGTCTGAGAGTTTAGTTTACCAAACCAGTTTAGGAGTTTGGTTTTTGAAACACTGTTTGGTTAGTCTTTTGTTAATTTGTGGTTGAATTTAAGTGAAAAAAAATACAATAAAACACAATTTATGTCACTAAAAAGAAATTATGTTTTACTTGAAGTAATATATATTAATATAATGTCTAAAAGATATTTGACATAATACAAAAATTATTCATATTTCATGACTCTAATTACATGTTTAACTAATGAAATATAAAGTGGTAAATATTCTGTTTCTACAATTAAGTTAGTATTTAAAAATATACATAATTTAAGTATATTTGTTAATATGATAGTAAAATCATTAAAAATATATAATTATATATAAAAATAATTGTAATAATTTATTATATGAGTTAATTTCATTGTTATATCTTATTATTATATAATACTATTATAGAATGATAATATATTATTATGGTTTTATTTTGTAAGATTGAGTTGAAGACCAAAGACAGAAAACAACTTCAAGTTGTTTTCTGTTTTCCTTCATTAAAATTTCAGTGGTCTGCGAGACCGGTCTCGGAAAACAGAGACAACTGGCAACCAAACGTGATCTGCGAAACCAATATGACACTGTTTGAAACCAAAACCAGAAACTGGTCTCGGAGACCATAACCAAACACCCCCTTATATATTATAGTTAGTTGTACCGGGCGTTTTAAAACCTTGACGGTTACTATAGCTTCTGCGTAAATGGGAACAAAATTGCATACCCTAGCGGATATATTTTCCATTGGGTTACTTGCGGCATAAATACCCAACATATGATCAAAATTAGTGGCATATACACAACCTCGAAAGTAGTGGCAATAGTACCCAACGTATGTTTTGAGCAGTTGACTAGTCTCGCCGTCCATTTTTTCGTTAGCATCCACCACGTAGCTATTAACTCCTCGTCGCGTGTACGCCACGTGGATGCCTTCTTTGCCATCTGCCCGCTGCATCGTTTTAACATATATTTTTATGCTTCAATTATAATTAAAGCCTGCGATTAAAGCCCACTCTTTATAATTAAATATTTATATTTTATACTAAATATTTATATTTCATTAGCGAATTAGTTCTCAACCTAAAATAAGTTAGGGTTTCTTTTGTTGCCTCCTTCGCCCCCTCAAAACATGCTTTGGGTACTATTGCCACTATTTTTTGAGGTTGAGTATGTCTCACCAACTTCGACCATATGTTTGACATTTATGGAGTACTGTCTTTCGTGCTACATCGGTGTCTCACCGGTGATAGGGTGGAGAGTGCAACCTCAGAGTTGGCTATGACTTCATCGTTCTATGCTGCGGATCTGGGACCTGAACCAGAGGACCAAGCTGTCACCAGGGAGATAAAAAATGGGAATGGGCACCATGTTCTCCTTGGAAAATTGCTGCCACCAAAGAAACACAGTAAAAACATGATTCAGGCGGTACTGAAAAAGGCGTGGGAGAAGTTTGACGACTGGTCAATGTCGGAAATCAAGTCCGGGATATGGAAATTTACCTTCAAGCAGCAGACACACAGAGACACGGTTCTGGCTAGGAGACCGTGGACAATTCGGGGAACTCAGCTGCTCGTCGAAAGCTGGCCGGAACACTTATCCATCAAGGAGATTCAATTCCAGTCCCGCCCTTTCTGGATTCGGCTCTTTGGACTCCCATCGGCAATGGTTGCTGAGAATATCTTGACTCGCATTGCGACTCTCTTCGGAAAGCCCCTGGACTGCAGAACAGGGAAGGAAGCGAAGTTCGCTGCCTTTGCTCGGTTCAGGGTTGACATCGATGTTACCAAGCCTCTCCACGCGGGATTCTTCCTTGACAGATCAAAGCAGTCATTAGTGTGGATCGAGGCCAGATACGAGAATGTCGGAATGGTTTGCTTCAAGTGCGGGACACTGGGCCATGGAGTGGTGGAATGCAGCAGCGATGAAGAAACAGTGATCATGAAGGAAAGGTTTGACCAGGTCCCGATGTATGGGGACTGGATTGATGCAAGCTCTAAGATCGAAAGTTGTTTTGCCGGGGGTGGCCGGAGAAGAACCTTGAAGCCGGCAGCCGGTGAGGAGACAGAGAGTAACGTGCACGCGCCAGTGCTGACCTCGAGATCCGGGTCGCGTGAGGAGACTACTGCGCAGGACGAAGAGCTGTCAAAAGCAGGGGAAGCCTTACCTGTAAAGAAAAGCTACGGTGATGGGTCAGACTCGTCAGAAATGGAGAGGGGCTTACCTATCTTGGGAAAAGTAAGCAGCTTAGACGGGAAATGCGAGCCTATACGCAGACCTAGCGACATCCCTTTGAACTGTTTGAAGTTGATGATGGCGTTGGAACAGTCCCCTCCTCTCTCTGAAAGCTGGAAGAAAGCCTCTGGTAGGCCAGGGTCGTTGGGGTTTGAAGTCCCTCTCTTGAAGATGAGTTATGTGGGCTTGGAACCACCGAAGCCCATTCTCCCACAGCCATGCGATAGGAAAGAAGTGGGTTCAATGACTGGGCTTTTGAGGGAAGTTGAGGCCAGGTCCTACCCTATACGACCTCCCAACCCTCTAGCCTCTGTGGATGTCGTTGCTACCCCAAACGACAGGAAAAAAAAAGGCCCATGCAAAAGAGGGGAATACGACGAGGAAGGAGCAATGGTCGTGCATGAACCCAAAGAAAAGGAAGGAGATCATGAAGGAGCCCACACCAGAAACCCGAGCAACGAGTTTCCCAACATATCGGCGGCGAGCCTTGGGCGAGCCGACCGAGCGTAATGAAAATATTATGTTGGAACGCCCGAGGATTGTGCAATTCTCGGGCGATAAGCTGCCTACATAGGTTGCTATGTGGGCGGAAACCGGACGTCCTCTTTCTTTCAGAAACGAAACTAAGAGGACTTCGGTCAGATGAGTTAAAATGGAAACTCGGGTTTCCCAACGGACTCGGGGTTGACGCGTTGGGGTTGAGCGGCGGCCTCTACATGCTATGGAATGAGAAGATCGAAGTGACAGTCCGTAGCTTCAACAAGGGACATATTGATGTGGATATTATTGACGAACAAGGCATCGCCTCAAGGTTTACGGGATTTTACGGAGAACCGGGTGAGTCCTCTAAACATATTTCATGGGATTTGTTACATAGACTCCATAACCATGATGATAGGCCGTGGATGTGTGCCGGGGACTTCAACGAGGTTCTCTTTGAATTCGAGCATAAGAGCCTAGCTAGGCGGAGATCGAGGGAAATGGTACGGTTTGCGGAGACCCTTGACGCGTGCGGGTTGCTTGATATCGGTTACGATGGGGAGATGTACACTTGGAGTAACATGCAATGTGGTGACGACAATGTCCAATGCCGGCTCGATTGGGCATGTGCTAACCACGAATGGATGGGGCTTTTCCCGTATTGTGTTGCCGATGTCCTCGATTTTTGGGGCTCCGATCACCGACCCATTTTAATCGATACGACGGCTAGAAGCACGGCAAATCCGGGGCCCTCAACCGCTAAGAAAAGATGGGCTTTCGAGCCGGGATGGCTCATGGATAACTCTTGTGCACTCGTGGTGCGCGATTCTTGGTTAGCCGGTTCGAGCCTATCCGGACCCGGGAATTGCGCATCCGACCTCAACAAGTGTAGAGATGCTCTTCGGAGGTGGGCAAGAAACTCCTTCGAGCATAGAGAAAGGAAGATCCGGACCTTAACGGAGCGGCTTGAACGCATCAACAAAGCGGAGTTCTCTCCGGCTAACCGCCTCCAAGCAAAACGGGTGGGCTCCGAGCTTGAATCCCTCATCATGATTGAGGAAAACTTTTGGAGACAAAGGGAACGAGCGGATTGGCTCAAAAGGGGGGACAAAAATTCGGCATACTTCCACGCTAGAGTGGTCCGAAGAAAGTCTCAAAACCTTATCCGTGGCATCTTCAATGAGGACGGGGTTTGGCTTACGGAGGAACGGGAGATCCGGGGAGTTTTTGAAAGATACTTCATGGAGATTTTCAAGACCAATGGAGCCGCCAAAGCCGAGTTCCGGATGATTACTAGTGAAGATATAAGCACTATTTCGGAGGCCCAAAAAAGCACAACGGAAGACGTCTTTATCGGGGAGGAAGTTGATGAAGCCCTATTCTCAATGGGTCCCCGAAAAGCCCCGGGCCCCGATGGTTTCCATGCCACCTTCTTCCAAACTTTTTGGACAACCGTGGGCCCCAAAATCCGACATGCATGCCTCGAAGTCCTCAATGGCAAGGCAAGTGTAAGATGGTGGAATGCCACCAATCTTGTTCTTATTCCAAAAATAAAGAATCCTAAGTCCGTCAAAGATTTCCGGCCTATAAGCCTTTGTAATGTCCTTCTCAAGATTGTGACGAAGGTTTTGACGAACCGAATTAAAGGGGCTCTCGCCACCGTCATCTCCGATCATCAAAGTGCCTTTGTTCCCGGTCGTCTCATCACGGACAACGTTGCAATCGCCTATGAGCTCCTTCACTCCCTAAAAAGGAGGACTACGCGCAAAAAGGGTACTTTGGCTCTTAAACTTGATATGAGCAAAGCCTATGATCGAGTCGAATGGGGGTTTGTTATTGCAATGCTTAAGAGAATGGGGTTTGGTGAGCGAATTGTCTTAGGAATTCAGGATTGTATATCCACCCCGGTGTTCTCCGTGGTTGTTAATGGAAAGGTTGGAGGAACATTTAGAGCGTCAAGGGGTCTCCGGCAAGGATGTCCTCTCTCACCATACCTCTTCCTTGTTTGCGCGGAAGGATTCTCCGCCCTAATCCGGGGCCAAGAACGACTAGGCCTTCTCCGTGGGTTCTCATGTACTCCCGCAGCGCCACCGATCTCGCACCTCCTCTTTGCGGATGATAGCATCATATTTTGCAAGGCAAAGGATGATTGTTGTCATGCCATCTCTTCCGTCCTCGAGACGTATGAGAAAGGGTCGGGACAAAAAGTCAACATGGAAAAATCAACATGCGACGATGGCGGCCCACTTCTCTACCACCCTCAATATGCCCGTGGTGGAGGCGCTTGAGTCTTATCTAGGACTCCCGACACATGTAGGAAGGAAGAAAGTGGTGGCTTTTAACAAGATTACTATAAGAATCCACAAGCTTCTTCGAGAATGGAAAGCTAAAATGTTCTCGGCGGGAGGACGTGAAGTCCTAGTGAAAGCGGTCATCCAAGCGATACCCACCTACACCATGAGTCTTTTTAGACTCCCTACGACTACTATTAACGAGATCCATCGCCTCATTGCTCGTTTTTGGTGGGGAGGTACGGAGGATAAAAGGAAAATTCATTGGAAAAGATGGGAGACTATCGCTAAGACAAAGATGGAAGGCGGACTCGGATTCAAAGACCTTGGCGATTTCAACCGTGCGCTCGTCGGACGTCTTACATGGCGTATTCTCCAACACCCCGAGTGTCTTATGGCTAGAGTTCTTAAAGCCAAGTACTTCCCGAACTCGTCGGTACTTGACGTAGAATGCAAGCCTCACTTTTCCTTCCTTGGGAAAAGCCTCCTTTGGGGACGAGACCTAGTCCGACGAGGCCTACGTTGGCAAATTGGTGATGGAAACATCCGGGCTTTTGGGCAACCGTGGATTCCGTGAGCGGGGGCTTTCAAGTTGGTTACCTCGGAACCGGATGACGATTTTCCTTGGAGAGTTGCCGACTTTATCTCCCAAAGGTGTTGGAATCGCGAGCTTGTCACAAACTTTATGAACCCCTTTGATGCCGAAGCAATTTTACAAATTCCCCTTGGCGATGCGGGATGCCAAGATCGTTGAGTGTGACACTTTGAGGATGACGGAATATACACGGTCCGCTCCGGTTACAAACTTGCAAGATCGGAGGCTAGGGGGACCGTCATGCTCGGGATCCGAGGAACCACGGTGGTGGAAGAAACTTTGGGGGCTCCACATTCCTCCTAAAGTTAAACACTTGGTGTGGCGGACATGGTTTGAAGCACTTCCAACCTCCGGGGCGCTCCGCGGTCGAGGTATCGAATGTCTCCCTTTTTGTAGTTTTTGCGGGGCTCTACCGGAGAATGCACTCCATGCGGTGTGGGGTTGTGCGAGGGCGCAAAAGATATGGGGTGCATCGATGCTTCATAGGTGGGTGGATAAAAACGGGGATATTCCATTCCGTGAAATATGTTTTAGAGCCTTTGAAGGTTTGCCGGGAACTTCCTTGGAATTGTTTTGCGGGCTCATTTGGGCGGCGTGGTCGGACCGGAACCTTAGGACGTTCGAGAACTATAACAAAGCCCCGGAGATTTGGGTGGAAGAGGTTTCCTCTTGGTTCGACAACTTCAAAAAGTGTAATCAAGATTTGGAGGGGCATATGAAATCTCGCGAAGCGACGCAATCCGGATGGACTAGACCGGAACACGGTGGATTGAAGATCAACGTGGATGCGGCATGGGACCCGGGTACGAGGCGGGCCGGTATTGGAGGACTAGTAAGAGACCATAGGGGATATGTCATTGGTGTTACGGCCACCCTTTTTGAACATGTGGATTCCGCGTTGTCGGCCGAATGTAGAGCCATTCACCATGGATTGCTTTTCGCCCAAGAACACGGTTGGGCAATCTCGGAGGTGGAATTCGATTGCAGTCGGGCGGTTAAGCTTGTCAATGGTGGCCGCCTCCAAAGCCTTCAAGGACCGATCATTGAGAGTATCGGCAATATTGTTAGGACGGGTGTGTTATCCGGGACTTGCCGGTAGATACCGAGAACATGTAACGAGTCGGCAAATTGTATTGCCAAGTCTCGCCTATCGGGTTTAATTTCGGACATAGGGGTGCTCAATTGTCCGAATTGGCTCTTCAATTGTGTTGATCGGGATTTACTCCCTTGTTGTTAATGAAAGAAGTCTATGTTTTCAAAAAAACAAAAGTCGATTGGATGTTTCCAAATTCCAACTATTGCTGCGACCATTCGGAACCATGACAGGTCAGCATTTTTAATCCTTTTATAGCTTTTTTTTTTTAATTTGAAAAGAATCCTTTTATAGCTATTAATAACTTATAATTAACTAACTTTCGAGTAAAAAAACTTATCAACTAACATATTTATATACATATAATATAATAACATTTCTTCACTGAAAGTATTAAAATTATTATAACGTACATGTGAACTACTTGGACTTGGCCACCAATGAGAAGGCTACATACATCGTGGGTGACCAGCACGTGATCACAAATTCAAGATTTATGAACTTTTTTATTTTCATTATTTAAAAGGTTGGACTCTGTAATATCCAATCAAATTATCAATTTAATTAATTTTGGATCTCAAACTCTGTTATTGTTGAATATCATTTCAATTATAGTTGTCTTATAATCAAGTAAAATAAAATTATTTTTTGGGCACAGAATTTATATTTTGATACTGTTGTAAGTAACTATATTATACATATTTGTCACTTCCACTCTTAATATTTAACAAAAAAGAATTAAATCAAAATAAAGTGTAGAATTAAGGAGTATAATTTCATATGTTAAAAAAAAAATAAGTGCGTAGTAAGCTTATTTAGTTGCAAAAATATTTAATTTGGATAATGGTTGACATATAGCATTGCATTCGTATCTATTAATAATGCTACTAATATATTCACGAGAAAGGCTAAGAAAGCAAGACATCGAATAAATTCTCACACGTGGAAAAGTCCGTACATTGTGGGTTTTTAGGATAAATAGCCGCATATATACCTCAAATTTAACTAACTAAAACTACATAGACTTGAGAAAAAAATAACGGCAAAAATATTTAAATTGAAGCAAAACATATTCTGTTCATTTTCTTACGGACATTGTTCAAATGCTATGTTGTATGCGGGCGTTGGACAAAACTAAAACAAAACATATTTTAATCAATTTGGCGCCACGTGAAATTTGACCAACATTCTTAAGAAAAAAGTAGATAAAAATATCATTCTTCTTAATTTTGTCGACTTTAATTACTTTTTCTGTTATTAAGGCTATTTTTGCAACAATAAAAAAAATCCCCTTTATCATCTCACTTGATCCAAATCTAAGTATTTATGCCACTAATATCTGTTTTTTTTTTTTATGTGTGCGCAGCTCACCATAAGATTCCGTGACCCGCAGGTCACCCAATCATTCTCCAAGACTTTTCCTCATCAAAGTCCTCTCCTCTCTCTCTCTCTCTTCCCACTCCAAAACTCTCTCTCTCTCTCGTCGGAGCGTCGCCGGAGAGCGCTGACCATGTACCCGCCGGCTTCGTCCTCGCAGCCGCAGAAGACGAGCGGTCTGTCGCAGGGCGGGCTGACTCGCTACGGCTCGGCGCCGAGCTCGCTCCTCACCTCGGCGGTGGATTCGGTCATGTGCGCCGAGCGTGAGTTCGGATCGTCTCCGCCGCATCTACTCTCCGGCGGAGGCCTCTACTTCTCGGGCGAGTCGTCGACGCTCACCTCCGAGTCAACCTACAAGGTCAACTCCTCCTCGGAGAGCTTCAAACCCTTGCACAGATCGCACGGCCTCAACGAGATCGCCGCCAGGATCGGAACCTCGTCCTCCTCTTCCTCGTCTTCGTCTCCGTCTCAGTCGCCGGCCTCGTCGTCGCTGCTCAGACAGAGAAGCTCTCCGGCCGGATTCCTCAGCCATCTCTCCAACGCCGAGAAGAACGGCAACGGTTAGTTTCCTCTTCCATGCCTTCTGCTATGTCAAATCAAATGACTGGTTTGCCCCCGGCTTCGATGTTTGACTTTGACTGCTGACGTGGCGCGTGAATTATCGAGATTTTCAGCTCAAATCTAATACTCGAAGAAAATTGGTGGGAAATTTATTTGGATTGTTGCTTAGAGTAATGAACTAATTCAGTTGACAGTTGAGAGCCTTGAGTCTTTAGGTTGAGTTCATCCTTGAATTGAATGAAGAGTTTCCATTGATGCGAATCCATTTAAAGAATATGTGTGCTTGGTTTACTATATAAATTTCTTTACTTTAATGTTTTATTCTTTTGTTCATACTTTGGTTTAAAAGAGTATAATAATAAAAGTTCTAGTGATAGTGAATAATGCCCATTACCTCGGTTCGCCATTTAACAAATATATACATATATGGTTGTGGATAGCTTAGGGGATTAGTGCATAAAACTAAAGAATTAAAAAGTGATTACCCAAGTATTTTTGTAATATTCTTTTTCGACAGTATGTCTTTCTTGTATATATAGCATTAATGTAATGAGTGATGTTGGATAATGTCTCCTCAGGATTTTATGTATCAAGGGGAGGCGGAAGCGGAGGTGGAGGTTATGGGTCCCAAGGTATGACGAATCCCGGCCCCGGAGGGTCAAGGTTGAAGTCTCAACTGAGCTTCACCAGACAAGATTCTCTTTCGCAGATCTCTGAGGTGAACGAGAATGGCATCGATGGCATGGGCTCCGAGAACGGTCACCACTCTTTCGCAACCACGAATTTCGGACTGGACTCATGGGACAATAATAGTAATTCCATTGTTTTCTCTAACCCTTCTTCCAAGCGATCCAAGAATATCGACGGAGACATGTATGGGCTTAGTGTCTTGGAAACTCAGGTACAGCTGTCATCCTGTAGCTCATTACTCTGACATTTCTAATAACTCCGTGCCTGGTATATGTTGGCCAAATCGAAAACGAGAATATGATTGTGAGTATAGGGTATGAGTGATACCTTTGATTGTAAATTATCTCACTCTACATTATCGTAAAGATAATAAGTCAAAAATCACCTCTAAAATCGCCTTATAAGTCGATGGAGGCGACAAGTGCAATCAAACAATCACATATGATGTGCCACATGCGAAAAACTAAATTTGATATAAGAATACACTTACATAGTGTTATAACAGAGTAGCCGCCTCATACGACTGTGCTGTATACAAGTAGATCTCTAATCTGCGAGCTCTTATATATTCTTTTTCGGCTTTTGCTGTTATCTAAAGAACAGATCTGAATCACCATCTTATGCTACATACTTGATCTAATTTGGAAGTCTCGGGCTTGCATATATGTCCTGTGGGCTTGCATTCATAATTATAATGTATTCTAGTTGAGAGGCTTGGCTAAGTTTTATATATTTTTTTTTCTATAATGTTTTACAAATTTGAAAATAATGTCGCCGGCACATCTAGGAGGCATTTATAATGCTTCTATGAGAATCTATTCATGCTTTTATTAATTGTTTTAAAATGCATTTATAATTTTCTTAGTTACTTTCACATTGCATTTAATTCCCACCTAAAGCTCATGTAGGGCTTTTGTTTCTGATAGTGATTATAGTGTTATTTGTTATGCGTTTCAGTTTAGCCTACCACAGACAACGCTAGAGATTGCAGCAGCAGAAAAGCTATTTCACATCCCAGAAGACTCTGTACCCTGTAAAATCCGTGCTAAGCGAGGCTGTGCAACCCATCCGCGTAGCATCGCAGAAAGGGTTAGTATATATTTGAGGAGAAACAGCTGATCCTGTTTGATACTTCTGTTAAAGATTATTGTCGTTGAATCCATGATTGCGGTTTTGGAGATGAACAAGTGTGTGTTTCATTCCATGAATCTTGTTTGTTGCATACCTTGACTCCACAAGGGAGAATACGTAGTTATATCAATTTTGCAGACTTAGAGTACCTTATGCTTCGATTATATACAGGAGAGAAGAACTCGAATAAGCGGGAAGTTGAAGAAACTCCAAGATCTTGTTCCAAACATGGATAAGGTAGCGATTTTGAATGTACTAGATTCCATATATTTTAACTTCAGTTGTTGAATCACCATAGCTTGTGAAGTCGAGCGTTACGTAAATTCTACGGGTTAAGTTTGGTTGTCATTGAAATTTTTATGTTGCAGCAAACGAGCTATGCGGACATGTTAGACTTAGCCGTGCAACATATCAAGGGCCTCCAAAACCAAGTCCAGGTTAGTACATTGTTCCTTGTTTTTAACCGACCCGACTCGATTAGATTTCACATTTGAAGAAAATAATTTAGTTTCGATTGTTTGTGGTGGCAGAAACTGCACACTGATCTCGAGAGTTGTACGTGCGGTTGTAAAAAGACGACATAGGGAAGGGCTTCGGAGACTCGGGATTCGAAGAAGACCAGTTTTGGCGCCTGCATAGTTGTTGTATAAGTAGAAACCAGTCTCAGGTATATGTTTTGAGCCACTATTTAAACGTGCTGATATCATTGGAATAAATAAATATGTACATACGACCAAGAAATCGTCATCAAAATGGAGGTTTCTTCCACTCAAAAGAGGTTAAAATCGGTTTCTTGCACCACACGTTTGCTTTTGTATCAATAAGCTGAAATTCTTCACTCGTAGATTGTATTGTATATTTAGCATTTGTTGGATAACTTTTCTGCTGCAATCCTCGGACTGTTATAGCAGTAATCTCATTAATAATTTGTTTTTATCTTTATCGATAAGTATCTGATTTCTTTCTTTCCTATTTGTCATTACTAGCTGATTTTCTTCGAAGGTTACTTTACTTTCATGTTTAAGTTTGACTATATGCGCAATATTAGAAGACAGTGAATAGAGTAACAATCGCGCTAATTTTATTATATTTGTTAATGTTTGTAAATGTACCTAATTTGTACTCAATTGGGGCTTTGCATAGACTCATTTTTTTTTTATCAGTGGCAACTGTACCAAGTTTCAAATTCTCGATAAAATAAAATTTAAATACATTTGCCAATGGAAAAAACTTGAATTTATGCCGTCCTAATTAAGTAGTACTGCTTGAGTACATATCACCATTGTGTGGAGCGCAGTGTGTCTCAGCTCACTCCAAAATTTTAGATGTCAAGTAAACCATATAAAAAACGAATAATGTAGCTTATGATTTTTCAATATTAATTTTGTATTAGAAGTTTTTCATTATGACGTCACTAATTGAATTAAGAATTTCTAATGAACCAAACAAGCGTTTAACTGTATAAGTAGGTAGAAGAAGTAAGTCAGAATTGCAATCATCAGCAAATGTGAAAAGAAGGAACCGGGGCGGGACATGGCTGAAACCTTACTCAATACTGCTGCTTTGCAAAAACAAATGTAAATTGACTTCTTAAATTCAATGAAACCCTTCTCTTTTGTTTCCTGTTGTTACAAACTGAACTATGGAAGTATTTATGCTGTAGATTTTGGTTATGACTATTTTGGTGCTACAAGGTAGTACAAATCGAGTTTTTGCAAGTTTCATTCGAGATAAACTTGAATCCGGTCGCCGACGGTGTCATTGAAGTCCAGCAAGAGCTTCCCTCCTGGCTCGTACGCTGCATCGTCCAACAGCTCTTTAAGGTTTACTCCACCTAGAGCTGTGTACAAAAATGGAGAAATTAAGCCTGTGAAATTAAAGCTCCTTTCTCACTAAGGACGGAATTAAATTAGAGACATTACCTGGGACTATATTGGTCACTCCTTCCAAGAATCCAGCCTGTTATACAAATTAAGCAACTATAAGGTTCTTCTTATATTTACGGGTATGGTCCAGACCCGACACGACACGAAGATATGCGTCTGAGTTGACCTTAAATGGATCAGATCCACCAACACAAACTAACACAATTGAATATGCGCGAAGACAGCACAAACAAGAGAACACGATGAGACCATATTAGACACGATTAAAGAACATCATATTCATTTAGGTATATTTTTACTCTTATTAACTTATTTTAAAATTTAATATGTATGATATATGTTGCATACTTTGTGGATTAAGTTAATGAATTAATGAAAATATAATGTTGTTACTTAAATACATTAATTGAATTAAACGATTCTAACTTAATTAATTTACCATTTTTAAAAACTACAAGCACAATTAATAAATGGGATGGTTCTGGGTCTTATCTTTTTTTATGACCGTCCTCTTGAGGGAAAGTTAAGAGAGTAAAGCATACAATTCAAGCAATAAGTGGAGTGTACTGTGTATATGCAATGAGTGACTTACAGGAATTCTGACATCTAGTTTCTCGTATCCGTCTCTCCCGGTTATCTTTACTCTCAACTTACGAGACCAGATTCCTGAAAAAGGATTCCTTGAGGCATCTGCATCGTACACATCAGGAGTTATTACTTCAACAACAGGATCTTCACCACTTCGGCCGTCACTATCTCGAGTCCTCTCTTGAATATCATACACTGGAAAACAACCTTACTTTTAGAATATTTCACAGCAGAAATGAGCTAATCTAGATTGATAACTAATGAGTAGTTCTTATAAATAAATTCAAGCGCTTTAAAAGATGAGTTTATCACACTTTACAGGGTGAGTTTAATTCTTTAATATTTATACTTCACTATAATGATGATTTACAAACTAGTCCCTAACTTTCTACAACGAGTAGTCTTCTCACCAGGCAGTGAAGATTGTTGGCTGGATGTGGATCTGCTAATGGCGTACCGTTTCTCTTCTTCATAATAAGCATTGAAACCTAAAATTTCCTTCAACTCTTCAAAAGTTGGCATGCTTCCTGGAGGAGGGATACGGCCCCCTTTGATAGCGGTAAGTGCATCCTGCAGCCATGTGATCACTCGTAAGACGAAGTCACCAGTTGGAATTTCCGGCCTGACCATTTTTTTATTTCCATAAACTAAATAACATCGATGATAAAGTTATAGTCCCAACCAAGATTTGGATCTTTTTATAAGCTTCGAACCCCGTTCTTAACCCTGATTTCCGACTCTTTGAACCTTGCCCCTATTATTACGTGTTCCTACTATCATCATTCTCCAAGAAGAATAAGAACAATTTCAGTGCATTACCTGCATTGCTTGAATTGATACTCCAAGCAAGGAAAGTGGATATGCGACAATCTTGTATCCGATTTCCTCAAGTTCAAGAAGACTTAGTACTGGGGTTTTCCCCCCGCCTTCTAGCATATTAGCCTAGCAGGACACACCGAACTTTGTTAGAACAATTTGTGCATGCTATTCAGTGTTGTTGATTTAGCAAAAGAAATATTTTCAAACTTGGTTGCCTTTTAAAAAGTACCATTTTAGGGAGTAAGGGGACAGTTTCACAGAAAGCTTTCATTTCTTCTCTCGAAGTCAGTGCATCAATGAAGAGAACATCCGCTCCAGCATCAGCAAATGCCCTTGCCCTCCATAGCGATTCTTCAAAAGAAACTGCCTGACGAGAATCAGTCCGAGCCACGATGACAATGTCGGATCCACTCTCCTTTCGAGCATCGACAGCGGCTTTTATCCGTATCACAGCTTCCTCTCTCGACACCACTTTCCTACCTTGTGTATGGCCACAAGCTTTTGGAGATATCTTGCCAAGCATGAGTAAAACGCAAAGACCAATCAAATAAAATCCATCACTTAAATTGTAACATCTAATTAAGTTTGATAGATGTGTTACAAACAAAGACCATCTAAAGTACCAAACCCGAGTTCAAAGGGTTCACGAGTTCTCTCAACCTCGACGATTTGATACATCTTTTGCATTCAAGAAATTCGACAGAGCAGAACTTCTTTCTCTCTTTGTCTTGCTTTAACATATTTTTGTTTTGATCAAAGACTTGATCAAGAGCTCTATGAAGCAGCTCGAGCTTCGAGGATTATTGTCGTTTAGAGGTTTAAGTGTCTAAGCGGTTAATCGAGTCAATGTCGTTAATTGTCGTTTAGAGCTTAATTGAGTCCATAAACACTCTACTATCTTGCACATTTCACAAATCCTATAACTAAGCTCAAGAATCCCAATAAAGTCACAGACTCGAAACGATAAGAATCTCTGAGACACAACACACCTGATCTTCAAGGATAATCCCAGCAAACCCAGCTCGAATGTATCCCTTGGTGGTCCTCTTGACATTCATGGCGTTCCCATATCCATTATCGCCATCCCCAATCACAGGGATTGATACAGCTTCAGTGATGAGTCTTCCTTGGTCCACCATTTCCCCATACGATACAAACCCTGTGTCTGGCAATCCCAACCGAGCTCCAGCCACCGAAAATCCTGCGACGAACACCAGAATAAACTCGGATTCTCAACAATGGCGAAGATAGATGATCATGCGAAATGCAAGCCTCTTAATCAGAATCGAGGGACGTGCATACCGCTAGTGAAGCAGAAGCTAAACCCTGCTCTCTGCACCAGCTTGGCGCTGAGAGCGTCGAAGCAGGCCGGTCCCTGGTGAATCCCCTCCGACTCCAGAATCCGCCGGAGAGCCTTCGCCGGAGACTCCTCCGGAGAGCTTTCCCGGGCGTAAACGGAGACGATTCCAGCGGCCTTGTGGAGCAGCGAACGCGATCGCTGTCTGGCGATGGACGACGAGCCCAAGGCGAGACTGGAGTACGGCGAAGGCAGCGAGCGTGGCCGGATTGCAGCGGAGAGGGTGCGCGGAGGAGCTCCAGTTACGGCGTTGTCTCCGGCGAGCCACTGCGCCGCCGCCGGCGAAGGGTGGAGATTCATTCTCGTGCTTTCTACTTCTAACTTGTAATCCTCACTTTGTTTATTTCTGACTTTCACTTAACTCTTTTTTTATTTATTTATTATTTATTAATTTACTTGAAAATATTATTCAAAATCTTTTTTTTTTTTTAATTATTTCGAGTTTTGAATTTAATTTTTGACAAAAAATTCTATACTTTCTTCAAATTTTTCAGATCAATTCTATGTAATCTTGTCAAGCCTCTCCAATATTCATCTTGGAGTAGAATTTTTTTTTTATTCAAATTTATAATAATATATTTAGATTTTGAATAACAAATCATTTTTACGAAAATCTCATTGATATACACATCGATTTTGCGGTATACTTTTCAATTTGCAATTTACTCATCGCCATCGGTTCTGATTTTTAAAAATCTTATGGAAACTCCATCAATGTTTGCCCTCTCAGTATACCGATAAATAGGACTTAAGATCGGTTTACAGTTTGCGGATTTTTAAACACGGCTTAGAACCCAGCCAAAAACATATTTATTTTTTTAAGTAAAAGATGAAGGTATAAAATCTTGCTAACTGAACTCAAGTCCTAACTAAATTGGTACTCAAAAATACTAAAAAACAGCGCTCGAAATAATATATAAAAAATATTAAAATTCACTTATCAAACCAAAAGAAACGAGAACCGGTGTAACTTTTTTTTTTATGGAAGCTAAAATTCATTAAGTAGAACTAGGGGGTAAATCCCTGTTGATGAAAATTACAAGCCAATCGGGACAATTACTCATCCACATGTCGGGAATTGACCCTACAAGACGTGTCTTAGCAACATGGTTAGCGGCCTCGTTACAAGTTCTTGGGATCCATCGGCAACTCCCGGGCCGCCCAACCTCCCGGGAGAGCTTTCTAATTCCCGCGAGGATCGGCCCTTGTACGCTATTGAGTCGTTCCCCTTTGACGAGTTGTATTGCTCTTAGGCAATCCGTCTCCGTTTCCGAGACCCGCCATCCACGCTCCTTGACAAAGAGAAGTCCTTTGTATATCGCATGGCATTCCGCGGTGAGTGCCGAGTCCACCTCCTCAAGAAGCAAGGCTTGTACACCAAGAAGGTCGCCCCGATGGTCCCGCACGATGACACCTATCGCCGCACGTCCCGTTTCCACCTCCCACGCCACATCCACATTGAGCTTTATGCCCCCGTTAGCCGCGGCACACCAATTGGTTTGTCTAGTAGGTTCGGCTATCACGGCCGTCTCCGCCACCCTATTACTCAACTTGTAGCTAGTGAACTAACATACTACTTTCTCCACCCACGTGGTCGGTCCTTGTGGATGGTTATCGAATAACCGGGAGTTGCGGTCGGTCTAAGCCGCCCAAATAAGGCCACAAAAGAGCTCCAAGTCGTCTTTGCCAAGAACTTCAAGCGCCCTAAGGCAAAGTTCCCGGAAAGGAACCTCCCCCGTCTTTTCAACCCACCTTTGAAGAGAGGAGCATTCCCAAATTACTCTTGCTCTCTCACACCCCTATACGGCATGCAAGGCATCCTCCGGCATTGCTCCACAAAACTTGCAAAAGGGCAAGCACGGCACGCCCCGCCCGCGTAAAGCGCCAAAAGTCGGAAGGATGTCGAACCAAGCGCGCCACACTAAATGCTTAACCTTGGGCGGAACTTGAAGTCCCCACAATTTCTTCCACCATCGTGGCTCCACGGTGCTTGAAGCCGATGGCTCCCCCCTCGAGTCCCTTCGTGCGAGACGGTACCCAGAGCGGATCGTGTAAATGCCATCCTCCTCGTAATGCCAAACCAATCGGTCGTGGTGATCGGAGGGCCCAAGAGGGATTTTTAGGATTGCCTCGGTATCATAGGGGATCATCAATGATGTAACAAGTTCCCGATTCCATCTTCCGTTGGTAACGAGATCGGCAACACACCACGGGTACCCATCGCGGGTTCCGGCGTTAGCACTTTGAAGCTTCCGGGTCGTTGTAACCACGGTTGCTTGAAAGCTCTAAGGTTGCCTTCCCCGACTTGCCACCGAATACCCCGGCGAACCAAGTCTCTCCCCCAACAAAGGCTCTTGCAAAGGAAGGAGGAGTCGGCTTTGCGCTCAAAATCGAGTACCGTGGAATCCGGGAAGTACTTCGCCTTAAGGACTCGGGCCATTAAACATTCCGGGTTTTGGATTAGTCGCCATGTAAGCCGACCCACAAGCGCCCGATTAAAGTCACCGAGGTCTTTAAAGCCAAGACCACCATCCGCCTTCGTCCTTGCAATGAGGTCCCACCGCTTCCAATGGATCTTCCTTTTATCCTCCGAGCCTCCCCACCAAAACTGAGCAATATGGCGATGAAGATCGTCGATGGTGGTTTTCGGGATGCGAAATAGGCTCATAGTGTATGTTGGAATTACTTGGGCAACCGCCTTCACTAGAACTTCCCGCCCTCCCGCCGAGAACATCTGAGCCTTCCAAGCCCGAAGACGTTTAAGGACTCGCTCCGTGAGAGTACTAAAGAGTGTCACCTTATTCTTCCCGACCCGCGTCGGGAGTCCAAGGTACGTTTCGAGCTCTTCCACGACGGGGATGCGAAGGAGGTTCGAGAAATGGGCCGCCGCTTCCTCCGCTATATTGCTTGAGAAACATAATGCCGACTTCTCCATGTTCACCATTTGTCCTGTACCTTTTTCATAGACTTCGAGGATGGAGCGAATCGCTTGGCATCCTTCCTCGCTAACCTCACAAAAGATAAGGCTATCATCCGCGAATAAGAGGTGGGTTACCGGAGGAGCCCGGATCTTTCTTGTCCCCGAATGAGTGCCGAAAATCCTTCCGTGCATACGAGGAAGAGATAAGGCGATAAGGGACATCCTTGTCTAAGTCCCCTCTTAGGAGTGAACGGTCGTCCCGCTTCATCGCGGTTGTCCGGTGTGAAGGCCAACGAGTTAAGCTCTTCGAGTTTCGATGAGAGATCTTTAATCCTTTTCTCCCGGTGTCCAAAGGTAGACCTAGCCCAAGTTCGGAGGGCACTCTTGCATTCGGTGAGGCCGGATGTAAAACCCAATATATATATATATATATATATATATATATATATATAAAAGAAGTCAGCACAGGGTTCGATACCTCTTCCCCCCCCCCCTCTTCTTTTCCTTTTCTCTCTCTCTCTGCTTCCTCCCGTATCTCTCTCTCTCTCTTCTCAAAATTTTTCCCTCAACAAAATTTCAAAGCTTGGTAACTCGGTCACCGGAGCTCCGATCGGCGAGATCTTGGTACCGTTGGAAAGCTCTCGAGGAGGTGAACAAGCTGCTGGGCGGAAGTCGACCGGAGGTGGCGGCGTTTGACCGGAATATTCGCCGGAAGGTGCGATTTTACAACTCTAGATCTTTTTCATGTCGGTTTGATTTTGAGAAATCTAATACCGGAATCATGTTCACGAAGCCTATTAGAGTCGGTTGGAGGTATCACCTCGCCGTCGCCGCCGTCATCCGCCGTCGTCATTTTTCCGATCTCGAAATTTATTGAGGGGTTTTGAAGCCCTCGTAGAGGAGATCGAAAGCCCTCGATCGGAATCGTCATCGGACTCTCGGTAAGCCCGAATTTCCTTGACCTAGTTTCTGATTTTAGATGATCAAATTAAGTGTGTTCTGGGCCTTGATTGATGAAATTGACCTCGCCATTGCGTTTAGAACAGTCGAATTAAGCTAGGAGAAGCATAAATTTGTCGAATTGATGCCCGTTTTGCTGCCTCGTTTTGCGTGCCCGACGGGAATTCGGCCCGGGTTAATTTTTAGTGTATCGGGTTTTCAAATGACAATTTGAATTCCAATCTTAGTAGTATTTGACTTATGAATGGTATCGGTGTTATAGCTGGCACGGATAGTCGTCCCGTGGTCGCCTCGAAGACTGTGCTGCCTGAACCACCCGTTTTGACTAATTCAACAGATCCCGAAGTCTCTAGTCATCAATCTCAGGGCCAAAACGAACCCACATCTTCGACTAGCTAGTCGATCGGTCAAAGTTTCCACGGATTGAGGTAGGGGCTATTACCTTTTCTCGCAAATTAAAATGAACGTAGAAACCAATGCTTTAATGAAGATTGAATCGGATAGGTTAATAATGGATTTAATGAAATTATTTGATAATTAATAAAATCAATGTTATAATGGTCGTCGATTGATAGCGAGGCTAGATACCAGGTATGGTTGCATCGGTTCGATGCTTGTTATTTTATTTATGTTTATGGTTACGTCGTGATGACGTGTGTTGATATGGTTCCCGCTTCGGGCGGATGATGATTATTGTGATATGGTACCCGCTTCGGGCGGATGATGTGTGTGTTGATATGGTACCCGCTTCGGGCTGATGAGCTGCTGACGAGCAGCTGGCTACTGCGCAGTAGGCCGGATATGGATACGGATATGGATATTGTAACGACCCGGCCTAGCACCGTCCGCTACGACTTAAACTTACTTACTTTCTTAAGATTTAATAAAACTCTTTGTTACGAAAATTTAAGAATAATTTTTTTTTTTAAACATCATCTCAATTGTGCACCTAAGCACGCACGTCTTAAACTTCCTATAAGAAATTTAAGATCAACACTTTCGTATAATTTATTCATAAGAGACCATTATTTGGAAACCTTCGAAAAACATGAGACCTTCCTAAAACTGTGAAGGCTTGTTAAATAGTTTACCAAAATCATTTTTGAAAAGTCCATTATAATGGTTCATACTCGTTAACTCGGATTTATGAATCCGAGACAATCATTCCATACGTAAATTCTTAACATAGGGAGGTAATATAATACCCTAATCCCAAAACATAAACCGTAGTTATTAAAACATACGTCAATTAATTTGTTCATCAAAACATGCGGAAACTTTAGCGGTTACCCATCCTAACCCATAACCACCGCGCGCATCACCATTCCTTCGCGAGTCCACCATAACAAATTCATGCCATGGGTTTTTTACCTACAACATGAACACATATTACGTGAGCTTACGCTCAGCGAGTACAGACATTATCCTCACAAAAACATATGTCAATCATGCATATATGTATGTCCAATTATGCTATATTATTGGTTTACTTTTGAAAACATTTCCTTTCTTTTTCCTTTAAGTGGCTCAAGGGATTGGCCCTGTCTTGCCTGGTGATCACTCATACGTGTACGTGCCCTTTTGCGCGAAGCCGCAGATGGTTTGAGGGTTGCAAGGTCCCCAGCCAACACGACCTTGGGCTTAAAGCCCCATTCATAACATGTTTATACCCCGATCGGGTGGCACGACACGAGCTTTGAAAACATTGGTCATCTTTGTTAATTAAGGTGACCCTATTCATGTCTACATGCATTATGACATAAATCAAAGCTCATTCAATCATTCTTTTCATCATACATTCTTTTCTTTTCCAATATCAACACTTGGAATAACATGACACATTAACATCATAGGATTTACAATGATCCATATAATCATATCAATGTCCATCAAGGACGACACATATCAATCATTCATGCCTTGGAGTCAATGCTCCCAATCAATCATTCATGCATCGGAGTCGATGCTCCCAAACATCACATATATTCATATCATGACATATTTCATCTTTCATTTGAAAACTATTCATGCTGTAGTGAGATCTGTACTCACCTGGTGTCCTCGCTGCACTTCAGCTACAACCTATCACACTTATGGACACCCTACTTCCCTGTTTAATCCGACCAGACGACTCGTCACTCTTTTGGATCCAGGTTTACATGCATGCTCTACGTTGCTGGAATTCTAGGGCACTAAGGTTTCAACACTATCCGATTTTGAATCAACACGTTCCATTGTTTAAAGATCTACGTAATATTGTACGACTTAACTTCAAGTAAGTATACAAGTATTTTCATGATGTAGAATCATCATTTAATATTCGTACCTTTTTTTATACATAGAAACTATTCCTTTCATTAATAACTCCTTGAGTTTTGTCTTATCATATTTCGTAAACATAGCCTTTATCTTGAAAATCCGAAACAACCTCGGTGTGATCATTTTCATAATCGTAAATTATTTAGAGCTCCTAGGTTATTATCTTAACCTCTGAGTTTTATTTTTAATATGATAGCCCCATTACTCGAAATTGAAACTATTTTATGTTTGGGCCACAATTCTACCTCTAGTGGTAGGCTAGCTTGTATATGCTTACTTTATAACCTCTATCCGAAAAACGAAAACTCGTTTTAACATAAAACCAATTGTGATTGCTCTAAACTTGACATTATAAAGTATTTAGTTCATTTCCTGAGAATAAAATCCCTTGGTAAATCATATATATGTATGAACTCAAATCTGCCCTTATTTATGAAAAATAGTTTGCGACCTTCGGTGCGTGATTTTTATAAAATAAATCAGGGCTTGTTTTGGAACAAAACCAAATCCTATGTCTGTCTAACTAACTTAAGTATAACATATATTTTTATCTCACCAAAATATAAAATATAGATCATCGTTTTAAAGCATTTTACTAACATAGTTCACAATCTGTCTAAAACCGAAAACAGATTTGCATGTCATTACTCCGTGAATTGTTTCGAACTAACCGGAGTATATTTTTCAGTGAAACTAACTTTATTAATTCCATAAGGAATATACCTATAACATATAATTTTTATATGAATTTATAAAAATATTAGGTTGGTGAAAAATGTGTTCTAAATCCGAACTTCCAGATCTGCCTGGAGGTGAAAACAGTTTTGCACACGAATAGTGTGCGACTCATATCTGAAATCTCATAACTTTGATGGCTCCAAATTTTCATTATGTTATAATAGACACATATATCTATCTATAAATAGGTCATTTTCTATATTTGGAGTTCATTTGGTCTGGTTATGACCCTTACAAAATCGGACTTCACCAAGACCCTAATTCCAGCAACATGCATGTCATTCAATCATCATCAAACATAAGGCTCTTGGGCCAACTTCATGAAAATACACAAAACCATTCATGCATGTCTTACTTAAATCATAAATAAGCATGAAACTTAGTATGATAACCATTCATCAAAGAGTGAGGGTTTTTAGTTTGAACGTTATACCTTTCTTGAGTTTTTCTCCAACAATTTTAATACTTGTGTAGTTGGAACTTAGGTGCTCTTCACAACGACCTTAGCCTAGAGAAGGCTGGATTTTGAGCTAGGATAAGAGAAAACATTATGAACATAAGTTCATATCTTATGGCCATGAAGAAAATCAACATGCAAGAGGTTTCCTTACCTCTTTCTTTGGAACTTTGAGCAATGACACGGTTTGTGGGATAAATGGAGCGTTTGAGATCGGATCTTCACGATTATTTCTCCATGATTTCGTGGCCTTAGCACACAACAAGATGGAGTAAAAATGAGCATAAATTTCAGAGAGAAAAACGTTAGAGAAATCGACATGCAAGAGGTGTTCTTACCCCTTTCTTCTTCTTGGAAAAGTTGATTTTTGAGGTGTTCTTGGAGGGTTTCTTCAAGAAAATTCTCTTAGGGTTTTCTTAGAGAGATAGAGGGCTGAAGAGAGAGATTCTTTTCTGGTCTAGAGAGAGAAGAAAATCGTGCAAATGAGTGGTGTGGTGAATAGACAAGAGCATCTCTCTCCTTGAGTGCATAAGACATGTCATAATGAGTTTTTGGGGTTTGATAAAGCTTGTAGAGCACTCAAGTATCTCATTGGACCTTCTTTGAGTGTTGTGGTCATCAAGGATGAGTTTAGAATGTTGAAAATCGGATTAGGGGCATAATTGCAACTTTTTGGCAATTTTTAGGCCATAGTGCAACTTTTTTTAAAAGTTGAGGACCTTGATGAAAATTTTAGTTTGAACGTACCTATCTTTAATAATTTTTCATGTAGATTCCAAAAATGATATTTTTGGTTTCATTTGGGACTCGAAAATATTCATTCCGGCCTAGTTGACTTTTTAGTCAACTTTGAAGATACTTTGTTTAAAATTTAAATCATATTTTCCCCTCATGATGAAATGGTTTATATCATACATTTTCTTTCTTTATTTCTCGGTATCGTTTCTTACTTATAGAAACTTAGTGATACGAGACATAATTCTTCCGATCCGGAAGCTTTTATATTAACCCCGCCTTAATGAGTATCTTATGCGGATCCTGAAATGACTAGCGGGAGTGCTAACAAGCATAGCGGGAGTACTAGGCGACATAGCGGTAGTACTAACAAACATAGCGGGAAGTACTAGCGGCATAGCGGTAGTACTAGCAAACATAGCGGGAGTAGCATTACTTGTGTCTTACGGAAATTCTTTTCCGTCCATCAAATTTTTAAATGCATAATGCATAACGTATAGACACTCACAATAAATATCATCCATAACTTATCATTCATTTATCATCAAAATGTACCTTATAACCAAAAGATACAATGTAGTATTCTTTAAGGTTCTATGTGTGAGGAAAATTGGGTTATTACAGATATGGATATGGATATGGATATGGATATGGATATGGATATGATTGGTGACCCAAAAGTCAACATTTCGACCCATGGCGAACTGGCCGTCTTTGGTGGTGATTAGGATCCCGAGTCGAGGGCGAGTTACGGTTAGGGACTTCTAGTCCACCTGTGCTCGTGCCTTGAGGACTCGATGGGATATAGTGGAGTAAAGGCGCGAGCTGACTCGGCATGGACCACCGAAATGATTTGACTTTTGTGGGGTATATTTATTTATTTTATGAAAATGATGATTAAATGGTTTATGATGACGTTTAATTTATTTAATTGAATTTTGACTAATAAAGGTTCGGTAAAGAGAATTGGTAATAGATTCCCTACTGAGCATGTGGTGCTCACCCCTTCCATATACATTTTTTTTTCCTTCCAGTTACAGGTGGTGATCAGTATCAGACTCCGGACGAGGAGTAGTTTGAGTTAGGAGGTCAACGTGTTGATTAGCTTAGCCGTACCTCTAGTGTTCGTCGAGGTGAATCTCGCTTTTTGGGATGATCTTTTATTCAGACTTGTAATGGATTAAATTAAGGATATTTGTGATGGTGATACTTTGTATTTGTCGTTTTATGGTGTTGTATAAACTGTGGTCGTTGATGTTGTATTGTCGTTTTAAGTCCCATGGGCAAAAGTTATGTGTTTGTTGGCTTGGACGTTGAATATTCAACGGTATTGTTTAAATGAGGATGTGTCATTGACCGGTCCAAGTTTGAAAAGTCGTTGTTTTTGTCTTATTCTACTAACCCCCACTTAGGGGCGTTACAGTTTGGTATCAGAGCCTAGGTTACGGCACCTAGGATACAACACCATGAAGCTATTTATTTTCTTTGTGTTCTTTGGTCGTGTTTTGTTTTGTATCACCATCCATAATCCTGACACTTTAATCTTTTTACAGTTGATCAACATGGTACGGAATTCTCGAAATACCCCTGATGCGCGTCCCGCGTTTGATTTTGAGCAAATGGCTGCTGCTTTCCAAGCGATGCAACAAGCATCACAACCACACGACCCTGCTGCCAGAAAGAGGAGAACCTTTGCAGAGTTTATGAATCAATCCCCTCCGAAGTTTGAAGGATTCCCTGATCCTGCCACTGTTGAGAGATGGTTGGAGTTGGTTGAGAAGAAGTTTGAGGTGCTTGACATTCCGACCGAATACCGTGTTAATTTCGCCACTTATCTTTTCGAGGGCCCAGCGGCCCAATAGTGGAAAATGTACCAGGAAGATACTGGGGTGCATGAACCGACATGGTCAAACTTTGTTTCTGCATTCTTGGCGTATTATGTTCCTGAGGACTACCGTTTGGGAAAGATTTATGAGTTCTCGCCGCTGACTCAGGGGAGTATGACAGTGGCTGAATATCAGGCAAAGTTTGTCGAGCTGTCGCGCTATAACCCGGATGCCGTGGCTAACCCTGCAGCTAGAATAGTGAAGTTCCGACAGGGACTTCGACAACGGATTCGTGAGACCTTGGCGCCATTGCGGTTTTCTGATTTCTCAGAACTTGTCGTTTCTGCGAAGAACACTGAAGCAGAGCAAAATCGTAATTATCAGGCAAGACAGAGAGGCTCCGAGACGAGAGACAGGAAAACAGACAAGAAAGGCAAGAGTTACAGTCAAGGTTCCTATAGTAGCGGATCGAGCGCTAGTTCGGGTTCTGGTTCATCTGGCAGTCGGAGATACTCGCCTTATGGTACTTGTCACCTCTGCGGGCAGCCAGGCCATTACAAACGCGATTGTCCGTTTTCACAGCAACGGTTCCAACCGCAGATATCTCACACCCAACCTATTGGGACCCAGAGTTTCTACTCGCCAGGTGGTACGAATCAGAGTCGTCCTTTGTCAAACCAGAGTCCTATACCCAACCAGTCGATGGGATTTCAGCCTCGAGGTTTCGCTCCACAGAGACCTCAAGGATTTGGGTTTCCTTTGGGACAGACTGCACCAGTCGCTGCACCGTCATCAGGCAGTCACAATAATTTCCGCCCTCAAGGGAGTGGTGGCTCAGGCGGAGGGCAGAGTAGAGGTGGAAGATCGCAGTCGAGTAGAAACAAAGGGAAAGGAAAATCATATGCCGTTACGGGTGTCGAGGCCCAGGGGAAAGAAGTCGTCGACGGTATGATTCTTGTTTCTAATTGTTTATCTCGTGTATTGTTTGATACGGGGGCATCACATTCTTTTATATCGGTGGATCTCGCGTCATCTTTGGGCTAGATATCGAGGCATGCACTGTTCCGTTAGATTTGTCTACTCCTATAGGGGGAGTGTCGGAGGTTTCAGTGATTTGCAGGTCATGTAAGCTCGTCATCGAGGGGGGAAAATTTACTACAGATTTGCTAATTCTTCCTATGACCGAGTTTGATGTGATATTGGGGATGGATTGGTTGTCTAAGTATCGTGCTATAGTGGATTGCTACCGGAGACGTGTCACCCTCAGAAAGAAAGATGGACAAGTTATCGAATATCAGGCCAAAGGTGGAATATGGCCCCATAATCCTATCTTGAAATCTCTTCTTGGAGGAAAGAGGAATCTTGAAGGGTCGGGAGTTAATTGTGATGTTGAAGATGTAGGGCAGAGTGCCTTAAACCCGTACACCCCTGTAGTACAAGAATTTGATGATGTGTTTCCATCGGAGCTTCCGGGACTTCCTCCAGAACGTGAGATTGAGTTTGGCATTGACTTAGTTCCTGGGAGTTCTCCGATCTCTATGACTCCTTACCGTATGGCTCCAGCAGAATTGGCAGAATTGAGGGAGCAATTAGACGACTTGTTAAGTAAAGGGTTTATCAAACAGAGTACATCTCTGTGGGGAGCGCCCGTCCTATTTGCTAAGAAAAGCGATGGTATTTTACGCCTTTGTGTGGACTACAGACATCTCAACAAGGTAACGATTAAGAACAAATACCCTTTACCGCGCATTGATGACTTATTCGACCAATTGGGAGGATGCAAATACTTCTCAAAGATAGACTTGCGGTCGGGCTACCACCAGTTGAGGATTCGAGATGCCGACACCCCGGAGACAGCATTCCGTACACGATATGGTCACTTTGAGTTCACGGTTATGCCTTTTGGTTTAACGAACGCTCCAGCGGCGTTTATGGACTTAATGAATAGGATTTTTCGACCATACTTGGATCGATTCGTTGTTGTCTTCATTGACGACATACTTATCTATTCAAGAACATTAGAGGAACACGCAGAACATTTGCGGATTGTTTTACAGACTTTGCGGGACCATCGCCTATACGCGAAGAAAGAAAAATGTGAATTCTGGATGACTGAAGTGAAGTTCTTAGGCCACGTGATCTCGCAGGAAGGTATTGTCGTAGACCCGTCAAAGATTGAAGCTATCTTGAACTGGAGGCAACCAAGAAATGTGGCAGAAGTTCGAAGTTTCCTAGGTCTTGCGGGCTATTACAGGAAGTTCGTGGAGAATTTTTCAAAAATTGCCGCGCCGCTAAGCAAGCTCACCAGAAAAGATGTTCAGTTCAGTTGGGATGATAGATGTGAAGAGTCTTTTTTAGAGTTGAAACGACGATTGACGAGTGCTTCTGTCCTTGTTGTTCCCAATGTAGATGAAGTGTTTACAGTGTATACTGATGCATCTCGTAGTGGACTAGGCTGTGTGCTCATGCAACAAGGGAGAGTGGTGGCATATGGTTCTAGGCAATTAAAGCCACATGAACAAAACTATCCTACCCACGACTTGGAGCTAGCAGCAGTGATATTTGCACTCAAAATCTGGCGTTGTCATCTTTACGGCTCAAGATTTGAGATATTCACCGATCATCAAAGTCTCAAGTATTTGTTCACGCAGAGAGACTTGAATATACGACAATGAAGATGGGTGGAGTATATAGAAGATTATGAATTTAGTCTACATTATCACCCAGGAAAAGCAAATATGGTGGCCGATGCATTGAGTCGGAAGAACCATGGTTTGGTTGCTTCTCTGAACTTAGAGCCATGGAAGAGATCAGTTATCATTGGCGATTACAACTTAGAATTTCATAGCGACGGGTATGAAGCATGTGCGTATAACGTCATAGCCGTTCCATCAATGGTACTCCAAGTTAGACAAAGTCAGTGGAGCGATGAAACGTTACAAGAGGTATGGAATCAATTACAAGCTGGAGAACAACTTGAAGGATGGAATGTGGGAGTCGATGGATTTTTATTGTACAAAGGAAGGCTTGCGGTAGCTGATGATACTAGGTTACGAAGCGCCATCTTACATGAAGCTCATCGTTCCAAGTTTGCTATTCACCCAGGGAGTACGAAGATGTACCAGGATCTGAAGAGGCAATATTATTGGTACGGAATGAAGTCGGATGTGGCGATGTTCGTGAAGAAATGTCCAGTTTGCCAAATGGTCAAAGCAGAGCATCAAAGACCTGGCGGGGAGCTTAGACCACTTGAAATACCTTAGTGGAAATGGGACTGCATCACAATGGACTTCGTTTCGGGACTTCCTCGGTCTCGGGGCGGACACGATGCGGTGTGGGTGATCGTTGATAGATTGACAAAATCAGCCCACTTTATCCCCATTCGGACAGATTACAAAGTTCCGAAACTTTGTAAACTATATGTGGAAAAGATAGTAAAGCTTCATGGGGTCCCTGTTTCAATAGTTTCGGACCGAGACGCTCGTTTCACCTCCAAGTTTTGGAGAGGATTACAGAAAGAGATGGGAACTGAATTGAGTTTGAGCACAGCTTTTCATCCTCAGACTGATGGACAATCAGAGCGAGTGATTCAGATCTTAAAAGACATGCTGCGGGCGTGTGCCTTAGATTTTGGAGGAAAGTGGAAGGAGCAACTACCATTCGTGGAGTTCGCTTACAACAATAGCTTCCAGGCTAGTATCGGTATGGCACCGTATGAGGCCTTGTATGGTCGACCTTGTCGTTCACCTCTTTGTTGGGCCGAGTATGAAGATCGTATTACTCTCGGTCCTTCCTACCTCAGAGATACAACAGAAGCGATTAAGCTTATTCGGGAAAGACTCAAGACTGCTCAAAGTCGCCAGAAGAGTTATGCGGATCGAAGACGAAGGCCACTGGAATTCATGGTTGGCGACAATGTGTTCCTGAAGGTGACGCCCATGCGTGGTGTCTCCCGTTTCGGAATAAAAGGAAAGTTGGCTCCGCGATACACAGGTCCGTTCGAGATAGTTGAAAGAGTCGGGCCACTTGCCTACAGGCTTGATTTACCTCCGCAATTATCTCATGTTCACAATGTGTTTCATGTGTCGATGTTGAGAAAATATGAACCTGATCCTCAACAAATCATTGAGTGGACAGAGATACCTATTCAAGATAATGCGACGTACGCGGAACACCCGCTTCATATTATCGACCGTGAAGTCAAAGTCCTTCGTCGACGAGAAATTTCTCTAGTTAAAGTGGTATGGAAAAACCACGACCCTAGAGAGGCAACATGGGAGTTAGAGTCGGAGATGATGGAGAAATACCCCTTTTTGTTCGGGGGTAGTTTCGTTTAAATTTCGAGGACGAAATTTTAAAGGGGTGGAGTATTGTAAAACCCAATATATATATATATATATATATATATATATATATATATATATATATATATATATAAGAAGTCAGCACAGGGTTCGATACCTCTTCCCCCCCCCCCCCCCCCTCTTCTTTTCTTTTTTTCTCTCTCTCTGCTTCCTCCCGTATCTCTCAGACTGATGGACAATCAGAGCGAGTGATTCAGATCTTAGAAGACATGCTGCGGGCGTATGCCTTAGATTTTGGAGGAAAGTGGAAGGAGCAACTACCATTCGTGGAGTTCCCTTACAACAATAGCTTTCAGGCTAGTATCGGTATGGCACCGTATGAGGCCTTGTATGGTCGACCTTGTCGTTCACCTCTTTGTTGGGCCGAGTATGAAGATCGTATTACTCTCGGTCCTTCCTACCTCAGAGATACAACAGAAGCGATTAAGCTTATTCGGGAAAGACTCAAGACTGCTCAAAGTCGCCAGAAGAGTTATGCGGATCGAAGACGAAGGCCACTGGAATTCATGGTTGGCGACAATGTGTTCCTGAAGGTGACGCCCATGCGTGGTGTCTCCCGTTTCGGAATAAAAGGAAAGTTGGCTCCGCGATACACAGGTCCGTTCGAGATAGTTGAAAGAGTCGGGCCACTTGCCTACAGGCTTGATTTACCTCCGCAATTATCTCATGTTCACAATGTGTTTCATGTGTCGATGTTGAGAAAATATGAACCTGATCCTCAACAAATCATTGAGTGGACAGAGATACCTATTCAAGATAATGCGACGTACGCGGAACACCCGCTTCATATTATCGACCGTGAAGTCAAAGTCCTTCGTCGACGAGAAATTCCTCTAGTTAAAGTGGTATGGAAAAACCACGACCCTAGAGAGGCAACATGGGAGTTAGAGTCGGAGATGATGGAGAAATACCCCTTTTTGTTCGGGGGTAGTTTCGTTTAAATTTCGAGGACGAAATTTTAAAGGGGTGGAGTATTGTAAAACCCAATATATATATATATATATATATATATATATATATATAAAAGAAGTCAGCACAGGGTTCGATACCTCTTTCCCCCCCCCCTCTTCTTTTCTTTTTTTCTCTCTCTCTGCTTCCTCCCGTATCTCTCAGACTGATGGACAATCAGAGCGAGTGATTCAGATCTTAGAAGACATGCTGCGGGCGTGTGCCTTAGATTTTGGAGGAAAGTGGAAGGAGTAACTACCATTCGTGGAGTTCCCTTACAACAATAGCTTTCAGGCTAGTATCGGTATGGCACCGTATGAGGCCTTGTATGGTCGACCTTGTCGTTCACCTCTTTGTTGGGCCGAGTATGAAGATCGTATTACTCTCGGTCCTTCCTACCTCAGAGATACAACAGAAGCGATTAAGCTTATTCGGGAAAGACTCAAGACTGCTCAAAGTCGCCAGAAGAGTTATGCGGATCGAAGACGAAGGCCACTGGAATTCATGGTTGGCGACAATGTGTTCCTGTGCGTGGTGTCTCCCGTTTCGGAATAAAAGGAAAGTTGGCTCCGCGATACACAGGTCCGTTCGAGATAGTTGAAAGAGTCGGGCCACTTGCCTACAGGCTTGATTTACCTCCGCAATTATCTCATGTTCACAATGTGTTTCATGTGTCGATGTTGAGAAAATATGAACCCGATCCTCAACAAATCATTGAGTGGACAGAGATACCTATTCAAGATAATGCGACGTACGCGGAACACCCGCTTCATATTATCGACCGTGAAGTCAAAGTCCTTCGTCGACGAGAAATTCCTCTAGTTAAAGTGGTATGGAAAAACCACGACCCTAGAGAGGCAACATGGGAGTTAGAGTCGGAGATGATGGAGAAATGCCCCTTTTTGTTCGGGGGTAGTTTCGTTTAAATTTCGAGGACGAAATTTTAAAGGGGTGGAGTATTGTAAAACCCAATATATATATATATATATATATATATATATATATAAAAGAAGTCAGCACAGGGTTCGATACCTCTTTCCCCCCCCCCCCCCCTCTTCTTTTCCTTTTCTCTCTCTCTCTGCTTCCTCCCGTATCTCTCTCTCTCTCTCTCTTCTCAAAATTTCTCCCTCAACAAAATTTCAAAGCTTGATAACTCGGTCACCGGAGCTCCGATCGGCGAGATCTTGGTACCGTTGGAAAGCTCTCGAGGAGGTGAACAAGCTGCTGGGTGGAAGTTGGCCGGAGGTGGCGGCGTTTGACCGGAATATTCGCCGGAAGGTGCGATTTTACAACTCTAGATCTTTTTCATGTCGGTTTGATTTTGAGAAATCTAATACCGGAATCATGTTCACGAAGCCTATTAGAGTCGGTTGGAGGTATCACCTCGCCGTCGCCGCCGTCATCCGCCGTCGTCATTTTTCCGATCTCGAAATTTATTGAGGGGTTTTGAAGCCCTCGTAGAGGAGATCGAAAGCCCTCGATCGGAATCGTCATCGGACTCTCGGTAAGCCCGAATTTCCTTGACCTAGTTTCTGATTTTAGATGATCAAATTAAGTGTGTTCTGGGCCTTGATTGATGAAATTGACCTCGCCATTGCGTTTAGAACAGTCGAATTAAGCTAGGAGAAGCATAAATTTGTCGAATTGATGCCCGTTTTGCTGCCTCGTTTTGCGTGCCCGACGGGAATTCGGCCCGGGTTAATTTTTAGTGTATCGGGTTTTCAAATGACAATTTGAATTCCAATCTTAGTAGTATTTGACTTATGAATGGTATCGGTGTTATAGCTGGCACGGATAGTCGTCCCGTGGTCGCCTCGAAGACTGTGCTGCCTGAACCACCCGTTTTGACTAATTCAACAGATCCCGAAGTCTCTAGTCATCAATCTCAGGGCCAAGACGAACCCACATCTTCGACTAGCTAGTCCATCGGTCAAAGTTTCCACGGATTGAGGTAGGGGCTATTACCTTTTCTCGCAAATTAAAATGAACGTAGAAACCAATGCTTTAATGAAGATTGAACCGGATAGGTTAATAATGGATTTAATGAAATTATTTGATAATTAATAAAATCAATGTTATAATGGTCGTCGATTGATAGCGAGGCTAGATACCAGGTATGGTTGCATCGGTTCGATGCTTGTTATTTTATTTATGTTTATGGTTACGTCGTGATGACGTGTGTTGATATGGTTCCCGCTTCGGGCGGATGATGATTATTGTGATATGGTACCCGCTTCGGGCGGATGATGTGTGTGTTGATATGGTACCTGCTTCGGGCTGATGAGCTGCTGACGAGCAGCTGGCTACTGCGCAGTAGGCCGGATATGGATACGGATATGGATATGGATATGGATATGGATATGGATATGATTGGTGACCCAAAAGTCAACATTTCGACCCATGGCGAACTGGCCGTCTTTGGTGGTGATTAGGATCCCGAGTCGAGGGCGAGTTACGGTTAGGGACTTCTAGTCCACCTGTGCTCGTGCCTTGAGGACTCGATGGGATATAGTGGAGTAAAGGCGCGAGCTGACTCGGCATGGACCACCGAAATGATTTGACTTTTGTGGGGTATATTTATTTATTTTATGAAAATGATGATTAAATGGTTTATGATGACGTTTAATTTATTTAATTGAATTTTGACTAATAAAGGTTCGGTAAAGAGAATTGGTAATAGATTCCCTACTGAGCATGTGGTGCTCACCCCTTCCATATACATTTTTTTTCCTTCCAGTTACAGGTGGTGATCAGTATCAGACTCCGGACGAGGAGTAGTTTGAGTTAGGAGGTCAACGTGTTGATTAGCTTAGCCGTACCTCTAGTGTTCGTCGAGGTGAATCTCGCTTTTTGGGATGATCTTTTATTCAGACTTGTAATGGATTAAATTAAGGATATTTGTGATGGTGATACTTTGTATTTGTCGTTTTATGGTGTTGTATAAACTGTGGTCGTTGATGTTGTATTGTCGTTTTAAGTCCCATGGGCAAAAGTTATGTGTTTGTTGGCTTGGACGTTGAATATTCAACGGTATTGTTTAAATGATGATGTGTCATTGACCGGTCCAAGTTTGAAAAGTCGTTGTTTTTGTCTTATTCTATTAACCCCCACTTAGGGGCGTTACACCGGATGTGCAAATTCCCTCGTAGTTTCCCGTCCGGCCCTTAAACCAAGCCTCTCGTATGACCAAGCCCATCGTTTTCTTGAAAGCCTATTGTCCGTCACCAAAGGTGGATTCCCGAAAGTGTCGATAAGGAGGACCCGGTGGTCGGATCCCCAAAATCTGAGAACTTCGACAACACTTGTCGCAAAAAGACGCTTCCACTCTTGGTTCGCACACGCACGCTCGAGACGGCATTGGACGTTCCTTGCACCGCATTGCATGTTGTTCCATGTGCACAATTCTCCGTGGAAGCCGAGATCGATGAGACCACAAGCTTCAAGCGCATCTGAGAAGTTTGCCATATCGCTCGGGCGGTGCCTTATCCGACTAATATGCTCAATGTCGAAGAGGACCTCATTAAAATCCCCGGCACAAAGCCACGGGCTCTCATCGCCATTATGGATTCTTTTCAAAAGATCCCACGAAAGGTGTCTAGATGCTTCGTTAGGCTCTCCATAGAAACCGGTGAACCTCGAGGTCAATCCATTTCCGTCTAAGATTGTAGCATCAATATGGCCCTTGTTGAAGCTACGGATCGTGACTTCGATCGAATCGTTCCAAAGTAATTGTAAGCCTCCGCTAAGACCGACGGCGTTCACTCCAATGCCATTAGAAAAGCCAAGCCGCCATTTCAACCTCTCTGCACCGGCCCCCTTCAATTTCATCTCGGAAAGGAAAAGAAGGTCCGGCTTCTGCTCACGGATCAAAATCCGCAAGCGGGCCACCGTCCGAAGATTGCATAATCCTCGGAAGTTCCAACATATGATTTTCATGGCATCCGGACGGCCCGCTCTTGGCGTGCCGCCGATATCAAAGGGTTCGAGTCCTCATCCTTTTTTCCACTGGTGCCACTAGTCTCGTTTATCATCCTCCGTCGCTTCCTACCCGTCTCTTGATCAAGGAAGGTGAAGTTGGAAATACTCGGAACAGGGATGGGGCACTCTGTTATTCCAGAGAGGAAGGCAGAGACTCTGTTTTGGAGGTAAGGGTTGCTTTCGGGTTGGAAACAGCTTGGGAAAAAGTGGCCACTTGAATAAGTGGTATGTGGGTCCCATAACTTGTGGACTAATTCTCCATCGACAGCAATAACTCCACGTGAGGGCCCGCGTGACTTAAAACATCATTCTTCTTCAAAAGGCCTTGCTGATGAGGAGTGCCACTTGATGTGGGCTTGGGCAAGGATACAGGCCCATTATCTCCATCGACATTCCTAGGGTTTTGGGTGACCCTAATATCCTCTCCATCTCTGAAACACCTGCCACAATCTCCCTTTTCAGATTCAGCCTTGCCCAAAGGAGGAAAACCAGGGTCTTCATTCCCCATCGGCCGATCGGTGTGGCCAGAAATGGCAACAACCATCTTCTCTCCTGTCATTGCAGTGCAAGACGCCAAGCTTCCTTTTGCAGGGATGTCAGACCTAGGACGGCCTGCATTACATCATTTTCTCCCTGGGTCGTTGCCGTCGTTCACCTCCCAGAGGAGGGGCTGGTCGTTCCGTGCGCTTGCCATCATCCTTCCGCCGATCTCCCTTGCCCAGCGACCACGCTCATCGGGGTTGAGGTGCTTGGGGTTGGGGGTCGCATGCGTTTGGAGATTGGGGGTCTCCTCAGAGGAGCTGAGGTTCTTGTGTCGCAGATCGTGCGAAGAGCCATTGGGCTGCACTTGGTCGGCGTCGTCTTCCTTTCCGGGCGGCTTCGATGGCCGGTGTATCTTTGGCCGCCCTCCTTCAGAGAAGCAGGAGTCCGTTTTGGAGTTCGCACATATCCAGTCGCCGTATAGCGGCACCTCACAAAACCCCTCCTTGACAATGCAAATCTCAGATTCACTAAGACACTCTAGCGCTCCATGACCGATAATACCACACCGATAGCAAAAGGTACCCACATTTTCGTACTTGGCTTGGATCCATAAGGAAGTTTGATTCTTCCTGTCGAGAAAGAACCCCGCGTGCAGGGGTTTTCCGTACATCGATCTCCACTTGGGCTCTCGCAAAGGTGGCGAATCTGGCCTCTTTCCCGGGTTTGCAGTTGAGTGGGACTCCAATTAGTTGCGCAATCCGGGAGAGACCCTGTTCTGAGACCAAGGAAGGCGGAAGACCAACCAGCCGAACCCAGAACGGGGACGTGTGGAACCCGATCTCCACCAAAGGGACGTGTTCTGGCCAGGTCTCCAGAAGCAACAGGGTGCCTCTGATATTCCAGGGACGCCGGGCTAGGATCTCTTCCCTATCTCGCTGGTGCTTGAATGAAAACTTGAGGATGCCGGGTTTAAGTTCCGACCAAGACCAGTCTTTGATTTTGTCCCAAGCACGAGACAGGACTGCATTGATGGTATTCCGACTGAATCTCTTGGACGAAAGAAGTTTCCCGAGCAGGACGGTGTTGCCCCCACCTCCCCCATTGTCCGGTTGGACTCCATTGTCCCCCTGGAAATCTTCAGCGGACAGAGAAGGGGTTGGGATCCTTCCTTCGTTTCCAGGCAGCCATGACGAGGAACTCCTACCACCGATGAACTGCCGGGGTAGCACACACAGCGACGCGTAGAATCACGGGGATTCACTAGCTCGAATCTATTCTAACCAGTGGGCGAGCCGTCTTACCATCCTCCAGAGCAAGACATTGACTGCATCGTCGACAATTTTTGAGTTAAACAAGTGTATGTGTTTCAATGAGAAATGAGAATGAGATGCTAGTATATGTGAGCTGCTTTCTAAATTTGTTGCAGAGAAAGGCAAACTTTTCAAAAATCATTTTGAAGAGCTTATTCAAGACAAAACCAAGCACTCAATACACAAAACATGGCACTCAATACACAAAACATGTAAATATAGGAAAGTCTTCAACAAGCTTTCCATGATGAAAGAGGCGGGGTCTCCGACGCCGTCCAGGTGGCCACTGAGTCATCGTACCGGTCCCCTTTCACGCCACCCGTGGAAGCTAACGATTCAAGCTCGGCCATTTCCTCCGGAGACAGTTCCACGGAAAGGGCTCCGATGTTCTGGTCGAGATTCTCAGCCCGCGTGGTTCCGGGGATGGGGCACACGTCGCCACCTTGGTGGTGGAGCCAGGCCAGCGCCAGCTGCGATGGCATGCACTGCTTTGCTGTGGCCATCTTGTTTACGTGCTCGAATATCTTCTGGTTGTGCTCCAGGTTCTCGGGCTGGAACCGCGGGAGGGTCTGCGTTGGAAACACAATCACCACTTGCATAAGCAAACACGTTGTATACTATTGTCAATTATTAATTAATATATAAATTAGTAATTAATTTATACTTAAGTTTATAAAATATTGATTAATGGAGTACTAATTACAGAATCATCAAAACTGACAAACGATCTCTGTTTTAGCTTATCATTATGTTGTTTGAACTGTAATTTTATATATCAAGTGGGATTAATAAACTTTCTTGAAACTTATCATCTTCTATTATTTTGGCAAATGATTAATTTAGCTAGTTAATCTTTAGTTGGGTTTAATCGAGGTTATTAACTTATCAATTAATTAATTTAACGAGGCTCTACTGTAATTAAGGATTGATCGAGAGTAAAAGGTAATTAGATCCAAAACCTTTCGGTAGTCGTCGTCAGCCAGCGTTTCAACCATCTTAGTCCCGGACGAGATGAACCCTCGTCCCAGGGGGCTGTAAGCGACAATGCCGATTCCCAGTTCCCTGGAGAAAAACATTGACATTAAGCAGTGATAATACAATGCCAAATCATGATTCAGAGGATGATATATATATAAATATATATATATATATATATATTATATAACACCTGCAAGTTGGAATTATGTCTTCTTCGACATCTCTAGCCCACAAGGACCACTCCAGCTGCACTGCAGTTATGGGATGAACAGCATGAGCTCTCCGGATCGTCGAAGCCGACGCCTCCGACAGACCAATGTACTTTATCTTCCCTTCTTCAACCAGCTTCTTCAGCTCTCCAACCTTTTTCCAAAAGAGCAACAATCGATATAAGTTCATTGCGCCAAGAAATCCCGGCTCTTCGGTAAAGAGAGACCGCTTACGTACTGTGACTTCGATCGGGACACGAGTGTCAATGCGATGCTGGTAATAGAGATCAACGCAGTCGACACCGAGACGCTTCAGGCTGGCCTCGCAGGCCGCCCGGACATAGGCCGGGTCTCCCAGCACTTCCATCCCTCCCTCGGTTGTGAACTTGACGCCGAATTTGGTGGCCAGCTGAGCCTGAGCCCTGACTCCCTCCTCCTTGAAAGCCTGCTCAATCGTCAAAACAATATTGAAATTATCACACTTTGTATCAGTTTGCTCCGAGAACTTATCATTTTGTATTATTTAATAATTATTCACCTTTCCGAGGAGAAGCTCATTGGTGAAGGGCCCGTAGATGTCGGAGGTGTCGAAGAAGGTGACGCCGCTGCGGATGGCGTGATGGATGAGAGCGATCATGTCGGCTTCGGGCTTTGCGGGGCCGTAGAAGGCGGACATGCCCATGCAGCCGAGTCCCTGCGCGGACACCTCCAGGCCCTGCGAGCCGAGCTTCATCCTTCTCACGGAGCCCATCTCTTTCGAAGTTGTCTCTGCCTGAATTCAAGTGGCTTGTCATTCTTTTTATACACCAACATGTTTGTATTGTAGTATTAAATTATAAAGTAATATATTTAGTCAACAAAGCAGAATAATTTCTGTATCCACTAATGGTATGGAACCCAATTCGTCATTGAGTACGTCAGTGAGTTGCTAATAATATTCTCCCAAACGGTTTTGTTTTTTTTTTTAAAGCAATTTGATTCATTCCATCAAAAGAGTTGGGGAGAAGGATCCCTCAACACCGTTGCTACAAGCCACTCCGGGCAATAAGGACACATAATGTCCAAAATAAGAGAAGAGAGACGTCTCTTGGCCAAAGCACTGGCCACCTCGTTACATTCCCGTGGAACCCAAGTCCACTCTCCGGTCCCGCCTAGCTCTCGGCCAAGCTCCCGCACCTCCGCAATAATCAGGCCTTGCAAGCCCAACGAGTCTCGTGCCTTGGTGAGGTGGGAGGCCCGCAAGCAATCCGTCTTGGCATGCTCGATCTTCCACCCCCGTTCGCGAGCAAAGAGAAGCCCCCGTCGCATCGCAATGCACTCTCCGGTGAGTGCTGAGTCGACATGGTCGACCAAGGAAGCCATGACTCCCATGACCCGACCGTGGTGGTCTCGGACAACCGCTCCCACCGCTACCCGTCCCGTCTCCCCGTCCCAAGCCACGTCTACGTTAAGCTTGAGGCTCCCCGCAGCCGGCCTAGACCAGGCCCTCGGTACCTCCTCCCTCGGCGAGCGGTGGTTCTCCGTCGCGAGCGCACACCGCTTGAAACTTGTGAACCATCTGTCGACTTCTTCCACCCAAGTCTCTGGGGCCCGTACGCGATGCTCGAAGAGGCGAAGGTTGCGGTCGGGTTGTGAAAAGTTGCGGTCGGGTTGTGTTTTAGATATTTCGTCGGGTTGTGAAATGTGAACTATTCCTTTTCTTTTTCTTTTTCTATCTTCACGTTTGAAGTAAATAAACAAGGATGTCGGGAAGAGCTTATCCAGCATCCGGTACTGGATTTGCAATCCTGGATAAAACTGGAATCAGAAATTTGGAACCAGAAATTTTGGTTTCCAGATGTACTCCAAAATAAATAAATAAAATTAAGGGAGTTTAAGCTAAATAGTCAACTAGTTAGTTTAAAATTGATAAAATAGTTAATATTTGGTTAATATTTGTAAAAATAACCATATTATCCATTGATAAAATAGCCAACTTTTGGCTATTTTGCAAATAAAAACTTTAAGTTTGCTAAATGCAATGTAACATATAAATGTGACTATTCATTATAATTTCTCTAAAATTAATCTGGAAAAAAATCGGATTTAGAATGTTCTGATGGGTAAAATACGAATTCCTGGATACTGTTGGATATGGTTTTGCTTATCAATAGTCATTTGCCAAAAAATGAATAAAGTTTGTTTGGTTATTGTTATGTGCATTTTTTGTAACATATAAAAATTGGACCCGTTTTGGCAAAAGTCAAAGCCCATTAAGAAAAGTCAAGGCCCATCACCAAATCCAAAGACCGGGGCCGACGAACTAAGACATTGGCGAGGCCCGGGGTTAAAGAGGCGACGAGGCGACGAGCCGACAAGCCGACGAGGCGACGAGGCGACGAGCCGACAAGCCGACGAGGCGACGAGCCGACAAGCCGACGAGGCGACGAGGCGACGAGCCGACAAGGCGACGAGGCGACAAGGCGATGAGGTAACAAGCCGACGAGGCGACGAGGCGACGAGCCGACAAGCCGACGAGGCGACAAGCAGACGAGGCGACGAGCCGACAAGGCGACGAGGCGACAAGGCGATGAGGTAACAAGCCGACGAGGCGACGAGGCGACGAGCCGACAAGCCGAAGAGGCGACAAGCTGACCAGGCGACGAGGCGACAAGCCGATAAGGCGACGAGGATACGAGGCGACAAGCCGACGAGGCGACCAGCCGACAAGGCGACAAGCCGACAAGCCGACGAGGCGACGAGGCGACAAGGCGACGAGGTGACAAGCCAACGAGGCGACGAGCCGACAAGGCGACAAGCTGACAAGGCGACGAGGCGACAAGCCAGGCGACAAGCCGATAAGGCAACGAGGCGACAAGCCGACAAGGCGACGAGGCGACAAGGCGACGAGGCGACAAGCCGACGAGGCGACGAGGCGACAAGCCGATGAGGCGACCAGCCGACCAGGCGACGAGGCGACGAGGCGACAAGCCGACGAGGCGACGAGCCGACGAGGCGACAAGCCGACGAGCCGACGAGGCGACAAGCCGACGAGCCGACGAGGCGACGAGGCGACGAGGCGACGAGCCGACGAGGCGACGAGCCGACGAGGCGACGAGCCGACGAGGCGACGAGCCGACGAGGCGACAAGCCGACGAGCCGACGAGGCGACGAGCCGACGAGGCGATGAGCCGACGAGGCGACGAGCCGACGAGCGGACGAGGCGACAAGGCGACGAGCCGACGAGGCGACAAGGCGACGAGCCGACAAGCACCCTCGTCATAACTTGACGAGGGCATAACTTGTAATTATTCCACACGACGAGGAGATCTGAGACCACGAAGATCTTCTGGAAATCCTCCGGATTCCGCCGAACTCAACACACGGACTCGCGGACAACCGGAAGACATAAAAGACGAAGAGAGAAGCATTGACGGCTCTTTTTGCAAGGCTAGGGGCCTCGACAACCCCCCTGTAGCAGGGGATAAATTCACAGGCCCTTAGAGGTGCAATTTCAAGGAATTAGTTTTCCTCGTCAGGTCAAGGCTCTCGCTGTGAGACGAACTTCGCCACCACGAGGGAAGTTCGACAGTGAGCCCGCCAACACCAACGAGGTTGACGAAGAACACATCACACCAGTAATACCCAGCCATCTGGCCAAGGATCACCCCCGCGCCGCCAATATCGGCACTTCCGACGAGTCAAACCACATCGTCATTCACCCGCCGTTTATCACTAACCCCGAACTACGTGGGACCTGATTCTCTTAAACTGAGATACGTAGGTAGCCTCGCCTAACCATAAGCGACGGGGCACGGGCCCAATCTACCCTTTTTCCAGGTCCTCCCTCGCCGTAGGATCTCGCCAAGGAAGAAGAATCACGAAGAATCATCAAGACCAGCTCAGAGCTTCATCAAGACCGGATTTCGCCTAGACGAGGATATCGCCAAAACAAGGACTCTGCTCAGACGAGGAGCTTCGCCAAGACAAGAACCCCGCCCGGACTTCGCCACGACGAGGGAAGTCCGACGAGGAGTTTCGCTGTGATACGGACTTCGCCACCACGAGGAAAGTTCGCTGAGGATCGCCAAGGACAGCCCGGAGACTCATCCAAGACGACGGATTCGCCTCCAGCTTTGACGATCATTAGTCAACCCACGTTGACTCAGCATTCAATTATCCTTGTGTTCAGCGGGTCACACTCGGGACCCGATACTTGGATCCGACTCTAAGTTATATCCATTTTTACGCATTAACAGTTTGGCTCTAGAAGGAGGGGTAGCCCGAGAACAAGCCTCGAGACCCTTTCAGCATTCATCAGAAGAACTCGGAGCACGACGATCGCCATTCGACATGACGAGCCGCGCCAGTGCTTCGCAACGCGCGACGCCACAACCGACGACCAGCATCGCGCTCAACACGAAGGCCCAAACCCTCGCCAGGCAGACTCAGTCGCCTCGTCAAGTTTCACCAGCTCAAATCGGGAATGAAGACGGTGTCAACGACTCTTTGCAGAGGTCAGCCGACGCTCACGACAAGGAAAGCACAAGAGATAGCAACGACAATAGGGGTCGCCAGGACCACCCCGACCCTCGTCAGGATCGCCCAGGGGGTCGCCAAGAGGTTTGCCAAAATGAAGACCGAGAAGATGCCGAAGGTCGCCAGGACCACCCCGACCCTCGTCAGGATCGCCCGGGGGGTTGCCAGGAGGTTCGCCAAGATGAAGATCCCAAAGACGCTGAAGACCGCCAGAACTACCCGGACCCTCGCCAGGCTCGCCCGGGGGGTCGTCAGGAGGTTTGCCAGGCCGAAGATCCCGAAGACGTTGAAGACCGCCGGAACTACCCGGACCCTCGCCAGGCTCGCCCGGGGGGTCGTCTGGAGGTTCGCCAGGCCGAAGATCCCGAAGACGTTGAAGACCGCCGGAACTACCCAGACCCTTGCCAGGCTCGCCCGGAGGGTCGTCAGGAGGTTCATCAGGCCGAAGATCCCGAAGACGTCGAAGATCGCCGAAACTACCCGGACCCCCGCCAGGCTCGCCCGGGGGGTCGTCAGGAGGTTCGCCAGGCCGAAGACTTTAACGACATGGAGCACCGACGGAACATCCCCGACCCTCGCCAGGCTCGCCTAGAGGATCACCAAGGGAACCGTCGTGACGAAGACCGCGACCTTGCCGGGGCGTACCAAGACCGCCCAGAAGGTCGTCAACCCTCACCAAGACGCGAAGATGGAAGACGAGCTGATGTTATCTACCTCGAACTCGAAGACTACAAAGAAGACCAGCGACGCGGCCGCCGGGCTTCGCCCGACCACCGTCTAGGTGATCAGGAGCCTCACCAACCGCATTGCGATGACGTATTTGACTTCCTCCAAGGGATGCAGAAGGAAATCCAAGACTTGCGCTCTGCCCAGGACCGTTGCGCGAGAGGTCGTGCCGTGTTCGACGGGACTCTGTCCCCACTCGCAACACACCTGCTCGACGGAGAAGCCGTAGACGACCTACGCTTCACAAGCAACCTCATCTACGATAGGAAAAGAGATCTAGTCTACCACCTCGCCAGCAGAAAGTCAACGGAGCCAGGGAGCCGCCGACGAAGCAACGGCCGCTCCTCCGACGAACCGCGGATGAAGAAAAGCTGCACAGACGATAACCGGAGCGAAACGGCGAAACTGCAAGGAGGTCAGGCGACAAGGAAACCATTCTGCCTTGACATGTGAGACTACACGCCATTGACGACTATGCCAGACGAAATCCTCGCCATCCACGGCCACAAGTTCCAAGAACCTCGCCCGATGAGCAAAACAATGAGGAAGGACAAGAGCCGTTACTGCAAGTTCCACCGCGACTACGGGCATCTCACATCACAATGCTGGCATTTGAAGAAGCAAATTGAATACCTGATCAAGGAAGGACATCTAAAAGAGTTCGTCAAGAGGCTAATGGCGAATGAAAGGGGAGTGCCGACCCCACTTTTGACGATGGCGCCATCAACGACTCAAGACGATGACCGAAGGAAAGCAATAGCGGTAACCCCGCTGAATGACATATCAACAGTCATCGGAGGACCAGGCGCAACGAGGAAAAGATGGTCGCCATGCTAGGTTAACCTGATAAGCACAACACCATTAACCCACACGGGCGAAGCCATCGCCAAAGATGAAACTCTTGCCATAGACTCCCCGCCTAACGACGTCATGAGGCGAGGAGTTGGCTCGACTACCGCAGCAGCCGTCAGCCAGGAAAACGGCGACCGGCCAATCAACAACGAAGACATCTCTATGTTCAACAAGCTCGACTCCCGGGAGGTGCCCCGAAAACCAGCGGTCGAAGCTTTCTCGGACCTGACAACCGTGGCGCTGGACGATGCCACGCCGGAAAGGACAATGAAGATTGGAGCGAATCTCCCGACGATGGTCAAAACCCTGCTCTCCGCAATCCTACGCGAATACCGCGACGTGATCGCCTGGACGCATGCAGACATGCCTGGCATAGACCCGGAGATAATGGTCCACCGCCTCAACATAGACAAGATGAAGACGCCAAAGATCCAGAAGAGACGAGCATTCAACGAAAAACGATACGCCGCCATCAACGAAGAAGTCGACAAGCTCATCAACGCGGACTTCGTCGGAGAAGCCGTATACCCTGAATGGGTCTCCAACGTCGTCATGGTCAAGAAGTCGAATGGGAAATGGAGAATCTGCATCGACTATTCAGATCTGAACAAAGCGTGTCCGAAAGACTGCTTCCCGCTACCAAGAATCGACCAGCTCGTCGACGCTACTGCCGGGCACGAGCTGATGAGCTTCATGGATGCGTACTCTGGATACAACCAAATCCGTATGCATGAGCCTGACCAGATCCACACGACGTTCATGACGAACCGAGGAATCTACTGCTACAAGGTCATGCCATTTGGGCTGAAGAACGCCGGCGCAATGTACCAGCGACTCGTCAACAAGATGTTCGCCAAGTTCATAGGGAAAACCATGGAGGTCTACGTCGACGACATGCTTATCAAGAGCCTGAAGACCGACGACCACGTCACCAACCTCAAGGAAATGTTCAACCTCCTCCGCCGATACAACATGAAGCTGAATCCCGCCAAATGCGCGTTCGGAATGGAGTCAGGAAAATTCCTTGGGTACATGATACACCAGCGATGGATAGAAGCCAACCCCGAGAAGATCTGAGCGCTACTGGACATGAAGATCCCACGACGGGTGAAAGAAGTGCAGAGTCTGGCAGGACGTCTCGCAGCCCTCAACCGATTTATCTCCAAAGCCACCAACCGGAGCCAGCCCTTCTTCCAAGCACTGAAAGGAGGAAAGCACTTCCAATGGGACGAAAAATGCGAACTCGCATTCCAAGAGCTGAAGACCTACCTAGGCTCACCGCCGATGCTCGCCAAGCCACGAGACGAAGAAACACTGTACCTCTACATGTTCGTATCCAGCCGGGCCGTAAGTGCAGTGTTGATTCGAGATGAAGACAAAGCTCAACACTCGGTGTACTACGTCAGCAAAGCTCTCCAGGACGCAGAGAGTAGATATCCCGAGATTGAGAAGTTGGCACTCGCCCTAGTCACCACCGCAAGAAAGCTACGCCCTTACTTCCAAGCCCACCAGATCGTGCTCAGGATGGAGCATCCATTGAAGAAGGCAATCCAGAAGGCAACATCGACCTGTATGACTCTCTAGCCACAAGAACTGGGAGAATACGGAGTCGAATTCTAGTCACGGGTCGCCATCAAAAGACAAGCCATTGCCGACTTTGCCGCCGAGTTTACCTATGATGTCGACGCCTCCGACGCTGATGAAAAGAAGGAAACGACGCCACCACAACCAAAAAGGAAGGCCTCCCCCGAACGACCGATGTGGAGCATGTACGTGGACGGAGCATCAAACGCCCAAGGAACCAGCGCATGAATCGTCATCAGCAACCCACAAGGAGAGAAGTTGAAGTACGCCATCAAATATGGATTCTAGGCCTCCAACAATGAAGCGGAGTATGAAGCCATCCTCGCCGGACTCAACATTGCCAAGAAGCTCGCCGTGGAAAACTTGAAGATACACTGCGACTCGCAGCTGATTGTCAACCAGATAAACGGGGAATACCAAGCTAAAGAAGACAACATGCTAGCCTACCTCCAAGAAGCTCTGAGACGTCTGGAACCATTCTCAGGGTACAAAGTCGTTCACATACCCCGGGGAACTAATGCAGAAGCGGACACGTTAGCACGCATGGCGTCCGGCGCAATCGACGAAGAACTCGGGAGGGTACCTGTGGAGCTGCTCGAACGACGTTCGATCGACAAAGACGAAGTACTCGCAATTGACGGGCTGGAAGATCAGGAAAAACCAGATTGGATGACGAGCATGAAGGACTACCTCCAGCAAGGCAAACTGCCAAATGACACGTCCGAAGCAGACGATTGAAGAACCGCGCAACCCGCTACATCATGCACTAGGGCAGGCTCTACAAAAGAGGGTTTTCACAATCGCTACTTCACTGCCTAGGGCCCGACGACGCCAACCGAGTGCTCAGAGAAATCACCGAAGGAATCTGCGGTAACCACGCTGCCAGACGTTCACTCGCACTCAAAGCTCTCCGGAAAGGCTACTTTTGGCCGGCGCTCAAGAAGGACGCAAGCCACCTCGCTCACGTGTCCCGTCGGCCACCGGCGACGCTCAAGTCCATACTGGTCCCACGACCATTCGCAATGTGGGGAGTCGACTTCATAGGAAAGCTCCTGAAGGCCGCCCCCAACAGGGAATACGCTATCGTCGCCATCGATTATTTCACAAAATGGGTCGAAGTTGAGCCCCTCAGCTCAATCACCGAAGCCAGCACGACGAACTTCATCTGGAAGAACATCATTTGCCGACACGGAATACCAGAATCAATCGTGACCGACAATGGCCTCCAGTTCGACAATGATAAATTCAGGTCGTTCTGTGAGGAGCTTGGAATCACCAACTCCTACTCCGCACCGAAGCACCCGCAGGCAAACGAGCAAGTGGAAGCCACCAACAAGATCATCAAGGAGAACCTCGAGAAGAAGTTGGAAGAGAAGAAAAGCAAATGGGCCGAGGAGTTACCATCCGTACTTTGGGCCTACCGCACCACCAGCCGGACGGCCACCGGGAAAACCCCATTTGCTCTCACATACGGCGCTTAAGCAGTCATACCCGCCGAGATCGCGGTGCCATCACCAAGGATCAAATTATTCAACCCCGAAGTCAACAACAACCTACTCCGTGGCGAACTCGACCTGATTGAAGAAAGAAGAGACGACGCCTTCGCACGCATGGCAGCACAGAAAAGGATCGTCGAGAGACACTATAACACAAAGGTGAAAGCTCGACGATTCGCCGAATGGAGCCTGATACTGAGGAAGGTCATGCAGAACACACAGGAGCATAACGCATGAGTACAAGGTCCTACGTGGATAGGACCATACGTCGTCATACAAGTGCTACGAGACGGGACATACCGCCTAAAGACAACGGAAGGAGAACCGATCAGGCACCCGTGGAACGCTGAACACTTGAGACAGTACTACCAATGAAGAACGACTCGAAGAAGACGAATGACGAAGTCAACAACCTACGCCATCAACATCGAAGATGAGCAAAACACTGCGATTGTCAACTGACTCCGCCAAGGCGTGCCACCAGTTCTACCAGTCAAAGCACACTGCTAAAGACACGGTTAAAGCCCCATATCCTTTTGAAAGCGCAATGCGCAAGGCCAAGTATACTTTGTAGGCCAACCTGATTTATAAATTCATCTTTACGAAATACTCTGAAAGTTTTCCCGAAACTGCAAGGCAGATTACGCCAAAATCCGGGGGGTACGACGGTATATACTGGTCCTAAAAAAAACCCGGCTACGCGCCGAAGACCTTCGCCAGGTAACAATAGGCACCGACAAATGCGATCCGGAACTCTTTCGCCAGAGGATAAACAGGCACCGGCAATTACGATCCGGAACTCCTTTCGCCAGGATAGACAGGCACCGGCAATTACGATCCGGAACTCCTTTCGCCAGGATAAACAGGCACCGACAATTACGATCTGGAACTCCTTCGCCAGGATAAACAGGCACCAGCAATTACGATCCGGAACTCCTTCGCCATGACATAATAGGCAGCCCAAACTCGTCGGATTAGCTACCCGGCGAGCAAAGGCATACAATCGTCTACGGACAACCTATGCTACTTGCAGGTTAAAAAAGGGTGACAACCCTACAATCGCAGCAGAGTGCACTCACAAGACTGCTACCGCGCGACATGACGCGCACATTCGACAAGCAAAGGTAGGAACAAAATTCAAAGTTCAAATTATACTAAATGCATAAATGTCATCCAACAGGTACGAAGCGAAAAGGCGAAACACGCCAAACACACATGCCAGGGAAACGAGTACGGCTAAAACAAAGCCCGAAAATGTCTATAAATCATAGAGGCAAAGGAAAGAGAAACTAATCTCTGGGAAGCACAAGGCCGAGAGGCTCCGTAACACGAACGGGGTCCAGAGCGCCGAAGACTGTAAGACGTCATTGGAAGCTTCCAGATGATGAGCCGCCTCCACCAACGAAGTCAAGTCCTAGAAGACAAAACGACGAGCGTAAACAGTAATACGACGAAGTAAGCAAGAACGCCGAAAAGTACGTACCTTTGCCTGACAGAAGAAGTCATCAACAACCAAAGCCGATTCCGGAGCACCCACCACAGACGCATTCACCCGAGGATGAAGATCAGAGACACTCCCGACGCAAAGGCGCTTGAGACTCAATGCGCGCTCAGCGCTCGACGAGCCACCAACAGGAGCAGGCACGTCACCACGAGAGTCACCCCCTGAAGCCACAACTGGAGATGACATCCCACCAAGACCAGCACCACGCTAACGAACCCGAAAAGAAGAATCCCCAGCATTGCCAAGAGATGGTGAGTGCACTGATAACAATCAACATTTCAGCAGACAGAAGGAGCGATCATCAAAACCATCGCCAGACGACTTCGAGGCCGGAGCAGAAAGCTCACCGGGGGCAACACGAGCACCGGGAGCAACTGCCGAAGCCCAAGGACGCACCTCGGGAACAAACTTCCTGAAGTCAGACGAACCTTCGCAACAACAAACAAGACAATGGAAAATAGCACAACTACTGAAGACCGACGAGGTGCGAAAGCCATGCAAATCAAGGCAGGAAGCCAGCTCACAAGCAGTGGCGTAACTGCACACCGTCAGCTTAGGACAGAAGACCAAAAGCAACAATGTTTGAGCGTCTTGTCAGCAAGAGGACCCTCGCTAGTGGCAATGCCCACGGTGGCAAGACCCTCGCCTGCAGGTCCTTCTTCAACAACGGGCGCCTCATCGACAAAGTCCCCACCAGCGCCCTGCTCCTCAACGATATCGGACGTATCAACATCAGTAAGGACCGAAGGCTCAGAACCATGCTCGCCGGGAGATCCGCCTCCATCCACCAAGCCACCTGCAAAGTTCTCAGAAGATTCATGATACTCAGAAGACAAGCATCTTCCCCATGGAGTCGACAAAGCAAGACAAATCAACAACAAAAGCACCTTGCCGGACCCGGAGATTGGCACACTTGGCCCAAGAAAATTAATTTCCTCGGCAAAAGATAGCCCTGGTCCCGACAAGTCCAACGCAAAAATTGGATCGCCAGTCAGAGTTACGAAGCTCTCAAAATTGAATTTGTCGTGAAATCGGACTCCGCCACCACTTTCGGCGGCCCGTTCGCCGGAACGAGTTTGCCGGAGTTGAAGACGACCTCGCCGCCACCAAAGGACATCACCATTGCAGCCACGCCGCTCGCAGGAGCTCCTCCAAAGCCCCTGCCCACACCGAAGACCGCGGTATCCATGCCCGGAACCACGTTGAGCAAATCCTCGCCTGCGCCGGAAATGCCGCCGCTCGCTGCTCCAGCCGCCGCACCGTCACCGTCGACCGCCACAGACACCGATGAAGGGCCGCCGCACCTCGCCGTGGGTCCCGCTGCCTCCGCGAACCACACCCGCACCGGCAAGTCCGCCGACCACCACGCCTAAAGGCGCGCCGCCGCCGGAAAACGCCACAGACCGAGCCGGTGAAGCAACCCCAGTCGGCCCAACAACGCCGGGGGACCCGCTGACTTCGCCATCGCCCGACGACCTCGCTCACGCCGGAGCCAAACACCACGCCGATCGCCACGAACTCAGCCAATGCTGCTCCAGGCGCCGCGCCGCCGCCACAGCCGACGCCAGCGCAGTCGGCCCCACCGCGCCGGAGATCCCGCTGACCTTGCTGCACGCGCCGGAGCTCTCGCACACTCCAAAGTCGCTGCCCGCGCTAAGCTTGCCCGCCACCGCACCTCGCGACACGCCGGTCACCGCGGACCGCCCAGACGCCGTCGACTGGAGGAGTCCCGCCGTCGCCATCCTGCCTCCAAGCTCCACGCTGCTGTCAGCCATCACCAGGAAGAAAGAGATCACAAGTCCAAAAAGAAAAAAGAATTGGCTAAAAGACCTCGGTTGAGATGTCGTTTCGGTCACTACCCTCGTTATATCCTGTAATTTCATTTACATTTATTTTTCGCCTTAATAAATACAAATTGCGAGTTACCATTTATTTTTTACCCAGTATTTTACGAAATTACTAATTTGCCCTTTGGTAGTTGAGCAGTTTATTACATTTTCTTTTAGGGTTTTTTTTCAAACATATTCTCGCTTCTTCTCCATGATTACTTCTCTTCGATTCTTCTCCGTGATTTCTTTTCTCTTCTCCATCGTACTCCTCGTTCTTCTGCTCTGTTCATTCTGGTTCGCGAACAACTTCAAGCAACGAGGCTTTCTTCTCTTTGCTTTCCCGGCAAAGCACGATCCTTTCAGCGACAAGTTTCTCCGATCATCGTCTTCATCCTCCCCAAAGCCACATAAATGGAGGTAAATGTTTATTCTTTGAGAAACCTATGCTTTGCGAACTGTTTTGACTCGTAATGATGTTAGGGTTTAGTTATTTTACATGTAATATACTATACTGTGTGGTTTGCGAAGAAGAACGAGTGTAGGGTTGGTTCTGTACCTATTACAGCAATACCGCTATCTATTTACGCTCCGTTCACTAAATACCGCTATTCTTTGATAATTGCCGCTAGCTATCTATTTACACCCCATTTTATATTACCGATAGCGGTTTGCCGTTGCTCCCTATATACTGCATTACCACTATGTATAATAGAAACTAATCAAGTTATTGATTTGTTTTTTCGCGGAAATAGCTATATAGTATCCTCCGGCCGGATGAGTTGTACGACTGTGAGGTCTTCACCGAAGAAGCAAACTTCTTGACGATCACGAATATCAGTAAGGAGAACCTAAACGCGGGAGAGGCTAAGTGGTTCTGGCGCACACAGTTTGGGCCTCTATTAGATGTCCCCATCCACCACAAGTACTCTCCCCAACTGTTGTGGAATTTGTTTTCGAGAAGCACTACACATCAAGAGCCATTCGAGCTGTGGATGTTGGTGAACAATGTTCCATTACGATACGGGGTTCGAGAATTTGCCATCATCGCCGGGCTGAATTGCGGACACGAGCCGAACCTTGAAGCTATTGTTGGACGAGGCTTCGAAAATAATGACGCATTAAAGCAACGGATGTGGCCAGATGCAGGCTCTTCGGTCACATTAGGAATGCTACTGTCCAAATTAGATAACAGTCATCTTCATCCGATTGTGAGCAATGACAACAGGAGAAGGTTGGCATGCCTCTGCTTCGTCTTCGGAGTGTTGTTACCCCATCCTAGTGAAACTAGTTTGCCAAGGGAATTCTTGTCCTTGGCGAAGGACCTTGAAGTATTCATTCAATATCCTTAGGGCCGAAAGTCATTCATGTTATCGGCACAAATGCTCCGGAAGAAAGCACTTACGGAGTTGCGAAACAACATCCCTAGACAACGAGCAACAGGGCCAACGCGGATCCCAATGATGGGCTTTCCGGGGTTCATATACCCGCTACTGGTATATATGTAATGGTTTTAAGTTATTTATTTACAATCCACATCTTATGTGCGAATTATGCATGTTAACTTCATGCAGATTTTAGCATACAAGTGTTTGCCTTTTCTGGCACATGTCTTGGCGGACCCACAATAGTCGGAGGAGGCACCTCGTATGGGCAAATGAACAACCCGGCCACTCGGGAATATTGATCTTCACCGCCTGTCAATTCGAAACGCTATTTTGCATGGAGCGGATCCGAGGGTTGGTTGCTCTATTATAAATCCTTCAATATCAACTATTATTTGAGAAAATAATTATACTCTTTAATTTGCAGGGACAATTGAGTGTTCTCATTCCTACGGAGATGGAAGTTGCATTGCCGCATATAAACTCCCTAGATCATCCCCTTGTTTGTAGACCCCCCATGTTAGAGATGCTCGTGCAGGCATTGGAACGTGGTGAAAAGATCGTCCAGCGACCGCGGGATCCGCTGCCACCGCCACCTCCACACCGTCACAGCCACCGGAGTCCGAAGAATCTACTTCTTCTAGTAGTTCGATTTGGGCACAATGAAATTTAAACTATGTTTTGGACTAGTATGTTTAATATTACCGTTATCAATTAAACGTGTATTTAAACTATATTCTGATTCCCCCTAGTAGTATTTAAATTCCTGCTAGTAGTATTTTAATTCCCGCAACATTGTTGTTATTACCGCTAGTAAATTTGTTATTGTCGCTATAGACGTTGTGCTACCGCTATCAATATTCAAGAAATTTGTTATTACCGGTAGTAAATTTGCTATTATTGCTAGTAAATTTGTTATTTTATATAGCGGTATACATATACATATAAAATACGAATATGTATGCCGGGATAAATGACAATATCGTGTAGAATAACGAGTTTACTTCTCGTTCTATTTTCCTTTTTGCCTTCTTCGATGGGATAAATATTAAAATTAATGACGAGCATATATGGCGATGGCGGTATAAATGTAAAAATTAATGACAGGGATAAATATTAAAATTAATGACGAGCATATATGGCGGTATAAATGTAAAAATTAATGACGGGAACGACTTCAAATATGCGGTTATATTTACTAGGACTATTAATTTGGTGGTTTTGTATCAAATCGAAGCAATAAATGTATGCATTCAATTGTCTACTAAACAGAACTTCTCGTTCTTCTACTCTGTTCATTCTGGTTCGCGAACGACTTCGAGCAACGAGGCTTTCCTCTCTTTGCTTTCCCAACGAAGAACGATCTTTTCAGCGACGAGTTTCTCCGATCATCGTCTTTATCCTCCCCAAAGCCACATAAATGGAGGTAAATGTTTATTCTTTGAGAAACCTATGCTTTTCAAACTGTTTTGACTTATAATAATGGTAGGGTTTACTTATTTTACATGCAAGATACTATACAGTGTGGTTTACGAAGAAGAACGAGTGTAGTGGTTGTTCTGTACCTATTCATGCAATACGGCTATCTATTTAATCTCCGTTCACAATATACCGCTAGCAGTTCACCGTTGGTTCAAATATACTGCATTACCGCTATGGTTTTTAGAATTGCCGCTAGCTATTTATTTACACCCCGTTGTATATTACTGATAGCGGTTTACCATTGCTCCCTATATACATTTTTACTGCTATGTATAATATAACGTGGTTCACGGATCGTCCAGCGACGGGGAATCCCGCAACCAGCTTCACCGCCACCGCCGCCGGGGTTTGAAGAGGAGAATGACGACGAGATGGAAGTAGTGGAGAGTGACGTGGAGAGTGAGAGCGGCGGTGAGGATGGAGGTGAGGCAGATGGAGAGTCTGAAGGTGAAGATGGTGTGTCTGGGGGTGATTCAGATGGTGAAGTTGTCGCTGAAGATGGTGAGCCTGGAGGTGAAGATGCTGGGCCTGGAGGAGGTGAAGATGCTGAGCCTGGTTTTGAAGATGTTCAAAATGGTGATGACTCGGACTCAGATGGAGATAATGCTTGTTACCCGGATCTATTGCCTCTCTAACCAGCACCGAAGCACCTCGTACGCATGTTCACCAGTTGGTTGGATCGCGACACTTCAACGCCGCGGGTATGTGGTATCGGAATATACGATCGGGCCTTTTTCCAGAGCATCATCAACCGTGATGGGTTGCTGCACTGTGGGGTAATAATTCTTTGATGGCAATATTTCTATATTTATTTTATTTTTATTTGTTGTTACCAATTCATTGATATTAAATGCAGATCATCGACGAGATCACTTACGGACTCCGTAAGCGACTAGAAACTTTTTCAGGGAGTATTCCTTATTCTGATTCAATCATTGTTGTCGATACTTCCTTCATGTTCCAACTGACTATCATTGTTGGGAAAATCCGTAGCGGTGCACTGGAAGTATCAGATTTTTGGTCTATAGATTGGGTATCAGGAGACGAACCAAGGTTATACGGCCGAGCGTAGGCATACGTGGACAAGCTGTACTTCCCGATATTGTTTGACGGTCAATGGATAGCATGCAGAGCCGATTTCGAAACAGCGCGGTTTACCCTCTTTGTTCCCAAGACAAACTACGGTAGTGAACATATGATGTCAATTATATTGCAGGATCTACAGCTGTACTTCCCTTGGATTTTGGAAGCGTCAAACTTAACTGCATTACCCCAGCGTGCACATCTCAAGAACCAGCATTGGATATGGAGGTACAGTGCAGGGCCAGGTTCGACCAAGCCTGTCGACTCTGGAATATTTGCTATGAAGTTCATAGAACTAGACATGACCGGCAGCTCCCCTTTCTCGATGGTTGACCGTTTAGTACCTTCAGCCCGGGCCCGATACGCGATGGAAATCTGGACGAATTGGTCGTTTCGACTTTAGGACAAAGACTATAAGCTCTGTAATATTTTAATTACGTTTTTTTACTTATATTGTTTGGACGAGTATGTGGTAACTATGCTTATTACTTTGGACGAGTATGTTCTGTATTTACCTTTTTTATTCACTTGTTTTGCCAATCTGTATAACATATTTATTAATCCCCTTAGTGATACCGCTAGTAAAATGATATAGCCGTAGTGATAACGCCATTACCTAATGTGCGTCTACCGCTATAGGTTCGAGATAATATAGTTTTTTAATAACTTTAACCAAAAGTGTGTCAATCCCCAAGTGTTATCGCTAGGTTCATTCTCATGTACTATAACCTCTAGTAAAATGATATAGCCGTTGTGATACCGCTATTACCAAGTGTGCATCTACCGCTATACGTTCGAGATAATACACTTAAATTTAAACCGTCAAGCAATAAACAGAAACTTCATATTATTGTTTTTTAACAACCGCTGATCTACCGCTAACAAAAACTATATTTTACCGCTATTACAAAGCGTGATACATACGACATAACTAATACGACGTAATTAGGTTACCGCTATGCAAAGTTGTTGCGCTAACAAGCAAGAAACTTTATAACCGCTATACATAACTAATAAGCAAGAAATCTTACAACCGCTATACACAACTAATATGCACCAAATAATCAAAATACAGAGACTAAGCTCTCCACGTAATAATGGGCGGGCTCAACGTACATGTCATTCTCCGCGCCCCATACATTTCTCCACCAGTACTCCATCGCCGGCCGTTCTACCGTCGGAAGCACGGGTGGATTTTCCTCGAGACGAAGCACCTCGTCCCGCCAGTCGAAGGAAATTAATGATGATTTATTTTGCCCGGGGTTAATCAGCACCGCCCAATAAAGTACCCCGTCCACCGTCACCGCGTCTCATGGCCAACAAAGCTCATCTGATAGTGTCATGGAGCCACAGTCTCTCCATGCAAGTCCACTTTTGGAGAACACTTGTGCGCATACGGAAAGCGAATCCTTGGCTGTGCATAGTCAGACGATCTTGTAGTCGTTGATAGTGACGTCATACCTAAAACGTAACACCCCATTGTCATGAAAGACATGTGAGTAAGGTGCTGGAACGGGAAGTCGCCTTACTTGCTGAGTCGCCGGATTCCAAAGCACGAGTCTCGTCTCCTGCGCCCCGAACGACAGGCATATCAAGCCGTTGCAGGAGTCTACTATGTCGAAGTATTCGTAATCTTCTGCATGAAGATACGACACGTCGATGTCCGTCACCCTTTGGCCGAAGAGCAGCAGTATTACCTGTTGGTAGTCCCATTTAAAGGCGGAAATCAGGAGTGGGCCGTATCTGGTCCGCTGACGAATTTGATGATTGTTGATGAACGTCGAGTCCCCCCCTGATATTCTTGCCAGCCAACGTTTCGAGACGCTCTTTAATCGCATCAGAATTTTTGCCGGCAGTTCGGCTAGGATCTTGTGGAACACAAGGTCTTCGGGAAGATTCTCCGACGTGTATTCCATTGTAGTTTCTGATATTACAATTTGAGACGCTGACCAATGTGGGGTTAGAACCATCTTTTTAATAGACACCGACGGTCACGTCCTTTCAAATAGCAAATCATAGCTGCTACAGATCTGATCCTGCCTTTTTGTTGTGACGGTTGAGTTGCTCGATGTCTCGGTAACTGCAACGAGCTCTATCCATACCGCTAGTTGCTCATGATCCCGCTAGTTGTTATACAACTCTTACATGCCACGTGTTTGTAAGACGACGATGGACACGTCCTTTCAAATAGCAAATCCGATCTGCGCTTAATTAAAGCTCTTGAGATTTTCCCAAACGTAATCATTACCGCTACAGATCTGATCCCGCCTTTTTTTTTGTGACGGTCGAACTGCTACGAGCTCTATCCATACCGCTATTTGCTCATGATACCGCTAGTTGTTATACAGCTCTTACATGCCACGTGTTTTAGACACCGATTGACGCGTCCTATCAAATAGCAACTCCGAACTGCGCTTAATTAAAGCGGCTCTTGAGATTTTCCCTGACATAATCATTACCGCTACAGATCTTATCACGCCTTTTTTTTGTGATGGTTGAGTTGCTCGATGTCTCGGTAACTGCTACGAGCTCTATCAAACATGTTTGAGATTTCTAATAGTAAAATCATGATCATAATTGATTACCGCTACAAAACTCAATCAATCACGTTTGAGTTGCTCGATGTCTCGGTAACTGCTACGAGCTCTCTGACCATAAGTCTCTATATTTATTTCTCTTTTTCCCTAAGTAATTTGCCATTACTCTCCACAATGAACCGAGAAAAAAGGATTCTTCCACTCACTGATGAAGTGATACTGAGTGATATTGCCCGTTTTTATGGCTTTGAAGGGGGGCTAGTGAAGGCGATATTGCTCGACAAGTTCGATGATGAAGACCGGAAGGATATTTTGCCCAACAAGGTTCATCGCAAGTACAACCATACCTACAAGCACGACGATGGCCGAACTTACTCGGCATTAAGCCGCGAACACTTGGAGGCGGGGGTGACATTCCCCCTGGCACCGGAGTATATGGTTATTTTGAAGGTTAATGGTCTGGCCCCATTCCAACTTGTCCCAGAGGGCTACCAGATCATTGCGGCGTTGTATGTCCTCGCATACCACATCGGGTTGCCGCGTCCAACTGAGAACAATATTCTGAGTATGTTTGGATTGAAGGAACTTGGAGGCGGCTTATACACACTCACGGAGAGGCCCTGGCTTCGCCATATGGGGCCCGTGCTCTACAGAGAAGCTAACTCACTTAGCCGAGTACCCAGTCGGTACTTCTTCGTGGCGGGGCCTAAAGAGTTGTAGGATCATACCACCAATCCGACGTGGACCTTTGCATCCTTCGATTGTCTAGAGAAATATAGGAAATATGCCACCTTTATCGCCAGGCTCCCTCCAAGTTAGCGCATCTTAGGCAAGTTCACAAGCTACCGTAATTTGCGGGATGCAGGTCTTTTCTATGAATGGGCTCGCATGGGGCCCTTCCCTCCCAGAGCCGACCAGAACTCCGGGTTACGGATGGGCTAGGGAAACGTCGATCTCGGTGGTCCTTTTCTTTTGGACGTTGGCCCGGGGATGCCGTACCTGTCGCCCCTGGTCCGCACGAGCGAGAGCAGTCGTCCTTACGCGGCGTCTGTCCGGAAGGCTCTCCGTTGCGAAAAGGAGCTGGCGGCAGTTTACGATTGATTTGTATAGTAGTTAGTATAACTTTGTTTTGTAACTGCTACTAATATAAGTTGTTTTACTTTGTTACCGCTACTAATATAACTTGCTTTACTTTGTTACGCTGCTCATATAAGTTGCTTCAATTCTTTACCGCTACTAATGCTAAATTAGTATTTCTTTCTAGTACAAATTGCATTACTTTGTTACCGCTACTAATTCACGTTGCTTTACCGCTACCAATACTAATAGTTGTATTTCTTTCTAATACAAATTACTTTACTTGATAGTAGTATGTCTTACTAATATGAGATTATGAGTTGCTTTAATTGTTTACTACTTTTGTTATATTTGTCTTACTTATAGCTGGTACTTTTATATGTAGAACCCAAGTCACCAACGGTTAGAAAGTCGACTATAAAGTAAAGGAACCCACGTCACCAGATCACATGAAACATTTGAAATTGTAGATCTACTTTCGACCTTAGCAGCTCTACAATGTACGACCTTGCTGATAGTTCAAGCACTTCTCCAACTCAGAAGGATCGACGGTGTGTTTGCAAATGCGGCAACAACACGATAGTCTTAACGTCAAACACGTGGAAGAATCCAGGAAGAAGATTTAGGTGTTGTTTGAAGATGAAGGTACGTTCATTGATGACGACTTTATACTTGGTCACTAAAATTTAGATAATGTTGTGATTTTAGGTATTTTGCTTGCCATCAGGGAAAAGATAATTGCGGATACTTTGATTGGGTAGATCCAGAACCAATTCCACAAACTGATAACCTTCAACCAATTCAAATACTGGAACGACGAAACTACTATGAGTTCATCAGTTGGGGAAAACTAATGTTCGTAACTTTCTTTGTCGTTTTATGGATGTTCTTCAAGTGAGTATTTGTCTGGTACGCGGTATGGTGTTTTGTAACGAAGACATGTTGAACCATTTTGTATTTTAATCTTTACCGCTATGTTACAGCTATTATATTGTATGACAATCAAACCTGCTCTGTTAATGTTGTTATATCTCACCTCGACAATCGTACCGTTGTGTTAATAGAATTTATTATACTGTAACTTTCGATCTAAATTACCGCTAGCACCTTCTCCGGTATCGGATCACCAAAACGTCGGACAATAACTGAGAGAGATGAGTTAGCTAATAGTAAATATGGAGTACCACTATATGTTACATAATAGCAGGATTATAAAATACAAAACAAAGATAAATAAAAAATAATCAGATATTCTTCATTCTGTAATACATCACACGAAGAGTAAATAGTGAGTACCGCTATATGTTACATAATAGCGGGATTATCAAATACAAAACAAAGATAAATAATAAATAATCAGATATTCGAGTACTTTTGGTGATCATAGACTACCGCTATGTCTTCTCATAGCGGTGGTTTCTAAACACCTAACGGGGAAGGTTAGTGTTTCTATCAGTTTCTTTCATTTCACCGCTAGTGTGCATAAATAAGTTCACCGTAACAACTAATGGTAAGTGAGATGGATCATAGGCAGATAATGGGAATGACAAAGGAACTAGCAAGTTTGTTTGATCATGGAACAAGTCTCTATCACTCGTACACATATGTGAAGCAATGCATATTTCACTCGATCAGCTCGTTCTTATTTCACCTTAAAAAAGTATTACACTAGTAAATATGATTAAATAACCTTAATTTTACTAACAAAACTACTTACCGCTAATTGGTTGTCTTAACCGCCGCTAGACACTCATAGCACTACCGCTACGGGTTACGAAGTAGCGGTTTTTTATTTGACTTAAAATTCTAAGATTCTGATGGTGTGGAAGAGATAACTCTTTGATTTAAGTATTATTTTGAATCGAAAGGCTTTACTGCTCTATAACACAAACGATTGGTTGGGGGGGGGGGGAGTTGGACGAGTAATTAATACGACCTGCATGCAATAGAGGCACGTTAATATGTTTCGCCACCCGCTAATTCGAGTACTTTTGGTGATCGTAGAATACCGCTATGTCTTCTGCTAGCGGTGGTTTCTAAACACCTAACGGTTACCTAGCGGGAAGAGAATAGAAACGGGGAAGATTCGTGATTCTATCAGTTTGTTCAATTTCACCGTTAGTGTGCGTAAATAAGTTCACTGTAACAACTAATGGTAAGTGAGATGGATCGTAGGCGGATAATGGGAATGACAAAGGAACTAGCAAGTTTGTTTGATCATGGAACAAGTCTTTTTCACTCGTACACATATGTGAAGCAATGCATATTTCACTTGATTATCTCGTTCTTATTTCACCTTAAAAAGGTATCACACTAGTAAATATGACTAAATAACCTTAATTTTACGAACAAAACTACTTACCGCTATTTGATTGTCTTATCCGCTGCTAGACACTCATAGCACTACCGCTATGGGTTATGAAGTAGCGTTCAATCAATTTTTTTAATCAACACATGTATAATTTATGCTCTCCGCCGCTACCAAATATAGTACTCCCACGTAGCGGAAAAACAACACGTAGCGATAAAACAAGTATTTAAACAAATATTAAAGCACGCGGAAAAGTCAAACCATCAAACTATAATTTAATACCAATCGGGGAAGAAGAACCAGTAATTAATACCACCAAATTAATAATACCTGTCAATGAATAAAGACGAACCACCAATTTATTAGAACTACCTACTTACAATAAACGTATCAAACATGTGTCAAATTATACAGTTCTAATATCCGAATAATTTAGCCATCCACAAGCATTTTCTACAGTATGGCGGAGAGAACGCTTGGTCTTTTGAGAGTATTCTCACGCTTCTTTTCATTATTCTCACGCTTTTTTTCAGTATTCTCATACGATCCCTTTTTTTTTCTTTCTTTTTTGCAGATTATTGTGGAGATTTCTTCAAGATTTAAGCTTGCAATGAATACCGCTATACTTTTTTGCAGATTGCTTCCTTCTGAAACCATTCACGATAAGTTCGGCACGCCGGCACTCCCCATGGTCCAAATTTCTATAGCTCTATCAGTACAAATTACCTTACCGCTATATACCTATTATCTTACCGCTATTCTAGGAATCCTTAGTTCATAAAAAAAAAAAAAAAGGAAGATGAGGTTCACATATTTTTGTAGTTCAACAAATTATAGTAATGCATAGTCATGGTTCATACAAAACGGGAGGGAGTTCACATAGTACACGTTGAAGCATAATGCCCGTCGCACAAGCATTTTCTACAGAACCTCGTATACTTTCTTCCGCTCTCCCCAAATGATAGGAATATTTTTGTCCTCTTTCGTCCTTTTTTGCAGGGTTGTACATCCGGCGGTCTAATCTTCCCAAAGACTTGACGGACGTGAGAAGGTACTTCCCAATCTTCACGTAGCGGGATAGGTTTTACGGCAATAGAATGCGCTTTGGACCAGTTGTCCAAACTCAAGAATTTCCCACAGAAATTCTCAGGATTTAACCCAGTAGCGGAGAGTGCCAAGACGGCATGCGCGCATGGGTATTCCGTAGTTTGCCAATGTAAGCACGTGCACGCTCTTCTACCTATCTCCACAACCTCTTTGGGGTGGCTTCCCAACTCTGTTCCACTCGTCGTCACTTCCCACTTGTCATCGTTTAAGTTATCGGCCGTCATCGTCTTAGATTTGATCTCGTTCTTTTTTATCTTTGCTCGAATCCACGGAGTGACTGGAGAGGACGATTCTATAATACATTTAGTACTCGCGTCATGGTATCTACTTATATACTCAGATACCTTCCCAAGACATTCATCTAAAAGGCTAACAATAGGGTAACCTCTAGCTACTTTCAGCACACTATTAATGCATTCAGCGTTGTTTGAAGTCAGTATGTTATACCTTTTCCCCCTGAAGTACACTCTTGCCCAATTCGATCTTCTCCCAACTTGTTCAACGAGATATTGCGCAGCAATTGGAAACTTAATCTTGAATACATCCCTTTTTTTCTCAAAGTCATCCTCTTTATATGATCGTACCATATCCCAATAATGGTGCATTAGCCCCTTTTTATATATCAAGTTTTCTTCGTCCGGATCAGGATCCGTTGATATGCCGGCGGTTTCTTAATCGGGATCAGGATCCCTTGATACGCCGGCGGTTTCTTCATCGGGATCCCTTGATTTCTTCTTCTTCTTCTTCTTCTTCTTCTTCTTCTTCTTCTTCTTCTTCTTCTTCTTCTTCTTCTTCTTCTTCTTCTTCTTCTTCTTCTTCTTCTTCTTCTTCTTCTTCTTCTTCTTCTTCTTCTTCTTCTTCTTCTTCTTCTTCTTCTTCTTCCCACACTTCCACAAGTTGCAACTGATGTGATAATTACAATATCCATGATGTGCTTTCGGATACACTGTACGTATACCGTGAATGATGGATCCCCCTCTATCCGATAATTACAATATCCATGATGTGCTTTCGGATACACTGTACGTATACCGTGAATGATGGATCCCCCTCTATCCGATACGAACACCAAGTCTTCCTCATCCGGGATTGATTCTTTGAGGCGTTCTAAAAACCATACCAACGCTAAATGGTTCTCCCCGTCTGTAATACCTAAAGCAAGAGGATAAATATGACCATCGTCATCCATAACGGTTGCTACGAGTAACACACCTGCGTACTTGATATACAAGTGACATGCGTCGAGACAAATCACCTTCCTCAAACTTTTGAATCATATAACCGACGCGTATAATGCCATGAAATAGTACAAAAAACGGCCTTTCTCGGTAATCTTAATCGCGGTACGGGAACCCGGGTTTTCTTTTTCAACCATATAAAAATAATCTGGTAAAAACTTATAATTCTGAGACGGGGTACCTTTTCACCATGTCAATGGCGTTACACCTCGCACGCCATGCCTTCCAGGAACTGACCTTGATACCGCTACTTGACAGAAAATGTTGAATCAATTTCGCGTTTGGAAGTAGTTTCAAGCCATGGAATATATTAGAGATCAGGATGGCGAGATACGACAAAGTGGCCTGTCGATGGCCATCTTTTCGGCCGGCAACGGAACAAGTGTGGGTGGCATCATATCTCCGTACGGTGAACGTGTTACAGTTCCTAATCTGCGCTGCACGCATCCTCCATGTGCATTTCCAATTTAGGCATCTGACTGAGTATAATCTTGGTGTAGACTTAACTGACCTCAACTCGAAGGATCCCTTGAAAGCACCCTCGGCCAGAAATTTTTTCAATTCTGACTTTGATGAAAACTCGTGACCAAGTTCGAGATTCATACCGTCATGAAAACCAACTGCCGGGAGTTGTCCTTCATCAATACTCGGACCACACGAATTTGGTGCCAAAAAATAATTCGCCATCCCTCTGAATTGTGACAATATCACATCTTCGCCATTACAGCTAGCTTCCGGCATATCAGTCGGGTGATCTTCTGGCGTATCAGTGGGATGATAATCTGGCACATCAGTGGGATGATAATCTAGCACATCAGTCGGGCGATCTTCTTGCATATCAGTCGGGCCATCTTCTTGCATATCAACAGGCGCGCCGGACTGAACGACCCGTTCTCTTTCGACTTCATGACCTTCCTTTGCCAGTAGACCGATGTATAATTGATCCAACCACGCCGACCCATCGGCGTCGCACAAATACGCTGTCAGGTCTGAATCGTTTCCAAGGGCTAGCGGTTGTCTACTGTCAGACGGTTTATAAGTTACCTTCAAATCATGCTGCCTTGAAATTTTGTAACGCACGTATAGAAGCTCTTTCAAATCAACATATCCATTCAATGAAGACGTTTCAACCTGAATACAAGTTGCTGTGTCTCGGTCTCCAAGTCACCGCCACATATAAGCATCATATATCCACTTTCCTCCACATCTGACGCTCACCAAGTGCGGAGACATCAAAAAAACGGAAAGGAATCAAACATGAAATTCAAATACCGTAACATTATACGATACCGCTATAATAATTAGTATCACGATACAATATACCGCTAAGCTATACACAATGTCATATAGCGGTTATATTGAAACAATATTGTGTAATATTGAGCTTAAATTCCGTAATATCGTAACATTGTACGATACCTCTATATGATTTATTATCACGATACATCCTACTGCTACGTTATAATAATGTTATTTTACATGCAATATACTATATTGTGTGGTTTACGAAGAAGAACGAGTGTAGGGTTGGTTCTGTACCTATTACAGCAATACCGCTATCTATTTACGCTCCGTTCACAGTATACAGCTAGCAGTTCGCCATTGGTCCGAATATATAATGCATTACCGCTATTTTTTTAGAATCGCCACTAGCTATCTATTTACACCCCGTTGTATATTACCGATAACGGTTAATACCGTAACGTTGTACGATACCGCTATATTATCACGATACATCCTACAGCTACGTTATAATAATGTCTTGTAGCTATTATATTGTAACAATATAGTGTAGCATTGAGCTAAAGTTCTGTAAGTATAATTTACCGCTAATATACAAGTTCTACCGCTATAGCATGTTTACCCAGAGAATAATAATAAACGTGAAAGTTTCAAGTTTAAACGAACCGTTCGACGTGAAAGTTGATGCTACGTAATACAAAAGAACGAGAGCCGAACGTTGAGTGGACAGCGTATGAGATAAAGGGAAAAAATGGCGAATCGTCGAAGAGAGAAGAGGAAGGCTTCTACTACTGGTCAGTCGTAGAAGAAGGCGAGTAGACGAACAGCGCGGGAAAAATTATAATAAAGAAGGAAGAGAGAGAAAGTTCGCACGAAGAAAAATTAATATAATAAGAGGAGAGAGGAAAAAAAGCGCGCAAGAAATATAATAAAATAAGAGGAGAGAGAAAGAGAAACGAGAGAAAGATATAATAAATAAGAGGGGAGTGAAATTTACTTTTAACCTCACTTGCGGGCCCACTTCGTTCAATGAAGGGTATGGAATGATAAAGTGAACAGTACCGAGGGTAGAATTCTCTACCGAAATCCAAATAAGGTCATTCTTGCGATCACCCCAAAAAGAGGAAGAAAAAAGAAATATACTCCAAAGTACCAAAAGTTATAAAAGGTAACATTTACCCTAATCTCATTTCTTTTTTTGTTAAAATTTAAATTCTCTATGCCTATGCAGCCCAAAATTCGCATGAACTACGCCCATAAGGCTGAAGTTTAATTTTTAAATGGTCAAAAACGATAAAAAAAAATGGGCTTTTATACGTTTTTTAAGCGAAAAAGGTTATTTTCAAAGGTTATTCAAAAAGCCTTGGAAATTAAACTTTGGAACTTTATAAAGTTTCATTTTTAATTTTCAAACATGAAAACCAAATTAAAATTATTTTCCCGGGTTTTCATGAATTATTTAATTATTTACGGTATTTTTACAAGTAAAAAATTGCACAATAATTAAGGAACTTTTTAAAGTTTCAAGCTTAATGCGCAATTATTATTTTCAAATTATTTATTTACCTTCACATTAATATTGTCACTTGATTTTATTTATTTATTTTCGGATTTATTTGCAGAGTTCAAAATTAATTTAAAAGGCATTTATTTTACAAAATTACGCCTACGAACCTCCAAAAATCCAAAAATCGAGTAAAATCATAAAAGTGACTTGTGATCTATTTAATTAATTCGCTTATGTCTTTGACTATGCTCAAATTATTTCCCGCTTATTATGCGAATATTTTCAAAAATATTTTACAAACACCCAGTTAAAGGAAATTTGCAGTTCCTTGGGAAGATGGAGAGGAAACTAAAATCTCTGACAACCCGGATCCTCGCCAAATAACACAAGTTGCCTTAAGTTTTAAAAGAAAAGTTTCTGCGCAATACAATTATCCAACAAACTGGGGGGTTAATGTTATGTGCATTTTTCGTAACATATAAAAATTGAACCCATTTTGGCAAAAGTCAAAGCCCAGTAAGAAAAGTCAAGGCCCATCACCAAAGCCAAAGACCCGGGGCCGACGAACTAAGACATTGGCGAGGCCCGGGGTCAAAGAGGCGACAAGGCGACGAGGCGACGAGCCGACAAGGCGACAAGCCGACGAGGCAACGCGATCGCTGTCTGGCGATAGACGACGAGCCCAAGGCGAGACTGGAGTACGGCGAAGGCAGCGAGCGTGGCCTGATTGCAGCGGAGAGGGTGCGCGAAGGAGCTCGAGCCACGGCGTGGTCTCCGGCGAGCCACTGCACCGCCGGCGGCGAAGGGTGGAGATTCATTCTCGTGCTTTCTAGTTTCTACTCTAACTTGTAATCCTCACTTTGTTTATTTCTGACTTTCACTCAACTCTTTTTTTTATTTATTATTTATTAATTAATTTACTTGAAAATATTATTCAAAATATTTTTTTATTATTATTATTTTGACTTTTGAATTTAATTTTTGACAAAAAATTCTATACTTTCGTCAAATTTTTCAGATCAATTCTATGTAATCTTGTCAAGCCTCTCCAATATTCATCTTGGAGTAAAAAAAAAAATTATTCAAATTTATAATATTATATTTAGATTTTGAATAACAAATCATTTTTACGAAAATCTCATTGATATACACATCGATTTTGCGGTATAGTTTTCAATTTTCAATTTACTCATCGCCATCGGTACTGATTTTTAAAAATCTTATGGAAACTCCATCAATGTTTGCCCTCTCAGTATACTGATAAATAGGACTTAAGATCGGTTTACAGTTTGCGGATTTTTAAACACGGCTTAGAACCCAGCCAAAAACATATTTATTGTTTTAAGTAAAAGATGAAAGTATAAAATCTTGTTAACTGAACTCAAGTCCTAACTAAGCTGGTACTCAAAAATATTAAAAATCAGCGCTCGAAATAATATAAAAAATATTAAAACTCAAGTCCTAACTGATTTATGAAAAAGCATGTGCGAGCTGCTTTCTAAATTTGTTGCAGGGAAAGGCAAACTCTTTCAAAAATCATTTTGAAGAGCTTATTTAAGACAAAACCAAGCACTCAATACACAAAACATGGCACTCAATACACAAAACATGTAAATATAGGAAAGTCTTCAACAAGCTTTCCATGATGAAAGAGGCGGGGTCTCCGACGCCGTCCAGGTGGCCAATGAGTCATCGTACCGGTCCCCTTTCACGCCACCCGCGGAAGCTAACGATTCAAGCTCGGCCATTTCCTCCGGAGACAGTTCCACGGAAAGGGCTCCGATGTTCTGGTCGAGATTCTCAGCCCGCGTGGTTCCGGGGATGGGGCACACGTCACCACCTTGGTGGTGGAGCCAGGCCAGCGCCAGCTGCGATGGCGTGCACCGCTTTGCTGTGGCCATCTCATTTACGCGCTCGAATATCTTCTGGTTGTGCTCCAGGTTCTCGGGCTGGAACCGCGGGAGGGTCTGCGTTGGAAACACAATCACCACTTGCATAAGCAAACACGTTGTATACTAGTCAATTATTAATTAATATATAAATTAGTAATTAATTTATACTTAAGTTTATAAAATATTGATTAATGGAGTACTAATTACAGAATCATCAAAACTGACAAACGATCTCTGTTTTAGCTTATCATTATGTTTGAACTGTAATTTTATATATCAAGTGGGATTAATAAACTTTCTTGAAACTTATCATCTTCTATATTTTGGCAAATGATTAATATAGCTAGTTAATCTTTAGTTGGGTTTAATCGAGGTTATTAACTTATCAATTAATTAATTTAACGAGGCTCTACTGTAATTAAGGATTGATCGAGAGTAAAAGGTAATTAGATCCAAAACCTTTCGGTAGTCGTCGTCAGCCAGCGTTTCAACCATCTTAGTCCCGGACGAGATGAACCCTCGTCCCAGGGGGCTGTAAGCGACAATGCCGATTCCCAGTTCCCTGGAGAAAAACATTGACATTAAGCAGTGATAATACAATGCCAAATCATGATTCAGAGGATGATATATATATATATATATATTATATAACACCTGCAAGTTGGAATTATGTCTTCTTCGACATCTCTAGCCCACAAGGACCACTCCAGCTGCACTGCAGTTATGGGATGAACAGCATGAGCTCTCCGGATCGTCGAAGCCGACGCCTCCGACAGACCAATGTACTTTATCTTCCCTTCTTCAACCAGCTTCTTCAGCTCTCCAACCTTTTTCCAAAAGAGCAACAATCGATATAAGTTCATTGCGCCAAGAAATCCCGGCTCTTCGGGAAAGAGAGACCGCTTACGTACCGTGACTTCGATCGGGACACGAGTGTCAATGCGATGCTGGTAATAGAGATCAACGCAGTCGACACCGAGACGCTTCAGGCTGGCCTCGCAGGCCGCCCGGACATAGGCCGGGTCTCCCAGCACTTCCATCCCTCCCTCGGTTGTGAACTTGATGCCGAATTTGGTGGCCAGCTGAGCCTGAGCCCTGACTCCCTCCTCCTTGAAAGCCTGCTCAATCGCCAAAACAAGATTGAAATTATCACTTTGTATCAGTTTGCTCCGAGAACTTGTCATTTTGTATTATTTAATAATTATTCACCTTTCCGAGGAGAAGCTCATTGGTGAAGGGCCCGTAGACGTCGGAGGTGTCGAAGAAGGTGACGCCGCTGCGGATGGCGTAGTGGATGAGAGCGATCATGTCGGCTTCGGGCTTTGCGGGGCCGTAGAAGGCGGACATGCCCATGCAGCCGAGTCCCTGCGCAGACACCTCCAGGCCTTGCGAGCCGAGCTTCATCCTTCTCACGGAGCCCATCTCTTTCGAAGTTGTCTCTGCCTGAATTCAAGTGGCTTGTCATTCTTTTTATACACCAACATGTTTGTAGTATTAAATTATAAAGTAATATATTTAGTCAACAAAGCAGAATAATTTATGTATCCACTAATGGAACCTAATTCGTCATTGAGTACGTCACTGAGTTGCTAATAATATTCTCCCAAACGTTTTTTTTTTTTTTTAGGGAAACAGTGAATTAAAAATGGGGCCTTAAATCCCTTTGGATATACATATCGAGTCACTCTGGGCAAGTACAAGACCAAAAGTCTGGCATCCCCTCGGGAACACGAGATTTAGCTAAAATATTGGCTATTTCGTTACAAAGTCTAGGGATCCATCGAAGCTTCCCGGTCGGTGCGACTTAATATTCTCCCAAACGTTTTCCTCTTCTTTTGTGTTTTAGATATTTCGTCGGGTTATGAAATGTGAACTATTCTTTTTCTTTTTCTATCTTCACGTTTGAAGTAAATAAACAAGGATGTCGGGAAGAGCTTGTCGGGATAATTTGCATTTTAGTATAAGGATTAAGAGGGGTTTTTTTTTTTTTTTTTTGATGTTTGTGTTAAGGTTGTACATACATTAGCAAATCCAGCATCCGGTACTGGATTTGCACATCTGGATAAAACTGGAATCAGAAATTTGAAACCAGAAATTTTTGGTTTCTAGATGTACTCCGAAATATAAAAATAAAATTAAGGAAGTTTAAGCTAAATAGTCAACTAGTTAGTTTAAAATTGACAAAATAGTTAATATTTGGTTAATATTTGTAAAAATAACCATATTATCCATTGACAAAATAGCCAACTTTTGGCTATTTTGCAAATAAAAACTTCAAGTTAGCTAAATGCAATGTAACATATAAATGTGACTATTCATTATAATTTCTCTAAAATTAATCCGGAAAAAAATCGGGTTTAGAATGTTCTGATGGGTAAAATCCGAATTTCTGGGTACTGTTGGATATGGTTTTGTTGATCAATAGTCATTTGACAAAAAAAATGAATAAAGTTTGTTTGGTTATATTTTAGCTTTGGACTTTCAATGAAACATCTCCTCATACACTACATTGAATAAAATTATGGGAATAACAATGTTTAGGAGACGGAGAACATTGTTCAAGCACTTGAAAACTGAAGAGAGTTTGATCATACGTTCTTGTAAAGGGATCTTACGTACACCATTAATTAGCCCTCGGTTGAAGGAGAGCTAGAAGCTCGTCGTGTTATTACAACAAAGGGAACTTTTTTATGTTTATTTAAATTTATATATTCAATTGTTACATCTTTTGTAAATGTATATTTGATTAATTTGAGCGAGTGCTTTCAAGAGTAGGCTATCTAACATGAGATTTTACGAGCTGAGTAATCAAATTATGTTATGGGTCAAGTTTATGTTTAACTTCATGTTTTAACATTATGTATAACATACGTGAGAATTGACTTCCACGTATATTGTATAGACTTTAGTATTGATTATCGTACTGTCATAATAAACCAAATAAATAAGTAATCCCTTAAACATAAATTAAAAGAAAATAAACAAAGGATTCTCTGAATGGTTGGCCAGCGAGATTTAAGATAAAAATTGCAATAGTAAATTAAATTTGTTTTCTAGATGGAAATTAGCGATCATTTGTCCTTGTAAACAATGGACAGTTGTTTTTATATATTGGCAGGGACACACATAAAAGTAAGGCATTGAAAGCCGGCTATAAAGCGATTGAATATTGTTTTAATATATTGACTGATATTTTTACCTAATATCAATCAAACCCATACCGATTAAATCGCAACCGTTATAAAGCGGTTAAAATTGAATATACCTAGAAAAAACCGAATACCCAAATTAGGTTAAAACAAAGATGCGGTTTTAATGTGAAAACAACCGCAACCGCTTACCCGATTTTACCGCTCACAAGCACAAAACATGGATTCAACCACACTTAAAAACCGTATTTGAAAAGTTTCGGTCACACTTCCTAAGTGTGGTTGAATCCTCCATCGTAGTACTTCCAACCACGGAATATTTTTCGTGGTTGGAAGTAGATCTAACGACGGAAATCTTCCGTCGTTGGATCACATAACGTGCCGCGGCGTTATTCTTGATGACGTCGCGGCGCACTCTCACGCCATGGTTTTAACGCTTTAACTAAATCTACTATTATATTTTATTATTTTCTATTGACCATACCTATCAACACGTCAAAAATAATTTCTTCTCTACTCCCTCGATGTAATATTGTGTAGTATTAATAGGTTGTTTATGTGTAATATAAGGGCTGAAACTAGGTAAAAAAACCCGGTTTTTTTATACCTGAAACCCGAACTCGGATTTTCAGGTTTTGATTTTTCAAACCCGAACCCGGATTTTAAAAGGAAAATTTGGGTTCGGGTTCGGGTTTTTTTACCCGGATTTTATTTGAAAACCCGAATTTTGAAACTGAACCCGATTTTTAATTGAAAAAAAATATATAAAATTACAAAACATAAATTCATATTTAAAATTGAACAATCACAATTACAAAATATAAATTTAGAATTTTGTTGAACATGTTAAACCATAATTCAACAAACATAATCACATTAAAAACTTTAATAACCATTTCATAAACATTATAAAAATAAATTGTATATTTATAAATATTTAATTAAAAATTCGGGGTTTAGTAACCTACTAACCGGGTTTCGGGTTTTATAACTCAAAACCCGAAACCGGTTTAATCCGGTTGTGGGTTTTTTAAAATTGGGTTTCGGTTTAACCCGGTTTTAATTCGGTTTCGGTTTTTTAAAACCGGATTCGGTTAAAAACCCGCATTTTCGGGTTTTATGCACATGCCTATATAGTATTTAGTATTTTGTTTATGTGTAATATATTTAGTAGTCTGTTTATGTGTGATATTATGTACTAGTAGTAATCGGTGTATGTAATATTATATTAGGAGACTGAACACCGAATACCAATTATACGGTACATGCGGTTTTCATTTTTAAAAATAGGGTATTCGGTTATCATTTTTAAAATATTGAAATGCGGTATTCGGTCTATTATTTGTCTAAAACCGCACCGAATACCTGTTTGTTCAATACAAAGAACAGTCAAAACCCATTTAAAAAAACCAACATGCATTCAAGAATATCATTTTTTTTTCTTCCATATTGATCAGTATAACTAGTACAAATATGAGATTCAACCACGCTTAAAAATCATAGTTTAAGGGTTTAGGCTACACTTACTAAGTGTGGTCAAATACTCCATCGTTGTACCTAAAACGACGGGATATTTTCCGTCGTTGGACAAGGCTCAAGCGACGGAAGATTTCCGTCTTTGGATCCTCGCAAATTGCCTAAAATGGCCGCAGGCACGGCACCTACACATTCGACGGTATATTTTTTTTGTCGTTTGAGGGACTTGCTGCACTGAATACGCGGCATAGTATCAAACGGCGCTAATCTATAAATTATGAGTGCAAATTCAATATTATATTATGATGAAAATTTAGTTTGTAACGAGTAATTCCCACATGAACATACGGGATGTTTTCTGACCGGTGATTGTGATGATGAGTGCGGTGTTTTCTAGCAACGTGGTGAACGAGGTAGATACTTCACTTTCCTTTGGTACTGGAGTACGTGATCAGATCGACCACAAACAGACACGATAAATCTCGGATCCCGAAAGATGGACTTCGACCTCATAGCTATATGAGGATGAGATTCGCAACATTAAATTCCTATTCGGTTGTTAATCCCGGTCTAACTGTTGCGTGTATTCCCCAAATAATTCCGCACGCATTCGCGGATGAGAAAAATCTCGCCCTACTCTACTCGGGGCTGGTCTTGCGGCTTTTGAACATTTCGTTGCTCGTTTCAGACGATTCTTTTCCAGCGTAAAGTCTCGATTCAGGATCTTGTGCTGCGCGGAATACACGGAATCCCGAGCAATGCGTAGACTGCTATCAAATCAGCGGTCTTTCTCGTGGTTCGTTGGCCAGTTAGGCAATCAAAATGCAGCAGCCAAAGGGAAGAAAAGCAGTATGGTTTCAAAACAAATCAATTCAAGTTATTGCCACTTGTTTTTTTAGTGTATTGTGAATATTTCAAAATGAACAAGATTGCTCTCTCGATCAACAACAAATTCTGTTAGAGAAAGAGACTGTTTCATTGCCTTTCTTTTTTCTCTTATAATTATTTTGTTCATTTGTTTTGGCAACCTCAACAGTAAATACCAGTCGACATTCGAACAATTTCTCTCTAATTCAAAGCTACCAATCGCTCTTCATGGCGTCTCCTTACTCCATTGTTGCTTGCCCAGACTGCAAATCCGAGCTGGGTCGTGCTTCTTCCACGCGAGTTCGATAGCTTCCACGCTTTCGATATGTCTGAGCAACGAAACCCTCAACGCCAAGCAGCTCTCGGCGCCGATAATGGCCAATCCGATCCCGAACCCTTCTCCATAAGGTGATACTTCCATTCTCGATGACTGTTTTGCTTTTCATCAATTGGGTTGTGAGATCTCGGTGTTTCCTCTTCTGGGCATTTCGTATAATCGATTTACATTGTTCTTCGCAATGCAGAGAATTCGCGCTTGCTTCTCGTCAGAGAGACGTCGCTCGAAGCTGGCCATTTCAAGAGAAGTATCTGGGTATCTTTCGAAGTCGCGGTCTCGACGCTGCTCTACCGCCCTTTGAACTGCATCACTCCGCTCTGCGCTCGCTCCGAGGACGCCCCGTGCGGTTCGGCGGCTCCGAGACGACTAAGGAAGTCTTAGCAGGTTCGGATAACCTGACTCGTCAAAGCAACACTTCGCAACGGGAGAACGTCTCGAAACCGGAGTGCAACCTGAGCAAGTCGGACGAAGCCATCTCGGAAATCTGCAGCCAGGACTGCGTCAATGCCCAATCGTGCAACGGAGTCGTGAGTTCGGCGAAGACGCTGAGGGTTAAGAGAAAATGGCCCGGAGGAAAGTGTAAGAAGAAGAAATCACTCGTTAAAATTTTGGGCGCGACGGAGCCTTGTTCATCTCGGAATATGATTCTCGAGAGCCAAGTTGAAGAGAGCAAGAAAACGAATAGCGGTGAGCAGAACTGCGAGTCGGAGCTATCCGAGGAGGATCAGAGCTTGAAGACCAAGCCTAAAGTTGCTGATACCCATATGTCGCGTACGGAAAAAACGGTTTTTTCGGTTTTCAAGTACAGGCTCAGGAATTATAGTTCGCGTAGATCCCGGAGCTCGAGTCATAGAGGAAGAGGAAAGACGGTCTAGCTATTGCATCAATAACGGTATGGTCTCAGTATAACTGATATGCTATGTTCATCAGTTTAATAATTCTTGTGCTAAATTTAGTTTTTAGCATTTTATGGAAAATTAACATAACAAAAACTTAGGTTAATCTTCATTATAACTCAAATGCTATGTTCATATCAATTCAATAATACCCAATTCTTTGTCATTTGTACAATTTGATTTAATATTTTAGTTTGTTATTAACAAATTCCTCTGCAACGACTTTTTTTGGAATCTGAATGGGTTGATAGACAATATCGATAATTGTATTGCTCTTTGGCTTTTTTCGTCGTGCAACGAGTTTTCGATGTATTCTCTTGCAAATCTTTCGAGAGATTGGGCTGACTCTCTTTAACGAGTGGCCTTCGCTTTTTTCTTTTCTCTTCTTTTTTAGTAGAGTTTGGTCTACACAGTCGGGCCAGTTTTCGAGCCAGCTGACTTTAAACCACTCTCTGTCAACGCCTAGCGAGACTTAGGCTACGTTATTCTGAAAATTAAAGGGTCTACCAGTCTCTATATATCAGTGAATGGAACTCCGACAGAACCGCTAAAAGCGGTAATTTCCGGCATAAACGTGAATAGTTGAAGAGAGAAATTTTGGGTCATATCACAATATACTTGGACGTTTCATGATCAGTTTATAATGAAAAAAGTACTAATTTCTTCTTTCAGAAATTAATAGAAATTCCATGATAGCTTTTTCTCGAAGTCTATATGATTATTTTATTAAAAAAATCGCCCATGAAAAGAAAGCAAACAGAAAAAATGAGTCTTATCCCTCTGGAGAGAGATTACTCTTGAAGCAATCATGCAAGCAACCCCCCGAGAGGCGTGCTCGGAAAAGACGTTCCGAGAAGCAAGCGCTCGCACATGACCAAACTTTGACTGAACATTTCTTTTGTAAATTTTGTAACATTTTTCGTCATTTCACATTATTTACGTTATTAACTATTGTTGTAACTTTAGGTGGTGCCGCCGTCGGATTACATTCTTGGCTTCGTCGCATGAAAAACGGTTTACCCTGCCAATGTTCACGTGCATCGAGCGAAGATCGTAGCTCATTCAGAATTCGATACTGAAATAGATAGTTTGTCAATTTCGACTAACCAGATTAGAATTGGTAACAGTAAAGTGCGGTTTATCAATTTGGTAGGTAGATTCATTAACAGTCTTACATGGGGTAGGACACAGTATAGAAGTATTTCTCCATTTATACAGAAGATGGTGGTGGTTCTTCATTTATATAGAAATAAGAGTTTTTCGATTTTTTACTAATCTGATGAGAGTTGTGTAGCAATTTTGCAGTCCATAAATTTAATTTAGATACATTTACTGCTAATATGAAGTCCTATACGTTTTTCTTCACTTATACAGAAAGTGATGTTTCATTTTTTGCTGTTTGCTTAGCTGCCAAACTCTTAAAAAGTCCGGTTTTGAAGATTTGTAAAGCGCATCAGCGTGATAGATTTGTGATCACTTATTATTAGATATATGGTTTAGATCAGTGTTTAAAATGCCGATGACAATCATCGATAATTGCCGAAAATGAGGCTATCGGTAACTTTTCTGTGCTAATAGTTATTTTTTTTATACTTTTCGATTGACTATCATCGATTATCGCCCAAAATTCCGTCATCGATTATCGCCCAGTGCAGTAAAAAAACAAAATGTTAAGTACTTTTCGAGCAATTTTCAAAAGAAAAAGTAGGAGTATAAATATCACTTTTTGGTTGAACCCTAATTTTTAGCCCACCTCTCTCTCTTCTCGCATAAATCCTCTCCTTTTCAGCGAAATTGAGCTGATTTTCCTCCCCCATTTTCGTAGATTTTGAATCGAGATGATATTTATATTGTGAAACAAGCGAGATAAAAAAGTGGAAAGAATATTAATCAACTATTAGTATCGTTTGGATGATTTTTGGATTTGACGTGCATCTCGACTTGTTGTTTTGATCCAACCAAATAAACTTGATATCATCTACAACTTTAAACACTAGTGACTCTCAAAACTTGTTAGACGCTCTCATTAAAACTTGGTTCGCCTCCTCTACGTGTTTGAGGTTTGTTAGGCGATAGCTCCCAAGATACAACAGGGCGACCACAAACTTTGAGTCGCTTCGAAGTCCATTGGTGAACTAAAACTTCTTAAACTTTGTTATCCGAAGACTTTCGGAATAAAACAATGAAGATCATGAAAACTCAAAATTTGCATAATGAAAAGAGCATTTTCGTAAAGTTTTTTAATACCATGGGAAACCACAAATTAATTAATTATTATCATTCATTCAATAACATTGGACGATAAAATAATCAATAATTTAAAATCAATGTACATAACATTCACAAACAAACCGGTTTAGGTAGTGTAACGTAGGGACAAATCCTTATAATTGCTGAGAGCGCTCATCTCGAATGTTAGATAATTTCACCCACTAGACGCTAATTTAAATTTAACTTAATTAATTTTTCTATCTCTTATCTTAGGAGAAAGGGCAAGACGATTATTTAGTCTTGCATGACATATCCTATTATTATATCATGTTATTCTATTTATCTTATTATGGGACCCAGTTTATCTTGCATCTTTCTCTCTGCCGTCTCTCTCTCCTCATCTCGCGAGTGCAGCAATGGCGCCCGATGGCTTGGTCCTCCGTAACTCTCTCTCTCTCAATTTCGGGTTTAGGGTTTCTTCAATTCGCGAACGTTTGGTTTTGATGGAGTAGCATACTACATATCGTTGTTTTAGCCTTGAAACCAGCAAAAAAGGCAGTGGAAAAGTGGTCCACACGCCAATGACATGGCGCGAAAAGCTGGGAAACGAAAACGATTTCAGACAGATTTCGTGCCACATGCCTCATTTTTTTTGGTCAGCCGACGACATGTCGTCGGCATGCCCCGGTTTTTGAATCCATGCAGTAGTACGACTATGGGTGGATATAAGCTCTTTTTTTTTTTTTTTTTTAATTCATCTTAGAATTAAAAAGAATCTCACTTTCAAGTTCAATAATCAATTGAATTAGATTTAGGGCACACCACACCACACCACACCACACACAAATAATGAGCGTCTGAATATGCTCCGAGGACGAGAAAGCTTAGTGCGCTTGGTCGGAAAACGAAGGCGCTTTCTTCCCAATCGAGACTCGCTTCTCTCTTCCTTCTCTCTCCAGGCAACATCACTCTCCCTCCTCTCATTCCTCCCCTCAGAATCGTTTTTCATCTGCTTTTGCCTTTGTTTCAGAGCCGTTTGCAACCGAGCACCAATGGAGATGACAGAATCGGGTCGCTCGAGAACTCAGAAGGGTCTGCCATGGCGGAGGGAACTGAGAATGCTGGAGTTGAGAGCGACGAAGTGGGTTGTCCCGTTTGTGGGCATCAAATCAGAGGCAACAACTCTATGGTCAACGCTCATCTCGGTATGTTCTGGGTTTTCATTCCACATTCATATAGTGTATCAAGTTCGTACCTTTTTCAAGGTTTATGATTGGTTTTCTTAGATATGTGTCTTTCAAGAGGAACCAAGAGGAAATTGACGCAGCGAACTCTTCTTGAAATGAACTTCTGCTCGCCATCGAAAGTTCAATGTTACACACCCAAGAGATTGCGGTTCGGGCTCACAGACTGCGATCGGAGTGTCGAAGAAAACGATAGTCCCGGTTCGACTGATTTCAAGGGTCTCGAACGGAACAGCGATTGTTCGTTCGAGTCATCACCGTGTTCGGTACCTGTTTCGGAAAATCGCACTGGTGATACATATAAGAACGCGAGTTCTTTATGCACAGAAAGTGAGGAGCCTGACGGTGATGGGTCACGAACATCGAGCTCTTTGTGCGGAAAGAGTGAGGTTTGTGACGGTGACGTCTCGCTAACACTTGATGACATATTTGGTGTGCTCCTAGAAACATTTATTATTGGTCGTAAGTTTGTAAATCATAAGGCGATCACCGGTGGGGAAAGCATTTTACTTATTAGAGATCCTCATAATGCCAAGGATTCGAACGCTATCCAGGTTCTTGTCCGCTTCTTTTGTTTCTAAATTTCCGTTTTCTTCAATTGTTATGCACAAGTATTTAAGTATGTTTTTTTGGATTAGGTAGTTTCTACCGCTTCTCAAGATCTTGAAGTGCTTGGATTTATCCCTCGAGAATTAGCGCAGTATCTATCTCCATTAATCCATAACTATTGCCTACGATTTGAGGTAACATAATTTCCAATCTCTCTTACGAACCATTTAGTTGGGTATAAGTTTGATCTCGATTATGCTTCTTATATGGTCATGCAAAATTTAGTGTGCTTACAATATGCCAATCTTGATGATGCTTTCTATTGATATGAAATTATAGTCATGTATATGTTGATTTCCATATACCTATCTTTACTATATATTACATAATATAGAAATATATCCACAAGTGAGCTAGATCAATGTGTTTATTGAAAATTTAGCATTATAACTTATAAGCATGTGCATTATCCTCTGTTCAGTTTCGACTTTCAGTAATTCGTGCCTTTGCGGAATCATTTTATAGGGACGGGTCACTGCTGCTCCAAAAAATAGCCATGAAACTGTTCCAGTTCAGATTTTTTGTATCAAGACTCTATCGGATGAATATAAAGAGAATGATAACGCTGAGCTTTTCCAATTTTTGTGGACAAATGCTCAGAAAGTGATTGAATCCTCAAAGAACGGTCGATCTAGTGCAATAAAATATCAACAGAACTTTGAAGTTCTAGTACGAGAAGTGTTAGGAAGTAACCGGCACCTCTTCATAAACGAGGAAAAAGATTTTATTGGTATCATTCAAGTTAATTGCTTGAAAAAGTATTCTGGATTTTTTCTTCACTTCTTGCTACACCTTATATTGCTCTGCTATGCATTTTCTCTGCAGAGTCATTCAATTCCTTTTCGGATGACAGTCAGAGGCTCTTTGTTCGGCTCTATACACGAAAAGGTGTACTTGAATCCGTTCTCATTATCCATGTTCTGTTTTACGCTCTCCTTCCATGGTTATTCATATTGCTAGTCAACCGTTAAATTTTCACCTCTTATAAGTTTCTATTTTCTTATTCGTTATGCTCTCACTTATCGGTATTTTTCTTGGTGGTTAGGACCATGGTTTCGGATGTCTAATATTTTCTACCCAGAAATTTTGGATCCTCAAAATGCAATAAACCAGCTCTCAGGTCTTGCTGCTTGTATATGCTACATCATTTCATTCCAAAACAGCTTGTGTTTTCGAGTAAAGGGTGTCTGAAATTATGTTGTCTGAACGTGCTTCAGAAACAGGTTATATATGTTGCTTTGAAGGTGCAACTGAACTGCAGCTTGGCATTCTCGGTGATATTTTGAATTTACTGACTGTTGCTGAACTTCGAGAAATTGTTGCCATCCTTAAGCGGGTTAGCATCTGCTGATATTCACTTCGTAGTTTTTGATGAAATATTTCTCTGCTGTAGCCATCAATTGAATAATTAAAATGGGTGACAAAAAATAATTGCATTAAAATAAATAACCTAAGATCATGAATAAAAAGCGGGCATCGTTGGGCCCGATCCACTTGTAACTCAAAAGATGCATGAGCTGGCTTCTAAGTACTCTATATCTTCGAGGCACGGAGCAATTTGGGTGGATCTTTCTAGAAATGGTAGTATCCCTAGTTTATGCTCCCATATGAATGAATTGGCTTCTGATGACTGCGCAGTAAGAGATCTCTGTGTGGACAGATACGGGTCATACATATAGCTATAGTGGCACAGCAACATATCATTCTGTTATGACATGAAAATTTTGTTATTTCGCACGCTTATATTAGACGGGTTTAAGAATACAGAAGAAATAGAAGAAACGTTTTGCAGAATTTTTATGGATAGATATTTGTGCACTCATTATTTTTCTCTTAGTTTTTCTGACTCGTGTTGGAATTGCTTGGTTATCCATTGTTCCGCTTCTGTGGAGGTTTCAGAGGTGTAATGGTGTCACGAGAAAGCAAGAACTTGTTGATTCTCTCCTTTCTTCATACCAAGATGGTTTCTGGTATAAGATATTTTTCGATTGGTGAAGACATAAATGCTTTGATTTTTGCTCAGTATCACGCTTTTATATTTGCTCAATATATTTATATCATGTTTTGATTTCATACCGCAGCCCACTGTTACCAAACAAGATTCTGGAAAGAACAGGTGCATGTGTTAGAATATCTTCGAAAGCTGAATATCTCTTCTGGCGAGCAGAGGTTCGACATTTATTGATATGTTCGTTACAGATATCACACCTTTTTTGTTTCTATTTAATCTGAAATATTTTTTTCGGATTTTTTTATTCCTGCAGAGGCTTTTCTTTTTGAATGGAGACCAAGACCTGTCATCATTTTTGTTAGCTGACTTGGGAATAGTTAAATACCCAACTTACAACTGCCTGATTACGGAACCAATTTTCGCAGATCGAAATGATCTACTTGCTTATGAAGAGGTTAGCCTTTATTTTTATTATTTTTAGAGGCATTTAATAAAGGTGCTTGTCTTCTTATCGTGATTTGCGATCGGCCTTGCAGGCTATTGAAGTGGCCCAAATGATCGATCAAGCTCTTGAAGAAAACGAAAGCGAATGTGTATTACAATGCATAAAAATAGCTGAATCCCGTATATATAGTTCATCAACAAAGGAAACGGAACCCTCAGCGGCTGAAGCATCGGTCACCTTTCGTTCTTGTTTTTCAGCACCATTTGTCTACTCAAAAGTGGTACTGTTAGGAGCTTCTTTTCTTGAGCGAGAGCGTAGGTAGAGATTTACTATTGCATATTGATATGCAGTGCATTTGATCAGTATCCCTTAAGATGCTGTTTAGCCATGACATATTGATTAGCTTGTAATTGTTTTCATGGTTTAATATCACGGTAATTAGATTAAAGAAAGCAGTCACAGCATGTTGAAGCTATATTCGATTGTAATATACGATGTTCGTCTAGTTTTCTGTCAATTTGTTGGGCTCTTGAAGGCTGACAAAAGTTGTTCTCGTATCAGATATAATGAAGCCATAGCGTTACTGAAGCGGCTGCTAGAATGCTTCACCTCTAGTAGTAGAAGAGGATATTGGATACTGAGGCTTTCCGTTGATTTGGAGCATATTGGATGCGTAGATGAGAGCTTGTCCGTCGCTGAAAGCGGGTTGCAGGATACCTGGGTTCGTGCTGGCTCGAGAATGGCATTACAGAGGAGAGTCCTTAGGTTAGCCAAACCACCAAGGCGATGGAAACCTCCTAGTTTTGCAACTTCAATCCAGAGGAAGATCAAGGAGGTATTTCGTAGCTCCGATATGCGTCAGTTTATCAAAGTCCTCCATTTTCTAATACGGGACTTTAATTTGTGGTGAATAATTAAGGTTCACGTTCAAGGGAGATCTTTGAATTCTGTAACGGGCGTGAAGAGCAGATTCTATGGAGAAGACGGAGAGCAATGTGGGGTGGAGCAGCTTGCCCTTCAATATTATGCCGGGGAAGGAGGGGGATGGCAGGGCGTTCACACGGAGAGTGGCATTTGGTTAACTATATTCGGACTTCTTATGTGGGATGTTATATTTTCCGATTCACCGAATGTCTTCCGCACCAAATTTCAGGTAATTGTTTACTTTGCGCTCGGCTTAATTCTCTTTTTCATTGTGCGCCAACTTGTTACGCTGAACTTTTGATGACGCCTCGTCATCTTAACAATCTTTGATATATTTTCTCATTAAAAAAAAAAAGAGAGCATATAAACCAAATTAGTAATACATGAAGTTCTATTAATTATATTCCATTTTTTTATTTTTGCAGAATGCTCCTCTTGACTTGGACACTGATAGCTTTTATATATCAAGGAAGAGCAAAATGGAGTCTCACCTGCAGAAAATTCACGACGGCATGGCTGAGGAGATCGTCATCACATCGTGGGAGACACACAACGGAACAGCTTGTAGGGGAGTTAACTGGAACCGACACACTCTCTCCGAGCTCCGAGCAGCCGTTGCCTGCATAGGTGGCCCTTGTCTAGCCTTGTTGTGCAGACACCTGGCCCAAGATTACCGAAGCTGGTCGAGTGGCATGCCCGACTTGTTTCTGTGGCGCTTTGATGGACGGTTCGGAGGTGAAGCAAAGCTTGTTGAAGTCAAAGGCCCCAAAGACCGACTCTCGGAGCAGCAACGGGCCTGGCTACTGCTCCTCATGGACTGTGGTTTCAACGCCGAAGTATGCAAAGTGAGCCCCGAACCCTCTTCATGACGGCAAATTAAACAGCTCGGTTAGTTGGAAAACAACCCGCGATAACGTGAAAGGTATACTTACGCTTTTCTCCAAACAATTTAATGGTACATACATATTCTTTATGTATGGAGTCTATGTATCAACATTCGAATTTGAGTAGGGTGATTGATTAAAATATTTGGTTAATGATGTTAATGAGGCCACAAGATTTGCCTTTAGTGTTTAAAAAGAAAAAAGGAAAAAAGCTGCAAAAAGTATCATTAATGTCGCGCTATCCCATGACCATGGTTTATGTGTAGAATCATTCAATTGTGACTCCACTTTTTGTCCGTTTTTTAATCCTGACCGGGACTGATCCGGGTCCGGAAATACGGACCCAAACTGGTCCGGGTCTAGGATTGAACAAAAGAAAATAACATTTTAAACCCAAAAAATAAAAAATACAGACTCGACCGATCAGAGTCTGGGTTATTTAAAAAAGTTATCTACAGGACTACTTTTATGTTTTGCTTTTTTTTTTTCTCATGAAACTTAAATATATGCAAAAAAAAAAAATTAAATATTCTGATATATTTAGAATCAAGAAAAGAAATTGTTTTAAGATAATATATGCAACGGAATAACAATAGGTATTGATGATCACAGTTATATACGTACACAGATTTTTTTGTCTCGTTAATTGTTAAAATTGAACCTAGAATCTTATAGTGACGTTACCACTAGGCTAACCTTGCTCGACGGAACTTCAACGAGCTTTGTTTCACCTCCGAACTTAAGATCTGTTAGGCAAAGCAAAGCTTGTTGAAGTCAAAGATATGATTGGATTGAATAATGGTTATAAGCTCAGAGGAGGCAATATCTCACACTTTAAGCAGACAAACTCGAAGCTTAAGGCTTCTAGGTAACTGCAAAAGTACATTACAGATTACACTTTTGCCTTTGAAAAATTGCCTAAAGATTTCTCATCACCAATAAATTTGGAGTCTTGGTTTCAAATTGGGAAAAGGGAAAGTTAGCCCATACTTCCAATGTGTAACTTAGCTTTTAATATTCTTCACCAAAATAATACTAGTTACAAATTTACAATAGTATTCGATCATATCCATTTGTCATTTTTTTTAATAATATTCTATAGGATTTAGAGGTGGAACAACTACAAAGAGTTCACAAAGCAAACATTTTTTTTCTTAGTAAATATTATTTCATCAGATATCATAGTTAGTTTAGTTACCCAACGTTTTTGGTAATCTTAATTAATCTCCTTAATTAGGAATTAGTTTTGAATACGTACTCCATTTTAGTGGAATAGAGTGTAAAACAGACGAGAACAAATTTTGAAGTAACATTGTCATAAAATAGTTACCATATATTCTCATTAAAATATTTCACATGCTAAATTTTGCCATTGAATTGTTAAACTTAATTAAAATATTCTCATTAAAATAGTTACCATATATTCTCATTAAAATATTTCACATACTCAATTTTGCCATTGAATTGTTAAAGACTTAAGAATATAATTATCACAATAAAGTCATTTGCAAATGCATATATTATATACTATATAGGTTGATTATTTTATCATGAAACAAAATCTCGACAACTTAAGGAAAGTTTGATGAAATATACACTAGCTTACTTGTGCATCTGTATTTTTTTTCTTTGAATAGTAAAACTTCGTTAAATTAATATTTGATAAATATTTATTTTGATCAAATAATTATTTCTTATATAATTTTGATTCAAATTAATATCATTAAATTATCTTTCGATAAATTAATAATCTGATAAGAAAATTTGACTTTTTTTTTTCTCATGAAACTTAAGAAGGAATCTTGGAAAGAAAAGAAGTGTGACAAATAATTGGGACCCACGAAATGTGTGTGCATAATTATAATTAGGAAGAAAAATAAAATTAGGATTAGAAGAAAGAATTTAATCAAGATTCAAGAGTCACTCTTTTGGGCGTTCTCCTTTGTTTGCTTGTAATGCTATTTTTCTAAATATTTTTTTTTTATGTAAATCCTTATCTTCATTCATTCAACACACACCACTCTCAATCTCGATCTCAATCTCTCGCAAATTCCTCGAAGAATTAACAACTGCGAACGCCCTTTTCGTTGGCCTATGCCCACATTGCGCGACATCATTTCTCCCGAATTCAGAGACAATCATCGATTTATAGCTCTCTCTCTCTCTGATGAGCAAACCCCACTTGGCGTAATCATTATCCAGACGAAACCCACCATTGCCCACTAGTAACCCGATCCAAGGAACAAGCTCGAAGAGCGGAGACCATCTAGTTTCCTTCTTTCCGATCTTAGGGCCGTCAATTCCTCGACTTTACAGGTCCGTCTCTCTCGCTCGTTCTCTGCCTCTCAAAATTTGGTGGGGTTTTTTCTTTTTTGCTAGGGTTTGTGCTTGGACACGCTTCGATTCGTCTTCTGAGTTTCTACGATGCAGTGAAGCCGTTTCTTGTGATTGGTATTTATTTTTATGTGAAATCGAACGAGTCGCATATGAATTTATGTTTCTTGGGAAGTATGTATGTTTTATATATTTGTCGGTGATCATGATTCGATTTAGGAATTTGAATTTGGGAAAAGGGAAATTTAGTTTGTGGAGAATGGAGGGTCAAGTGTGAATCTTGATGAAGAATGGTGTGGTTTGTGTTGTGTTGTGTTGCAGATAGAGCATGTCCTATGAGCAGGCGTATGAGTTTGAATACATGGCGGATGAGGGCGAAGTCGGCCATCTTCTGGAGGAGATGGATGAAGAAAACAACGACCAAGACGTAGGAGCCGATGAATATGAGATGGTTTGTGCAATCCCGGTTTTCGCGTCTTTGTTGTGCTTTGTTCTTGTAATTGGTTGATGATGTTGTTCCGATGTATGCAGCTTACTAAGGTGACGGATACTTCGTGTTCACTAGCGAGAAAGGGGAAAGACATTCAAGGAATACCTTGGCATAGATTGAACATTACGCGGGAAAAGTACCGGTTGACGAGGCTCGAACAGTACAGGAATTATGAGAACATCCCTTTGTCCGGGCAAGCGGCTGATAAGGTAGGCTGCTATCGCCACTTTACAGTTTTTATTCCTTTTTCGTGTTTTGACTTTTACCCGCTGGCAAGTTAAGGCTTATCTTTTTTTTTTTTCTCTCGTTTCTTAGGAGTGCAAGCAAATGGAGAAAGGTGGAAATTACTATGAATTTTTCTACAATACAATATTGGTTAAACCGACAATTCTTCATTTTCAGGTTCGTTGATTACAAAGCAAATGCTTAAGTACCCCCTTTTTTTAATCTGTTAATGCTTCGGATTACGTTGTCTTGTCCTCGTATTGTTCTGCGGATTATGATCAATGTTATTATGTATTTTGTGGCAAGCAGCTTAGGAACCTAGTTTGGGCTACCTCGAAGCATGATGTATATCTCATCTCGAACTATTCGGTTATGCACTGGTCTTCGCTTACTGGAAATCTCTCAGAAGTCCTCAACTTTGCAGGCCACGTGGCACCGACCGAGGTACTGCAACTTCCCGGCTCTCTATGTAATGGTACTGTATATATGTTTTGGGGTATTTACACCGTTTTTTTTTTTCTTTGATCCTGTAGAAGCACGCAGGAAGTTTATTGGAAGGGTTTTCCCAGACCCAGATAAGCACACTCGCAGTTAAGGATAATTTCCTGGTCGCAGGTGGCTTCCAAGGGGAGCTTATTTGCAAGGTTTGTTTTTTGCAATCTTTTAGCTTATAGTGCTTTAGTAAGAGAATATAATACGTATCGTATATCATTGATGGTTCGACTTGACTGTAGAAGGCTAAATATGATGAAAATCAATATATATAGATATATTTTTTGCACTTGCTAATTTATTGCTATGATGCACACACTAGTTTGTTTTAAAGTAAAATGATACAATTGCATAATTGAATTGCACTTTGTACACTTCTATTAAACCGACAACCACTGCTCTTAAATTAATTGAATTGAAAAACGAGTGAAAAAAAAAAAAAAAAAGTATCTTGTGGATAAATTGCATTGTGTAGGCTATAAGCTAATGAAGGTGATCATAGCCATAGGCCTATTTTTACATACATGCGCGTGATGGTGAATAAAGTAGGTCAGCTATAAAAGGGTACTGAAGAGATTTCATGTCTTAATTACCCGTTAGGGTTTCCTATGTTATGTTAAGCGTCTACCTAGGGTGATTATGTGTAATATTTTATTTGATAATTACCCGAGAAAACATCTCATGGAGAGCATTGGTCTAGTTATCGGAAGATATACCGTTGTTGGATTTTGGTTGATTGAAATAAAGTATCTGGGACTGAAGTTGAAAAAAAAAAAAACGTTTGGGATGAAGAAAAAAAATGTTTGGTTAAATTATTGTGATAATAAAACAAAATCTAAATTCAATTAAACATAGATGACTAATCTGAGTTTTATTTTAAGTATATAATCTCTAATCAGGACGGTTCACAGATTTTAAATATTATACTGTAAAAGATTAGAATGCTCAATTTTTGAAATTTTATGTACATGCATAAAATCATATACCCTGTCAGTCTGACTTAGTATATTATGAATGTGGCCGAAGAGATTGGATCTTATCTTTTCTTGTACACGGACGACAGTAATGTCAACATACTATTAGAATTTAAAGCTTTTGGCTTATTATTTGCGTATTCCTGCAGCGACTGGATAAACAAGGAGTGAGTTTCTGTACCCGAACTACGCACGATGATAATGCAATCACTAATGCTGTTGACATATATGATGGGTTAAGGTATGTTGACATTAATAATTTATTCGTAAACTAGCAATTTTAATTTATTGCTATCTTTATTCGTAAACTAGTTTTTGGGAAAGATGCCGAGAAATAATTTGATTTCTTTTATTATCAGTGGTGGAGTCCATTTCATCGCTTCCAATAATGATTGTGGTGTGAGACAATACGATATGGAGAGGTTTCAGCTTCTGAATCACTTCCGTTTTCCTTGGCCGGTGAATGTAAGTCCTCTCACTATTCACGTTTCTGGATCGATATCGTTTTGATCTTTTATCTTTGTTTCTTGCTTTGGTTCATTTCCTGGATGCCTTGCAATGTTTGAACACTTGCTTTCCAAATACACGAAATTTCTCGACTTCTAACCAACCTAGTTTCCTTTTAAATGCAGCATACATCTGTGAGTCCCGATCGCAGACTTGTTGCCATAGTTGGAGATCACGTGGACGGTCTTCTTATGGATTCCCAGAGCGGGAAGGTGAGACTTTTTAAATATTTTGAAAATCTGAACAAGAACCTAAGTTCTCCTGATTTTTGAATTTATTTTATATCTTCAGACCGTTGCCACGATGAGCGGTCATCTGGATTACTCGTTCGCATCCGCATGGCACCCTGACGGGCGCATTTTCGCTACGGGGAATCAGGACAAGACCTGCCGTGTGTGGGACATAAGGAACCTCTCGTCCTCGGTGGCAGTCCTGAAGGGCAACTTGGGAGCAACACGGTCCATTCGGTTCTCGGCGGACGGCAAGTTCATGGTGGTGGCTGAGCCGGCAGACTTTGTTCACGTCTACAGCACGGCCGCCAACTACGAGAAGCGGCAAGAGATCGACTTCTTCGGCGAGATCTCCGGGGTGTCGATGAGCCCGGACGACGAGTCTCTCTACATAGGAATTTGGGACCGAACTTACGCGAGCTTACTACAGTACAACAAAAGGCATACCTATGGATATCTGGATTCATACTTATGATTTTGATGTGTAGCTGAGAAATGTGATAGAAAAGAGAGAGAAAAAGAGAAATGTGATAGAAAAGAGAGAGAAAAAGAGGGTACTATAGTCTTTATCCCCACCCTTTTGTTATTAAAATAATCTGTTATAGCTACTTGGGACTAGAACTTGAATGCTGTGTACAGTTTAAAGGATACCGTTTCTTTTTTTCTCATTTGAAAATTCATCTGAATCTGCACCAGTACCGAAGACCCGATTGTTCAGTCCTAGTGAAAGCGGACAAGTATTCGTATCTAATTCTTAACACGGTCGCCAATCATTTTCATGGTGCATCTAAGCTGAAAACAAACGCATGAAGACCAGTCTACTATCTTTCTTAAATGTCTCAACAGTCGTGACTTAGTTTAAATGTATAATGATAGTCACATGTAACTAATGCTATTAGGGCTGTAATTAAAACCCGGAATCCGGTTTCAAATCCGCATCCGCACCCGCATCCGATTTTAAAATCCGAATCCGAAATCCGGATACGGATATCCGGATCCGGATTTAAAATCGGATTCGGATAAGGGTTTTGGTATTTAAAAATCCGGATCCGGTTTAAAACCCGGTTTATTTTAATATTTTAATTATTTTATTTTATTTTTTATGTTACTAATTACTAATTAAAATCCGGATTCGGTTTTTTGGACAACGGGAAAATATGTAGACTTGTACGGGTTTTTTAGTGGTTAAAATTAACTTTTTATCTTTTTTTTTTTAATAAATAAAAACCGGATCCGGATATTCGGATAATATCCGGATCCGGTTTTAAAACCGGATCCGGATACCGGATATCCGGTTTTTCGGATCCGGATCCGGATATCTATTTTCGGATCCGGATTCGGATAGTTCCGAAAAACCGGATATCCGCTCCGGTTACACCCCTAAATGATATAGTCATCTATGAAATCGTAAGGAAACTCTCAAAAAAAAAAAACCGTAAGCAAACTGTGAATTTCACATATATTTAACCTTGTTCACATTTAAGATATAAATTGGCTTATATCTTTTACATAGAATAGATATTATAATCCGTTTTGATATGTGAGAAGAGCAAGACAGCAAGATACGTTCCGAGACGGTGAACGGGGAGAACAACAGAAGAAAAAGAAAAAAAAAAAAAAAAGCAGCGATTAAAGAAGAACTAGAGAAACTGAGCGATCCTAAAAGGAGAAAGTGAAAGAATCAAGGTAGTTAGAGAGGCATACAAATAGAGATTTAAATTGATTTTTTATTTATTTAAATGATATATATATATATATATATATATTAGCTTAAGGGAGGGTCGGTGCTATTTTTGGGTCCCCCTCCCTCGTTGATCAAGGGTCAGGTTATCGTTTTGGCCGTAAATTAGTTGTCGTTATCGATGGATTAATTGTTTGATAAATGCTTTATCGATGGAAAAGATATAAAATCTCATGTTATCGTTATCAAAACTTATCGATGAAAAAGACATAAAATATTTTTATGCATATTTATACTATATAGTGTCCAAAATACCAACATAATAATATGTATTACACCAACTAACATATGTAAGCAAAATCTCAAATACAAACATGAAGGCAATAGTTTTACTTTTACTTGAAGGCATAATTATTTCTCTCCCCCAAAAGGATACAATATGCCCTTGCAGGGTCTTTACACATCTTCTTACAAGGATATAACACAACTAAGTTTTTGAATTTCTTGAAAAAGTTCATCGAAGATCGACAATTTACTTATGAAAAATTCAGGATAAGTAGCTAGATTTTCGGTAGCTTTTTCATGGAAACGTACAAATGAAAATAAAAAAAGTTAGGAAAAGCTTTTGATCACCGTAAAAACATGAAATATCGATGGAATATCAATGAAAGATCGGGAAAACTTGATCCTTGAATCATCTTATTATTCTCTATTTACTTTGTTAGTAGTGAATTTACTCTCTTATCTCGGTAATTTAATGATTAAAAACAAACATTCTTTCAAATGTGTAAGTGAGTTGCCAAGATATAATTAAAAGAGACAAAATGTGCGGACCAAAAAGAATACAATGAGCATTATTAATTTATTATATTATATTATATTAGAGTCTGCCAAGCCTCATGTGATATGCAAGCAATCAGTTGATGGAAGAATTCATAAAAGATAAAAGATATTGTCAAGGAATTATTCAATTTCATATCTCACTTTCATTAATTTACTCACCAAAATAAATATGTAAGGACAAGTTTTTATTCATGAAACAATGATCAAAACTTGATTGAGATTATGGGAGGCCAAGAGGGACATATATAGCTCTTACTATATATAAGCCTTGTTTGGAATCTGCATGGTCTCGGAAAAACGACACAAATTAACAAGTGAGGAGGGTCCCACAAAGGTGTGTCGTTTCATGGCATGTGAGCCGTGGATGGATGGAATTGCCAGCTGCTAAGGGCATCTCCCCACCCATGCTGCTCTTCGGGCCCTGGGAATCACGTGACTCTCATCCATCTAAGTGGGACCCTCATCACTTCCACGCACGTGACGTCAAAATATTCATTTACGGGTTATTAATGATAAAAGTACCAAAGTTATTTAGAAATAGAGCGACATAGAGCCAATTTAAAAAAACAGTGGCAAAAGTATGTAAGTTAACCTTTTTTGGTAAATCGTGAGACCTCGTTTACTTTTTCATTTGTCTTTTTTTTTTTTACTATTTTCGCCAATGATGATGTCAACAACGCAAATCGCAATACTATTGAGGAAATGAATGGTAATTCGAGAGAGAAAGTGAGAAGGAAATAAGAATTTATAGTTGTTGATGTTCAACATACAATTTTATTTTGACATTTGTGGGTTTGATCGTTCGACTTCGAGTAGATTTGTTTGATTTGTGTTGACGTCATCACGGAGTACGGAAATAGTAAAAGAACTTATGGAAAAAGGACAAGATCTACCGATTCACCAAAAAATGTGAATTTAGGTACTTTTACTATTTTTTTAGTTGGCTCTATGCCGCCCTATTTTCAAAAGACTTGAGTATTTTTGCCAATAATAACCCTTCATTTACCCTTGTGTTCTGCCAAAGGTGATTAACATTGAACGGAGTACATATGATAAATTGATGAAAAGAAATTAGTTGATCGCTTTACTCCATTTGGCATGTTTAATAGAAGAGAATCATAGAATTTAATTTATAAAAAAAAAATACGATACTTAAGAAAGTGTATTCTAAAAATTAAAAACATAACATGCAACTCGTTATAGAAAGTTTCAAACTACTAGATGTCCGTTCAACAAAAATTATGGAGGCTTTTACGATGATATTAATGGGATTATCTTGCAATAATGAGTTTGGCAAAAAAATGTTGAAGGAAGAGTCCTTTTACCTGTCTTTCTAACATTATAGAGCGTTTCAAGTGTATATTTAAGGTAAATAAGGTGAGTAACATGCAGTAAAATTATCCTTCACATTTGTATTTGAAGGTGGCGTGGGTGACCAGGGACACAGTTGGAATATTGGAGAAGTGTGTGTCAATTCTCTTCTCATGCGAGCGAGAGAAAGGCAAGTAAAAAACAAACGTTAAAGTCAAAGTTCTGTACTGAACTGAACTGAACTGAAGTGAACTACTCCATTTTTTTACTCGTTTAATAAATACATAAATGTGACGTAATCAAAAGAAAAATCCACGTGTTCCGCCAAGCCACGCCGTGCCATGCAACTGCTCTGCAAGTGGCCAACGGCTTTACAACAAAATCCCCATAACACTCTCACACCCCTAACTAATTACCCCTCTCTCTCTCTCTCTCTCTCTCTCTCGAAGGTAAATAAATATACACCTTAGAAATAAATAGATAATAGGATAATTACCATAAAACTACTCAAACTTTCATGAAATGAAATAGCAAGAAAAACTCAAAAGTCAACAAATGTGATTTTTTTTTCATTCAATTGTTCAATTTTTTTAGCATAGTATTATTAAATCAACTTAACATATGATTTTAAAAAAATAAATCATACTTTGCATACATATTTATGTATCCTCTCGCTGAATTCGACGAAGAAAAAATTAGACGACAAAAATATGTCGCCTCGCATTCGTTAACTATGAATACTTTTGTTGTTATTTTTGGGGTTATTATCAGCATATGTTCCCGTTCTTCGACAAACTCGCTCATGTTGTTCCCGCTATTTTTCTTTCGCGGCATATATTCCCGTAGTCGTAAAAGTCACTCAAACTCGATCACCGTTATCTTTCTGCCAAATTTTTCCACGTGTTACGCGACGTTTAGACACATGGCCTAAAATAATTAAAAATTTAAAGGTACTATTTTTCGGTAAAAGTAATATTTTTAAGATGATACTAATTTTTTAGCGGTAAAAGTACCAATTTTTTTGTTTCTCTCTCACTTAGTCAAAATTTAGATCCTTTTACCGAAACTATTCCATAAATTCAAAAAGTAGAAAGCGAAGTTACGAGCTAAAAGCAAGCAGAGAGAAATCATAAACACGAGCAATAGAAGAAGAAGAAGAAGTTGGCTCATGCAAACGACAAACCCAGAGACTCGTTGCCGTGCTGTTCATTTTGTCTCAACTCTCTCTCTCTCTCTCTCTCTCTCTCTCTCTCTCTCTCTCTCTCTCTCTCCTTCTTAGCCACAGCACACTCTGTTATCCAGTGAACTCAAGAAAAATACTAGATTCTTTCATTGTTAGTTTCACTTTTTTCAGCCAAACACATATGAAAAGTTGACAGTTTAACAACTGTTTCTAGTTGATCAATATGGCGGCGAGGCTTCTCTGGTGTTTACTGCCGTTTCTCGCTCTGCACCTCTGCTTCGGAGACGGCAGCGGCGACATTGCCGTGCAGCTGAACGACGACGTGCTCGGGCTGATCGTGTTCAAGTCCGGCGTTCGAGACCCCTCCTCGCAGCTCGCGTCGTGGAACGAGGACGACGAAACGCCGTGCGCGTGGAAGTTCGTGCGCTGCAGCGACGCCACGCGGCGGGTCTCGGAGCTCGCGCTTGGCGGCTTGGGGCTGTCGGGGAGAATCGGGAAAGGGCTTCAGCGGCTTCGCTACCTGAGGGTGCTCTCGCTGGCCGGCAACAACTTCACCGGGGACGTCACTCCCGACAAGGTCGCTTTGCCAGCCGACAGCCTTCGAGTCCTAGACCTTAGCCGGAACAGATTTTCGGGGATGATTCGGGCATCCTTGGTGAACATGAGCTCGATCGGAGTGCTCGATCTCTCGGGGAACTCGCTCGTCGGGCCCGTCCCCGGAGAGTTCTTCGACAACTGCGGTTCACTTTATTCGCTATCTCTGGCGGGAAATTCGCTTGAAGGGCCCATACCGAGCTCGATCGCTAGATGTCTCTCGCTGAACACTCTCAACCTTTCCGACAACCGGTTCTCCGGGAATGTAGATTTCGCTTCCAGCTTTTGGCCGTTGGAGAGGATTCGAACTCTGGATCTCTCGGGAAATCTCCTTTCGGGGACGATTCCGGAAGGTATCTCGGGGCTGCATTACGTGAAGCAAATCTCGGTGCGAGGCAATTACTTCTCCGGCGCACTACCGTCGGACATAGGGCTGTGTCCGCACTTGGCGAACGTGGATTTCAGCGAAAACCGCTTCACCGGGGAGTTGCCTGAATCGGTCCGGCGCATGAAATCGTTGACATTTTTCAGCTCGGCTAACAACTTGTTGAGCGGTGACACCCCGGTGTGGGTTGGCGAGTTGACGAGCGTTGAACACTTGGATCTCTCCGGTAATGGCTTCAGGGGAAATCTTCCATCGACAATGGGTGGCATGAAGTCGCTCAAGTTCTTGAGCTTGTCAAACAACGAACTCAGCGGCGACATTCCAACCAATCTCGGTGACTGCAGCGAGTTATCAGCGATTCATCTGAGCGGTAACAGCTTCAATGGAAGTATCCCCGAGGGCTTGTTTGATCTTGCCTTGGAGGAAGTGGATTTCTCGGATAACCAGCTCTCCGGCTCAATCCCGGCCGGCTCAAGCAAGCTGTTCGAGTCTCTCCGGTTCCTCGACCTCTCGAGAAACGGAATGGAAGGAAGTTTACCGACAGAGATGGGACTTTTCTCCAGCCTGCAATACCTCAACTTGTCGTGGAACAGCCTTCGGTCGGATATTCCGCCAGAGTTCGGCTTGTTTCGCAACCTGACGGTTCTGGATCTTCGAGGAAGCGGCTTCTCCGGCTCCATTCCCGAAGACATGTGCGATTCCGGGAGCTTGAACATCCTTCAGTTGGATGACAATTCACTCACAGGGCTCATTCCTGATGAGATTGGAAATTGTTCATCTCTCAATATGCTGTGAGTAAATCAAGCTTTTCTCTCTCTCTTTTGTTGGGTTTTTCGAAGACTTCTCGTATTCGAAAACGAAAATAATTAGGTCATAATTAATCATTTTAACTTGGAGTGAGGTACAAAATGGGTTTTCTTGCAGGAGCTTGTCCCACAACAACCTAAGCGGTCCGATTCCGAAGTCGATTGCGAAGATGAGCAAACTCGAGATCCTACGCGTGGAGGTAAACCAGCTGAGCGGAGAAATTCCGATGGAGCTCGGGAAATTGCGGTATCTACTCGCAGTGAATGTGTCCTACAACAGGCTCATAGGGAGGCTTCCTTCTGCGCCAGTGTTTCAGAGCTTAGACGAAAGCTCCATACAAGGAAACTTGGGAATTTGCTCGCCACTTCTCAAAGGCCCTTGCAAACTCAACGTGTCAAAACCTCTCGTTCTCGACCCGAACGCGTACAAAGGCGAGATGGGTGACGGTGGCGAACGCCAAGGTCGGTCCAAGCCTTCGCCATTCACTGAAAAATCGCACCACAAGACATTTCTCAGCATCTCGGCTATAGTCGCTATTGCAGCCGCTACCGTAATTGTCGTCGGAGTGATAATCATCAGTTTTCTCAACGTATCTGCAAGGAAGAGACTGGCATTTGTGGAAGAAGCTTTGGAGAGTATGTGCTCTAGCTCGTCCAGATCGGGAAACGGTTTAGCCATCGGAAAGTTGGTTCTTTTCGAGACAAAATCGTCCGCGGAAGGGATCGAGAGCCCTTCGACGCTACTCAACAAGGCCTCATTGATCGGCGAGAGAGTATTCGGAACCGTCTACAAGGTCTCTCTTGGACCGGACATGGATCTAGCGATCAAAAAGCTTGTCACGTCGGACATAATCCAATACCCCGAAGATTTCGACCGGGAAGTGAGGATCCTCTCAAAAGCGAAGCACCCGAATTTGGTCGCCTTAAAAGGGTATTACTGGACGCCAGAAGTTCAACTCTTGGTATCCGAATACGCCTCCAACGGAAGCTTGCAGTCCAAACTCCATGAAAGGCTTCCTTCGAGCGAGGCGCTACCGTGGCTTCTGCGGTTCAGAATCCTCATCGGAACGGCCAAAGGACTCGCCCACCTTCACCACTCAACCAACCCTCCGATCGTCCACTACAACCTGAAGCCGAGCAACATCCTCCTCGACCGGAACTTCGAGCCGAAGATCTCCGACTTCGGGCTCGCTAGGCTGCTCACGAAGCTCGACAGGCACGTGATAAGCAACCGGTTCCAAACCGCGCTCGGCTATGTCGCCCCCGAGCTCGCGTGCCAGAGCCTGAGGGTGAACGAGAAGTGCGACGTGTACGGTTTCGGGGTGCTGATCCTCGAGCTCGTGACGGGGCGGAGGCCGGTGGAGTACGGAGAGGACAACGTGGTGATACTGAGCGACCACGCGAGGGTTTTGCTCGAGGAAGGGAATGTGTTGGAGTGCGTCGACCCGAGCATGGGAGAGTATCCCGAAGACGAGGTCTTGCCGGTTCTGAAACTGGCCTTGGTGTGCACTTCTCAGGTGCCTTCGAAGAGACCTTCCATGGCTGAAGTTGTCCAGATTCTGCAGGTCATCGAAACACCAGTTCCTCAGAGGATACACATGTTCTGATCTGAAGAAAAGTCCATTGCTTGCGGCACAAGTTACTGCAAGAAAGATCGTGGAATTTGGCTGATGATCATCGCCGTATAATTATTGAAGCCCATTCTTGTCACCTTTTTTGTAACATTTTTTTACGTTCTATCAATCTATATATTTCAGTATTGTTATTCCTTTATCTCTTTAGTCAGATAGCAATAATTTATTGTCTTTCTTTAACGTAGCGACATTAGCGGCATACGTACCGATTTTCATCCGAAACGTAACGATAAATACCTTCTTCTTCTTTTTTTTTTTTACCGGATGATGTTGTTCAAATAGTCGGTAAAAAGGTACATGTGGCGTGGCATGCTATTATTAAAGTTTGGTAAATTTATCTGGCAAAAAACAAAGTAGTATTTTTTAGAAGAGAATTAATACTTGCGTTGTGGAGTTCAAAATGGCAGGCTAAACGGTTTGAGCATTTTTATGTACTAATAAACTCGAATGCTAAAGCGCGCCAATATATATATGGAAAAAACTTAATTATTTTTATGTCCAAAAAATTAGAATATCAATCATATTTTACTTTTTTTTTTCTTCGCAAATATCTATTTTATCACCGTCATTATTAATTGCTACAATTGAAGGGTCACTCATAGAGAGTCGTCGTCAATTTTGGTCCATGCAATACGCACATAAATAGTGATAAAAAATGGAATCGATCACACGAATAATTATTTAATGCTTTTTGGATTTCTCAAATCAGAGCAAATTGGGATTAATATATTAGTGTCGGAGACACATGCAATTTGTTCAAAAAAAATAAAAATAGAAGAGTATATCTACACATGAAAACGACAAAGAATATAGCCTATGGTTGGTTTTAATTAACAAGTGTGATTCACCTCTATTAGTCAGAAAAAAATTATGATAGATAAGATTGTCGTTTTCTTAAACTACATTCAATTTCCTAGATTTGTTTTCTTTAGCTTAAATCCTACAAGCTACAATATATTATAAGCTCTTCACGGGTTTCTAAATTCCCCATAATGTGTTATTAATAGTAATAGAAAATTAGAAATAGACTCGAGTGGTCCAATTTAATAATAATCAAATATACTTTAGGAATCTTACTACAAAACTAAATTAGGTGATAGGATTTTGAGGAGACATTGACAAACCAAAGTGATAGTTATTCTCGTGAATGTTGCTTTCCTTATCACCCAAAAGGAAGAAGATAAATACATTGCTTTCTAAACATACACAAAGGTGACCACTTGATATTGTTTTATATTTGGGCAATAATACCTTATTTCTTAATAAATTGGTTTGGAAAAATTACCTCAAGAAATGTCATTACTTAAAGGGAAAATGGCGACATAAGTACCCAAAGTCTTTGAAAATTTGACATTAAGTTCCCATTCTTTTTTTTGGGTGGCGAAAGTTGTCAAACTCTTGTTATGTATATTCTGTCATATTTTGTCCAGAATCACACCACGTATCATGTTTTTAAATCCATTAAATGTACCATTGTTTATCATTGATATATCAGTTTAATTTTTTTAATAAAAAAAATGGTATATTAATAGGTTTAAAAACGTGACCCGAGATACGATTCGAGGCAAAACATGACTAAAGATACAAAATAAGAGTTTGGCAACTTTTGCCACTCAGAAAAAAAAAAAGAATGGAAACTTAATGTCAACTTTTTAAAGACTTTGGATACTTATGCCGCCATTTTTCCTTACTTAAATTATTGCGTGAAAACGAGAGCACGTCGTTTTGTATGTTATAGCAGCAAGTACGACAGATACGGTAGTGGAAGTGGAAATTAGAAAAAGAAAAACCCACAAAATGCCCAAAAAATACTTAAAGTTAAAAAGAAATGCCCTTAGTTTCATAAAACTAATTTATACCCACTAATAATTTTGTTTGGACTATATTACCCTTATTATTAGTTATTAATTTTAATTTTCGTTTATTTATTATTAATTATATTTTTATTTTCGAAATTATTTTCCTATAATTGTGGTATTTGACAATTTCCTTAATTATTTTTTTTCTAAAAAATAGAATTTTAAATACTGCACGTCTCTCTCTCTCTCTCTCTCTCTCTCTCTCTCTCTCTCTCTCTCTCTCTCTCTCACGATATCATCGCCGGATTAATACCTCCATCGCTAGATTCTTATCGATCGTAGAAGAGCGCGTTGAAGTACAGACAACGTCGCTCACTGCCGCTCCATCACCGCCGGTCTTCTTCTTCTGAGGCGAATCTTCAAATCGCGATTCGCAAATCCCCAGAGCATCCGCCATTGTTCGAGGACGCTCATGCCCTGGTTTCCACCGTCGCGTAGCTTCCCGTCGCCTCTCCGTCGACGCGAAGGTCGTTCGCTCAGAATTTCATTCGCCCAATATCGTAAACTGATTTACTATTATAAATTCGTAACTTAAAATACAATTACATGTATAGTGATTTACTATTATAAATTCGTAACTGAAATTACAATTACATGTATAAATTCGTAACCTAAATTTGTAACTTATTATTATAAATTAGTAACTTAAATTACAATTACAGGTATAATGATTTACTATTATAAATTCGTAACTTAAATTACATGTACATGTATAGTGATTTACTATTATAAATTCGTAACCTGAATTACAATTAAAATTACATGTATAAATTCGTAACTTAAATTCATAAATACTATTATAAATTCGCAACTTAAATTCGTAACTTAATTTACAATTACAATAAGATCTATAAATTCGTAACTTAACTTCAAATAATACTAGTATAGAGTCGTAACTTAAATTACAATTAACTTAATGGGGATTGAACTCATAAAATACGTAACTCAAGGAAATAAAACGATTTTATGTATAGCAATTTTTAAGGAAATAAATTAGTTTTAATAGTGATCAATCAGTTATGTATTTATCTATTTTAAGGAAAAAATATCGATCAATATTTTTTATTTTTTAAGGAAATAAATTTGTTTTAATAGTGATCAATATTTTTAAGGAAATCAATCAGTTTGCTACATTTAAGGAAATTTTTATTTTTTATTTTAATTAAAAAAACGAAATTAAAAGTTAAACGTGATTAAAAAAAATAAAAGGGCATATTAGTCCATATATCAATTTGTTGGTGGTTATGATTACCATAATTAGAAATAGACATTTTTTTGAAACCTTGAGTTACAAATGAGCATTTGCTTTATTTACCCATTAGAAAATGAAAAATAAGATTTCGTAATTTTATTTTCGTCTAAAATATAAATATTTTAAAAATAAACCATACTTGATCGAGATTGAAAAGGCATACTAGTTCGTTTTCCAAGTCAATTAAAATGTACAACAAAATTTTTGTAAACTAATAACATAAACATAAAGATCAACGACTTTTTTTTTTAAATTATCAAAGTTATTAATTTATTGAACAATAATTTAAATAATGTTAGTTGGAGTCAAATCTTACAAAAATATATTTAATTAAAATTATTTATTTATGAGTATCAATCTTATAGAACATTACCAATACCTATTGATACTGTGGATTACTTTTGTTTAGGTCAATTTCAACATTTCTTCTAGAAAATTAATATAAAAAATTTAATAATTTATTCAAAGATAAATTTAATAATTTTAATTAAAGTTTAGAAGATCATACAAAAAAATATTATTTAATCAAAATTATTAATTTATCGAGAATTTTTTTATTTATTTTTTGCTATCGTTGCATTTGCATTTTTCTATGATTTCAGCTATTTACGATTAAACATAGGAGATAATAACAACAGGATATTAACAGGGCATCCTTCATCTTAAGATCTCACCGGCCACCGCAACCAAAGATTTTAACGGAAAAAAAAAAAGGAAACAAAAATTGAATTAGCCTCTTTTTGAACATGTGCACGAAAACGATCTCCCAATACGAGTCAAAATCGAATATGATTAAGGAGTAACCAAAAACAATTACAGGGCAATTGCTATTTTCTTCTCTACCTCGATAGTCCAACCAGCTCGCGACCAACTTTTTCTCCTAATTTTTACCGCTTTTCGTGAATCAATCCTCCTGCAACGCCTTCATCAAGTACAATTTGCTAAAGCTTTGCCCCGTGACGCTGGAGAAATCGTACACATATAGTGAGAGAGTAGTCAACCATAACAGGAGTAGCGTGAACAAAGACGCATACAATTACTTAAATGAAATTAAATACTAGGGGAGAATCTTTCAAATGATGATACACTGCGAGTTCACCGGAAAGTACGAGAATTCTGATGCTTACACTAAAGAAAACTGGATATGAATTCAACATCAATATAATGCAAAAAGCTTTACCAGAAAAACACGAGAACGAGACAAGCTGACAACAAAAACCACCGAAATGCTTAAGATCAAAGCATGCGGTATTTGGTAAACAAATTGTAGTAACACGTCAAGATCCATGTTGAGAATTAGGCAGGGTATACGTTCTTTATTATTTTGGAAGCTTTTATTAAGACTCCCTAAAGACAGCATAGTCGTGTATGTGTTAGAAGTCATGAAAATTTGTAACGTACCTGTTAATCTGGTTGCAATGGTTGGCGATTTGATTTGTGATGAGGAAACTCTCCAAGCGAGAAGGTTCAGGATTAGGCTTGAAGAAGGGTAATTGAGGATCCTCCTCAGGCAAAGGCTCTTCACCCGCAAGCTTCCTGGCAGCATTCTCTGCCCTACATTATCATAAATAAAATACTTATTAGCTATCTGATAGGAACCAAACAATTCAAACCAGTTCGTACATATCCCGAGTACAGTTTATCTAACATGAAAATGTGACTACCTTCTCTTCTGGAGCCATCCTTGTTGCTGAGCAAGAAGACGGGACTGGTTTCTATAGTAGTATTGGAACTATAAAAAAGACAAACATCTCGTTATAAAGGCCGTTATCGGAGCAGCATAAATCACATAAAAGTAAAAATAAAGACCTTTTGCTGCTCCGTCGATAAATCATCCATACACTCAATCAAAAACTCCATATTCCTCTCCAGAAACGGGCCAGTTGATAGTTGCAAACGATCGTAGTCGCACTAACATGAAAATCAAAGTCAGATAAGATGCATACTTCGCATGGTTCAGAACATCTCAAAAGTAAAAGATCATATATTACCTGGGTGACAGGCATTTCAGATTCCAGCTCGGTCATAAAGGCGCTGACAAGAGCAGAATTTGAGACTTTGATCTTGCATTATGAATCAGGAGATCATCAATATAAAAACTAAGCTTCATTAAGAATAAAATAATATTATCATCTAATTTGAGAAGTCAGTTCTTAAATTGTTCATGATACTTTAAATATGGTTTTTTTAAATTGTACTTTTTTTAACAATTCAAATGAAACACGAGATAAAGTTAAGCAGCTTACAGGTATTTCCTCGAATATATCCACCCACGACAAATTCTTCTCCCTCAACCTAATGTACCAAAAGACGACAAAGTGAGCTTCGGTCTCATAGTTTTCTGTCAGATATATATATTTAAAAGAACACGTACTTGTCTCCTGTAAAATTGTTGCTGCGGTAAAGATCCATAAATGAATCAGAAAGTTTGAGTGCCTTCAACGCTAAAACACCTTGATTGGACTTTGATGGATCGTAGATTATGCAGACACATCGTCTAATGTTCTCCTGAAATTAGGAATTGAAATAAAAACCTTTAAAAATATGGCAATATTTTTTTTCGAGAAAATAAATTATGCAAACATCTCTACCGCACATGACTTAAAAAAAATTAAAAATTAAAATATTTAACTCAACTTAAAATTGAATTGATTGACTGATTGTTTTCCCCGTAAACCAAGAGCTCAATCAAACACTTGGCAATAACAGACAGAAACTTTGGAGTGACTACCTAATGCCATCACATGATTGATGATATTGAACTTAAACTTGACCATAATGGTATCTTCACATCTTTCTAAGCCAAAGATTGATCGGCTCTTGCCCTAGTGATTTATTTGTCCAACTATGCTACTTCCGTTTTTACAGTAGGTGTAACAGGGCTCAAAACTCTCAATAGAACTTTATTTGCAATCCCAAAGTATAAAAAACAACCAACCTCATTCTTAGACAGACCTCTTCATCCTCTCCTACGATGAGTCCATCAAATAACCGCCAACATAAACTTACATTCTTATTAAAAGCAAATTAATTTTGTTTTTCTTCCCCAAATATAAATGCCCACAACTATACTTTTTAATAAGCAAAACATGAAACCTCCAACATCCACTTTATTTAAATGAAATAAAACCTATCTATCTACAACCATTCTATCTACAGCCATTTAGTTTGCAAAGCTCCATGAAAGAAGCTGAAATATGAAATGAAAAATCACGCCACTGATACACACACACACACACACACACACACACACACACATATATGAATTTAAATGTGAGTTGAATAGTTTCTTTACTTGATAGTTCATGAAGGTCTCAATTAGTTCCGCAGTCTGATAAGATCCAAAGAGGGTTGACTGGTACCTGAAATATATTACAAAAAAATAAGTATAGAAGGGTAGAATTTTATTCTGCGATTATGTATCATCCATTATAAATTAGCTTACACTTTACAGTATTATAATTTCAGCCTATACAGAGTATGAAACGTATGAACATAAATGCATTAGATTCTAACTCACCATCCAACTGTATTGTTGTCAACATTAACCTCTCTCAAACATCTCATCATCTCAAGCTGGTAGTTCGCCCCATCGGCTTCAATCTCCTCATCCTCTTCACGAATCTAATTATCAAAAGCATTTATGAGCAACCGATAACACGAGCAATATAAAAGACAGGACGTAATGGCCGGTAAGCACTGTACCGGAAAGGGGAAACAATTGGTAACTTCCAGAACACTGCCCACATCCAACCCCAGAAGCTGCCCAGTGACCAAGGCCGGAGAAAACTCCTTGCAGTGTTTGATTATCTTCAAGATAGCCTGTTCAACCAACAAACCATTATACACATGGGACAAAAAATGAAGACTCGGAAATAAGCTTGATTCAGAGAGAGAGAAAAAAAATATGGTGATACCAGTCCTTCAATCTGAACGACTCTGAGAGGAGACGCCACTTCCTCAGTAGCAGCGACCTGGAGGAACGACCTTGCCACTGCAAAAAGATAACAGATAACGCCATGGAAATCAAATCCTCCGAAAATCAATTCGAAACAAAACGCGAATGTAGAGATGAAGGAATTGAACTCACTGCTCGCCATGATCGAAGCAGATCGGGAACACGGTTGAGTGGAGAGGAAGAAGAAGAAGGCTTTCTCTCGTCGCTGCGGATTATGGCGGAAAACCCTAACGCGAGTCTAGTCTGCAACAGATCAGAGCTGGTGAGAGAGAGAAGAGAAGAGAGAGAAATTGGGGATTGCTATTGGGCTATGAGTTTCTGGGCTTGGGCGGCTTTTGCGAACCAATTATCTTCGATTTCAACAAAAAAAAAAGTCATATTCTTAATTGCAGCAAAAATATTTAGACTTTCATCAACGGAAACAATAAGAGTTTAGGTGAAAAATAACATAAAAAATACCCTAAATAAAAAAATATGAAGCAATGTATGTTTTCCGTCTAATTTTTTGACGGACATTGATTCAAATTTTTTACATAGTGTTATTGGGCCCGTTTAGTACAGCGTAATTTTTTTTAAAAATATTTTTAGTTTTAGTTAAAAAAAAATGACAGGTGTTTAGTAAAATGTTTATAAAACAGTTGTTGCTAGTAACAAAAACTGATTTACCGTTTGGTAAAAAAAATTATTTCGGCTAAAAAGAGTAAAATAGACTAAAATCATATTTTTGTTTTTAGAAAAAAAAAAAAACCAAAAGCTATGAATCCTAGCTTTTACGAATCACGTACAAAAACCAAAAATCGCTTTTGTGTTTTTTTGCAAAAACAATTTTACCAAACACTTGAAAAACAATTTAGTTTATTTAAAAAAAAACTAGACTTTTTAATCTGAACCAAACGTAACCATTATCAAATCATACTTAAAGTACACATTTATCTGTTAATCCAACTATCTAACATCGTTTCTCATTTGAATTCGATGGAAAAAGTAAATTGAACGAAAAAAATACAACGCTTCAGATTCATAATTTTAAATACTTTTGTCATTATTTTTTTATGGGTTAATGCCGGTAAAAATATCCAAAGTTTGGTCAAAGAACCCCTCGTGTACCCAAAGTTTAAAAGTGGTGGCAAAAATACCCAAAGTCGCATTTGGGGAGTTGACCACTCCATTCTCGTAACGCCGTTAATTTACCCGTTAACTCTGGCCACGTGGACAAACGTGGGTTGCTGACATAACAATTTTTGACACGTGGATGAGCCCACATCAGCCTCGTTTACGACAAAACAACGAATTAAACCCCCAATTAATACTATTTAATTCAACTAATTGAACCCCTAATGATTACACTTAACAAAACAGATTTGTCCACGTGGCCAGAGTTAACGGGTAAGTTAACGGCGTCACGAGAATGGAGCGGTCAACTCTCGAAATGCGACTTTGGGTATATTTGCCACCACTTTTAAACTTTAGGTACACGAGGGGTTCTTTGACCAAACTTTGGATATTTTTGCCGTCATTAACTCTTTTTTTATTATTATTATTTAAACCCTTATTATCTCGGTTTGTCAAAGTTTAGATGTTTTTCCGGCGGTGATCCATTTTATACCGAGATTAGAAAATAGAAGGACTAAATTGTCAATTCGGAAGGTTATAAAAAGCAAGCGAGCTATGTCGAAACCCTAAATCGATCGATCCTGTGAAGAATTGCAGAACCGTTTGTGTCTGCGATTCTGTCTCTCTTTCTCTTCTCATCTCATCTCTGTATGAAAATGGGGAGAAGGAAGGATCAGAAATCAAAACGACGGCGTCTCAGAAAACCACGAGTTTGTGATACACTCATTCAGCTCATGGCTCGCTATGACGCCCACACTTTTTCCTTCTCTTTTCATTTCTGCAAATTCAGTCACATCGTTTCAAATCAACGCCTGAGAAAACGCCATCTTTCTGATTTCCAGTTTTGGAGTTTGATCATTTCAGTGATTTTTTTACTCATAATACTTCTGGTATAGCAGATAAAAGAAACTGGAAAAGCCATTGACTCCTTTCGAAACTCGTAGAAAATAATCTGAGCAAATATATACTTGTAAAATTTTAGTGAACTTATTTGTTAGCGGTTTGATTTGTAAAATTTTATCAATAATTTTATCTGTCAATAAATTATTATTTCTTCTCTCAAAAACCTCATTAATAAAAGATAACTATAGGAGTCTCATGGGTCGTGGTTTCTAAAATTTTATATAAATAGTGTAGTACTAGTAGGAGTGAACAAGCGGGTTTTCGGTGCGGTTTTTGACAAATAATAGACCGAATATCGCATTTCGGTATTTTAGAAATGATAACCGAATACCCTATTTTTAAAGATGAAAACCGCATTTACCGTATAATCGGTGTTCGGTTGCGGTATTGGTATTATCGGTTTTTTGTCCACATTTACCGCTTATAAATTAATATCCACATCTCTATAAATTGACTACTAATATTACACATAAACATACTACTAAATGTTAATATTATAAATTATTACACATAAACGAAATACTAAATATTAATATTACACAATATTACACCGAGAGATTAGATAAGAAAAATCATTTTGATGTGTTGATAGATATGGTAAATAAAATATAATATTAGATTTAGTTAAAGCGGTAAAACCGGGTAAGCGGTTGCGGTTTTCACATTAAAACTGAAAACCCCGTTTTAACCTAATTCGGTATTCGGTTTTTTTCTCGGTATATTCGGTTTTAACCGCTTAAATAGCGGTTGCGGTTTAATGGGTATCGGTTTGATCGGTTCTCGGTTAAAAATTCGGTTTACGGTTTATTTTGTTCACCCCTAAGTACTAGTACTACAAGTAATTAATAAAATAATATCATTATATTAATTAATTTAATAATATGGTTTGATTGTTTATATTTGGGTCATATCATTAATAAGTAGCAAAACTAATCTAAATAATGGGTCTTAAAATATGGTCTTACTCTTAATAATAGGGGTCACAATCATAAGTTATAATTTAACCCGTTTGGTATTTCTATTTGAAAAGGGAAAAAAAAATCTATCACTAAAAATTAGAGATTTGAACGGGGGTAAAAATGTTTGGGGTGCCGAACCCTGCTAGTTAACATGTCTCCATCCTTGATTATAGTTATATTTTTTTACGATATTATTAAAATACTAAAAATATTTTAAAGTAGTTTTTCTTTCTATTCAAGATGGTATGTGTTGAGGGCATTTTACGCACTCAACAGTCACAAGGTTAATCCCTTGTTTTTAAAGAAAGAGGTTTGGTTTTTCCCATTTAATAGCTAAGAACACCCTGAGATGAAGACAATGTGTTAGAAATGGTGCTTGTATATTGATATATTTGTGAGTAAATGAGTTTTTCTCCCTCTCGATTTTCGAACCATTTACAAATGAGACATATCTTGCCTTTTATAGAATTTACATTTGCCTCCTTCACGCATTTTTTTGCCTTTTTTCACCTCCCATCATGTGTTTCCCTAGAAATGATTTTAGGGAAGCATGGTTAACCCATGCTTTGCCTGAGTTAGGGCAGTTGGCCATGCCGGGTAGGTGAGATCAGCATGGGCTTCATTAAATGCACATCACGTCAGTTGTCATTTGGCGTCACAAACTCTGCTGTCGGCGTCTCTCGCCTCGTGAGGCTTGGGCCTTTCCCTCGTCGAACTCATGATCCGTCGTCGCCGTCGACTTCTCTCGTCGACCTTCGCCCTCGTGACCGTCGTCGTCGTCAACTTCTCTCCTCGACCTTCGACCTCGTGACCCGTCGTCGCCCGTTGATTCTTCCCGTCGGCCTTTCTCGTCGTTCTTCGACACCCTTTGGAATCTGACGTCGCCTGTCCCTTCTCAAATTGTATCCGTGTATTGTTAAGGATGGATCCGACCTTAACAATTAGCCCCCCATTTTATCAAGTGTTTGACACTTGGTAAAATGAAGAGCATGACTAAAACCATCCGAGCTTAGTGGAGAGCTTTTCGTTGGAGGCGCCTTTGTCGAGGGTACTTCGGCGAGGGCACTTTGTCGAGGGCGTTTCATCTTCCGACAATTCTCTGGCACCCGGGCCCACTACGCGTCATTTCGTAAGGCTACAGACTTTGGACAGGTGATACATTGTCCCTATCCAAACACGTCTCTTCGTACTCGAGTGTGCCTCGGAATCCGTAACGTCGCTTCATCTTGGCCGTTGCTTCGTTTCTCCATCGACGTTCCTGGGCCGTTGGATCAACTCGCTTCTTCTCTTTAAATTTCCCCCTCTTTTCATCTTCTTCATTTCCCTTCTTCTTCTTCTGCAACTCATTCCGGAAATCTCTCTTTCTCTGAACTCTTTTCCCTTCAGTCCTCTGCAACCACCTTCCTCCCCCGAGATACCATGGCCTCTTCATCAGTGTTTGCCACCCGATCTCCTCCCTACATTATGACTCAGACAGCATTGGAGGCCTTGGCCAAGAAGCATTTCTTGCGGGAGAACACCTACGCACGCCTTTCGGCGGCGGGCGAGTTGGCCGATAAACCCCCGGAGGGTTATGTCTGCATGTATGAGGCTTTCTTTAAGCACGTCGGTCTTTGCCTCCTGGTGCCCAACCTCATGTTGGCCTTCCTGTACGCCTTCAAGATTCCGATCACGCTGAAGGATCTCATGCGCCTCTTCTATTTCTCCCGGAATCCTCGGAATGTGGGGAGGTTTCTGGCGTCGTATCACTACCGGGACCATGTTCTGTTGAATACGCCGGAGAAGGAGTCCGGTTGGGAAAACAAGTATGTCTTCGTGCGGGTAAGTGCCCGCACCTTTGGCCCCAACTATGCTGATCTCCCCATCGCCTGGGTAGAAGATATCCCGAAGTACAAGCCGACCGCCGAGCCAGAGCGGTTCCAGAAGTTGCACCGGGCCCTTCTCGCCAACAGGCGTCGAGATTGGGCTTTCGACTTTACTCACCGATTCGGGCGTGTGGCGAGAGAGCTCGATCCATGGCCCTCCTCCCGCGACAATACTTCCGGAGGGTTTCTCTCGTGTGGTCGAGCCGGCCCTTGCGCCCGCGCCGACGGAGAAGAAGAAAGCGGTGAAGAAGGCGAAAAAGCCTAGGGCAGACTTCGACGCTTCCAATCTTTCCTCCGGGGCTAAGTCGTCTCGGGCGGAGGCTTCCTCGGGTAAACGCCGGGTGGAGGACGCATCTGATGCCCCTGCTTCGAAGAAAGTGAGGGCTGACCTTTCCTCTCTCGACCTTTCTTCCGGTACCAAGTCGCCCAGGACGGTCGTCTCGTAGGTCAAGCGTCGGAGCGAGGGGACGCGCGATGCACTCGTTCCAAGGAAGGCGAGGGCCAATTTCGTGGACCCTATCCCTCGGGCGACGACCTCGCTGAGGGCTACATCGTCTTCAGTCGTCGGTAAGGCTCCCAAAGCCCCTGTCTTGACTTCAGTGATCATTTTTTCGGCCGAGCATCGGGGTGCGGGGACGCGAGATGCGCCCCTTCCTAAGGTAAGGGCCGACTTCGTCGACGTCGCCCTTTTGCCGGTGCCGACGAAGGCCATTCCATTTTCGGTCTTCAGTGAGGCTTCCATCGGAGGGGTTCCTTCTTCTTCAGTCCCTCTCCTCGCCGAACAAGGTGAGGGGAAGGTCGACGGCCCTCCTGGGGCGGAGGAGGCTGTGGCGGAGCTAGTCTTCTTCCTTCTTGGGGGAGCACTGGGTTCTGTTCCTGCTCTTCGGGGATCCTCTTCTCCGGATCGCGCTACCCATCCTTCCGACGGGAGTCCGAGCGCCACCATCTATGAGGCCCCGGCTGATGCTGCGAAGGTAATCTCCCCCACGGTTGGCATTCCTGCTAGTGCATCCATCGATCGGATTGCGGATTCATCGGTGTTGACGGCGCCGACAATTACCGATGCGGAGACTGCTCCGGCGCCACAAGCCCAGCTACCGTCGATGATTCCCGTTGGCGTGGCTCTCTCGTCGGAGGTTACCATTGCCTCATCTTCTTGGGGTGACATGTCTCCTCCTTCCGACCTCTCTCCTGCTCTCTCTCCTAGTCCGTCGCCAGGTTTTGGGAAGTCGGCGCCTCGCTCTTTTGCTACCGTTCGCTTTCCTCTTGTCCCGGTCGCCAACTCGTCTCTCGAGGACTGGGCGGCCTACTCGGTCCACGCTTGCAGGGATTTGACCTTAAATCCTTTTGATGGTCCGTCCGATGCCTCTCTTGACGAGTGCGATGGCTACGCTGGCTTCGTCACCAATATTCTTCGGAGTGTGGCGCGGGTGAATGACTTGCTCCTATTCGAGCGTGGGGCCGTTGGGAAGGCGGAAGAGGAGGCGTCTCGGCATGTTTCGCAGCTTGCCGAGGTTCTGCTTCAGCTTGAAAGGGCGATCTCCAACGAGCGGAGGGCTCGTCTGGAAATTGAGGAATCAGCGGCGAAGCTGGTTGCGGCGACGGCCTCGCTAGGGGAGACAAATTTTAAGTTCGAGGCGGAGGCGACGCTTCGTCGGTCGGTAGAGGCCAAGCTGGTAGAGCAGGAGCGACTCGTCGCCGCTGGGGAGACTCAACTTGCTAAAGAGCGGAAGCGTCACCGCCTTGTCGAGGAGGCTCTTGAGTCGAGGCTCCGAGAAAAATTCGATCGCCTCGCCTGGATCGCTAAGTTCGTGGGGCCGCCTGCCATCGAATACGACCATCTCGTCTTCCGGGTCAAGGAGCTGTCTGCTCAGTTGGAGAAATCTCGGTCCACGCTCAACACCGTTGTCGATGAGGAGAAGTATGCCCGTCGGGGGCTGTTTCAAAATGCTCTGGGCAGGCTCGATCGGCTGCAAGAGAGATACCAGGCGCTTGACGAGTCCATCTACGCCCACCGCATGCTTGTCGGGTGTCGATCCAGCATCCTCCTAGTCGAGGGCCTTCCCGACGACGCGACGATTGAAGGTCTTCGGTCCCAGCTCGAGAGATGGCACACTCTCCGCGAGGAGTATGCTGGTGAGCTGGCGGAGTTGGTGCAGAGAACCGCCGAGGATCCCGATTCACCTCCTTTGTCTCCGTACCACCCTACAAGCATCGACGATCGCCGGCTGGCGGCTTTGGGTTCGGATGATGCTCCCCTCGACCCCTCGCCGCGGGGTGAGTACGGCTCCAACGTCGACGCCCTGTCCGCCCCGGCCTAAGAGCAGGAAGCATCGGCCCTATCAAAGGCTTTGCGGATGACATCGTGAACGCCATCGACTTTTCTAAATAGAGCGCCGGTCTGCCACCGTCGCGTGTGCCGTCACAGATTGAGATGTTTAACAACAAACTGAGTAGCAGCCAGGGCCTTTTAAGCGTTCGAGCCTGCTACTCGATTTGTTGTTAGGATCTCACTCAGCGGAGTGCCACGCCTGTCGAGTCGAGTCCTGTAATTTTGTAACCATATTTTGAAATTATGAATATATACTCTTTTTGTTGTGTTGCTCATCTTGTACAATAATTTTTTGGTACAATAATTTTTGTTTAAAATTTTGCGAGGTAGTGTCGGATATATATACATATGTATATATGCCCCCCCCCCCCCCCCCCAATTTCTTTTTTTTTTTTTTTTAAAGATGGGCCTCGCACCCTTTTGGTTTTTAAAGGACCGTACTCGTCGATAAGGCATCCCCTATCGGTGGCACGTTGGTCGTGATCAAAGATCACTAAGTGGCCCTCGTCGGGTGCACTTGCGACGGATTGACTTTTACTTGCTTAGGGTCGCTGCCAAGGCTAGGCTTGGGGTCCCCCGGTGCATTTTCGGTAGGCGTCGCTGGTCTTCCCGTTTTTCCGGTAGTTTCTAGGACCCTCCGTGGCATTGCGCCTCATAGTTGTTTTTTTTTTCTCGGCATTGCGCCATTGATCGATGGCATCGCGCCCTATTGGGCATTGCGCCTCGATCGTTTGGGCATTGCGCCTCTTTTATTGTCTTCTCGGCATTGCGCCCCACAGGCATTGCGCTCGACCGTAGGCATTACGCCTCTTTTATTGTCTTCTTGGCATTGCGCCGTCGATCGATGACATTGCGCCCTACAGACATTGCGCCTCTTTTATTGTCTTCTTGGCATTGCGCCGTCGATCGATGGCATTGCGCCCTATGGGCATTGCGCCTCGATCGTGGGCATTGCGCCTCTTTTATTGTCTCTTCTTCCTGTAGGTTAGGTGCTTTATGAAAATAAATAGTCTTGGAGCCGAATTATAAAACTTCTTGATATATAAAACTTGTGGGGGGAAGACAAAAGTAGCCGAACTACATATAAGGAGCAGCCATTGCGGCTACTGGTAATATTTCTTGAGGTGCTTCACGTTCCAGCTCCGTATCACCTTCGTGCCCTTGGAGTTCTTGAGCTTGTAGACGCCTGGCTTGATGATCCCTGTCACCAGGTACGGCCCTTACCAACTCTACCCTAGCTTTCCAGCATTGATCTCTGCCGTGTTCTGGAAAACTCGCCTGAGAACTAGCTCACCCACTCTGAATCTCCTTGGTCGAACTCTCTTGTTGTAGTGGCGGGCTATCGTGTTCTAGTAGTTGGCGATGTGCATGCTCGAATGCTCTCGCCTCTCGTCGATGTGGTCGAGTTGGTGCCGCAGGTTTTGGTTGTTAGATTCCTCGTCGCGTGGGACCATCGTTTGTCTGAGGCTAGGAATTCCTACCTCTGCCGGGATCATCGCCTCGACTCCAAAAGCAAGGGCGAAGGGAGATTCCCCAGTCACCTAATGTGGAGTCGTTCGGTAAGCCCATAGTACTCCCAGTAATTCTTCCGCCCAGAGCCCTTTCTTCTCGTCGAGCTTCTTCTTGATGGTGTCGACTATGGTCCTGTTAACTGCCTCGACGTTCCCGTTACCTTGTGGATATCGGGGCGTCGAGGTGTTAAGCTTGATCCTCCAACGCCTGCAGAAGTCCCGCAAGCGTCTCGAGATGAATTGGGAACCGTTGTCGGTGATTATTTCTCTTGGTAGCCCGAAACGGGTGAGGATGTTCTTCCAGACGCAGCTCTCGACATTAGAGTCCTTTATGTTGGCTTAGGATTCAGCCTCCGTCCATTTCGTAAAGAAGTCTATGATCACGAGCATGAATTTCTTTTGCTTCCTCCCGACGGGCATGGGTCCGACGATGTCCATGGACCACTTCATGAATGGATATGGGACGGCAACCGCAGATAGCCCACCGAGCATTTGATAGCAGGGGCATGACGCTAGCACTTGTCGCACTTCTTTGCATGGTTGTTACAGTCGACGACCATGGATTCCCAGAAGAAGCCTTGCCTCTTGGTCTTCTGCAGCAACGATTGTCCGGCAGAATGATTTATGCACTCTCCACCGTGGATTTCTCGCACCACGTACTCGGCCTCCTTCTTGCCCAGGCACCTCAGGTATGGGCCGACAAAGCTCCTTCTGTACAGTTTTTGTTGCAGGACCGTGTACTTGGAGCTCTTTACCCTGATCTTTCTCGCCTCTTGTCGATCTTCAGGGAGGGTGCCGTCAAGGATGTATTCACGGAGAGGGGTTCGCCAATTGTCGACCACGCCTTAATCTTCCTCCCGATTGTCGACTCCCTCGATGTCGTGGTTGCTGGCGCCGTCACCCTTCTCTTCCTTGCTCCCACTGCAGATTCGAACCTTCTTCTTCTTGGGTCCTTCTTCTCGCAGGATGCTCGGCTTTTCGATTGTTTCCACCGTGATCGTCCGCTATGCACCGGCTTTGGTGGTAGACCACAATCCTGCCAATGCGTCTGCATAGGTGTTGTCCCCCCTTGTCACTTGAGTGAGGCTGAAGCAAGCGAATCTCTTGGAGAGGGCTTCAGTGACTTGGGCGTAGGCCTCCATCCTTTCGTCGTGTCGCTCGTATTCCATGTTGACTTGATTGACTATCAGTTGAGAGTCCGAGAAGACGTCCAAGCATTGAATTCCGATCGCGAGAGATGACTGCATGCCGATGATGAGAGCTTCATTCTTGGCCTCGTGTTGGTGGCACGGTAACCGAGCCAACATGCCTTCTCCACGACGTCCCCCATCAGAGAGACGAGCCTGATGCCGACGTCTGATCCTTGCGACGTGGCTAACCCGTCGACGTTCAGCTTCCAAGTCCCGGCCTCATCGCTCAACTCTGCTGCTTCCGTTCGGAGCTAGATCAAGAAGTCTGCTAACACCTGGGATTTAAGGCTTGTTCGGACTCGTTATTCCACGTCGTATGCACCCAGCCTGATTAACCACTTCGTCATTCTTCCCAACTGGCTGGGGCTGTGGATGATGGAGCGTATCGGCCTTTCTGTCATGACGACGATGGTGTGGGCCTGGAAGTGATGCCGCAGCTTGGTCGACGCCTCGAATACGGCCAGTGCTAGCTTTTCCACTTGTAGACATCTCTTCTCCGCGTCGAGGAGCTTACGGCTAATATGGGAGACGGGCCTCTACTATTCCATGTCCTCTCGGACCAGCACTCCGCTGACTGTCTCATCTGATACCCCTACATATAGGTACAACGGTTCCCCTGACGTTGGTTTGGTCATTATCGGTAGTGATGAGAGGTAATCCTTGAGCTCTTGAAACGCCTTCTCGCAATCCTTGGTCCACTCGAATTTCTTGTTCTTCCACAGCAGCTGGTAGAAAAGGAGGCCCTTGTCGGTCGAGCACGAGTTGAACCTGTTTAGGGCGGCAATCCTCCCGGTCAGCTTCTGAACTTCTCGCCTGTTCCAAGGCAAGGGCATGCTCTTGATGGCATCGATCTGGTCGGGATCGGCTGCGATTCCTCGACGCGTAATCATGTAGCCGAGAAATTTTCCAGATGCCGCTCTGAAGGTACACTTTGCGGGGTTGAGCTTCATCTCGTGTTGGTTGAGGACCTTGAAGCATTCCTCCAGGTGGTCGATGTGCGTTGTCTCCTTCAGGGATTTGCCCACCATGTCGTCGATGTAGACATCCATCATCTCCCCGATCTATTTGCTGAATATCTTGGTCACCAGCCTGTGGTAGGTTGCTCCTGCATTCTTCAGTCCAAAGGGCATGACCTTGTAGCAGTACGTTCCTCTTTCGCTGATGAAGGCGGTCTTCTCCTCGTTTTTCCGGGTGCATCCTAATCTGGTTGTAACCCGAATAGGTGTCCATAAAGCTCAGCAACTCATATCTGTGGGTGGCTTCGACGAGACGATCGATATGTGGCATTGGGAAGCTGTCCTTCGGGCATGCATTGTTCAAGTCCGTGAAGTCCAAGCATACTCGCCACTTGCCGTTCTTCTTCTTTATGACAACGGTGTTTGCCAGCCACTCGGGGTACTTGACCTCCCCGATAGTGCCTGTCGACAACAACCTGTCCACCTCGTTGTTGATTATCTTGTTCTTGTCGGACGCCAGCTTCCTTCTCTTCTGCTTGACCGGTCGATGGCTCGGGTCGGCGTTAAGCCGATGCGCCACGATTGACGAGTCGATCCCCGGCATGTCTTCGTGGGACTACACGAAGCTTCCCTGATTCTTCTTTAGGAACTCGGTTAGCCATCGCTTGATGTTCGGGTCGAGATCTGCGCCTATGCCGATGGTTCGGGTAGGGTTGGTGTTGTCGACGCAGACTTGCTCCACCACTTCTAAGCACGGCCTTCCCGTTCCTCTTATTGGGTCTTTCTCTAGGTCTCCCGGTTCTCTCGCCTCGCTCGTCTTGTCGTCTTTACCGTCGTTTCTCCCTCGCGTCGAGATCTCGGGGATGGGTGACGTTAATTTCTATAACTGGATTTTCTTCCTCTACTCCTCCTCTTGCGTCGTCGTCCGGTAGCTCATCAGGTAACAAGTCTTGTAAGCGTCCTTGTTTCCCTTTACCTCCTCCACTTTCCCTTCTTTGCCGGGGAACTTGATGCTCTGGTGGTATGTCGATAGGACAGCTCTCGTGGAGTGGATCCATGTTGAAGATCGATGGGAAATCCAACACCATCAACGTCGTCATCTTTTTGACGCTCCCTGCGGATACCGGCAATCTTACCGTACCCATCGATGTTGCGACGTCTCCGTTGAATCCCGAGACGCTTCGTGGGTTCCCCTGGATCTCTATCCCCTCAATGTCCATCTTCTTCAGGGCGTTGTAGAAGATAACGTCCACCGAGCTTCCGTTGTCGACCAGAATTCGGCTGATGTCGCAGTTCCCGACACCTAGTGAAAGGACTAACGCGTCGTCGTGTAGGTTAGCACAGGCTTCGTCTTCGACGAAGGCTGTTTCGGTGCCGGCACCGCTCATCGTTACATCTCCTCGGTTGTGGTCCCTCGCCCTTCTCTAGTGGGCCTTGTTGTTGTTGACGGAATCGTCGCATAGGTGTGACCCTCCTATGATCATCTCTATTCTCTTCCTCGCCCTCGGGGACTCATCGTCGCCGGAGTCTCGGCCCACATGCTGGACCGTCGTCTGGTCAGCAGTCGGCTTCCTCCTCGGCCAGGCCTGGCCACCTTCATTTCCTTGCAGTGGCTCCTCTCATCGGTATTGTCGTCGACTGTCCCCCCACGGTTCGTGGGGGTCTCCCAAATGTACGCCTCGCATTTCTCCCTTTGAGTACTTCTCCATGAGCCTTCTCTTTAGCACGGCGCACTCCTCAGTGGAGTGCCCCTTGAACTTGTGAAAATTGCAAAACTTGCTTGGGTCCTTGGGCCATGCCTTCCGCTCCTAGTCTCCTCTTCCTTCCGCTGGCTCTCTCCTCCTCGTCGTGGTAGACTGCAACTTTTTTTTCCTTCCCGCCCGCGTGGTTGGCCCGAGATTCTCTTGTCTTCTTCTCCTCCTCTTGACCTTGTCGAGGGGCCGTCTTTGTAGTCTCTGCCTTCCTTCTCGGGTTGCTTCCCTTTGTTTCTCGACTCGTGCTTCTTTACCAGCGCCGCCTTCTCCTCCTCCATTTGCACGAACACAGATGCTTTTGGAGGGCATCTTCGATCGTCGATGGGCGCGTCTTGATCAGATCCTCTCTGAAGGGCGCGTCGAACCACAGGCTGTGCTTCAAGGCCTGGATGGCGACGTTGTCGTCCAGCCCGGAGACCCGAGCCATGACGTCTTTGAACTTCCCAATGAACTTTCGAAGGGTTTCCCCTTCTTCCTGCTCCAGCAGCCATAGGTTAGTTATATTTACCTCATTTTGTACGTACATTGAATAATGTCTTCTAAAGTGGGAGACGAGGTGATCGAAGCAGCTGACTAAGTTGGAGGGAAGCCTCGCAAACCACTCCAGAGCCGGCCCTTCCAAGCTATCGACAAACAGATGGCACATGATGGGTTCTCGCTCCGGACCGCTCGCATTCACCCGTCCCGTCGCGATTCGGAATGCCTTCACGTGTGCGTTGGGAGCCGTTGTTCCTTCGTACGCCGTCGGCCTGATTTTTGGCATATCGTCGATCCTGATGCTACTGATGTGCGGAGAGAAGGGCGTGTGTCTAGACTCCTTGACTAGCCTATCAATCTCCACTGCTGCGCTCGTCGCCTTGTGCATCTGCGAGGTTACGTACCCTATCCTTGAGGTTAGCTCCTAGAGTGCTCGGTTGACGTGCTCTTGGATCCTTGCTTCGGCCGTGGTTGTCATCGTCGTTTGCTAGTGTTGCACCTACGTTTGGTAGACCGGTCCCACCATCGTCGCGGTTGCGGTCTGGTAGGGAGCCTGCATCGGTGGTGGTGGTGGCGGTGGCATCCATGAGTTCATGTTTTGCTGAGAAGGCCTTTCCTCGTGCTCTTCCTGGGACACATCGTCGGGAGATGGGAAGAGGATCCTGTTGATGCCGAGCCGCGGAGGCGCTGAGTCGCATGTTCTTCTCCCAAGGTCCCCTCCTCCCGGTGCCGATGTTCCTGCAATCATACTCTGCGGGGACTGCCTCCTTGCATCGGTGGTAGCTGTGAGCTTAAGCTTGACTTAGTCCGGATGACGACCAGAGCCCAGGACGGGCAGAAACACTTGCGAGGAGTCAGCCCGGGTACCGACCAGAACAGAAGACGGACAGCTGTTCAGCCCAGCTCGGGTGAACACGAGCAAAACGTCCGGATAGAAGGCAAGCCCGGCCAGATGCAGACGAGCAGGCCAGCTCGGGGACAGAGAAGCTGTCCGGGCAGGAAAAGGAAACTCTACCCAGAAAGGAAGACGCGTAACTTGAGGAGCAAGCAAATCAAGTCAAAGATTCGGCGAGATTATTTAGGGTAGTTTCCTGATTTTGTGCGATTTGGTTAGCTAGGGTTTCGCCTATGTGAGGCTATAAATATACCTAGCATGTACACTTTGTATGGTGTAGAGTCCATTAGAATTTTGAGTTTATCTTCTTGTATTGCCTTCGATTATTAATCAAGAGAAATTCTTCTCCCAAAAGTTTGTGTCCTTTATTTTTCTGTTCGATTTCTTTTGGTGTTATTCGTGTTCTTTGCAGATCCGTGAATTGGGATCCAACAAGTGGTATCAGAGCCTCAATAGAAGAACATGTCTTCATCATCAGAGTCACCAATCGACGGAGCTTTGGTTGCGCAGAAATCAGACTCCAGAGAAGGCACAGTTACACTCCATTACCCCATGCTCACGAAGAGCAATTACGCCGTGTGGGCGTTGAAGATGAGGGTGAATCTGCAGGCGCAGGGAGTATGGGAGGCCGTAGAGAACGGCGGTGTCGAAGGACGCAAGGAAAGAATGGCTCTAGCCGCTATCTACCAAGCAGTTCCGGAAGATGTTCTTCTCATGCTTGCCGAGAAAGATTCCGCGAAGGAAGCATGGAAAACTCTTCAGACCATGCACATGGGCGCAGATCGCGTCAAAGAGGCAAAGGTCCAGACCTTGAAGAGTGAGTTTGAGGTCATGAGGATGAGGGAGAGCGAATCAATTGATGATTTCGCTATGCGGCTCACGTCCATTGTGACCGGCATACGCTCGCTGGGAGACAAGGTGGAGGAGACCACCGTCGTCAAGAAGTTTCTCCGAGCAGTGCCTCACAGGTACATGCAGATCGTGACATCGATCGAGCAGTTCGGCGATCTCAAGACCATGTCGGTCGAGGAGGTTGTTGGTCGTCTCAAGGCCCACGAAGAGAGACTTCGGGGTTACGGTGACAAAGACGAGGAGAAGAACCTCCTGCTCACGCATAAAGAGTGGACAGCCAGACAGCGGAAAACCGGGGGAGCCGAGTTTTCTGCAAGACCCTCAGGTCGGAACAGCTTTGGTGGAGAAGTCCGAGGACGCGGACAGGGTCGTGGACGGGGTCGAGGTCGGGACATGCGAGGTCGCGGCAGTGGATCTACCCGTCAGGAAGGCACGACCAGGAGAGACAAGAGCACAGTGAAGTGCTACAATTGTCAGAAGCTTGGGCACTTTGCATCTGAGTGCCGGAGCAGGAACCAGGGCGAAGAGGCGAATCTAGCAAGATTCCCAGACGACCAGCCGGCATTGTAGTTTGCCGAGCAGGAAACGCACCTGGACGAACAGAATGGCAAGTGTGACGCCAAGGCCCGGGCAGAAGTGATCAGTGTGCCGATCAGCCCAGGGGCCGAGCAGACCTGTCCGGAGGAGACCAGCGAGAAGGTTTTCCTCATCGAGGATAAGGTTATTGCAAACCTCCTCGTAGACGGAGAGAAGACGGTCAGTACCGACATATGGTACTTAGACAACGGAGCTAGCAACCACATGACTGGGGACCGAGCTAAGTTTGAAGATCTCGATGAGAAGATCACGGGCAGCGTGAAATTCGGCGACGGATCAGTCGTAGAGATCAGAGGCAGAGGGTCGATCCTGTTCGAGTGCAAGAATGACGACCAGCGTCTGATGACCCAGGTGTATTTCATCCCGAAGTTGAAAAGAAACATCATCAGTCTAGGACAGATGACTGAGATCGGGAACACGGTGTTGCTGCAAGGGTCCTACCTGAAGATGTGGACCAAGGAAGGAGAGCTGTTGATGAAGGTGGAGCGAACACCCAACAGACTCTACAAGATTCTCCTGAAGACATGCCAGCCCGTCTGTCTTATGGCATCGATGGCAGACCCGACTTGGCTATGGCACGCACGGCTCGGACACGTGAATTTTCACGCGCTCAAGATGATGGGCGAGAAGAAGATGGCCTTCGGGGTTCCCAAGATAGAACACCCCGACCAGCTATGTGAATGCTGCATGATCGCAAAGCAGGCGAGGATACCGTTTCCGATCAAGGCCAGGTTCCGAGCAGAGAGACCCTTACAGTTGGTGCACGCAGATCTATGTGGTCCAGTCACCCCAGCAACTTTGGCAGGTAACAAGTACTTTCTTTTACTTGTTGATGATTACAGTCGCTGGATGTGGGTTTATATGCTTAAGGAAAAGAGTGGAGCCTTTGAGGTCTTCAAGAAGTTCAAGAAGATCGTGGAGAATGGCTCGGTGCATAGGTTAAAGGTCTTGCGTACAGACCGAGGAGGAGAATTCACTTCCCAGCAGTTCGGAGAGTTCTGCGACCAGGAAGGAGTTCAACGTCACCTGTCTGCACCCCACACGCCCCAGCAGAATGGCGTAGTGGAAAGGCGAAACCGAACTGTGATGAACACAGCGAGGAGCTTGCTCAAGAGCATGCAAGTTCCAGCCCGGTTTTGGGCAGAAGCAGTAAGACATGCGGTCTACCTGCTCAATCGTTTGCCGACCAAAGCGCTAGGAGAGCGTACCCCCTACCAGGCGTGGAAAGGGAATAAACCCCACTTAGAACACTTGAAAGTGTTCGGATGCACCGCACACGTGAAGACTGCGGGGCCACATCTCAAGAAGCTGGACGACCGGAGTCAGAAGATGGTGTACCTTGGCGTTGAAGAAGGAAGCAAGGCACACAGACTCTACGATCCACTACGCGGCAGACTCCAAGTGAGCAGAGATGTTGTGTTCGAAGAGGAGATGAAGTGGGATTGGCGCGACGAGAATGGAGAACCCGAGCAGAACTCAGTGGAGTTCATTGTCGAAGACGACCAGGATGTTGCCGAGCAGGAGCAGCCCGGAACACCCAGCTCGGAAACAATCTTGCCAGAGACGAGAGAACCCAGCCCGGGAGAGAATAGCCCGGATACACCCAGGACACCAAGTCCGAGCAGGACCAGCCCGTCCAGCTCGGGAGATTCCTCCATAAAAGATGGCCCAAGAGGATTCCGACCTCTAGCAGACGTCTACGATCAGACTCAAGAAGTGGAGATGAGCCTGGAGGAACTTTCTTTGTTGTGTGCAAAAGAACCAGCCAGCTTCCAGGAGGCAGTAGCCGAGCAGGAGTGGCAGGAAGCAATGAAGAAGGAGATGGAGTCCATTGAGAAGAACAGGACATGGGAGCTTACCGACCTGCCCAAAGGTCATAATCCCATCGGCCTGAAGTGGGTGTATAAGCTGAAGAAGGACACTGAGGGGAATGTCCTTAAGCACAAGGCAAGGCTGGTAGCCAAAGGCTACGTGCAGAAGAAAGGCATAGACTTTGAGGAAGTCTTTGCTCCAGTAGCAAGACTAGACACGATCAGACTCATCCTAGCCCTAGCAGCTCATCGAGGTTGGGAAATTCACCATCTGGATGTCAAATCGACATTCCTAAATGGTGACCTCGAAGAAGAAGTATACGTCAAGCAACCAGAGGGGTTCGGCGTCACGGGCAAGGAGCAGAAGGTGTACAAGCTATCCAAGGCCTTATACGGGTTAAAACAAGCACCAAGAGCGTGGAACATCCGCCTTGACAAGAGCTTGAAGAATCTTGGATTCACAAAGTGCTTGAGCGAGCAGGCAGTCTACACCAGGAGTACCGGGCAGGAAACTCTGATCGTGGGAGTGTATGTGGACGACCTGATCGTCACAGGATCCAGCGCAGGAGGCGTAGATGGGTTCAAGCAGCAGATGATGGCCGAATTCAAGATGAGTGACCTCGGATTACTTTCGTACTACCTTGGTCTCGAGGTGGAACAAAAGAAGGACTGCATTACGCTGAAGCAGTCGGCCTACGCGAAGAAGATCCTTAAACAGTTCGAGATGGCGGACTGTAACTCGAGCAAGTAACCTATGGAGGCGAAGCTGCAGCTCGGGAAGGATGCTGAAGGGAGAAGAGTGGATCCCACGGAGTACAGACGCGTGATCGGGTGCCTGAGGTATCTCACCCACACCCGACCAGACATTTCACACGCAGTCGGGATAGTCAGTCGATACATGGAGAAGCCCACGAGTGCACACTAGCAGGCGGTGAAGCACATCTTGCGTTACGTGAAGGGCACGACGGACTACGGGATCCAGTACAACCGAGGAAGTGGAGCAGAAGTACTAGTCGGCTTTACGGACAGTGATCTGGCCGGTGATATCGATGACAGGAAGAGTACCGGAGGGATGGCGTTCTACCTCAACGGAAACCTGATCACCTGGCAGTCTCAAAAGCAGCAGACAATAGCTCTATCCTCATGCGAAGCAGAGTTCATGGCGGCAACCGCAGCAGCATGTCAAGCTATGTGGTTGAAGGGGCTACTTAGTGAAGTGACCGGATCCGAGCTGAGACCAGCTACTCTCTACGTGGACAACAAGTCTGCAATTGCGTTGATGAAGAATCCAGTGTTCCATGGACGGAGCAAACACATTGACACGAAGTTTCACTACATTCGTGAGTGTGTGGAGAAGCGAGAGATCATCGTGGAGTTCGTCAACACGAGGGAGCAACGGGCAGACATTCTTACTAAGGCTCTAGGGAGAGTCAAGTTCGAAGAGATGAGAGAGCTGCTCGGAGTAAAGAGTGTAGCAAGTCAAGCTTACGGGGGAGAATGTGAGCTTAAGCTTGACTTAGTCCGGATGACGACCAGAACCCAGGACGGGCAGAAACACTTGCGAGGAGTCAGCCCGGGTACCGACCAGAACAGAAGACGGACAGCTGTTCAGCCCAGCTCGGGTGAACACGAGCAAAACGTCCGGATAGAAGGCAAGCCCGGCCAGAGGCAGACGAGCAGGCCAGCTCGGGGACAGAGAAGCTATCCGGGCAGGAAAAAGAAATTCTACCCAGAAAGGAAGACGCGTAACTTGAGGAGCAAGCAAATCAAGTCAAAGATTCGGCGAGATTATTTAGGGTAGTTTCCTGATTTTTTGCGATTTGGTTAGCTAGGGTTTCGCCTATGTGAGGCTATAAATATACCTAGCATGTACACTTTGTATGGTGTAGAGTCCATTAGAATTTTGAGTTTATCTTCTTGTATTGCCTTCGATTATTAATCGAGAGAAATTCTTCTCCCAAAAGTTTGTGTCCTTTATTTTTCTGTTCGATTTCTTTTGGTGTTATTCGTGTTCTTTGCAGATCCGTGAATTGGGATCCAACAGTAGCATGGTCCAGGAGGGTGGTAAGCTGCTGATTCCTCGCCGTTGCTGCTGCCAGTTGCTGGTGAAGTTCTTCTATGGTGGTTCTGGTGCGTCCCATGTCGTCGGTCGTCGTTTCCACTCTGTGTTCTTCTATGCGCTCGATGTTGCTGTCGTCGTTGTTGGTCGTCATCCTTTTGAGCTTCTAGTTGTGCGATAGATAAAAAACTAAGCCCCACGGTGGGCGCCAAACTATTGAGGGCATTTTACGCACTCAACGGTCACAAGGTTAATCCCTTTTTTTTAAAGAAAGAGGTTCGGTTTTTCCCGTTTAATAGCTAAGAACACCCAGAGATGAAGACAATGTGTTAGAAATGGTGCTTGTATATTGATATCTTTGTGAGTACATGGGTTTTTCTCCCTTTCGGTTTTTGAACCCTTTACAAATGAGGCATATCTTGCCTTTTATAGAATTTACATTTGCCCCCTTCACGCATTTCCCACCTTTTTTTACCTCCTATCACGCGTTTCCCTATGAGTGATTTTAGGGAAGCATGGTTAACTCATGCTTTGCCTGAGTTAGGGAAGTTGGCCATGCCGGGTAGGTGAGATCAGCATGGGCTTCATTAAATGAACATCACATCAGTTGTCATTCGGCGTCACAAACTCTGCTGTCCGCGTCTCTCGTCGATGCTCGGTGTCTCTCGCCTTGTGAGGCTTGGGCTTTTCCCTCGTCGAACTCATGATCTGTCGTCGCCGTCGACTTCTCTCATCTACCTTCGACCTCATGACCATTGTCGTCGTCGACTTCTCTCCTCTACCTTCGACCTCGTGACCCATCATCGCCTGTTGATTCTTCCCGTCGGCCTTTCTCGTCGTTCTTCGATACCCTTTGGAATCTGACGTCGCATGTCCCTTCTCAAATTAGATCCGTGTATTGTTGAGGATGGATCCGACCTTAACAATATGTAAAAAAAAAATTCATCCCGGCTTCAATTGTATCATCAAAAATTGCTTTTGCTATGAGTGTTGCTTTAATCGGCGGTTGAAGACATTCGTTATCGAAATGCCACATGGAGTAAGCTTGTAATTTTAAAGGAATTCTATTTCTGGAGATTGGCATGAATTCGAGACCGACCAAAGCTACATCAACCAATTTTAAGTTTGACATCAATATTGACACCCAAAGAGAATGATCGTTGTAACTTTGACCCTTTTTCTATCTAACAATGTAATCTATATATATTAAAAGGAGGAAATAACAAGTGACTTGGCAAGTTGTGGTGAAGGCATTGGGAAAATGAATAATTATAAAGAAAGTTGAGAATTTAGCATCATAAGATCCTAGCATTGAGAATACTATTTTTTATAGAATTTTCATTTATTTTTTTATTATCTAGTACATTTAATTTAGACTTTTGATTTCCCCTTCTTAATGTCTAAATTCATTTACTTATATTTATATTTATATTAATGTCTAAATTCATTTACTTCTATGACTTTTCATTTTGTTCCTACCAATCTATAAATAGAGGCTCTTAAATCTTAATCATTATTTTGGTGCTCTCTTTTCTCATTTTCTCCTCCCTATCATTGTTCTTATTTTATAGTTAATCGTTCTTTGTTTTCATGCTTTTTCCACTTTTTAATGCATTTTATTTGTTTTGAGCAGGGACGTCCAAGGAAAAGCAACATATAATGTGTAGTAAGTGTTTATAAGGTATAAATTTGAACTAATAATCTCTTATATTTATTTTTAATGTTATTGTCATCTTTATTTTCATGATTTTTTTGTTGCATATAGATTAGTTGATCAACAACAGAAAATTGCAGGTTCTTCAAGTTTTGATTACGATGGAGATCGACAGTACATGAATATTCAAATAGCAGAGCAGGGAAATATGCTCTCGATGCTTACTTTTTATATCTTCGTAATGTAGGAAGAGCAATATTTAGGCGTTATATATTTGGTTCGCATGTTGATTGATTTTATAATGTACAATTTTTTCACTCAAAAGATTTAAGAGATACACTTTAACTTAAGTCATTGGTTTGTCCTTTTATGTTTTTAATCATATTAAAAATGGTATATAATATATAGATTAGTTGATATTAAATAATCGTGCATATACCACCTCGATCCCAGCGCCAACTTTGTCAAGTCTTGTCATTCCTCTTTCGCGTGTTTCGAGTCTGCTGGGCTATCTCCGAGGTGGTAGCATTAAATGCCCATCCTATCAAAGCCTCAGGCATTAAATGCTTGTCCCATCAGTCGTTGTCGATAGTCACTACTTCTTGTCTCGTCAGTCTTATCCAATCTTCCTGTCGGGTCTTGGTGTCGTCGATAATGGTGTCGCCGACTCTGGGCATCGTCGACTTCGGGGGTCGTCGACTAGGGGCATCGTCGTCTTGGGAATCGACTCGGGGTGTCGTCAACTTCGGGGTGTCGTCGATAATGGTGTCGCCGACTCTGGGCATCGTCGACTTCGGGGGTCGTCGACTAGGGGCATCGTCGTCTTGGGAATCGACGTCTTAGGCGCCGTCGACTCGGGGGTCGACGACTCGGGGGTCGACGACTCGGGTGCCGTCGATTCGGGGGTCGATGACTCGGGGATCTATGACTCGGGCATCATCGATCCGGGGGCGTCGCCGACTCGGGGGTCGACAACTCGGGCGTCGTCGACCAAATGTCATCGACTCGGGGGTCGATGGCTTGAGGGCATTATCTTCGTGACTTCTCCGAGTTAAGAGAGATCCGACCGGATCTGACCTTAACAGTCAGTCCCCCATTTTATCAAGTGTTTGGCACTTGGTAAAATATGGAACTAGACCGGCTCTTTGATTCTCATTGTGACTCGCATCCCTCGGAGATGCAGCTTGGCACTCTCCTCGGCTTCTCCTCGTCGATGGACTTTATCGCTCGTCTTCGTCGCGGTTGTCCTCATCGAGGTCAACTTCGTCGAGCAACCTCATCATTAGAACATATCGTCTCAGGTCCTTCATCCAAGCCTCTCTGTGCTCCTGTTCGACATCGTTTTATGCCACAGTGACACGTGTTGTTAAGGATTTGACCAAATCCGACCTCAACAGTTAGTTAGTCCCCCATTTTATCAAGTGTAAACACTTGGTAAAATGAGGATTTTCGCCGGATGGTCATTGATTCGACGAGTTTTTGTTGATGACGTCCCATCGGCGGACCTTTGGCGAGGACATCCTGCCAAGGAGACTTTGTCGGAGAGACTTTGGTAGTTTTGGTATGTAGGCGTCGACGCGCCGTCAGCCAAGGCCATACCGAGCCGTGCTTTTTTGTGGCGTCGCTGGTCTTGCCGTCGCGCTGGCAGTGTCCAGGAGCCTTGGGTAGTTTCGGTGTGTAGGCGTCGATGCGCCGTCAACCAAGGCCATACCGAGCCGTGCTTTTTTGTGGCATCGCTGGTCTTACCGTCGTGTCGGCAGTGTCCAAGAGCTTTGGTGGCATTGCGCCTTGGCATCGCGCCGTCAATTGTGGGCATCGCGCCTCTGTTGTTGGCATTGCGCCCTATTGGGCATTGCGCCTCGATCGTTTGGGCATTGCGCCTCGGCATCGCGCCGTTGATTGCGGGCGTCGTTGGGCTTTTCGGGGCCTCCGGTTAGTTTCTAGGATCCCTTGTGGCATTGCGCCGTTTATTGCGGGCGTCGTTGGGCTTTCCGGGGCCTCCGGTTAGTTTCCAAGATCCCTTGTGGCATTGCGCCGTTAATTATGGGCATTGCGCCTCGGCATCGCGCCGTCGATTGTGGGCATCGCGCCTCTTTTATTGGCATTGCGCCGTTGATTGTGGGCATCGCGCCTCTTTTATTGGCATTGCGCCTGTGATCGATGGCATTGCGCCCTATTGGGCATTGCGCCTCGATCGTTTGGGCATGGCGCCTCTTTATTTTTGGTTCTTATGGTGGCCGCCAAGGATAGGCTTAGGGCCCCGTCGAGCGTCCAATAATCTATCAAATCGAAGCTCGAGAAATAATTTTCAAGAAATATTATTAAACATGATAAAATTAAGCAGAAAGGAAGATATGACCCGAAGAGCGACGAGCGACGGGGAGGCGTCGACGAGGCGACCTTCTTCGGCGGACAATCTTCCGAGGTTTAAAACTCTCTCCTTGAGCGTCCGATCTGGGCAAATGACCTATCATATCGAAGCTCAAGACATAAGCTTCAAGAAAAGACAAGAAAAATGCAGCTTAATAAATCGCAGGTGGAGAAGAGATTAGTGTTCGGCGTTGTTGCCGTCGATCTTCGTGCTTCTGGCCTTGTCGGCAGTCATCTTGCTTTTGGTCTCGTCGGCCTTCCTCTTGCTTTTGGCCTCGTCGGCCGCCTTCTTGCTTTTGGCCTCGTCGGCCATCTTCGTGCTTCTGGTCTCGTCGACCATCTTCTTGCTTCCGGTCTCGTCGACCAACTTCGAGCTTCCGGCCTCGTCGACCATCTTCTTGCCTCCGGTCTCGTTGACCGTCTTCTTACTTTTGGCTTTGTCGGCCGTCTTCATGCTCCTTTACGGCGCTCTCGCGATAGCTTCCTCCAGTTGTTTCTGGGGTCCTTCCACGGTGTCTCCGTTCGTCCCTTGAACGTTCTTTGGCTCTTCCGCGGGCGTTGGTGCAGAACCTTCGGTAGTGACTCCTGCATCGCTCGTCATCTTCTTCCTTCGAGTTCTCAGCTCTGAATCAAGAAAAAACACAGAGCCCCTCGGTGGGCGCCAAACTGTTGAGGGCAAAAATCACCAACAAACAGTCACGAGGAAGCATCCTCGAGTTTAAAGAGAAGGGTTCGGGTTTAATCCCTTTGTTAGCTGAGAACGACAAGGATGATGATAAACGTCTATGGAGTCTCTTTTCTCGGATATGATGCCGCACCCTGCCGTATACGGCGTGGTTGCCTACGTACCCGGTATCCCGGGATCAGGTCATCACGTAGTTCAAAGTGGATAGTTTTTCTCTTCCCCTCTCTTCTTTCTCTCTGGTTTCTCTTGGCCGAATCTTGGCCCCATGTGCAGCTTCCTTCTATCTCCCCCTGGGGAAGGGTTCTCCCCCCCTTTCCTTCCTTCTCTCTTAGTATTTATAGGCGTTTTGCCCTAGCCTATCAGCCGTGGATCTTCGAATGGTCTTTTCAACCCATGCCTTCTGCTGCTCTCGAGTACCTGGCTTCCTCGATCCCAGCGCCATCTTTGTCAAGTCTTGTCATTCCCCTTTCGCGTGTTTCGAGTCTGCTAGGCTATCTCCGAGGTGGTAGCATTAAATGCCCATCCTATCAAAGCCTCAGACATTAAATGCTTGTCCCATCAGTCGTTGTCGATAGTCACTACTTCTTGTCTCGTCAGTCTTATCCAATCTTCCCGTCGGGTCTTGGTGTCGTCGATAATGGTGTCGCCGACTCTGGGCATCGTCGACTTCAGGGGTCGTCGATTCTGGGCATCGTCAACTTTGGGTGTCGTCGACTCGTGGTGTCGTCGATAATGGTGTCGCCGACTCTGGGCATCATCGACTTCGGGGTGTCGTCGATAATGGTGTCGCCGACTCTGGGCATCGTCGACTTCGGGGGTTGTCGACTAGGGGCATCGTCGTCTTGGGAATCGACGGCTTAGGCGCCGTCGACTCGGGGGTCGACGACTCGGGTGCCGTCGATTCGGGGTCGATGACTCGGGGATCTATGACTCGGGCATCATCGATCCGGGGGCGTCGCCGACTCGGGGGTCGACAACTCGGGCGTCGTCGACCAAATGTCATCGACTCGGGGGTCGATGGCTTGAGGGCATTATCTTCGTGACTTCTCCGAGTTAAGAGAGATCCGACCGGATCTGACCTTAACAGTCAGTCCCCCATTTTATCAAGTGTTTGGCACTTGGTAAAATATGGAACTAGACCGGCTCTTCGATTCTCATTGTGACTCGCATCCCTCGGAGATGCAGCTTGGCACTCTCCTCGGCTTCTCCTCGTCGATGGACTTTATCGCTCGTCTTCGTCGCGGTTGTCCTCATCGAGGTCAACTTCGTCGAGCAACCTCATCATTAGAACATATCGTCTCAGGCCCTTCATCCAAGCCTCTCTGTGCTCCTGTTCGACATCGTTTTATGCCACAGTGACACGTGTTGTTAAGGATTTGACCAAATCCGACCTCAACAGTTAGTTAGTCCCCCATTTTATCAAGTGTAAACACTTGGTAAAATGAGGATTTTCGCCGGATGGTCATTGATTCGACGAGTTTTTGTTGATGACGTCCCATCGGCGGACCTTTGGCGAGGACATCCTGCCAAGGAGACTTTGTCGGAGAGACTTTGGTAGTTTTGGTATGTAGGCGTCGACGCGCCGTCAGCCAAGGCCATACCGAGCCGTGCTTTTTTGTGGCGTCGCTGGTCTTGCCGTCGCGCTGGCAGTGTCCAGGAGCCTTGGGTAGTTTCGGTGTGTAGGCGTCGATGCGCCGTCAACCAAGGCCATACCGAGCCGTGCTTTTTTGTGGCATCGCTGGTCTTACCGTCGTGTCGGCAGTGTCCAAGAGCTTTGGTGGCATTGCGCCTTGGCATCGCGCCGTCAATTGTGGGCATCGCGCCTCTGTTGTTGGCATTGCGCCCTATTGGGCATTGCGCCTCGATCGTTTGGGCATTGCGCCTCGGCATCGCGCCGTTGATTGCGGGCGTCGTTGGGCTTTTCGGGGCCTCCGGTTAGTTTCTAGGATCCCTTGTGGCATTGCGCCGTTTATTGCGGGCGTCGTTGGGCTTTCCGGGGCCTCCGGTTAGTTTCCAAGATCCCTTGTGGCATTGCGCCGTTAGTTATGGGCATTGCGCCTCGGCATCGCGCCGTCGATTGTGGGCATCGCGCCTCTTTTATTGGCATTGCGCCGTTGATTGTGGGCATCGCGCCTCTTTTATTGGCATTGCGCCTGTGATCGATGGCATTGCGCCCTATTGGGCATTGCGCCTCGATCGTTTGGGCATGGCGCCTCTTTATTTTTGGTTCTTATGGTGGCCGCCAAGGATAGGCTTAGGGCCCCGTCGAGCGTCCAATAATCTATCAAATCGAAGCTCGAGAAATAATTTTCAAGAAATATTATTAAACATGATAAAATTAAGCAGAAAGGAAGATATGACCCGAAGAGCGACGAGCGACGGGGAGGCGTCGACGAGGCGACCTTCTTCGGCGGACAATCTTCCGAGGTTTAAAACTCTCTCCTTGAGCGTCCGATCTGGGCAAATGACCTATCATATCGAAGCTCAAGACATAAGCTTCAAGAAAAGACAAGAAAAATGCAGCTTAATAAATCGCAGGTGGAGAAGAGATTAGTGTTTGGCGTTGTTGCCGTCGATCTTTGTGCTTCTGGCCTTGTCGGCAGTCATCTTGCTTTTGGTCTCGTCGGCCTTCCTCTTGCTTTTGGCCTCGTCGGCCGCCTTCTTGCTTTTGGCCTCGTCGGCCATCTTCGTGCTTCTGGTCTCGTCGACCATCTTCTTGCCTCCGGTCTCGTCGACCAACTTCGAGCTTCCGGCCTCGTCGACCATCTTCTTGCCTCCGGTCTCGTCGACCGTCTTCTTACTTTTGGCTTTGTCGGCCGTCTTCATGCTCCTTTACGGCGCTCTCGCGACAGCTTCCTCCAGTTGTTTCTGGGGTCCTTCCACGGTGTCTCCGTTCGTCCCTTGAACGTTCTTTGGCTCTTCCGCGGGCGTTGGTGCAGAACCTTCGGTAGTGACTCCTGCATCGCTCGTCATCTTCTTCCTTCGAGTTCTCAGCTCTGAATCAAGAAAAAACACAGAGCCCCTCGGTGGGCGCCAAACTGTTGAGGGCAAAAATCACCAACAAACAGTCACGAGGAAGCATCCTCGAGTTTAAAGAGAAGGGTTCGGGTTTAATCCCTTGGTTAGCTGAGAACGACAAGGATGATGATAAACGTCTATGGAGTCTCTTTTCTCGGATATGATGCCGCACCCTGCCGTATACGGCATGGTTGCCTACGTACCCGGTATCCCGGGATCAGGTCATCACGTAGTTCAAAGTGGATAGTTTTTCTCTTCCCCTCTCTTCTTTCTCTCTGGTTTCTCTTGGCCGAATCTTGGCCCCATGTGCAGCTTCCTTCTATCTCCCCCTGGGGAAGGGTTCTCCCCCCTTTCCTTCCTTCTCTCTTAGTATTTATAGGCGTTTTGCCCTAGCCTATCAGCCGTGGATCTTCGAATGGTCTTTTCAACCCATGCCTTCTGCTGCTCTCGAGTACCTGGCTTCCTCGATCCCAGCGCCATCTTTGTCAAGTCTTGTCATTCCCCTTTCGCGTGTTTCAAGTCTGCTAGGCTATCTCCGAGGTGGTAGCATTAAATGCCCATCCTATCAAAGCCTCAGACATTAAATGCTTGTCCCATCAGTCGTTGTCGATAGTCACTACTTCTTGTCTCGTAAGTCTTATGCAATCTTCTCGTCGGGTCTTGGTGTCGTCGATAATGGTGTCGCCGACTCTGGGCATCGTCGACTTCAGGGGTCGTCGATTCTGGGCATCGTCAACTTCGGGTGTCGTCGACTCGTGGTGTCGTCGATAATGGTGTCGCCGACTCTGGGCATCATCGACTTCGGGGTGTCGTCGATAATGGTGTCGCCGACTCTGGGCATCGTCGACTTCGGGGGTCGTCGACTAGGGGCATCGTCGTCTTGGGAATCGACGGCTTAGGCGCCGTCGACTCGGGGGTCGACGACTCGGGTGCCGTCGATTCGGGGGTCAATGACTCGGGGATCGATGACTCGGGCATCGTCGATCCGGGGGCGTCGCCGACTCGGGGGTCGACAACTCGGGCGTCGTCGACCAAATGTCATCGACTCGGGGGTCGATGGCTTGAGGGCATTGTCTTCGTGACTTCTCCGAGTTAAGAGAGATCCGACCGGATCTGACCTTAACAGTTCTTCAAGTTTTGATTACGATGGAGATCGACAGTACATGAATATTCAAATAGCAGAGCAGGGAAATATGCTCTCGATGCTTACTTTTTATATCTTCGTAATGTAGGAAGAGCAATATTTAGGCGTTGTATATTTGGTTCGCATGTTGCTTGATTTTATAATGTACAATTTTTTCACTCAAAAGATTTAAGAGATACACTTTAACTTAAGTCATTGGTTTGTCCTTTTATGTTTTTAATCATATTAAAAATGGTATATAATATATAGATTAGTTGATATTAAATAATCGTGCATATACCACATTATTCAACACTTATTCCAGTGAGAAGTACAGTTTAATTTTATTTTTTTCTATTTACACCAAATAACTTTTTAATGAACGTATCTGCTTGTTTTATTTAACATTTAAATCAAAAGAATGTCTCTTTATATATTTTAATTAAAAAAACTACTATACAACAATTATCAATTTGATATTTGACTATTTCAAATTTTTATGGATTAATCTTAAGAGTTTTGGATTTTCACCTTCTTAAAATGTAAGACAAAATTATTAACTTTGCTAATTAATTTCATGCATTCTAACAATGCTAATAAGAAATTTTGTTTCAGACCATCAATATGGCGATGAATGATATGAATACTAGGAAATTTTGAATAGGGGTTCTTCCTCTTACAATTCATGTTTGGGTTTTTATATGGTAATTAGTTGCTTATAAACAACTTTACTAAGATTTAGTCGTTATATTAGTATGTGACACAATAGAAAAGTTAAATAGAAAAGTTTTTTCTATCTAACGTTCTAGAAATAAATATTTTTTTATGACATTTTCTTTTGAGTTATCTTATTAACAACGGTTAGACAAAGTACATGGCCATTCATTTTCCCCTATATGTTATCGTTCATATAATTTAATGCCACTATCATTTAATAACAATAATGACCCCTTTCATGTATTGGTTTTTAAGCGTTTCTTTTTGTATAGTACATCTACATACAATTTATTATTTTATACCTACAATTGGATCCCTCTATTTTTCATAAATAGTATTGCGATTGAATTTATACAATATATTATATATACATTATTATCATTCGCAATGTTACCCCTAAGTTTTGTTTGTGAGTTTGTGTTTAGATTTTTTCTTTCCATTTCTTTTGAGGAATTCTATTTATTCTTGCCATCTTCCTCCATTTCTTTTGAAGGTTATTTTTTATATATGTATTTTTTAATGAGACTACATAATAAAATTGAGTGTATAATTAGTTCAATGTTCAATATGGACCGTTCACACAATAAAATTAAGTGTTTAATAAGTTTAATTCAATGTACAACATACAATCAAATCATTAATTAATCAATTTGTTCAATCAAAATTTACAAATTATATAATGTCACCGCGCAAAGCGTGGCCAATCCACTAGTCAATATAAATAAACGAACTGAATAGGAGGTGGAGAATACCCATTAAAATAATAGAATATAAGTAGGATGAGGATAAAAACAGTACCGTAACATTAACCAATAAAAAAGATGGTAAATTTATCGCGGTAACAAAAGACCACTTGTCACACAAACACAATAATCAAAAACCAAATCCAAATATAAAATGCAAACTTGAAAAATTGTTTTCACCAACAAAAGACACTATCACAATTAACTTTAAAACTTGTACGTCACTTCTTTTCCTCGTTGTCATCTTCTTGAATTTCAACCATCTTCCTCTTCCTCGAACAATCAGCCTCAGAAGTTGAGAATGAAGCAGCATCCTATGAGTAAAAATTGTAAGTAAAATTTAATATTTTTTTAATTAATAAATCAAATTTGGATAGGAAAACATTTACCTTTGCGATAATTTAGTTGTTTTGACTGGTACGCGTTGCTCCAATTGTTGTTGACAAACATTCCTAAAGATTCATTAGATTTTCTATGTTGTTAGTCGAATATTTTAATATATATATATATATATATACATATATATATATATATATATATATATATGAAAAAACTCAAAATAGAATAATATGTCATTTTTAAAAATAATTACCTTTGCATCTTTTAGTTTCTTCCCCAGATCTTCGACTATTTCAATTGCATTAGTAATTGTAAACATGTCACTACCTTTAAAGTTATATTCGGTTAACTTCAATTGGAAAACAAACTCACAATGCAGTAACTTCTGTAGGAATTTCATCTGCAACAGTTTTGTTTAGAAGTTTGAGGGGAGATGAGTCAACCAATTTTTCGCCCACCCTTTGCATCAGAACACATGTTGCCGACTCTGTGCCATCAGTCACAGTCACGTGTATTTTGAACCTACAGAAAAAGTTGGTATAAGTGAAAATTACGACATTCTATTCATAATTTCTTTGGCCTAGGATTATGCTCTCTAATTTATAAAAAAACACACACACATATATATATATATATATATTATATTAGTATTTCTTACAAAGGGAGAAGGTCGCTAGACTCTCTTTCGCAACATGTGTACTTTTTGTCCACAAAAGGGACTTTTTTCAGACATGATATGCATCCGGGATAATACCAGCCACATCGTTCTTGTATTTTTTCGATGACCCCAACAATAGTGATTTTATATCCCTGTACTTTTGGTAATATATGAATAATAATAATATAATGAATATAAAAAATGCTAAAGTGTTAATAAGATATGAGCTATACTTCTTTTTCGTTTTTCCATTCTGCCTTTAGAAGTTTGTCAATTGTCATCCGATTTTGGCACATTTGTTCTTCAAAACTAAGTATGGACGACTCCAACAGTTTAACTCGAGGCATTTCAAGTTGAAAAATCTCGGCCACTTTTTGAACGTATTCATGTTCGATGTTAACATATAACTTGCTCGCGCTTGTTGTTCCCAGATTTATAACACCTTAAAACAAAAACAAAAAATAGTATCATTACTCAAAATTTACAAACAAAAAAGTATAAACTAAGTTTAAAATAATAATGAATGTGTATAATGTATATATAACAGAATATTCTTTTGGTTGTAATTATGAACAGAAGGTTAACGTGCTGCCAAGGATTCTGCTCATATACTACGTAAAATGTTAACTCTATGTTATGAACACATAAAAAACAATATCGGATATAATTAAAAAAGGTGAGAAAACACAATATAAATTTTCAATTAGTTGTAAAATCTGCTCATGTAATTTTCTTTGATTTATTTTGTATACTATAAATCAGACTTAAAATTAACTTGGTGGATTTTTTATTCTAATGAACTATTTATATCTTATATCCTAAGTAAAACGTTATTATAACATGTACATCCATATCGAATTAGTAACTTTTTACTACTTAGAAGTTATGATCAGTAGAATTTTTTTTTAACACATTTTCTAATACAGAGAATTAAATTACATTATTATAAATTGTGTACAGAAAAAGGTATAACTAAGATAATGTTAATACTTGTGATCAATAATATAATAAATGTTAAATATAGATCAATTTTAAAATTTACTTTGGAATAACGAAACTTTAGTTGAAGTGAAAATGATAATTATAGGTCCAGTAGAGTCTTTCAGTAATTTTTCAACATCAAATATTTCTCCAAGTTTTTGCCACAGAGTCACTTTATAAGTGATTGAGCTGTTAAAGGAATGAGTAAAAAAAAATGCATTGTAATTGTTAATTCAAAAAATAAATAATATTTCATTATGCATAGGAAATATAGGGCAAAAATAAATAAATCTTACTTATTAGAAATTATTTCTATATCCCTTTTACTAACACATTCCTTGCCCACGGTTTCAACATCGCCAATGGTGGTTAAGCATCCGATTATATCTTCATAACAATAATTTATTAATATGTAAAAAATAATAAAAATACATAAAAGAAAACATGAACATATATATACACGTACCTGTTAGAACGGTGTTTTCATTCACACGCTTTTTGATGACATTTGCCGTAACAAATTGAAAACCGTGCATGTTAATTGAAGGAGTATTCTCAATCTTTGTTATAGAGGTCATCAAAGAGAAAATTAATTTAAATTTGCTATCCACCACTTTGTATGATCCAGTATTTTCTACTAAATTAAAATTTTGTATATGGTAAACATTCCCCTCTACTATTTTTGGCTGGAACCTGTTCACCAAATTCTTCTTTATTGTAGCGCTGATTAACGTTTACTGTAAAAAAAAAATATTATAAAGCAAGACTACATAAATTTTTTAAAACATGACATGCATAAAAGTTTAGAAATTAAAATATACTATTAATAATAAAAGAACACTATAAATAATAGAAGAAGAAAAAAACTTACTTCTTCGTCGATCAAAATCATGTCGACACTTATCAAATCTCTGTTTCTCTTGGTATTTCGCGATTCCCAAATTCTCGAAACTCTAACTTTGACACTCATATTTTCATTTTGTGGGACCAGATTCTTAAGAGACACAATTGCGGTTTTGAGAAAACAAAAAAGAGTATGTTAAAATGATAAGTTAACGTGTTCTATATATAGATGAGTGTAAGGTTAAAAAATTGAATTACAAATTATTAATACATGTTTGGACCCAATAATGATCATTATAATTTGTAACATCCCATAACATTAATTTAAAATAATGAGTATAACATCCTATAGAAAACATCAAGAGGTAACACCTTATTTGAGTAAAGGAATCCAAGGATGAGGTAACACCTTATATTATACGTTTTCCACAGTTAAACAATTAAATTAGGGGCACCAAATATCATAAAAATCAACACCACACAGTTTGTTATATCTTGGCATATGTCACTAATAGATGCTTATTACTTAATTCAGGTGATCATATAACGCCAATAGACAGTTTTAAGAACGCCTTATGTCACTAATCATATACGTATATATTATCATATTGCTTAAGGCATATTGCCTGGGGCAGAAAAGAGTCCGACAAAATCGACTTGATCTCGTTGTCTTCTTCACAATACCCGACGGTGTTCGACTCAGAAGCCTCGAGAGATTTTTCGTTATAATTTGGCGCCACCAGCGCCAATGCCGATTCCATGCATTGGATCTTTCTTTTCTTGTAGTTGGCCTTGAAGCAGGCTTGTCTGAGCCACTTGGTGGTGTCGCCGAGGTTAATATCGGGCTTTTCCTCGACGAGCTTCTTCTCCTTCTCCAAAAGCTTTATGGCGTTCTTAAGCTTCATTTCACTGCTTCTATCACCTTCTTTCTTTCCCAAAACCTAATCAATAATGATCAACACCACCATTAAACAATTACGTACACAAAATTTTGTACTTGATTTTTAGCAATTAATTTCACGTGTAAATTCCTATTTCCCAAATAATTTTAATCTACATGCAACGCGTATTCGGTTAATTAATCTACATATTTCCCAAATATTAATGATTTTAGATGAAAAACGAAGAAAAAAAAATGAAATTCGAACAAAATTTAAAACTTTATTTGAGGCACTACCGTACCCTTTGGTTATGGTGCAATTACTTGTCCACATTGGCCAATAGTAAAACTAGGAAAGCGGTAACGGTAATCGGTTTTTTCAGGTAAAAACGGAATCAGTTTTTTTTTTTTTTTTTTTTTGTATTCAAAAAATGAATTTGGTATAATGCTAATGGATTTTTTTTACCAGTTTACACTATATTTTAATTAAAGGATATAGTCGATTATATTAAATCCGGTCCCCATGCCGGTTTTTGAGTCCAGCAGTGATAAATATTGTTTAGCAATTTTTAGAAAGAAAAAAAAAACCGCATATCTTAAAGGAGTATTTAGGACCGGTATAAAATTTCAACCCGGCTTCGTGAAAATAGTGATCAAGATTATAAACCTTAACGTTCTTGATGAGGGTTTCGAGGCTCATGAGCTTCCTATGAGGCCAGCGTCTGATGCCCAGCTCTCTGCACCTCTTCTTCAAAAGGGTCAGCCCGATGTTCAGCTCCCTCGCCGCCTTATTTATCGGCATGTAATAGTACCGAGAGAGTACCTCCCGAGTCAGAACCTTTGACGAACATGGAGCGCTTTCGACGACAACACTCTTCTCATGATAATCTTCAAACGACGACGACAACGACAATCTTCGCCTCTTGTTGTCGTTTTCCGCCTTTACCTCCCCTTCCTCCGAAATCTTGGTCGTCGTTTCCAGTAAGGGCACCGGCGAAATGTGATCAGGCTCGAAGTTCCAAGGCTCCATGGCAGTGGAACTACCAAACAGGAAATCATCTGTGCATATAAAATATGGGATCAGTTAGCAAACCGGATCACCAGACATTTTCATCTCTTTGGTGCTTTCTTTTATAAGTCATAGAAACTAGGGGTGAGCATTTTAGACCTAACCCGATGGCCCAACCCAATCCGTTATAGACCCGACCCCAATCAAACCCGCCCAATCTAACCCGCTCAAAATTGGGTCGGATCGGGCCGGACCCGACTATTATTCGGGTCGGGGTCGGGTCCAAAACCTTGGGTCGGGTCGGGGTCTCCGACCCGACCAATATAATTAATATATATTTCATATTGATTTTTTATTCAAGTAGTCCAATTTATAGTCTTTTAAAATTTCTCATCCTCAATTTTATTTACATTCAAAGACCCTTCAATCTCTCATTTTCATCTTTTACATTATTTAGTGTATGTTTGTTTGATTAAATTTGGTTGGGGTATTTTTACTTGAATTTTGAGTTACATTGATGCATTTTTTTCATATTATTTTTTGTTATATAAGATTAAAGTTTAATTAATCGGGCCATGGCGACCCAAACCAACCCAACTCGATTTCTATCGGGTCGGTTTGGTTCGGGCATTAAAAAAATTTGGGTCGGATCGGGCATTTTTTTGGAAGTGATCGGGTCGGGTCCATAAAAAGCATCGGGGCGGCCCAACCCAACCCACGCTCACCCCTAATAGAAACTAAAGATTCATGTCTCTCGAAAAATTTAAATGCCAATTTATTAGGTATATATATATATTTATCTCTTTAGTGCTTTCTTTTATAAGTCATAGAAACTAAAGATTCACGTAACTCGAAAAATTTGGATGCCAATTTATTAGGTATATTTTTTAATTATTACCGTTGAATGATTTTGTATAATTAGAACTAAGAACATTTTGATAAATAGTTAAAATTTTATATTCCAATATGTTTTGTAAATGTTATGTATATATAAATTCTATATGTAATAGTTACAAAAAATTCTATATATTTTGAAACTGTTATCTGAATTGTTTATATATAAAAAATTTCTAACTCTCTCCAAAATATCACTCTAAGAATTAACTTTTGTTCCTTCACCTTTCTATTCCATAAACTAAAAGTTTTGTTTCATTGATTTTCATTAATTAGCACGAGCCAATAAAGTGAGATATAACTACAAACTTGAATTCCAATAACCATTAAAAATTCCAATAGACACCATATACCAATAATATGGAGCTAAAAAGGTACAAACGCACACACATATATATATGATCCATATTTGCTTTACTATCTATTTAATTTTCTATCATCATTTGCATTTCTTTTTTCGATTTTTTCGCTCATCCTATTTCTGCTCGACAATACATCCTATTTCATTGCTCGCCATATTTTTATATAATAGTATAATTTGAACATTTTCATACACACTCATGTTATATAATAAAAATCTACAATAATGTTAAGTAAAAAATTAATCAATTATAGAGTTTGATATAAATGTGGATCTTTTAATTAATACACATAATCTAAATAGTACAGTTTTTTTATAAAAAAGAAAATCAATAAATTTTTTCTCTATATTTATTAATACTTTTATCGCAACCGCGCGAAGCGCGGTAAATACACTAGTTTTCATAACGACTTGAACAATTTTATTAATATAATTTATATTTCATTCTCTATATTTATTTTAATTTTTTGCTTAAATTATATGCAAAAGTTTTGTATTTTAACAACACGTAAAACTCATAAAACAAAATAAAAAAGCTTGCAGATCAAAATATATTTGTTGAGGTGAAAAATTCACCTCTGCAGTCACGGAGTTACGATTGGTGTAATCCCGTTTTTAGTTTACTTTTGAGCTCGGGTCTTTCCGTTAAAACTAGATGACGTTGAAAGAAATTTGTTTTGGAGATGAGTCGGTGTTTTTCTGTAGTATCAATGGACTTCAATGTCAAAGCCTTAGTATATTTTGATGATGAAAAATCGACCGGCTTTACATGGGTCTTAGCTCTCTATTTATAGAGCCTTGATAATTCGAATTAGCCCTCATAAATGGGTTGTTACAAAAATGCGTTTGATTCCCTCATAATGATCCTAATGACTTTCTGTAATTGTGGGCGTAATCATCGTTGCCAATCTCTTGGAGCATCGCATGCGCCGCGTTGATTACTCCATCCTCGTTTCCATCTTCGTCGTCTGCTTCCTAGCCTCGTCGCGAGATTGTGTCTCATCGCTGATTTGGCCTGCCTCCGCCTTCGTTCGGCGATGGAATTTGCGATGAGGCTTAATCGACAAGGTCATGCCTTCTTGCTGGTGAAGGCCTCCGTCGCATATTTCTCGTCGCGCGCCTTCCTCTTAACTTGTTGACCTTCCTTTCTTGGCTGAGTTGGGCTTATCCTTATGTTGGGCTTTTTACGATTGTAACCCAAAATGGTGAACGTCAGAGATAGATTTCGCCGTACCAATAAAAATTATCATAGACGAAATCGTACATCAACAATATTCTCCACACTACCTACCACGTTTTTTTGCATTTATAAATGACTAAAGTGTAAGTAAAATAAAATAAACAAAAATATATAAAAATATATATATATGCGGGGCCCGCTCCGACAGCCCGAGCTGGAGGTCGGGCTCGGGCAAGGCAGCGCGCAGCCCGTGGGGCAGTGATCTCTTATTCTCTCTAAATGTTCGGGTCAGGCATGCCCGCCCGAGTTTCAGCTCAAGTTCAAACCAAAGAAACATGGGCTGTGTTCTCCGCTGTCGGTGGACTGAAGTGGGGCCCCGAGTCCAGCCTGTTATCTCCTTAAAGACCCCACACCTTCCCTAATCAATCCCAGCCGTCCATCCATATCCACCGTCCGATCTCCACAAACTTGCTCGATCTTTAAGCAAAACACGACTGTCTCTCACCCGAACACGAAAAAGACAGCTTAACTCACTCCTTCCTTCCTTCAGATTCCCATTATTTCTCCTTCATTCAACGCCATCAACACACAACGCAAGATCTCTGCTCCGATTTCCACCTTCCGGTACGCGTAGATTCAATTCCCATCTGGGTTCGTTCCTGTTCGCGTTTTCAATCTTGGGTTCTCGACTGCAGAGGAGAATGGGGATCGATCGGGGGATTCTGATCGCGCTGTGCCTGGTGGTGATGGCGAGTCTGGCCAATGGGGAAGAGACGAAGATCTTGAGGAAGACGGTGAGAGGGGAGAAGGTGTGCATGCAGGGGTACGAGTGCCTGTACTACTCCAAGTACTGTTGCAACCAGACGATCAGCCAAGTGTTCGATGTCTCGCAGTTCGAGGAGCTCTTCTCCAAGAGGAACATGCCCACGGCGCACGCCGTCGGCTTCTGGGACTACCACTCCTTCATCCTCGCCTCCACCTATTTCCAGCCCCTCGGCTTCGGCACCACCGGCGGCAAGCAAATGCAGATGAAGGAGATCGCCGCCTTCCTCGGCCACGTCGGCGCCAAGACCTCCTGTGAGCTCCTCTCTCTCTCTCTCATTTGATAGAATGCATAATTGAAGCTTTGATTGTAGCTATTTTCATGATTGATTGAGGTTCAGAAATTGTTTGGACTGGATCTAGGGTTCTACTGGCTGTGCTTTTCGGTTTATCGGCTACGTTTGCCCGATACTATTTAGATTCGTTTTAGTTGTATGGACGATTTCGGAAAAAGGAAGATACATTGGTTGCTAAAGAATTGATTCTTAATATTGCCAGACCTCGATTATTCATTTTAGAATAGGACTAGACGATTTAATCTTCAAGGAGGGATAATTTTGGTTCAGTTTCGGATTGTGTAACATTAGATTTAACTGATTGGAAAAAGAAAATCTTGTTCTCAGTGATGATAATTTTGATGTATAGTTTTCTGATGATGGTAAAATGATTGGATTCCAGGCGGTTATGGAGTGGCCACCGGAGGACCGTTGGCGTGGGGTCTTTGCTACAACCGGGAAATGAGTCCGAGCCAAGACTACTGTGATAATTCCTACAAGTTGACCTATCCCTGCACTCCCGGAGTTGATTACTACGGCCGTGGTGCCTTGCCCATCTACTGGTATGTATTTGGTTCTATTTTGTTACCCGTTCCTAGCCGGAGACACATCTTCTTCCTATCTTCTCCACTAGAATACACATCTCGGATTTTTTTTTTTTTGAAAGGAATTCGATAGACCCATTTAAATTCGGATGCCAACGGGAATTCACCGTCAGAGTGGATTCCCTTAATCTTTTGTTATTGATAAACTCAGTGTCGATCCTTTGAGAACGCGACCATGTCTTATACTGCCATCCCCTCAACCACAATAATTTACCATCGCCCAATATGGTATAGTAAAAAAATATATGGAACTACAACTGTTGGCTTCCTTATGGCGACTTCTGTGCAGGAACTACAACTATGGTGCGGTTGGAGAGGCGTTGAAAATAGATCTGTTGAACAACCCTGAATTATTAGCGTCGAACGCCACCCTTGGCTTCATGTCCGCAATGTGGAAGTGGATGACTCCGATCAAGAAATCACAGCCGTCGCCCCACGAGGCTTTCATCGGCGAGTGGAAGCCCACCAAGAACGACACTCTGGCCAAGCGTGTTCCGGGCTTCGGTGCCACGATGAACATCCTTTACGGAAACTCGGTTTGTAAGGAGGACACCCTCAATGACATGAACAACATCATTTCCCATTACCTTCACTACCTCGACCTGCTGGGGGTGGGGCGAGAGCAGGCGGGCCCACACGAAGTGCTGTCATGTGAAGAGCAGGAAGCCTTCAACCCGGTCTCTAAAACTGACGCGTCTTCTTGATCGCGCTGTTTTCACCCTCCTAAGCTGGATTTGATAAGGATACGTAAGAATTGTCAATAAATTCTGTCGGGTTTATTTGGTGAAGCGGAAAACTACCCGGTTGGTGTATAATGGTCGAGATCAATTCGCACGTAGCTCTATATTTTTGTTGTGTAGATTAAAATTCAATTATCCGGAGAAGGAAAGAATTGTCTATGGATGTGTGTGGCTATTTGATATATGTATTTTTATACCATTTCGTTTTGTTATGTGTTGCAGACAATGTATATGTATCATGTATGTATCTACTTCCCTATATTGAATACGCTATTTTGCATGCTTGAATTGAAATGAAGGTTTTGTTGTGTCTTCTTCTTACTCACAATCAGAATAATATAAAGATGATTCCTTGGCATTTTTCGTCGGCAAAGAAAGACAAAAGACACGGTATTGTTGGACATTTTGCCATCAATTATAAATTTGGCACTAAATGTCATTGCAATGTTTAGTTTGACATCTTACCCGTCAATTTAATTTGATACCTTTTATGGAAGAAAAATTATTTAAAAAAAAAAACGCAAACTTATTATTATAAATTAGTACGTTTGTGCTATATTGAGAATTTATTACTGCTAGTTGAAAATTCAATTTCTGATGTCATGGTCATAGTTGGGTAGCTACAGTTAGGTAACCCTTTTAAAACATTGGAAACGACTCGTATGTGTGTTATAATTAATTTTATGTATGTTATATTCATTTAATTGATATTGTTTAATTTATGTAAGTATTAGAATAATAATTACAAAATAGGATTAAGATATAACCTATATGAAAAAATATAAAGTTAAATAAAATGTCATGAATTGAATTACTTCATATGTGAAGTAAACTATTCATTACTCCATTTTAATTTTAATTTTAAAGTATGTTAGAGCAAAATGAATTAGAAAATGTTATGTTATATATAAATTAATATTGTTGGGACCGGAGGATTTCATTATGTTATCGAGGTAAAATTTAGTCATGTTAGTTAGAATCAGGATCGTACAAAAATATTATTGTATCGAGGTTCTAATGTATATGAAATAATAAGATAGCATTGGGGATGACCGGATGAGTTAAATGAGAAAACGGACACCTATTTGAGAGTCATTACTTTTTATTGTTCAAAATACTCTTGCAGTTCTGTTAAAACAAAACCCTAAATTTTCATTATGTACTTAAAATATATTTACTTAGGGAAAGTTATTCTGAATTTTCGGTAGCTGATATAAATTTATTTTTTAAGGAATGATCCAACAAGTAGTATTACAGGAGTTTAAACTCATCAGTCAAGCCTTAATCCTTTTGGGTTCTTGTTGAAACGTTGCTATTACTCTCTCCCAATTAAAATGTTGGGTAAACTGCGGCTAAAATACCCAATGTTTCATTTTTTTTAATTATGTACCCAAAGTTTTTTTTTGGTGGCTATAATACCCAAAGTTTATTCCGTTAACGCCAAACGTACCCACCGTTGAATCTCCGTTATTTCGCCCGCGGCTAAAATACCCAATGTTTCATTTTTTTTTTAATTATGTACCCAAAGTTTTTTTTTGTGTGGCTATAATACCAAAGTTTATTCTGTTAACGCCAAACGTACCCACCGTTAAATTTCCGTTATTTCACCCGCGTGGCATTTTTTTTTAATAGGGTTTAGGGTTTAATAGACAATTTATAATATCGTTTATAAATATTTGTAAATATAATATTTATAAACACATTTTATAGATTATGTAATATATAATATATCTAGCATAATGATATTTTATATTTTATAATTTTATTTCAATCTATTAATTATGAATATTTACATGTAATGTTATTTTATTATATTTTTTACATGTTTTATTATATAGTTGTAATTGAATTTTACATGTTACATTTTATAAATTATATAATTTATAAATTTTACATATAAATTATCCACTTATTATATTATTTAAAAATATAATATTACTTCATTCACTTTAATATGGATAATTTATATTTAATTAAATTTTATGGCACTTTAACATGTCACAATTTTAAGTCCAACTATATGTTAAATGTAACATTTTTGCATGTTACAATATATGTACACTTGTTTTATAAAAAAAAATTAAATGTCGATTGTTGAGGGCGATTTGCACCACCCTCTTTCAGTCACAAAGATAATCACAAGAGAACACAAATAATAATATGAATGCGTTCCTCTGTTGACTGAAAGTGGACGGGTGGCTCGGTGTGTCTTCGGGTTCAAGGAGGGCGTGTGATCGAAACCCCTGTACGCTTTTAATTTTGTGTCTCAGTGAGAGAGAGTGTGGGCCCTGTAAATATATATATATATATATATATATGCCACGCGGGCGAAATAACGGAAATTTAACGGTGGGTACGTTTGGCGTTAACGGAATAAACTTTGGGTATTATAGCCACACAAAAAAAACTTTGGGTACATAATTAAAAAAAAAATGAAACATTGGGTATTTTAGCCGCAGTTTACCCTTATAATATATGCCAATAACGGAGATTTAACGGTGGGTACGTTTGGCGTTAACGGAATAAACTTTGGGTATTATAGCCACCAAAAAAAAACTTTGGGTATATAATTAAAAAAAATGAAATATTGGGTATTTTAGCCACAGTTTACCGTAAAATGTTTATTGCATTAAAATATAATATTATTCTCAAGTGTATATATAATTTGTTAGCTTGAGTTGAGCACATTGTGGTTCAAACCACCCCTCTAAAAAAAATTGTGTAAATGATACCTTATTTTTAAAAGTCCCCCCTTTAACTTTCACCAAATTTAAATACAACCCTCTCAAATTAAATTTTTGACAAAAAAATTATATTTAACTCCCTGATACATAATTCTTAGTTCCGTAACCAGTTGAGCATAAAAAGAGAAGCCTCATTGTTTGCTTTAGTCTTTAACAAACTTGCAGTGTCGGCAAGCCAACAACCATACCATTCCATCACTGCCGACACTAACGTACATGCTAATATTTTGTCAAATATCTCCATCGATGTCATATTTTGAACTGTTGAAAGCTCAAAAAGAGTGTTTTTATTATTATTATTATGAAATTAATAAATGTAATGATTATTGTCATGCTTTTTCAAGTAAGACAAATAAGTTAATATATGTTTTTGGCGCACGTTCCAATTTTGAAGTAATGAATTGAATCAAGTAATTAAGAGATAGAATATAGGACAGAATCTTTGAATGATTTATAGTCAAATTATATTCTTGAAGTAAAATCTAACAGAGCAAAGCAGTTTTTTTTTTTTAGAAATAAGTCATTGTATTAATCAGTGGGGACTCAATTCCCTTTGAACAACATCGTGGAGCTAGGGGTGAAAATTTTGTAACCGTTTCTCGGTTTTGTCCCGGTTCCGGTACCGGTCCCGGACCGGTTTTTCAAAAAATCCGGGAAATTTAGCATAAAACCGGGAACCGGTACTTCCCGGTTCCCGATTTTCGGAACCGGGAACCGGAACCGGTACCTAAAAAATATTTCCCGGTTTTTGGTACCGGTTTCGATTTTAAACTACATGTAATTTTTAAGTTTTTAGTATGTCGTTTTTAGTGTAATATATATTTTATTGTCATTTTTTATACTACGTGTAATTTTTAATTACTAATTTTTCAAAAACTACATGTAATTTTTAAGTCAAACCCTTTTAGAACCGGGAAATTTAGAACCGGAACCGGGAAATTTTAGAAATGGAACCGTAACCGGAATCGGAACGGGGAAATTTGAATCGGAACCGTTACCGGAACCGGAACCGGGAATTTTTTTAATCGGGAACCGTTACCAGAACCGGAACCGTGACAAAAAAAAAATCCCGATTTTTTAGAACAGGGACAAAAAAAAGCTAATTTCCCGGTTCCGGTTTCACCCCTACGTGGAGCCACAAACGCTATATCTGTTTAGTGAAGTTGGATCACCAAGCGCCTGATCTTTTTATTTTTTAACGAAGCGCCTGATCTCGAAGGGGGTTCAAAGTCCCGTTAAAATATTTTTTTTAATATTATTATTCTCTAATCATTTTTTTTAGCGTAAATTCTTATAAAATGGCAACTCAAGTACCCTTCTTAGTTTTATTAAATTTAAAATTAACAATCAAAGTATATTTTTTGGCAAAAAAATTATAAATCCATGTAATTCTTGATTCTGCAACTAAAAGTTGTTGACGTGATTTTCTCCTTCAACCAGGGGCGGAAGCACTTTTGTGAGTTTAAGCCTGACTTGGCTGAACTGAGACTAGTAGAATCTCATACTAGCAGAACGGAGCCTAACAGATCTGGAGACTAGCAGGATGAAGACAAATAGCAAGAATGACGGACAGAAAGTGAGACGGACAGAAAAGAAGACGAACAGGATTGCTTTATCACGGACTAACAGCTCTGTTCGGATAAAAGCCTAGCAGCTCTGCTAGTCCACGCGAGAAGTCAATGGAGCTATTCCTGGAAGATGCCAAACTTGAGAAGCAAGTTTGGGGATTTGATTTAGCTTCCTGATTTGTTAGGATTCGGTTGTGATTGTAGAATATTTGATTGATTGTATTTTAGGAAGTTTCCTTTTTCTTGATAGCGTTAGCTGTTGCCCTCCTATAAATACTAGTGTTAGTGTTTATTTTTTGTAACTCCATTATTGTATTTTTTCCTTCGAATTAATCAGAGAAAACATTTCTCCCAAATTTCTTTATTGCCGTTCTTCGTTGTTCTTTGGCTACAGATCATTTAATTGGAACCAACAATTGGTATCAGAGCGAAGGTGCCAAAGAAGATGTCGTCACCAAGCGAGTCCACCGGAGGAGAGTTGACGACGGCGATGAAGATCGGATCAAAGGAAGGGAATGTGATGCTCCATTACCCGATGCTCCCGAAGAGTAATTACTCGGTGTGGGCGTTGAAGATGCGGGTGAACATGCAGGCGCAAGAAGTTTAGGAGGCTGTAGAAGGCAGCGATGTCGAAGGGCGCAAGGAGAGGATGGCACTCGCCGCCATCTATCAAGGAGTTCCGGAATATGTCCTTCTCATGATCGCCGAGAAGGATTCCGCAAAGGAGGCGTGTGTAACGACCCAAATTTTTCTACTACTAGATCCTTAAGGAATGTTAGTTATTATCTTTGACTTACGAGATACATTTTCATGTAAACTAAATGTTACATGATGTGAATGTTTATGCTATATTAAATTGACCTTGTAATCAAAGTTATATGGTCGGAAAACATTTCCGTGAAACATTCATCGATGTGGGGCTACAATGAAGCTCCTAAAGATGAAAGAATAATGTCTCGTACCAATAAGTTTCTATAAGAAACGGTATCGAGAAATATAGAAGGAAAATTTATTATATGAAAAACATTTCATCAAGAGAGAAAATAATAAGTCAAATTAGAGATACAATAATCCATGACAATTCCATGAACAAGTTAGGTCAGAAAATGCGATCAACACAAAGTGTCATAAAAGTTGACTAAAAGTCAACTAGGCCGGAATCAATATTTTGAAGTCCCGGTTAAAACCAAAAATATTATTTTTGGAATCTACACAAATTTTATGGAGGATAGGTGTGTTCAAATTAAATTTCCCATCAGGTCCCTAAACTTTTAGAAAAATTGCACTTTGGCCCATAATTACCAAAAAGTTTGCAATTATGCCCCTATTCCGAATGTTTGACATTTCACACTGATCCCTTCTTATTAAATTCATGTCCCACACTCAATATAAGCTGATATATTAATTTAATATCAGTTTAGTTCACTTAGAAGTCAATATAAGCTTCAAATGCCTTTTTGTTTTGCACGCTTGGCTTATATGCCTTCAAAATGGACCAATGGTGACATTATAGTGTATGAAATCAATGAAAAACCCTTAAGAAATCCTTAGCACGAAATGTATCAGCCAAATAAAGCTAATGAATGGCTTCCAAGATAGCCTAGAACCAATAAGAAACCCTAGTGATCATAATTACACCAAAGGGTGAAAGTGCATGCATTTTTCTCTCCCTCCTCTAAAAAATCCGACCCAACCTCTCTCTAAAGATCAGAAACTAAACTCTCTCATCACCCATCTCTCTCTCTAAGAAATCCTAAGCCATTCCTCTAGGAGATTCATCCAAGAGAACCACAAAGATCCACAATATTTCAAGGAATGATGAAGAGGTAAAGTCCCCTCTTGCATGCAAAATTTTCCAAGGTTTATCCCTATGAAAATATGGTCATTTATGTCTCCTTCGTTGTTTATTGAAGTCCAAAACTTATGGAGAAAGAATCGTGAAGATCCGGTCTCAAACACATCTTTTACTCATCAAAACCGAATCATTGTTCAAAGTTCTTAAGAATAGGTAAGAACACCTCTTGCATGTGGATTTATTTCATGATCTTGATCTATGAACTTATGTTCATGATATATTCTCTCATTTTAGCTCAAAACCAAGCTCACTTTGACCAAAATCGTTGTGAGGAGTACACAAGTCCCCTACCAAGCAAAGTTCGTAACCTTGTTGAAGAACACGTTAGAAGGTATAATCTTTAGATTTAAAAACCCCAACTCTCTTGATGAATGTTTAATACTCTGGTTGTTAATGCTTGTTTATGTTTTAAACAATGCATGCATGAATGTTTTTGTGTGTTTTCATGAATGAGGTTCCAGAGCCTTCACTACTACAAATATGTGATTATACTACGGAGATTCGACTACGGAAGCAAAAAGGCGTCGTTGGAAGTCAAAATCCGACGACAGAAGTAAAAATCCGTCGTCGAATTTAAAAAAAAAAACACTTCTGACGACGGAAATTTTTATATGTCGTAAAAAATAATAATTCGCCGCGGCAAATACTAATTCGCCGCGGCTAATTGTGATCCGACGACACAAATTTCTCCGTCGTCGGAACAGCAAACGACAACGACACTAAAATGTGTCGTTGGAATTATTCGCCGCGGCGATTATAAGTTCGCCACGGCGAACTATCGTGTTTTAAGTGTTTCGCATCCCCTCACGAACCCTAAGCCGTCTGCACGCCGTTTGTCTGTCTCTCTCTCTCTCTCGCTCTCGCCTCCGCCTGACCATTCTCGAACCCTAGCCGCCGTAGTTTGCCGTCGCACGCCGTCTCTCCTTTTTCCGTACTTTGCCGTCTCTTGCCATCTCCCGCCGTGTTTTGCCGTCGCTCGCCGTCGCCCAAAGAATTAAGGTATGATTTTTTTCTTCGATTTAATAGTGGAATTTAAAGTTTTGAGTTTGTGATTGATTTAGGAATTAGATTTCTAGGGTTTTGATTTTGTGATTGATTTAGGAATTTAGTTCGAAAATGATATTTGAATTGTGATTAGTTTAGGGTTTGATATTGTGATTTTATTTAGGTTTTGGAATTGTGAATTGATTTTGTATCGAATTAGGATTTGGAATTTAAAGTTTTGAATTTGTGATTGATTTAGGAATTAGATTTCTAGGGTTTTGATTTTTTGATTGATTTAGGAATTTAGTTCGAAAATTATATTTGAATTGTGATTAGTTTAGGGTTTGATATTGTGATTTTATTTAGGTTTTGGAATTGTGAATTGGAATTGTGAATTGGGGTTTCGAAAATTGTGATTAATTTAGGTTTTGATTGGAATTGGAATTGTGAATTGTGAATATATGCTTCTTCTATTTATTTTTTTCAGATACAATGGCCCCGAAATTGAGACGGAAAGTAACGGTGAAACGGGGCAAGCATTGGCGCGGCTCGGAAGACGAGGTTGAAGAAACGGTCCCAGAGCCTCCACCGCCGCCGCCGCCAGAGAATGCTTTTAAGACGACTGCGGCAGAGACCCGCTACAAGCAGATATGCACGCAGAAACTGTGCTCCGAGCGTGGGTTCACAGAATTGCCGCTCGTATCAAATGCGGTGAATGACCTCGTCAACGCCAACTATCAACGAAGGGGTTGGCGGGAGTTCATGATAGAGCCTTTGAACGTGGCGTATCACAGCATTGTCCTCGAGTTCTACGCGGCCCTTCCCGACACAATCAAGGATGGGTTCGTCTGGGTTCGAAATGTGCGCGTCCCCATCACTTCGGAGACCATAAATGCGTACTTTGGCACTCCGAATCTGACCGTAGAGAAGGATCAACACAATCATTACCCAGGTCCGAGGATGGAATTGGACAAGGCCTTTTACGACGACATGGAGGCGGTCATTGTGCAGCCCGGTGTGCAATGATATTCAAGAGCTGGGGAGTCTCGCCTTGAAAAGAGTCAGCTATCTGTGATCGGGAAAATTTGGATGTACTTTGTCGGTTTCCATCTTTACCTGCATCTTCACTTCACGGAGCTTCAGTTCGATTTTCTGAAGCTTATCTACGCCTGCGCAAAAGGGTTGAACATCGATGTCGGTTGAGAGATTCTCCACCACATGAACAAGGTCATCTATACCACTGGGAAAAGCGCATTGGGATTCCCGTTTCTCATTTCCAGTCTTTGCATTAATGCCGGGGTATGTTTTATGCCTGTATTTGATTAATTTGTATATTGTTATATTTTTTTTATACTAACTTTGAATATTGAATTTGATTGTTTAGGTCGAGATTAAACCTCTAGATCTCCAGTTTGCCAAAGAAGGTGACTTCGACGACGCTTGGATACGGACATTGCATCCATCGGTGATTCACGCATCACGTAGACTCCAACATCTTGTGATTCAACCCGCCCAACCAGAGCTGGAGTATACGTACGACGACATTCCCATGAGGGCGTATATGGCTCATAGTCAGCGAGCGATGTACGAGTTCATGAGTTACGACTGTAGCTACCGGATGGCTTAAGATCCGAACTTCCAGCCACCAAATCCGTATCCAGGTCCGGTCTGGCCGGCAGGATATCCCGACTATTATCCCTTTCCCGGAGAGGCAGGCGGCTCCGGCAATGCACGCGGCGGAACGAACGAAGGTGGCGGTCAAGACGGGATGGACGAAGATGAGTGAACAATTTTTAATTATCTTGTTATTTTGTTTATTTTTCTTTATTTTTGAACAATTTTTAATTATCTTGTTATTTTGTTTACGTTGTTGAACAATATACAGTTTAATAAGTATTTGTTGAATTTGGTTTTTATAATTTACAATTTATAGTTTATTACTTTTCTAAAATTATGTTTAATTATTTTCCATATTTACTTAATTATTTAAATGTATTTCATTTTCGAAATAAAAATTGAAAAAATAATTTAATTACTATGTTTATTTATTTACTTAAATACAGTAAAATACAATAATTAAAAATTTGAAATAATTTCTCCCAATAAAAATTCAACGACACAAAAAAATGTCGTCGAAAGTCATATTAGCCGCGGCAAATAATAATATGCCGCGGCTAAACCTGTCTAAAAATCAACCCGTAGCCTCTGTAATATTTTGAAATAGGTTTAGCCGCGGCGAAGTATAAATCGCCGCGGCTGGTGAGACGACGACACTTATTTGTGTCGTTGGATAGGATCCGCCGCGGCAAATTATTTTTTGCCGCGGCTAATACTGGATGAAAATCAACCCGTAGCCTCTGTAAGATTTTGAGACAGCTTTAGCCGGGGCGAACTATAAATCGCCGCGGCTGGTGATACGACGACACTGTTTTGTGTCATTGGATAGGATCCGCCGCGGCTAATAATAATATGCCGCGGCGGATGCCGCAGATCTGAGTTTTTAAAATACGAACCTATTATTATTTTCCCCACTTTTTCTCTATACTCTCCTCATCTCTATCCACTTCGCACTTAGTCAACTTAGGCGACTTGGTTGAAGGATTTCAACTTTGTGTTCGCGGTTTGTCTACGGGAAGGAAATGTATTATTTCTCAAATTCCGGATCTTGTTAAGTAGATTTGCATTATGGCTTCTAGAGAATGGATGAAGGAAAATAGATTGAGCGATGCTTACCGACGAGGTATTCAAGAGTTTGTGGATGTTGTTACATTAAATTGTAGAAAAGGAGAATTTATTCGGTGTCCTTGTCTTATATGTGGAAATTTAGTTTCAAAATCGATGAAGGATGTCGAATCGCATTTATTTGCGTTTGGTATAATGAGTTCATATGATCATTGGTACTTTCACGGGGAAAAAATTCGTGGTAGAAGAGTCGATGATTATGTACACGAACAAGACGTCGAAGAGGATGATGTGAATGGTATGTTGAATCGCGCCGAAGAGGATTATGTGGGACAACCGGAATTATTTGAGTCGATGGTGGGTGATTTTGAAGCTCCTTTGTTTAATGGGTGTAAGCGTTCGAAAATAGGGTTCTTGGTGACTTTATTTCATTTGAAGGCGGCAGGAGCTTGGTCAAATACTAGCTTTACGCTATTGTTGGAAGCTCTTCGGGATGTGCTTCCGGATGGAAATAGAGTGCCATTATCCATGTATGACGCAAAGAAGACGTTAGGGTTGTTAGGTCTTAAGTTCGATAAGCTTCATGCATGTCCTAAGGATTGCGTACTGTATAGGAATGAGCATGAATATTTAATGGAATGTCCGGTGTGTGGTGAGTCAAGGTGGAAGATAGGGAAGAAGCCTCACGACGGTGTGAAAGGGGTTCCGCAAAAATTATTATGGTACATCCCCCCGTTGACGCGCTTTAGACGCATGTTTAACAACCCCACTCACGCAAAGAACATGATTTGGCACTCAAAAAACCGCAGTAAGGATGGCGTTATAAGACATCCCGTTGATGCTGCACAGTGGAAATCTTTTGACGCCCATCATCCGGAATTCAGTGCAGATCACAGGAATTTGCGTCTCGGTTTAGCCACCGATGGGATGAATCCATTTGGTAACATGAGTAGTCGATATAGTGTTTGGCCAGTAATACTCATCAACTACAACCTCCCTCCGAAATTGTGTATGAAGCGTAAGTTCTTAATGTTGACACTTTTAATCTCGGGACCGAGCCAACCCGGAAATGACATGGATGTCTACTTGGCACCATTGATCGACTATTTGAAGATTATGTGGGAGGAAAGAATGACGATCATGGATGCGCACCTTCAAGAAGAGTTCATATTGAAAGCAATGCTAATGTGGACAATCAACGACTTCCCGGCGTACGGGAACTTGTCAGGTTACTCAGTTAAAAGCAAAATTGGTTGTCCTGTTTGCATAAAAGATACATGTTCGACCCGGTTGAAGCATGGGAAGAAGACAGTTTTTCTAGATCATCGGAGATTTTTACAGTTAAATCACCCGTACAGGAAGAATGCGAAGAAGTTTAATGGACGTCAAGAATTTCGAAGACCTCCAAGAATTTTAAACGGCGAAGATGTCTATAAGTTGATTTGCGAAGAGACTTATCCGGTGCTCGGAAAAAGAAAAATTAGGGGTAAGAAAAAGTCGTATGAAGATAGACCGTTCAAGAAAGTATCAATTTTATATGAACTCCCGTACTGGAAGTCGCATTATGTTCGTCATTGTTTGGACGTTATGCACATTGAAAAAAATGTATGTGAGGCAATTGTCGGTACTTTGCTTGATGATCCAAATAAAACAAAGGACGGGAAGAAAGCTCGAGAAGATCTCGTTGAATTGGGTATAAGACCGAATTTGCATCCCGAGACTCAAGGAAAAAAGACATTTTTACCACCAGCTGTGCACACGTTATCTCGAGCGGAACGAAGGAAGTTTTGTGAATGGCTTGCGGCCGTAAAAGTTCCTGAATGTCATTCGTCAAACTACAAGAGGTTTGTATCTATGAAGAATTTGAGACTTATCGGAATGAAGACTCACGATTGTCATATGTTGCTTCAACAAATACTTCCTCTTGCTTTGCGAGGTTTTTTGTCAAAGGAAGTTCGATATGCCATTTCCAAGTTTTGTGAGTTTTTCAACAAAATTTGTGCCAAAACACTTAAGATATTGAAACTCGATGAAATACAGGCGGACTTGGTTAAAACCCTATGCATGCTCGAGACGTTCTTTCCACCCTCATTTTTCGACATCATGATTCACTTAACTGTTCATTTAGTACGCGAAGTGAAGTTTTGTGGACCTATATTTTTACGGTGGATGTATCCAATTGAGCGATATATGAAAGTCTTGAAAGGATATGTGAAGAATTACAATCGGCCAGAAGGGAGCATTGTCGAGTGTTATATGGCGGAGGAGTCGGTTGAATTTTGTGCTGAGCATTGCGCGAAGGCTCCGCCAATTGGGGTGCCTAAACTCGCCATTGCGGAATCAAAAGGCTTGTCCTCAGGTAATAATTTGATATATTATAATTTCATTTATAATTAATAATAAGTATGATGTTTTAATGCGCGGGAAATCCTTCAACTGTCAACCGAAAAGAATGGGAGCAAGCCGTTCTATATGTATTGCACAATTCACCCGGTATGGAGCCCTTTATTGATGTGCATGTGAATGAGTTGATGCGTATTTATCCAAAAAAGTCAAAAAATGAAAAATGGCTACAAGAAGAGCACAACCGTACGTTTCCAAAGTGGTTCGATGGATATTTATATCCAAGAAGAAAGCATTATGATGAGTCCCTATTGAAGATCTTTGGTGGCCCTTCACAAGTAATAATCAGGTACACATCGTGGTACGTTAACGGGTACACGTTTTACACAAGGGAAAGAGACGAAAAACACCCCGTGCAAAACAGTGGTGTTACATTATTTGCGGAAGGAATGCATGTTGCGTCGGCCAAGGATAAGAATCCAGTACAAGCTATTATGAGCTACTACGGCTATGTAGAAGATATTTGGGAGCTAGATTATTGTGGTTCGCGAGTTGCATTGTTTAAGTGCAAATGGGCGGACAACAACTACGTAAAAGTCGACGACGACGGAGTTACAGTGGTTGACTTTAGGCAAGTGGGCTACGCTAATGATTCATTTATAATGGCATCCCAAGCAAATCAAGTGTTTTATGTCTCGGACCCGATTGATCCAGTGTTTTATGAAGGCGAAAAACGTAGAAGAATATTTCGACGAAGAAGCCGTAGACATCACAACCATCGCACCATTTTCGAAGAAGCTACCGAGCATTGATGAGGTTGAGAACTTTGATGATGATGACGTTTCCAAGTTGCGACGTCTAGATATCCCGTCAACAGAAATTGAATAAAATAATAATAAGTTTTTATGAGTACTTATTTTATGTTTAAACATTTGTTATTATTTCATAATATAATTTCTTAATGTGATTTTAGTTATAATGTGAGACATTTTTTTAATTTTTTCAATGCTCGATATAATTATTGATATCATCAATGCTCGATATTAAATGTGAAAACACATTTAAGCTTTTTAATATTAAATGTGAAAACACATTTCTCTATAATATTATAATAATAAGAATTTATAAGATTTTTAGTAATATATGAATTTAATAATAAGTTGGCTACCCTAACCCTAAACCCTAAACCCTAAATCCTCAACCCTAAACCCTAAACCATAAACCCTAAATGAATGAGTTGGTGTTATCAACTTAAGCGAACCAAAAAAACCCTACAAATATAGAGATATTCTTCATCGAAAACTATAGAATATGGTTTCAATGAGGTAACATATATTGTGTAATAATTAAAACGTATATTAATTAACATCAATTTTTCAACTTTTCAACAACTTCATGAATATTTTACTTTAATTTTTTAAACTATTTTATCAAATATAATATAGTATAATTTAATAATAATAATCTAATCTAAGAGTGATAAAACAGATTTTATATTTTTTCGAAGTGTAAAAGATCGGAAAAAATAATAAATCGTTATACGCCGCGGCATATATTTTTAAGCCACGGCGCGTCATGGATTTGAAGCACTACCCGCCGCAACAAATATTTGATTGCCGCGGCTAGGTTGTTCAACGACACATAAATGTGTCGTCAGAACATTACTCGCCGCGGCTAACAGAAACAAGCCGCGGCGGGTTCTGCACCAAAGTAACCCGTGGCTACGGGTTGGATTTTATGTATACCGCGCCGCGGCAAATATTGTCTTGCCGCGGCTAGGTTGTTCGACGACACATAAATGTGTCGTCAGAACATTACTCGCCGCGGCTAACCGAAACAAGCCGCGGCGGGTTCTGCACCAAAGTAACCCGTGGCTACGGGTTTGATTTTATGTATACCGCGCCGCGGCAAATATTGGCTTGCCGCGCCTAGGTTGTTCGACGACACATAAATGTGTCGTCAGAACATTACTCGCCGCGGCGAATTTATGTTCGCCGCGGCGAGAGTCGGGCTTCTGCACGACGTATATTGTTTTGAGTCGTCAAAATCCCAAATTTTCGATTTCTTTTCACCTTTAATCAGATTCCCTCCATTTTTCTCTCTCATTTCAGCCTTTCCCTCCTTTTTTTCTTCACTTCTCACTTTAGTTCTCTTCTCTCTTTCTCTCATCCTCTTTACCCTCCTTCTCTCTCTTTCTCTAGACGTTGCCGTTGCAGTCGCCGTCGCCGTCGCTGGGAGGAGAATCCGAGCCACCAACTAGTCTACTCTCTTGAACAAGGTTAGAATGCGAGCCCTAAATTCATATTACATTTTTCATGTATTTTTGTGTTAAAATAGTATTGTTTATAGTTTGTGAGATGATATTTTGATGATATAGAGAATATCTCTTAGTGGGTTGATGAATTTGTTGTTGCTTTTTTGTTCTTGTTGATTCTTGTTATGGTTTGTTGTTGGGTTTATAATTAATTTGATGATTTGGTTGGTTGTTGTTGGTCATGGGTCTAGGAATACTTGCTATTACACTATGTCGAAACGAGACGAATCACCCGAACGGTGAGATGTCGGATCGAGAATCTTCACCCGAACTTGAAGAAACTAGGCTATCACCCGGTTAGTTCATATTTATTTGCATTGGTAATTGTTGTATTCGTCTAGTTTCTAAGATTGAGTTAATTATATTAGGCGAGAAATAAACAAAACAAAGAAGAAATCTAAAAGCTCAAGGAAGAAGAAAAGTGACTCTATTAAAAAGAGTCACTTTATCAAAGCATAAGGGGGAAAAAATCTGTGTTAAATTTGATGAGAAAAAGCAACCGGAAGATACGGAAGGTGATCTTTTAGGAAGTTGGATTGGTGTGTGTACTCGGGAGTTCGCTCCAATAACTATAATCGATTGGAGAGATAAAAAACATGATAAGGTGAAAGAATGGATATGGAATGAAATCGAGCAAGCATTCGTTGTTCCACCATGGTTCAAGGGAAAATGTTTGTCAAGTGCATCGAATGCGGCAAGACAATTCCGGTACGATCTCGGTACCCTATTCAAGAGAGATGGCACGGATAAAGAAATTTATAATCGACCGGATATTGTTGAGAAGTATTACACGAGCATCACGGCCGAAGTGTGGAAGGAGTTTGTGAATAGTAGATTAAGCAAAAGGTTCGCTAAACTCTCGAAGCAAAATAAAGCTCATAGAGAGCAAGTAGAATACCTTGCACATACGGGTCGAAACGGATATCGGAAGATTGATCAAAAAATTGTAAGGGTTCTAATTTTGTATTTTTTAATCTTACTTTATTGCCAAGCATCGAATAACGTGTGAGTGCATTGGCTATCGATTTGTCAAAGGTATGTTTTCTATTTTTCGCCTACTTATTTCCTAATGATTTGAAAATATGGATAATTTGTTCTAGTTGTACTTATAGTATGTTAATTTGTATATATTTGTAGTTATTTATTACAAACATACATGCTAAAAAGTGATAAGAAGGACTTGTACGGTTTCATTCCGCCGTATAACGATTTGAACTACAACCGTCACGCCGAAAAAGAAAGGAGGACAGAAGAATTGAATGATGACGTGGTTGTTTGCTTCAACAATATAAAAAAATGCAAGAGAGACAAATTGTGGTTGATGCCATACAATAGTCACAATCATTGGACTCTCCTCGTGTATAATCCTTGGCGCAATAGTGTGATCTTATTCGATTCACTTAAAAGTTCAAGAGGTTTGAATCCGCATTTAACCGAGTTTTTTGAAGAGTAAGTTCCTTTTTCAATATTGAATTATGTTTTTTTATTATTGATGTTTCAAATAAAAAATTCCGTATATTTAACTTTTAACTTTTTTTGTAGGCTAGGGAAAAAGTTCAAGTTACACCATTCAACCGGCATGAATTTGCACTCGGCGGTGAAAGTGACGATTTCAAAAACATGTCCGAAACAACCGGGAAATCACGAGTGCGGATATTTCGTCATGAGGTTCATGCACGACATCATCATCAAGGATACTTCGTATGTTGATAAAAAATATATATATAGTTCAAAAGAGATAGATTTTCTTAGAGTTAGATTAGGTTTATTATTTCTTCAAAAATATTCTAAGTATGATGAAGAATAGAATACATTCTTAGGTATATGGACACGGGTTCTATTTGTAATTATGAACGATACTTTTTGTAGGTACGGAAGTATATTTTGTATAAATCGGTTAATTTTGTAATTTATTTTATAAAATATATATTATTCACAGGGGATACAAAGCATCCGGGCGATATTTTCGCCCGGTTTTTTTAATTTTATATGGGCATATTCGACGACGCATGGAAAACCATCGTGGGAAGTGGAATATTTTGGCCAATCGGGCTGCAAATAGTCGCGGCAAACATAAATGTGCCGCGGCGTGTTTTAATCCGACGACGCATAAAAGTGTCGTCGGAATGAAACCTGCCGCGGCGCAAAAAAAGACGCCGCGGCGCACATTTTGCAGGGGAGATTAATTATGGGTTCTTTGTGTATAATCGCCGCGGCTAAGTTAAATTCGCCGCGGCTGATTATGTTCCGACGACACTTACTATGTGTCGTTGGACAAAGTTCGCCGCGGCGCGTTTATATTTGCCGCGGCGAATTAGACTGGTTATATGGGTTCTGTGTGAATAATTGCCGCGGCTAAGATAAATTCGCCGCGGCTGATTATGTTCCAACGACACTTACTATGTGTCGTTGGAAAAAGTTAGCCGCGGCGCGTTTATATTTGCCGACGACACTTATTAATTATCGTCGGACCCATATTTCGACGACGTAAGTTTTTCCGTCGTCGGATATCCAACGACGGTGGATCCGATGACACATAATAAGTGTAGTCGAATCTTCCAACTACACTTTTTAAGTGTAGTCGTATCCCTTATTTTTAGTAGTGCTTATGTTTGATGATGAATGAGTTACATGCATGTTGTTGGAATTAGGGTTATGATGAAGTCCGATTTGGTCAGGGTCTTAACCCAGCCAAATAAACTCCAAATTAAGCAAATTACATATGTATGGATATATCTAGATGTATAATATAACATACTAAAAATTTAGGAACATCCATCGTACGGTTTTTAAGATATAAGCCACGCACCATTCATGCTCCAGGTTGTTTTTCACTTCCAGGCAGATCTGGAAATTGAGAATTAGAACACGTTTTCATCACCCTAAAGTTATTTTAAATTCATAATAAAATTGTATGATTAAGGTATGGATCTTATAGAAGTAATATAATTGGTTTTACTGAAAAATAATCGATGGTTAATCAGAAAATAATTATGGAGTGACGACATGCAAAGTCGTTTCCAGTTTTTATGAAGATTGTGATTGGTGTTGGAAAAATATTTTAAATGATGATCAAAGATTTAAATAAATACGGGGATAAAAAATATATGTTATATATATGTTAATTAAGGAGCTACATTGATTAGTTTTGTTCCAAAATAATCTCTGACTGATTTTATAAAAATCACGCACTGAAGGTCGCGAACCGTTTCATCAAAAAAGGCAGATTTGAATGATGCTTAAGAAAAAAAATTGTACAACTAAATAAATGAAAGTATTTTCTAAAATTAAAAGTAAAAATTATATATAAGATCAGTATAGAGCTAACAAAATTTGTTTCATGTTAAAATGAGCTTCCATTTATCGGATTAAAATTTATAGAGCAAACGTATACGAGTATCTTATTATTGGGGCAGATTTGTAATTCGAAATTAAAATGGTTTTAATTGGAAGTACTTGAATTATTTTATGAAAATAAAACATTGAGTTTTAAGTTTAAGAACTTATGAAAGCTAAATAAATTGATGACCATGAAGAATGCTCATACTCGAGGTTGTTTCGGATTTTCAAAGTAAATATTATGTTTTCAAAATATGAAGATACACAACTCAAAATTTTATTGAAAGAGAATAATTAATAACAAAGTATCATATATTTTCAAAATAAATAAGTATGATACTTTCATATGTTATAAATAAGAATACTCAATCGACCGATCGTTCGGCCGATCTTCTTGTAACTTTTTAGGATGATTTATATTATTTAACTATAATCAAAATGTCAAAACTATTTTATCAAATATTTAACCCATTTTGGGTAACTGATTTAAGTTTGAAAGAATTTAGGTTTCGGAATAGATGACTTGGCCGATCTATGCTATGGGTCGAACCCCTAAACGACATGACAAACTAGTCAACCGATCGCCAGTAACTTATCATAACCCGATGAAAAATAATCACTTCCTAATCAGCTCGTTGAGCCGATTGGCACCTCTAGAGATTAGTCGATTGTGTAATAAAAGTGTTTCCGATCAACACCATCAATATTGCCTTATTGATTTCTAAATGACTGAAATGAATAAATGGATGGATGTATACCTAGATCAATAACATTATACCATAAGTACCCTAGGATTCCAACAACGTAGAGTATGCATGTCAACCTGGATCCAAGAGACTGACGAGTTGTCTGGTCGGATCAAACAGGGAAGTAGGGTGTCCACATTCACGATAGACTGTAGCTTGAAGTGCAGCGAGGACACCAGGTGAGTACAGATCTCACTACATCATGAATAGTTTTCAAAAGGAAAATGGAATATGTCATGATATGAATATATGTGACGTTTGGGAGAATTGACTCCAATACGCGAATGATTGATATAAGTGATCCCTTATGGTCACTTATAGAATTACGTGGATTGATGTGAATATCATGATGTTAATGTGTCATGCTATACCAAGTAAAAATATTGGATTAATGCATGATGAAGTATAATGAAACTAATGATTGACGGAACTTGATTTATGTCATATTGCATGTAGACATGAATAGGGTCACCTTAATTAAAAAGATGACCAACGTTTTCAAAGATCCCGTCGTGCCACCCGATCGGGATATAAACATGTTATAAATGGGGCTTAAAGCCCAATGTCGTGATGGCTGGGGACCTTGCAACCCTCGGAACATTTGCGGCTGCGCGCAATTGCCACGTACACATATGGGTGATCACCAAGCAAGACAGGGCCAATCCCTTGAGCCATTTAAAGGAAATTAATGTAATGTTTTCAAAAAGAAATAATAATCAAGCATAACTGGACATACATATATGCATGATTGACATATGTTTTTGTGAGGAAATTTTCTTTACTTGCTGAGCGTAAGCTCACATTTATGTGTTCATGCTGTAGGTAAGAAACGCATAGCATGATTCTTCATGATGGGCTTGCGAAGGAACGGTGATGTGCGTTTTGGTTATGGGTCAGGATGGGCAACCACAAATGTTCCTCATGTTTTGATAAACAAACTATTTTGACGTATGTTTTATTAACTATGAATTATGTTTGGGAGTAGACTATTTATATTAACTCCCTATGTTAAGAATTTACGTAAGAAATTACTGTCTCGGGTTCATAATCCGAGTTAACGAGTACAAAGTATCATAATGAACATTTCTAAAATAATTTTGGTAAACCATATAACAAGCCTTCAGATTTTATGAAGGTATCATGTTTCGACGATTGTCCGATAATGTTCCCTTTTAAATATTTTACGATGAAGTATTAATCTTAAATTCTTTATTGGAAGTTTAAGACGTGCGTACTTAAAAGTACAAGCAAGACGATGTTTAAAAAAAATTATTCCTAAATTTCACAACAAACTTTTTTTTAAGTTAATAAAGAAAGCAAGTTTTATATCGTAACGGTCGGCGCTAAGCCGGGTGTTACAGTGTGGGCTACGCTAAAAACCATGCACATGGGTGCAGATCGCATCTGAGATGCAAAAGTCCAAACCTTGAAGAGTGAATTCGAGGTTCTTTGGATGAGAGACGGCGAGTCAATTGACGACTTTGCCATGAAACTCACGTCCATTGTGACCGGTATCCACTCTCTAGGAGACAAGGTGGATGAAACCACAGTTGTCAAGAAATTCCTTACAGCCGTGCCACACAGGTACATGAAGATCGTGACATCGATTGAGCAGTTCGGCGATCTCAATACCATGACGGTCGAAAAGGTTGTTGGTCGCCTCAAAGCCCACGAGGAGAGACTTTAGAAGTTATGGTGACAAAGAAGAGGAGAAGCACCTCATGCTCACGCATGAAGAGTGGACGGCCAGACAGAAGAAAATTGGGGGAGTAAACTTTTCTTCTAGTTCTTGTGGTCGGAGTAGCTACGGCGGAGACAACCGAGGACGTGGTAGAAATCGTGGACGAGAGCAAAGTCGAGACACGCGAGGTCGCCGCAGTGGTGCACCCTGTCAGGAAAACACGACCAGGAGAGACAATAGCACAATGAAGTGCTAGAATTGTCAGAAGCTTGGGCACTTTGCTTCAGAGTGCCGCAGTAGGAACCCAGGCGAGGAAGCGAATCTGACAAGATTCCACGAAGACCAGCCGGTGTTGATGTTTGTGTTGGACATGTGTGTCCTTAAACAAGATATTTTATCCATTTGTAAAAGATTATGACAAGTCGTTGAATAAAAATGATGCTTATTATGATAATCTTATTATAGTTTCTGGTAGAGTAAAATGGAATGTTTGATCCTTAGTTCATAAAGGATGCAATTATGTATTATTATCACAACAGAGTCAATGTGAAGTAGAATTAATAATCATAATAAATGAACTTAAAATGTCCGTGACCTGATTAACTGGGTGGGAGCCCATTAATCGTATAAGGTCATTAATGTGACTAAGTGACAATCCTATTCTGGATTTTGTGTGTGTCACACTCACTAGAAGTGCATTAAATTTGAAGTGTCTTCATACTGGACTGGACCTGACTTAAACTCCGGAAGTTATCATATAAGACCGTCACTGATAACTTGGAGTTGAGTCACTAGTAGATGATCAAATGGATATTCGATCTAAGTCCTGAGTGATCTTGAGTCCGAGCTGCTGGTTTGATTGTTCTTTGATTTAACCGTTGAAGGACACAATATATTACCGTTGTTCCCAACACTAATATTTTGGGAGCATGATAGTCAAGCAGTAAGGGTAGCTTGGTCACATGGGCATCACACAGCTCTTGTCAGAGTCATGATGATTCCCTTGGTTGTCGGTGGTGAGAAGTGAGAGGTACCCGTGCTCAACTTATGAATCGAAACCATAAGTGGGTTACTCATAATATTACTGACTCAGTTAAGGATGAAAATGCAATGAGGGGCATAACGGTAGAAACCGCCTCCTCGTGTGTGGATCATCAAGTGAAAGATCAATAACCCGAATTAGATGGTATCAATGGACACCATGCTGTAATTAAGGGAATAATATATACTGTATCACTAAAGAGTGCAACCTCGGGTTTATAGTGGAATAACACCGAGGTTTTACGAACACCCTAGCAGTTTGTTGGAGCTTAAGTGATATGGGTCCATGATCCCCAGGATAGCTCCGTAACGGGTGATACGTATGTGATAAAAACATTTGAAATGTTTTTAAGATCATTTGGCAAGACTCATAAAACTGAAGTTTGTGACAGACATCAGATAGTTTTATCAGTAGCGTGGCAAAAGTACCATATCTTGGTAACTAAATTTAACTGACAAAATAAAGTAGAATTTAGATTTTTTGTCAACATGAAAGTTGTTGAAAATTAAATTATAAGAAACTTTGCTTTGGAACCTAGTCGTTTCGACATAAGGTTTGTGATTTAGAGAATTTCTAAGTTTGTGATCGTTTCGGTAAACTATGAAATTAAATCACATGTCACGAATTTAAATGATGGTGTGTCACCATGACATTTAAATGTGTGATATTGAGATCAGAGAATATTAATATAATTTAATTATTCGAATTATATTATTAATATATTATTAATAATTATTCAATAATTAATAAATTTATATTAATATGTAAATAATATATTTTTATATATTATAAGTGTAGAAATCGAATTGGGCCTTGGAATGTGGATCCATACACATTCGAATGGATAGACTTTGGTCTTTCCATAATTGCAGCAAAAGTACCAAATGTTTTGGTATTTGAGAAAAACCCTAAAATCAATTTAATCCATTGGATCGGTTATGATTTAATATCAACCGTTGTATTAGGATATTGATGAATTCGAAATTAATAACTTGGTGACCAAGTTTTGATTTTCAAATTTTATTAATCAATTGTATCCGTTAGATCGGTCTAAGATTTAATCTTTACCGTCGGATTAGAAATTAATTAATTATATATATTTATATTATTTTTTGAATTATAGTTTATGGATAAATTCGAAATTGTTTTTATTAAATCTTTTAATATTTGATTTTATCCTAAACTAATTTTATCCATTAGATCGGTTTAAAGATTTATCTCAACCGTTGGATCAAGATAATATTAATTCGAATTTTAATATATATATATATAATTCGAATTTTATAAAGATAAGAAGATAAGATTGGATTTTTGATTTTATCCAAATCTTTCTTATTTAATTAAATCCCTTATTAATTATATCTATTGGACTTAGATAAGATTAAATCTAGACCATTGGATTGAGATAATTAATTATATTTAATATATAGAATTCGAAATTAGGGAGGAAATTTCTCTAATTAGGTTACAGTCCGAGCCTATAAATAGGAGGCTCATTCTACACATTTCACCCACCTCTCCCCAAAGAAAAATTTGAACTCTCCCTCTCCCTTAGGGTCTGCAAATTTTCTTTCTGATCTCTCTTTCTGGTTCGGCTTAAGAGACTTAGTTCTCCGGAAGGTTAAAAAGAACCATCAGTTTAAATTTTGCGAAGGAGTCCTGCCGGCGAAGCCCACGCTTCGGTACGAGGATTCCAGGAGAATATCTCGGAAGATCACGGGAGTTTCCCTCAGCACCGGCGGAGCCCTGCCCGATTCAGAAAGCGCAGCCGGAAGTCGTCATTAGAGGTACGGCCTTATGCATTGGGTTAATAAATGCAACCATTTACTGCTTTCTATTTATTTCCTATAATGACTAGATTATTAATAATGATTTATGAATATTAAATTGCATAATATTTATCAGATCTTGTTGTATGGTTATTATCCGATATCCGGACCGTTGAACGGATAACAAGTTTTTTCCGCTTTAAAATAATTTTTTAAATGTTACCCGGACGGTTCGGAGGTACAATTCGTGATAATTTACACGGAATTCGAGACGTGATTCCCATCAGTTTGCCGAACAGGAGGTGAGCCTGGACAGACAGGAAGACGAGGAGAAGATCCTCGTAGGCGAGAGAGACGCCAAGCCCGGGGGAGAGACGATCAACGAGCAGATGGACCGGGAAGGCGAGTAGCCCTGCCCGGAGAAGATCACCAGCGAGACGGTACACCTGATCGAGGACAAGGTTATTGCTAACCTCCTCGTAGACGGAGAGCAGAAAGTCTCTACCGATGTCTGGTACCTAGACAATGGCGCGAGCAACCACATGACAGGAGATCGAGCTAAGTTTGAAGAGCTCGATGAGAAGATCACGGGGAGCGTGAAATTTGGCGATGGCTCAGTCGTCGAAATCAGAGGCAGAGGGTCGATCCTGTTCGTCTGCAAGAACGGGGACCAACGCCTCATGACCCAGGTGTACTGCATCCCAAAGCTGAAGAGTAACTTCATCAGCCTCAGACAGATGACGGAGATCGGCAACACAATGGTGATGTCCGGCTCCTATTTAAAGATGTGGAACCAAAGTGGCAACCTGCTAATGAAGGTGAAGAGAACGCCGAACATGTTTTACAAGATTCTCCTGGAGATATGTCAGCCCGTCTACCTAATTGCGTCCCTAGCAGACCCGGCCTGGTTGTGGCATGCAACACTTGGGCACGTAAACTTTTACGTGCTCAAGATGATAGAAGAGAAGGAGATGGCCTTTGGGGTTCCTAAGATTGAACACCCCAACCAGCTATGCGAATGTTGCATGATCGTGAAACAGGCTAGAGTGCCATTTCCGATCAAGGCCAAGTTTCGAGCAGAACAACCTCTCCAACTGGTGCATGCAGACCTCTGTGGTCCAATCACTCCAGCAACTCTAGCCAGAAGCAAGTATTTCCTACTACTTGTTGACGACTACAGTCGTTGGATGTGGATCTACACGCTCAAAGAGAAGAGTGGAGCCTTTGAAGTCTTCAAGAAGTTCAAGAGACTCGTGGAGAATGGGTCAGAACACAAGATGAAGGTCATGGGAACAGGCCGGGGTGGAGAGTTCACATCCCAGCAGTTCGGAGAGTTTTGCAATGAGGAAGGAGTTGAGCGCCACATGACCGCACCGTACACTCCCCAGCAGAACGGTGTAGTGGAGAGACGAAACCGGACAGTGATGGACACAACACGGAGTTTGCTGAAGAGCATGCAAATCCCGGTGAGGTTTTGGGGAGAAGCAGTTGGACACACGGTCTATTTTCTTAACCGTTTGCCAACAAAGGCGCTAGGAGAGCTTACTCTTTACCAGGCGTGGTATGGGAAGAAGCCCCACTTAGAGTACTTGAGAGTGTTTGGGTGCACCCCACACGTGAAGACTCTGGGTCCCCATCTCAAGAGATTTCGTGTTCAAAGAAGAAAAGAAGTGGGATTGGAGCGAAGAGAACGGTGACTCAGTTGAGTTCGAAGTCGAATGAGAAAAGGAAGAAGGGGTTGCCGAGCAGGATGAGCCAGAATAACCCAGTTCGGGTGTAGCATTGCCCAGCCCGACTACTTCTAGTCTGGGAAATTCCAGTCCGGGTACACCCAGGACTTCCCAGCCCGAGCAGAACCTGCCCGTTCAGCTCGGGAGATTCCTCGACAAAGGATGGCCCAAGAGGATTTTGTCCCCTAGCAGAAGTATACGAAGATGCTCAGGAAGTGGAGATGAACCTAGAAGAGTTGTCCTTGTTGTGCGCCGAGGAGCCAGCCAACTACCATGAGGCAGCAAGCGAGCAGGAATGGCTGGAGGCAATGAAGAAGGAGATGGAGTCCATCGAGAAGAACAGGACATGGGAGCTCACTGACCTGCCCAAATGTCAGAAGTCCATTGGTCTGAAGTGGGTATACAAGCTCAAGAAGGACACCGAGGGGAATGTCCTAAAGCACAAGGCAAGGCTAGTTGCCAAAGGCTACGTGCAGAGACAAGGAGTCGACTTCGAGGAAGTCTTTGCCCCCGTGGCGAGACTGGACACGATCAGACTCATCCTAGCCCTAACAGCTCATCGAGGTTGAGAGATTCACCACATGGATGTCAAATCGGCATTCTTAAATGGTGACCTCGAGGAAGAAGTCTACGTTATTCAACCTGAAGGTTTTGGCATCAAGAGCAAGGAGCAGAAGGTGTACAAGCTCTCCAAGGCTTTATACGGGCTACGTCAAGCTCCAAGAGCGTGGAACATACGCCTCGACAAGAGTTTGAAAAGTCTTGGATTCACAAAGTGCTCCAGGGAGCACGCAGTGTACATGAGGAGCATCAAAGAAGAAGTTCTGGTCGTCGGAGTATATGTGGACGACCTGATAGTCACTGGATCCAGCGCAGGAGGCGTAGAAGGATTCAAGAAGCAGATGATGGCCGAATTCGAGACGAGTGATCTCGAATTACTTTCATACTAACTCGGCATCGAGGTGGACCAGAAGAAAGACTGCATCACACTGAAGCAGTCGGCCTACGCGAGGAAGATCCTTAAGCAGTTTGAGATAAAAGGATTGCAACCCGAGCAAATACCCAATAGAGGCGAAGCTGCAGCTCGGGAAGGATGCTGAAGGAAGAGAAGTAGATCCCACGGAGTAGAGACGTGTGATCGAGTGTCTCAGGTATCTTACTCACACCCGGCCAGACATCTCACGCGCAGTTGGGATAGTTAGTCGATTCATGGAAAAGCCCACAAGCGCACACCAGCAGGCTGTAAAGCACATCTTGCGCTACGTGAAGGGAACGACGGACTACGGGATCCAGTACTGAAGAGGAAGCGGAGAAGAAGAGCTAGTCGGCTTCACTGATAGTGATCTGGCCAGTGATATTGATGATAATAAGAGTTCCAGAGGGATGGCGTTCTACCTCAACGGGAACCTGATCACCTAGCAGTCTCAAAAGTAGAAGACTGTAGCTTTATCCTCATGCGAAGCGGAGTTCATGGCAGCAACCGCAGTAGCGTGTCAAGCTATGTGGTTAAAAGGGATACTGAATGAAGTGACCAGAGCCGAGCAGAAGCCAGTTACACTCTACGTGGACAATAAGTCCGCAATAGCACTGATGAAAAACCCTGTGTTTCATGGTCGGAGCAAACACATAAACACTCGTTATCATTACATTCGCGAGTGTGTGGAGAAGCGGAAGATCATCGTGGAGTTTGTCAGCACGAAGGAGCAGCTGGCAGACATACTCACCAAGGCTCTAGCAAGAGTTAAGTTCGTGGAGATGAGAGATCTACTCGGGGTAAATAACCTCGAACCAAGTCAAGCTTACGGGGGAGAATGTGAGTTTAAGCCTGACTTGGCTGAACTGAGACTAGTAGAATCTCATACTAGCAGAACGGAGCCCAACAGAATGAAGACTAGCATGATGAAGACGGATAACAAGAATGACGGACATAAAGTGAGACAGAGAGAAAAGAAGACGAGCTGGATTGCTCAATCACAGACTAACAGCTCTGTTCGGATAAAAGCCTAGCAGCTCTGCTAGTCCACGCGAGAATTCAATGGAGCTATTCCTGGAAGGTGCCAAACTTGAGGAGCAAGTTTGGGGATTTGATTTAGCTTCCTGATTTGTTAGGATTCGGTTGTGATTGTAGAATATTTGATTGATTGTATTTTAGGAAGTTTCTTTTTTCTTGATAGGGTTAGCTATTGCCCTCCTATAAATACTAGTGTTAGTGTTTATTTTTTGTAACTCAATTATTGTATATTTGCCTTCGAATTAATCAGAGAAAATCTTTCAACCAAATTTATTTATTGCTGTTCTTCGTTGTTCTTTGGCTACAAATCATTTAATTGGAACCAACACCCTTAGGGGTGGGGTGGTTTAAACCACCCCCTTAAAAAAAAATGGGTATAATAATACCTTTTTTTTTATGTAAATTCATACAAAATTTTAGTTAAACCCCCCTTAACTTTTACTAAAATTTTAATATAATACCTTCAAGTTAAATTTGTGACAAAAAATTATATCTAACCCCAGTACATAATTCCTAGTACATAATTCCTAGTTCGGCCAGTGCGAAATCAAGTAATAGCCTAATTGAATTTCTTTGCATATGTGCTTGTCGTATGAATCATGATCTCACGTCAAATTATGTGTCTCTTATATGCGTGTGTGTGTATATATATATTATATAAAAGAGACACAAATTTTTATAGATGTTCGTTTCATAAATACGATAAAATTTGTACTGTCTTGTGACAAGCTACCCCGCTTTAACAAATATTGCATAAATCCGTCATTGTAATCAATTGTTGGAACATATTTTATGGTACATACTAGTCCCCAAAATCTTCCCACCGGGTTAAACTCGGATATCCAAATTTTTTTTAAAAAAAACCCGGATACGGATATATCTGGATCCGGAAACACCCGGATTAGGATATATCTGTATCCGGATATTACGCAACCCGGATATCAAAATATCCGGGTTTTAAAAAAAAAAATTGAACTGGGCCGTTGGATCATCAAGATCAACGGTCCAGAAAATAGATTTAATTAAAATAAATAAAAAACACTAACCTGGATCCGGATATATCCGGGATTTTTTTTCCCGGTCCCGGATATATCCGTATCCGGGTTTTTAAAATAAAAAAATAAAACTAAAACCCGGATGGGTTTTTTGTATACATTTTGGGGACTTGTACATACATATTAACTATTAATTTAGTATCCGATTCTATACTAGTATTTCCAGTAAAAGTATATATATACACAAACCTCACGTCAATATATATAATCCACGGATATTACAACAACCATAAATTCAAAAAAGAGAGTACAAACGGATATATATGACAACGGGGAATTAGGGTTCAAGAGATCTAATACATAATGATCACTATTACTATAGCTAAATTATCAACAAAAGCGGCTCAAAAACACAACAAAATATGCACTACATCTACAAGTATCAAAACAGAAGCCGAACTTCTCACTAGTTCGTTCTCTTGAGGCTTTGGACGAGCAACTTCGAGGACGAAACCGTCCCGAGAACCCCGAGGAAGAGCCCTATGCCTATGAACCCCAAGTTCATGACAAGCACGGGCCTTGTGATCCGGGACCAGCAGATCTTCACGTAGAAAGCGCAGGGAAAGACGACGCAGATGGCGACACTGAGGAGCGAGCCCGTGAGGCCGAGGACGTGCTCAAAGTAGGGCACGGAGAGAGCGAGAGCGAGGATGAGCAGCACGAGGGCTGAGCCCACCAGCCCCCTCGCTGCGGCCCTGGCCCTGGGCCCGGTGGAAGCGGGGAGGCTGTGCTCTAGCTGGGCCGCGAAGGGCGCAAACTCGAGAGCATACTTGGTCATCGGTGTCAGAACGGTGGCCCACACCGCAAGCTTCGTCGCCAGGGCACCCCGGGGCATGCTCAGCGTGATCTGCGGGCTGATCTCAGCTCCGAAGAGCTTGGCTCCCATGAAGGCGAGGATAGTGTAGAGTGTTGTCACTATGGTGAAGCTCACTATAGTCACCTGGCAGAGTATCAAATTCAAAGCCATGTGAGTTACGATGCACAAAAGGTTAGTTAAGAATCTTAAAATGAAATTTGGACCATAAATTTCAACAGATGAGATAGTACGACTAGTGTAATCTACTTATTATATATAGTAAAACTTTGATAAACTAATTCTGTTGGGACAAGAGCAATTATTATTTTATAGAGATTATTAATTTATCGAGTAATAAATTAGTATATTAAGTATGGCTGGGACTTACAAAAATATTATTCAATTAAATTTATTAATTTATCGAGTATTAATTTATAAGAACAAATAAGTTTAAAAAAAATGATGCATATATTCGAAACACGCACAAATATTTGTGAGAAGCAATTTAGGACATCATATGAGATGTAAAGTTTTTTTATTTTAAGAAAAGGGGTAGTTAGCGGCATAACCTATAGAAGTATTTTTTTTTCTTCCAAAGAGTAACTATATATACTCTTGTTTTAATTTTAACGGACAAAGTTGCCAAACTCGCATGTCGTAGGCCAAAATAGCGGGTGTAAAAAGTACTTGTGACATGCTCACTATTAGAGTTTGATAATTTTGTTCAATAAAAAGAGTATTAAATTGTTATTTAAAAAAAATTCGTACCTATGCTACTAATATCCGAAAGAAAAATGATTCGGTGGCGCAACACACACAATCAAACTATAAAAAATTAAATGAGACATAGATTCGTCGTTGGATTCCGAGCGGGTGCAACGAAGTCGCCAATAGGATAGTTAAAACCCGCCTTGCGGATTCTATCCTCGACATGTGGTCGAGGGAGTGCCCGAGGTGGCTTGTACACGTCTTTCAAAGGGATTTATCCCTCATTTCGGTTTAACGAGATTTATCCAGTTTTCAAAAAAAAAAAAAAGCACAAATATTGCGTCAGCACCAAAAGGCGGCCATTAAGCGTCCTGATAAAACACGTAACATGCACGCACAAAAGAGAGAACAATAATCCATTGTAAATATGTGTAAATATATTCACACACACACATATATATATATATATATATACCTTTTTGAACTTGGAGGGGTCTCTCATGGCTACGTAGAGATTAGGGAAGACGATATGCCCCGCATAGCTGAAGATATAAAGGCCCGAAATGGCAGGAATCTTATGAAGCTGAAGAGCCGGGATTCCGTGGTCGGCCTTCACTCCCCCAAAGATGGCCGTGGCGGCCACCGAGGCGAAGATGATGGCCGACATGACAATGCCTCCGAAGGAAAGGAAAGAAATGGAGGAGAGGTTCCGGAGCCAGAGGCTCGGGAGAGCCACGAAGACCGCGAGCGCCGTCAGGACCTGCGCCGTCGACAGTCCCGCCCACCGCAGGTTGATGTGGAGCCCCGCGAAGGCGGAGATGAGGTTGTCGTGGAGAGAGATGGTGTAGGAGACAAGGGTCATGAAGATCTCCAAGTAGATGAATGTGGCGACGATGAGCCTCCCTTTGGGGCCAAAGGCTTGTTGCCCTATGTCCGTGTAGCTCCGGGACTTGGGGTTGTTCTCGAGGCACTTTCCGAGTACGAGGGTCGAGTAGGCGCAGACCACGCCGAGGCCGATCAGAAGGAAAACTGAGGCCCACCCTCCGTTTTCTAGGGCATAAGGTGTCGATAACTGTCCTAGCCCTGTAACACAATTTAAAACTCAGTAAAAATTATAACCTATTCAATAAAATAATATTTTTATGGTCTTAAATTTAACTAACATTATTAAAAAAAATCTCAATAATAATAATCTCGATAATACGAGTAAATTCTTTAATCTCAACAATATTAGTTTATAGAAGTTCTAAGTGAGTAAAAATAAATTATTTATATACGTTCGTCACAGAAACAACAGTTAGTTTATAGTGAATCTCGGTGGAGGGTATGGGTAGCTTACCGATGAGCATTCCGATCATGTTGATGACGGCGTGAGAGACGTTACTATTAGCATCACCGTGGTGCAGGGTGACCCGTTGTTCGGCTGAGTTTGGCGGCTGCTGATCATCGTCGACAGTGCTTCCTACTTCACACTTGCAGTCCCGCGTGTGCTCCACACAAACGTGGCATCTCGCCCACAGTTGCTTGGCAGCCATTTCCGCACCACGCACGGACTCGCTCGCAACTTGGCTTTGATGATTAATAATGGAGCACCGTGATGATCTTTCAGCTATGGCTTTGCATATTTTGCTCCCCATATTCTTCTTCTCTTTTTAACCTAAGTTCCAGAAGCTTAGGAGAAGAGACTTTACTTGTGTATATGCACTGAGTTTTGGTGGGCTATATATAGTCGATTCTAGTGCATGAATTTGATCTTAGTTTGTGTAAGAATCTAAAGACACAAAAGAAAATGGAGGAATATTTCTTCACACATTGATAATGGTACACGTAATATTCACTCGCTACAATTTGTGAGCATCCTTCTACACTACTAGTTCGATTCGATACTATTAATTTAGTACACGTAAGAATTATTTTGATGTACTAAAAAAATGATGATGATAATAATGAGAAAGATCGAGTTATAAGAAACAAAGTAAAGAAAATGAGTTTATGAGAGATTGAAAGCATTAACAATGTGAAGTTTGTAAGCAGCAAAGTAACGTTTGGATCATCGATCGTACGTTGGCACAAGATTTGTTTGTTTTGTTTTAATATAATATAAAATATTATTCTGACTACTAAAGTAATATATATATCATGGAAGTGAGCTTCCTTTATTTTAGGGTAACGAGGTTTCCATGCTTGATAAAAAGTGATTATTATTCTCTCAACGTTCGAACTATACATCATGAATCATGATTCATGCCTTCATGGGGTTCTGCTTTCCTTGTTTTTAGGGAGACACGAAGACCTAACCAAAATGTGGATTTCATGTTTACCCTTGCATGCATGACCTCTCTCTCTCTCTCTCTCTCTCTCTCTCACACACACACACACACACACACACACACACACAAACACATACACATAACAGCAGTGTTATCCGTTTTAATTTTATTTATTTTTTATTTTTTTTATATATACTAGTGCTCTTTCTCCTTAACTTATGCTTAATGATATTGATAGGATTATATATTAATCTTAATGATTTTACTAATCGAGATAAACATTATGAGATTATCTGAAATTAGTAAGGTAGCCGTAGTCTCATGCATTCAATATAAATAAAATTAGAGATCTAATTTTGGCATATAATTTAGTGTACTTTCTCGTAGAAAAGAAACTATATATATCCACGTAATTAAGCGTACTTTTTAAACTAGCGAGATAAATGCTCACAATACTTATGAGTTATGAATTAGTATAAAGAGGAATTGCGTATTATGTGATAACGCTCTTTTATATATATATATATATATATAGACATTATGATCACTGGTCATTTCCAGTTCACAAGACCAACTATGATTTTTAGGATATTAATCAGCCAAAAGTTGTGACATTTGACGTGGCAAACCACCCATTTTTACAATTTTACGAGTGATATATATATATATATATATATATATATATATATATATATATATATATTCTATATTTTCTGATTTAGAACTTTACGCACACTGTAATTTAATCAATCATTAATATTACCTCTCTTATACGTATAATTATATGTATATTTTACCCGAAAAAGTTCTTTTTCTCTCTTCTAATCATAATTGTCAACTGTCGGAAAAAATAGAAAACAGAAGCGCACTACTCCTTTACTAGCTCAATTTGTAAGGCATATTTCCCAAGCAAAAAATGGTATAGAATAACTTTCTTTTGCGTCTGCTTACACAATATTATTCGTTTAGTATCAATATATTTTACATATATATATATGATAATTTTGACGTATACGAATCGATTGCTAATAAGCATCAAATCATATATTTATGAAATGACAACCTTATTTTTACAACGTTAGATCACGAAATCACGCTTAAAAAAAGTTTTATTAAACCCTTCATGTCCTTCAAATGGGTAAGGCTTGAGAGGGAAAATTATTCCACATCAAATTACCATATAGCCAAACGAGTCTTCCGAACAAGGGTTGGGGTTCTCTTACATTCAAAAGAAAAGGTTAATTGATGTAGCCTGAACAATATGAAATCGATGAATTTTTTTATAAGCTTTCAAGCTCAAATTATTTCATTCAAATCAACTCTAATTTCATACATGTTTTGAATTACAATCATAAAGAAAAACTCTTAAACCACCTTCCTAAAATAAATCAACGAAATTAAAACATATTGATTGTTGGTTACAAACTGGATCATCAAACCAAAGCACACACGCAAGAACACAAAGAGAAAAGTTTTAAGGGGAGAATACTCTCTATTGAATAACGTCGCGAGTTACAAAGAGTGGGACAATCACCACTTACAAAGATGTTACACCTCTATTTATACTACAAAATAAACTAGAAATATAATCCCTAGGGAATTACATTTATTCTTATACACATTAGAAGAGGCAACGTTGACATTTCTCACTCAATCAATCTTACAAATCTCGTTGACTTATTCTTTTGTGTCAGTTGGCTGAGTCACGCCAACTCCATGCTCTTATTCAACCAGGTCGACCCCAGTCCTAGTGGACATGTCCTGCTCGCCATGTTCTGGTCAACACTCGTGTCCTGGTCGTTGGAACCAGCATACTTTGGCTCCTGCTGACTGGGATGTCTGGTTCCTGGTCAGCGTGACTTGCCCATCATGACCAGGTGACTAGCTTCTCTTGACCTGATCGGTTGGGCCTTGCTTTCTTGGTCGCTCCTTGGCTCGACGAACTGAACCCAGGTCGATCTTCACCTCACATTGATGACCAAATAACTAAGCCATAAAACCTTGAATATTTCAAGGAAGCAATCATCAATAAATAATATCAATCAAAATAAATAAATGAGGAAGTTGTGTATATGAGAGACTTATTGGCTTTAATTTGCAATGTTCCATGCAAATATACATTTGCATCACTTAGCGGAACATACTACAACTAAATAATATTTCTTTTAAATTTAATTTGAAGTTTTGCAAGATCGAAAATGATTTTATTACAACCTCTCGGATTAAAATAAAAAACCACATACTCAATTCGAATAGTTATCCGATGAACTTCGGATTAAATCACGCTTTAATATAGATATATATTGGGCTTGTTGGCCGAATTGATAGGCGCAACGAATATAAGCTACAAATTCTAGATGACGGAAAGATATATAAGTAGTCATATTCTCTCCTATTACATGGGAAAATATTATACCCTATTAGATATACACGATGTCTGGGTATAAGGTGGAGATTCTCTTACATCACCCTCCCCAAGTGCAGGGTATCAAATTAAAATAAAAAGCACATGCAAATAATAAACATCACTACATTTATTATAGAGAAAATGGTGGTAAAATCAAATTCTATGAAACTAGTGCATCCTAATCTTTAAGTTCTTAAAGACATAAAATTTGTTGCATCCAACGTCTTTATTACGACGTCAATTAATATTATCTTCAAGACTTTTAGTTTTAGGTTACGTTTGTCCGAGCCCATTGAAACCCGTCTTGTAGGTCCGTTCTATAAAATAATACTGGGTAATAAATGTTACGAATATTTTTTTTATAGTAGGTGTTAATGCCTAAAAATCGATTAACTTGAATGTAGCCCAAGTCTTGATTTTGTGCCGGGCCCGATGTCCGCATGACGGTCTAAACAGGCTTTGAAGCTTGATAGCCGGATCTCAATCCCGCTGACTCAGGTAAAAAAGACCGAGAAAGGCCGGATCTTAATCCCACCGACTCAGGCAACGAAGACCGAGAAAGGCCGGATCTTAATCCTGCCGACTCAGGCAACAAAGCCTGAGAAAGGCCAATCTCGTCGACTCATGCAAAAAAAAAATATCGAGAAAGGCCGGATCTCAATCCCGCCGACTCAGGCAAAAAAGAGTGAGAAATGCTGGATTTCAATCCTGTCGACTCAGGCAACAAAGACCAAGAAAGGCCGGATCTCAATCCCGCCGACTCAGGCAAAAAAGACCGATAAAGGCTGGATCTTAATCCCGTCGACTCAGGCAATAAACATCCAGAAAGGCCGGATCTCAATCCCGCCGACTCATGCAAAAAAAAGACCGAGAGAGGCTGGATCTTTATCCCGCCGGCTCAGGAAAAAAAGGCCGAGAAAGGCCGGATCTCAATCCCGCCGACTCAGGCCAAAAAGACCGAGAAAGGACGGATCTCAATCCCGCCGACTCAAGCAAAAAGATCGAGAAAGGCCGGATCTCAATCCCGCCGACTCAGGCAAAAAGACCAAGAAAATGCCGGATCTTAATCCTGTCGACTTAGGCAACAAACTCCGAGAAAGGTCGGATCTTAATTTCGCCGACTCAGGCACAAACTCCGAGAAAGGACAGATCTCAATCCCACCGACTCAAGAACAAATACCGAGAAAGGCCTGACCTCAATCTCGCTTACTCAGGGAAAAAATGCCGAGAAAGGCCGGATCCCAATCCTACTAACTCAGTCACCAAGACCGGGAAATAAGACACTAAGACGCGAAATCTGGCAAATGACCGGGAAGCAAATCGCTAAGGCGCGAAACTCGGCAAAACACTAAAAAATAAGATGCTAAGGCACAAAGACGAGGAGGTAAGACGCGCGCAAAACCTTACAAAAATATAATAAAGCCGAAGACAAATTCTGGCAACTTGTCCAAGATGACTCAACGCATAAAGTTTCTCGCAAGATGTAATCTTCCAAGAAACTAGGGGGTAAATGTTATGCGTATTTTTCGGAGCGTAGGAAAATTAAGGCCCAAACCAAAAAAGCACCCAAGAGGCCCAAGACAAATAAGGCCCACTAAATCAACTTTGACCCGCTCTGGAAAAGTCAACCTGAGCTTGTCTAAAACATCAATTAGGTCCAATTCAAAAAAGTCAACAGACTCGACTCAAAAAAGTCAACATACTCTACCTGGAAAAGTCAATGGGCCAAGCCGGAAAGTCAACAAAAGGTCGGAAGCCCGACCCAAAAAGTCAACTAAAAAAGTCAACAAAAAGTCAATGGGCCAAACCCGAAAGTCAACTAAAAGTCAAAGGCCCGACCCCAAAAGTCAACCGGGAAAGTCAACAGTCCGACCCGGTAAAACACGAGTATGACCCGTCTAAGAAATATGCCTTCAGGGGTCGCCGCGAACCCCGAAGGCTAAAATTTATGCCTTCGGGGGTCGCCGCGCGCCCCGAAGGCATGAATTCAAACTTCTCACCCTCTATAAATACGAGGGCACCCCTGCCACAATCAGCAAGCACTCCCAAAGCCAAAAAAACCTATGTTTCCCGTTCGTTTATTCATAATTTTTTACTCAAATACTCGACTAATGTTGAATGTCGGAGCGGGCGACAGAGGACCCCCCCCCCCCCCCCCCTCTAGAGTTCACGTTTTCTACTCTTTTTACAGGAACGGAGGCAGGTCATACAGGGAAGATTTTCGGCCCATCAAGACCGAGGATCAAGCTTCAAAGCCCGTTTCGACCGTCATACGGACATCGAGCCCGGCCCAAAATCAAGACTTGGGCCGCATTCAAGTTAATCGATTTTTAGGCATTAACAGTAGGTGTTGATGTGTAGATTCTTTCTGTATTAGAAACGATAAAGTCACATTAGTTAAATTTATGATCCAAAAATATGGATCAAAGTTTATGAAAATGATTATTCATGTAAATGGGCCTCTGAAATAGAGTATGGATTGAGGCTCATCAAAGAAGAAAATAAAGCCCAAGCCTGAACATGTTTCTCGCCCCAAAGACCTAAGCTCGTCCCGAGCAGAAATTGCTAGAAAGGGACCCGAGCAGAAATCTAGCACCAGCAAGAAGACCGAGCAGAACGGGTCAAAGCTTCATTCAAACACCCCGAAGCCCGACCAGGAAAAGCGCCACAACCAAGATTCAAACTTCCACGACGCCAAGTCAAAGTCCACTACTACGTGATTCTCTCGAGAAGTGGTCCACTTGTCAGCTCGGCAGTGAGTCAAGCGCCGAACTCGGAGCCACTACCAACGTTCATAGAGAAGCTCCAACGGACAGAAATCAAGAGCCTATAAAAGCAAGAAGACAACACCATCACACACACACAAGCATCACCTGAGAGAAGAGTCTGTGAGAATTCGTATTTTTCAGAGTGTTTTCTTTCATCTTTTTTATCAATCGAAAATCGGCTTGTGGTTCTGGTTGATCTTCTTTCCAAATCAATAAACTTACAGAGGACGTAATCAACTACCGCATTGGGACGAACCTCTCTTAAAAACCTTGGTGTTTTTATTGTTCTTTTTATTTAGTCATCGTCAAATTATCGACGAAGCAGAGGTCAAGATCCACAAATCTTTTAGCAAATTTAAATCTAAATCTCATATACAAAGTTTTCGTGACTGTTGGTGTGTGAAACCACGTCAACAGTAAGCGTTTTATTTTTATAGAATTGAAAAATTATCGCTGTATTGCATTTTTTTTTTGTATGTATTCCACATATGTATTTAATTCTTCAATTTAATAATTAGAACCATTCACTAATGGATTTCAAAATTTGCTAATTACTTTTAACATTCACTAATTTTAATTTTAAATTATAATTAACTAATAAATTCCATAACTTCCTAGTTTCAGTTTCAAAATTCACCTACTAATCAATTTCACAATTACTTAATCATTTAACTTAATATTGACTAATCAATTTAAAATTTACTTATTTAAAATGTTATTGGGCCCGTTTGGCACAACTTAATTTTTACAAAAATTGTTTTTAGTTTTAGTTAAAAAAAATAAACTGTTTTTGAAAAAAACCGGCATGTGTTTGGTAAATTGTTTATAAAACAGTTGTTGCTGGTAACAAAAAATGATTTAGCGTTTGGTAAAAAAAATTATTTAGGCTAAAAAGACTAAAATAGACTACAACCGTATTTTTGTTTTTAGAAAAAACCAAAAGCTACGAATCCTTGATTTTACAATTCATGTACACAAATTCAAAATCGATTTTGTGTTTTTTAGAAAAACAATTTTGCCAAACACCTGAAAAGCGGTTAATTTTATTTTATAAACAAAATAAAATCTTTTTTTTTTGTGCCTAGCCGAGAGAGCCCAAAAGCCCGGCCCGGCCCAGCCCAGCCCAGCCCAGCCCAGAGGCCAAGCTAAACCCCACCACCGAGTGTGCCTATCTCGCGCGAAATCTCTCTGAAATCTCCCGCGCTCAGATCTCTCTCTCTCTCTCTCCCTCGCCGGAGCTCCGATACCCCTTTCTGTTTGTGGCTTCGTGCTGAGGTATCTCTCACTATATCCATCACGGAGCTTCTGTACCGAATTGATAAAGGATTTGACATCGATTTGCGATCTGGAGAAGCATATTTCGTTTTTGAATCAGGTTTAGTTTTTCTCAACTCCGACAGAAATGGCGGGTCAGTCTGATCCACACCCTTCTCTCTTCTCTGCAGAGGAGGTCTATCTCTCTCTCTCTCTCTCTCTCTCTCTCTGGCTGGGTTTACCTGTCATTATTGTCTCTGATATTTGATTTGTTTCTTCGTTCAAGATTGAGTTCATGGCGGAGGACGAAACCATAGACATCGTGCCCAACATGAGAATGGAACCTCTCAATTTGGTTTGCGTAAGTCGCCGTTTTGTTAGCTCGTGAGAACGGCGAGGCTATGTCGATTCGATAACGTTTTTGTTACTCGTTGCAGGGGGATTATGGTCCGTTCTTTCCTCAAATGGTCGCCAAAGTTCCGCTTTGGTTGGCCATTGCTTTGAAGAAAAGAGGAAAATGCGCTGTCCGGCCTCCTTTGTGGATGTCGATCGGTGAGCTACGATTTCCGAGCAATTGTTATCGTAAATAAGCTACGTATTCGGGTTCTTATGATTTTATTTGTGCTATCAAACAGAAAGCTTAACTCAGATATTGGAATCGGAACGCGAGTCTCAGGAAGCATTCCAAGTCCTTCCATTCCATTATGTCGAAATCTCAAGGCTTCTTTTTGATCAGTAAGTACTGAAAGATTGTGTATCATTGTGCATCTTGGCTGCAAAATTTAACTGAGATTTAAATTGGGTTGATGATAGCGCGCGTGACGACATTCCGGATATGTACATGGTAAGGACTCGGTTTGAGCATTTTTTTTATGCTATTAATCATCTGCTCTTCAAGCTGTATTTGAATTTTATCGACATACTTTATAGGTGCGATCGCTCGTTGAGGACATCAGGGATGTAAGATTTCACAAAGTCGAGACTAGCTTAGAGTCCTTTGAAGATGCCCGCTCTTCTGCAGTGAGGGTATGCTATTCATTTAAACCGATTACCCGCTATTATCTCTGTTTAATTTCTGTTTAGAAATGTTTTCTAACGTTGATTCATAGTTTTATGGTTAATTATCTTAATTTTCTGATGCTCAGTTTTAGCATTATTTTGAATTGTTTGAGCAGTTCTGATCAGCCAAACTTTTGTAGTGTATTTTTTTTCTTGAAAGCATAGAATCGCAGAGGTCGGAGTTTGAGGGTCGAAACGATAGCTAAGTTTAGGGTCAGGTAATTCAGGGATTTACTGTGAACTAAAAGCCGGGGACGAAGTCTGTATCCTAGGCTCATAACAGACTTCTCTCTGTATTCATCATGGTTTGTGGGCCCTTCACGTGTTTTAAACAGCTTTGAAGACCGAGTTCTTCGTTAAATTTCTTGTTTACTATGACTGTATAGCCTGTATTTCTACACTCTGTTACGGATCCTGGGTACGGTTTACGAAATGTAACTGAGATTTTGAGGAGATGGTTGCTCAGTTTCCTGAAGCTGTGTCTGTAATTGCAGATCAAGAATTTATCCGCAATGGAAGTAAACATAGTACGCCCATTCGTCGGTCGAGCCCTTCAGGTGTTCTATAAGCATGGCAGTCCTGATCTTATTCCAAATCCGGAGCGAATGGCCGGCTCTAACCGATGGCAGCAAGCGCCCGATCAAGGCCAAAGAGTAAGTCATTTACTCGCATCAATCATCAATATGTGTAACATATAATTAACCGCACTTTTCTTTCTCTTCCAGCGTCCCCTGCGGAAAAGGTAAACGGCGATACTATCGGAATGATCTCCTCAGGAAAGCTAGAGAAACTAATATCAGCATGTTCGACCTTAGCTTCTGAGTGGATAGTGAAATCTGTTGCTTGTAAGATGTTCAATTTTCGTGTATTCTTACAACATTTGATTTTAGAGAATGTAATATGTTATGGAGAATATATCTTTCTAAACACCGTCTTCTCACTTCGGTTGAATGAATGCCATTTTCTAATGTAACAGATTGTCATTCCTTCAATGAATTAGAGAATGGTGTTTGAAATTGACTCGTGCCCAAAATCGATGAACTCGGAACGGGAATTTGGCCAACCTCAAGAATAACCTAATGGATTGGATCGGGCCCAACATTAAAAACCCGAACTGACTAAACGATTAAATACTTTATTTAAATGACTAAACGATTAAATACTTGATTTAAATGCATTGGAATAATTGTTCGAAGTATTAAATCTTAAAAGTCGCAGATTATATCTGAATATTACATTTTTTGAAATATAACTCTCTTCCAAAGAGCTCAGATATTGAAATATATAATACTTTTTGGATTGTAAACCAAAACAATGTGTATTCAGTAATAGATCTAAGAGCCTTTCTTGTCGTTTCTAGCCTTTTACAAAGGGAACCTTTTTCATTTGTGAGAAATGGTGTAAGCTGAGCTCAATTTTTCAGGTATTCTTACATGGGGATCCATATTTTGTACATAAATGATAATAAACCTACCAATGAAGCCCGTAACTTCCTGCTTGCATTAGCGGGTGAGCGAAATACGCACCCAAAGTCAATGCAGTGATTACCACGTACGGAAGCCGGATAAACTCCTTGTAGTAATCTTTGGGTAACTTTTGTCGACCATCGAGAATGGCTGCAAACGGCACAATGCTTGTTCGGCTCTTCACATCCTCGAACGCTTCACCGTATCTTATGGCTAATCGCCTGTCGCCATTCCAAGCACCAAAGAGATGATGCCCAATCAACCCGAGTGACGCTGCCACCGCCACCGAGTTCCCTATCCACACCGTGTGAGCGATGCACCAAACGACCTGCCCTGCCAACTAAGAATAGATGCAAAACCCGGGTAAGAGAAAGAAGCCTTAGTATAAGCAAAATGAATGTGCTGAAAATCTCGAATCAATTGGCCAATTATCAATTACTTAGCTTTTTTCAGACTTCTGTATCTGTAAAGCCGATTCTAATATTCTGCGGATCATATCCGAAAAATATGACAATCTTTTCTCTGTAAGTTTTCAGATATATCAATCCTTTTTAGTATAAAATTGCATTACATTGTTTACCTCGACTATAAGAAGAGCCAATAGTTGAATTTACATGTAATTCCATCGAAAATTCAACAGTTTATATCGAATCTTGTTGGAAATCACTTCTTCATTTCAAGTCCAAATTGATTCATTCAAAGCTCGTATTAAAGATAAAATAACGAATTAAGAACAAAATAAGAATAAGGTTTTCAAAGTATTTTTTTTTTCTTCAAATGGAAGAAAAATAGGTAGAAAATTTAATTACTTATACAAAATAATTTTTTTATGTTGAAAATATGACTGAGGTCAGGGAATTTGAATCAATTTGAGAAAGATAAGCATACTACATCAATTTTGAAGAAAGAGGTCACTCTTTTGTGGGTGGTTAATCGATTTTGAAGCCGTGACCAGAAGCGTACCTGTGGATGCCTTGTGATCCTCATGATCCCGGTTTCCCAAAGGTGCATTTTGGGCTTGTCAACTGCTGCAACCTCTAACAGATTGAAAGTCGAAGGATAGAGGAAGAAGAAGGAGACGAAGTTCGAGAGCCACACTAGTTGATGGACTCCGGCGACACTCTGCAGCTGCCATAGTTGTTGCCCGTCGTATCTGTGGTTAATAAAGTACACCTGCATCACAAACACGCGACACTCAGTAAGCTAGTATGTACAAAAACAGAAAGGAAAAAAGACGGTCCGTGAGCACTCACAATTGTACTGACAGCCAATGGTAAAGATACCCCCGCAAACAAGACCCGGAACGCTCGCTCGCCGATGATTTTCTCACCCGAGTCTCTAAGACTGGCCAAACCGCTGTGCACGATGGCAAAAATGGCGGTAAGCATCAACATCACAACCTGCGTTTTCATGTTTCGGTATCAGCTTTCTGCGGAAACAATCTTAGTACATTTAATTTGCCTTCCGAAAAAAGCGGGAAGTATTAAAACAGAAACGCGGAAAAAGACACATGAAGCAGCAGCTTGTGATATCCACCAATCCATTGCGATTCCTCAGACAAAGGAAAATAATACTAATAAAAAGGGTTAATGATGGCAAATGTACCCAATTTTTACTCAATTGGAGCAGCATAGACCCAAGTCTTCTTTTTTTTTCTTTTCTTCTTTTTGTGACAAATGTACCAAAATTCTAGCTTATAAGATAGTCGATACAATCTTAGAGAGAGGCAAAAGGGGAATCAAGATAAGAACGCCATTAAAACTGAACCACAGATTCACTGCAAATGCAGATTTTCTACATGCCCAGAAGATAAAAATCACGGTCAACGAAATCGATTTCCAAACAGCTGACAAAAACTGACCTCAGGACTGTCGGAGAGCCGCGAAACGGCGTCGATGAAGGGCTTTCCGTATCCGGTGGAATTATCGAGCCACGCGACGTCGAGGACGAACAGAACGGTTCCCAGAATCCCAAGGAAGTACACCCACGACGAGACCTTCTGCTTCGCCAGCTCAAACGCCGCGGAGTCCTCGCCCACGCGCGGCGGCGGCGGAGGGTCGTCGGCGCTTCCGACGGAGCTTCCGGCGCGCAATTCGAGCCAGGAAAGCTCGAGGCTGCGGGGGAATCGGCGAGGCTTCGGTCCGAGAAACGTCGGATGAGGGAGGTTTGAGGGTGCGGAGGAGGGGCGAGCTGATGGGCGGCGAGTGAGGCGGTGAGGGACGGAGAGAGATGGGGCCGAGAGGAGAAGAGAGGCCATGGTGATGCTTTCTGGGTCTGTGTTTTGTGTTTGTTTCTCGGGAAAATGGAAATGGAAATGGAGAATGTCAACGTTATGAACAAGAAGGAGAGAATCTGGAGGGAAAATGTGCTCTTCAGTGGAGCTTTGGACAGATAGTGGACGAAGCTCGACGACGATTGTATATGTTTTTTAATTCGGATATTTGCGGCATAAGTACTTAATGTTATTTTTTGCCGTGTAAGTACTTGATATCGATAAAAGTGTAAAACTATGAAAATAAAATACCGGCAATAAAATAAGAAGATATTTGTGGCTTAAAGCCTATGTTTGCACTTTATTGAGGTATATTAACTATGATTGTTTTTGCCGGTCTAAAGACTCAATGTTTTATTTCCTCTATAATTTTGAGTGTCCATCGGATTACTTGACGGTTGTTGTTAACGAATCGTTATGGCTGAATACGCGTCGCTCTGTCGTGTTTCATGTGCTTTTTCGTCTTTTCTCCGACATATTAATTTTCTTTTTATCTTTTTATTTAATGGATTAAAACATTGTTCAATCATGCTCTATTTCTTCTTTCTCTAAAATAAACCTTGAAAAAACTGTTATTCATGCTTTTTCTTCTTCTTCTTCTTCTTCTTCTTTCCATCACCCGGTTCGATTAAGCGGGATTCTTGATAGCTCGGATCGAGTAGACATTCACGAAAGCAACACGTGGTTAAATGTTATTGCTGTAAGCTATCAGTCTTTAGAAAATCAAATACTAGGAGTTCAAGTGTTGCTACCTACGAGAGGTATTCTTATTCATCAATCATTTTTCATCTTTTGAATCACATTTTTTTGTTATTAATTTTGTCCCGCTTTTATCCGAGTGTAGAAGTTGCGTCAAGAAAGTCATTCGAAGAGAACGTGTAAGAATCCTCAACGTGAAAAGGAACTTTTTTAAATTTTATTACAATTTTTTAAACTATTACAATTTTTTCAAACTTGCATATCATTTCCAAAAGGAACGTCATCTCCACTCCAACAGTTTTTGCAAAGGTTTAGAACTTTTAGAACTCGTTCGTCTCGCTGTTGTCTTCGATTTTTTATAGGGATGTTTTCTCTGAGTCCTCCTTGGTAGGAGAGTAAATAGTATGAAAAGAATATTTAATTTGATGTCCGTCTTGACATTTTCTGGTTTGATTAACAATAATCATTAGCTTATTTATTCAAAAAGAATATTCTTCCATTTTCATCCATATCATTCTAATGTCAAACACAAATGGTAAGTGCAAATACAAGTTATTATTATAACCTCAATTCTCCCAAATTGCTTAATTCCTTTTCTATTTGGGATTTTTTTCTTCTCTTATTATCTCTCAAAATGCTCCATTCTATGTCCAAATGAGACTTCCTTCTGTCGTAAAATTGGTTTATTCATACATATATATATATATATATATATATATATATATATACTTTCATATAACTTGCATTATTATAATGAAATAACAAGGCTTGGCCTATCTTTAAATGGGGCATAATTAATTAATAAAATTTATTTCAAATAATTAATCTTAAATAACTAATTGAGGTTAGAGTCGATTATTTTCTTTTAGTTTATGCACACTTTTAAACTTTTTTTGCGATTGGGTGCTTTTGAGCGATTAACTGAGTTTCTGTATTCGCCAGCCACACGTATCTACCTCAAAGTGCTATATTTTAAAATGGGTTAATTGCGGTGAAAATACTTAATCTTTTGCCAAATGCTCCAATAGGTACGTGGCGTCACGTGGCTTTTTCTACCGGCCACGTAGACACGTATAAATCTAACGGCCACGTAGATACCATCTAACGGTGTTGGAAGAATTTAGTTCGCCTGGCAACAAAAGAGCCATGTTAGGTAATTTGCCTATATTGTTTGAGGTTGAGTACCTGCCGGAGCATATGACCAAAGGTTAGTTATTTTCTCCGCAATTAACCCATTCAAAATACATGATTTCTCATTAAAAATCTTTATACCATGAAAATGAAAGGGTGAATACTCTAAAGATACTCTTGTACAAATACTGTGGCTTGGTATTTAAGAGAGGCAGGGGTCCAATAGTGAACAACAATAATAATGACTATTACTTTTTCTAGATTATATTCTAAGCTTATGGAATAAAAGTTTGGTCTAAAAAAGTTAAATCTCACAAAAATGAAAAGCTTGCTTTAGAATTCTGAATGAGGCAAAAGTGGCAGGTTGAGTAGCACAGTTTAACCAACTACGGACTAACCACTCTTCCTCTAATCATGATTCTTAATATTAATTATAATTATATTTACTTTCTTTTCTTATCAATCACCAAACAGTGTCTCTCTTATATACATACACTACACCCAAACTTCAGGGCAATCAATCACCTTCGCCTTCGAAATGAGAGCTGAGAGATTCTTCGTTCTTCCGTTTTCCATCGGATGCGATTCCGAGGCGGGCGTCGCCGTCGGAAAGAGCGGCGACCGGCACCTGCAAGCCACGAGGACGACTGAAGAACCCGAGACAAGTATGTTCCGTTTAAGAGTTTGTAGTCTTTAGCACTCGTCTGTGACATTGTCTCAATTTAATAAATTTCCGCGCACTTGTAGAGGAGGAAAACTTTGGTCACAATAAGACGTAAAGATTTACATGTAAACGTAATCGGTATTCGTAAATTAAATGTATCTAACATAGGCGGTTTTTCGTATTTGTGTTGATGCTTGTTCGGGTGTGCTTGTTTCGCAAGGAAGACGAGGAGCGAGAGAGGTCGTAATGAAGAGTAAGAAGAGTAGTTTCGCAAGGTTTCTCAACTTACCCAAGTCCAACAATATTTCCAATGGGATTCAGAGACTCATCAGAAGCATCAAAAGCTTGTCTCAAATGTTTGGTGAGCAAATTTAACCATTTTTTCCCCCCTATTTCTATCGAGTTATTTAGTTTTGAGACAACGCGGAACTTCAGGATAAGGAGCTACTAAAAAAATTAATTACTTATGCCAAAAGAAAATTATATCATTGAGAAATTTTATATAAAAAAAATTAAATGTAAGTTATAGTTTTTGTAACATATAAGCATTTTTGTCATAAACATACTTTCTTAATTACAAAAACTATTTCCTTTTTTTTTTTTAAATTTCAATAAGTACACTGTATATTAATAGTAATAAAGTAAATGTTTTTTTCTTTTTGGAAACATAGGCTACAAGGAAGAGATTGATGAGGAAGAAGAAGAAGAAGAAGAAAGAGAGATGGAAATAGGGTTTCCAACGGATGTGAAGCATGTAACACACATAGGATATGATGGTTCAAAAACAGCAAATGTAGTCAAGGGTTGGGAAGACCTCGACGCCCCGGAATCTCTATCGCTACCGCTGTCTTCCGTCTCTCTCAAGCAATTCGAGCGCGCAATGGCCGCACAATCTTGCACGCGAGATCTTGGCAAAGCATAGCCACACTCACCGTATTTTGTTTGACTCCATCGATCTTTCTAATATCTTTTTCTCTCTCGTTGATTGTGATTAGTACAAATTGCGTTTAAATCTTTTATATTGTATGTCGACTGAAAATTTTAAAATCGGAATTGGTGACTGATACAAAACATTTTGATTATATTTTCTTGTTACTCTTCTTTCTTTGTTTTTTACATTTAAAGTTGAAATAGTTCATGAGTGACGGACGAGGAAGTGGTTGAGCATCTTGAACTAGTGTCTTGAGGTCATACGTTCACAGTACACTTAAAACGTATCAGACGAGAAACGCGGCCAGTGGGCCCGGCCAAGTCTTCGAAAAGCCTAAAAAAAATAGCTAATTGAGACCTATCGCGTGTTCATCCTTATTAATTGTTTTTGCCAACGACGACTCTTATCATGAGGTCGAAATCTCTACCGTCACATGCTAAACGTGAATATGCCGCGACTTTTAAATTTAAGAATATGCCGCTAAATTCTGTTGACTTAGGAGGAGTGCCTATGTCGCAAAATCTCGAGAGATAGAATCCGATCCTCACACGTGGCACTAAACGCTTGACATGTGATGCCAGAAATTGGGTATTAACGGAAGCTCCACTTTCAAAACTAGATATTTTAGCCGGTACGAGCATATGCACATAACTTTTTATGACTTAGAGATATTTATGCCGCTATTTTCTCTTTGAAAAAATAGGGTACTATTGCCGGCTGATGTCCCTTTTATAAAGATAGAGCTTAGAGCCAATATGAATTATGAACTCACTAGTATCACTATGCTCTTCAAACACAGTGATACGAGTTCATAGATTTTCAGTCCAAATCGACACCTATACACAGATAGATACACACTGTATCGCTAAATGTACACCTTCGCTACCACGGCAACGCATCAATCTTCTTCTTCTCCGCTTCAATGGAGGAGGACTAGAGCCTCGCCTCCGACTCAGCGCCTGAACCCTCGTTCGGTTATTTCCGCGGCGACTTCCGACGAGGCGGCGAAAGGGTCGGGAACCAGCGCCAGAAACCGGAGGCTTCTGAGGCTGAGGGAGGTCAAGAGGCAGAGGGAGCAAGATCGCCTCAACAACTACCCCTCTTGGGCCAAGTCTCTCTCTTCACGTGATTGATTGGGTAGTGATTCTGAGTATTCACGGCCTTCTTTTCTTGGTTGCAGAGTTCTTGAAGATGCTTGCAGAGATGACGCTGAGCTCAGAGCTGTTCTTGGCGACAGTGTTGGCGACCCTGAGCTTATGAGGAAAAGGGTATGTTTTGTTTGACCAGTTTCTCAGAAAACTTGAGCTAAATGGAACAATTCAATCACGGCTTTTAACCATGTCGGTTTTCTGTTATCGCTGTCTCCAGTTCGGTTGAGTGGTGGTTAGAACTTTGTGTATGTGTGTGTGTGTGTGTGTGTTTGAAGTTTGCAATTGTGTCAATGATTTAGATCACGATTTCCTTTCATATAAGTATCTAATTTGGGTTAATACTTTAACTAATTTGAAGACTTCGGACCGCTATTTATCTTCCATATCTCCGATATTGGTTTTGTGTTCAACAGATTGAAGAGAGAGTTCGGAAAAAGGGTAAAGACTTCAGCAAATCAAAAACCGGTTCCGTTGTTTCTTTCAAAGTCAGCTTTAGAGAGTAATTTTCCTCCTGAATTTTACCAAAAATCTTCTTTTTATTTTTCCGTGGCGAATATACATTGACCTGAAATCTGGTATGCCTTTGTGCTGGTGATTGGCAGCTTTAATCCTCTCGATTCGTACATATGGTTTGAACTATATGGAGCGCCATCTGATCGAGATCTTGATCTCATCGGTAGTGTAAGTAGATCGGACCTTTTTGCTCTTCTTCATAGATAAATATGTTGGTCTCATTCTATATGCGGCCCATCAAATTATTTAGATACAATGCATCGGTTTCGAGATGTAGGAGCATAGTTTAATCTTGAATTTATAAATTCTATATGAACAATATGCAGGTTATTCAATCTTGGTACGTGATGGGCCGCTTGGGTGCTTTCAATTCTTATAATCTTCAGGTTTGGCAAAAGCTCGTGCTTAAATTCTCGTTTCCGTAGCTTCAAACAATAATTTAAGTGCTCACCATTTGTAACTTTACTCTACTGGAATATAATTATGTATATTGAAAGGCATGTGATACGACCCGAGATTGCGATCTCGTGACGGGAGCCGTGATAATGGGAACAAGAAATACACAAAGCCCTAACATCTCCACACTTTCAGAGAGATTAAGATCGTTGGTTGAAAGACGATCTTTATCAATGAGAAGGGAACCATTTATATATAGGCTGCCAATTACAACCGGACTTAACGGTCTTTTCTAATTGCAACAACTAAACTTAAATGATTGACTCGTCGGTTATAATGCTCTCCCTCGAATATAGTTGTAATAGCTTCATCAAAACAGCTTATTTCTCACAATGGTCAAAGTTAATACTAAACTTTTGGCAGCTGGGAAACTCTTCCTTCGAGTTCGACCCTCTTTACGATGCAGAGAAAGGCTTCAAAGTGATGCCGTCGTCCTTCCACGATATCAGCGATGTCGAATTTCAGGATAACTGGGGACGAGTTTGGTGAGTCCTTGCAAGCATTTAAAGCCGAAATTCCTCCGAATTCATTGCGCTTATTATGGTGTATATGCATTTCAGGGTTGACCTAGGTACAGCAGATTACTTTGCCATTGATGTGCTCCTCAACTGCTTGACAGTCTTGAGTTCAGAGTAAGAATTCCTTATTGTATAATGAAAGTCTAGTCATTCTTATTAAATATATAATTTTATAGAAAAAATATATAATCCGGTTCTAAATACCAACTCTAGAAAAACCGGTTCTTAAAAGTTAGGAACCAGAATACGAAACCGGATTTTAATCCGGATTCAGGTACCCTGAACAGAAAGACAAGTATATTCCGGTTCCGGGTATTTGGATGAGTATTTTCCGGTTCTAGATAATAATAAAAAAGTCGTGAAATTGGAAGGAGTATTGAGAGTTGTAGTTGCAGATATGTAGGAATACAGCAAGTGGTGTTTGGAGGTCGGAGCATGGGCGACTGGGAAGAGGGGATGACTAGTCCCGACTATGGATACAAGTGCTTTAACATATAATCAACTAACTTGCGATTTCATATGAAATTATGTGAGTATTCTCCGGCTATTTAATAATATCAACAACAAAAAAACTTGCAATTTCACACCATGTCATTTTGATATTGAGATGTAATTTATTATAATCAGTTTAGAGTCAAGAGTGAAAAAAAAAAGAGTAAAAATATCCACATTGACCCGATTAAATTGTGGAAAACATGGAATACTTTATGAATTTGTTTCATGCCCGGGATTGCTATCATGTAACAATAGCGTGGGGAAGTGTTTTCTATTTTTATTTCTATTTTTCTCAAACAATTTTATAAAAATATTTTGAAAACGTGATTATTACAATTTTATTTTCCTTTTTTTTAATAATAAAAACAAGAAAAAAAGAAAGAGCGTTTTTTTTAATAAATTAAATTGACTAAAAAACACTTGTTTATACTTTTAAATCAGTTTACTTTAAAATAACATTTTAACAATTTGGCCCTAAAAATTGATTAGAAAAAAATACAAATTAGCCTTCAGGGACTTGTTCGCTGACAGATTGAGAACATGCTTTTACCTCTAAGGAATAATTTCGCATGATTTTAAGAAATTCATATGATTTATTTTTATTCAATCTGAATTTCTTAAGATATCCATGTGCATGACAGAAACGTGCCTGGGGAAGGTGGAGTAGTCCCGCACCTATAGTAAATAAAAAGTAAGTCCATATTTAGAGGTCTCAAAAAACTCAAGTTAAGGGCCCCAAAATTATTTTAAATTATATTTGACTATTAATTTTGCCTCTAAACACGTTAGACGGGTAATATTTGAATGACTAATTATTTGTATACAGAAATATCTTATATATTTTTCATCCAAAATTAGTTTTGCAATTTGATAGGGGGCCCAAAATTATCCTCACCTCGGGTGCGGAAAATCTCAGGCACGGCCCTAATGAACGACTTATTCAAAGCTCAGCATCTTTTGAGTCCATCTTTAGTTTTCATTATACTAAAGCAAGGAAGCTACCATATTTGAAGACATAGTAGTCCTTTCAAGGTTGAAAAAGCTTGATATGGTAAAAGTTCTAGAGCAACATCTCTCGTCTCCGGGTCATGTTTACGGCATGTCATGATCATGACACGTCCAAGACGACGGCACATGAGTGGTGGGGCGCCAAAAGCGTCATCGTATAGTACAATCCATTGTCGTTAGAGTTTGTACCATCTAACTAAAAGCTACCAAGTTATGATGAGGATGTCATGGCTCTCTACTTAGACTACATTCCTATGCGACATGAAGAAGCTGAAGTCATGGTGCCTGAAATTCACGCGTTTCAGCCACGAACTTGCAGCGTTCACGCCCGAGTTGATCCTCTCCTCCTCGAACACCATAGGATTCGCCCAGATCTCGTCGTTCGCCTTGTGTGTGGCCACTGCGAATGGGGGTACCGATACCTCGCCTCTCTCGCCAGCGCCTTTAGCTTTTTCCATACAGCTCAGAGCCCGGAACTTCTGATGTTCTTCCTTGGCGTGGACATTTGCAGCATCTGCAAGACATGTAAAAGACAAAGTTAGGCTTAGTTAAGGCGGATGACATTTTACGAGCTATAACGGGCTCCGGAATCGAGTTTCTTTACTCGGAGAATGAGATGTTACACCGTAGAAATTCGGTTTTCGGGAAATATAAACGGACCTTTGAGGGATGATAAACTGTGGTATGTGACAAAGCATGCAGACAATCCCTTCACGTTCTTGGTTACTGGAATCTGATAGATGGGATACCTAATATTAAATAACATCAAGTGACAAATTAAACAATGCTCAAAAAAATAATCAAGAAACGGTAAAAGGTTGACGAATAATTCTCGTAATGTCGAACTCGAACATTCAACTTACCGGTCGTGAGAAATTGCACATTTCGTTCATTGTTTAAGGTCGCGATGCTAAGAACGTCATCTATGGCGACGGATAAGGAAGAACCAATATGTTGTAACTGAAAGCAAAAGTATTGAATCTAATACTTACCAAGCAATTGCAATCCAACTATAAGGAGAGAGATCACTGCTCTGAAACTTCATCAAACCCGGGTATTTCTGAGCTAGTTGATTGATCTGAAAAAAGGATCAAATTTCATACTCAGTTAACACTCAACACGATTTCAGTCTCCGGGCCGACGTTAACCAATTTCCGATCAAGCATTCGCTCTAATTAGCTTCACCTTTTTGTTCAAAGGGTCTCTTTTGTAAGGAGTCAGCGTCTCATTGTACTGGCAGTACAGCTCCCCGAGAGAGTCACCGGCCAGGCACGCAGCGTCATGGTCAATGGCGGAATCGTCAGAGGCGAAGTCCGAGCTCTTGCTCGAATCATTGCTGAGCGACACCGACAGCTCGTCGCTTTCACTCTCGTCGCTCCAAGAACCTTTATCCTGATCCGCCATGCAGCTCTTTCCGAGCATTCTTTCCAAGCACAAATTTTTTTAATCAACTCAGAAAATCCCACAATATTACTCAGACAGGCGACGTAAATGGCGGCGAAAAATACCTGAGAGGGCTGGAGGGCTTCTCGGTGAATACTTGGAGAGCCGATAACGACGGGCAGTAGAACTGCATGACGTTTTCACCGTTGCTCAAGAGAATCGGCACTCCGGTTCCGTAGCAGCTCCGATCAGCGTAGAATTCCCAAAGGCTGCTCAAGGAGAAAGTATCCACAATCTCTTGACAAAGCGGTTTCGGAGCGCCGTTGAGAACCGCAACACAGGCCTGAAGAACAAAACAGCAAGTACATGTATATATATTATTACACAGACACAAAACTGTCTGAAAAACAAGACATGTATATATAGTACTGAACTACAGAAATTAAGATAATCTGGAATATATCTAAAGAAAAAAAACCTTGTTCTCCAGAAACCAGAAGCTTTTTTTTTTCCGATATGAGAGAGAGAGAGAGAGAGAGGACCACCTTGTGAGAAGGCAGTGTAGGCGTGACAGATTGAAGAAAGGACTGGAAGTTGGAGTACTTGTTCGCATCGGAGAGAAGAGGCAAATCCCATGGAGAAACACCCATGTCTTTCTCCGATGAAACCTTACACAGTGAGAGCGATCGAGTGCTACAAAAACCCAAAATCCGGATATGAATGATTACACTGTATCAGTATATATATCTCTCGGAATAATCGAAAAAAACCCAGATAAGAAGCAATTAATATCGAGAGGCAATCAAAGTGTAGATATATGCTCATCAAATACAAGGCATGTAATAAAATCAAAACCCCACATTTATTCTCTCCTCTACGTTCAGTAAGGTGAAAGAGAGAGAGAGAAAAGAAAACTTGCATGGAACATGCAGAAGCTTCAAGCCATGGAAGGAAGAAGAAGAAGAAGAAGAAGAAGAAGAAGAAGAAGAAGAAGAAGAAGAAGAAGAAGAAGAAGAAGAAGAAGAAGAAGAAGAAGAAGAAGAAGAAGAAGAAGAAGAAGAAGAAGAAGAAGAAGATGGTGTCTGAATAACTGAAGAAGAAGAAGAAGAAGCTTGAATTGGAATTGCCGACACCGAGACGAGAGAGAGAGAGAGAGCATAGAAATAAGAGACAAGTTTGTTTGTTTGTTTTGTTTTGGTAACTGAAATCTGCATTTACTATTTATTTTTCTTTTTTGTTTCCTTTTTTCCACAATTTGGCAACGCTTTGAGTTTGAGATGGATCGTGACACCTCTCTTTCGTGATCGTCATCAATAAAAGAATCTGGGTTTTAAAGGTCAAAATCTGGAGACCAATCACTCCAAAAAAGTCACTCACAATATATAATCCGATTTTCACCTACCATCTTTGTTTCCAATTTCTTATTACCTTTTATAGGAAATCTTCAAAGGAATTCAAATTTCAAATTAACAATATAAACACTACACTCTCTAGCTTGATTTCCTTTTGGGATAATTGGACTTTCAATATTGTTATTGATATGACATTGAATAAAATATATGATTTTTATTTATTTATTTATTGTTATAGTAAAATAAAATATACTACTTCGTTTATTTTTTTTTTTTATTAATCTATAAAAATTATAGGTACTTAATTTTTTTTAAGTCAACGTGTTACAAAATAACGTAAAATGAATAAACAAAAAGAATGTCACGTGTGCGTAACCACTTAAACGCTGGCGAAGTTAGTTACGGACAAATAAGGACAACTAGCCGTACGTTATATAAAGTTAAAAGATACGAGACATTTATTTTATTCTAAGCACGTGTACTATATAACGACAAATATGTACGGAAACAAATATAACATCATATAGATATGCATACGTTTTCTCTCGTACCCATTTGACGTTTCCTCTTATCTTTTGCCTCGACAACTAACCCTCCTGATTCTCTCTCCATCGTTTGCCTTTGAGCTTCGGATTTAGTCCGTCAACACCGAGTGATGCCAACTACAGTAGAAGTAGAACCTCGTTTTATTAATACTCGATAACGTAATAACCTCGATAAAATAATATTTTTTGTATGGTCCAGACTCTAACTAACATGACTAAATTAATAACCTCGATAATATAATAAAATCTTCTGATCTGAACAATATTAATTTATAGAGGTTTTTTTAGTATCTACTTTCTTGTGCTCGTGAATATTTTTTCTTTTCTCTTCAAGAACTCCGGGATGATTCATGTGCATTGTTAATTTTTGGTGTTTATTCTTATTTCCAATTCTAGATAATTTAGGCAAAAAGTGTGTAATATTAGTTGTTGATCAAGCGTTTATGGAAGCATCTCAAATGTATTACTTCATAATACAACATGTTGTATTTCTAATTTGTATAACAATATTGATTTTCTGCTCCGATGTACAACTTCAAACTTTACTCTATTTACACAATTGCTCTCGAATTTGTAAATATGTAAAGTAACTAAACTTTTACTTATCTCATACATTTTCATCCATCTTATATTACAAATTAACGATCATCACATTAAAAATAAACATTACATAGAAAATAAATATAACATTAAAAGTTAGAATATTGCTCCCACAAAACTCAATCAATGCATTTCGAAATTTAGTTGCTAATTGTATGCCTACTTTCAAGTAATTAATTTTAAAATTCCTTAATTAATAGTTGTATTTGTATGTGTTATTGTAATAATAATTTTGTCTTATTTTAGCTATTTAATTGATTTTATTTAATTATATAATTAAATATAATAAGAATTATAAAATTATGAAGCAATACTATTTATTACCCCTTTCTTTTTTCTTAGCATAAATCTGTCATTTGAAAATTTACACTGTTACAAAAATAGGCTTACACCAAAGAGTTTACACTACCATATATTTAACTTTGCACAACGGTTTCAAAGACAGTCGTACCGTAAACTTGCTTCATAATAGTTTGTCCGACCGCGACTATTCTGTTTGTCCGACAAATTATTTAACGCCGTACAATTGTAATTCACAGGACGGTTGATAAAAAGTCGTGTGAGTTTAAATCGCATCTTCGGCGGGGCGAGCTTAAACTTATTCGCGGCAAGGTCGTGCTTTAAGTTACCAAAGTCGTTGATAATAAATATGTTCAAAAGGTAAAGAAGGAAAACGAAAGTAGACATTGAATTTAAATTCAGGATGTTTTGATTTTTGAAACCAATGTCATATTATATATATATATATATATATATATATAAATAATTAAATAAAAAAACACTTGAGACTCATACATAAAAATCAAATTATCCGAAGTGGGATAAGCATAACTTCTTGAATTAGAGGATTAGATTGGATCATGAAAATCAATTGATTAATAGTAGTAAGGAATGAGTAATCCGAAAAGATCATAGAGAAAAATAATTTAATTGGACATAATTCTTCAATAAACGCCTAGATAAGAATATATTGGTTTTTTTGCTTCGAAAGAATCAATCACGTTTATTGCTTTGACTTTATTAACTTGTAGGTTTAATAGTCAACTAATAATTTAAGAACAGTCAATAACTCAACAAAAAAGAATCTGAATATAAAAAAGAAAGAAAGTAAAAGCTTACAGATCATTGGCTAGTTATTTCCGGAATATTTTTCATAATTAATGTGTATAATCATATGATATATACCACATCAAAGCTTCAACATTGCTTTTGTGGACTAGTTTATTTGGTCCTTTCAAGCAATTTTTTTTTTTATTTTTATAACCGAGTTAAACTTTACGGTTTTACTGTTGTCGTAAGCAGAGCCGCCTTCCGGGGAATTTTCGATCTTCCAAATCTACGACATTTGTTGAGATTATTCAAACCATACTTGAGAGACTTTTTTTATGGGAAATATACTCAGAGACAACGCATTTTATGAACGATTTTTCTACTCGTATTTTCGGGTCATGTATCTCAATCTCAATGTTATCATCAACATCAGAACACTTTATTTATGTATTTGTAATCTGTTGCTAAACAATTTCAGGTTCTTTGAAATATACCTTTGTTATTGCTCAAACAAGTAGGTATATTTTTTGCAAAAATTGAAAATTTAAGGTATAAAAAACATTAAATTTCGAGGTCGAATATGTTTTCTTTCGGGGAAAGCATTAAAAGAGTGCAACACAAGATGAAAGTTTAGGCATTTTAACTGAGACACAAAACAAATCCTCTTCTTCATATTGAGAGTGATAAAATTTTAACTTGATATTAGATTAAGCAAAAATAAAAATAAAAAAATAAAAAAATTGCACTACTCACAGAAGGGTGTTGTTAATGACCAACTTTTACATGGAAAGGCAAAGTTGAGTGCTTGATTTCCCTCCTCACTCTTGTCAAAATTCTCCAGAAAACATCATGTCTTGCCTTTTTTAGTGTTTTTCTTTTTTTTGTCCTTTCAGTAAACTTAGTAGAATTAGCTTGTGGGTAATATGCCTCATTAGCGGAATGTACACACAGGCAGGGCCCGAGTCAGGACCATACCCGACCCGAAATGATCCAAACCGTCGGGTGCTGCAGGGAGGGGGGGTTTACTACTTAAAATGCATAAACTCCCGTAATGCAACAGGACATGCACAAGATCAGAGCCACCTGAACTTGCTCGCTGTTGTTTTAAGTCATGAAACTTCTTGAAGAGCTAGAATTAACTCGTGTGCGCACTTTGCGGTTGACCCGCCCCTTCTATGAGTGAAAAAAAAAAAAAAGGCTCGTCAAATATGACGAGTTTATAACAAAGACGTGAGCAGAAAAATAATAGGGAGAAACTTAAACAACTCGCGGAACAAACCTTGTAAGGGGAGGCAAGCAGCGCTTGACTTTTTCTAGCTCCACAAAGCACGCATTGTACCGCTCCAATCTGCGAAAACCCATCAAATTGCGGTTAAGAAAGTTGACAATGAAATAAAATTGAGAAATCAAGTCAATAATGAGAAAACAGGTTCACAATGAGACCTTTGCTCTGCCTCAATATCGACGCCAACGGATGAAGAAGCTGACACAGCTGAATAGATCATTGAACCAAATACCCGGACCATCTTGAGCAGCATATCCAGAGAGATCCCTACATGCCTGTACATAATTGCAAGAGTTTAACTTTAACGAGATTAGCAACAGCAAGCATATTTATATCGGTCGAGGCGTGCCACGAAGCGAGGAGTTAAAAATTGCCTCGCGAGAGTCGAATGGGGCGTACACCTCACTTGTCTGAGGTGTAGCTGACGCGTATCGTTTTGTTCGACGGGACCTATATTGGAGCCTTCTATTTTACCTGACTTTTCAACTCCCTAAAACCTGATTTATCTTTCTCTCACTCTCTTACTCACCTCTCTTGGCTTCATTCTCCTCTCGGCATCTCCAGTTTTCATATTCCCGATTGAGCGTAAATAACATGAAACGTGTCTTCATTATTTTTAGATTTTTGTTTAAACCTTTAATGATTTTAGGACTTAAATTTAGTAATTTGACCAACTTTATTTGAAATTACGTATTTGTTTGCTATGAACTCTATGTCATAAAATTATAATCATTTGTTCTTCTAATTATTGAGGCTTACGCCTCTTGATGCTGCGATATGACACATCGGCTCCCCTCATGCACTATTAGAAGCAAACCCACATGCTATATCTGAGTTTTCTGCCATCCGTCAGGACAGTCACAAACAACTGACCTAGAATTTTCTAGACGCGGTTCTTCTAATTGATCAAGTTGATAGTAAATTGGTTTTACATTGCGTAACATGTTATTAGTGCATAAGGTCCGACGAGAACTACAGCTGAACAAGGATTTCAACTCTCAAGGATAGCAAACCACCAAAGCAAGCAGAGGGCAATAAACAAAGAAAAATTACCGGTCCATATCACTTTCCAGAAGCCCAGATAGGAGTGGCAGAAGACAAGTGCATAATTCCAGTGTGACGATGTCAACTTTCTCCGCCATAACGCCAACTACATCAGCAACGACCTAAAGTAACAAAGTTGGTACCAGAGGTCAAAGAAGTAATAATGTTATGTACTTAGAAAATAAAACCAAGACGGGATAAAATTTAGACGACCAAAAAAAGATGCTTACAGCATAATCGGCCATCTTTTCCATAGCACTAATCACACCCTTAAAATCACTTCTTTCCCAATATCTATACACTCCCTGCAAAAGCAATACATTGAAGAGTGAATACGTAATTCCAGAAATCTTCTTAATCTACAGTTTGTGCAGTTGGTCCGTCAAAAATTTTTCTGATGTAGAACTAATTAACACACCTGGTATTTATGCCACAAAAATCACGATAAGGACATTGTGTAGATTGCACATAAATAGAAATGGATATACAATTAACTCAATAAAGAATAAGATCACCTTTAACTTAGCCGAACGAGACTGCATAGAGCTCAAAAATTGATTATGATGTTCTATGATATCTGCAATGACATCCTCGTCACTTGCTGGCACCGACTCTTTTTCAACAGGCGGAGAATATCCTCTCTGCTTTGGCTTCAAGTGGAACAGGAAATTGTGAAAAAAAAAGTCTTCCAAAAAACACCAAGCAAGAATGAAATTGATCCAAATCTATGAAATATAGCAATTCTAAAATCCATGCTAAAAAGGAAAAACATATAATCTCCACATGTAGTAGCAGAAACATCACTTCCACCTTATTAATTCGTGCGATTAAATTTTCTGCTTAGCTCAAACTATGAATGACAAAAAATATACTTCAGCACGTTTTTAGTTTTGATTTAATAGAGTTATGCACCACAATTAACTTTCTCTTGAGGTAATCCATCCACGAAGTCTAGGAAAGGCAGAATTTAATCAGAAACTGATGTTCTGTAACTAAATGCAAAGACATTATCCGCTTAATGATCGCAAACCCCTCAAAACACTAGAGTTGTAACTTCTACATATTTGATTATCATCATTCTGACCAATATCAGCCAACCGATTTAATTATAATCGTGGACAACCTACACCTGGGGCTCTCTTGAATCATAGGTACAGTGCTAGTTACATGTTTAGTTACAAACAAAAAGGTTACAATAAATTAAGACTCGGACATACCATGTGTGAAGTGAGCATGTCCCCAGATCCCACCCCCGAGTTGATATTGGAAGTAGGTCCATCATAATTTGAATATCTATCTCGTTTCTCCCAATTCACGGAAATCGGTCGGGCCCGTCCTACAATACATCATAAAAGCAATGTCTTTGTAGTTTTGCATTTTTACAACAAGCATTGAGACTGATTTGATAATAAATAAGAGTACCTGTTCTGAAACCTCCAACACCTCCAACAGAGTTTGCATCTCTATGCGTCCTATGGCCTCGAGTCTCATCTGAAGCAAAGAAAGATGAATGTGTTAATTTACCCAAGACCCCAAGCCGGACTATAGAATGATCTAGAACTAGGATTTCTCAAATAAAATTTAGCAGAAAAGACTAAGGCAGAAACGTATAATTTATAACTAGGTACTCACAACTGTCAGGCTGACAACTAGCAATTGGCTCCGCTACAGCACTCACTTCATTCTTCACTGATGGAAGAAATCTTTCATGCATATTCTTGTCAGAAGACATTCCTATGGTTGCGCCAGAAACTCTAGGGAAAAAATTCCTTTCAGCCACAACAGATTCCATTTGCATAGGAACTGCCAGCTTATCCACGTCTTCTCTAACAATAGGGAACCTCCTGAATTCGTTTGCCTTTGACTGCAGAGATAAAGGCATCGTTCTTCCAACTATACCAACCTCTCTTCTGGGCTCAACTGTCGTATTGGGCACTTCACTATTTCTCGGCACAATAACAGGTATGACATCTGATTTGTTAAAGTTTGAAACGGTGGTTGTTGGATGGGCCTTTACAGAGTTCCTCTTAGTGGCAGTTGTGCTAGAAACGGCCGTTGAACTGGGCACAATTGTTTTTGGGATGGGGCTTAAATTTATCCTTTGAGGAGTACTAGGTAAATTTCCCGATGCTTCAATCATGATTCAAAGTGGAGAAACAAGAAAATCAATTATCATGAACGAAAAATATATAGGCAAAAAAATAACTATTTGTAACTTTGGAATACAAATACTGACCACAGAACACTTATAGAAAAAGAAAGAACAAGTCTGAACTATTACTTACATGCCAAAACTTTTGGTTCCTTGACAATATCAGAGTTTTGGGAAACCGAGAGTCTCCCAAGTGATTTTGATTCCTTAGCTATAGGATCAGAGCTTTGCGAAACAGAAAGCCGGCCCAGACTTGCCTTCGAAGTGTTCTCACTCAGAACAGACAAATTTCCCGTGGCTGAAGACTTAGATTCTGAATGACCATTCAACTTCTTAGTATTCCCAACTGAATAAGGCTCTATTCGCTGTTTGAAGGAATAAACATGACTTAGGTAACTAGCTATGAGGAATAATAAGGACGGAGAGCACGGAATGGCAAACTAAAACATAAGCACAAACGAGCATTATACCGTGATGTCAACAACCCATACTCCAACGCAGCTTTGATTGTATGAGCATCCGAGCAGCTTTCCCTCGTGGACATTAAGATCTGATAACTTAGACCATCCCACATCCACACCATCATGACATCTGATCGGTTCCCACGAGAAAACCTATCCAGTGGAGATAAATAAGTGAGCCTACATAATATACCAAGTCACTATGAGCGAAGCTTAATGCTGGTTACTAACCTTCAAACTTTCGTGCAATCCGCAGAGTAGAGTCCTTCCATCGGGATTGAATGCCAAACAACGCACTCCAGCAGTCTAATATATGCCATAAAAAAATTTCATTAAATTATATTCAGACAAGATATGCATAAGAAAATTCACCAGGAAATATAGAGCTTTCTAGGAAGCATGATCTAAACGTACCTCAGGTCCAGCAGATCCAATTAGCTCAAAGGTTTCAAGGTCCCAAAATTTAACTGTCCTGTCCGATGAACCTGGAAAGGATAACAGAAAAAGAATTAAACATGGTCAATGATAAACAAAGGTCTAACACGTTTTTTATCATCACTAACATACACATAATACTCAAATTATGTAACATCAATTGTTCAATTGGATAAAAAAATTCCTGACCATCAATAAAGTCAGTCCAAATTCATCCATGATAGATTTAGACAGCTAGTAGTTAGTAGTTATGAAAGGTTTCCAGGACCTGGCAATTTATAGTTTTTACAAGAAGACCTGTGCTGATTCAGACTAATTGGTAGTTGATAAATAGTGCAGTAAGACAAATCAACAAAAGTTAATAATTCAAATTGAAAAATGATAATAATAATAATAATAATAATAATAATAATAATAATAACAACAACAATAACTAACCAGTTGCAAGCAGAAACTCGTGTGGATGGAAATCTATGCAATTAACCTGGCCATCGTGAGACTTGAAATCGTGCATAAGCTTCCCAGCAGTAAGATCCCACAGCTAGTCAAGCATGCAGGAACAATTGGGTTAGTTGATGAAAATGATCGCAAGATATTCCAAAAGAATTAGATCAATAAGTATTTGCTGACATGCATGTCAATTGTAGTCTAGCACAGCTCAAGTATTATTAATCACGTTTTCTTGTATATGTTTCTATGAATCAGGTTTCTAGAAGCTTCATAAGTATGATCTCAACATGTATAATAAATTCTAAGATACTAACTTTAACACTGTTGTCCTCTCCACCGGAAACAACCCAGCGGCCATCAGGGGTAAATCTGATGGCATTGACGCCTCGTGTGTGACCCTTATAGGTATGAATACACCCCTTTTTTCTGATATCCCATATTTTGAGATTTGTATCCAAAGAGCCAGATGCAAAGAACTCTCCAAAAGGATGGAAGTCCACAGATATGCAATTGGATCGGTGACCGGTAAGTGTGCGAACAACTGCAAGAAAAATGACATTGCAGAAATGATCAAACTTCTTACCGTGAGGACACACAAATTAACATGCTTGAAAGTAAAGCAATGCAACACTAATGTGGATAGAGAACATACTCTTCGCCTCCTCCAAATCCCAAAGCTTGATTGTACCGCTGGCAGCTCCGGCTGCAACTAACACCTCTGAGGAGTCGAAGCTAACTGAATCAATGCCACTGGTGTGCCCAGATAGACTCTGGAGACAAAAGCAAATCAATCAGAGTCGGATAAGAAACTGATTATTGTAAGTGAGGGCGTGATAGGGCTGGCGTTTCAGATCACCACGTAATTCTCGGAGCTTTAAGATAACACTAAAACCGTGACCAGATTCTCCAAACTTGCACTATAAAGGTCACAAGTATTCAACTTCTTTACTCTAATTTTCGTTACAAAACAACTAGCATTTCTGGCTAATGAGCTAAGCATTTGACCACAATTGACTTCCACAATCTTCCTTACTTTATCTAAGCATTTGACCACGATTGACTTCAACATTCCCCAAGTCAACAACTCCGGGGCCATTTCACTTCATTCACGCAAGTGAGCGGACAGAAGACACGGACAGAAACAACCGACGCTCGTGCAAATCGGCACGAGCATTACAGCAAAAGGAAGTGTACATACCAGAATGGCGTTTGGCTTGCCAATGGTCCAAAGATTGACCTTGTGATCCTCCCCGCCGGTGACGAGAAGCCGCGAAGTCTTCCTCCCGATCTTAAGGCAGTTCACGGCGGCTGAATGTGCCACAAACTCCTCTGATAATCAAACACTCCGGTCAAGGCGAAACGGAAGCCAACGAAAACGTAGCAGATCAAGCAAGCCAATGCGAGCAAATTAACCCCAAAAACGAAACGGAGAAATCGGAAAAAAGGATACGGAGCTTGTAAGCACGCTTCGTAGTCATGGCAAAGTGGAAGGGCACCAGAAAATTCCTCTTTTTTCGAGAGCCAAAACCCTAAGGGATCACGAAAACGATCTCAATGCATTTCCAAAGCTTCAAATCGAATCCGACAGTGACATTCCCCTTCATTCGCTTTAGATCAGAGAGAAACGCGAATTTAATATTTATATAAAAACAAAAATTCTTACTGTCAGATTAGATCAGAAGGAAAGAGGAAGACGAAAGACGAGCAATGGAACCTTAGAAGAAGAAGAAGAAGCACATCGGTGACTTTGCTTCAGCTTCAACTTCCTACTCCTCCAAAATCAAAACTCCTTTTCGCCAATAAAGCTCTGTTCAAATTCAAAAGAGAGGAATAGCTATGTCAACACAGTGACATTGGAGCAAGAAGGAGCTCTCAACACTTCAAGAACGAAGCAGAAGAAGAAGAGAAGGATTGTCTCTTTTCAAACGATAAATTTCTCTGATAATTTTGTTTTTTAATTAATAAATAAAAAGAATTGAAAATGGAATTTGTTTAAATTTTTGCAAAGAAAAGGCCCAAATGGGGATTTGAATGTAGTGTGAGTTTTTTTTTTGGATAACAATGAATTAATGGAACATTAAAGTTTAGTACTTTAAAAATAATAATCAAAGGAAGTGCTTTTCTTTTCTTTTTTTCCTTCACATTTTTGTTCCCTCCCTCATTACTTTACTATTTTAGCCTCTCTTTCTTCATTTTTTTTTTTATTTTTCACGAAATTACCCTTCTCTCAGTCTCACTGCACTATTTTAAACTTTCAAATAAGGGCGTTGGTCCGTACATGACGTGTCATAATGAACGTTGAACTTGCAAGAAATTGTTTTTCTTCTTAAACTATAACGTGAATATATATATATATATAACATGATTTTATTAAAAGCTTTTAGTATTCCTAAAATAAAAAATAAATAAAAAATTAAAAGCTTTTAGTTTACTCTTTCAAAAACAAAATTGTTTGGGCTTGATTGTATTGTATGTATCTGTGTCGTTTGATTTAGAAGATGACACCATGTAAGTTCGAGCATGACTGTTTCTTTAAGCCTTTGATGATTTAATCAATATATTGTGTCTTTAATTAAATATAACCTAAAATTATAGGTTATAATTAACATAACCTTATCGAACAGTTTCTTTTTTGTCGCGCACACAATAAGAGTTTTGCTGAGCCTGTATCGAGTTCAGGACACCCATAATTACTTTTTTTTTTTTTTTATGTAAAATCTCTTTCACTATACCATCTCTTAATTACTTTTTTTTTGTTGTTGTCAAATTTAAAGAAATTCATCTCTAATAATAAATATTCTAACCTTTTCTTGTGTGTAAAATCTCTCCTAGCTTGTCATTTCTCTCATCATTCCTTTTAAAATGAGTGTAGGTAAGGCTTAAGGTAAGGTTTGTGGGGAAGGAAAGGAGTCTCTTTTTATTTTACAAATAAAATATTGAATAGACAACCCACCCACACAACACAACCTCTCTCTCATCATCATTCTCCCATCCCCATCTCTTGCTGTTTTTCTTCTTCTCTTTACCATACTTTTTTTTTTCTCCAATAATTTAAAAATAATAAAAAAAGAATTGGTAAGATGTATATGTATGTATTTCGTTTTACTTTTCAAACCAATTACAAAGGGATATGTACCAAAAGAACTAAATCTTAACACTTACAACTGCTTTTTGAATCACTCTAATAAAGTAATAATCATTTTTAGCACTAAAAATCTGAAAATGAGTAAAGAAACGTTGACCCTTCCGCTAATGATTGTCAACTGCTCTTTTAATGGTTTTTTTTTTTTTCATTTATTTTTTAGGTGAATTGGCCCGTTCCAAGTTCAGACGGGTGGGCACTCGACTCGCCGTTAAAGTTGGCAAGCGTATGTGGCTTATGCGTGCAAAATTTCCCGAGGGGGCATATCCTGTCGGCTAGAGTTGTCGGGCGCATGTGGCCTATTCTTACAAAATTACCCACTCCATGCTCGTCCTTTTTGCACATCTTTACCTATTTGTTTAGACTATTTTAAAATTAAGCAATTGTTATTACTAAATGAGAGATAAAACTACACATTTCGGGTCCAAAAAATGGATAGTGTGATACACGATTTCAAAAAGTTTACACAAATTCGGATTAACCTAACCGGTTTGAAAATGGATCACAATTTTGGATTTACGGGTATAAGCCCAATTTAGTTTATGAACATATCGGGTTTTCATACCTGCATTCCTGGTTTAGAAATTAAACCGGACGGGAGTTTCATTTTCATCCAGAAATTGAGATCTTTTTTTTATGAGTTATTTTTTTTTTGGACCACTTTTCAGTTTAGATATGCAATGTATTATGTATCTATATCATAGTCATTATATTATTTCTTAACCTTAAAGTACGAAAAAGACATACTTCAGTAACACCTGGACTTAAATATAAAATTGTGGCAACGTTGATATTTTATTTTCTATAAGTGGGGATCTACCTGAAAGGCTGAAAATAATCCAAAAAAGTATAGAATTTATGTCCAATCGCCTACTTTTAAACTCATATTACTATTCATCAATAACAATTTTTATTTTTTCTTCTTCATATTTTGCTATCATTCAACCCAAACACATCCCCCTATTGATTGCTATAGTATATAAAATTGACTTGCCAAAAACAAAACACTCAAGAGGAATTATCACATTAAGAATTTCAACTGTGAAAATAAAAACAAAAATAAAAATAGATATTTTTGTCACTATTATATGGTGACATTAAAAACTTTTATCGCAAAAAAAGATTAAGAACTTTTGTCGCTACTATACAGTGACATTGGGAGTTTTCGCTACCAAAAAAAAGAAAAAGATTGAAAACTTTTGCCGTTGTTACGCAAAACAATGAATATTGTTATCGCTATTAATTTTTAAGATAATACTCTTAAGAACATATATATTTTGCCGTATAAAATAAATACTTTACCACGAATAACGTCAATAATTTATATTTAATGTCCATAGACTAAAATGAATATATACACTTATCTGAAAAGAAAAAAAAACTACATTGCTCTACATGATAGTGTTTTTTCCTGCCAATATTACTATTAAAATAAAAAATAAGATCCCTAATACTAATAGTTATGCTTTCTAGTTTATCCATAGAAGAAATACATGGAAGTTTGAATGTCCTTTAAAACCATGGTATGGTAAGAGTTAGTGAAGTCACATGAACATTGATTTTTCAGTTAAACAGTTATTTTGCGTGCCAATTAAATTTGGTTGTTATGACACATTTAAAGACTTCATGTTTATGATCATCAAATTCAGCACATCATTTTTTTTTAATCAAAGAAAAGAAAAACTCACGCGGTTATATTTTCTAAATATTTAGGGATTGGACATATATGCTCATTATATAACTTCAAAATTATTGCAATAGGTGACTTTGGTAGCTTGGTATTCTTTTCAGATTTGGGTTTTGGAATGTGGAAGAGATTGGAAGTAAGGTAAAGAGGCCCACAAGGAAAACCACAACTCACCTACAAACTCACCCAAAAAATTTCAACTTTCACAAGAAATATAAGGCATATGCCCAACATTAATTAATTTATTTTTTTCTATGTTTTCCAATAAATAATCAAGTCTATTTAATTATTATTTTTTGGTATAAAATACTTTTGATATTATTTTATTTTGTTAAAATAGCATTAATTAGGTAAAGAAAAAGAATGCCCACAATATTTGATCTCTTAATTGGAGAAATGAATTACATTTACATATTGTTTGGCTCAATTTTTTATTTTATTTTTTGTCTCGAGGAGCCAACGCGATGCGAAGTTGAGGAATCCGGTTGTCGCTACAATTGCATTATTGCATGAAAATAACTCTATTTCAATAATGACTGTGTTTGGTTCAGATTAAAAGCCATATTTTTATTTTTAAAATAAACTAAACTGCTTTTCAGGTGTCTGGTAAAACTATTTTTACAAAAAACACAAAAGTGATTTTAGATAACGTACATGAGTCATAAAAGCCAAAAATCATACCTTTTGGTTTTTTCTAAAAACCAAAACAGAGCTTTTAGTCTATTTTATTTTTTACCTTAAATATATTTATTTTACCAAATGCTAAATCAACTTTTGTTACCAGCAACAACTGTTTTATAATCAGTTTATCAAACACATGTCCATATTTTAAAAAAAGTTTTTTTTTTTCAAAACTGAAACCCAATTTTTTTTTTTCATAAACAAACTATGAATTATGATTACAATATCCTTCACATATTATAAATACGGTTTTTTTTTCTTCTTCTAATTATTATGATTATATAACTAATAATTCATAAATAAATAACTCGATAATATATAATAAATTTTGGCGATCCCAATATTACTAATTTATAAAGATTTTATTGTATCTCTTAAAACCGAAAGGGATGTAATCCCCTCGTACTTAGTTTTCAAAAATTATATTTTAGATCCACCACGTCCCTCGAGCATGGATGATTATGAAGCCCTCGGGACAAAATAATAGTTAGTCACTTGTCCAGAATGTGTCGGTCATTTATAATGATATGCTTTGAAATATGTTGTAAACACATCCTCAAATGTGCCAAAAATCCACATGAAGACTCGTCTCTTCAACTACTAGTTTCCCTACCACATCTTCTCTTGCCTTTGTCAACTCTTGCTTTCCATAATTATAATATAAACCAAAAAAAATAAACTCATACGGATCTCCCAGATTTTCTTTTAAGACATCTCAACATCTCCTTTCAATGGTCTCTTGACAAAGCTAATTCCCCATTATTGTTATTGTGAAATAAAATACAATGCTTCTGATATATATTAATAGGCAATTAACTTCCCTTCGATCGGAGTTGTGTAGAGAATGGTACAAAAATCATAGTTTGTCATGCTTTACAATTTTATCTATTGATCATGACTAATATAATAAACACAATTCCAAAAATATAGTCAGATTTCATATTTAAGCAATGATGAAAAGTACTAAATACTTGTTGAGGGCGTTTCGTACACTCAACCGTCACAAGACTTCTCTTGTTCTTAGATAAAAAGCTCGGTTCCTTCCGTTTGTTAGCTAGGAAAAGATGATGATTTTTTCATTGATAGTATCACATGCCATTCCTTTTTCTAGTATTGCCCCTCTCTCTCCCTTTTATAAATTCTATTTTTCTCCAACAGGCCAGTCTTCCCGCCTAAATTGGAGTCGCATCGGCCCATTCCTCCATATCATTGGCAGAGGTCTGATGCACTTCCTTTTTGCATGCTTTAAGCTGACTGGGGTTACTCCCGAGGTGGATAGGTGCGGCTAGACATGGCCGCATTAAATGCTCATCCCATCGAGGCTTGTTCAAGCATTTAATGCTTGTCCCATCGAGGCATGCCCAAACATTAAATGCTTGTCCCATCTGCTAACACCTCTCGTCGCGCCAAAGTCTCCTCGACTCTCTCCTGTGTCATCGATGCTTCATCGTGGCCCTCTCCTCGCTCGTGTCGCCGATGCTTCATTGTGGCCCTCTCCTCGCTCGTGGTGTCGATGCTACCTCCCCCTCTCTTTGTCTCGTCGTCTTGTCGCTCCTCCGAACGTCGCTTTGTTACTGGTTGAGGGGATCCAACCGGATCCGACCTCAACAATACGGACTGATCCTCCAAATTTCACGAAACCATGTTGTGGAGACACTCACTCAAATTAATCGGCGAAGTCAGTTTACAAGAAACTGCCATATGTAAATTTAAATGATATAAAACGTAAAAGATCATTGATGTTAAAGCATTAGCTTTTTGAAACGTTGATTATTTATGTTGAGGTCGAAAATCGACCTCCGCGGTCAAGGAGTTACGGGAGTGTAATTCAGAGTTTAGATTTACCTTAGAGCTCGGGTCTTTCCGTTAAAACTAAATCACGTTGAAAGAGATGAGTGTTCTCGAGAAAAGGAGTCGGGTTGTTTGTTGAGTGATTGGGCTTCGAAGGGAAACCCTTTTTCACGTGTGTATTGATGGTGCAAAAAATGTGTGATCCCTTGTACATGAGCCTTAGCTAAGATATTCAAATCAGCCCTCATAATTGGACTGTTACAATTGTGTTTGATTCCCTCATAATGGCCACTATTGCATGGCTGCAATCATGGGCGTAACTGTCGTCGTCAATTGGCTGGAGCGTCGCTTGCGCCACGCTGATTCCCTTGATTCTCCCTTCGGTCTTCGTATCTTTGTTGATGATGATGCACCTTATCGCTGTTCTCCTCGTCGTCCTCGGGGTCTAGCGATGATCTTCGTCGCTGAGGCATCATCGACACTGGCTATCGCTAGATGCTTTCCTCGTCGCTTAGAAACTTGGTCTGAGATGATCTCCCTTGACTTGGTTGACAGGGCTTGTGGGGATATTGGGCCTTTGGCTAATGAGGCCCAACTTGTTAAACGACAGAGGTAGATTTCGTCGTAACAATGTAAATTGTCGTAGACGAAATCGCACCTCAACAATTTACATCTTCGTTATTCTCCGTCACAATAAAATAAACATCGGAATTAAGGTTCGAAAGAGTCGAGATTCAAATCATTTTCATAAATATCTTGGAATCAAATATTAAAACTCTTAAATTCTCAATTGTTTGTCAATTACGAATCGCACTTGACACAAATTTCATTCCTACGAATCAGGGTATGAGACTGAATATAACGACACAGAGCTACAAAATCACCGATAAAATTAAGTGATAAAACGACATTTTCACCGATCAGTCGTACAAACTTGGCAATTATTTTCAGAGAAAGGGTCAGTCATTTTGCTTTGAATTAAGATTGTAAAAAGAAATTAAGTCTATTTGTGATAAACAATCTCAAAGAGGAATTAGAAACTACAAAATTGGTATATCTTAATTAACGTGTTTGCACGTAAATAGGACACCCAAATTATATCTTGATTAACGTGTTTGCCGCGGACTTGTCGTGATATTTATTTAAAAATGAATCGGTCCACGTCCGTCTCAAATCTTCCAAATTCTTGACCGATACTCATAGTTTTCGGCTTTAGAAAAAAGAAAAACGGATTAGGCACAAAATATACAAAGAGACAACTCTATCGCAGCCAATTTATCTAAAATATTGATAACCCTTACGTAAAGAAGTCCTTCAGTATCCGATTTTGGCAAAAAAGGAATAAACCCGAGTTGATTGATCTAGATGAATTATACAAAGACAAAGGGTTACGTGACTGTCACTAATCTAATCAATTCATTAATCGAAAAAATAGCTATTTGTTCATGTGTTTGACTCAAAATAATTTGGTTCATGAATTTGATCGGAAGTCTCTTGTATCTAAACTATCTGTCAACGTCACCTGAAACGCGCAATTCAGCCGGAATTCACCGATTCTTTAACACTTCATTTCACGAACCGACCGTCAGTCTACCAAAGCTCTTCAGATGTATCAATGCAGTGGGATTAGGGTCCTGATGACGGAATCCATAAGCAATGACCGTCTTGTCCTCCCATCAACGATAAGTCAAAACCGCGGGTCAACCAGATGACCAAGCACCAATCATGTAGCGTTTGGGCTTCCAAATTCATCGATCGATACGATGATAGTATTTATTTCAATTTACTAAAAGAATGTGGTCTACTCAGTGAAGCACTTATAATGAAGTAACTTAACTTGTCCACTAAGGCAACTTAATACTGAAACAGAGCATAAAGAGTGAAGTCTGAGAACAAAACATTCAATGTCGTATTTGATCTTAATTCCGTATTCAAGAATTAGCTTCTCAGCAAAACCATATAAAACCAGAACAATATGAAATTGAAGAGATCGAGACGTGGTTCGCGAAAAGCCCTCTCTATCCTCGCCAATCTGTAATTCCAACAACGAACGTTGACTCCGATTAATTCCAGAGAGAACACTCTGTCATAACAGAACAGATGATAACACAATTATACCTAAACTGTAACTCTCCCGCCGAGTCTTACACAGCAGAAGATATCAATTTTTTTTTTTAAAGAAACATCGATTATTTTAATATGATAGACGCATGCTCGCCGTTGTAAGTCCAAAAGCAAAAAATAGTTTTGACTAATTCCTTCTACTTAACTTGGACTTCATAATTTCATCAAGGTTATTTCCGCCATTTCCCAAGTACTGTGTTGGGGGTCTTCGACTAGGGCACAGGCGAGCAACCCTACCCGCCACCCACCCTTGCATCAGGGAGACGAGAGCTTCGAACTTTGCTCTTTGCTCTCGAAGTATTTAGTTCATCGTTTATTGTTGACGGATTTTATTGAATAAAGAGAGAGGGAGTTCATCGTCTTGGTGAATTCCCATTTGCCGTTCCGTACCCGGACCACATCATATTAACAGTCAAGATTTTGAGATTATTAGTTGGGACTGGGCTGCAAATTCTAAAACTAGGCAGAGATATGGACTAAGGGTACAAAACTCCACTTCCAATTTTGAGATTTTCCTTCATTTCATGGCTATTACACACAAGAGTGTACCTGGTGAAAGCAAAATCCAATAAGAAGACTCTAACTTCACCCAGCTATCAAAAGAGAGTAATCAAATGATAACACAAAAGCTTATAATGCTCGGAATTCTCGGTTTCTGGGCTCTTAAACCTTGGTCGGAACTCGAAATCAATATATAACACCCATTTACTGGTGGAGATTCTCGGTTTCCGGGCTCTTAAACCTTGGTTGGAACTCAAAATCAATATATAAACACCCATTTATTGGCGGGAATTCTCGGTTTCCGGTGGAACTCGAAATCAATATATAAACACCCATTTACTGGCAAGAATTCTCGGTTTGCGGGCTCTTAAACCTCGGTTCGAACTCAGAATCAGTATATAAACACCAATTCATTGGCGGAAATTATCGGTTTCCAGGCTCTTAACCCTTGGTCGGAACTCGGAATCAATATATAAACAAGCATTTTATTGGTGGTATGCAAGACGAAGAATCTCAATCTTACTTGATAATATAAGATAAACAGCAAAACCAATCGGAATAGGCACACTCACAGAAGCTTAACGTAGTGAATTACAGGCTACACATATATATGTTCAGAGAGAGAAATTCAAGGGTTTGAAAATTTGCCTGAAACCCTAGACGTACTCGAACTCGTCGTCCCGGAGATGGGCGAAGAACTTCACGGCTCCGCGGCCTTCGACCTCCGTCTTGAACTCGATCTTGAACGGCAAGTTCGCCGAGATCCTCTTCCCTTTCCACACGCCGACGTACTGCTTCAGCGTCCCTTCCATCCCGGTCAAATCGATCTCCGGGGCTTTCGCGACGTGGTGCACCTTCAGAGGCACCGTGACCCTAACCCTAGCCCCGATCTTCGCCCCTCCGGTGTCGTCCTCGGCCGACTCCGGCTCCGGCTCCGGCGACGAAGAGGTCGGCGCTGCGTCGGACTTGATCGCGACCTCGCACGCGATGGCGCTCCTCCGGCGAGCGGCGAAGGCGGGGATTCTGCGGGGCTGGAACTGCAGCGACAAGGAAGAGCATCCACACGAAGAAGAAGAAGAAGTAGAAGAAGAAGAAGAAGCTCTCATGGCGGCGAGAACCATGACGTGATCTGCAGAAGAGCTCAAGCATCCAAGCGTCGTCGAAGCCATTGTTGCTCAGAGCAAGATTTCTCTCTCTCTCTCTCTCTTTTAATTTATTTTTATAATTAATTTTTCTTTCTTATCTTTCCAATATTTCTGAGTCTGAGATTGCATTTTCATTCTATCTAATCTTCGTGTCACTTTCTCTCACTACTAGTCTAGAACTAACATTATTTTTTGAGATTTTTGTTCCTTTTATACCCCTGTTTTATGTTTTACAATAGTTTCTAGTGTGAAAATTTTGTAACTGTTTTCCGGTTTTATCTCGGTTCTGGATCGATTTAAAAAAAAAAATAGAAAATTTAACCTGTACTTCCCGGTTCCCGGTTATAATTTCTCGATTTTTGGTATCGGTTCCGGTTTTAAACTACATGTCATTTTCAAATTTTTAGTATGTCGTTTTAGTGTGATATATATTTTATTGTGTTTTTATATACTATGTGTAGTTTTTTATTACTGATTTTAAAAAAAATTACATGTCATTTTTAAATCAAGCTCTTTTTTTTTTTTTTTTTACAGTAAATCAAGCACTTTAAGAACAAGGAAATTCAGAATCGGAATCGGGAAATTTCATGACTGGAACCGTAAACTAGAAACAAAATTTCCAATTTTTTAGAACAGGGACGAAAAAAGATTTTTCCTGGTGCCCGATTCCGGTTTCACCCCTAATATTATTTTCTATATTTTAAAAAAATAATAAAAGTATATTTTAAACGAGCGATCTTCCACAGTGACAGGGTCGAGCTGATTCATCGAGTCAAAGCTTGTATTTTTTGTTGGGCTTGGACTCGCCAGGCCTTATGTAAATTTAAAAATAAAAAATACACGACTTGTCGTTTAGACTAATTCATAAACACCCATTTATGGATTTAGTCTAAATTATAAGATGATGGGTAGTTAAGAATAAATTGGCTAAATATTATTAAAAAAAAAAAAGACGTCAAACAAAAAGAGAAGTGTCCAAAGGAATGGATTGGGATGAGAAACGAGAGGTATACAACATCCTAAAACCTCACTTTCTATCTCTATTTCCTTTTATTTTTATGTGATGGATAAATATAGATATTTATGGCATAAGTGCTTGAATAGTAAGGGATCTTAGACAGAAAATTACTTAATGTAGGAGAATAAAATTGGAGTTGATTCTTAATATCTCCGAAATTAGGGTTGCTATCTCCGAAAATTATCCTAAATATAGTGTTAGTGAATTTTCTCGTCTAAAATACAACTAAACATTGTAATAAATTACAATTACGACTGCGGGAATTCAAAATCCCGCGCCTCAATCTTCTTTTCCAATGCTCACTATGTAAACAACAAAAACCAACCAATCAGTTCCGTTTTCATCCTAAATGTCGAGATCGATCGTTACACCAACACATAAAAGTTAACTATCTAGCATAAACTCATGGAACATAATGTGCACGATACATACTTTTTTTTTTCTCTCGCTGAAATTTGGTAGATAATTTATGCATGTTAACCCACAGAAAAAATGGAAATTGATTTCACGAAACGGATCGATCATGGAATTTTTAGCTGTGAGCTTGAGACTTCGAAAGGGAGGTGGATACATCGTCTGCGTCCACCTTTAACTGAGCAGATACAGAGATACAATCGTAAGAGACCGATTTACGCAGTCATTCACCGAGGAGCTGCAAATCTGAAAGAAGTCTTACCAGCCCCAGATGTCGCCGTAAAGCCCCGTGTAGTAGCGTTTTGAGTTTGTCGCATTGATCAACCATGTGACCTGTCTTTATAAGCTCCTCGAGTTTGCACCACAGCTGCTGGATCGCTGTGTATGGAAACCAAACTGCAAATGGCTTCTTCCTACTCATCACATGGGCTGGTCTCTGTAAACAAAGATAACATTTTGAATGATGTCAAATCCAGGGAGACTTCGCTCTTCGGTCATTATGAAAGTTTGATTTAATCTCATTTTCATATGTACGACGGGCTACCATATAATACAGCCCATCGATCTCGGAAATGGGAGTTTTATATAATCTTCACCAGAGTCAAATCTCCCCTCTTAGGGACTAGGAGAGATTAAACTTTGTGAACGATTATTGACTACCTTTGTCATAATTACCGACTAATGGGCCGAACTAAGCCCTAATTAAGGCTTAAACATAAACAATCAAACTCTGAACGTAATGAATTAAAACGATAACTAGACATAATTAACTGTAACTATCGTAAATGTTAGGTATGTAAGATCATCCTTGATATGAACTGACCGGACAGCGGGATTACCCAAACAACATTTACTTTTCGGGCTGGGAAATTTCAGGATACGTTTATATTCTACCCAAAATATGTCAATCGAACAGAGCCTTGACACAATATCTACATGATAAACTCCTCAGAGTCCTGTTTATAACAAAGTAACATACTTTAGTGAGAAAAGAGACATACCATTGATGCATAAGATTCTATATGCTCCAGCAGAAGATTTGTAGCTTCTGTATAGCGGCCATAATCAACGTATAGACGAAATAATAACGCCGGACTTGATTCTTGCCCCGTCATCTTCCAACTCTTATCATTCTGACCATCCTGATGATTTCTCAAGCAAATGTGAGACTATGAAGCATTATTCATTAACAATGAGAGGTCAAACAAGTCCAGGATTAAAATTAAGTCGCAGCAGAAACTTTGGAGCTTTCCCGTGATTTTCACATGACCCGGAAGCAGAAGATAAAACACAAGAAGACAACAGGAAAAAAAAAAAAAGACTAATGTGATAATGACAAATTAAAATCAGTTCTACAAAAGAAGTTGACAAAACAATAATAATTGATTAGCCTTTGAATTTTATTGTTGACCTACAGCTAATGATGCTTATTAAATAAAACTAATTTCCACAATATTTTATCTCGTTACCTTGAACATTTGAACTAGCCATAGAGGCAGCTCGAGTTGAGGATCTGCTCGCAGAAGAGCTTCGGCAACAACCAACGGTAATCTTGCATGAAAAGTTTTGTATCTTTCCTGAAAATTTGGAGCAATTATGACTCTTTCAGAACAAGGAAAAAAAAAAAAAAAAAAACTGAAAGATTTTTATAGCTTTCGGCTTGTAACAGGGCTTTGTAGAGTTTCATAGATCAAGAAGAGTTTATATACATCATAGAGAATCACGAACCAGATAGAGCTCAAGAGTAAGCCATTGACTATTCCCCTTAAATTGTTGAGCTGTAGAGCTCGTATCAGGCAAACCACGAACAACCATTTCATTGTTTGATGAAGTCAACAGAAGAATATGCTTTTGGGGATCATCTCTACAAATTATGTATCACACAAATTTAGTTATCAATGTCGACCTAGAAAATGAAATAGTTGTCATAACTAATTCTGTAACAAGGATAAGATCTTACGCCGTCCCTGTCCGTGTGAAATCGACTTTATCCAGACAGCATTTCAACGACATAGCACAGAAAAGTCTCTCCATTTCTCTGAGTGAAGAAGAATCATAATTACACTTCATATCCAATTATGATGATATAGCAGCTACATCACATTTCACACAAGAATAGAACAATACCTCTCTAGGTTTGAACCCTTGAAGAATCTTAGAAGAACTGTGAATGCCATATCATAGATGTCTTCCTGGACTAGGAGATCAACCAAATTTGGCAACTCTTCCCGATTTTCTAACAACATTTTAAAAACATCAGTAACACAAAGAGAAGAATGGAACGGAATTAAAGCAAGTGATTTTCTTACCACTATACTGCCATTTTATTTGTGCCAAGGAAAGCAAATGTTCTGCTGAAGTCAGCACGAATTCCTCTTCAATCTTCGATATATCAATACATGGCGAGTAAAGAGATCCCAACCCGTTACCTTCTGCATGAAATTCGGATATTACTCAACCCCGGAAAAAGAAACAGAATGTAAATTGCTCATGAAGGATGCAAGATAGTCAAAAAGGAAAACTGATTTAAATGAAAGATAGAGGTCACTGCAATATTTACGTTCTTCTTGAGATGTTCTTTTAGCCTTTTTACTGGGATAATGTTCTCCACGGCCCGAAGATCTCTCAAACAGAGGATCAATCCAAGCGTATGCGGGACGAACTAGATGGAGGGCATTGATAGCAGCAGAGAGTCCGTTTAATCTTTCTTGTAAATCCAACGAGCTGTGCAGAGAATCGCTCCGAGACGCTGCTCCTTTCAAACGAGCAGAGTATTGGTATATGTAACTAGCGGCTTTCCGCCAGTTGTGTCGTTGCATTTCAAATGCATAGAGTAGCTTATACAAATTTGGCTTCGCTAAGATATCCGAGCGCTCTGCCTGCAGATTCACGAGCTAGTTAATAAGCACATACACTACAGTTTGAGTTACATGACCAATCTTCTTTAATAAGCGTTACCTTCCAGACAAGCTCTTGCTCTACCTTGTCAATCAAGCCAATGAAGGGAAGTTGACCACCACAAAGAATCTGAAATTTGAGAGTAAGATTCATAATCAATATAATTACCTGTCTATTAATTAACTCTATAACAATAGAAATTGAAAAATTCAGAACCATCAAAAATCGTCTAAACATAGAGAACAAAGTATCGACAACGAGATGCCAGAAAATAAAAACCTTAATTGCATTGCACTCATAAAGCACAATTATGAAACGCCTCAAGCAAATGTGTTTGCTCTCCTCATCTGGGTTTGATAATATAGCACAATATGCCTCGTGAAAGTGACTGAGATCTAATGTGAATTTGAAGACGTTTGCCCAAAGTCGTCCTTTGACAGTTGTAGCTGATTCGTCGAACGGGTCTCGACCAGAGTGCTCGCTCGTGCTTAAAGCTTCCTCAACTTGCTCAAGAGCAGCAAGAGCAAACTGACACACGCCATCGCTAATTTTATAATGCTCAAATATTTGCATTGCCCACTGGTAGTAGCTTAGCTTCCATTCAGCATCTGATATGTTACCTCCTACAACAACAAAACAGGCACTATAGGGGTCATATCATCGAAACTAAAGAACAATCTGTTTCATGAGAGTTTTAAAAAGAAAACTCACCGAAACCAAGATGTGGCAACCCTGCATCAGGAGGCAAACTCAGCAAAGCCTGGGAAGCGCCTTTTACCGATGCAGCTCTGAACAGACATACCAAATCGACAGATTAAAACCTCAGGCATAAGAAGATGAAAACTTATGTCTTCTCTGCCACAATAGCACAAAGAATAAACTGTTTTAAAGCCTAGCACAAAAAATGAAACCTTTTAAAAATTACACGATGATAACCCAAGTACGCCCCTATAACATTGCTTAAACCAGGATCAAATTTTTGACTGTATACTCTGTAGTTTGAACTTTTTGGTCGTAGTTTGACTGTAATGACTAAGCCAATCATAAATGGTCCTTACGGTTGTGCCACATTAGTACAGTGCAGCCATAGGCCCATAAGTCTACGAGCAAGTGAGCCTTAAGTCTGAATTTTTTAATTTCTTTTTTTAGTTGCAAAATGGTTTGAGTTTGATATGGGGAAATACAAATACAGCCAAAATAGAACTGTTGGCTAATCATAAGGGTAGTAAAGGAACAAGAAAGCATGATATAGAAGAGAAGAGCATATAACGACACAGACCTGAAGAAACATCGTACAGCTTCACTAACTTTTTCTTCTTTTGGTTTTCCATGCAATCCACGTTGAGCCTGAGCGAGAAGGCAGCATCCAAGGAGATGATGAAGTATACACCATCTAGCATCAGTATCTTGAATAGGTTCTGAAGTCTTCTCCTTTTGTAAGTGTGTCTCTACTGTACCGAGCAAGAACTGCATCCATATTGACGCAGATAATGAACAAAACTTTATTAGCCAAGTCAGGTTTTATTATCGGAAAGAGAAGGAAAAGTTTGCGACTCTAGGAGAGTACCTCAACCGCATCGTACTGCCCGTTCCTTAGCAGGATCAATGCAAGGACAGTTGAATGACTTAAGAAAGTAGAGGAATCTCCGGTATTTCCCCAAATGATCCAGCTACAGAATTGTTGGGTGGAGATAACAGTCGTATCGATATTAAGAAGATGCCTTTGGTGACGGTGATGGTCACCCGGCAAGCTATGAGTATTTAGCAAGAAGAGAAAAGCCAGAGGAAAATCACATCTTCCTAGCTTGTCGTTACATGCTCTTTTACTTCTGTTGCTATCTGGATCATAAAAATTATTATTTAAAAAAGTTTATCACTCTCGAAATTATAGATCATAACATTGCACGATTAAGTTCAGGGCAATCACTGATTGTAGTCAAACGTACCGAGCTGCAGCAAAGAAAGTTGAGAACTAAAATCTTCAACTGCCGCTGATTCAGACTGTGCGGTGGTGAAAAAATAAATGACAAGCCACTCTGAAATGATTTCTTGAATCATTGGAACCAACTCCAGTTGAATTTTGGCTATGTCATCTGGCATCATATGGATCTGCATATTACATTTACAGGTAAGGAAAAACATCAGACTAAATACGAGAGCAGAAACTATTGATGAACGTAAGCGCAAGCGTTCCGTCGCGAAAAGAAAAGAAAATATATTCTTCATAAGTTGGACGTTAAGACAATTTATAGCAACTTCACCAACAGTATGTGTCCAGTAAAAACCAATGGCATAGAATTATAAAAAATATTCAGCTTGAACAAAAAAATATAACCCAATTGGAGTGTGATAGGACCCAAGGCAATAATCATATCAAAACACAAATGCTTTAGTGAGATTCGACACCCCGGTCTCTAATCCGGGAGTTACACCGGCAAACTCCATCCCAATGATGTTGAATAGGAATTTCATCTCCACTACTCAAACACGACGGCTAACTCTCACAATGAGCTCCTTATAGGCTTACACACCCTACCCTTTATTAACTCTAGACCTAACCTTACTGAAGACAAAAGTTAACGATACATATGCGGGTCAAACAGAGTGTGAATACTTATACAAATCTACAAGATGACCATATTTTATGTATATGTATTGACGTCAACACTGCCGAAGAGAATAGAACTTTATTAAAAATGTACTGGTTGGCTCCTCAAATCGATATCTCAATGTACATATTGGATATGCCACACAAAGACTGTATATAAGTACATAAAAAATTTTAAGTAGAAATTTTTTATTGATGAATCAAATAAGGAAAAACTGACTTGGCCACTGTTGTTCACCAGATAGCTTAGGAACAGAAGAACATCAAAAGCCGACTCAAACTTTGCCTTTGCAATTTGACAAGTAGCCTGAACCAAAATGGAAGCGTTAATACTCAGAGAGGGACGGGCTTCTGGAGTCTGAACCACTTTCCGAGGTACAAGAAACTTGTTAAGATAGTTCTCAATAACATTCAAAACTCTGCTCCAAGTAGTAGCCTTTTCGCACAATGCGTGAAGAGATAACAGCATATCGACTGAAAACTTCCTTAGATTTCTGTGATCCATTGATCTTTTCTCCCAAGAAACATGTAGACCACAATCTGATACACTTCTCGCTGATACTGTCGAACTATACCCAGTTTCTAAAACCTTCAATAGACGAGAAGTGATTTCTTCGGATGGTATAATCGGTTTGCTAGCAAGTGATTCATAAAATATAGCAGAGGCTGGTTTTCCCAGTTGTTGGCTGAGGCTGATGACGCATCTGAGCAAGTCAAGAAGAATTGCATTTTCTTGCTTACCGTCAAATAAATCAAAACCTAAACTTGAAAGATCAGTGACTTCATCAGAAGAACCTACAATAGAAGTAACATAGATTTCAGATTAATTTTAAAAATTGAAAGACATTTTCCGGAGCACATACAAAGCCTGTAAAGATAATATATACCATCCAGAAGTCGTTCTATATCCTCGGGACTACGAAAGAGAGAAACTGAACTCTTTCTGATTAAACCAACAGAGCCAGCCTTAGAGTCAACAAGTAAACAGCAAGGTGCATTGCTCCTGCACCAGTTCTGGAAGTAGCGAGAGCAGAAATTCTTCCACGAGCAATATACTGAAATATTATCACCAACGCCCTGCCACGACACTTGATACTGTCACCTCACTAAAATCTAAATGGCCGAGTGAATGATTAAAAGAAAATAAAAAGCGATAAAAAATCTCTTAAGATACTTCATCTAAAAAGCTGACAGAAAAAGAAACACCTTTAGATTAAACTACTATAACCAGAGCAACCAAATTATCCAAAGCACCCGCAACTCAGCACAGTTTATTAGCACCAAAATTAATGTAAAATTTAAATAACTAATAAAAGTTTATACCGAAACGATCCTTTTGATTGGTCCTCTTTTAATTAAGTTCACTCTTTCACTGCTAAAGTAACTGTGTGTTCTTTTCTTATTTCAAACGAAACTTACCTTAGTAAAACTAATTAAACGAAACAAAAACAAAACATATATAAAGAAAAATCAATAACAGACTAAGGCATATAGAATTAAAACCTCATTCTCTATGATTGAAAGAATTTCTTTCCGCAACCCATCAGCGGTTAAAGACTGGAAATCAGCTTCGGTCCAGTGTCTATTGTATTCCAGGAACGTTGAACGTAAGGCTACACTGTGATGAACTCCAGGGTGAAGTAGCCTACTTAAGAAAATCGAAGATACCACTGCCACGATTTGATCCTGTAAAAAATTGAGGATCCAAACTAGTTTGTATTTTGACATATATCAACCATAAAATAGCAGAAAGAAAGCATGTCCCCAAATTAAATAATCTAAAAAACTAACGAGCCTCCACCAGTAATAGACACTTGTTCTCAACCATTTTATATTCATTTACATCCAACAATCAGCTAATACTCAAAAGTGTAAAATTAAACTCCAACCAACATGCACATAAATTACATAAACACGATATCGACTTGATTTATTCTGGACACGGAAAATACTGACATGGTGAACTACTGCTAGGATTCGGGAATTAGCTAATGCAAGTACTTAGCTGAAATAAACCAAAAAATACCTTTGCAGAAGAGAAAATTGAATGACATGTCAGTAATAGATCATCAGCGGAATACTCGGGACTTTGAAAAAGCTGATCGGCAACAAATTCTTCCTGTAAAGCATAGTAGATTGTTTCCTCCCTACAAAATTACCAGAAAGTAAGTCAGAGTTTGATCCATTAAATTTCTATAGTAAAAATAAATATATTAATCAGAATTCAGAGACATGAACAATCTTAGAATACAGAATCCAACGACTTCTCTTACTCATTCACTCTAGTGTCCGAATTATACAAGCTTTGAAGAACGAGTCCATTTTCTCTGAGTATCCATAACTTATCTGAAGTAAGTTTCACATCTGTACAATCCCCCTAACAAGGTCAAGCATCCCTTTTTAGCCGAATGAATAAAGCGTCAACCAAAAAGAGAAAAGGATAAGAGTCACTGATAAACTATTTACTTACATCAACCAATGGGATGGGTAATATAAAGGGATCCAGTGATAAAACAAGCTTGTCCCCCGAATTACAATGGACGCTGTATACGAAGACCGTCTCTGACCTGATTTCCTTCACAAGTTGGAACCAAACGTTAACCCAGCTTAATATTATGTGAGCTCAATCTAAGCTTTGAGTATAACAGCTAACAGAGGCAAAGTGCAGAAACAATAGGCATTTAACTTCGAGAAAAAAAAAATCATAAAATTAGCAAATTAGTGCAATCTGTTCGGAAACTTGTCAAACGAAATTTAACCTAAGTACAATTTCCTTAATTTTAGTTCACACAGAAATCACCTCATGTAGTAAAGAATTATTAAAAATTTGGTCCCTTATATATATATATAGTAAGAAAGATCAGTCACAAGCCCAAAAACTGAAAAATCATATGAAACACGTACAGAATTGTATCTAGCTAGGAGTGCCAGAGAGAAGATAGTTGAATCACTGTTAGCTTCACCAACCCAGAACCTAACAAGTGCAGCTCCTGGATTTACAAGTAGAAAAAGCTGAGAACCGGGTAAACACATTCTAAGAAATTGAATAAATTAGTAATAATGATAATAATAAAGATTGGCAACTTCTATAAAGGAAACACTGAGGCAATGATTGAGTCTTATAAGGAAATACTTGATTGAAGTATCAATTTCAAATACAGCAACATATTTTCTAAGCTTATCAACACGAGCAACGGTTTACCAGCTCATGTGAATATTAATAACAAACCATTGTAACAATAATATGCTTGAGGTGAATACTTAAAGATACGTTTCGTAAAGGAGCTATGGAAAAATAATTAAGCATGTAACAAGATAAATAAAGTTAAATTTAGTGAGAAAAATTGCCTGCCAGTTCTGGAACATTTAAGTTATGATTATAAACTTTGATACGGCACGAAAGATCCCATACTCGAAGGACCCCATCTGAGTGAAGAACAAATAGAAGTTGTTTTCCATGTAGCCGCACAACAACCAAATCTTGCACGGCTTCTATGACCCTACCCCTGTATTACATGTTACATCCATTAATTGATTTTTAAACAAGAGAAAATAAAAAATTGAAATTCCCTTGCACAAAAATAAAAATAAATCTCAAAGGAAAATGAAAGTGCGAGAGAATATAAAACATATATAAGCATCCTTCAATTGAAAAATTTATGACCAAGCATTCTTGTTACATTTTATAGATATTGGTACCTTGACATGAGACCCCACAAACGACCAATTCCCGCATCATCACGAAGCTCATGCACAAAACCTAAAGGCAAAAAAATAGCAACGACGATGTTATTATGTCCAACCCAAAAGCTTTCAGTCGTTTCGCTAAAGGAAAGATTATATGAAAATTAACTAAATGTGACACAAGGAAGACAAAGTAAGATGAATTTGAAGTACCGGGAGAAGTAGGGTCAAACGCGCTGAGCTGAAAACAACCAACAGAACCGTCAGCCCTCCCAACGATAAGGCATCCCGACGGCATTGCAGCTGCGCTCGTTATGGGACCATAACTGTGCATATCGAATTCCCTGATCAGTTCCTCTGCCGATAAAATGGAAGAGGATTTGTACGATGAGACGTTCCTAACCCTCAAAAGGTACGCAACTCCCGTCACCGTCAGTGCATAAAGAAGGTATGGGTATTCTCTAGAGTTGATATCAACCTGAGTTCAAATCAACGAGCAAAGCTTTAATCTTCCATTTCGAAACTCGTGCTAACAAGTCCTTTGTCTAAAACACAATCATCACAACAGAACAGCAATAACCATCACCTCATTCTTGCAGACGAAAACGGAAGCGGAAAGAGCGCTGGGGAAAGCTATTCGCAACCCGGTTCCCGGGAATTCTTTGTCTGCGTTGAGCTCGAGAAACTCCACGGAACCGGGCATCGTTGCGTGGACTCTCCTGCATAGTCGAAAGCTCGATTCAATTGCAGCCAACGCCCCAAGCCAGTAATAAACAGAAAACACATACACAGAGAGAGAGAGAGATACTGACCATGTGACATAGGTGGGCGGATCGCCGAGGGCGGAGGAGGAAGCGAAATCGTGGGCGAGAGGAGGACAAATGGGAGGGAGATGAGAGAGGTGATCGGCAATGGCAGAAGAGGATGGAACGGAGAGGTCGAGCCAAGTGAGGCAGTCGCTGGCGATGATTGGGACTTCAATGGCGGCCAAAGCGCACCGAGAGCCCATCTTCTTCTTCGTCTTCGCCTTCTCAGAGAGAGAGAGAGTAAAACCCTAGTCTGGTTTGTGAGCTCTCTGGTTTTTGAGAAAATGGGTGGCGGGGAAATTGGGCTCCATTGAAATGACCCTATTGCTTTCTTCCCCACTATGTACATACATACATGAAATGGAACCTTTTTTTTTTTTTTTTTAATTGAACCTTTTATAAAAATTAATTTTATCAAATTTTTATTTATTATTATTTTTTAATCTTTCAATTTATTTAATTTTAAAATAATTTATGATAACGTCTAGTTTTTTCAGAAGAAATCGAGTTTGGTTCTTTGGAAGTTGCGAGTTCACTGGTCCAAATGCATCCGCTATGTGGAAATCATTAATTTTAGAGTATCTCGTATCTTTCGAGAGGGAAATAGATTAGCCGATGCATTAGCTAGTTTTGGTGCCCAACATTTGAGTTATCAATGGTAGCCTTCGAACCTGGATTTTACTTCGTATGTTCGCGAGAGAACTTTAGGTTTAAGCAATTCTCTTCTCTTTTGTCTTTGTTTGTAAACTTTGATATTTTCTTTTATATTAATTCGAGCCTCGATTCTTGCGAGATTCGAGTTCATTTAGCGAGATTTCAGACCTCAATCTTTGACTAATATATATATATATATTTGACAAATATAGATATATATATATATACACACACTTTATGACACTCGTAAACAATTATAAATATAAATATTATTATAAATTACTTTAAATATAAACGAGTGCCATAAATTATGATAAAATTATAAAAATGAAAGAGTTAAAAAGAAATAATAATAAATGAAAGATTAATTTATTATTATTATTAAAGTGGGTGGGTGTATTTAAACTAAAAAAAAAAATATTACTAATAGATTAATATCCCATTTTGTTATATGAGATGAGAGGGACAGGGTTTATGGTTAAAACTTAAAACCCAGGGCGTTGTGATGTGAGTGGAATGAGCTTCTTGTCGCAGAAGTTCTGGTCTCCCTTCGAAACAGCTCTCCTCCGAAGCCCGCATCTCCGAGCCACCATCTTCTTCCGCTCATGGACTACCACATTCCCCGCCATTGCTCCCTCCCTTCGCCTCTTCTCCTCTCGCCGGACCACCCCACCAGCGCCGCCTCGGAAGTCCAAGCCGGAGCTGCAAACGGAGAAGGAGAAGGAAGAGTTCTACGTCGTGCGCAAAGGCGGCGCCGTCGGCGTCTACCGGAGTTTCGCTGACTGCCAAGCTCAAGCCGGGTCGTCGGTGAGGTCTCTGATCGATTTCGGGCGTTGAAAAGTTTTTGATCGCGTTTGTTCGGGTTTTGTAGATCTCTGATGTCCCGATTAGCGTGTTCAAAGGGTGCGATCTGCCGAAGAAGACCGAGGATTACCTCGCCGCGAGGGGGCTGAAGAACGCCGTTTATACTCTCAGCTCCGGGGATTTGAAAGAGGGTCTCTTTGGCAAGCTTGTGCAGTGTTCTCTTCAGGCAAGTTTGGCTTGTCAGGTGGCTTATTTGATGTGCCTATCTTTGTTCGGATTCGAAGAACTTTCGGGTGTTTGTGTTTCAGGATCCGACATCTTCTGAGGAAACATCGAGAAAGAGATCGCAGACCGCGGCTGAGATAGAAGACGTGGTAAGTTCGTTCGTCGAATTCTGCAGATATTCCGGTTTATTTCGTTCCGGCAGTTAGCGCCAGTTGACAGTGAGTGATTATAACTATGTCTATGTAACCATTTCATATATCATATCACTATTTATTTTCATTTCGTAATTCATATGTTATAATAGCTTACTCCATGTTATGTGTTTATGAGTATATATTGTTTGGATGATACTGAAGTCTAGTCTGAACCATATGATGTGATATTAATATGATTATGTATTTTTATGGTATATAAATATTGTGTAATAATGTGATATTATTAGTAAGCCAAATTTTTACTTGATACTTATATTTTGTGTGCACATAGTAAGAGCTTGGTTCAATGCAATGTGTTTATGGTTCTTTTCTGCTTTTGACGTAATTTTCTCTCGATGTCTTATAGAACCCAGTTAGCTCTGATCCATCGAAGCATGCGAAGTTAGATCATTCGGATTATGTAAGTTCAAGTTCCCGTGTTACTGCTTGGTTTGATGATGTAGAAAAGACTATCAATTCATCTGTATTGACACCCATTTGGATTCACTGACCGTTTGTGATACCTGGAGTAACTCAAATTTAGTAGCAGTCTTGCAGTTTCCGGTTCTTCTTCCTATTATCATATTTGTGATTTTAACCCTAACAGTATCACTACCCATAAAGTTCACGGGTCAAATCTCCTATAATGACATGAATCCATGAAACTGCTGGGACCATAGCTCAACTAAACATAACCATGACTTGATTCAAAGTAGTCATAGCCGGTCGGACTCTGACTTGATTCAAGTCTGTTATGTTATAGCTTCAAGCAGATGCATTGAATTAAGTTGCAAGAAAACAGAAGCATTCTTTACTTACTGTTTTAGAAGTACTTTTGATCGACCTAAGAAGTAAAAGTTATGCCATATAATTTGAATCTTGATCAAATCAAGCAAGACTAGTAGTTCCTTATGTTTTTTCCCAGGTTAATTACTAATTAGATGCTTCCTGACCTAAATTCAACTTTGTGGTAATGACGTGTTCGCTATTTTACATATAGAAATCATGTGTTCTCAAGTTCGATGGAGCATCTAAAGGAAATCCTGGAAGCTCCGGTGCTGGAGTTGTGGTGCTATCAAATACTGGAAGTTTGGTATACCTTATTTCCTGGATGGCTGGATTAGTTTCTTTTCTTTTATCGGGTAATGATGGCAAATGTACTTACGTTGTACTCAACTAGGGCAGCACAGACCCAAGTTTTTTGGTATATTTACCATTGTAAAAAAAAATAAAAAAAATGGGTCTATGCCGCCCCAGTTGATTACAACTTGGTTTCATTCACCTCCATTAACCCTTCTTTTATTATTATTTTTTTTTATCTCAGATTTCGCTTTGTGTGTGTAGATTTGTAACTTACGTGAAGGTCTGAGCACAGCTACCAATAACGTGGCCGAGTATCGTGCCCTTCTTTTGGGGTTGAAGTATGCTCTTAACAAGGGCTTTGAGAGGGTCTCTGTTTTTGGAGACTCCAAACTCGTTTATATGCAGGTTCGTTGATTTCCTTATCTTTTTCTTTCCCTCGATGAAGTGTATCAATTCGAAGACAGTACTGCACATCGGACTAGTTGAATTTTCAGGCTGCAAAGAAATATATATTTATATCTTTATGTTTGTCCTCGTCAATTTAATTGATTTTATCCTATTAATCTTGTTTTCGTTATATTTAATTGCTTTTCCGTTTTCGCTATATTTTTCAAGCCTGTCTTATTCCGTTTATCAAATGGCTGAATACTGTTTATGAATCAGGTGCAGGGTTTGTGGAAGGCCAGACACGAGAACATCATATATTTGCATCAAGAGGCATTGAAACTTAAAGATCAGTTTAAATCTTTCGAGATCCATCACGTTTTGAGGGTGCGCGAAACCACTCTTGCTCTTACTCTACTCATTGGCATAAGAACTACGCACGACTTGTGATTTTCGTGCGATATAATCTAGTATTTTGTTTGATCAAGACAATCTGAAAATTTTCATCTTCTTTAGGACAAAAACTCAGACGCAGACGCACAAGCGAACTTGGGAGTGGCTCTTAACGGTACGACTCGTAAAACCTCAATTGCATCGAAACCGTTATTGTTCACCTTATAATGCAAATTTCAACTTGACTCCGTTGGTTGTACTAGATGGAGAAATCATAGAGGATGAGCCAACGTAATGGAACGTATGGCAACTTTTTTGCTCATGAAACTTGTGGAAGGTAATTATTGATTTTGATTTGTGATTCAGCCTTGTCAGTTCTTCAGGCAGTCAGGTCCTTGAGCTATGTGTCAATTTAAATTCATAGTTACCGATGTTGCTCGTTATGTTTCAGGATTTCTATCAGAAATCTGCAGAGATAATCACCAACAGATTAATTCGCGCTGAAGCGGAATTCTAAGGGTATATGATTTCAGATTAGTCTCTCTTGGAGATTGAGCACATTGGCGGAATATATAATCTTTTCGTATATTTTTTGCCGGCGGTTTTTTTTTCCTTTTTCTTGAACCCCGGTTCCCGAAGTTAAGTAACGGAAAATATAGCCCATTGGTTGATTAGATTCAGTAGAGATCTAGCTTTGTTTTATTGGTAGATTAACAATGAAGAATGTGAACTAAAGAAAAATGTCTGTGATAACCATTCTCTACTGGGATTATGTTATTGGGATCTTTCTATAAAGGCCGATTTTCCCCCAAAAATCGAAGTGGGTCCAGAGACATTCTCTGTTCGTTGATTCAAATTCGATTTGACCGGTAATTTTTTTTTTTCTAGTCAAAAGATTTGTGATATATATATATATATATATATATGAAAACGGTACAAATGAAAATCTTTGAGAAAGAAATCCACTAAAGCTTAAAAAGTTCCTCTTTCTTGAAGCACCTGGAAACAGAAAGCAGAAATGCTTAGTGAGAGTTCTGCGTACAGTGCGGGAGGTTAGGTTGCCACCGCTCTTGCCTTGCGCAAAGGGCGGGAGAAGGGTCAAGCCTTACCCGCAATGCGCAAGGCTGTTATCTCGGGCAGCCAGCGCAGTTGTGCATTGTGTGGCTGGTTATGAATGACAAACCGAGCCGGGTATTCATTGAATAAATAATCATCGACTAAAACATGCGACATGTGTTAGATATCTCATTTTATGGTTTTCTCATTCTTACAAAAACAAAAAAGAGTTAGATAAATTAATAATTGAAAAGATAAAACGATAATTTTTTGTTCCTCTTCAGATATTGATACACACAAACCATAATATAGTTCATAATTTTATGTTTCTCTTTTCTCTCTTTGAAAAAATTCGCCATTAATCTATATATTATAAAAGGAGGAACTCACAAGTGATGTGGCATGATAAAATCAAAGGATTGGGATTTTAATTTTTTTTGAGAGTTTTAATTCAATATAACACAATAGAATCAAAGGATGGAGATTTTCTAATTTTTTAGAATTTTATTTTTTTTAATGCCTAATCTATATATTATAAAAGGAGTATATATTATAAAAGGAGAAATTTACAAGTGATGTGGCATGATTAAATCAAAGGATTGGGATTTTAATTTTTTTGAGAGTTTTAATTCATTATAACACAATAGAATCAAAGGATGGAGATTTTCTAATTTTTTAGAATTTTATTTTTTTTAATGCCTAATATGAATTAAAACATAAAGGTTAGGAAGATGAGTGGGCTATTATTGTATGATATCATTTCATCAAAACATGAGCACATATAAAAAAAAAAACGTATGCTCATTACCCCAATTAATTAATTTAGTAATTATTTCATTATTGAATAGTCCCTCTCTATATATATTTATTCAGATGATTGGATTGTTTTTTTTTTTTTTATATTTCCTTATGCAATCTAGCAAGAGTATTTTATCATTCTGCATCATCTTTAGTGTTTTCTTTTACAGGTTATGAAAATCATGGATTCATGTCTTTCGGGTAATTTAGATGGCCATTTACAAAATCATGTATATTTCGTAATTATTACCGTTGAATTATTTGGTTGAATTATTTGGTATGTATAAAACTTGGTTCATTTTGATAGTTCATTGAAATTTTATAATCGGTATTTTTCTTTTTACTATTACCGTAGAATTATTTTTACAAAAGTAAACTTACAGCCCCCTCTAAAAGATTTTATTGGATCCGGCATTGTTGGGTGAGAACTACACCATAAAGTTCACTCTTACTACTACTGAAGCCAAAAAAGATCGCAAGGTCATCAATATCACTACCCTTCAACATCGCTACTAGGGTTGAACAAAATAAACCGTAAACCGAATTTTTAACCGAGAACCGATCAAACCGATACCGATTAAACCGCAACCGCTATTAAAGCGGTTAAAACCGAATATACAGAGAAAAAAACCGAATACCGAATTAGGTTAAAACGGGGTTTTCGGTTTTAATGTGAAAACCGCAACCGCTTACCCGGTTTTACCGCTTTAACTAAATCTCATATTATATTTTATTTACCATATCTATCAACACATCAAAAAGATTTTTCTTATCTAATCTCTAGGTGTAATATTGTGTAATATTAATATTTAGTAATTCGTTTATGTAATAATTTATAATATTAACATTTAGTAGTATGTTTATGTGTAATATTAGTAGTCAGTTTATGGAGATGTGGATATTAATTTAAAAGCGGTAAATGTGGGCAAAAAACCAATAATACCGCAACCGAACACCGATTATACGGTAAATGCGGCTTTCATCTTTAAAAATAAGGTATTCGGTTATCATTTCTAAAATACCAAAATGCGGTATTCGGTCTATTATTTGTCAAAAACCGCACCGAATACCCGCTTGTTCACCCCTAATCGCTACAATTTCACACGGTGATGGAAACAACAATGCCAAGTGGGGTGCAATTCTTTTTGTTCTAAGAATATTATAAATAAAAAGCTGTGTTTTGGATAGTTTTGCATGACAAGCTACACTAATTTGTACTTCACTAAAGAATTTCACATTTTTATATAATTCTTAATAATACATAATTACATATCATATATTTAATTTTCTTTTCAAGCTATTTCAATATATTTTTATAAATAAACATTAAATTGGTTGTCATCAATATTTTTTTAATTCCAATATTTTTATACGTGTTATGGTTTTTAATGAATTAAGTTGACTTATAGAGCATTTTCATAGATTCGTGGTTTTATTTTTTCTTTTTCCTTTCTATTTCCCTTTTGATAAATTATTTTCATGGTCTAGAATTTTAGATATATAGAATCGTGCAAATGCATTGCACACCAGTTAATGCTTATTAAATATTTAGAATGTGAACCAATTCATTTCAAATGAATGTAGAAGTGGAAAGGGTAGTCCTTAAATCCAAAAAAAAAAAAAATCCATTGCACCACATTTTCTTATTCTTTTCAATTTCTAACTCTTCCAATGTTATGCATGTATACATATATAATAGTTGGAAGTCTCACAGAAGATGTTTATGGGATTTTGGCTCTCCGATAAAACTTCGGTGTCGGTGGGAATTAGTTCTTCATTCGTAGTAATAGAATCGACGTGTTTAATTTCTTTGAACGTAATCGATGGATGACTGTGGAAATCATCTTCGACGTGTTTATCATGGTTTTTGTTTTTATACATGTATATTCAGTGTTCATTTTTGTTTATCACTATTGTTCTTTTACACATAACTTTTGTAAGCAAATTTTGTTTTTTATGATTCTCAATTGATGACGAATTAATTATGACGATATCTTAAAGTTCTAACTAATTTTCTTTGTAGCATAATAATGTATGTTTATATTTTCTTATATAAGTTATAGACATTTCAATATCTATATGTAATGTATGTTTATGAATTTTTATGCACAATTTAAGAAGACCACCCATCATAATAATTTTAGGTATTGAAGTCTATCAAAGATATTAAGTTAGAAACACTTGCAGTCACTCAAAAATTTGTTAACAGAGAAATATTTGTTTGTTATATATAAGGTTTTTTTTTAGCAATCTTTCACAACAATTATTTTATTTGATTCTTTTGTATCAATTTTTGTATTTATAAATTCAGAGACACTACCATTTGTTAGTTCGACATAATGGTAAAGTTTCCCTAAACACTAGGGGTGCAAATAATACCCGGAAACCGGGTAATTATCCGGAACCGAATCCGTATCCGGATTTAAAAACCGGAACCGAAACCGTATCCGAATTCTGGTTCCGGGTACCTGTATCCGGATTCAAAACCGGTTCCGGGTACCGGGTAGTAAAATTAAAAAAACCGGGTACCCGGTACCCGGTTTATTACCCTGTTTTAGTTTTTTTATTTTATTTTAATTTAATTTTTAGGGTTAGTCTTTAGGGCTCGACTTCATTTTCACTCCCGCCTCCCTCGCATATCGCCGACTTCATTTCCTTCCCCGACTTCAGGTTCTCGCCGACGCTGCCTCTCGCCGACGCTGCCTCTCTCTGACGCCGGGTAAAATTCGGGTACCCGGATCCGGTTCCCAAAACCGGGTACCGGGTATCAAAATACAGATACCCGGATTTCGGGTACCCGGATTTCCGAGTACCCGGATTTCGGATACCGGTTCCGGGTATCAATTTTTGGATACCCGGATTCCGGTTTCGGGTACCGGGTACCTCAAAAAAACCGGGCACCCTACCCGGTTGCACCCCTACTAAACACTACCGTCCATGATATTGTGTTTTTGATTAGTTAGATCGGTTACAAATTTTACATGATTAGTTACCAAACTTATAAGGTATATTTTCATTGTTATTTATGTTATCGTCGTATTCATAAGAATGGTAGTACTTTTTTTCTTCAAATAGTTTATGAATAGGAAAGACTTTATGCAAACGTTTTATATTTAGTAACTAAAATTTTATCTTAACACTAACTGGGATTTAATGGGCTGCATGACCCTTTGAGTTCTTTATAATCAGTTAAACTTTCTAACAAACTTTAACTCTACTAACACAAATTTATTTAATTATAAATAGATACAAGAACCTGAATATATAAATGGTGCAATATTTAATGGTTTAATAGCGGTAAAAATACCTAATTATCACAAATATTGGTTTATAATACCTATTATACATTTTTACGGAAAAAATAGCTAACTACGACTTATGTTGCACTATAATACTTATTCTCATTTATGAACGGCAAAAATACTTAACTTAGACGAACATTGGACTTTCTAAAACTCAATATATAGTATTTTTATGTTAAAAAGAAAACTATTTATTTTCTTTGTCATTCTCATTTATTTAGAAGTGTCATTTCATGCAGATTTTGTCGTTTGAATAGATTTTCGGTATATATTAAGGTATTTATTCACTTGGAGTTGGTGAAAACTGAAAACTATCAATCATATCACTAAGGAGGGTTTAGTGATTCATTGTGTGATAATGTCTTAAACTAGAGCAAGGTGTGATTTTTTTTTTTTTCAATTAAAGAGAGATCATTGAAATATAAAACATGGTATAATTAATAAATAATTGATATTGAAACTCAATGTTTTTTTTTTTTGATGGAATTGAAACTCAATGTTAACCCACAAATATGTGGGTTAAATGATAACCCTCATATGTATATTTTATAATTTTTCATGCTTAAAAGCCAATAACTTTAGAAACCAATGCTAAGAGATTTTTTTTTTTGAATGTAATTAAAGAGGTTCAATATCAATTTGATTAATGCATAATAATTATATAAAAAAAAAACTGACGTTTATATTTATGTTCATATGTTGTTTAATTATTTGGCTATATCAAAAGTCCTACTTTTTCACTACTATTAATAAAAACGTAGAAATTGTAAAGGCATCATTAGCTATGTTAAAAGTCATTTTAATGTGTATGTACATATATACTTAAACGTAATTATCGATGCTAAGAGATTTTAAAAAAAAAGTGATATGATGAAACTCATTACAAACTTAGAATAGCAAAGAGACTATTTCATTCATGCATGGTAATTAAAAGTCATAAAGTCTTATATCAATTTGATTAATGCATAATAATTATAGTAAAAAAACCTGATACTTATATTGTATTGTTTTTTTGCTATGTCAAAAGTCCTTCCGGTGAACCAAAGTTGGTTAATCAGATTAATTAGTATTTGATTAATTTTATAAACAAAAGTCCGCGCAACGGCGCAACGCGCGGTCCATTCACTAGTTCTTGTAAAGAGGCGAAGAAATTAATTATACTCCTCAAGCTTTATTCTAGTCTTTAACGTTGAAATTTCTTGTGGTTGTTTGATTTAGATTCGATGATTATTACGTGAAAAGTTATGACACAGAGTTTGAGGTAAACAGAACATCATTTTGTTTTTGTATAATATAATTATCATTAAATGCAATAAGGGTGAACAAACGGGTATTCGGTGCGATTTTTGACAAATAATAGATCGAATACCGCATTTTGATATTTTAAAAATGATAACCAAATATCTTATGTTGTCGGTGATTTTTGGTCACGGGAAAAGTTGACCCCCAACAGCTCAAAAGCCCTTAAAAGGCACTATCAAGCCTAAGGAAACACTTAGGAAGCACGCGAAACGATGATCGGGCACAAGGAAAGGCTGAGCAAGTAAAACACTAAGTTCCCATGCCACACCTGTTGCTGCGCGGCAGGAAGGCACTCTGCCGCACCTGTCACGGGAACCCACGGCTCCAGTGGCACCTACCACGGGAACCCATAGCTCCAACCGCACCAGCCACGGGAACCCGCGGCTTCAGCCGCACCTGCCACGAGAACCCGCGGCTCTAGCCGCACCTGCCATAAGAACCTACTGCTCCAGCCGCACCCCGCGGAAGCCGAAGGCCACCCGCGGCACCTGAAGCACCCGGCTCCAGCCGCACCTGCCACGGGAACCTACAGCACCGGCCGCACCTGCCACGGGAACTCGCGGCTCCAGCCGCACCTGCAGCACCCGAGGCACCCGCGGCAGTGCGGCTCAAGCTTCCCATCCGCAGCTACGAAGAAAGCCACACGTGCCAACCCCTTCCAAACGCTTCTACAAGCTTCCTTACCCTCCAAGGAAGATAGGAAAGGTCCTAAATGCCCTTAAACACATGCCTTATCATGTGAGGATGTCTTCACCCTCACAAATGGCACAAATACCCTTAACATCATTCATACTCACATGAACCACACTCAAACTTCTCATTAACCCCCAAACTACCCCTCAAGCACTCTCCCACATGGAAAAGACGCCATATGCCCCTACTTATAAACCATCATACCCCCATGGGATGTCTTCATCCTTAGAAAGATCATCATACCCCCAAAGCCTTTCTAAAGTCTATTAAATACACTATCATTCTCCATGAATCACAACTCAACTCCAACCTACCATTACTATGCTAAAATCTCTCCTCCACTCTTAGAAATATCACATTTCTCTCTTCATCTTACCCTTACTCTCCCAAATTCTCTCTAGGTTCTTAACTAGAAAGAAGTTCTTCGCATCCTAACCTTACCTTGATCAATTCTCCATAGGATTCGAACAAGAAGGAAAAATCCACACCCAAGGGATTTTGGCTATCACAAGCCACCCTTTCACTACCAAAAACGCCCTCCCATCACCACCACAAAACTGATTCCTCACCACCTCCAAGGGAGGTTTCGGTCACACCCCTAAATCACCCTCGAAGGCCGACTTCTACCACGCCTCCGGGTGAGATTTTGGCCTCCATCTAGCCGGGCGCTTCACGCCACCAAGCAAGGATACCGAAGCCCTCGCAACCGGCGAGGCCGAGTCGTCCTTAGCAACATCAAGGAACTCGCAACATCTTGCGAACATCAACTAAGTACCAGGAGCGACGGAAAGTGCAACTTCGCCTCGCCAAAGCTCTGCCCAGAAAGGGTGGTGACCTTCACTTTGTGAAGCCCACCTACCCTGCCACTCATCTCCGCGATGTTCTAGGCACCGCACCTTTGTTTCGACAAAGCTCTGCCCCTTAAGGCGGTGACCTTCGTTTCGTGAAGCTCTCCCACCTCGCTACTTGTTCCCACGACCTTCTAGGCATCGCACCTTCGTCTAAGCGAAGCTCTGTCCACATCGATAGCTGGTCCCCTAGACGGTTAAGGCGGCACATTTTCGGCTTGCCTGAGCGCTGTCCACCTCACGAGTCGGTCTCCGCGACCACTTAAGCACGGCACCTTTAGCTCCCCCGAAGCTCTGCTCCACTCCCGGGCTATTCTCCGAGAATAGTTCGCCCCCGGCGCCTTCTTATATTACCCGAAGTCTCGTTTGAAACCCTTGGGGACTATTAGCGGATCTAGCTACCCTATATCCGCTAACCCCCATTTATCACCTAAAAGCGAACTACGTAACGGCTTGATCCCTGAGGTAGGGTACGTAGGCAACCTGTAATTAGTTAGGCGGGCACATCCATAATAATAAACAAACCCCCTACGCCCCCTGAGGCCGAGGGACGGATCCACACTCCACGGTTCTAAGGCACACCGGGCCGGGAATCCTATTCCCATCGGCGCTCGTGTGCTCGGCGATCACCCAACAACGCACTTAGAGTACGCCAAGCCGGGAATCCTATTCCCATCAGCGCTCATGTGCTCGGCCACCACCCAATGACGCACCTAGAGTACACCGAGCCTGGAATCCTATTCCCATCAACGCTCATGTACCCAACAACCACCCAACGACAAACTTAGAGTACACCGAGCCGGGAATCCTATTCCCGTTAACCCTCACATACTTAGCCACCACCCAACGACGAATCTAGCGTACACCGGGCCAAGAATCCTATTCTCATCAACGATTGCGTACATAGCCGCCCCAGACAACGGCTCTAGGGTGTGTCAGACCGAGAATCCTATTCCCATCAACGTCCACACACTTGGCAACCTCGAAGACCACGGCATAACGGGCCGGGAATCCTATTCCCATCAAGGCCCTAGCGTTTAGCCTCTCTGCCAGGGAGAAGAGGAAGTAGGGATTGCAGCTAGGCACCGCGAAATGTTATCCCAGGTGCTCTGCACCGAAGACCCAAGGAATCTCCTAGTCACTACCCACCGCGCGGTCACCAGGTCTGGCCCAGGATCGGACATGCGGCCGGGATAACTGTCGTCCCTAAAACGCGGACAGCAATTCGGCGCTAGAAGGAGAGGGTAAGCGAGATATACCTTGAGCCCCTTTGAAGCAACCACAAGTTCTATTCACCGTAGACCTTTTGCGGAGGATAAAAAGGGACCCACCCTTGAAGAACCTCCGCACAAAGACCTTTATTTTTTCTCCAAAAAGAGGGATCCGCCGTCGAAGTATCCGTCAAGGATGTTAAGCAATCACGACAAAAGCAAAGAAAGCGAGCAATCCTCTGAGGAGGTTTTCGTATGCCACACACGTGCCCGAGCACCAGCTCATCCGAAGGGCTCGAAAAGGGAGAAGACCGCAAGCGCGAGTAACCGCGTTGCATCGAATATGTCAAAGGAAGGAATCGCTCGCCTTGAGTGTTTAGAAAACCGGTTCATGAGCTTCACACAGATGCTTGCTAAGAATCCAAATCTCATAAACACTATTGAAGAAGAAAACTCCGATCAACAAAACAACGAAGATCAACAAGATCTCCCAACCGGGGGAGGAAACAATGGCGGCACTAACAGAGACCCCCAGGATCCTCATCTCCGGAATCAAAAAGCGCAATCTCAGATTTCCAGACCATCCGCATTTGCACGTCTAGGAGAGATAGAGCAAGTTGCCGACAGCGGGGGCACAAGACGGTTCCAACACCCGCAACGAGCAAAGGCAGGAATGCTAGCTGAGAATGGGGAAGACCTTCGCCATCATCTCAACCAGGCAGCTCAGGGAGGAAATTACCGTCAAAACCTCAACAAACAATGGGATGCGCCACGACAACCGGAAGCTCCCATCAACGTCACAGGGACGCCAGAAAATTTAAATCTACATCAAAACACCCCTGCCACCGGGAATGGGGGGTCGCACAATGCTCCCTCATTTGTGGTAGGATCATCGATAAACGCCAGCCCACAGGGCCCTCCCCGGAGGAGTGAATATGGCCGAAGAGACTATCTCTCCTTTCGCACCCAATATCTTTGCGGAAGAAATGAAATGAAGATTTTCGAGGACCAACCAACCTCATGTACGACGGCAGCCAGGATCCAATCTACCACCTCGTACAGTGCTAGACAATAATGCAAATGAGGAAGTGCTCAAAAGCCACGATGTGTCAGGCCTTCTGCCTAACGCTAGCTGGTTCAGCATTTGAGTGGTACCAACGCCTAGCCAAAGGGTCAGTAAACTCATTTGAAGAATTTAAAGAGCGCGTCATCTCGCAATTCGCCAGCTCGCTCATGCACCGCAAGGAGAAGACGTACCTTTGGTCCCTTAAGCAAAGAAGAGACGAAAAGTTGCAACAGTACCTTAATCGGTTCACCACAGAGGCGAACAAGGTCAATGACTACACTAATGGCGATGCCATAATAGACGGGCTACAGACCGGGGAATTCTTGCAATCTTTGGTAGGAAAATGACCAAAGACTGTGAATTAGCTCATGGCACGGGCAAATCAACACATATCAATTGAAGCGTTCTTCGAAACTCGAAAGGCCACCGATGCGAGAAGACGGCCCCGTAGCAATGAGGACAGGAACGACAACGATGCCAGCAAGAAGAAGAGTCGCCCTAACCCGCGCCTATAAACGGAAAGCCTCGCCATGAAGAATTACCGCCTACAACAGTCACGAAGGCAGCAGAATAATTCTAGGTTCACGCCCTTGACAACCACGCCATCCATGATACTTAGCCTACACTGGGACAAGTTTGCCAAGCCATCTCCCTCTCAAAGGAGGAAAAAAGGACAAAAACTGCTAGTTTTTTTTTTTCCATGAAGACGTGGGTCACCTCACATCCGAATGCTGGCACCTAAAAAAGCAGATTGAGAACCTAATACAAGATGGGCACCTCAAGGAATTTGTGATGAAGATGGTCAACTGGGATGACGCAAATCCCGAGCCCAGGCACCAAAACAACAACCAAGGACGTGGCGCCAACCAGGAAGTACCAAGACTTGAAGAACGAGCACACGTTCCCAAGACCCCCTTAAATATCGTATCTACCATCTTTGGGGGGCCAGGGACCAGCGACACTTCTAGAAGCCGGAAGAATTATGCAAGGGCCTTAGAGGGATATGGGTATGTCCATCAGATTAACTACCCAGGAAAAATATGCCCCACTACCCATCATGACTATGGAAGACATCCGTTTTATGGACGAAGAAGCAAAAATCGTCGCCCAACGTCACAACGACGCCCTCGTCGTTGAGGAGCAGATTGCTAACAACGTTGTGAAACACATACTGATCGACAACAGAAGCTCCGCTGACATCATCTAAAAGGCTGCACTGGATCGCATGGAACTAGGAAAAATCAGGCCAGCACACGTGAAGACTCTGCTCTTCGGTTTCGCTGGGGAACAAATCTTCACTGACGGATCTATCGAATTATCCGCAAATTTTGGAACCGAGGAAAGAAAACAAGTAACTTGTATCATCAACTTCATGGTAGTGGACCAACCATTAGCCTACAACGCGATAATCGGGAGGCCGACCCTCAACGAGATTCAGGAAATCACATCCACCTATCTGCTGATGAAGTTCCCCACAACCAACGAGGTAGGCATTGTGTGAGGACATTAGAAATACTCGCGTGCATGTTACGTCCAAGGTATCAGGAAGAGACTGTCAAAGATGAAGACGGAGGCCGCCCAATAGCTACTAAAGGTCCAAAGCCTCTTAGGAGGCACAACGATCTCCGAATAAATGCTACCCTCATGGGAATGCTCCCCTCCTGGGAAAGATCCTTCTGTTGGGAAGTTCATTACGTTTCTCGATAATATTTTCACGATTTATGCCGTCAAACCGTCCGGGTAACATTTAAAAAATTATTTAAAGTGGAAAACTTGTTATCCGTGCAACGGTCCGACTATCGGATAATAACCAAAATCAAGATCTGATAAATTATTACTAATTTAACTTTTCATAAATTCATTATTAATAATCTAGTCTATAGGAAATAAATAAACTGTAAATAAATGTTTGCATTTATTGACCCAATGCGTAAGACCGTACCTCAGGTGATGACGATTTCGGCTGCACGTTCTGAACTAGGCAGGGCTTTGTCGATGCTGAGGGAAACTCCAGTGATCTTCCGGGATATTCTCCTGTGACTTCTCGTACCGAAGCTTGGGCTTCGCCGGTAAGACTTCGTCGTAAAACTTTAACTGAAGGTTCTTTTAAAACTTTCGAAGAACGTCTCACTAAGCCGAACTAAGAAAAAGAGATTAGAAGCTAGGAAAATTCGCAGACTCTAGAGAGAGAGAGAGATCGAATTTTTTCTCTGGGGAGAGGTGTGTTAAATGTGTAGAATGAACCTTGTATTTATAGGCTCATGGTTTGCAAATAAGGGAAGTTTCCTTCTTTGAATTTCGAATTCTATAATGGGCAAATATAATTAATTACTCCAAACCAATGGCCAAGATTGAATCACCAAAGATCCAATGGTTATAATTAATTAGGTATTAAACCAAATAGGGACACTATGAATAAATCAATTATCAATTCACTTCCTTATATAGTAGAATTCGAATTCCCTATGTACCCATATCGAAAATTCGAAATCAATAAGCTTGATCCAATGGTTTTGAATTAATTCCATAACCAATCTAATGGACCATATTTATTTAAGACAAAATCAACTCTCCAAACTTGATTACCAAGTAATATAATTCGACCTCCCTTTATACATAATTGGAATTTTGCATTCAATTTATACATGTTAATTAATTTCCAATCCAATGGTTAAGATTAAATCTTAAACTAATTTAATGGATATAATTAATCAACCAATTTCAAAATCCATGCTTGGTCACCAAGTCATTTTCGAACTAGGGTTTCCAAATTAATTATCATGATCCAACGCTTAAGATTAAACTTGACCGATCTAATGAACCAAATTAATTTCAAGGTTTTTCCATTAATACCTAAACATAGGTATTTATGCCGCATATTTGGAAAGTCCAAATCCAAGCAAATTCGTGTAAGCCCAACTCACACATTTACCTGGGCCGCATTATTTGTACACATTCATATATATTCCAAATATATATTTTATTTAAATAATATAAATCTATTAATTATCAATAAGAATATTAATAATTAAATCCAAATAATTAAATTATATTATTAACCTTTGATCTCAATTTCACATATTAAATGTCTTAGTGCAACACCACCATTTAAATTCATGACATGTGATTAAATTTCTCACATTTACGAAAACGACCGCAAACTTGGAAATTCTCTAAATCACAAACCATGAGTCGAAACGACTCGATTTCTAAAGCAAAGTCTCGTAGAATTTAATTTCCAACAACTTTACAGTTGATGAAAAATCCAAATTCAACTTTCTTTTATCAGTTAAATTTCTAGTACCAAACTTTGGTACTTTTGCCACGTCAAAAATAAAACTTCAAAAATCTGACACAAACTTTAGTTTTATGAATCCTGAAAAATGATAAAACATATCGAATGTTTAAATCACGTACGTATCATCTGTTCCGGAGCTATCCTGGGGACCATGGACCCGTATCACTGAAGCTCCAACGAACTACCAGTGGTTCGTCAAACCTCGGTGTTATTCCACTATAAACCCGAGGCTGCATTCTCTAGTGATACAGTATATATTATTCCCTTTATAGCAAGGTGTCCATTGATACAATCAACTTCAGGTTATTAATCTTTCACTTGATGATCCACACACGAGCAGGCGGTTTTACCGTTTTGCCCCTCATTGCATTTTCATCCTTAACTCAGTTAGTAATATTGTGAGTAACCCACTTATGGTTTCGATTCATAAGTTGTGCGTGGGTACCACTCACTTCTAACCACTAACAATCAAGGGAATCATCTTGACTCTGAAGAGAGCTATGTGATGTCCGTTTCTATGACCAAGCTACCCTTATCTGTTGATTACATGTTCCCAAAATAACAGCATTGAGAACGACAGTAAATGTGTTCTTTAACAGTTAAATCAAATAACAATCAAGTCAACAGTCCAGGCTCGAGGTCACTCAGGACTTAGATCGAATATCCATTTGATCATCTACTAGTAACTCAACTCCAAGTTGTCAGTAACGGTCTTATATGACAAATTCTGGAGTTTAAGTCAGGTCCAGTCCAGTATGAAGCCGCTTCATACTTAATGCACTTCTAGTGAGTGTGACACACACACTTAATCCAGAATAGGATTACATCACTTAGTCACATTAATGACTTTATCCGATTAATGAGCTCTCTCTCAGTTAATCAAGTCACAGACATTTTAAGTTCATTTATTATGATTATTAATTCTTCCTCACATTGACTCGGTTGTGATAATAATAACATAATTGCATACTTTATGAACTATGGAATAAACATTCTATTTTACTCTACCAGAAAATAATATTAACATAATAAGTATTATCTTTTATTCAACGACTTTGGTCAAAATCTTTTACAATTAGGGAAAAGACAACTTGTTTATGGACACATGTCTAACACCTTCGCATGATACTATCTTCTACGTTTTCCAAGAAATGTCACAGCTGAGACAATGCTCCTACGAATCATTTTTCAAAGGCACTTCGGGTAGCACTTTTAGTTTCCACCAAAAGACTCCTTGCGGAAGATCTGAGCTAGGTCAACAAGAAGAGCTTAACACTCGCAAGAGAACCTTTTTCCGCCAAAGCCATCCACCGAGCCTGCTCCGCCTGGAACTGGCCCCCGGCATTCATTTCTACCTTCATAGAGCCATATGTAAATATCCTCCAAAGTGTCGCATGCGAACACTATCTTTTACCGCTTTCTTCAAGTGACCTTCCTGGAGGCCACAGAATCTGGTTTTTATGTTTCCACAGAAACAATGTATATATTCAAGGAATCAATAGAAAAAGAGCATTGTGGCTTGAATTTTCCAAAAACCCGCTTTGTACAATTCCTTTAGAAAAAATCTTCACTAAACTATATGAGCAAAAGACAAAGTGAGTCGAGCCTCGAAAAGACATAATAAAAGTTTCTCTCCAACCTCTATCAAAATTGAAGAAAAATTCGGGGGGTTACGGGGTGCGATGCACCGACTCAAGATACCAAAAAAAAATCTTAACCGGTCCAAAAAAGCAAAAAACCGACTTAAAAAAGCAATGTCGGACAAAAGAACAAGCATTATTCAACTGGTTCTGAAACACAAAAGACACAGGCACATTTGGCCTAGGATCGAAGCTTGTGTTGGACATATGTGTCCTTAAACAAGATAGTTTATCCATTTGTAAAAGATTATGACAAGTCGTTGAATAAAGATGATGCTTATTATGATAATCTTATTATAGTTTCTGGTAGAGTAAAATAGAATGTTTGATTCCTTAGTTCATAAAGGATGCAATTATGTTATTATTATCACAACAGAGTCAATGTGAGGAAGAATTAATAATCATAATAAATGAACTTAAAATGTCCGTGACCTGATCAACTGGGTGGGAGCCCATTAATCGTACAAGGTCATTAATGTGACTAAGTGATAATCCTATTCTGGATTTTGTGTGTGTCACACTCACTAGAAGTGCATTAAGTATGAAGTGTCTTCATACTGGACTGGACCTGACTTAAACTCCGGAAGTTATCATATAAGACCGTCACTGATAACTTGGAGTTGAGTCACTAGTAGATGATCAAATGGATATTCGATCTAAGTCCTGAGTGATCTTGAGTCCGAGCTGCTGGTTTGATTGTTCTTTGATTTAACCGTTGAAGGACACAATATATTACCGTTGTTCCCAACACTATTATTTTGGGAACATGATAGTCAGCAGTAAGGGTAGCTTGGTCATAGACATGGGCATCACACAGCTCTCTTCAGAGTGATGATGATTCCCTTGATTGTCGGTGGTGAGAAGTGAGAGGTACCCGTGCGCAACTTATGAATCGAAACCATAAGTGGGTCACTCATAATATTACTGACTGAGTCAAGGATGAAAATGCAATGAGGGGCATAACGGTAGAAACCGCCTGCTCGTGTGTGGATCATCAAGTGAAAGATCAATAACCCGAATTTGATTGTATCAATGGACACCCTGCTGTTATAAAGGGAATAATATATACCGTATCACTAAAGAGTGCAGCCTCGGGTCTATAGTGGAATCACTTCGAGGTTTGACGAACAACTAGCAGTTCGTTGGAGCTTAAGTGATACGGGTCCATGGTCCCCAGGATAGCTCCGTAACGGATGATACGTACGTGATTAAAATACATTCTGGATAATGTTTAATCATTTGGCTTGACTTATAAAACTGAAAGGTCTGTGGTAGACGTCAGATAGTTTTATCGTTAGCGTGGCAAAAGTACCATATTTTGGTACACGAAATTAATTGATAAAAGAAAGTTAGAATTTAGATTTTCTATCAGCACCATGTTGTTGGAAATTAAATTCTAAGCAACTTTGCTTTTTGAACCAAGTCATTTCGACTTACGGTTAGTGATTTATGGATTTTCTAAGTTTATGATCGGTTCGATAAACTTTGAAATTAAATCACATGTCACGAATTTAAATGATGGTGTGGCACCATGACATTTTAATGTGTGATATTGAGATCAGGAAATATTAATATAATTTAATTATTTGAATTTAATTATTAATATGTTATTAATAATTAATTAATAATTAATAGATTTATATTAATAAATAAAAATATATATTTATATATATATATATATGTGTAAATTCGAATTAGGGTTTCATAGTATGAAACCCTAGCCAATTCGAATAACATGATTTGGTCTTTCCATATTTGCGGCATAAGTACCAAATGTTTTGGTATTTTAGCAAATCCCTAAAATCAATATTATCCATTGGATCGGTTATGATTTAATATCAACCGTTGGATTAGGATATTGATAAATTCGAATTTGATAACTTGGTGACCAAGTTTAAATTTTCAAATTTGGTTAATTAATTATATCCGTTAGATCGGTCTAAGATTTAATCTTTACCGTCGGATTGGAAATTAATTAATTATATATATTTATATAATTTTCGAATTATAGATTAAGGATAAAATCGAAATTGTTTTTAATAAATCTTTTTATATTTGATTTTATCCTAAACTAATTTGATCCATTAGATCGGTTTAAAGATTTATCTCAACCATTGGATCAAGATAATGATAATTTTAATTTTAATATAAATATATATGATAATTCGAATTTAATAAAGATAAGAAGATAAGATTGGATTTTTGATTTATCCAAATCTTTCTTATTTAATTAAATCCCTAATTAATTATATCCATTGGATTTAGATGAGATTAAATCTGAACCATTGGATTAAGATAATTAATTATATTTAATATATAGAATTCGAATTTTAGGGAAGGAATTTCTCCAATTCGGTTACGGTTTGAGCCTATAAATAGGAGGCTCATTCTACACATTTTTCACACCTTTCCCCAGAGAAAAATTCGAACTCTCCCTATTCCTCAGGGTCTGCGAATTTTCTCTCTGATCTCTCTTTTCTGGTTCGGTTTAGGAGACTATTTCTCCGGAAACTTAAAAAGAACCATCAGTTAAAATTTTGCGACGGAGTCCTGCCGGCGAAGCCCACGCTTCGGTACGAGGATTCCAGGAGAATATCCCGGAAGATCACGGGAGTTTCCCTCAGCACTGGCAGAGCCCTGCCCGATTCAGAACGCGCAGCCGGAAGTCGTCAATTGAGGTACGACCTTATGCATTGGGTTAATAAATGCAATCATTTACTGCTTTCTATTTATTTCCTATTATGACTAGATTATTAATAATGATTTATGAATATTACATTACATAATATTTATCAGATCTTGGGATATGGATATTATCCGATATTCGGACCGTTGTACGGATAACAAGTTTTCCGCTTTAAAATAATTTTTTAAATGTTACCCGGACGGTCCGGAGGTACAATTCGTGATAATTTTCAAGGAATCCGAGACGTGATTTCCCAACAGCTTGGAGAACACCCATGGCCAAGCATGAATTCTCTCAACCAAGTCGACAAAAAGGTGGAGACCTTATCCACCACTAGTGTAGGAAAGAAGTCATGGAGTCGCAGGACGAAGACCACGTGTAGTTGTACACGAACTCCCACAACAATGCAAGCCGAAAAGAACCTCAGAACTAACGATGACAACACCATCACGCCAACAAAAAGGTGGAGACCTCATCCACCGCCAGTATAGGATGAAAATCCTGGAGTCGAAGCACGAAAACCATGTGTATCCGTACATAAACTCACGCAACCATACAACCCAAGACGAACATCAGGATCGGTGGTGAAGGCAAACAAGATTGGGGATCGTAGCACGAAGGCTATCTTTGGGTCCGAATCCCCAAAACCGAGGCGAACACAACTGGGGATCGCAACACAAAGGCTATCTTCGGGTCTGAATCCCCGAAACCCCGTGAGTCGAGAGGCGCGAGAGGAGAAGACTAAAGTACTTGGGAAGATGCGGATTTTCCCGTCTGTGTCCTGGGGCGAGCATGGGGTCTTGGCCATATAGGACGAGGATTCACGCCCTCATTTGACTATCGGTTCCTCCCATGTCTCCTGTCGGATAGTAAAAAATGGAAGATGTTTTCATCCGAGGTAAAAGTACTGCTGTTGAGGGCGATCACCCCCGCCCTCCGGCAGACCTACACGGGCTATCTGGACTGGACAGTTCATGTCTTCGGACATAGGCGTTGCCTCAGTTACCACATGTATAGCAGGAAGTAAGGAAAGACCACAGAGGTATCATACTGCATGATTTAACCCTACTAGAGTAAACATGCGACGGGAAGATCAGATAGCAGCAACCCAAATTCAAGAAGTAATCTCAAAACACCCAACCCAACCACTATCGAAGCTACTTTAACAACAAGAGATGAAGCCATTGGATGGAGCCATCAGGACATCCACATAAGAAGGCAAAATAAAAAACGACGGGCCCAAACCACGAGAGCCAAACAACAAAGATGTTTCAATGTCTCGCTTCAACACGGAGTCACACTTGAATCTCCAAAGACGGAGAATCACCAGGAGGACATATTGACGGAGAAATCCTGAGGTCTCGCCTCGACACGGAGTCACACTAGAACCTCCAAAGACAGTGAAGTCACCAAGAGGGCTGATGGATAGAGAAATCTTGATGTTTCGCTTCAACACGAGAGTCACACTTGAACCTCCCCAAGATGGTCACCAAATACAAAGGTCACGCCAGCAAGAAGTTTTGGTCCCTAGGCGGTCCGTGAAGAGAAAGATGGATCGCATCCAAAAAGTCCGCTAGACAAAGAGCTCGAACCGAACAAGCATAAAAAAATGTTCAACGCACAACGAGACTAAAATCGAACTCCTTGTAAGAAGCTACTAGGGAACGACCGCCTGAAAACGAAAGGCCATGGAGCGGCCAATCATTAACAGCGCCACCAAGAGAAGCGCCAAGACGACGAGGTGGGGGCAGCCCCCCACGGAGGTTCTCGACATACCACTAAGGCCGAGACACCAACCAGCCACAATAGACAGTTTGAAACAATCTAAAAAAGCACAAGACGCTGAAAAACTCCCTAGAAGCAAGCCTGCAAGGAGACACAATCGAGATTATATGCAAAGAAGACAACCAACGTAATCAAACGGCGAAAGAAAAGGCGATGACGAACATGGGAAAAACATCTGTCACAAAATGCACAAGGCACATCCATAAGAGTAAGTGTAATCGCCATACATACACATACGTAAACGATGGCACCGGATACATAAAAAACCGCGCCGAAAAAACCAATAAAGCAGTCATTACTCACCAAAAAAATGAGTGAATGTGAATACGCAAATAAATACAGACAATATGAAAATAATCTGACAGAGGAACGTTAGTCAGACATATCAATCTCCTCCTCCGAGCCACTGAGATCCAAACGCCAGAGGGATCCACCACCGAATAAACCGGCCCCATCAGCTGCTGCCGAAACTCCTCCGGGATCTGCATACCGTCGAGAAATCCCATGTCTACCTCTCAACCGGCGTTCTCACACCGGAAACAATGATGGAACTAAAAAAATCCGCCCCAGAACATCCCCATCGACGCTTCCTCCAAAGTCGCAGTCCTGTTAGCATCTGCACGATCAGCAGCAGCTCGGATCTCGCTAGCCTAGGCCTCGGCAGTAGCCAGTGCCGCCGGTGCCTGGAGGGTCCCCGGTGCCTCGTTCCTCTCACGTTGTTGCAACTCCAAAGCCGACACTCTCGAAGAGGAGCTCATTGCACGGCCATGGGCTATCTTCAACTCACGCTCAAGATCACATACCCTGGGAGCGATCGATCAAGCGTCAATCAGTGCTCGTCCTCCACGGCTTGCATCTCGTAGAAGTCATCCCTAACCTTCTGTAAGGAGCCCCTGGCCTCATCCAACTCTGACGAAGCGGCTCCCCGCCCTACGATCACTCCACAAGCATGGGCATCCTTGATCTCCTTCATCAGGGACTCGACCTCTCTCCGATGGTGATCACGCTCCACCATAAGTTGCTCCCTGTTGGCCGTCATGCTCTTGGCTTCCTAAAAAATAGCATGGATCTTTGCCGTGTTGTGCGTATACCTGGAATGAACTACAAAACACCAAGCACAAGAAAGGTCAAGACATACAAGTAAGGCACATACTGACAACAAAAATGGGGTACAATAACTCACCTGGCGAGCTAAATCAGCTAAGGAATCGGCGCACTCCATGACCCCCATCTCCGTCATCCGCATGAGGTCCTGAGGTCTCACCTTTTTCATCTCGGCAGCGACGAGCTGGCCTAACGATGGTCCAGCCTCGGACGACGACATAAATAAGTGTCGTTGGTTATAGTCGCCGCGGCCCACAATATTGTGCCGCGACGAATCCTGCATCCAATTTTACAGAGGCTACGGGTTTATTTGTATCAGGATTAGCCGCGGCGAAATATGATACGCCGCGGCATGTATTCTATACGACGACACTTATTTGTGTCGTCGGTTACATTAGACGCGCCACACAATAATGTGCCTCGGCTACTCCTGCATTCAATATTTTTTGTCGGCTACGGGTTTATTTTCGTCGCGGCAAGTGTAAGTTCGCCGCGGCGAGTGTCGGGAATTTTGACGACACATCCGATTTTGTGTCGTCGAACCCCCAAATTTTCGATTTTTTTCCACGTTTTTTCAATTTCCCTCCTTTTTTTTTCTATCTTTTCAGCTTTTTTCACTCTCTTTCTCTCATTCTCCCTTCTCTCTTTTCTCTCTTTCTCTCATTCTCCCTTCTCTCATTTTCTCTTTTTCACCTTGTGCCGTCGCAGTCACCGTGGAAGAGAACGCCAGCCATCAACAAGTCTACTCGCGTTGATATTACATTGAACAAGGTTAGAATCTGAGCCCTAAAGTGATGTTACATTTTTAATGCATTTTTGTGTTAAAATAATATTGTTTATAGTTTATGTGATGATATTTTGATGATTTAGTGAATATCTCTTAATGGGTTCATGAATTTGTTGATGGTTTTTAATTTTTGTTGATTTGTGTTTTGGTTTGTTGGTGGGTTTATATTTTTTGAAATTTATTAATATATTTTTGTGGGTTCATGAACTTGTAGATGAATTTTCGAGACGAATCACCCGAACGTGATGTACGGGATCGAGAAGAATCACACGAACGTGAAATCAAACCCGGTTAGTTTATTTTTATTTGCATCCGAAATTGTTGTATTGAACTAGTTTCTAAGATTGACTTAATTATTTTATGGAGGTGTAAACGAGAATGAATCAAAACCGAGAAGAAAACTAGAAGATCAAGGACAAAGAAAAGTGACTCTAATGAGAAGAATCAATGTATTGAAGCATAAGGGGGAAAAAGTTCATGTTAAATTTGATGAGAAAGAACAACCGGACGGACAAGAAGGTGATTTTTTAGGTAGTTGGATTGGTGTGTTAGCTAGGGAATTCGCTCCAATAACTATAATCGATTGGAGAGATAAAAGTTATGCTAAGGTGAAAGAACGGATATGGAATGAAGTCAAACAAGCATTTGATATTCCGGGATGGTTCAAAAGAAAATGTTTATCAAGTGCCGCGACTTCGGCAAGATAATTCCGGCATGATCTCTCTACCCTAATCAATAAACATCCCAAGGGTAAAAGCATTTATGAGCGACCGGATATTGTTGAGAAGTACTACACGAGCATCACGGCCGACGTATGGAAGGAATTTGTGGAAATTAGATTAAGTGAAAAGTTTGGGGAACTCTCGAAGCAAAATAAAGCTCATAGAGATCAAGTTGAATACCTCTCGAGAACGGGCCGAAATGGATATCGGAAGATCGATCAACTACTAGTTAGGGTTCTAACATTGTATTTTAATTTTATTTTATTTTATTGCCAAGAATCGAATAACATGTTTATTTTGTTTTGTAGCATGCCAAAAATGGAGAATGGGCCACCTTACCCACACTTTGGTGCGTCACGAGGAAGAACCCCGATGGTTCATTAAAGGACTCAACTTTGGAGCCAATAATAGAGAAAATAGTAAGTACTTATATAATGTAGTGCAAATATAAGTAGTATATTTGATTCTCTTATAATTGTTGTTTTTTGTTAGAACAAATATGCCACGTAAGAAGAAAATGGCGAGTTTGAACCCGATGAGGAAGTCGACGTATTGACAAGAGCGTTGGGAAAGAAAGATCATTCCGGACGAGTTCGGGGACAATCAAAATACGTCACAAAGCGAGCATATCACCGAGCATCCAACTCAACGCCGAATCCTGTCGTTAAAAGCCTCCAAGCGGAAATTGAAGAAATGAAAGCGAAAAGCGAGGCGAAAGATACGGCTTTGGAAGAATGGAAGTAAAAAATGGAACTATTTGTCCAACAATCAATTGCTTGAAATTTTGAAGGGAGTAACGATGCATGCTCCTGTGGAGGCACTCCGATTAGTCAACCGCTCGCACCGGTTACTCAACCCGTCGCTCTGGTTAGTTCGAAAAAAAAAAGACTAAGCCCGTATCGGTCGACAATGGAAGCGGTGTTGGCGGAAGGGGCTCGAGGGATGTACGACCGACGGCCTCTCATCCAAAGACGCCCATTTCGGGTGATGGTGGCGTAGAATGTCTTCTCTACTCGGACGCTTTTGAAGAATACGTCGCAAAGGGGAGGGCATATAAACGTTATATCCCGGGTAAGGAACCTTTTCTCAATAAAGAATGGGCGGGCGAATATACTCGGGTGTTAATTGAAGTGGTAAATGCTCTGATGCTTAATATTCCTCTCCGTATGGAAACGCAATGTATGGAATTTCTCGATGACGTGATCGGGAACTTAGTGCCTTGGCCGACAAGGTTAATCAAGAAAGTCGATTCCAAAGGTAGTCCATCTCTCATACCTAAGCCAAAAGAGGTTGCCAAAAGTGCACAAGATCCAAAAAAGATTAAGATGTCTATCGTTGTCCCGGAATTGAGACCGTTGGCCGATTATGCCAACAATTATATGCTCGCACCAAATGCATTACTCGAAGTGAATCTTGATAAAAGTTTGGGTCAAGATTTAACTTATTTAACTTTCGATGATATGCGCGAATTTCTACTCTCCGAGGACTTGAATGTGAATTGGATAACGACTTGTCAAAGGTATGTTTTCTATTTTTACATATTTTTTTATTTCCTTATTTCTTAATGATTTTAAAATATGAATAATTTATTCTACTTTTCTTTATATTATATTTGTAGTTATTTGTTACAAACATACATGGCAAAAAGTGATGTGAGAGATTTGTACGATTTCGTTCCTCCGTATAATGACATGAACTACAACTCTTACGCCGACGACGAAGATAAGAGGTCCAAAGAATTGGAAAAGGATGTGGAGGTTTGCTTAAAGAATATAGCAAAATGCAAGAAAGACAAATTGTGGTTGATGCTATACAATAGTCACAATCATTGGACTCTCCTCGTGTTGAACCCTTGGCGCAATAGTGTGACCATATTTGATTCACTTAAAAATTTAAGAGGTTTGAATGCACATTTATCCGCGTTTTTTGATAAGTAAGTATTCTCGAATATAGAATTATCTTTTTATTATTGATGTATTTCAAATATAAGGTTTTGTATATTTAACGTTTACATTTTTTGTAGGCTCGGTGAAACGTTCATGTTACACCATACAACCGGCAAGAATATGCAGTTGGTGGTCAAAGTGGCGATTTCAAAATCATGTCCGAAACAACCGGAAAATCATGAGTGTGGATACTTTGTCATGAATTTCATGCACGACATCGTCATAAAGGGTATTGCGTTTGTTGATAAAAAAAATATTTATAGTTTAAAAGAGATAGATTATCTTAGAGTTAGATTAGGTGCATATGTTCTTCAAAAATTTGCAAAGTATGATGAAGAATAGAATATTATGTATATGGACGGTCTTACATTCTTTGGTATATAACGACGGTACTATTTGTAAGTATGAACGACGCTTTTTGTAGGTACGGAACATTATTCGTATAAATCGGTTAATTTTCGAATTTAAATATATATTATTTATTATTTACAGGTACCGACGACGGATGAAAAACCGTCGAGGAAAGTATTATATCAATGCAATCGGGCAAAAAAATGCCGCGGCAATATTGAAATTGCTGCGGCGTATTAATCCCAACGACACTAATAAGTGTCGTTGGAATGAATATTCACCGCGGCAAAATTTATATTTGCCGCGGCTAATATTCATTCCAACGACACTTATTAGTGTCGTTGGGATAATATTCGCCGCGGAAACATTTATATTTGCTGCGGCTAATATTCATCCCAACGACATTTATTAGTGGCGTTGGAGAAATATACGCCGCGGCGAAAATATTCGCCGCGGCTTACAACATGTACGAGGACATTTTCGAGTTTTGGAATCACCTCACACAACACTTATTATGTGTCGTCGGACTGTTCGCCGCGGCAAATCTATTATTATGCCGCGGCGAATTTGGATTCCGACTACACTTTTTAAGTGTAGTCCAGTTCCACCTCCAACGACATTTAAATTAAGTGTCGTCGGATATCATACGATGGAGGATCCGACGACACATAAAGAGTGTAGTCGAAGAGGTCTAACTACACTCTTTAAGTGTAGTCCAACCCCTTTTTTGTAGTAGTGACAAGTCGTATTGACTGTTTGAGGTGGGAAACCACGTCAATAGGGTTGTTGAGCCAAGTCAAACTTAAACTCACAGTTTTTGCCCGCACTTACCTTTTTTTAAACCCACATCTACATAAACTGACTACTTTTAATAATAAATAATATGTCATAAAAAGACTACTAAATACTAATATTACACAATATAATATATAAACAGATTACTGATATTACACAATGCACCGAGAGAGTTAAGAATAAAAATCTTTTTGACGTGTTAATATGTATGGTAATAGAAAATTAAGATATACTCTATTAGATTTAATTAAAGCAGTAAAACCGAAACCTAACTCGGGTATTTGGTTTTTTTCTTGGTATATTCTGTTTTAACCGCTTTAATATAGCTGCGGTTTAATCGGAATCAATTTAATCAATTTTCAATAAAAATATCGGTTTACCGTTTCTTTTACTCACCCCTTTGTGCTAAGTACGTGATTTTTGTATGAAATATTTTTCATGCATGTTCTAATGCTTGAAATTTTATACGTTAAATGTTCTAATCACTCGAGATGTCTTGATTCAACTTTACTCAAGTTTTGTAGATTTAGATAAATCGGAGCATTCGTCTTCAAGAGTAATTTCTATTACTAATTTTAATTATTTATTCTTGAATCGAAAATTTTAGAAAGAATCTCAGCACGTCGGAGCTCGCAATTGCGCGCGGGGACAAGCCTATGATATATTCTTTCATTCCTGTCCTTAATAATCTCATAATAATAAGTAGATCTCGCGTACGTGTAGTTGTTCACTAGGCTCAGTATCAATTAATGCATTTCACTTACATCACAATTAATATAGTCACGATTCACGATATTAATTAAAAGCTTTTCAATCACACGTAAATATGAATAATTACTCGGAGTTTTGCTGGCTGAAAATTTTGTAGTGCATAATATATTAATTACGATCATATTTCATTCAATATTTATATTATAGGTTTTAAAATCTCGGCAGTGCCTGCGATATACCAGCGGTAAAACTTTTTTATTATTATTTTATTTTATGAATGCAAGTTTGTTGCGATAACTTTATTTTGAGATAAGTGTTAAGGGTATTTTCGAAACCTTAAATAGTTCAGGCCCAACCCATAAAACGCCCATGAGGCCGAAACGGCTAAAGCCCACAAAGACGACCCGGGCCCGTCAAGAAAAAGTCAACGGGACCCGGTTCGAAAAAGTCAATAAAAAGTCATCTTGGGTCTGACCCAAAAAAAACGGGCTTAAAAGGGGCCCACAGACACATCACTTATCAAGACCGTGTCATCGTATCAGTGAGTCACCGTGGCACTGCATCACCGTACAAACAGTATCCTAATTGCTCAAGGGCTTAATAAATTAATTATTAATTACTAAGAGGTCTTTGGACCCTCTTATAAATAGGATCTTCATTTCAGTCAAACGGTAACTCTGAGCAACTCTGAACAACTCCGAACAACTCGTTCAAACTCATCACCAGTCAGTCTAACGCTCTCTATAGCGATATCCCGACTTAAATACCTAACTAATGTCGGGAGTCCTTGACTCTCCAGAGATAGAGGTGGAGGAGCTAGCTAGAGAGAAGACGTCAGAAGAATCCTCGACGCTCTAGAGATAGAAGCGGATGAGCTAGCTAGACAAAAGACGCTAGAGGAATCCCCGACTCGCGAGAGATAGAAAGATCAACATACGAGCATCGACCGGCCCCTGTCTCCGCAATCAACCCCCGGCTTGCCTAGGTAAGCTTAAGTAAGCATCTCCCAACTCCCACTTTGAACTACGTGATGACCTGATCCCAGTAAAATGGGTACGTAGGCAGCCTCACTATAAGTGATGAGGTGCGTCATCATATATCATCATCCCCAACTCCCTCAGAGATCAAGGTCCAAGCGACAACCTAGCCTACGGAGGTCCAGGTTCTCAGCGGTCGCCGATCTATATCCTGAGTCCTGCCCTACCACCTAGGCTGAAGTTCTGGGACTTTGCGATAATAGGTCGGAGGACTCGGTTCCGGTCCGACAGTTAGCGGAGGGTCCGTTTCAGTAGACTTCAGAGACCAAGCCAACCCCAAGAAAAGTCAACAAACTACGATGAGCCCGACGCATTATCAAGACATGGGCCGCAACAGTGCTTGATCCATTTTTCGGCATCAACAATCAGTACTGTTTATTAAGTCGATCTTTAACCAAGAAAATTCTATATTTTTCTTTTTCTTTTTTTACATCACCCCCTACATAATTTCTCACACTTCTCCAAAATCCCATTTGGGGAAAGAAATTTGATTTTTTTCTTAAAATTTATGGTATTATAAACTTGAGTAAAATTAATTTTTTTTTATGAAAATATTGTCGGTATATATACATATCAATTTTGTGGTATATCTATCGGTTTGTGATCTACCCATCAGTACCGGTTTTAAAATATCTTACGAAATCTCATCGATATACTCGTAAATTGAACTTGCGGTCGATTTCCGATTCGAGAGCCTTCGAACCTTACAATTATATTGAATACAGAGAGAGAATATTGAATATTAAGGGTGTTTCTAATTAAGGTGATTATACCAGTGCCAACAAACAATAATAAATTGGAATCTCCTCTCTCTCTCTCTCTCTTGGGTTGGTGCTCTGCATGAATGGCATTTTAAATGTTCCTTTACTTCTCTATATCTTAATTCCCCTCACTATTCAAAGTTGAAAATAAAAACGAGTAATGACCTCGTATTTTCAGGCCCTATATTATAAATGATCATCTCTTCTATGCTACAAATTATTAAAGCTTCAAAATATATGTACACCTAACTCCAAGACATTTGCCATTTATTGCATCCATTTATATGAGGAGTTGGGTACGTGTGAGTCTTTTTTTCAATTAATTCGTGTGAGTTTTGGCTAGCCCTACCTGTCCAATTTTGCTTCTATTTACGCGGTAGTTAGTATCAATTTATTGGCAGTTTATACGCATTAAATGATTTATTGCATAAGTAGGTTTTGGAAAGATCTATCAATAATCAAATATACTTTGCTGATAATAATGTGTGTGTATATATATATATGTGTGCCAATTATCAGAATAAGAAGAAGTACAAAGTTATTACGTTATGGTTATATATTGCGTTATGGTTATGATTTATTTTTATGTTCTTTTTAAATGAAATGCATGGTATATATATCTGAAATATTTTTCATGTTTGAAACCTTGATGATGTGGTCCAATACTCTAATTGATATGAATATGATACTGATGAAAAAATATGTGCTTCGAATATATATATTTATATTAAATTTCATATATAGGAACCCATCCCCTAATTACAAAGGACACCATAATTATTTTCTTGTCGTTAAAAAAAAAAAAACAGTATCTAATAAATTAAGAGATACTAATAGAGAAAACTCACTAATTAATACACTAAATTTACTTCAAAATCGAAAAAAATTACCTAAAATTACTAAACTCTGAAGCTAGATTCTCTCAATGTTAATTACCGAAAATAACCCGAAAGTCATTTAAGTTTATTTTATTTATTTTTCCCTCTCATTTTCCCAAAATTTTCTTTCAAATTTCTTTCTCGTATTTTTTCTCCTCGAAGCTCCAAATGATGATTGTAATATACTTCGATGGCTAGGTTTATATAGGGCCGGAGATAATGCTTTCTGTTTCCGTAAATGTATTCATCACGAGATCTGGCCCACAGCTTATTATAAATTACGATCGAGCAATTAGTCTTCTCTCATCACAAGGTATTTTATACATAATTATGAAGAATGTTGATTCAATCGTTTTCTGTGATTGGAAATAAGCAAATCCCTGTGATTACTGCATTTAAACTCTGTTTAGATACTACAACTGCTTACGATAATGATAAAACAGAACACTGAATATGACAACAAAATGACACAAATAAGGCAATGCATAAATACACGTCGAATATAATAAAATAGAATAAATACACGTCGAAACTTAGTTTATTATCCACTATATGCTCTTATATTATGCGAATTGGTGTTAACATAGAACCGAATGCAACTCTCAATTTAACATGGTATCAGAACCCACAAGTCTCTGTGCAGCCAAATAATGAACTAATATCTCGATATAGAATTACTAATGAACCCTAAATTAAAACACCATCTGTTAAACTAATAAATGACATGATAATTGATAATGATGATGACATTATTATAGTTAAGAGATTTTGATCTCAATTACCTAAGCAAAAGACTACTTATATCGTGCCAAAAAGACTACTTATATCGTGCCAATTAAAAGATCATTCAATAGCCTCATGATTAATAAGTTCGGTTGTTTGGAGCTTTCTGAATATGAATATGATGATATGCTTTTATAAATACTATAAATAAAGGCTCATTACTAATATTATATGCCTTTTTCTTTTCTCAATGCATCTTGGCTCATTACTAATATTATATGCCTTTTTCTTTTCTCAATGCATCTTATATATATATATATATGTATATATATATATATATACACACACAATAAATTAAACCCACACGTCAATTTAATGCATATTCGGCCAGTTTAGAAGCTAAGAGGAAACTGACTGAAAGCAACCACAATAATATTATAAATTTCCGAATGTTGGAAATAATCCCGGGTACTCGCGTGTTGACTCTCAAATAAGTTTTTTTAAGTCCCCGAAACCTTAATAATACAAAAGCAGTATATGCTTGATGTTAAGGTCGGATTTGGTCAAATCCATCCTCAACATAACTCGTGTCGTTTTGTCCAAAAACGACATAAGGGAAGGCGAGGAAGTTCATCGCCCGAGGGTCAAATACGGCGTAACCCCGAGGAGGATTATCTCCGAAGAGGTTCAACCGCGAGGAGGTATGGCCAGCGCAAAAGCAGACTGCGATGAAGTGTCCCATCACGCTCGACAAGGAATTTTGTCATGATGATTTATGCAGAGCCGAATGACGGCTGACGGGATGCGCATTTAATGAAGCCCACCTACTCACTCGATGAGAGACATCAGCGACGAAGCTTGCAGAGCCGAATGACGGCTGACGGGATGCGCATTTAATGAAGCTCACCTACCCATAATGATAGTCTGCTCGGAAGTGACTTAAAGCATGGATTAACCATGCTTCCCTCAAATCAATCTGGGAAGCGAATGATTAAAAAGGGAAAAAAGGCGGGAAAGATGCGAGGGGGCATAATGTAAACTCTATAAAAGGCTAGTTAAGCCTCGTTGAAAGGGGTTCGGAAAAATGGGGAAGAAAACCAGGGAGAAAGAGAGAATATCCTGTAGTAGAAAGGCTAAAGAAATAGAGAAAGTCTTTGTTAAAACCAGGGAGAAAGAGAGAATATCCTGTAGTAGAAAGGCTAAAGAAATAGGGAAAGTCTTTTTTCTTGATCCTTCAACTGTCCAGCTATTCAACGAAAGGAAACCGAGCTCATATCGGAAATATAATAAAACAAAGATACTCACTGATCATTGTTGTTAACTTGTTATTTGTGATTATTTTTGTGACTGGAAAAGGGCGGTGAAAATCACCCTCTACACTTGATTCAAGCCTCAACGTCTTAAATTTAGATTCAATTTTTAACAAATAATACAAAATGCAAAAAAAAAAAAAAAAACTAACTGAACACTATTTAGTTGATTACGACGAATCTTTATAATGATGATAAATTTTGCTCAGAAATTATTACATGACCATGCAAGAACGTACACATATATATACGTACGAACATTGATATATATATAACTGACTGATGAGCAACCACAATAATATTAGAAATTTCCGAATGTTGGAAATAATCCCGGGTGCTCGCGTGTTGACTCTCAAATAAGTTTTTTGAGTGCCCGAAACCTTAATAATACAAAAGCAGTATATGCTTGATTCAAGCCTCAACGTCTTAAATCTAAATTCAATTTTTAACAAATAATACAAAAAAAAAAAAAAAACCTAACTGAACAATATTTAGTTGATTACGAGGAATCTTTATAATGATGATAAATTTTGCTAAGAAATTATTGCATGACCATGCAAGAACGTACACATATATATACATACGAACATATATATATATATATATATATATATATATATATATTGAGAACGTTTAATAATACGCATCTGTGTGCAACTATGTTATTAATATGTGATCTTTGGCGTGCTAAAGCTATTAAAATGACTAATTAATAAGTTTAAGAATAAATAAGTTTGCTTTGCATTGGTTGGATTTATTAATGAATAGACATCATATATACATATATATATATATATAAATATACATGTCATAGCAATCTGTTCTCTTGCATGCAGTATTGTTAATTATCTATACTAAATTATTGATCATTGCTTTTATATATTTACATTAATATAAATGCTAGCTCTTTGAAATTTAATGAATTAATCTACAACAACACAATAACACAATAAATATATTGAATTATAATGGTAATAAAGGAGAGATCACAAGAGGGAACAAGGTGAAGTAATAAAGGAGAGAGACATTAGGGTTGGTTATGTGTAGATTGCTCTTAAATGCGTGCGTTGATGGAAAATGCTTGCGAATATATATATATATATATATATATATATATATAGATTTTGGCAAGCCATTATTGCTGTGTATCTACTCGCCACCTTCAATGCTCCATTGCCAAGCCTTTAAATGCCTTCCATGGCCATGCAAACTCAGTAACTCACTAAGTTTCACTTTCAAACCCTACCATTCTTCATCTAATTCTTCGCTTCTATATACTCATATTGATCACTGTACGTGCATGGATTTCCCTGAGCTTTCGCTGGCTCCGACTCGGGCCCATCACGTCGGTGGTGGCTTGGCTGCGTTCGACCACGCGTTCCCGGAGGCCACCGCTTCCAGGAAGAGAAAGCTCTTCCCGGACCACGGCCTTCTCTTCAAGCAGCCTCCTCTTCAAGCCGCCAGCGTTGACCTTCACCTCAAAGACCCTCTTCCCTTGGACTGGGAACAGTGCCTTGATCTCGAAGTAATTCTCTCTCTCTCTCTCTCTCTCTCTCTCTCTCTCTCTCTCTCTCATTTGCTTTTGTTTTCTCAGTCAGGAAAGATGTACTACTTGAACAGAAAAACCCTAAGGAAGAGCTGGAATTGGCCAACTAATAATGCGACGGAGCAGGCGGCAGCGGTGGACTTGGAGCTCAACATGTCGACTTCGCTCTCCGAAGATTACAGCCGGAGCTCCGACCAGATGAAGAGGCAAAACTCATCGTCGTCCTCGTCCTCGTCCGGGAACAACAACAACAACAACATGGTGGCTTTGGCTTGCCTGAACTGCCATCTTCTAGTGATCCTGTCGAAATCGTCTCCGGCTTGCCCCAACTGCAAGTACGTCCACTCGCTCCCTTCCCAAACCGGAAGCTCCGCCGCTTCGCCGGTCAAGTCGTCCCCCAGCACCCTCAGCCTCCTCAACTAGAAAGTTGTAATAGAGAAGTAAAGATATAATTCAACAAATAACATATCTATATATACCATCGAGAATTAAATTCTAAACTGTTGATTAGAATTTATATTGTGGGGGTAAAACTGTTTATTATAGTTATGAACTTATAATATATTTGATATATATGTATATGTGTTGTTCTGGTTGTTTAGAAGTTGTTATCTAAGACGAGTAAGTATATGAAATATGAATCTACGGTAAGATTTGTAAGGGAAAAAATCTGCATCTATATCTGTAGCTAGACTCTAGTAAGTTATATAAGTATATGTAAACACGACACGAGGGAAATCATGGATCGTTATTAGCGGTACAAGTACGATTTTCTTCCCAAAAATAACGATAAGTACTCTTTTTTTCGGAAAAAAATTGCAAAATTCTAATAATAGTATGCTACACAGGTACCAAATTAGCCGGAAAAAAGATACTTGTTCTGATGGAGTTTTACAATTTTCTAGATTAAGAAAAAGTTAATTTTTGAATGAATAAAATAAAAAAATTGGCGTAAGAGTTAAGACTCGTGTGAGAAAGAAAAAAGGCTATAGAAAACTTTGGAGTTAATGAGATTAGGTGTACTTTGGAACCCGCGGTTTTTTATAACATTTATGCAGTCGAGGACTTCCGGAATTTTAAGTTAAATTAAAATGATATTGAATTATGAATAGGTGATTAAATTGGCAAAAAATAGTTAATGATATTGAAAACAATAGCTTCACAGAGAGAGAGAGGGTAACCAATTATCAGATTCAGATGTAATGTGCCGTTGACCATATATGCAAAAAGGTTGATTTTGTGTCATATTGCAAATTGAACACTTGGTTTTGCGTGCGTTTTGTATTTTCATTATGTGTCATTTAAAAATTTAAGTATATATATCATATATTTATCGGATTCTTTCATTTCTAATATTATTTTTTATTGGCCAAATAATAGACTATAATTTCTTCAACTTAATATACAATACGTTTTATTACAATCTTATTTTTTTCTTTCGATATCATAAAAATAATATCATATCGAACGAATTCATCTTACAAACTAGTTGATTAAGAATTTATATGACAATTGGCATGAATAGTATAGAGCCATTGAAAAAAAAATGATAAAAAAATTAATTACAAAATTACAACAAATATAGTTTAATCCAAGGATTTGAATGCCGTTTTTGCCGAAAAATCGTTTGCCGTTATCGACGGAGTAATCGTTTACCGATGAATTTATCGATGGAAAACCTATAAAAATTATCGTTTGCCGTTATCGAAACTTATCGAACTTATCGATGGATTAATCGGTTATCGATGGATTTATCGATGGAAAACCTATAAAAAAATAAATTATAATAACAATTATTATTTATAAATTATAAGTTGTAACTTATAAGTCAAAATGCTCTCTTTAGTTATTTACTATTAGATAAAATATGTTTATTTGATAAATTTTGGAAAGAGTCAAAGTCATACTTTACTAAAATAAAATATTTTAAAATCACCAATTGTTAATTATATAAAATCTGCCAACTTGAATTTTAAAAAAAATAAAATTGAAGAACTAGCTCAATTGAACCAATTTCCTAAAAATATGTACTTTTGCCTCAATAGTTGAAAAACGTCAAATTACAAAACAAATTATGTCAACCACACAATTTATGAATTATATACAATATTATAAAATGAAATTACACCAAAAAAGTCGATTAACTAGCTCAATTAACCAATTTTTGAAACATATGTACTTTTGCCGCAATAATTGGACAATTCGGGAAAACGTCAAATTGCAAAAAAAAAATTATGTCAAACTCACAATTTCCTAATTATATACATTGTTAAACAATAAAATTACATCAAAAATATTAAAAATATAGCTCAAGTTCAACAATTTTCAAAAAATAAATACTTTTACCGCAATTATATAACAATTCGAACAAACACTAATATCACCCCAAATCTGCAAAAAAAAAATTAACAAAAATCACACAAACTATTATGATTCATCCATATTCCTTAATAAACCTAAAAAAAAAAAAAAAAATCAAATTCAACAATAACATTTGATTCAAAACCTAAAATGTACAATCAAAGTATCATGAAACTCAAACTTGAACTTTCATTCAACGTAATAGCTTTCTATGTAATTATATGAAATATAGAATAAAATTGTAAAAAATTGACATGATTCATACATATACAACATTTAAACTTCAAAACACTCAAGATCCACTAAAAAAAATACCTTTAAATTCCAAAATTAAAAGAAATTGGAACTTTTGCCGCGAAAAAGAAAAAATTATACTGGGGTTGACTTATTCGTTTTTGACCGAAAAGTAACAAGCTTTTCGAAAAAATACACTTGAAAACTTTGCTCGATAAGTGACTTGCTTTTTGAATCGAAAAATCGCGATAAATATAAAACGACAACGATTAGAAAATATAAGTAACCGAGAAGTGGTTTTCAGCGATTATTCGCTCGATTATCGCAAAATTTTGATCCTTGATTTAATCAAAAGAAAAGTAGTCGTCCTAGCTCTAACAACAAAAAAATAAAATGAAAACACCTCATGAGGCCACATGTAGTTTCAGATTTTCTCTTGAGAATTGTGGCATAAATACTCTTATATAAAAAAAATTAGCGGCATATTTTTTAGAATTCAAAATTTGCGACGAAAATACTTAATATTTTAGTAATTATTATGTAGAATATCTTCATATGTAACATAAGTGTAATTATATATGACTAGAATTACGAAATTGTAACTCCAGTTACATAAGTGTAACTCCGGTTACAAAAGTGTAACTCCGGTTACAAAAGTGTAACTTCGGTTACAAAAATTGTTTTAATACTTCCAAATTAATTCCAATAACGAATAAGCACTAAATTATTATTTTAAGAAATATATTGAAATTTGATTCCATAATAAATACACTTTTAATATTGTTTCGTTTTGTCGCTAAAAGAGCGAAAACACACCGTTTCTCTGACTTACTAACTTGCACCGTTTCTTATGTAGAATCTCTTAATATGTAACATAAGTGTAATTATATATGACTAGAATTACGAAATTGTAACTCCAGTTACGAAATTGTAACTCCAGTTACATAAATGTAACTTCGGTTACAAAAATTGTTTTAATACTTCTAAATTAATTCATATAACTTCGGATTGAATTCAGCTTCTTGGCTTCTTTGGCGCTCGTCTCGAATTCTCTTCGACAACTTTTTTCGACTTCTTTGGCTCTTGTACCGAATTATCTTTGAATTCTTCGACCTTCAAATCACAATCAAATCGTAATGATTTTACCATAAATATAAACGTGCTCAAAGAACAAAAGCTTTGAGTTTCGGAAACCTCGGAGAACAAACACAGTAAATTCAGTCAATGAAGAAGATCGATCAATCGATATTCGAGGTGATCACACTATCTGAGGAATAAAAATTGAAGTGATTAGCTACTGGAACTCAAAAACCATCATATCAAAGGCACGAACGACTGAAGCAAGAATCGCGCGTAGAACCTGAGCTCCTTGAACCGGACCGCGAGATCAAGAGATTATCTTGACTTGAACATCACTCAATGGAACATGGGAAAGGCTAGTCATGAGATTAGCAAGCGAAATCACTGCAGCATTTTCATTATTATGTACAACTGTAAAAAAAAAAAAGGGGGATTAAGAAAGACTATCCCTGCAAAAAATAAATACTAGTGCAGTGTATTTAGAACTTAATACTGAAAAAAACCCATTGAAACATCGATAAACATGTAACCAAAGAATCTTTGGAAATACGACAACATAAACATTGATAACACAATTTTCTACATGCATTCTGTGGGAATAAGTTTGCTAAATATCAGACATCAATGGAGTAATGCACAACATCAAATTAGTTATTGGCAAAAAACATGACTTAAATATCTGTAAAAGTGATCAAACCATATATATGAAGGGGAAAACGACATAACTTACAAAGCCATGTTTTCTCTATAGAAAACGACGTCAAAATCCTACCAAAACTCTCTCTCTCTCTCTCTCTCTCTGAGCTCTCGGCGGCGGCGAAAATGGATTCCGATCCCGTGAACGACCGAGACAAGAAGAGGCGTCAGAGCAGCCATAGCCAAACTGCAAATTCACCGGCAAACTCGCACAACTACGATGTCCTCTGCATCGTCTTCTCGCTCCTCGACCTCTTCGACCTCGTCCACTGCTCCGTCGTCTGCAAATTCTGGTGCTTTGCTTCTTCCTCTCGATCCTGTTTCTCTAGGCTCTGTAGTGAGTATTCGAGCTCAGTATTGTTGATTTGGATTCACTTGGTTCGGCTTCGATTTAATGTTCGTGTTCCATGAAAACCTATTTATATAATTATATTATTCAATATACATATATAAGCATCAATCATAGAAGATAGAAATGTCTCACCACCAAGATTCTCCGGAGATAAAGACGATCGAGCACTGGCGATGGACCGAAATGCAAGGCTTTGAGCTCGTCTCTCCTTCCTCCTCGCCTCCTCCACCCAGACCTCCGTCAATGGCGACCAGCGAAACCACCACCACCGCCACCGCCACGAACGCCGTTAAAGACGGCGAGAAAAGCGAGCCTAGTTAAAGAAGAAGATGGAATTGCCGAGAAGTATGACGTGAAGAAGATGGAATCGCAGGGAATCGCAGAGATTGAGGGCGTGATCGAAACCCTAGCTTCTCATGGAATTGCAAGGAATCGCAGAGATTGAGAGACGTTATCGAACGCTTCGTCGAAGAAGAATGGTGATCGAAGGCTTCGTCTATAATGGTGATCGAAGGCTTGTCGAATGGTGATATCTAATTGAGGGTATAATTATCTATATAAGACCAAATGAGTGTTTCTTTAATTATAGTAAACTTTTGAGTGTTTTTTAGAAAAGTTTCATTTAAATTGATATTTTGCTAAAAAGCCCAAATTAAAAATCCACATCTTGTCTTTTTACACCCCATAATGATATTAACAAGGTGACGTGAGGATAGAAACCACAGTTTACTTGGAAAAATAAAAATAAAATCACACATAACGTTTTAGTTGGCCAAACTCTGTATACTTCTGCCGCAAATATTAATATAATATTTGGAAGAAAAACGAGAAAACCGAAACTGCTGGCGCGAGCAGAAGACGACGCCGTCGGATAGATGCGGAGATCCATTTCCCGAGCTAAATTCTCGCGCTCTTCTCCGGCGACCGCCATTGCCGCGTCTCTCTCTCTGCTCCAAAGGATGTGGCTCTCCAGGTTCCGGAACCTGCGGTTCGTCGCCGCCCTCTCCACCCTCGGCAACGCCGTTCTCGTGGTCATCGGGACGCCCCTCGTCGCCGTCGCCCTCCCGTCGTGCCATCGCCGCCTCGTCCTCCCCTTCGCCGCCGTTTCCGTCGCCGCCGCCATCAGAATCGCCGCCACTGTCCGGACCGCCGTCGCGCAGGAGGCCACCGCCATCACGATCCTCGACTCGCCCCCCGCGGACGGCGTCGTCGACGTCGTCATTCGCCACGAACGAAAGGTACTCTGCCTCTTAATCCTCTCTGTATGTGTTCGAATTCGAGGTTGCTTCTGTGAATTTCCTCTGCGATGGAGGTGAACTCGAAGGAGTCAATTTTGGTGAAAGATTCTGCTTATTTAGGACTTTGAAAACACACCAAAAATGTTAGCTATGGAATTGTACCAGTGATCTGCATTTGTTGTAGTGTTTGTCTTTGTTTGATATCGCGTATTATGTTTGTATGTGTAGAGCTTATACATATATGTTTGGATATAGTCTAATTTGGTTATCCAAATGGACAGATGAGGTATAAAAAATGGCTTTGGTGGACTCGGTTTGCGGTCTTTGTTACAGTGCTGCAGTTCGCCGCTGCAACCTACCTCGTCGTTACAGTTGTTCGCTACGTCTCTCATGAAACGGAGCCGAGTTATTGTATTTTAGGTAAGGTGAGGTTCCTTCTCGTACTTGTAGAGCTGTATTCATTCTTCTGAAAGCTATAAATATTAAGTACTATATAACACGTCCAGGAAAAACTGTAATTATGAGCTTTTTTCACTCGTTTCTGGACGAACGCGAGGCATCGAGTGTGATATGAAATTTAGTTATTACTCACCGTTACATTGCATAACTCAATCTTAAATTTCTTGAACTTTGATCTTTGTTTTCTTGGTAGCCATTCATCCTGATTATGCCCCATAATGACATTTAAATGAAGAAATATATAGTTATGTTCTATGTGAAGTTAGGACTTCTTTAGAACATTCCTTCCCTTCCATTCACTTCTTTTTTTGGGGGGTGTTTCTGTGAAGCAGGATTAGTACCAAACAGTAGACCGTGGAAGCAACACTTGATTGTTTTGTTTGTGATCCTTGCCTGCTGTGTTGCAATACTACATTGTTTCGTGGGATCCGATGTTTTAAAGTGGAGATCATACTATGCAACAAAAGACGATGCATGGAAAGCACATTATAGGGAGGTCTTTGATCATGGAATTCGCGAGGTTTTGTGCTGCCTAGGGCGTGTTAAGTACTTGTAGGTTCCTCTGCCTTGTGGTTTAAGTGTTTACGCTATCTTCCTTGTGTTTTTGTTATGTTTTGTGATTTATGGTCGCGTTTTTACCCATATAGGTCTGTGATGGAAGAAGACGAAGTCTTCTCAGTTGCTCGCTTACTGGGGGATCTTGTTGCTTATCGTGCATCAGGAACTGGACATTTGGAGCTGTTGGCGGGTATTTTCTGGGCTTTCAGACTGCAAGCTGTATATATGATTGCTGACTGTTTCTATCTGATAGAAAACATTTCATTTTATATCAGTTATTGCAATGCTTTCATAGTCTAGTTGGGCGTAGTGTGGATATTGTTTCAGAATTAGTTGGAAACCTTAAGGTAATAGCATGAATGAACTGGTGTACCTTCGGGCTGTATTCACATTTGTAGTTAATATATCTATATAACGTTTTCTAAATTCCTGTGTAACTAGTTTTTAGACCCATTGTTACTATAGGAGAAGGAAGGGCGAAATTGTAACTTAGCTTCTATTTTCCTTAGCTGTCTTTAGGGAATGTCAAGGGTATTTGGGTGTTTGAATTTTATAATCCGGTTTTAATTTAAATCGCATATGAGGTGGTGACCGCATTAGTTTTGTAGATTTGAACTTTTCCTTTCAAGATATCTTGTAGACAGTTTTCACACTACTCTCGAAGGAAAGACATTTTGTGAAATTTGGTTGATATAAAGAGTGGCCGTTTTGGTGAATTTCCATTGACCTATGGTTTCGTGTTTGGTTTTGTTCGGTTCCCATCACTAGCATCTGCTTTTATAAATAATCAAATTTAAGGCTGGTAATTGTACAGGTCTCGCTTTAATGCAGAAGCAGAGTGATTGCCCAAGTTCCAACGATGAGTGCATGGAAGCACCTGAAGCACAGATTCAGGAGGCTCTGGCATTTCATAAATTCGCTGAAGCCGCTTATACGGTTATTGCTATTTGATATTACTGATATTTGTAATTTTTCGGTATACATTCCAATTTGACATATATATACACCACCTGTGCAGGGTCCATTACTTGACTTTGGAAGAAATCCTTTTTTATTTCCTTGTATATGGCTCTATAGACAAGGGATTTTAACTCCCTGGATGCGTAAAAGGTTATTAATCCAGTGAATATCTTACTTGTGGTTGTGGATGATATGTCAAATCTGTATGTTCTAGAAATTAAAAAAAGATTGATCTCTGCCTTATTTATTCAACGGTGACGGGTCTTCAATTTTTCTCATCAAGTTGAACACCATAATGCCCAGAACACTAGTAATTGCTTTGCTTCTTTTTGTAGACGACCAAAACTTGATGGTGATAACTGGTGGAGAGGCCATGCTGCAGCATTTTTAAAATATGTGAATTTGCCCCCAAAAGTATTGCGACAAGGGCGCGTCGTTAACCAGGTATAAGCTTATCTTATCAAGAAACTCTTGTTTTTTGCATCATCACACTTATGCCTAATTTGGCTGGATTTTATGCGATCAGAGTATAGATCTCTAATTTTCTTGATGGGAAGGATGATTTTTTTTTTTCTTTTTCCCGTAACATTTGATATACTGATTGTTGCTTAGAATCAATTAGTTAATGGACTAATTTGTTAATATGTGAAGCCTAATTTAATTGGGAAAGTCATGACTAGCCTAGGGGTAATTTTGGTATTTCCTCTATGTTGCTTTTAGACTTTTATGATGGAAAAGTTGTCTTCTTGGAGAAGCTTTGAAAAAGGCCAAGAATAGAGAGCTCATGGGTTTCTTCAACCTTCAAGAAGAGAAAAAAGGTGAGAGCTTTGTGTGAAGAGCTTGGAGAAGAAAGCTTGTGTTGTGAGGGCTTTAGTTTCTCTGTTGTAGCCACCATTTCTGGTGAAGGGAAGAACAAAGGGGTTTTGTTCTTGAAGTGAGAAACACTTGTAAACACAAGGGAAGAGTGAGTGAGCTCGAGAGTGTATTCGAACAACTCCGTTGGAGATTCTAGTGGATCATATTTGCAAGCGGCAAGTGGACGTACCTCCCGCATTGGGGGCGAACCACTATAATCTCCGGTGTCATTTTTATTTCGTTTCTTGCCATCATTTCGTCTTCGGTTCAAAGGGGATTCGGTGATTATTCCCTAACAACTGGTATCAGAGCAACCGGGTTGTGTTGCGATCTAGAAGACGATGGGTGGAAACGATGGGTTGGTGCAAAGCTTGAAGTTCGATGGTTCGGACTACGCCTTTTGGAGAATGCAAGTCGAAGACTACCTTTACGGTAGAGAGCTTCATCTTCCTTTGGGTTCGAAACCAGAGGATATGGATGAGGCGGAATGGGCTCTGCTCGACAGAAAAGTGCTCGGAGTTGTGCGGTTGACGTTGTCGAGGAATGTCGCGCACAACGTGGCGAAGGAGTAGACCACAGCGAGCATGATGAAAGCTCTCTCCGATATGTACGAAAAACCCTCGGCGAACAACAAAGTATTTCTCATGAAGAAACTTTTCTATTTGAGAATGGAAGAAAGTGGGTCTGTAGCTACTCACTTGAACGAGTTCAACACCATAGTCAATCAATTGTCGTCCGTTGAAATAGATTTTGATGATGAAGTTCGTGCCCTAATTTTGTTGGCGTCTTTACCACCGAGTTGGGAATCGATGAGGGCAGCGGTTAGTAACTCCGTGGGGACTGCCAAGTTAAAGTTCAACGATGTCAGAGATCGTATTCTTGCAGAGGAAGTTCGGAGAATCGATTCAGGGGAAGCATCGTCGAGTTCTGCGTTGCACGTAGAACACAGAGGCAGAGGAACCGAAAAGAGCCACAACCGGAACAAGGGCAGATCAAAGTCAAGAAATGACAGAGGTCATTCAAGATTCGGACGAAAAATGGAGTGTTGGAATTGTGGTAAAACGGGCCACATGAGGAAAGATTGTAGAGCTCCGAAGAAGAAACATGACAACAGAGAAGACGCCGTAAATGCGGCTACCGAAGAAGTCGGTGATGCGTTATTCTTGTCGGCCGACAACCCGGTCAGTGGAGTTGTTGAGGATAAGGGTGATGCGTTATTGTTGTCCGTTGATAGCCCGATTGATAGTTGGGTGCTTGATTCGGGAGCGTCTTTCCACACCGCTCCGAACAAAGAGCAAATGGAGAACTACGTTGCGGGGAACCTTGGGAAAGTCTATTTGGCCGACGGAATACCACTAGATATTGTTGGTACCGGGGACGTCACCTTGAAGATGCCAAACGGACGCACGTGGAAGATTAAGAAGGTTCGACATGTGTCGAAATTGAAGCGCAACTTAATTTCGGTGGGCCAACTCGACGGAGAAGGCCACACAATAACCTTTGGCGGTGGAGCGTGGAAGGTAGCAAAGGGTGCTTTGGTCGTTGCCCGCGGCCATAAGACCGGCACCCTTTACATGACGACAAGTTGTTCCGACTCGGCCGCGCTCGTGGACAATGCCAACAAGTCCGAGTTGTGGCACAATCGACTCGGACACATGAGCGAGAAAGGTATGAAGATTCTCGTGAAAGACGGAAAGATTTCCGAGCTCAAGTCGGTGGACCACCATTTGTGCGAGAGTTGTGTGCTTGGGAAACAACGGCGAGTTAGTTTCTCAAATGGAGGGAGAGAGTTGAAGACCGAGAAGTTAGAATTGGTTCACACGGATGTGTGGGGACCGGCCCCGGTTGCTTCCCTCGGAGGGTAACACTACTATGTAACGTTCATCGACGACTCAACAAGAAAGCTTTGGGTCTACTTCATGAAGCACAAGTCCGATGTGTTCACCGTTTTCAAGAAGTGGAAAACTTTGGTTGAGAATGAGACAAGCTTGAAGTTGAAGAGTTTGAGATCCGACAACGGCGGAGAGTACATTGATGGAAACTTCAAGAGATATTGTGACGAACATGAGATTAAAATGGTGAAGACCATCCCCGGAACGCCTCAACAAAACGGAGTAGCGGAGAGGATGAATCGGACCATAAATGAGCGTGCAAGAAGCATGAGGTTACACTCCAGGCTACCGAAGACGTTTTGGGCCGATGCGGTTAACACCGCGGCGTACTTGATCAACCGAGGACCATCCGTTCCATTAAATTTCCGAATTCCGGAAGAGGCTTGGAGAGGGAAGAAGGTAAACCTTTCTCATTTGAAAGTGTTTGGTTGTTTGTCTTATGTTCATATTGATGTCACTTCTAGAAGTAAGCTTGATGCAAAGTCTAAGAAGTGTTATTTTATTGGCTATGGTGACTCCGAGCTTGGTTATCGTTTCTAGGATGACCAAAACCGGAAGATCATTCGAAGCAGGGACATCATCTTCAATGAACAAGTGTTGTACAAAGACAAGCTTCGATAAGTCCCAGAAAGCCGCGTAACGGAGAATGAAAAATCAGCGGTGGTTGATCTGAATGAGTTTCCGGCACACGAGTCGCAAAGGGCTGCCCCGGAAGTGGGAGAACAAGCAGCCGAAGAAGAAGAACATCGGCATGAGAGTGATGAAGAAGGCGATGAAGAAGTTGAACCCCCGTCAAGTCAACAAACGCCGATCACCGAGCTACGCCGATCTTCTCGGGTGAGAAGGCCAACACAAAGGTTCTCACCGTCGCTCAACCATATTTTGCTCACCGACAAGGGTGAACCCGAGAGCTATGATGAAGCTAAGGAAGTCGATGAATCGAGCAAGTGGGAGTTGGCGATGAAGGACGAGATTGACTCATTGTTGTGCAATAAAACGTGGGAATTAGCCGAGCTACCGGCGAAAAAGAAGGCGTTACACAACAAGTGGGTCTACCGGATAAAGGAAGAACACGACGGGAGAAAGCGTTACAAAGCGCGGTTGGTCGTGAAGGGCTTCCAACAAAAGGAAGGCATTGACTACACCGAGATTTTCTCTCCGGTAGTCAAGTTGGTAACCATCCGAACCGTCATTGGATTGGTGGCGAAAGAAGATCTACACCTTCAACAAATGGATGTGAAGACGGCGTTTCTTCACGGGGATTTGAAGGAAGAGATCTACATGAGACAACCGGAAGGCTTCGAGGTCAAAGGCAAAGAGAAGATGGTGTGCAAGCTCCAAAAGAGTTTGTACGGCTTGAAACAAGCTCCGAGACAATGGTACAAGAAGTTCGACTCTTTCATGAAGAAAGCCGAGTTCGTGAGGTGCGAGGCGGATCATTGTTGCTACTTCAAGAGACTTGAAGACTCTTACATGATTTTGCTCCTCTACGTCGATGACATGCTCATAGTGAGAGCAAATCTTCATGAAATCGAGAAGTTGAAGAAAAGATTGTCAAGGGAATTTGCGATGAAGGATCTTGGTGCCGCGAAGCAAATCCTCGGGATGAGGATTATCCGAAGCAAGGATGGGTTGAAACTTTCACAAGAAGAATATGTGAAAAAGATCATCAAGAAGTTCAACATGGAAGATGCCAAGCCGGTTGGAACTCCTTTGGGTAGCCATTTTCGGTTATCTAAAGATGACTCGCCAAAGACCGAGGAAGAGAGGGCACACATGGACAAGGTTCCGTATGCTTCGGCTATCGGGAGCCTCATGTACGCGATGGTATGTACGAGGCCTGACATTGCACATGCAGTGGGAGTTGTTAGCCGATTTATGAGCAATCCGGGCAAACAACATTGGGAAGCCGTGAAGTGGATTTTCAGGTACCTCAAAGGAAGCTCAAGTTTAGCGTTGTGCTTTCGCAAGTCAAGCTCGGGGCTTGAAGGGTTCGTCGATGCGGACAACGGCGGGGACGTCGACAGTAGAAAGAGCACCTCCGGTTATGTTTACACATTCGGAGGTACGGCAATCAGTTGGCTTTCAAGGTTGCAAAAGATCGTTGCTCTTTCTAGTTGTGAAGCCGAGTATGTGGCTATAACGGAGGCTACGAAGGAGATGATTTGGCTTCAGTCTTTTGTACAAGAGTTGAACCATAATCAAGAGAGCTACGTGCTCTATAGCGATAGCCAGAGCGCCATTCATTTGGCGAAGAACCCCGCTTATCATGCCCGGACAAAGCACATACAACTTCGGTACCACTTCATTAGATCGGCCTTGGAGGACGAGGTGCTAGTTCTCGAGAAGATCGCGGGAAGTGAGAATCCCGCGGACATGTTGACGAAGGCCGTGCCATACGAGAAACTGAAGTTGTGTGCAACTTCAGTTGGGCTCCTCGAGTGATAATCGGAGCCGCCGCTTGCAAGCTTGGAGACGGGTGATTGCAATTAGTCTTCAAGTGGGAGATTGTTAATATGTGAAGCCTAATTTAATTGGGAAAGTCATGACTAGCCTAGGGGTAATTTTGGTATTTCCTCTATGTTGCTTTTAGACTATTATGATGGAAAAGTTGTCTTCTTGGAGAAGCTTTGAAAAAGGCCAAGAATAGAGAGCTCATGGGTTTCTTCAACCTTCAAGAAGAGAAAAAAGGTGAGAGCTTTGTGTGAAGAGCTTGGAGAAGAAAGCTTGTGTTGTGAGGGCTTTAGTTTCTCTGTTGTAGCCACCATTTCTGGTGAAGGGAAGAACAAAGGGGTTTTGTTCTTGAAGTGAGAAACACTTGTAAACACAAGGGAAGAGTGAGTGAGCTCGAGAGTGTATTCGAACAACTCCGTTGGAGATTCTAGTGGATCATATTTGCAAGCGGCAAGTGGACGTACCTCCCGCATTGGGGGCGAACCACTATAATCTCCGGTGTCATTTTTATTTCGTTTCTTGCCATCATTTCGTCTTCGGTTCAAAGGGGATTCGGTGATTATTCCCTAACATAATTTTCTTCAATGTCTTTGAGTAATACAATGTGCGTTATCCAGTATAGTAAGGTATAGTACCATATATGCTGCTGGGATAAAATAATAATGGATGCGAGAATGTGTAGTTCTTCGAAGATCCATTTATAGTTATATACAAGGTTCAACTTACCGAACTTACCGATAAATCGGTTACCGTTTTCGACGGATTAATCGATAGCTTACCGATTAACCGACGGAAAACCTATAATACTGTAGCTTACCGATTACCGATACTTTTCGATGATTATCGACAGATTATCGATACTTTTCGATACTTTTCGACGAAAAACTTATAAAATATTTTTAAGCTTGTATTTTCCCAATTTTAAAATAATGTTTTAAAAATACCAAAAATAAAAGCATGTCATGATAATTATTGATTCTATTCTATTATCTAATAGAATGTCATGATATAAAAAACAGTATCATACACAAACATATATAAATAAAATCATACACAAACACATATAATTCCCATCACATCAACTTAGAAGACTTTTGCCCCAATTATGAGAAAATCCAAATTAATATCAAATCTGAAAATAAGTTACACCAAGATTTCATATTATTTTTTTTAAAAAATATTTAATCAATGAAAACACCAAAAAAATGAATAGATTACCTCACAAATCACAAAAGATAAACTTAGAAGACTTTTGCCGTAATTATGAAAAAATCCAAATTAAGCTCAAATATGCAAAGAAAATATACCAAAATCACAGATTAATATGTCAATAAATAATTAATGAAATAGAAACATAAAAATTTGAATAAATTACTTCAAAAATTAAAAAATATGAATTTTTAGACTTTTTACACAAGAAAGTCTTGTAATCTGAAAATTCAAGAACTCAAAAGCTCAAACATTCATATTTCTTTGTAACTATAATATTTTGAACCCTATACAATCAACAAATTATAACAAAGTATGTACATTTCGAGTAAATTCCTAAATTCAAAACTTTATATACTTTTGTCTAACAAGCATAATAATCCGAATTTAACCTAAATCTAATAAAATAATTATAAAATAAGTCATCAAAACATGTTTTCATAAAAAAAATATTCATAAGAATGCAAAAAAGTAAACAAAAGATGATAAAGTTCCAATCTTTACTCAATTCTAAACATAAATCTCATATAAAACTAACTCTTTATATTTTAACACATGAAAATGCCCTAAAATCGTATAAATGAGTATATATCAAAGAAGAAATGATTGATTCATATAGATTTAACATTATAAGTCATTAATTTACCAAAAACTACAAAAAATTCCAAGAAATTCGGTTAAAAAATGAATAAATCAAAACTTTAGAAACTTATGCCAAGAATCGATTAATCAGTGAAAATATGATAATTTGTCGAAAAATTTGCAACTTACCAGTTCGAAAATCAAGTTTTCGTATAAGATTTGGTCGTCGGCTGTCGAAAAGACCGAAAAGTCTCGGTTTTCCACTGGTAAGCTGGAAAATTGTATAAAATTTGGTTATCGGCTGTCGAAAAGACCGAAAAGTCTCTAAAAATTAATTTTTTTAATTGACCGAAAAGTATCAAATTTTTACACTAAAAATAGCGAAAATCGACTGGTAAAAAGGTTATCGATTTTCGCGATTTTCGTCGAAAAGTTCATAAAACGATAACTGGTGTGACCGAATATTTACCGATAACTACCGGTAAGACCGAAAATCGTCGAAAATCGACGAAAAGTCGAACCTTGGTTATATATATATATATATAAATATGTATGTATACAAAGTTATTTTTCCTTCTCTTATCTCTTTCAGTTCTTTTCAGGAAAAGTGCGAGGCAGCTTATTTTGTTCTGGTTCTTCATCACTTACAAGCTGTAGTGATTGCGGTGCGAGGAACTGAGACGCCTGAAGATCTAATTATAGATGGCTTATGCAGGGAGTGTGTTCTTTCTACTACGGACTTGGACGGGTTGATGAAGTACCTATCTTCTCTCGCGTTCTTCATTCCTCTGTGTCTGCATGCATGTTTATGACTATCCCTTTTCACCTGGGGGTATCATATCGTTCCCTTTAGGTCTTGGCGGGATTACATACAGTTAGAATGTTATAACCATAAGAGCTTAAAAACAACGAAGCAATGACATTTACCGAATAAGCTGGATTTTTCAGTACTGTTGAAATAATATAACATGTTTTCTTGCCGTTGCAGTCATGTAAACTCTGGCTTAAATCAAGGTTCTCCACACTATGGGCACTCGGGAATTGTCGTGGCTGCACGGAATCTTTTCCAACAAATTGAAGGAAATGATGAAGATATTGGTACCTATCTAACTTTAATTTATTTAAGAAAATAGCTTATTGAAAGAATTCATCTTGAGCCTTCATTTACTTTTTTAATTATTCCCATTAAATAAGATAGTAGATTAGATGTTCTATACAAATGTAGAATCCTTGATCACATAGACAGGAATATAGTAATCCTTATTTTTAAAGTATCCAACATTATAGGAATGAACATAAATTCGAGCAAGATTATTTGGGGAACAAGTTTATGAACTACTAATAGTTTGAACTGTTCTCATGTACCCATTTTCTTTTTAAATTTAATTTAAGATATTTCTTTTGTGGGTTAAGTTTTTCGCTGTCTGTGTAACGTGTAAATTATGATGACAACGGAGTTTCAGAATCTGATTCTTGTGGCCTTCTCTCATCTTTGCTGGGCGCCGGGTGTGAGTGTGAGGGGTACAAAGTTCGTATAGTGGGCCATTCCCTTGGAGGTTCCATTGCCGCACTATTAGGAATAAGAGTATGCCCTCTTTCAATTCAAAACTACTTTTCACTTTCTTGAATTTTTCAGAGTATCAACTTCATTTGGTTAATAGTATCAACTTTTCATTAACTTTTTTCTGAATACGATTTTTAAAATAGCGTCATACGCAAGGTCTAACGGTGATGCTGTATGAATTAATGGAAAGTTACATATACTACGAACTTTGAAGACTCTTCATTTTAGTTTTGGCTTTCGGTTATTTCATGTATTTAACATAGGAAACTGATAAGTATATTTTTCTTTCCTAATTTTGATGAGCAGTTGTACAACAGATACCCAAATTTACATGTTTATGCATATGGGCCGCTTCCTTGCGTGGATTCAACTATAGCAGAGGCCTGTTCTCCCTTTGTTACAAGGTTGCTATCTTCGGCACATCTCTAGTTATTTTAAAAAATTCTATATAAAATAAACAATATCTCCTATGTTTTTCTCATTCTCGATTATTATTTAACTTACGACGTGATCTTTATTCATTTGCAGCATTGTTTTGAACAATGAGTTTTCGTCACGCCTTTCAGCGGGCTCAATTCTTCGACTTCGAGCTGCCGCTATCACAGCACTCTCGCAAGATTCCACGGCTGATACGGCAATGATTCTCAGACTAGCACGTCGTTTCCTTTATGTGAGCAACTATCAAACGAATAGACCTGAGGTCATCGAATCAGCGTCGAATTCGCTTCATGGATCAGTTAGATCACAAAATCTAAGCCACCACGCATTTGAAAATCAGAATCTGTCTGGCTCAAGAGGTACTCTTTTGCGCGATCCTATTTTTTTCCTACATGTTTTTACTCGCTTTAAAGTCACACTCAAAACCATTTAAGTCATCTTCTTGTTTTCGTGTGAATAGAAAATAATTTATTTGATTAGAATAATATGTATTTGTTTTTATTTTCTACATTAAAGTTTCTTATCACAATTAGACGTCACTATAAATGATAAAAAATTCTTAAAACATATTTACCAACTAAACAGATCTATTCAGTTAAAAACATTATTATCCGCAAAACTGGTCAGACATAATCTTTAATAACATTGCTTTTTGTTTTTACTTGAGCACATTTCTAATATTTCTTTTGGTAGATTGTTATACTCGATTTTCTGCTACACTACTTTTTTATTTTTATTTTTATTTTTAGGGCATTATAGCGTAATAGCCAAATAGAAAGTTGATATTTGCTAAATAGCCAACTTTTGGTTTATATTTAAGCATAGCCAATTAACCATGTTAATGAATATAAAATGACTTATATACCATTAATTATCACATTTATACATTTTGATTTTAATATCCAATTATAATTAACAAGATTTCTTTTCACTAATAAATTCGAATTTTAATATTAATATTAAATTAAATATGAAAATTAGATTTGAAATTGAAAATTCCCTAAAATTAGGAAATACCAAAATCAGAAAATTCTAAACCCTCTTTCGTTAATATGAATGAATGACTTATAATATGAAGGAATTAAATTAATTAACCAGCTCAAACAATGTTAATATGAATTAATAACGATACTATGAAGGAATAACGTTAATTAACCAGAAATAACAATGTTAATATCAAAAAACCAGAATTAACAACGTTAATATAAATGAATGACTTATAATATGAAGGAATAACATTAATGAACCAAAATTAACAATGTTAATATGAAATAAAATCGACTGATTGCTGATTTTTCATTGTCACACACGTATGAACACACATATATACACGAAAAAACCAAGTTAATAAACGTTTATTAACTATCAATATTAATATCAAAGTAATTAATAGGCATGGAATTAACACGTGGAATATCTCGATTTATTTACAAAATATTTTCCATGTTAATAGGCATTATCACGTTTAATATTAAAAAAAAATATCAATATTAATATCAAAGTAGTTACAAATTTTATAGGTGGCTAAAATTAAGGATATTTCCTATTTAATTTTTGAAAATTAAATCGAGATATTCCACGATTCAAGGAGCAATTTTTTAAACGCATATTTTTGGTATATTAACCGTTAATTCGTCAGAATATTAATCGTATAAAGAAAGGATAATTAAAAGGGTATAATAGGAATAAAAACTGATATTAAAATGTCACCTCATACATATTGTCTATTTTACAAAGATAAAGTAAAGGTTGGCTATTTTGCTAATTAAACGTTTCTATTTGGCCATTGGGAGCAATTACTCTTATTTTTATTATTATTAAGAATTTCGCGCCCAATTTTCCTTTAGACACTATTTAATTGTACCTATCTATGTCTACTCTAAGTATTTACTAATAGAACCATTCAATTTTAATAAAAATCATAAGATAGAAGTAGAAACTACACGATGTTTTATTCTACTTGTCGCCACCATCCCTGATGTGAAATCCTGGTTAGGCCCATGGCATAGTGGGTTTCGGCTTGTGAAGAGTGAGGCGGATTTCGGGTCATAACATGAGTGGTTATTTAATCGCAGGTAGAGGGGAACACGATCGTGGGTTTTCCCTCTTCAATGAGAATAAACAAGGTCTTATTGAAAACGGAGCAGATGAATTGACCAATCCTTTCACTAGTGAGATCAGTTCACGTGATGATCCGGTATCAGAATTTCTTGAAACTGTACAAACATCGGAAAGTAACTCAACCTGGAATCCTCAAGAGATGTATTTGCCCGGTCTCGTGATTCATATGGTTCCACAACCTCCACATCAGCATATTCCTTTATGGAAAAGTATCGGCTTCCATCAGAGACTAACCGGTTATAAAGCATACGTCGCGAAAAGAGAAAGCTTTAAAGATATCGTCGTGTCACCTTCGATGTTTCTCGATCATCTCCCCTGGAGGTATTTCCATATTCGTTTATTATATTCCCGCTTGATATGACTTTATCTGATTTTATCGTTCATGATTACATTCCAGATGCCACGATGCAATGCAGAAAGTAATAGAAGATCGGCGTGCGCGAGCTATAAACGAACCGCATATTGAAGACGTGTGTTGAGGTCAACCCGGTTTTAATTGTCCTTAACTCTCTTTACTATGCTTTTTTTGCACTTTAGGCTGCGGTTTTAGATGTTGTCCGAACAAAGAATCAAGCTACAACCTCAAGATTAGATCGTTTAATGTCAATTTGATGCCGTTGACAGATTATGAATAATGTCCATGAACATCATCCTCACTAGAAATCAGTCGCTAAAAAAAAAAAAAAAAAAACTTGTGTACCAGTTTCATAGGAGTAATATGATAGGAACCAAGTCAGATTCCATCCTGGAACATCTCAGAAAAATCGCGAAACACGACACAACAATGTGTCGATAGGAATCCACCGAAATAATGGATTCCTTGAAATTTATTGAGAAAATTCATCTAGAGAACATGGCACGTGAATTCGATAACGGGACGAACTCCCCGACAATGGAGAAGAAGTCTTGATCGACTAAACACTGCTACAAAAACAATAACCATATCGACTAGGGTAATAGGGTGTGCAGAATAACCGGTAACTGAATTTTAAAGCCGTAACCGAAAATTATCCAGTTTAAAATAACCGTAACTTATTGTTTTGGAAACATGTTAAGGTTAACCGTATCCGGTTTCAAACAGGATAAGGTAAAAGGTTATTTATTTTTCAAAACAGGTTATTTTTGTAACCGGTTTTAATATTTTTTTTATGTAAATATTTAGAATTAAATTAAGTAGAGTTACTTCTCTCTTCACTCAATGCCTCCTTGACTTCTTGAATTATTTATAATTGTTGTATTTTTTTGGTTATGTTTTGGACCTGTATGTTTCTTTTTGGACTGAGTTTTATTTGCGATTTATTTTGGACTGATATGTGTTATTGTTGCAATAAAATGTGTTGAATGTTATATTTATCTATATATTAAAAAAAAAAACAGGTTAAAGTTATTAAACAGGTTAATCATATTTTGATAACCGGAAATTAGGATAACCGGTTTTAAAGCAGGTTAAGGTTATTAAAACATGACTAACTGGAATTAGGTAAAGGATACTAAATAGTAAAAAAATAACAGGTTAACCGACCGGTTGAACTCCTTACCGTAATATGACAAACACATGTCATAATTATTCGACCAAAGCGAAAACTATCCTAATACGGGAACGGCCAGAAATAGAAAGCTGCCTAAAACAGAAAGCGACACCAGTAGTAACACTAAAAACAACCGTGGCTTGCTATACGAAGGCCGCACTCTTTCTCCGTTTGTACATCAAAAGCACGGGTTCGGGTTTGTGCGGGTTTATCGTAATACCACCTGTAGACATTCAAGTATGTTGCCTATGTGCTTGAAGACGACTAATTATTATTATTTATTTTTTTTGGCTTATGGCCAAGAAACTCAGTGCACCGTGGAAATTCTATCTTAAATGTCCCATATGGACCGGTTTACATTTGCCGGTTTTTAATTCCTTGCGGTTAAGTTAGTTTTAGCAACAGTAAGTACTCAGTTGAGATTTTATACATTTAAGTACATCTGTATTATGACAGGTCAGAAAGTTTGATGTGTTTGAGAAGCTTAATTACTTACACCAAAAACAAAAATTATATCGGTAAATATGAGAATATAAGTGATGAAAGAATTGGCTGAACGACCTTAGTTTCGTTCCCTACCCTTGTTATATCCTGTATTTTCTTTTACATTTATTTTTCGTTCTAATAAATACAAATTACGAGTTCTCATTTATTTTTTTACCCACTATTTTGTGAAATTACTAATTTGACCTTTGGTAGTTGAGCGGTGGGCGGTTTATTTATTACATTTTCTTTTAGTTTTTTTTTTTCCAAACATATTCTCGCTTCTTCTCCGTGATTACTTCACTTCGATGCTTTCTATTCCCAAGATCCTCTTCTGACTCCGAATATTTTTCTCTTCTCCATCGTACTCCTTGTTCTTCTGTTCTGTTCATTCTGGTTCGAGAACGACTTCGAGCAACGAGGCTTTCTTCTCTTTGCTATCCCGGCGAAGGACGATCCTTTCAGCGACCAGTTTCTCCGATCATCGTCTTCATCCTCCCCAAAGCCACATAAATGGAGGTAAATGATTATTGTTTGAGAAACCTATGCTTTGCGAATTGTTTTGACTCGTAATGATGTTAGAGTACTTATTTTACATGCAATACACTATACTGTGTAGTTTACGAAGAAGAACGAGTGTAGGGTTGGTTCTCTACCTATTTCAGCAATGCCGCTATCTATTTACACTCCATTGTCTATTACCACTAGCAGTTGGCTGTTGCTCTCTATATATTCATTACCGCTATGTTTTATTATCAATGCCGATAGTTACATGTTTACACTCCGTTGTCTATTACCGCTATCAGTTTGTCATTGCTCCCTATAAACTGCATTACCGCTAAGTATTTTAGAAACTAATCTAGTTTTGATTTGTTTCTTGTCCGAAATAGCTAAGTAATGTCCTCCGGACGTCCGAGATATACGAATGTGATGTCATCTCCGACGAAGAAAACTTCAGGAGGATCACGAATCTCATTAAAACGGAACTGACGGAGGAGGAGCTTGCGTGGTACCGAAGGACATAGTTTGGGCCTCTATTGGATGTCCCAACTCACTATCAGTTCTCTGCCCAACTGTTTTGGACATTGTTATTGAGAATCAGTAAGTAGCAAGTTCCCTTCGAGCTGTGGATGTTGGTCAACAAAGTTCCCCTACGATACGGGATTAAGGAGTTTGCCATCATCACTGGGCTGAATTGCGAGGAAAATGGTTGCACTTGGCCTGCCCAAAGCCCTCAACGTGCTCCGTTGAGAGTAAGGTTGTGGCCAAATATAGTGGGTTGAGTGACAGTCAGAATGCTGGAGGAACACTTTGAGAACAGTCATCTTGATCCGACCGTGAGCAGTGATGATAAGAGAAGGTTGGCGTGCATGTGCTTCGTCTACAGAGTGCTATTACCCCAGAGTGGTTATGGTCAAACGGAAGTGCTCGATATTTTATTGTCGAGGGTGGAGGACCTTGACCTTTTCGTAAGATATCCTTGGGGTCGACTGTCATTCATGCAATCGCTACATCCGCTCAGGGCTAAAGCACATCGACAACTGCGACTGAACATCCATGAAAACGAGCAGGAAATAATGCAGAATTAGGTAGCGCCACCGAGCATGAACTTTAGGGGGTTCATCCACCCTCTACTGGTATATGTATAAGTTTTAAGTTATATATTTACCATCAATCTAACATGTTAAGTTCATGCAAATTTTGGCGTACGAGTGTTTGCTAGACGTGACATGGGTTTTAGTGATCCTTTGAGAGCCAGAGGTTGTACCTCGTATGTGCAAGTGGACATCCCGGCCAGTCGGGGATACTCATCTTTACAGCTAGAGTATTTGCAACGCTCTTTTACGTGGAAGAAACCCGGGGTTAGTTAGTTGCTCTATAATAAATATAATTATATCAATTACTTTTTTATAACATTCCTCTCCTAATTGCAGGCACACTTGAGTTTGCTTCGCCCCACGGCGGTGGAGGCCACGTTTCCTTATGTAATATCCGCCCGACCGTGCGATATCGATCGCTCCCCACGCTACCACATGCTCGTGGAGTCATTGGAACGTGGTTCACGGATCGTCCATCGACCAAGGAGCCCGCAACAACCAGCTCCACCACCACCGGAGTTTGAAGAGGAGAGTGACCACGAGATAGTAGATGTGGAGAGTGACTCGATAGTAGTGGAAAGTGACGTGGAGAGTGACTTGGTAGTATTGGAGAGTGACCAAGAGACAATAGTAGTGGAGAGTGACTCGGGAGGTGGCAGTAGGCCTGTAGGTGAGTCAGATAGTGAGTCTGGAGGTGAAGTTCATTGAACTAGACATGATTGGCAGGTCCCCTTTGACCATGTTCGACTGTTTTGTAGCTGAAGCCCGTTACCGATACGCGGCGGAAATCTTCAACGTTAGAATACTTACTACTTAGAAGTTAGAACTATTTTTTTATCCTCTATAATATTTTGACTATATTTTATTACTATTTTGGACGAGTATGTTGTAACTATGCTTTATTACGTTGGACGATATTATAAATGTTATCACCGCTAGTAACTAGATTCATTTTCAGATATTATCACCGCTAATAAAAAGATATAGTCGTTGTGCTACCGCTACCAATATTCAGTGTAAATTAAATATAGCGGTATACATATAAAATACAGTCTTAATGATGATCATATATGGCGGTTTATTTGAAACAATCATATAGCGGTTTGGCGGCAAAATGACAAGATTATATAGCGGTACGGCAGTATAGATGAGAAGATTAAATACAGTATTAATGACAAAAGTTGTAGGATAAATAAATAATTAATTTATATCTCTTTAATTAATATTAAAATTAATGACGAGCATACATGGCGGTATAAATGAAAAAATCATATAGCGGTTTTGCAGTAAAATGATGAGCATATATGGCGGTATAGAGATTATATAAAGTATTAATGACAAAAATTGTAAGATAAATAAGCAGTTTATAAAATAATATTAAAAAGTCAACATACAGAAACCTCAAACAAAAACATGCAAACTAAAAGTTGTTGTGGAATCCAACAACAAACTGTGTGCGTAGAACCTCGCCAGAATGCCACTCGCCATGATCATCGTTTCTCTACGATTACGATGTTTGAAAACTTTCTGAACGAGAGTGTCGTGGTAAATTATGAAAAACCTATCAGTGGTTTCCCTATCAGTTTGACAAAGTTGTAAATACTCTGCCTCACTATTTATAACCATCCCTCCTCCGTCTATGGTGAGAGATTGGACTTGCTTTTTACTGTTACTGCGATCGGAGCTGATGAAAAAGAATTTGATCCCGGCAAAGAGCTTGGGGGCCTAATAACATGAATTGACATTAATAGTTTACGAACAGTGTAATAGTGTACGTTGTAATTGGTGAAAACTTACATTGTTGAGAGCGTTTAGCCGGCCAAATCTTGAACCATTTACCGTGTCGTACTGGTCGCGGGTGATCTCAAAAGGCGTTTCATCTACAAATGATTGTTGTTCAATGCATGCTCTTATTCCTGCGGATATAAAATTGTATTGTGGTTAAATAATAATAATAATAATAATAATAATAATAATAATAATAATAATAATAATAATAATAATAATAATAATAATAATAATAATAATAATAATAAAGGGTGATAGATCTACGTACACTCGATGTTGACAATCCATATTCCTTTCAGGATTGACAAGAGGAATCTATGATTCCATCTGCAAAATCCGTGGCTGTATGTCCCTACAATATGATGGGTCACAGCCTCGGTATCGCCCCATGAGTTGGAACATTCATACCCTTTAGACTCCGCAAAGTTGAACAAGAGACCCTGAAAAAAGAACAACTGAAGTATAAGCATCTTACCCTTGATATAATATAAAATTACTAATAAAAGAAGATAAAAACCTTATTTTCTGGGCTCAATGATGCATAAGAAAGCTTCATTCTTCGTGGAATTTCTGGTAAGGCAGCCATTGGGATAATAAATCCGGATTTGTGGAGGGGTGTGGAAACTGGCTTGAATGTAACCGCTCGTTAACACACTACAAGTATATAGACATGTAATGGTAGATTTGGTCGCATTTATTGCAATTAAGTGGATATACTCGTTCGTTTTCAACGATGCGGTTACATGTATTTTCGCAGTATTTACTAGGACATTTAATTTTCAATTTTTTACTTGATGGTTTTGTATCAAATCGAAGCGTCAAATTTTTACTTAAACACATGAAACCATGCACTAAATTAATTAATAAGGCAAAAAATATATATAATTATTTACTTAAAACTAGAAACCGCTATATGTATAATCGTAGGGGTAATCCACAGTTACTAGTGGTAACTTAGAGTGGTGTGGTGTGGAAACAACCTTCAATGTAACCGCTCAATTACCCACTACAGTTAAGTGGTATGATATACTCGTTCGTTTTCAACGATGCGGTTACCCGTATTCCGGTGGTATTTACTAGGACCATTAATTTGGTGGTTTTGTATCAAATCGAAGCGTCAGGTTTCGAAGGAATAGATGTATGTATAGGTTCAATTGATATAAGTATATTTTATAACTCTATTCCGACTGAAATATGAAATTTAGACCTTTAATATTTTTAAACCAAATCCTCTATGTGTAAAAACGAAGCGTCATGTTCTGAAATTAATATTTCTCTCGAGTGTTCCACTAGTATATGCATTCTTTGGATTAGGGTTTAGAAACATTAAATGTATAAATTCAATTAGTGATACCGCTATTTCCAAATGTGCCTCTACCTCTATACATTCAAAATAATATAGTTTTTTTATTCACTATGTTTTATTACATTTGAAACTATATATTGTTTGACTATCATACATATTGTTTGACTAACTATTTATTCTTAAACACGTGAAACTATGCACTAAATTAAGAAATACATATAAAAAAATATTTTTTTTACTTAAAACTAGAAACCGCTATGCGTATAATCGTAGCGGTAACCCGCAGTACCTAGTGTTAACATGGTTAGTTAATAGCGAGACTACGAGTTTTATATTGGATTAGTGTGTCACTCGTTTATCTTCAATTGTTTTAGGGTTTGAGAGCGAATATTAACTCATTTTATCAAATGTATGTTGGACATGTGTCCTTAAATAAGCTGTTTTAACCCATTTGTAAAAGATTATGACTTGTCGTTGAATAAAGATGATACTTATTATGATAATCTTATTATAGTTTCTGGTAGAGTAAAATAGAATGTTTGATCCATAGTTCATATTGGAATGCAATTATGTTATTTTCATCACACCCGAGTCAATGTGAGGAAGAATTGATAATCATAATAAATGAACTTAAATTGTCCGTGACCTGATTAACTGGGTGGGAGCCCATTAATCGGATAAGGTCATTAATGTGACTAAGTGATATAATCCTATTCTGGATTAAGTGTGTGTCACATTCACTAGAAGTGCATTAAGTATGAAGTGTCTTCATACTGGACTGGACCTGACTTAAACTCCGGAAGTTATCATATAAGACCGTCACTGATAACTTGGAGTTGAGTCACTAGTAGATGATCAAATGGATATTCGATCTAAGTCCTGAGTGATCTTACGTCTGATCTGTTGACTTGATTGTTCTTTGATTTAACCGTTAAAGAGCACAATATACTGTTGTTCCCAACACTATTATTTTGGGAACATGATAGTCAACAGTGAAGGTAGCTTGATAATAGATATGGGCATCACACAGCTCTCTTCAGAGTCAAGATGATTCCCTTGATTGTCGATGGTGAGAAGTGAGATTTACCCATGGCCAGCTTATGACTCGTAATCATAAGTGGGTTGCTCACAATATTATCGACTGAGTTAAGGATGAAAATGCAGTGAGGGGCAATACGGTAAAACCGCCTGCTCATGTGTGGATCATCAAGTGAAAGATCAATAACCCGAATTTGATTGTATCAATGGACACCTTGCTATAAAAAGGGAATAATATATACTGTATCACTAAAGAGTGCAGCCTCGGGTTTATAGTGGAATTACACCGAGGTTAACGAACTTCTAGCAGTTCGTTGGAGCTTAAGTGATATGGGTCCATGGTCCCCAGGATAGCTCCGGAACGGATGATACGTACGTGATTAAATATACGTTTGTTTAATAATTTGACAGGATTTATAAAACTGAAGTTTGTGTCAGATTTCGGATAGTTTTACCGCGGCAAAAGTACCAAAGTTTGGTACCGGAAATGTAACTGTAAGAAGATGAATGAATTGAATTTTGTCATCAACTGGAAAGTTGTAGAAAATTTAATTCTGTGCAATTTATCTTTTGGAACCGAGTCGATCCGACTGACGGTTTGTGATTTATATATTTAATGAGTTTAACCTAAAATTTGGGTTACATTAATTAAATCATGTGTCACAAATAAAATGGTGGGTTTGTCCCACGACATTTTAATGTGTGATATGAGAGAGAAGAAATTATAATATAATTTAATTATTTGGATTTAATTATTAATAGGATTTATTCCGGATTATTAATAATTAATTAATAATTAATAGATTTATATTATATATAATTAATATATATTTGAGAGGTCGCACGCAACGTTCAAGCGTGACCGAAAAATATATGGAGATTATTTTTAAACAATCAGATTCATATATATCTTTATATATATATATATATATATATATATATATATATATATATATATATATATAAAGAAGAAAAAGTGATGCTGACCTGGGAGTGCGTGCCAAACCATGTACGCGCAAAGTTGGTTGTGCAGCTGTTGCATATTTGCGGCAGAAGTACCTATTGTTTAGGTACTTGAGATAAAATCTTGAAATTAATTTAATCCATTGGATCGGTCTAGATTTAATCTTCACTGTTGGATTAGGAATTAATTTATTATATAAATAAAAAGGGAATTCGAATTTAGACTTGTTTACCAAGTCTTGGTATTTGAGTTTTCCCTAATTAATTTAATCCATTGGATCGGTCTAAGATTTAATCTTAACCGTTGGAATGGAAATTAATATTTTATTTATTTAAAAGGGGATTTCGAAATTAATAAATAATGATAAGCTTGGTGACCAAGTTTGGTGGTTGAGAATTTCTCTCAGTCATTCTAATCCATTGGATCAATATAGATTTAATCTGGATTGTTGGATTAGATTTATTTCATTATTTAAATTCGAAATTAATCCTAGGATTAATCTGAGCCATTGGTTTTCGACCAATCAGATGATCCGGATGGAGGGAATTTCTCTCAGGTGGTTGGAATTGAACTCTATAAATAGGGAGCTCATTTCACACTTTTCTACACACCTTCAGAGCTCAAAATTTCGTGACCCCTTATTAGGGGATGCGAAAATTGACTCTTCTCTCTCCCCCCGGTTCGGCTTTGTGAGATCTTTTCTATGGTAGCTTCAAAAGAACCATCAGTTAAATATTTGTCAGAGTCGTGTCATCGAAGCCCACGCTTCGGTACGAGGATTCCAGGAGAATATCCCGGAAGATCACGGGAGTTTCCCTAGCACCGGCGGAGCCCTGCCAAAGTCAAAACGCGCAGCCGGAAGTCGTCAATGAGGTACGGCCTTATGCATTGGGTTAATAAATGCAAAATTTCTTTTATTGTATTTATTTATTTTCCATAGATATTAGATTTAATAATTTTGTTATGAATTAATTGTGATAATTAAATTGCCAATTATTTATCCGATCGCTTTATCCAAATTACTCGATATCAGTGCGTTGTTACGGAGTAACTATTCCGACTTACAATTATTTTTAAAAGTTACTCGGACGGACTGATGAGAGCGGAATATTCGAGGTTATTTGGACGGGACGTTAAAAGTATTCTTTAATGAATTTGCAATCAAAGCTATTTCGTTATTTTTTAAGCAAAATTGGCATATTAGCAGATCCGATTTCCAACAAATGGTATCGGAGCTAGATGTGATTTCCAACAATTGGTATTAGAGCCCGTGTTCGTGGATAAATAATTACGTAATTTAATTTAGGGTTTTAAATGATCGAATTATTTGATGAATTATTAATTTTAAAATTGAAATTTTGAATTTTTGGATTTTTAAAATTAATTTAAAATACCCGATCCAAAATATTTGGACCGGATATGAATTAGGGTTACTTTTTCGTAACCCTAACCAATTGGCCTGGGCCGAATGGGCAAAGCCCAGGGCTGTTTGCACAGCCCTGATGGGCCGAAAATCATGCTGGGTCATTGGGCCCAGCCAGCCCGCAAGCCACAAGCCCAAGCCCTGACCCCGAAGGCCCGCAATGCGTGGCAGCCACTTGCTGGCAGCGCGACTGGGCGAAGCCCGTGCGATGGGCTTTGGGCGTGGCCTCGGTATTGGGCCTGGGCTCGTCACTGGGCCTGGGCGCCATTGCAGGTGCTGTCCCAGCCCATTCCAAGGGCTGGGCATGCCCTAATCCGCGGACAAGTAGGCCCGGGCTTAAGCCCGGATGGCCCACGTGTTATTTTTAAATAAAGGTCGAATTTTTAATCCGACCCAAAAACCCGTGGATTAATTTATTTTATTTTTGAAATTGAGATTTATGAATTAAAATTAATTATGTTTGATTAATTAATTAAAATTAAAATATGGATGTTATTTTTGATAAATAACATTGTCTTATTTTAATAAATTAAAATATGGATATTATTTTTGATAAATAACATTGTCTTATTTTAATAAATAAAAAATATGGATGTTATTTCTAGATAAATAACATTGACTTATTTTTATGATCATAGATTAAAATATGGATGTTATTTTTTGATAAATAACATTGTCTTATTTTAATAAATTAAAATATGGATGTTATTTTATTTTTGTTGGGTAAATAACATTGTCTTATTTTATACTATTCATAAATAAAATATGGATGATAATTTTTTTTTAGAATGATATCATTGGCTTATTTTATATTTCATAAATAATTATTAATGGCTTTAATATGAATGATAATTATTTGTGAATAAGTATCATTGACATATTAGTATGATTCATCATAGATATAATTTGTTAGAACCTATTTTCATAACATTGCGAATATAGCGTCTACATTTGTTAAACATTATTAATATGTCGAAATTGGAATAGATATAAATAATGAGCAATAAAGAAGATTTATTATTACTCGGAAAAATCTCAACCGTACAATCTTGCCTAAGGAAGAGGGAATCAAAAGTGGGGCCGGTTCACCATCCACTTCTGGGTGACCGGTTAGGACCCCTCCCATCAACCTAGAGAGCGTACGTGTTGACCTATCACTACCGACAAAGTAATAAATATATAACCAGGCTTATTAGATATTACCTCGGTAATTATAATGCCTTAGTATAAACCTTTTAACGTGTCATTAAATAGAGTTTATAATAAGTTTTAAATAACTTAGAAATAAAAACGTTATTTTATAAAAACAATGGCAAGTATAAAATTAAGTATAAAAGGTCTCCATTATTACTGTCACAAGGTCTGCTGACCACACCGCCTCGAGTCACCTTCGTGTGACCACTCCTCAGGAAATGTGTGCTTGTGGAAGGTTTGACACCGTGATAGTTCCAAAAGAATATGGGGACGGAGAAATCTTGGAAATGGACCGCGAGTCATCTTCGTATGACCATTCCTTAAGGATGACGTTTCCAAGAGGATCCCGGGAACCGAAAATAATGGGTTAAGCTTGCACGGAAGTTGGTGCTTCCCGACCGTCTATGGTGATAGTTAATAATCATGAGGAACTTTGGTAGTTATTTGAATATTAATTGAGTTTATGACTAAAGCTTAGTTTAACCAAACTACACGGTTGACTGCGAGTCATCTTCGTATGACCATGCCTTAAGGACGGCAACGACGTGTACAGTCGGTTAAATTATCACGAAACAGTTAAAGGGTTTAGTTAACGTTTTCCCAGAACATGTTTGCATCATGTAACTATTTCAAAACCTATAATTTGAAACATTCTGTCTATAATAAAGTTTAATAAGTTTCTTATTCAATGCCAGTCTAAAATGTCGATCTCTAAAATATCATTGCTATCAAAGAATCTGATGTATATTTTGTCAAGACAATATAAGTCTAAATAAGTGATTTAGTTCGCTTATTGATTATCTTTTGTTCCTAGCCGGTATTCCCACTCAAAATTACAAGGGTGTAATTCGAAAGTTCTTTAACTTGGGAAATTGCTGAAAGGTAAACAATAATAAGATAATCACCCTACCCAAATTCAATGATTGGTTAAGGTTGAAACCTTTGACTGAATCCAGGATTCAGAAGACAATCATTAATGTAAGTTTGACTATGTTAGTCAAAACATATTGGGATGATTATTTCAATTAAGGTAATGATAGCAAGTCGTTTATAAATAAAGCAAGTCGTTTATGTATATAGTAAAATGTTATTTTCAAGAACAATATTTATTATACCTGTGACTTACGTGGAAATTCAAGTGTCCACTTATGTAAACAAAGTTTTATCATTTTAGATAATAGTAATTATCTCAAAGAAATGATCTAGTTGTTTACATTGATTGTCCGGTGAAATGAAATAAACGAGCTTTAAGTGTCAACGTGTATAAACAAGGATCTATCATTTTAGATAATAATTATCTTAAGAAATGATTTAATTGTTTATATGGAACGTTATGACAAATAAACGAGCTGAAACCCTTATGAAATAATAAATGAATATTATGGATATGAAGTCCAGAAAAAGGGTTAAAGATTGAAAGTGATTGATCATACCTAAGGCATGTACAAATAGTCATATTAATTTAGATAAGATAAACAGGATGGACCAATGCGTGAATTGTTTGTCAATTCCCTGCCTGTTTGAGAATCTTATCTAAAGGTTAAAGTGACTAAAAGACCATTTTTTCTGTAAAAAGGTCTAAGAGCCACAGTTCCTATAAAGCTTGTTCATACTTGGTGTATGTGGTCCATTAAACAAGCTCGATAGGGATATGAATACTTTATCTAATGATTGTCAAGTATTCAAGGTAATGGTTGCAAAGTAAATTAGAACTTTTGTGAGTTCAAGAAACTTATTGCATAAATCGAGTTTTTAACTCGGTAAATCACTATTGGCTCTTCAGTTATTCTGAAAGGAATGAGTCTGAACTTTTAGTTCTATAATCTCGTAAAGGAGAAATAAACGGTTCCTAGCACACCAGCACAATGAGGTGTTGCAGAAAGTGGGAACTAGAACCTTTTATAAATGATTAAACTGAAGGTAATCATTTTAATAATCTTCATTTAGTGGGTAATTAGACAAAACATAGTTTATGATCATATAAGAGAGTAGTCGTTTTACCAACTATAGTAGCTCTTTTGGAATATGATTATATGATAAACTATGAACCTCAAAGTAAAATAGTACTAGAGGAATTGTCAGAAGGCATAGTAATTACATGATCAACAGCGACTGTTGAAAATCAGATTGAGGAAACCAAAGGTCTCAAATCAGAACTCTGGGTACTCAGACGTAGTGGGAGGTTCAATCATTATGATTGGACGCTACGAGCACCAGAAAGAGATAAACGTTGTCGTGTCGACAGTAACATAATGATCCTTTGACCTTTAACAAGGCATTAAAGGATATTGATCATAGGAGACGGCAGAAACCACAGGTCCCAAATCAGAACTCTAGGTACTCAGACGTAGTGGGAGGTTCAATCATTAGATTGGACGCTACGAGCACCGGAAAGTGATAAACGTTGTCGTGTCGACAGTAACGTAGTGATCCTTTGACCTTTAACAAGGCAATAAAGGATACTGATCATGGGAAACTGCAGGAAGCGATGAACCAAGAAATAGAATCTATAGATTCTAACCAAGTCTAGAAACTTGTAGACTTACTGGATGGATTCAAACCCATTGGCTGTAGGTGGATCTACAATTGCAAAAAGATGAATGGACGGGAAGGTTGAAACCTTCAAAGCTAGTTTAGTGGACAAAGGTTAAACCCAGAGAGAAAGTATTTATTACGAGGTAACTTTCTCTTCAGTCGCTAAAGTCCATTCTGTCCATAGCCTAAAGTCTCATATATGAGATTTGGCAGATGAAAGTCAAAACCGCTTCCTGAACGGGTACTTTGACTAGAATATCTATATGGTGCAACCAGAAGGTTCATGCAGAAAGATCAAGAAAGGAAGGTTTGCAGATTACTCAAATCCATTATGGATTGAAGCAAGCTTCCAAGATCTAGGAATGGAAAAGTTTGATGAGATATCAAGACTTACGGATTCACTGAAATATCATTGAGGGCATGCAGTTATAAACTCAATGATGATAAACGTGGTGGTTTTCCTTGTGATATACGTCGACATAATTTTGATCGAAAACGATTGAAAAAGTTATCGGACGTTAAAGCGTGGTTAGCTATTAAATTCCAAATATGGGAATTGTTAGCAGATACCAATCTAACCCAGGTATGGTTCACTAAACAGCAGTGGAGAACGTTCTAAAGTATATTCTGAGAACGAGAGACTATATGCTAGAGTGTTCAGAATATTATCTCAATCCACTGAACTACACTGACTCAGACATAATATCTGACCGGGACTTGAGTAAGTCCACGTCGGGAGCAATGTACACCCTTTTTGGTGGAGCGGTATTCTGGATATGCATAAAGCAATCCTGTATCGTAGATTCCACGATGGAAACTGAATATGTAGCAACCGTGAGGCAGCTAAGGGATCATTTTGGCTTAAGAATTTCTACATAGAGCTGGGAGAAATTCCAGGTGTATGATAGGTCACTAATGCTGTACTGTGATAACAGTGGCGCGGTGGCAAAATTCTAAAGAGCCCGTAGACCATAACAAGGTGTAGCATATAGAACGTAAATACCATCTCAGTATAGAGATTGTACGTCGAGGCGGCGTAAGGGTTATGAAAATAGCTTTGAGAGACAAACTGGCTAATCCATTTGCCAAGACATTGCCAGAGAAAATATTCAGGAGGCATCTGGAGAATATGGGTCTGAAAGACATGGGTCATCTTCTTTAAGTACAAGCGGGAGATTGTTGGACATGTGTCCTTAAATAAGCTGTTTTAACCCATTTGTAAAAGATTATGACTCGTCGTTGAATAAAGATGATACTTATTATGATAATCTTATTATAGTTTCTGGTAGAGTAAAATAGAATGTTTGATCCATAGTTCATATTGGAATGCAATTATGTTATTATCATCACACCCGAGTCAATGTGAGGAAGAATTGATAATCATAATAAATGAACTTAAATTGTCTGTGACCTGATTAACTGGGTGGGAGCCCATTAATCGGATAAGGTCATTAATGTGACTAAGTGATATAATCCTATTCTGGATTAAGTGTGTGTCACACTCACTAGAAGTGCATTAAGTATGAAGTGTCTTCATACTGGACTGGACCTGACTTAAACTCTGGAAGTTATCATATAAGACCGTCACTAATAACTTGGAGTTGAGTCACTAGTAGATGATCAAATGGATATTCGATCTAAGTCCTGAGTGATCTTGAGTCTGATTTGTTGACTTGATTGTTCTTTGATTTAACCGTTAAAGAACACAATATACTGTTGTTCCCAACACTATTATTTTGGGAACATGATAGTCAACAGTGAAGGTAGCTTGATCATAGATATGGGCATCACACAGCTCTCTTCAGAGTCAAGATGATTCCCTTGATTGTCGATGGTGAGAAGTGAGATTTACCCATGGCCAGCTTATGACTCGTAATCATAAGTGGGTTGCTCACAATATTATCGACTGAGGTAAGGATGAAAATGCAGTGAGGGGCAATACGGTAAAACCGCCTGCTCATGTGTGGATCATCAAGTGAAAGATCAATAACCCGAATTTGATTGTATCAATGGACACCTTGCTATAAAAAGGGAATAATATATACTGTATCACTAAAGAGTGCAGCCTCGGGTTTATAGTGGAATTACACCGAGGTTAACGAACTTCTAGCAGTTCGTTGGAGCTTAAGTGATATGGGTCCACGGTCCCCAGGATAGCTCCGGAACGGATGATACGTACATGATTAAATATACGTTTGTTTAATTATTTGACAGGATTTATAAAACTGAAGTTTGTGTCAGATTTCGGATAGTTTTACCGTGGCAAAAGTACCAAAGTTTGGTACCGGAAATTTAATTGTCAAAAGATGAAGGAATTGAATTTTGTCATCAATTGGAAAGTTCTAGAAAATTTAATTCTGTGCAATTTATCTTTTGGAACCGAGTCGATCCGACTGACGGTTTGTGATTTATAGATTAAATGAGTTTGACCTAAAGTTTGGGTTACATTAATTAAATCACGTGTCACAAATAAATTGGTGGGTTTGTCCCACGACATTTTAATGTGTGATATGAGAGAGAAGAAATTATAATATAATATAATTATTTGGATTTAATTATTAATAGGATTTATTCCGGATTATTAATAATTAATTAATAATTAATAGATTTATATTATATATAATTAATATATATTTGAGAGATCGCACGCAACGTTCAAGCGTGACCGAAAAATATATGGAGATTATTTTTAAACAATCAGATTCATATATATCTTTTTATATATTAATATCTTATATATATATATATATATATATATATATATATATATATAAAGAAGAAAAAGTGATGCTGACCTGGGAGTGCGTGCCAAATCATGTACGCGCAAAGTTGGTTGTGCAGCTGTTGCATATTTGCGACAGAAGTACCTATTGTTTAGGTACTTGAAATAAAATCCTGAAATTAATTTAATCCATTGGATCGGTCTAGATTTAATCTTCACCGTTGGATTAGGAATTAATTTATTATATAAATAGAAAGGGAATTCGAATTTAGACTTGTTTACAATGTCTTGGTATTTGAATTTTCCCTAATTAATTTAATTCATTGGATCGGTCTAAGATTTAATCTTAACCGTTGGATTGGAAATTAATATTTTATTTATTTAAAAGGGGATTTCGAAATTAATAAATAATGATAAGCTTGGTGACCAAGTTTGGTGGTTGAGAATTTATCTCAGTTATTCTAAATCCATTGGATCAATCTAGATTTAATCTGGATTTTTGGATTAGATTTATTTCATTATTTAAATTCGAAATTAATCCTAGGATTAATCTGAGCCATTAGTTTTCGACCAATCAGATGATCTGGACGGAGGGAATTTCTCTCAGGTGGTTGGAATTGAACTCTATAAATAGGGAGCTCATTTCACACTTTTCTACACACCTTCAGAGCTCAAAATTTCGTGACCCCTTATTAGGGGATGCGAAAATTGACTCTTCTCTCTCCCCCCTGTTCGGCTTTGTGAGATCTTTTCTCCGGTAGCTTCAAAAGAACCACCAGTTAAATATTTGTCAGAGTCATGTCATCGAAGCCCACGCTTCAGTACGAGGATTCCAGGAGAATATCCCGGAAGATCACGGGAGTTTCCCTAGCACCGGCGGAGCCCTGCCAAAGTCAGAACGCGCAGCCGGAAGTCTTCAATGAGGTTCGGCCTTATGCATTGGGTCAATAAATGCAAAATTTCTTTTATTGTATTTATTTATTTTCCATAGACATTAGATTTAATAATGTTGTTATGAAATTAATTGTGATAATTAAATTGCCAATTATTTATCCGATCGCTTTATCCAAATTACTCGATGTCAGTGCGTTGTTACGGAGTAACTATTCCGACTTACAATTATTTTTAAAAGTTACTCGGACGGACTGATGAGAGCGAAATATTCGAGGTAATTTGGACGGGACGTTAAAAGTATTTTTTAATGAATTTGCAATCAAAGCTATTTCGTTATTTTTTAAGGAAAATTGGCATATTAGCAGATACGATTTCCAACAAATGGTATCGGAGCTAGATGTGATTTCCAACAATGTATTATATATTGTTCGCCGAATGGTGTAAAATGATCAAGACCATATGTATCAAACACATGAGCTCCTCCTTAATCTACGCGCATTATGCCTAACAATATAGTGTTCTAGGCAATTGTCTATTATACATATTGTTTGACTAACTATTTACTCTTAAACACGTGAAACTATGCACTAAATTAAGGAATACATATAAAAGAAATATTTTTTTACTTAAAACTAGAAACCGCTATACGTATAATCGTAGCGGTAACCTGCAGTACCTAGCGGTAACTTGGCTAGTTAATAGCGGGACTACGAGTTGGATCTTGGATTAGTGTGTCACTCGTTTATCTTCTACGGTTTTAGGGTTTGGGAGCGAATATTAACTCATTTTATCAAATGTATTATATATTGTTCGCCGAAAGGTGTAAAATGATCAAGACCATATGTATAACACACATGAGATCCTTCTTAGTCTTCACGCATTATGCCTAACAATGTTGTGTTCTAGGAAATTGTCTATCATATATATTATTTGACTAACTATTTATTCTTAAACACGTGAAACTATGCACTAAATTAAGGAATAAGGAAAGAAAAACTATTTTTTTTTACTTAAAACTAGAAACCGCTATATGTATAATCGTAGTAAAATATTCATGCCTGGTATATCATGTAAATCATAGCGGTAATTACATATCCGCGCGATCATGGGGATAAGTAAGGACCCCACATCCTGATTGACCCACGATGGAGAGGAGGCTCGTTCCCTTTACGACTCCACCCTATTGTCCAGATGTTGTACACCATCCACAAAAGACGACGATGCTAGGAAGCATTGGGGTAAGTCGCTTCATCGTCAATCATTGAGAGACACCCGAGAATGCCTATGCCAATCATTGAAGGATGCCTACGCAGAACCCATTCCCTATAGAAGTACCTCCAAGTCTCGTCCTCCGACCGAAGGTGCGCACTATCCTGAAACTTATCAGTGGGTAGCTCTTCAATGTTGTGATACCATTGTATCAGGCCACATTCATGCAATGATTCAGTGTTCAACAACAGATTGAGGTTCCTTTCCCCCCGGTAAAATACCCTGATCCACGACGGCAATACCCTGCATTGCATTGGCCGGAGGCACCCGACTCACCTCCAACGCATGCACCCCCGTGGTGTAGAAGTAGTGCTCCTTCTTGAAGGAATGCTCGACCACATGTTCCTCTTCCCAGAAAACTGCCCCGAATCCGGTGTGCAATTTTCTCTCGTACAACGGACCTCCGACTCGCACCAGACGACATACTTTCAAAACTTCATCTTTAGTAGGTAGCCGACCCCGCCACCGGAAGTGCACCACACAGAGACCTGATAGGAATCTGTAGGTGTCGGGACCAAATCGGTAAGGCTCCAGCTCAATTGAGTATCAGAACCTAATGAAGAATTCATACGAAGGCAACAACGCCCCTGCCGCTATATGCTCCGCCGTCCACGGAGAAGCACCCACAAAATCCCGAATCTCTGAAGGTTCCGGGATACTGAAATCTAAGGTTTCCGCCCCATTCCAGTGAAGGTAAGGGATGTGATTTACCAAAAATCTGGCGCTCCGCGCTCCAACGCTGAAGGCATCTTCAATCCTCTCAATCCACAAACTGCTGGCAACGGGCCTCATTTGGCGCCGGGAAGACTCCATATCGGCATTGTTGATGGAGTCGGCCATGAGAGAATATGAGTAAGTATTAGAGATTGAGTTAATCAGGCTTTCATGATAACCCTTTATGAATGAAATTCCATCACTGTCACTGGTAATGCATGCGCATAATTTGAAAATGGAAGGTTGCTCGCTCGTTAACAAGTGTAATTCTCGGTAATAACAATAATAAATAATTATCCGTTATACATTCAGTTAATGAAAGGTTTAGTTTCCATAAAAAAAAAAAACATGAGACATTAAACAGCCGACCATACGAAGAACCTCGTCCCACATATGAGCATCTACATTGTTGGTTCCCAAATCACGGATCTACAAAGAACACGAATAACACCAAAGAAATCAAACAGAATAATGAAGAACACGAACTTTTGGGAGAAGAAATTCTCTATTGATAATCGAAGGCAATATACAAGAAGATAAACTCAAAAAATTCTAATGGACTCAGCACTTTACAAAGTGTACAATGCTAGGTTTATATAGCCTCACATAGGCGAAACCGTAGCTAACCAAATCGCACAAAATCGGGAAACTACCCTAAACAATCTCGTCAAATCTTTGACTCAATATTTGCTTGCTCCCCAAGCTATGCGCTTTCCTTGCTGGGTAGTTGTTGACTTTCCCTTTTCTGCCAGGAAAGCTTCTCTGTCCCCGAGCTGGCCTGCTCGTCTGCCCCGGGCTGGGCCTACCTTCTATCCGGACATTCTGCTTGTGTTCACCCGAGCTGGGCTGAACTCTTGTCCATCCTTAGTCCTGGTCGGTACCCGGGCTGACTTTCTCAATGTGCCGGACTAAGTCAAGCTTAAGCTCACATTCTCCCCCGTAAGCTTGACTTGCTTCTACTTTCTTCACTCCGAGAGGCTCTCTCATCTGTGCGAACTTGACTCTTGCTAAAGCCTTGGTAAGAATGTATGCCCGTTGCTCCCTTGTGTTGACGAACTCAACGATGATCTCTCGCTTCTCCACACACTCAGGAATGTAGTGAAATTTTGTGTCAATGTGTTTGCTCCATCCAGGGAACACTGGATTTTTCATCAACGCAATTGCAGACTTGTTGTCCACGTAGAGAGTAGCTGGTATCTGCTCAGATCCGGTCACTTCACTTAGTAGCCCCTTCAACCACATAGCCTGACACGCTGCTGCGGTTGCCGCCATGAACTCTGATTCACATGAGGATAGAGCTACTGTCTGCTGCTTTTGAGACTGCCAGGTGATCAGATTTCTGTTGAGGTAGAACTCCATCCCTCCGGTACTCTTCCTGTCATCGATATCACCAGCCATATCACTGTCTATAAAGCCGACTAGTACTTCTGCTCCGCTTCCTCTGCTGTACTGGATCCCGTAGTCTGTCGTTCCCTTCACGTATCGCAAGATGTGCTTCACCGCCTGCTGGTGTGCGCTCGTGGGCTTCTCCATGTATCGACTGACTATCCCGACTGCGTGTGCAATGTCTGGTCGGGTGTGGGTGAGATACCTCAGACACCCGATCACGCGTCTGTACTCTGTGGGATCCAATCCTCTCCCTTCAGCATCCTTCCCGATCTGCAGCTTCGCCTCCATTGGGTACTTGCTCGGGTTGGAATCCGTCATCTCAAATTGCTTGAGGATCTTCTTCACGTAGGCCGACTGCTTGATTGTGATGCGGTCCTTCTTCTGTTCCACCTCGAGACCGAGATAGTACGAAAGTAATCCGAGGTCACTCATCTCGAATTTGGCCATCATCTGTTGCTTGAATCCATCTACGCCTCCTGCGCTGGATCCAGTGACGATCAGGTCATCCACATATACTCCCATGATCAAGATCTTCTGCCCGGTACTCCTGGTGTAGACTGCCTGCTCTCTCAGGAACTTTGTGAATCCAAGATTCTTCAAGCTTTTGTCAAGACAGATGTTCCACGCTCTTGGTGCTTGTTTCAACCCGTATAGGGCCTTGGATAGTTTGTGCACCTTCTGCTCCTTGCCCGTGACGCCAAACCCCTCTGGTTGCTTGACGTATACTTCTTCTTGGAGGTCACCATTTGGGAATGCCAATTTGACATCCAGATGGTGAATTTCCCAACCTCGATGAGCTGCTAGGGCTAGGATGAGACTGATCGTGTCTAGTCTAGCTACTGGAGCAAAGACTTCCTCAAAGTCAATGCCTTTCTTCTGCACGTAGCCTTTTTCTACCAGCCTTTCCTTGTGCTTAAAGACATTCCCCTCAGTGTCCTTCTTCAGCTTATACACCCACTTCAGGCCGATGGGTTTATGACCTTTGGGCATGTCGGTAAGCTCCCATGTCCTGTTTTTCTCAATGGACTCCATCTCCTTCTTCATTGCTTCCTGCCACTCCTGCTCGGCTGCTGCCTCCTTGTAGCTGGCCGGCTCCTCTGCGCACAATAAAGAAAGTTCGTCCAGGCTCATCTATACTTATTGAGTCTGATCATAGACGTCTGCTAGGGGTCGGAATCCCCTTAGGCCATCTTTGACGGAGGAATATTCTAAGCTGGACGGGCTGGTCCTGCTCGGACTTGGTGTCCGTGGTGTATCCGGGCTGTTCTCTCTCGGGCTGGGTTCTCTCCTGCTCGGCAAGGGTGTTCCCGAGCTGGGTGTTCCGGGCTGATTCTGCTCGGCAACGCCCTCTTTATCTTCGACTGTAACTCGACTGAGTTCTGCTCGGGTTCTCCTTTGTCGTCGCGCCAGTCCCACTTCATCTCTTCTTCGAACACACCATCTCTGCTCATTTGGAGTCCTCCGCGTCGTGGATCGTAGAGTCTGTGTGCCTTGCTTCCTTCTTCAACGCCAAGGTACACCATCTTCTGACTTCGGTCATCCAGCTTCTTGAGATGTGGCCCCGCAATCTTCACATGTGCGGTGCACCCGAACACTCTCAAATGTTCTAAGTGGGGTTTCTTCCTTTTCCACGCCTGGTGGGGAGTATGCTCTCCTAGCGTTTTGGTCGGCAAACGATTTAGCAGGTAGACCGCATGTCTTACTGCTTCTGCCCAAAACCGGGGTGGAACTTGCATGCTCTTGAGCAAGCTCCTTGCTGTGTTCATGACAGTTCGTTTTCTTCTTTCCACCACGCCATTCTGCTGGGGCGTGTGGGGTGCTGACAGGTGACGCTGAACTCCTTCCTGGTCGCAGAATTCTCCGAACAGCTGGGAAGTGAATTATCCTCCTCGGTTTGTACGCAAGACCTTTAACCTGTGCACCGAGCCATTCTCCACGATCTTTTTGAACTTCTTGAAGACCTCAAAGGCTCCGCTCTTCTCCTTAAGCATATAAACCCATATCCAGCGACTGTAATCATCAACAAGTAAAAGGAAGTACTTGTTACCTGCCAATGTTGCTGGGGTGACTGGACCACATAGGTCTGCATGCACCAACTGTAGGGGTCTCTCTGCTCGGAATTTGGCATTCATCGGAAATGGTATCCTTGCTTGCTTAGCGATCGTGCAACACTCACATAGCTGGTCGGGGTGTTCTATCTTAGCAACCTCGAAGGCCATCTTCTTCTCGCCCATCATCTTGAGCGTGTGAAAATTCACGTGTCCGAGCCGTGCGTGCCATAGCCAAGCCGGATCTGCCATCGAAGCCATGAGACAGACGGGCTGACACGTCTTTAGGAGAATCTTGTAGAGTCTGTTGGGTTTCCGCTCCACCTTCATCAACAACTCTCTTTCCTTGGTCCACATCTTCAGGTAGGACCCTTGTAGCACCACCGTGTTCCCGATCTCAGTCATTTGCCCTAGACTAATGATGTTGCTCTTCAACTTCGGGATGAAATACACCTGGGTCATCAGACGCTGGTCGCCATTCTTGCACTCGAACATGATTGACCCTCTGCCTCTGATCTCTACGACTGATCCGTCGCCGAATTTCACGTTGCCCGTGATCTTCTCATCGGACTCTTCATACTTAGCTCGGTCCTTAGTCATGTGGTTGCTAGCTCCGTTGTTTAAGTACCATACGTCGGTACTGACTTTCTTTTCTCCATCTAAGATGAGATTTGCAATGACCTTATCCTCGATCAGGAAAACCTTCTCGCTGGTTTCCTCCGGACAGGTCTGCCCGGCCTCTGGCTGATCGGCACACTGATTACTCTCGCCATTCTATTCGACCAGGTGCGTTTCCTGCTCGGCAAACAGCAATGCCGGATGATCGTCTGGGAATCTTGCTAGATTCGCCTCTTCGCCCTGGTTCCTTCTTCGGCACTCAGATGCAAAGTGCCAAAGCTTCTGACAACTGTAGCACTTCACTGTGCTCTTGTCTCTCCTGGTCGTATTTTGCTGACGGGGTGCTCCACTGCCGCGACCTCACTTATCCTGACCTCGACCTCGTCCACGACCTTGTCCGCGTCCTCGGACCTCTCCACCAAAGTTGCTCCGACCTGAGGAATTTGAAGAGAACTCGGCTCCCCTAATTTTTTGCTGTCTGGCCGTCCACTCTTCATACGTGAGTAGGAGGTTCTTCTCCTCTTCTCTGTCACTGTAATCCCGAAGTCTCTCCTCGTGGGCCTTGAGGCGACCAACAACCTCCTCTACCGTCATGGTCTTGAGGTGGCCGAACTGCTCAATCGATGTCACGATCTGCATGTACCTGTGAGGCACTGCTCGGAGAAATTTCTTGACGATGGTGGTCTCCTCCACCTTGTCTCCCAACGAGCGTATGCCGTTCACAATGGACATGAGCCGCATAGCGAAGTCATCATCGACTCATTCTCTCTCATCCTCATCACCTCGAACTCACTCTTCAAGGTCTTGACCTTTGCTTCCTTGACGCGATCTGCGCCCATGTGCATGGTCTGAAGTTTCTTCCATGCTTCCTTCGCGGAATCCTTCTCGGCAAGCATAAGAAGAACATCTTCTGGACTGCTTGGTAGATTGCGGCTAGAGCCATTCTTTCCTTGTGCCCTTCGACACCGCCGTTCTCTACGGCCTCCCACACTCCCTGCGCCTGCAGATTTACCCTCATCTTCAACGCCCACACGGCGTAATTGCTCTTCGTGAGCATGGGGTAATGGAGTGTAACTGTTCCTTCCCTGGATTCTGGTTTCTGCGCCACCAAAACTCCTTCGATCGGTGACTCTGATGAAGACATGTTCTTTGATTGATGAAGCTCTGATACCACTTGTTGGTTCCCAAATCACGGATCTACAAAGAACACGAATAACACCAAAGAAATCGAAAAGAATAATGAAGAACACAACCTTTTGGGAGAATAAATTCTCTATTGATAATCGAAGACAATATACAAGAAGATAAACTCAAAAAATTCTAATGGACTCAGCACTTTACAAAGTGTACAATGCTAGGTTTATATAGCCTCACATAGGCGATACCCTAGCTAACCAAATCGCACAAAATAGGGAAACTACCCTAAATAATCTCGTCAAATCTTTGACTCGATCTTTGCTTGCTCCTCAAGCTACGCGCTTTACTTGCTGGGTAATTGCTGACTTTCCCTTTTCTACCCGGACAGCTTCTCTGTCCCCGAGCTGGCCTGCTCGTCTGCCCCGGGCTGGGCTTACCTTCTATCCGGACATTCTGCTTGTTGTTTAAAGCATACTTTTCAACGGTTAAAGCAGTTGCAGTATCACTGATTCCCTTCCACAGCCACTCATTCCAATATCTATTGAAAATCCACTTTCCGCCAAAACTGACAATCAAATGGTAATAATCCATCCTGCAAATGGAAAAATACTTCAATCTTAAATTAAACTGTTACATGTTTATAGGATATAACTATATTATAACATATTGTAGCAGTAAGTTTGCAACCGAGTTTATATTTAAGGATTCATAGAGTACGACCTAAATTCGGCCTACAGATCTCGGTATCGCTACATAACATATTCATACCGATATAATTTATCCAAATATTGAAAACAACAATAAAATTACTTGATTACACTGGCTAAACTTAGTTTATATTTTAAGGATTCATAGAGTACATTCGGCCTACAGATCTCGGTATCGATAGATAAGATATTAATACCGCTATTTTTAATCCAAAAATTGAAAACAGTAATAAAATTACTTGATTACACTGGGCTAACCTTACCTTATATTTTAAGGATCCATAGAGTACATTTGGCTTACAGATCTAGGTACCGCTACATAATATATTCATACCGCTATTTATCCAGAAATTAAAAACAACAATAAAATTACTTGATTACACACATTCAAATGAGTCAATTCTTGATATATAATCAAACTGAAAGATTCGCTAATCGTTGGCTGGGTAACGCAGAAATGAAGAGAAGGAATACGGTGAATCAGCGAAGAAACAATGGCAGCTTAGGGTTTCTCGACAATTGGGGAGTCAAAGAAGAAGACGAATAACAGAGGAGAGAGAAACAGGGAGGGAAAGAAATAATATTAAAAAGGAGGAGAGAGAAGAAAATAATAAAATAAGAGAAAAGAGAAAATCGAGTCTAACGAACTATAGAGGGCCCCACTTCGTTTAATGAAGGGTATAAATCAAACATATGAACAGTACCGAGGGTATAAACATATACCAGATCCCAAATAAGGCCATTATTGCGATTAGCCCTATAAGTGATACTAAATAGGGATAATACTGGCAAAAGTGGCCAAATTTGGGTCAAGTGTGCAAGTAAGTGGCCAAAGCAATTTAATATCGTTATAAGTATCCAGAGCTTGCCAAATCGTGGCGTGTACAAATTCCATCCACTCCAACCCAACGCCCATTAGTGTATTATGTGCTAATATGTTATGCAAGCAGTCTAAATATATTTGATAATGCACTTTGTAATGCATTTTGTGTTAAATCGCTTAACGGGCATTTGGTTGGAGTGGATGGAATTTGTACACGTCACGGTTTGATAAACTTTGGATACTTATGACGATATTAAATCGCTTTGGCCACTTGCACACTTGGCCCAACTTTAGCCACTTTTGCCGTTATTATCCCTACTAAATAACATAACAAGTATAAAATGCCGTTATAAAACCTTATATTTTATAATATATCTAAGTTGTATCCCATTATTGTTTGACCGAATATTGCAGTGTATACTAAAATATATTCCATGGTTGCAAGTTTGTAACCACGTCCATTATGTATTGGATAAATATGTCGTTTTCTAATAATTTGCCGGCCTCCATCAACTATGATATTTTATGTAATGTGAAACATGTCTTGCGCAATGATATAAAAATAAATTACATGTGTACATCCCTATCATTTTAATTATCTAAAAAACTGGTTAAATCCTTGCAAGAAGTTTTATTTTGAAACATATCCGAATTCGAATTTTGTAGAGCTCTAGTGACGATAAAAAAAAACGGCTATGCCTCCAAATATTTTAAATCGAGCGTTCCAAGATTGTAGTTGCTGAGACAGAAAATCATAGCGATTACGAGATAATCGTCGTCATAAATGACTTATAGCGACGACTAATTTTGTCATCGTTGAACGAAATCATGTTTTCTTTTTCTTTCTTTTAGTCCTCTCCCTTACAAATACAATCTTATAGAAGAAAAAAAAAACATGTATAGCACTGGTTGAAAGAGAAAACGTACAAGTTTAGCAATTAAATACACAAATGATTTAATTGGGTATAAAAAATTTGATTATGTATAGCACACATAATTATTATATATGAGCCAAAAGATGAAGTACATCAATTAAATACAAAAATGATCTAATTTAATTACACAAGGACTGGAAGGAGATTGTGATAATATAATTTATTTCACTTCAAATTGCAGTAGTAGGAAAACATAGAAGTATAGCGAGTCAATACACAAATTATTTTCCGTTAAAAAAAAAACAAATAATTTGATAACGTAGCACGCATGATTTTATATATATATATATATATATATATATATATATATATATATATATATATATATATATATATATGTTTGTGTGTGTGTGTGTGTATGTCAAAGGTAGAAGTTTGTGTATTGAGCAACAAATGATTTCATTTAAAAAATATCCAAATTTAATGGTGAATAATTGAGCAACACATATTTTATATATGTAAAAACACTGCACATATATTCGATTGTTTGATTAATTTTTTGTAATACAGGTAAGGTTCCAAATGTCGATGCTAATGTCTTTTCACACTTTTGCAATTTCTTCCCTCATTTTTCTCTCCTATCTTCTTCTTCTTTTTCATTTTTTTTTAATGTTTACAAATCAATAAACTTTTATTGCAAGAAAGTATGTTGACAATCCAAAATTTGAAAATAACGAGGGCACGGCAAGTTGGAGTTTTTAGACCTTATGATCATTATATTGTGGTAGTGTGAGATTTTCTTAAATTTAGATTGATTTATTAACCCGTCAACTGACACAATATAGAATTTTATCGTAATTGGTTATTAATAGAAACAACAAACGCTAAACAATCTATATATTATAAAAGGAAGAAGTCAAGTAACAAGACAAATATAATTAAAAAATAGAGGATTCCAATTTTTTTTTTCTACCTCACAAGTGATGTTACACAATAAAATTAAGAATAGAGAATATTAATTTTTCAGATTTTTTCAAAATTTATATATTATAAAAGGAAGATCTTAAGCTTACATGACAATATATAATTCAAGAATATGAGAATTTAAATTTTTTTCTTTCCAAAATTTATGAATTTTTGTATAAATAAAACCATGCACTAAACTAATGCATTTGATGCCACTTTTAATGGTTCATTTTGTTCAAATGTTCATTCTCTACTGCTCTTTCACAGTGTCTTTTTTTTTTCTTTCCAATTAACTGCACCCTATTCTATCACATCAAATTTAATAATTTAATACTTGAGAAAATTGCAATTATACTTATATTCAGTTAAATAGATAAAAACCATGAATGAATCAAAATAATATCAGATGGGCTAATCTAACACTACTCTTGGACGCTCTTTTTTTTTTTTATGAAAACTAATGTGAAGAATTGGTGACTAGTTTTGTTACAAGAAAAATTATAGAAAAATAAAATGACAGATTATATATTTTCTATCAGATCTGTGCTAAGTGAATACATAAATCTGATGGAGAAGAATAAGAAAGGTCTGATACAACATATTTATCAAATCCGAAAAATCAGTAATATCATTTGTCTAAGAATCAATTAGAATACTATCAATTCGTACAGTCCCCATAAATCTAAAAGTGTGTTTTTTTTTTTTTCAGTACAAAGTAACACAAGTTTATTATTTTATAAGTTTTTGTGTGTAGATAATTAAGACGTTGAATACCAACAAAGTGAACCTTGAAAAGTTTAGAGGCAAAGTTTGAAAAGATTAAGCAATAGAGAGTAACAACAAAAATATGACAAATTCAAAGTACCAATTAACATTGCTTGAGATGATTTTTCATGTGATATATCTAACTGACCATTCCATTTATATATAAAAAATAAATTTAGCTTTGAGATTTTGCATCGCCTTAACGCGCCAAGTGCTTTGCACTAGTTAGTCTTAATATACGACGTAATAATAACAGATTGTCATATTAGTTTGGGGACTTTTGGCAGTTAAAAAAAATAAAGTTTATTATACTACTAAATATATATATATATATATATATATATATATATATATATATATATATATATATATTCAAGTCCCGAGGTTTTCGACTTCGAAGAGATTTCTAACATAAATCATACGTTGTCTCGTGAAACTTCACGATAAAGAGTTAAACGAAAAACTTAATAATTTACGGTATTTAAATATAAACATAATGAAAAGTTGTGCCACATTTTTTTTTTGGGGAGAATATATAAGTTATATATATATATTTTTGTAATATATGTGAATATTTTCGCTTACAAATATCTTAAAAAGACATTAAGTAATTGTATCACTATTAGCTTATTATCAATATATCTATGTTGTGCAAGTTAACCCCTTTGATTGTTTGACCGGATATTGCAGTGTATAATATTCCATGGTTGGAACAACATGTCGTTTTCTATAATTACTTGCCGTACTCCACGTCTCCACCAACTAAAAAAGGCCAAGTCAATATTTGAAATTGCGAATTCCAAAATATATTGTATGATCTCCGAAACTGAAAAACTATAGATTGTCGTAGATGACTTGTAGCAACGACTTTTAGAGACAACAATTTAACTTATATCGTTAAAACCTTGTTTTCTTTCTCTCTTTTAATCCTCTCCCTTACAATCTTATGGAAAATAAACAAGACAAGATATCGAGAATACATGAGACTAGATATTTTATTAATCTAGGTAAACGTGCAAGTACATAGCAATGTAGTACACAAATTATTTAATTTGGCAGAAATAATTTGATAATGTAGGCATGTGGCACGCATAGGGGCAAATAGCCAAATAGCCAAACTTCAAATTCTAATTAGCCAAATAGTCAATGTTTTAATTAATATTGCCAAATAGCCAATTAACCACGTTAATAAATCACGAAAGACCGGATTACCCTTGTATTAACGTGGTTAATTTGTTTAAAAATAAATTATTTTTTTTAAAAAAAAATTAAAGTTTTTGTTAAAATTTTAATCACGATTTTTTATTTTTAAACAAATTAACTCCGTTAATACACGTTAATAAACGTATTAACGAAGTTAATTTGTTTAAAAATAAATTAATTTTTTTTGAAAAAAAATAAATATTTTTTTTTGAAAAAGAAAAATTAAAATTTTTGTTAAAATTTTTAAAGGAAATTGTACGAAATACCCATTTTGTGTCAAACCTTTTAAAAAACTACCCATTGTGTGTGTAAAAAACTACCCATAATGGGTAGTTTTTTAAAAGGTTTGCACAAAATGGGTATTTCGTTAATTAACCCAAATTTTAATCACGATTTTTTATTTTTAAGCAAATTAACTCCGTTAATACACGTTAATAAACGTATTAACGGAGTTAATTTGTTTAAAAATAAAAAATCGTGATTAAAATTTTAACAAAAAATTTAATTTAATTTTTTTTAAACAAATTAACCACGTTAATACACGTTAATATGTTAAAAGGGTATTATAAGTATAAAATATGTTATTAAATAACCATTTAACTATTTTGCAAAGAAAAAGGAAAGGTTGGCTATTTGGCTAATCAAACATTTCAATTTGGCTATCCCATGCAATATCTCGGCACGCATAATATTATTACATATAAGTCATAAGTAGAAGTATCTTGACCAATTAAATACACAAATGGTTTGATTTGAAAAAGACCAAAACTATTCATGTTTAATAATTGAACAGCCCTACACATAAAATGTATACTTGCTTGAATCAGAATTGGAGATTTCAATCGTGGATTTACGAATGGTTGTTTGAAAGTTGAAGCGTCAAGGATCATATTTAAGAAGAAGCATCACACTTAGTGATATTTCGACTATTGGAAGAGTTCTCAAACTCTTCAATTTTAGTTTTTATGAAACTCAACTAAGTATCTTACATAACCGTGTATTATTACAATGATTTTCAGTGAAATAAATTGTGTGTCAATATCATCTAAAATAACATAAGTTCCTCCGTATATTTCGCAAACCATGTTAACAAATATAACTATCTTTCCACATGCGCTATATTTAATTGTGGGAAAATATATGCGTGTTAAGTACTTCTCGTTTTACAAGTATATACTTGATTAGAAGCAGCTTATCCATCTATTCTAACCTGTATTTAATTGCAAACCCATTTGCATGTTGTTTTCTTCTGGAAAGGAAGACTTATATCGATGTATTGTATTGTAATTGTAAACTAATTTCACATGTGTTTTTATTTTTTATTATACTACATCGCTGTCATAATAAGATGTATTTCGGATGAGCTAGAGAAGTCAACGTTATTGGAGATCAAAGTACCGAATTGTCCTCCATAAATAAACTAAATAATTAGACACAACATATCCAAGACATGCCTATAAAGTTTAAGTTCCGGAAAGGTCATTTAGAAACCAATCAACTCTTCAAAATGAATTATCCAAAGCTTAATTCAAGTGCACTTGTAATCTTGATACTGCATTTTCTGTTGTTTACTCAATCCGTTCCACGGGCCGAGTCAGCCACGGACCTGCTGCTAGATAATTTTGTTCAATGCGTCGCCATCAACTCGGAGCTTTCTGTTCCGGAGTCGACCACGCTTTTCACCCCAAAAAACGTCTCATACACCAACGTTCTTGAAAGTACCGCGATGAACCTAAGGTTTTTGGGGCCTTCGACTCATAAACCCGAGTTCATCTTCGCTCCGTTGGACGATTCACACGTGGGAGCTGCCGTCGTTTGCGCGAAGCAGCTTGGCTTTCACCTGAGAGTCCGGAGCGGAGGCCATGATTACGAAGGCCTCTCGTACGCCCCGCGATTAGATGTGCCTTTTGTGCTACTGGATCTTCAGAACCTTCGGTCCGTCCGCGTAAACGTTGAGGACAAGAGTGCTTGGGTTCAGGTTGGCGCCACTCTCGGAGAGGTTTACTACAGAATCTCCCAGAAAAGCAACACCCTCGGTTTTCCGGCTGGAATCTGCCCGAGTGTGGGCATCGGCGGGCACATAACCGGAGGAGGCTATGGCTCGCTGGTTAGAAAATATGGCCTAGCGGCGGACAATGTCATCGATGCTCTGATCGTCGATGCGAATGGGAGGATTCTCAACAGGAAAGCCATGGGAGAGGACTTGTTTTGGGCAATCAGAGGCGGCGCCGGAGGGAGCTTTGGGGTCATTCTCTCGTGGAAGATAAGACTCGTTCCTGTTCCGGCAAAGGTGACCGTTTTCCACGTCAATCGGACTCTCGAGCAAGGCCTGGTGAAACTTCTGTTTAAATCGCAACTAGTGATACCAAAGCTTGATGAAGATCTCTTCCTGGATATAGTTATAGGTGTGAGTACTGCTAAAAAGAGAACTATCCTCACTACCTTCAGCGGCTTGTTCCTCGGAGGCGCCGATGGTCTCCTCCGCGTGGTGCAAACGGGCCTCCCGGAATTAGGATTGACGAAGAAGGATGTCATTGAAATGAGCTGGATTGACTCAGTTTTCTACGGCAACCAATTTTTCAGCCAAGGCCGTCCGGATCTTAAAGTCTTGATTCAACCAACATATTCGCCGAAATTACTACCCTTGAAGCGGAAATCAGACTTTGTCAGGGCTGAAATCCCAGAGAGCGCGATCAGGGGATTGCTGAAGAGGTTACTGACGCAGGATACCGCGACGATGTTTTGGACAGCGTTTGGTGGGAGAATGAATCAGATATCCGAGTCCGAAACTCCTTTTCCTAACAGGGACGGAGTCCTTTCCATGTTAGCTTACTCGATATCCTGGGGGGTCGGGGAGAAAAACCCGGAGAAGCACATGGAGTGGCTCCGGGAACTGTACGAGTACATGACTCCTTATGTTACGGCGGATCCGAGAGAAGTTTACGTGAATTACAGAGACCTTGATCTGGGAATCGGCAACAAGAACACAAGCTTCGAGGAGGCGAGCGAGTGGGGTGTGATGTATTTCAAAGATAATTTCGAGAGACTCGCGAGAGTGAAGGCTCAAGTTGATCCCGACAATTTCTTCTGGCACGAGCAGAGTATTCCTGCTCTCAAGTGACTCTAAGGAAGAATGTGATGCATGAAACACTGACTGTTTCAAGTGTTTGTGATCGATAGTACTGGTTGTGTGTATTTGGTGTGTGATATATTTATGTTATTGTAATAAATCGATCGGTCAAGTGAATAATACGAACTTTCGTACCATTTATTATCTATACACTACTCTATGTTCTTGTACGAAGTTAACAAGCTTGATCTGAAAGAAACATAGTGCTTTTATTCAGGATCTTCTTCTCGTATGAACCACTGTTACACTTTTGGGATGGAATCAGCTGAAATAGAAAACTAGAACCAGGGCGATATTGTAGCTGACCGTGCTGGGTGCGATGGATTGCGATTCCGTCGCCCCCGGAATTAGGATATAATCAAAGTGTTTTTGGTCATGAGTTAAATATTGTGACTTTTGTTGTCGAGCAATGCATGAAAACAAGATGATTTTTTTTTCCTTTGGGTTAATGACGTGACAGCGAAAATACTTAAAGTTTGGTCAAAGAACCCCTCGTGTACCTAAAGTTTAAAAGTGGTGACAAAAGTAGCAAAAGTCGCATTTGGGGCGTTGACCACTCCATTCTCATAACGCAGTTAACTTACCCGTTAACTCTAGCCACGTGGACGAACGTGCGTTGCTGACATGACAATTTTTTGCCACGTGGTTGAGCCCAATTAGGGGTTTAATTCGTTGTTTTTTCGTAAACGAAGCTGATGTGGGGTCGTTCATGTGGCAAAAAATTGCTATGTCAGCAACCCACATTTGTCCACGTGGCCAGAGTTAACGGGTCAGTTAACTGCGTTACGAGAATGGAGTGGTCAACGCCCTAAATGTAACTTTGAGTATTTTTACCACCACTTTTAGACTTTAAATACACGAGGAGTTCTTTGACCAAACTTTAAGTATTTTTGCCGTCATTGACCTTTTTTCTTTCATTTATGTTAGAACAATGTCGTTTTATCCTCTCAAGGAACTAAGATATGTCGGTTTTTATTTTTTTATTTTTTTTATTTATATACAAGTTGGATAATGACACGGAAATTAAGAGATCACTAAACTCATAATCAAGGTATTCTCCTCCTCGATCTGATCGAAGGGACTTCAAAGACAATCCAACTTGGTTCTCCACTTCTGCCAGAAATTCTCTAAACTTACCCAAGGTTTCAGATTTCTTGGCCATGAGATAAACATAACCATATCTTGAATAATCATCTATGAAGGTGACAAAATATTCAATTCCACCTCTCGCTTGTATGTTCATGGGGCCACATACATCTGTGTGAACGAGTTCTAGTGGTCGAGTGGCTCTCTAACCCTTCGCTTAAAAGGGTCTTTTAGTCATTTTAGCCTCTATACAGGATTCACAAGCAGGCGAAGAACCGATTATAAGTTCTTTAAGGAGTCCATCCTTAACCAGCCTGTTAATCCTGTCTAGATTAATATGACTCAATATTAAATGCCACATGTAAGTTTGAATATCATTATCAATTTTGGATTTCTTAATTGACCTTGGCACTGCCAGTTTGAACATTTCTGCATTCATACAGCTTCCATGATCTGGTCTCAGAATATACAATCCATTCTCTGCTTTAGCAGTACCAAGGTATACTCCATCTTTTGTGATGACCCAATGGGAACCATGAAAGTTTAGAGTATAACCTTGTTTGTACAACAGGAAGGCTGAGAGTATGTTTCTGTAGACATTTGGATAATAATACACATTATTAACAAATAGAAATTTGTTTCCAAATCTCAGTCGCAGGTTTCCCACAGCCTTGGCTTGTAAGAACTCCCCGTTTCCTACTTTCAAGGTTGGTCCCTCATTTATTTCTTCTAATGAATCAAGAGATTGAAGAGATTTACATGCATGATCGTTGGCTCCTGAATCAAGGATCCAGTTGAAGGATGAGCTATCAACGAAGTATGTTTCCAATACTGAACGTTCAACATTGGATGTACTCCCAATCTAGAAATTTCTTTCCTAGTTTCCATTTATTCTTTTCCTTTTGTTCATTGAAATGTTAGTACTCTGTTCTGCCAATCCGAGTTTCTCCGAGGAGCTAGTCATGGCCAGCTTACCAACGGACTCTGTGACTTGGACCAAATCAGTTAGGTTCTAAGGCTTCACCATCAAGGCAGAGATTTCCAGTTCTTGTTTGTTGAAACACATTTTAACGTATTAAACTTTATTATAGGTGGAATGTTTTAGGAAAAAATTAGTTTGAAATAGTTACATGATGCAAACATGTTCCGGGAAAACGTTAATTAAACACATTAACTATTTCGTGATAATTTAACCGACTGTACACGTCGCTGCCGTCCTTAGGGAATGGTCACTCTAGGGTGACTCAGCGGGATCAACTGTGTAGTTTGGTTAAACTAAGTTTTAGTCATAAACTTAATTATTATTCAAAACAAGAACCACCAAAGTTCCCTATGATTATTAACTATCACCATAGACGGTCGGGAAGCACCAACTTCCGTGCAAGCTTAACCCATTATTTTTGGTTCTCGGATTAGTCTTGGAAACGTCGTCCTTAGGGAATGGTCACACTAGGGTGACTCACGGTCCATTTCCAAGATTCCTCCGTCCCCATATTCTTTTGGAACTATCATGGTGTCAAACCTTCCACAAGCACACCTTCCTTGGGGAATGGACACACTAAGGTGACTCGAGGCGGTGTGGTCAGCAGACCGTGTGACAATAATAATGGAGACCTTTTTAAGATATTCTATACTTGCCATTGTTTTAAGAAATAACGTTTTTAATTTCCAAAGTTGTTTAAAACTTATTATAAACATCATTCAATGACACACATTAAAAACGTTTATCTTAAGGCGTTATAATTACTGGGGTAATATCTAATAAGCCTAGTCATTTATTTATTACTTCGTCGGTAGTGATAGATCAAATCGTACGCTCTCCAGGTCGATAGGAGGGGTCCGAACCGGTCACCCAGAAGTGGATGGTGAACCGGCCCCACTTTTGATTCCTTCTTCCTTAGGCAAGATTGTACGTTTGAAATTTTTCCGACTAATAACAAATAAAGCTTATTTACGGTTCATTATTTATATCTATCTTATACCGACATATTAATAATGACCTTAATATAGACACTATGTTTCAAGGGTTATGAAAATAGGTTTAACAAATTATATTTATGATGAATTTATAATTATATGTCAATGACACTTATTCTCTAAGAATTATCATTCACATAATTAGCCCATTAATAATTATTTATGAAAATTAAAAATAAGACAATGATATTTTCTTCAAAGAATTATCATCCATATTTTTAAATTATGAATTCGAAAAATAAGACAATGTTATTTACCAAAAATAACATCCATATTTTAATTAATTAATTAATCAAACATAATTAATTTCATTCATAAATATTAATTCAAAAATAAAATTAATTAATTAATCCATGGATATTTGGGTCGGGTTTAGAAATTCGACCCATAACATAAAATTAAGCACGTGGGCTAATCGGGCTTAAGTCCGGGCCTATATGCCCATGGATTCCCCACGGGCTGGGCCACGAAGGCCCAAGGGGCTGCCAGGGCAGCGTGCCTTTGGCACGGGCCCGCAGGCCCACGTCGCTTGAACATCAGATAATAACCAAAGTCAAGATCTGATAAATTATTACTAATTTAACTTTTCATAAATTCATTATTAATAATCTAGTCTATAGGAAATAAATAAATTGTAAATAAAGGTTTGCATTTATTGACCCACTGCATAAGGCTGTACCACATGTGATGATGATTCATGTTGCGCATTCTGAACTGGGCAGGGCTACGCCGATGCTGAGGGAAACTCCCGTGAACTTCCGGGATATTGTCCTGGACTCCTCGTTCCGAAGCGTGGGCTTTGCCGACAGGACTCCGTCGCAAAAACTTTAACTAATGGTTCTTTTAAAGCTTTCAGAGAACAACGTCTCACTAAGCCGAACCAGAAAAGAGAGATCAGAGGCTAAGAAATTCGCAGACTCTAGAGAGAGAGAGAGAGATCGAATTCTTGCTCCGGGGAAGGTGTGTGAAATGTGTAGAATGAGCCTTGTATTTATAGGCTTATTGAAAAACTAATAAGGGAAGTTTCCTTCCTTGAATTTCGAATTCTATGATAGGTAAATATAATTAGTTAATCAAACCAATGCCCAAGATTGAATCACCAAAGATCCAATGGTTCTAATTAATTAGGGATTTAACCAAATAAGGAAACCATGAATAAACCAATTATCCAATCACTTCCTTATATAAGAGAATTCAAATTCACTATGTACCCATATGGAAAATTCGAAATCAATAACATTGATCCATCAGTTGGAATTAATTCCATAACCAATCTAATGGACCATATTGATTTAGTATAAAGTCAACTCTCCAAACTTGATTACCAAGCAATAGAATTCGACCTCCTTTATAATAAATTCGAATTTTGCATTCCATATTTACATGTTAATTAGTTTTCAATCCAATGGTTAATATTAAATCTTAAACTAATCCAATGGATATAATTAACTAAGAAATTTCGAAATTCCTTCTTGATCACCAAGTCATTTTCGAATTTAGCTTTCCAAATTAATTATCATGATCCAACGGTTAAGATCAAACTTGACCGATCTAATGAACCAAATTAATTTCAATGTTTTTCCATTAATGCCTAAACATAGGTACATATGCCGCATATTTGGAAAGTCCAAATCCAAGCAAATTCGTGTAAGCCCAACTTACACATTTACTTGGGCCGCATTATTTCTACACATTCATATATATACCAAATATATATATTTATTTAAATAAATAAAAACTATTAATTATTAATTAATTATTAATAAGAATATTAATAATTAAATCCAAATAATTAAATTATATTATTGACCTCTGATCTCAATATCACACATTAAATGTCGTGGTGCAAGACCACCATTTAAATTCGTGACATGTGATTAAATTTCACATATTTACGAAAACGATCGTAAACATAGAAATTCTCTAAATCACAAACTGTACGTCGAAATGACTCGGTTCCAAAAGCAAAGTCTCTTAAAATTTAATTTCCAACAACTTTGCAGTTGATGAAAAATCTAAATTCAACATTCTTTTATCAGTTAAATTTCCAGCACCAAACTTTGGTACATTTGCCACGTCAAAAATAAAACTTCCAAAGTCTGACACAGACTCTAGTTTTATGAATCCTGACAAATGATAAAACATGCCGAATGTTTAAATCACGTATGTATCATCCGTTCCGGAGCTATCCTGGGGACCATGGACCCGTATCACTGAAGCTCCAACGAACTGCTAGTGGTTCGTCAAACCTCGGTGTTATTCCACTATAAACCCGAGGCTGCACTCTCTAGTGATACAGTATATATTATTCCTTTTATAGCAAGGTTTCCATTGATACAATCAAATTCGGGTTATTGATCTTTCACTTGATGATCCACACACGAACACGCAGTTTTTACCGTTTTGCCTCTCATTGCATTCACTAGTAAAAATGTGATTTTTAGAAACTAAACTTTTACCCACTGAATAATTAGTTTCTATAATTTATTAATAGACACTGATTTTAAAGATATATCAGTTGCTAAAGAGTTCAGTAAAGCTATTTAAAATTTATAATTTTGGCAACTGATATCTAACTTTAAGCAACTGATAATTGGCGCTAATTTTTTTGAATTTTAAAAACTGATTTTCTAGTTTCTAAAACATTTAAATCAGTTGATGATCACTATGTTCGACGGAAAGTTTTAAATTCCGGCAAGAGTTTTTTATATTGATTTTTCAGTTTCTAATAATAATTTTTAGATGTTTGGCCACTGAATTTTCAGTAGGTATATATCTAAAATCAGTTACCGATAGCAATTATTTTTATTAACTGATCACTATATTATTAACAACAAAGTTTTCAGTGGTTAAAAAATTAAAATAAGTGTTTTATTTATATTCCGGCAAGAGTTTTATCTACAAATTTATCAGTTTTTAAAAATGATTTTTATATTTTGGGCCACTAAATTTTTAGTATCCATTTCTAGAACATCAGTTGCCAATAACATATTCCGGCAAGAGTTTTATCTAGTGATTTATCTGATTCTAAAAATGAATTTTAAATTTTCGGCCACTGAATTTTCAATAGCTATATGTCAAATATTAGCTGGCCATTGGTGTAGCTTTTAGCAACTAGATAATCAATTATTAATAACAAATTTTTCAGTGGTTGAATATATAAAATCTAATTTCTTATTTTAGGTAACTGATTATTCAGTTAGTAAGAGTCGAAAATCAATTGATAAAATTCTTGAAAAGATCAATAAATTTCAAATTAAATTAAATCAAGACGGAGTAGCAATTGTGAGAATGGAGTGAAACATGGGATCCAAGAAACATCACAAGTGAATGTGTAAATATAATAAAAAAACAATTTATAGTAAATAGTTGTCAAACAGAATAATGCATTTTCGATGTAATTCCACCAGTGATTGAATAAGATTTTGTACTATAAGGTATTATTTACTATTATAATACAGTAGAACTTTTATAAATTAATATTGTTGGGACCAGCAAAAAGTATTATCTTATCGGATTAGTAATTAACATATAAATTAATAATTTATTAATTTATACATTTATGAAGAATTTTTTTTATTATTAATAATCTCTAATTATATAACATCTTGATTAACAAAAAATATTTTAATTTAGGGTTAATTGCGGCAATAATGCACAACCTTTGGTCAACAGGGGTTTTAGGTCCCAACCTTTTAAAGTGTGGGCAAAAATACACAACGTTTGTTCAATGTAAAATCCGTTGGTCCTTCCGTTAGGGATGTTAAATACTGTTGATGTGGCATTGTTAAACTGTCAAATTATAATATTAATTACATAACTTAATTAATAAGAATAAATTAAATCATATTTTAATTATGATTCAAAAAACAAATTAATACTTTAAATTAAATAAATATTTTTTACTCTCCCCTAAAAATCTAACAGACTCGTCGTCGAACATGACTAAAATTTTGAAAAACGATGGATTATTAAACACGACTAAAATTTGCAAAGATTACAAAAAATATTATCTTATAAATTTAGCAAATTGTTAATTTATTATTTAAATATGTTTATTTTCTAGTTCATCGCCGATATAATTGATTCTGTCGAGTACGTCACCGACATTGTACGAAAATGCCGAGTCTGTCGCCAACACCATTGAGTCCGTCAAAAAACCACCGAGTATGTTGCCGAGACCCTTGAGTCCGCCAATTTTGTCGCTAAATATTAGCATTATTGACTCTAATATTTATCACTTTTTTTAGTTTTAGCTTATAAAAGCAAAAAATGCTAGTATATATTACGTATATCAAGTATTTAAGTAAATAGCAAAAAATTGGGAAATTTTTTTGGCGGCAATAAATTTTAATTAGGGAAATTAGCACCGCCAAAATTTTGGCAGTCTTTTAAACTCCTCTGAAACCAAAATATTCTTTACTTTCTTTTCTTTCCAAATGCTCCTCCATCTCCATCTTCATCTTCTTCCTCCCTCGGAAACCCTAGCACCCAGTAATCAAAATCTCATCTTTTGACTGGTAATGAGTCCAACTCGAAGAACCCAGATTCAGTTTCCAGCCATGGCCATTTCCGTCTACTTTCTCCTCGTCCTCTTCTTCAGACCTTCCATGGCGAACCCGAACTCCACGTTCTCCTTCTCCTTCCCACACTTCAGAATTAAAGACCCGAACTTTGCGTCCCAGATCGCGCTCCACGGAGACTCGAAGCTCGTCGGCTCCAATGGCGGCTCCAGAGAGAAATGAAATTCTTCCCCTTTGATGGCCGCCGAAGGGGACGGCCGGAGCATCTCTGTTCTAATTTCATCCTTAATCTATTTCTGATTCTTTTCTTGTTCTCCTATTTTAGGGTTTTTGGAAATTCTCCCCCTTCTCTTTCTTCGCCGTTTGCATCTCAGATCAATCTTCGTCATCACAGGTATGTTGTTTCGTTTGTTTGTGAATTTAAGAATGCCTAAGTTCATTTTTAATTGTGTTGTTTGATTTGGTTGTTGAATCTGAGTTGGTTGATTGTGATTCCCTTATTAGATTATAAAATGTTCATTGATTTGCAGGAAAAAAGTTTCTTCGTTCGACTTCCGGAGAAACATGAAGATATTTGTCAAGGACTTCAAGTTGCTGCATCTATTTTTAATTAGACTTTGTAATATTGTTGGAATCATCAACTGAAAAATCAGTTTTAGGAACTTTGCAATTAATTTTTATTATATATATATATATATATATATATAATATAATATAATATAATCATGCATGCAGGGCCGGCTCTATTCACAAAAAAATTGAGCGATCATTTACGATAAAATAATTTTTTCACATAAAGAACTACTTGATATAAAAATAAATAATTTTTGGCTAAGGCTTAGGAAATTATTGGGCCGCGATTGTATGCATGATAAACTCGCGGGCAATATTGTACATTATGTTTATACGTACTTGGAGCTGTTTTTCGTAGTTTTTGAGAAGATTGGACACCAAACCTTCTCCTTTTCCATTATCAAATGTGAAATGCTCGAAGATGTCGTTGCTTCCGAGGCTGATGAGGAACAGAGATTTCGAGATTCTTTCTGCCGCCTTGTTGGCCCCGTCCAACACTTTCGCCAGCGATCTGCGCACATCTGCAAATTGCCGCAATTGCTGCGACATTGGCACTACTTTTTTCTGCATATATACATCAATTTTTTCTTAATTTTCTAATACTTAAAAGAAAAAGCCTCACCTAGAAAAAAATGTCTTTAAAATAGTAAACTAATAATCGTTAAGGAACGTACGTAAGGCCTTTTTCCGGTGTTGTCGAGAAGCCCGGCTCCTCCCGAGGCAAAATTGGCGCCGGTAGGGATAGTGTTCATGAAAAGTTTCTGGTTCTTAATAAGAGACAAATATGGTGGCGGACTCTCCTTAAACCCTAGATTCTGGGCTGATCATTATATACAATTCAACAAAAACACACCAAGCTGTGAGAAGTCTGAACCAAACTAAAAAATTTTGCTAGTCTAATATATAAATATATACAATAGACCCTCGTTATATTAATACTTGATAAATTAACAATCTCGATTATATAATATTTCTTAATATATAGTTTTTGACACTAACTAAATTACTAAATCATCTATCGATAAATTAATATAATTTAATAAAATCTATGAACCAATTGAATAAAATCTATGAACCCAACCGTATTAATTTATAGAATTCAAGTGTTATATATACTACATTTTTTGCTCAGGTCGTTAATCTATTTAACTAGTCTATGGACAAACTCAAACCGGAGTTTCAGTTTGTCCAAAGAGCTAAAGTCGTTATATATACGTACAAAGGAAATCCATGACGTTGTAGCCGTTGCTGAATCTTCCAGTGGGCTTGGAGCCAGGAAAGTCGATGCCGTAGTGGGGCATATTGGCTTTGGCGGTACACTCCGGAATGTAATTGTTCGTCCCCACGTCCATCCTCAACTCAGTTAGTAATATTGTGAGTAACCCACTTATGGTTTCGATTCATAAGTTGCGGATGGGTACCTCTCACTTTTCACCACTAACAATCAAGGGAATCATCTTGACTCTGAAGAGAGTTGCGTGATGTCCTTGTCTATGACCAATCTACCCTTATCTGTTGACTATCATGTTCCCAAAATAGCAGCATTGGGAAAGACAGTAAATGTGTCCTTGAACAGTTAAACAAAGAACAATCAAGTCAACAGTCCAGGCTCGAGGTCACGCAGGACTTAGATCGAATATACATTTGATCATCTACTAGTTACTCAACTCCAAATTGTCAGTGACGGTCTTATGTATGAACTTCCGGAGTTTAAGTTAGGTCCAGTCCAGTATGAAGCCGCTTCATACTTAATGAACTTCTAGTGAGTGTGACACACACACTTAATCCATAATAGGATTATCAATTAGTCACATTAATGGCCTTATACGATTAATGGCTCTCACCCAGTTAATCAGGTCACAGACATTTTAAGTTCATTTATTATGGTTAGTAATTCTTCCACACATTGACTCGGTTGTGATAATAATAACATAATTGCATCCTTTATGAACTATGGAACAAACATTCTATTTTACTTTACCAGAAACTATAATAAGATTAATATAATAAGTAACATCTTTCATTCAACGACTTTGGTCAAAATCTTTTACAATTAGGGAAAAGACAGCTTGTTTAAGGACATATGTCCAACAATACCACCTTGCTTCAAGTTGTTGAACTCGTCTATTTGGGTCCTCATGGATGCAGGATTATAGTACTTTGCATTGAACTCGCGTAAGAATTTTTCCCACACCATGTGGTTGATGTCCTCCTCAGCTTGATAGTATCCCACTAATAATGTGCATCGAGCTTGAGCACGAAGGATGTGCAGAGGATCTTCTCATGATCAGAAAGTTGCATGAAGTCAAATATTATTTGAATCTTTCATAACCATTTCTCCGCGACCAAAGGGTCAGTAGTCCCCTTGAACTCTGGTGCGCGCATCCTCCAGAATCGCTCATACAATGGTTCAGTCCAGACCATCGGTGAGGGGCGAAAGGCCTCATTTTCTCCTCCATCCTCATAAACAACGTGTTCGGCCTCTTCTTCTTGAGTCGCAACCTCCTCAGTTTCTTGTTCCTCCCCACAAGCATTTAATTGCTCGGTAAGCTGTTGGATCTGGGCAGCTTGCTCATCCAAATGGCGCTGCAGGTACACCAAGGTTTCTCCTTGATCCTTGAGCCCGTCGGTCTGAGTACTATTGTCTCCACGACCACGTCCATGTGCAGGTACACCACCACGAACTTGGGCCCTCCGACCTCTTGCTCCTGTCATCACCTCGTGCCATCGTCTGACATATAAATTTTATTTATACGCTATTATTTCTTCTAACAGAAACATGAATGTGAAGCAAGAAGTCAATACTAACATGCCCAAGAGATTCACTTCATATAAATCATTCATAACATACATTGTTCATTCAAAACATTATGCCAATACATAAAAGTAAATTAAATCGAACGTCTCCTAGAGATACAAGAAAGGGGAAAACGTAGTATCTCATCGTGACATACGTAAAAAGGAGATATCCTAATATCTCATGCAAGATAAAAATAAAATAATAAAAAAATCCTAACAATTGTACAACTATCTCAAACATCAGTGCCTGGGTTGTAGTCGGTGTCCTCTTCCTTCTTCTTCTTCTTCTTCTTCTTCTTCTTCTTCTTCTTCTTCTTCTTCTTCTTCTTCTTCTTCTTCTTCTACAACATTGACGTCTCGGTCACGCTCTTGATGACCATCTGCTACTACGCCATGGCTAGCTCTCGATCCCCCTACCGGATTCACCTCTACAAAGTTCTCGGGGAGATTCGCATCAGCCATCTCCACATCTATGGCTGTATGAGGGTGCGCCTGAGGTGAAGAGGTCGGATATCCGTAATGATTGTGTGCCACTTCCGCCTTGATGGCACCTTGTATGAACAAACTGATGTTCAGATAATCGTCGATAGATCTATGCATCCGAGCTTTGATGTAGTGTGGAAGCGACATAGAGAACTTCTTCTTCCAGAACTTCGAATCGAGGATAAATGGGCAATCATCCATGAGCTCAGAGTGAAAACGGTTCTTATACGCAACAATATTTTCGTCTGGTTTATACGACCACTCCTCGTTCCTTTCGTAAAACAAGGCAACAATGGACCTTTCGTAAAACAAGGCAACAATGGTATCATGGTTGAACCTCTCCACGATTTGTTCCTTAAAATAGTTTCAAGTGGTATTCTTAACGCTCCAGCCAAGTGATTTCCACCACGTCCGTGTAACACCCTTGAGCTGTAACACCACTAACTCGACGAACATGGACCCCTCGACATTAGGACCATCAATTAATCCTTCAACCTCGGGGATAAAGTCTTCAATCTTCAAACTTTGTGGACCATGATACTGCGGTGGACGACACTTTCTGAAAGCAAATATAGCATCTCGTCCGTATAAGATGGGCCTATGATTGACCACATCAACCTTGCCATCTCGGGGTGTTGATCGACTCTCCCTAGCATGCTAGTTAGTCACCGGAGCTGCCCCGTTATCCATTCTCTCCATAAACCTAATCTAAGTAAGTTTCAAGAAAAGAAGCTTACGAAAGGAATGTCTCGGGACCAATATGACGTGCATATACAATGGGGATAGGTGCCTCGAATGGTCCCATATTCCGCGCCGCCTTTCCGCCACCAACTTTTAAGAGAAAGAAACCCCTAGCATATCTGGTGAGCTTTTGCTCTCTAATGGATTTAAGACGGTATTTTTAGCATGTTAGTATACAAACAAGATTTATACAGAGTTAGATATTCGACGTTAGAGATCACGATGTCTAGTGGTAACGTAAGTAGGCTTCAAGTAGTAGTTCTCTCCAAGCTAGCTAGCTAGATAGATATGTATATATCCATGCTCTGAAAGTTAGAAATATATATCGATATAAATACATGCATGACCCTGCTCTATGTTAATATATTTATACATATATATATTATAGACACCTGCTATGTTCATAATAATAATAATATATATATAATATAAACTTGTTTAATATATATATATATATATAATATGCAGATGTGTCTAAAATAATAAATATGTTGTTAATGCGTAAAAATGGCTTTAACTTAGAGTCGGATCCAAGGTTCGGGTCACGAGATTGACCCGCTGAACACAAGGATAATTGAATGCTGAGCCAACGCGGGTTGACTATTGATCGTCAAAGCTGGAGGCGATTCCGTCATCTTGGATGAGTCTCTGGGCTGTAGTTGACGATCCTCGGCGAACTTCCTTGGTGGTGGCGAAGTCCGGTTCACGGTGAAGCTCCTCGTTCGGGCGGAGTCCTTGTCTTGGCGATGTCCTCTTCTGGGCGACCTCCGGTCTTAATGAAGCTCTGTGCTAATCTTGATGATTCTTCGTGCTTTTCCTTCCTTGGCGAGCTCCTATGGCGAGGGAAGACCTGCAAAAAAGGATAGAATGGGCCCGTTCCCCGTAGCTTATGGTTGGGCGAGGCTGCCTACGTATCTCAGTTTAAGAGAATCAGGTCACACGTAGTTTGGGGTTAGTGATATACGGCGGGTGAATGACGATGTGGTTTGACTCGTCGGAAGTGCTGATGTTGGCGGTGCGAGGGTGACTCTTGGCCCGTTGGCTGGGTATTACCGGGATGATGTGTTCTTCGTCGACCTCGTTGGTGTTGGTGATGGCCTTAACCTGACGAGGGATGCTCCTTGTCGACCTTGTCGGGGTAGGTGGCCTCGTGTAACGAGGGGCCTTATCCTGACGAAGGGACGCTTCTTCCTCTGTCGACCTCGCAGGTGGTGGCGTGGTTACTCACCTAGCGAGGGATGCCTTAGCTGACCCATCGAACAACCTTTCTTCTCAGGCCTGAGACTCTGCTTCTAGATCGATCTCAGCTCTTAACTCAAGTCCTTTCCTCCTTAAGAGTAGGCGAGTTTTCTAAAGAGAGAAAGCTAGAGAGAGAAGCTCTAGAGAAAGCTGTGAGTGAGTGTGGAAATGAAGGGGAGAAAGCTCTTATTTATAGGAAAACCAACTCCCTGAAACTGCACCTCCTAGGGGCTTGCAAATTCCCTAGTAATTGCACCTCGTAGGGGCCTGCGAATTCCATGGTAATTGCACCTCCATGGGTCTGCGAATTCTCTGAATATTGCACCTCCTGGGGCTTGCGAGTTTCTCTTCTGCAGAAGGGGTCGTCGGTGCTTCTTGATTCGTCTTTGATGTCTTCGGGTTGTCCGCGAGTCTGCTTGTTGTGTTCGGGGAAATCCGGAGGATTTCCCAGAGATCTTCGTGGCCTCGCATCTCCTCGTCGTGTGGAATTATTACAAGTTACGCCCTCGTCATGTTATGACGAGGGGACTTGTCGGCTCGTCACTTCGTAGGCTTGTCGCCTCGTCGCCTCGTCGACTTGTCGCCTCGTCGCCTCGTCGACTTGTCACCCCGTCGGCTTGTCGCCTCGTCGCCTTTTTGATCCCGGGCCTCGCCAATGTCTTAGTTCGTCGGTCCCGGGTCTTTGGCTTTAGTGATGGACCTTGACTTTCCTTGATGGCTTTGACTTTTCTTAACGGGTTTTGACCTTTGCCAAAGGGGCCCCAATTTTTATATCTTACGAAAAATGCACATAACATTAAACCCCCAGTTTCTTGGGTAATTGTATTGCGCGAGAAAATTTTCTTTTAAAACTTAAGGCAACTTGTGTTATTTGGCGAGGATCCGGGTTTTTCAGAGATTTTTGTCTCCTCTCCGTCCTCCCAAGGAACTGCAAATTTCCTTTAACTGGGTGTTTGTAAAATATTTTCAAAAATATTCGCATCATAAGCGTAAAAAAAATCATTCGAACGTAGTCAATGACATAAGCGAATTAATTAAATAAATCACAAGTCACTTTTTTATGATTTTATTTTACTTTTGGATATTTGGAGGTTCATAGGCGTAATTTGTAAAATAAAAGCCTTTTTAGATTAATTTTGAACTCCGAAAATAAATCCAAAAATAAATAAATAAAATCAAGTGACATAATAAATGTGAAATTAACTAAATAATTTGAAAATAATAATTGCGCATTAAACTTGAAACTTTTAAAAAGTTCCTTAATCATTGCACAATTTTGTACTTGTAATAAATACCGTAAATAATTAAATAATTCATGAAAACCCGGAAAATAATATTAATTTGGTTTTAATGTTTGAAAATTAAAAATGAAACATTATAAAGTTCCAAAGTTTAATTTCCAAGGCTTTTTGAATAACCTTCGAAAATAGCCTTTTTCATTTAAAAACGTATAAAAACCCATTTTTTATCGTTTTTTACCATTTAAAAATTAAACTTAAGCTTTATGGGCCTAGTTTATGCGAATTTCGGGCTGCATAGGCTTAAAGAATTTGAGTTTAATTAAAAGAGGAAACAAGATTAGGGTAAAATATTACCTCATAAATGTTGATGTGAATAATCGCCATCAACTGTCACAAAGTGATAGCACTCTGTTTACGATGAATATGACGATGGATCTTAACTATACGAGATAAAATCCACTTCGGTGAATAATGATACGAGATGACAATTTAGTAAAGAGTTGATCGATAATAAGGAACTTGTATATTTGATTGATAGCAAAGTGAATACAGAGTGAAAAGGTAGTGTAAAGTGTAGAACGAGATGATTCCCCCTTCAGTTACTTCGTAGGCTTTATTTATAGCCTGGATTACAACGTTCACTTCCTAGAATTCAGTAACGGCTAGAAGACTATAAGCTGATGATCCCTTCCTTTCGCCCTGGTCACCACGTGTAAAGTTTTGACGACGTGAAACTTGGTCTATTTCCACGTGGAGGCTCCTTGGACTGGTCAATAAAGTGGAGTATGCCTATTATTTTGGGCTGCTTGGTCTTTGTGGACTGGCTGGGAAGGTCTTCATGGGCCTGGACTTCGGGAAGACTGGGTCATAGACGACTAGGCTTCGAAGAGGCCCCTTTGATGAGTTGATTGCGCTGGGCTGCTCATTGGGCCTGCTGATTTGTTTGAGGCTAGGGTTTCTTTTGACCTTCGTGGGCTTTCCTTGGCGAATTGGGCCCACTACGTCGCGCGTCCTAATCTGGTTTCTTTGACGTCGTTTCATCCGTGGTGTTGTTGACAACTTGCATGTCGTTTTATTGCCAATAATGACGATACAATGTCATTTCCGAGAGGGAACGAAGTCCCACATCAACAGTAAGCCCCCCAGTCCATTAAGTATGGAATGGTTGATGGACTATTATGTCGAAGCGATGTGTCTAACGAGGCGAAGACTTTAGGTCTCCGGCGAGGTGGAATTACTCCACATCTTTTCTTCGTATAAGCTTTGTCGTTTTGATCGCAAAACGACGTGCCGTTGAAAATGTGTAAGGACCTCATTTGCGAGGATCTTTCTTTGGTGGGGAGTCCGACCTTTTGACCTTTCCTTATTTCTAGAAGGTTTAAATTTTCATCGATGATTTTCGTCTTTCTCTTTGCTCATTTTTGCATTCCTTCATCCAGTAAATATTCTATCTTAATTTCAAAATCCACAGAATTTTCATGACTTTAATTTGTCTTTGCATAAGCTACTTACCCTAAGTTACTTCGCAAATCTAAGGTGATTTCCAATTTGGACTTCGTCAGGATTGAATTCACGAGGTGAAAATCGAACCTTTAGATTCACTAAGTCCTCTTAGATCATTTGCTTGAATGCTAGACTAATACAAGAAGAAAATTCTGCTTTGAATACCGGTTTCCAGGGTTTTCAAAGATTTTTCGAGGTGTTGAGGACCATCAAAATAATCTAAGGATACCCCGTACTTCGGGCATGTTTAAACTTTGAAATAAACAATGGAACAAAGCGAGTACGTAAGAAAGTACACTCCAGCTCCGGAGGAGAACAACAAAAATTAACAAAGGTATACAGATATCTCGAACTAGTTGGATCCCAGTGAGGTATCCTAAACGAATTTATCAATGAAAACCGTAACCATCTAGGAAATTTAAAGTACTAAGTCAGGATTACCTTGTCTGTCGAGGTATTTCATTCGACCTCGTCATCTCGGGTAACCATCGAGATATAAATATTTGATACTGGACCTCGCAAAGCGTAGGCTGCCTACGTACCCTTCTTTCAGGGATCAAGTCATTACGTAGTTCATTGTGTAAGAAGTGTTCTTTAAGGATAGAAGTCCGTGATTACACGTTTCTTTATCCTATCTCTTGACGTGGGGCGTTAGGAGACAGTTGTTATGGAAGCCATGTTTAGACTGAAGGAGTCTTTGGAGACTTCCATTTCCCTTTGTTTTCCTTGTCGCCATAAAATTCGTTGACCGCTTCAGGTATGTTCCCCTCGCAAATTGGTTCAGCTCGAAGGAATATTTGTACTTCCTCTTTCGAAGCCTCGTACAATTTGGAGCAGGTTTTTGCCTCATGTTTTACCGAGCAATGGCTTGGTTCTACATTTAGGCACTTCGAAATGATCTCAAAGTATAGCTAAGCATGTATTTGTTGGTTTAGGCAATGCTTTTTTGCATTTCTGTAAATGAAACGGGTCTCGTTTTTCTCTATCATTCGGTATATTTTTTTATTGATATTTAATAAATAGGGATAAGTCACCTCGACATATTCACATCCTTGTATAAGAACTTAAACTCGAAGATAAAAAACTTAACGGGTAAATCATAGTTTGGACGATAGCTAAGTAATCATCTCGAACGTAGTTCACGGCATCGTATGAATGTCTAGAGTTGGATAGAGTGATTTTTGGGTCCTCGTTGATTACCTCGAATACCGTTACGATGGGTTTATTCGGTTCTCAATCGGGTCCTAACAAATCACGTTCCAAACTCACAAACTATCGAATACAATGGGCAAACGTGTGAGCGATGCTAAAGCTATATCTATTAGTATGAAAATAAATGTCGTCAATAATGTTCAATATTATCAAACTAAATTCTTGAATACAAGACGTGAATATGGAGGACACTTTCTTGTTACACAAAACCTGAGTCTTTAAAAGTTTTCAAGATTACGGAATCAAGAATCTATTTAAGGTAAAATATCAATCGTGGAGTATGCTAGTGTATACTACCATCTCGGGGAAAAATAAATGAATATAGAGAAAAAGGTATATGAATTTTGAACCATTTTGTACGTAGTTGGTAAAATTTCTTAGACAACCCTAAATGTCATTTAAAGTTATTACCGAAGTGGAAAATGCGTAAACAATATGGAGTTACCTTGTTTTGGAATGATGGTTTCCACCTCGACAATCGGGGAGTTCTTTTGTGGTCGGAAGTTCAACCTTGCTGTATTGACTTTTGTTACGTTGGGTTTCCCGCAAAGCGCTAAGATTTCCTATTCTCGAGGTTTGTCACCTCGTTTTACTTGGGTTTTCCCACGATTCCTCTTCGACTCTACTATTGCCTTTATTAGTCGTCAATCAAAGGTCTTGTATGTTGATCCCTTGGATGTTTTCTTTTCCGAGAAACTTTTGGGGTTGGACCCGTATTTCAAAATCAAATCCCGAGAAACTAGGACGCTTTGAGGTCTTGTACGTTAATCCCTTGGATGTTTTCTTTTCCGGGCAACTTTTGGGGTTGGACCCGTACTTCGAAATCGAATCTCGGGAAACTAAGACGCATTGAGACTGTTATGATAGGAGATGTACTTCGAGGAAGGGGTCACTTTGTAAAAAGGTTTTGAAGTGCTTCGAACGCTTGCAAGCATTTCGTATTTTATTCGCGCGGTGGAGTCCCGCGAACTTCACGTTATGGATGAGTGCATGAGTGCAATGTATGTGCTCCCATTGTTTCTCAAACGAGATTGAGTATGAGGAGTTACCGCTGGATCTCGTCTTTCTATACCATTATGACCTAACATAGTGTTTGGGGTCTCTGTTGTCGATTTGAAATTCGTTTTTTGAGTTCCAATGCTTTGTCGCGAATGTCATCCCTGGATTCCGAGGTTTATCTCGATCTGACCACGGGCTGACCATGGGTAGCATGTATATTACAGATTGGAATTATCATGGAAATGTTCGCATGACATTGATGAGCAACCCTTTCGTCCGTAGGCGTACAGTTTGACCTCTTTGTGGAGGTCTAATCTGATTCCTCTGGAGGGTAAGATATAATTCTTCAATTTCAAGGCTTTTAATTGCACCTCGTTTGAATCATTAGTTGAAACCATTTGGAGTTTTCAACATTTAAGTGTCGGGTGTCCGTAGGCTTTATGAGGTCTGGATCACAATTTTGTGTCTGGCCTTTTCCGTTAAGGATCGTGCATTCTGCTCATAGAGTTTCCCGTCCTTCTATCCACGTTATGTTACTCTTTCTCCGGTGAACACTCAAAATTATTTTGCACTACCCATAAGCTAGCTTCGACTCGCGAGCTGAGGTTGCGTAAACGGCACGAGCTCAACCACCTCGTCTACGCGTATGTTTTGCAAGAAAAATTTGGTGATAGTGGATGCGTATATGCGTGGTATACGCTCCCACGCCGATGAAAAAATAACAAAACATGGTCAAGAAGAGAAAGGGTACCTCGAACCGGTTTGTTTGGTGAAGTACCTGCTTGCCAATTATACTTTCGAAGACGCGTCCTTGAAGTGCCAAAGTTCATCATCATGGTAGCGTTTAAGCCATTTGTTTTACGTTGGCTTGTAAAATATTTTGTAGTTGATGTTTGTCATCAAATCATCGGAGGTTATGTAAGACAATTATGATTTGAGAAACGAAATGCTAATGTGTGAGAACATGGTACCCCGGATGTGCTCTTGGGTCTTGGCCTTGCGGAGGAATATTGTCCTCCAATTCAATGAGAATCGCATAGCTTATCCCGTGATGCTTTAGGGTATTGAGTGTCACATCGGATATGGATCCGAGATCATTGCACGTTCAGATGCGATACAAATCAGGGCGTATGCCATCACCTTGGTCACTTTCCGGATATGGATCCGAGGTAATTGCTAGACTGAAGGTGATTCAAACTATTCACAAGATGTACTAAGGAATTCTTATATCGGCTCAGCCACCACCCAAATCTAGATTTGTGGTTGTATGGGGCCACGGAAGACTAGAACTGTGGTGTTATCTCACACTTTGGTCGCTACTCGGATATGGACCCGAGGTCACTGCCAAACCGAATTTGAAGCAAATTGATTGGAGATATATTCCAAGAGCAAATATCACCCTGAATTTCGCGTGAAAGTTGTTACGAGGTCAAATTTGACACGTATGGTGGAGAAAATTATCATCTCGTTTTCTGCCCGAATTAAGATTCGAGGTTGTTGCGAGATCTGATCGTTAAGCTGAATTGGTGAGCGATGCATTAAGGCATCTGATATCATTTCCACTTCTGCCCGAATAAAGATTCGAGGTCGTTGTATGACCCATGGTGAATCTAACAGATTCTCGATGCATTAAGGCATCAAATATCACTTTGGTTGTTGCCCAAATGAGTATTCAAATTCGTTGTAAGTCCGAAAACTACACAAATCATAGTGTTCACTTTCACCTCGTTTAGAGCCCGGATAGGGATCCAAGGTCTTTGTAAGACCCGATGTGAAACAAACACATAAAAAATGCATTATGGCGCAAGATATCACCTCGATTGTCGCCCAACTAAAGATCGAGTTCATTGTGAGGCCGAATGCGATAAAATCAGGATGCTCACTCGCACCTCGGTTGCGCTCGGATAATGATCTGAGGTGAGTGGTAGACCGGAGGTGGAGTGAACAGATGAAAATATGTTGCAACATAAAATATCACCTCGTATGCTGCTCTGAAATACATCCGAGACTGTTGTGAGGTTGTAAATGGCATGTATCATGAAGAAAGCCATCACCTCGGTTGTTGTTCGGATAAAGATCCGAGGTGAAGCAAAATCGATTATGATGCATTACGTCTTTGATCTATGCGTAGCGATTCACGCGGATTTCATGCCTGAATTTTATTTCGAACCATAATCCCGAGGTGAGCGTGACAATTGTCATTTCATCGTTGACCCCTATGAGACGAGATAGTTTGTCCTAAAGGCGGGAGATGAAGGTCCTTTGTGGCTCATCTTTTTACCGCTGCAGGGCTTAGATTTGGGCGACCATGGTTTCTGTCAACCTCTAACCATTGATAAATTCTTTAAGAAAATTGTCGTGAGTTGGTCGAAGAGCCGATCGAGTATGGTTCTAGTTTGTAGAACTATTTGAGCGCGGTTTCTACCAAATGTTTGGCAAAGATCTGACATTTTCCGGAATCTCTCTCCGATGGTTTGAGGTAATCTCTCCCTATTGTGATATGGAGGAGCCGGAGATGTGCTCCTGATTCCGTCTTCCCGTTATGGGGAATATTCATCATCCCAATGTCTCTGATTTTCGAGTTGATGATCTGAGGGATGAAATGAGTGCATGTTGATTCGGACGAGGCGATCAATATCGGGGGCAGTCGTGATGGCGTTGTAGACTTTAGAGTTCACAACCCTCATTTCAGGTCGCACTTCTTCGACCGTGTCGTCTAGTCCTACGAAACACGGGGGAAATTATCGGTGATCAATGCATTAGGGATCGGACATCACTTCGGCTGCTGCCCGAATGATGATTCGAGGTCATTGCGAGGCCGAAGACGATAAATACGGGGTGTCCACAATCACATCGATCGCTGCCCGGATATAGATCCGGGGTCACCGCGAGGTCCGAGGTGATTGAGACTCATGGCCAATGCATTGCGACAATGGATTTCATCTTGAGCGCGGTTTCTACCAAATGTTTGGCAAAGATCTGACATTTTCCGGCATCTCTCTCTGATGGTTCGAGGTAATCTCTCCCCGTTGCAATGTGGAGGAACCGGAGATGTGCTCCTGGTTCCGTCTTCCCGTCAAGGGGAATATTCATCCTCCCAATGTCTATGATCGTCGAGTTGGTGATCCGACGGATGAAATGAGTGCATGTTGATTCGGACGAGGCGATCAATATCGGGGGCAGTCATGGCGGCGTTGTGGACTTTAGAGTTCACTACCCTCACTTCTGGTCGCACCTCTTTGACCGTGTCGTATAGTCCTATGAAACATGAGGGAATTTATCGGTGGCCAGTGCATTAGGGCATCGGACATCACTTCGGTTGCTGCCTGAATGATGATTCGAGGTCATTACGAGGCCGAAGACGATAAATACGGGGTGTCCACTATCACATCGGTCGCTGCCCGGATATGGATCCGGGGTCACCGCGAGGTCCGAGGTGATTGGGACTCATGGCCAATGCATTACGACAATGGATTTCATCTTGACTGCTGCCTGAATAAGGATTCGAGGTCCTTGCGGAGCCAAAGATGATAAAAACAGGAAGTATACCATCACCTCGATTGCTGCCCGAATATTGATCCGAGGTCACTGCGAGATCCGAGGTGAAAAGAGCTTGTGATTGATGCATTACGGCATCGTATATGACATCGGCTTCTACCCGAATAATGATTCGAGTTTGTCACGAAGCCAAAGATGATAAACATAGGAAGTCTACTATCACCTCGTTTGCTGTCCGAATATGGATCCGAGGCGAAAAGAACTCGATGACAGTGCTTTACGGCACCGGGTATCACTTTGGGTGCTAACAGAATGAGGATTCGAGGTCATCACGAAGCGACATATGATAAAATAGGACGTCTACTGTCACCTCGTTCACTATCCGAATATGGATCCGATGTGAAAGGAACTCAGGGGCGGTACATTACGGCACCGGATATCACTTCGGATGCTACCCGAGTGAGGATTCGAGGTCATCTCAAAGCCATATATGCTAAAATAGGAAATCTATTGTCACCTCGGTCGCTGCCCGAATATGGATCCGAGGTCATTGCGAAATACGAGGTGAGCAGAACTCGTGGATGGTAAGTTACGCCACCGGATATCACTTCGGCTGCTACTCTATTGCGGATTCGAGGTCGTCATGAAGCCAACTATGATAAAAATGGGATGTCCACTGTCACCTCGTTTATTGTCCGAATACGGATCCAAGGTGAAAGGAACTCGGGGCGGTGAATTAAGGCACCGCATATCACTTCGACTGCTACCCGAATGAGGATTCGAGGTCGTCGCGAAGCCAAATATGATAAAAATAGGACGTCAATTATCACCTCGTTTACTGTCCGAATGCAGATCCGAGGCGAAAGAAACTCGGGGCGGTGCATTAAGGCACCAGATATCACTTCGGCTGCTACCCGAATGAAGATTCGGGGTCGTCGCGAAATACGAGGTGAAGCAAATTAATTGCCCCGGAGGATTTTTGGCATCCCCAATATCGTTACCAAATACCAGGTGGTGCCTAATCCGGCAGAGTAGATGTTACCAAAGCTCGAGTGCGAGTCAAGGCGATAAGGATCTTGGTGAAATCCAAAGTCGTCTTTTATAAGAGTATGTTCCATGCTCGCGAGGAGACGTAAAGACGTGTCGAGGTTTCGAACCCAAAAAGAGTCTTCTCGATGCTATACAGATTAAAGCATAGGATTGAGTTTTTCTTGAAGATTTTTGTTCACCTCGTTCTTTTCTGGGTGATTTATAATCAGTTCGAAAATTGATTGACTGGGGGGATTTTTCCCTTTACCTTGTCGGGTCTCCTTTGGAGGCCCTGTGAAGGTGAATTTTTGACCGCTTTCCTTTATGGAGTGGGTCTGGAATCCGGGGTCGTCGGGTTTTCTTGGCTAACCGTAATTGGATTGGATTGCTCGCAATCCGGTGCCGAGGTGTTCGGCCGAAACGCGGTTGGCTGTCGCCCCGTGATTTGCTGGCCCTAGTGGGCCCATGGTGGGGTTTTGCCTCTCCAGTGTGCCTGAGGTGTTTTCCACCTCGGTCGGTCCTGGGGTGACCTGGATTCTGGAAAAATCTAGAGTCTTTCCTTGTCCGAGGTCTCTCCGTGGCGCTGATGAAGATTGGGCTTTTATCGAGCTAAACGCTTCGAACAGTGTCCCCTCGATTTGGGACTGCTTCAGGGCGAGGCTCTCCAATTTAGTTCGGAAATCCTTTCTCGATTCGGCACCTTCTTCGAGTTGCTTGAGGATAGTCTCCAACATGGCTTTTACGGCGTAATCCGCCGTGGTCTCCGAGGGGTTGCTCGTGGGATTCCCGCTGGATGTTCCGCTTGCCATTAGTGCGTTTGCTTGATGGGAACTTGGTTGAGTAGGAATCTATAAAGATTTCCCACAGACGGCGCCAAACTGTTGATGTGAATAATCGCCATCAACTGTCACAAAGTGATAGCACTCTGTTTACGATGAATATGACGATGGATCTTAACTATACGAGATAAAATCCACTTCGGTGAATAATGATACGAGATGACAATTTAGTAAAGAGTTGATCGATAATAAGGAACTTGTATATTTGATTGATAGCAAAGTGAATACAGAGTGAAAAGGTAGTGTAAAGTGTAGAACGAGATGATTCCCCCTTCAGTTACTTCGTAGGCTTTATTTATAGCCTGGATTACAACGTTCACTTCCTAGAATTCAGTAACGGCTAGAAGACTATAAGCTGATGATCCCTTCCTTTCGCCCTGGTCACCACGTGTAAAGTTTTGACGACGTGAAACTTGGTCTATTTCCACGTGGAGGCTCCTTGGACTGGTCAATAAAGTGGAGTATGCCTATTATTTTGGGCTGCTTGGTCTTTGTGGACTGGCTGGGAAGGTCTTCATGGGCCTGGTCTTCGGGAAGACTGGGTCATAGACGACTAGGCTTCGAAGAGGCCCCTTTGATGAGTTGATTGCGCTGGGCTGCTCATTGGGCCTGCTGATTTGTTTGAGGCTAGGGTTTCTTTTGACCTTCGTGGGCTTTCCTTGGCGAATTGGGCCCACTACGTCGCGCGTCCTAATCTGGTTTCTTTGACGTCGTTTCATCCGTGGTGTTGTTGACAACATGCATGTCGTTTTATTGCCAATAATGACGATACAATGTCATTTCCGAGAGGGAACGAAGTCCCACATCAACAATAAATACCTTGTAGGGTTTCAGGTAACTTCCTCTTTCTCTTCCTCTTCTCCAATTCGCGATTTTCATTCTCCGGGAAGCTTTGACGGTTGCATTTTCATTGCTCGTGATGGTGATGGCTTTCACCGGCGAGCTTGGTGGGGAATTCTCCGTTGACGACGTCCTTTTTTCCGGTACGTTCTCTTTGTCGAATCTTTTTGTTGACGACGAAATTTCGTTCACCATTGATGGTGCTCCGGCGAACATAGATGATTGGACGTCGTCTCTTGAAGATATATTCCGTGTAGGTGACGGTGCGGGAATTGAAATTCCGGCGGGTGTCGTGGAGGAGACCGAACTCGGCTTTGGCGTGGGTGGCTCTTCGGCGGTCGGCGTGATGCATGGCGAGGGCACGGGCTGCATGGGCCCACTTGGCACGTCGGCAATGGCGGACGTGATCAGTGGTGGCCCGTTGGCGGCGTCTGGGCGAAGAACGGCAGACGCCGTGGCGGCCGGCGGGGTGTTTGGCTCCGATGTGCACGTGGTTCTCGGCACGGGCAGCAAGAGCATGGACCGTGGGGCCCACGGCGTGGTAGGGTCTGTTGGAGGCGGCTCGTCGGCGGCGTCTGTGGCTGTCGCCGGCGGCGGCGCGGTGGTCGGAGCAGCAGGTGGCGGTTCCGGCGAGGGTGCTCGTACGGGCTTTGTGGCCATATTTCCGGCGGCAATGGTGATTTCCGTTGGTGGCGGTGAGGTTGTCTTCAACTCCGGCGATTTTGCTCCTGTGAAAGGGCCGCCAAAAGTGGTGGCGGAGTCCGATTTCGACGGAAAGTTTGATTTTGAGGGCTTCGAGACTCCGATAGACGATCCGATTTTTGCGTTGGGTTCGTCGGGACCGGGGCTATCTCCTACCAATGAAATTATCATTCCTAGGCCAAGCGTTCCAGTCTCCGGGCTAGGTAAAGACCTCTCGTTGTTGATTCATCATTTGTCGTCGGCTCCGGCGGAGAGCGTTTTGTCTTCTGAGTCTTCTGGACGTGCTGAGGACTTTGCACGTGGCTTGGCGAATGGAGGCGGATCTCTCGGCGAGCATGGCTCTGAGCCTTCGGTCCTTGATGGTGCCTCTGAGTAGAGTTTGCTGATGTCGATACGTCTGAGGTCGTCGAGGAGCAGGGTGTTGCCGGGGACTGTGTCGGTGAGGCGCCCGTTGCTGAGGAGGGACCTGCAGGCGAGGGTCTTGCCATCGTGGGCTTTGCCCCTGGCGAGGGTCCTCCTGCTGACGAGATGCCCAGACAGCGTCTTTACTGCATTTCGGTCATCTGTCCTAAGCTGATTATGCGTAGCCACGTCACTGAGTCTTTGTTGACGTCGTTCCTTGTTCTTCATGGGTTGTCGCATATCGCCGGTCTTCGAGTTCCTGCTGCTGGTGAGCTCCCTTGCGATCGTGTCCCTGGTTTTCTGCCGGTGCACTTGGAGAGTCTTCATCATGGGTAGGGCCTTCCTCTTCGGCCGTTCGTCCGTGATCTTCTGATGTCGCTGGGCGTGCCGGCCTTCCAGGTTATGCCGGGGTCTTTTCATGCCTTGGCGACGTGCTTCTCAGCTTGGCGGGTTCTCTCTCATCGATCTTTGACGGTCGAAGAGTTCCGCACTGCTTTCCGCTTCTACTGTCGCACTTCGGAGGCTGGAGAGTACATGGTGTCTTTGTCGTATATTCGTCTGGAGCTGCCTCGATGCAGGCTGGATCCTCTCTGGCGTCGTCAATGGGTTTGGGCTCTGATGACCTTGCTTGGTTCGTCTCTGCCAGACTTCAGCTCTCGGGTGTTGCGTTTGCCGTATGAGCACACGTCTGGCTCGGGGGCTTTTGGCAGTCTGATATCGGGGTTGGTGAAGGAAGGTCGTCTATTACCCTTTACGGAGCCTAAGCGGTGGATCTCGGAAGGCTTCATTGCTGATTCACTCGGAGGCTTTGTTGATGTTGATGAGGCAGATGCGCATGCTCCGGTTCCTCTTCAAGTGCTTCCTCCGGCTGAGGATGATGCACCTCTGGCTTCTTCGCGGGAAGGCGTTCATCGTTCTTCTAAGGAGGGTGTTCGCCGTTCTTCGAAGGAAGGTGTTCGTCGTTCTTCGAAGGAGGGTGTTCGTCGTTCTTATCAGACGAAGGCTTCGTCGAGGGCGAAGGCTCCAGCTTCTAAGCGGCGTATTCCTTCGGTGGTCGTTCATCCTTCGGCTGCTCCAGTTTCGTCGACTTCTGCAAGTATAATTTCCTTTGTTTGGTCCTCAGCAACTGTGTTGTTCTCCATTGCCTTGTTTTCTGTTGTGCAGGTTCGTCGGGCTTCAAGAAGTTTGTTCCTCAGATGTGTCCTCGAGACTCTGTCGTTGCTTCCGGCGCTCGTGTTGCTCCTGGTGTTCATGTTGTTTCGGCCTCGTAGTCATCTGGCGAAGGCCTTGATGATCGTTCCTTCCGTCGTCTGAAGCGGCGATTATCGTCGGAGAGGGTGTCTTCGTCTCGTCGTTCGCGCTCGCCGTCTCCTGGCAAGGCTGGGGATTATTCTCATCGTGTTCGTCAGTGTTGCGCTGGTCTTGGTGGGATGTCATCTCCAGTTGTGGCTTCAGGGGGCGACTCTCGTGGTGACGTGCCTACTTCTGTTGTCGTTCCTCCGTCAAGTGAGGTTCCTGAGTCTGGCGGTTCGTCGAGCGTCGAGCGTGCGGTGATTCTCAAGCGTCTTTACGTCAAGAGCGTCTCCGATCTTTGTCCTCGGGCGATCGTGTCATTGGTGGATGCTCCAGACTCGGCTTTGGTTGTTGATGACTCCTCTTGTCACATGAAGGTACGTACTTTTCGGCATTCTTGCTTACTTCGTCGTATTGCTTTTCTTCATGCTCGTCGTTTGTCTTCTAGGCCTTGTTGATGTCGGCGGAGGTAGCTCGTCGTCTTGAAGCTTCCAGTACCCTGTGCATGTCATTGAAGGGTGTCTTGAAGAATGTTGTTGCCGAGTGTGATGCGTTGCAGGGCGTGGTGACAAAGGCGAAGCTCGAGGTCAAGATCTCCCAAGTTGAAGGCGTGCGCGAGGGTCGTCGAGCCGTTGAAGACGAGCTTCGTATGGCGAAGGACCATATTGCGGCTTTAGAGGCTTCTTTGGCGAGGCGTGAATCCCGGATTGAGCATCTTCAGTGTGATGTCTCCGAGGCTGCCTCCTTCCATGCTAAGTTGAACGCGGATGCTGACACGAGTCTCGCTGAGATAGAAGCGACAATGCATGCAGCTTCTGACGAGGTGTACTGGTCGGGATTTGTGGATTGCCATGCGGCTCATCTTTAGGAGAATGGTCATCTTGCTCTTTCTTTCAGGTTCCTTGACGTCCTTGGTGCTCCAGACTCCGTTCGTGACACGGAGCCTCTCAGCTCGACGCTTCCCAGAGATTAGTTTCTCTTTTCTTTGCCATTATGATTTGTAGACATTTTCGGGCTTTGCTTTAGCCGTACTCCTTGCCCTGGCACGTTCGTTTGGCGTATTTTTCCTTTTCACTTCGTACCTATTTCATGACATTTATGCATTTTAGTATAGTTTGAACTTTGATTTTTGTTCATACCTTTGCTTTGTCGAGTGTGCGAGTCGTGTCGCGTTGTAGCAGTCTTGTGAGTGCACTCTGCTGCGATTGTAGGGTCGTCACCCTTTTATAACCTACAAGTAATACAGTTTTGTCCGTAGACAATGTTATGCCTTTGCTCGCAGGGTAGCTAATCCGACGAGTTTAGGCTGCCTATTATAGCCTGGCGGAGGATTTATCCGGATCGTAATTGTCGGTGCCTATTATAGCCTGGCGAAGGAGTTATCCGGATCGTAATTGCCGGTGCCTATTATAGTCTGGCGAAGGAGTATCCGGATCGTGCCGGTGCCTATTGTTGCCTGGCGAAGGAGTTTTCCGGATCGTGCCGGTGCCTATTGTTACCTGGCGAAGGTCTTCGATGCGTGGTCGGTCCTTTTTTTTTAGGGCCGGTATATACCGTAGTACCCCCTGAGTTTTGGCGTAATCTGCCTTGCAGTTTCGGGAAAACTTTCAAAGTATTTCGTAAAAAAATGAATTTATTCATAAATAAGGCTGGTCTTTCATAGTAGACTTTACCTTGCGCATTGCGTTTTATTCAAAAGGATATGGGGCTTTTGTCGCCTCTTCAGTGGTGCGGGTTGACCGGTAGGACTGGTAGCTCGCCTAGGCGTAGACAGTCGACTACCGCAGTCATCCACTTGGGCTTGTCTTCGGTGTTGATGGCGAGAATTTCTTCGTAGGCGGTTGATTCTTCCTCCGTTTCATCGTCGATGGTCATGCGCCATTTGTCTTCTCTTTTTCCGCTCATTCTCGAGCTAGCGTGGCTGCTTCGTCGTTGGGTGTTGTAGGAATCCAAGCGAGCTCGTACCACGTCAATGGCTTGAGGCGATCCATGGCTTCTTGCAGCTGAGTCAGCGTCTTGTTCTCCTGTGTCGGTAGTTCGCCGTTCATCCGGCTTGCGATTTTCTGCGAGCTGCAGTGTACCTGTAAATTCTTCGCGTCGAGCCTTTCGGCGAGGTTTAAGCCGGCGAGTAGCGCTCCGCATTCGGTTTCATCGCTGGAGGCTTTGAACTCGAATTTGATGGCGTACTTCAACTTTTCTCCTTGAGGGCTGGTAAAGACGATTCCTGCTCCTGCGTTGGTGTCGCCGTTGTCTCCGCTGATGTGCATTCTCCATACCAGCCGCTTGGGCGCGGTTTTTTTGCTTTGCGGCGCGTCCTTCATCTTCTTTCTTCCTTCATCTGCGGGGTTGTTGATGATGTGGGTTTACTTGGCGACTAAGTCAGCCTTTGCTTCCCTTTTCTTGGTGAGGTTGATCTTCCTCTTGATGAAGCGTAGGCGGTTGAACACCTTGTCGACGATGCGCCTGTACGTTGCGTAGTCCGGAGAGTCTTCTGGTGCGGTTTCGCTCGTCATCCTGGATTGATCCAAGGTCTTCTCGTATTGTCGCAGGAGGGCGAATATTTCTCTCAGTCCGATAACGGCTGTTGGATTTTTTGTATCCTCTCCTGGTTCTCCTCGTCTGGCGATGCTGAGGTTGTTGAACCCTTTGCTGATGGCAGCGACTGTGGCTGTGCTCCGGCGTACTCCCTTCTTGTAGCAGGCTCGTGACTCGGCTTGGATTCCTCGCATGATTCCGATTCCGCTTGGCGTTGGGCACTTGACGAGTAGGTGATAGGTGGATGTCACGGCCTGGAGTTGGTTGAGCGTGGGCCTTCCGATGATGACATTGTATGAAGAAGGCATGTTGACGATGAGATAGCTCACCATTCGAGTCACCCTAGGTCCGTCTTTGGCCCCGAAGATCGTCGGTAGCTCGATGGATCCCTCGGTCGTCATGCGTTCTCCTGCAAAACCGAATAGCGGTGTACGAACTGGGTTTGCGATGATTCGACCCAAGCTCATCTTGTCGAAGGCCGTCTTTAAGATTACGTCGGCTGAGCTTCCGTTGTCGATGAGGATCCTCCTGACCATGCTGTCGGCGATAGGCGCTTCCACGATGATTGCGTCGTTGTGCGGGTGGTAAATGGTCAGGGCTTCGTCTTCTGTGAAGGTGATGGTTTCGCCTGTATGGATTGGAGGTGTTGAGCTCATCAGGTTAACCTGGTTTGGCGACCATCCCTTCTCCATTGCGCGTGCGTAGCTTCGTCTGTTCTGGCCTGAGTCTCCTGTTCCTGGCCCTCCGATGATTGTTGAAACGACGTTGGGCGGGGTTGCTGCTATGGCCTTCCCTCAGTCGTCGCCTTGAGTCGTTGACGATGCCATCGTCAGGAGTGGGGTCGGAATTCCTCCGTCACTCGCCATTAGCCTCTAGACGAACTCTTTTAGTTGTCCTTCCTTGATCAGATCTTCAATTTGGTTCTTCAGCTGGTAGCACTGTGACGTCATGTGACCATAGTCACGATGGAATTGGCAGTATCGACTTTTATCCTTCCCCGGCTTGCTAAGCGGAGGGGGTTTCTTGAACTAGTCGCCGTGCATCGCGTAGATCTCGTCTGGCGTTGTCGTCAGCGGCGTGTAGTCTCTGTAGCGGAATGACTTCTTCATCGCCTGACTCCCTTGCGGTTTCGTCGTTTGGTTCTTGTTGTCGTCTGGGCGACTTTTCTTCATCTTTGGCTCGTCGGGGGAGCGATCGTGGCTTCGTTGACGGCTCCCTGGCTCCGTTGACTTCCTTCTGGCAAGGTACTCTTCCACGGAGATGTGCTGAGCTGCTGTTGTCATGAGCTCTGTCATGGTCGACAGTCTTTCCTTCACGAGGGAGATCAAGAACTCCCAGGTCTGTAATCCGTCGATGAGGGCGATCACGGCATCGCTGTCGGTGTAGCCGTTTACCTTGTTGGATTCTTCGACGAAGCGGTTGATGAACTTTTGCAGGGATTCGTCGGTCTTCTTCTTGATGGACGAGAGGTAGGATTTTTCCTTTCTTTGAGTCATTGCGCCGGCAAAGCGAGCGAGGAACAGGTCCTTGAGCTGGTTGAAAAAGTAGATGCTTGCCTTGGGTAGTCTCTGGTACCATTCGAACGTCGTTCCCATGAGGGTTAGGCAGAATGCCTGGCATATCGTCGAGGATGAACACTTCTTCATCTGCATGATCGTCTGGTATTGGATGAGGTGGTAGACTGGATCTCATTTCCCGTCGTAGATGAGGTTGCTTCTCCGTGGAGCAAGTGTGATGCGAGTGGGGATAGAGTCCTGTCGAGCACGGCACAGCCTCTCACGCCACGGTCCTGGGTGGAGCGCAAGTCTTGGATTTCCTTCAGCATCCCTTGGAGGATGTCAAATACGTCATCGCGCTGCGGTTGGTGAGGCTCCTGGTGACATAGGCGGTCGGGCGAGGCCCGGCAGTCGCGTTGCTGGTCTTCTCTGTAGTCTTCGATCTTCGCGTCTTGGTGAGGGTTGGCGACCCCCCGGGCGGTCTTGGTATGCCCTGGTAAGGTTGCGGTCTTCGTCACGACGGTTCCCTTGGCGACCCTCTGGGCGATCTGGATGTTCCGTTGGTGCTCTATGTCGTTGAAGTCTTCGGCCTGGCGAACCTCCTGACGACCCCCCGGGCGAGCCTGGCGAGGGTCCGGGTAGTTCCGGCGGTCTCCAACTTCTTCGGGATCTTCGGCCTGGCAAACCTCCTGACTACCCCCGGGTGAGCCTAGCGAGGGTCCGGGTAGTTCTGGCGGTCTCTAACGTCTTCGGGATCTTCGGCCTGGCGAACCTCCTGACGACCCCCCGGGCGAGCCTGGCGGGGGTCCGGGTGGTCCTGGCGATCTTCGGCATCTTCTGGATCTTCATCTTGGCGAACCTCCTGGCGACCTCCTGGGCGATCTTGACGAGGGTCGGGGGGGTCCTGGCGATCTCTGTTGCTATCTCTTGTGCTTTCCCAGTCGTGAGCGTCAACTGACCTCTGCGAAGCGTCGTTGACACCGTCTTCATTCCCGATCTGAGCTGGTGAAACTTGGCGAGGCGGCTGAGTCCGCCTGGCGAGGGTTTGGGCCCTCGTGTTAAGCGCAATGCTGGTTGTTGGTTGCGGCGTCGCGCGTTGTGAAGCACTGGCGCGGCTCGTCATGTCGAATGGCGATCGTCGTGCTACGTTCTTCTGATGATTGCTGGAAGGGTCTCAAGGCGTGTTCTCGGGCTCCCCTCCTTCTAGCGCCAAACTGTTAATGCGTAAAAATGGCTTTAACTTAGAGTCGGATCCAAGGTTCGGGTCCCGAGATTGACCCGCTGAACACAAGGAGAATTGAATGCTGAGTCAACGCGGGTTGACTGTTGATCGTCAAAGCTAGAGGCGATTCCGTCGTCTTGGATGAGTCTCCGGGCTGTCGTTGACGATCCTCGGCGAACTTCCTTGGTGGTGGCGAAGTCCGGTTCACGGCGAAGCTCCTCGTCCAGGGGGAGTTCTTGTCTCGGCGATGTCCTCTTCTAGGCGAACTCTGGTCTTAATGAAGCTCTGTGCTAATCTTGAAGATTCTTCGTGCTTTTCCTTCCTTCGCGAGCTCCTATGGCGAGGGAGGACAAAAAAGGGTAGAATGGGCCCGTGCCCCATCGCTTATGGTTGGGCGAGGCTGCCTACGTATCTCAGTTTAAGAGAATCAGGTCCCACGTAGTTCGGGGTTAGTGATAAACGGCGGGTGAATGACGATGTGGTTTGACTCGTCGGAAGTGCCAATGTTGGCGGTGCGGGGGTGACCCTTGGCCCGTTGGCTGCATATTACCGGCGTGATGTGTTCTTCGTCGACCTCGTTGGTGTTGGCGATGGCCTTAACCTGACGAGGGATGCTCCTTGTCGACCTTGTCGGGGTAGGTGGCCTCGTGTAACGAGGGGCCTTATCTTGACGAAGGGAAGCTTCTTCCTCTATCGACCTCACAGGTGGTGGCGTGGTTACTCACCTAGCGAGGGACACCTTAGCTGACCCGTCGGACAACCTTTCTTCTCAGGCCTGAGACTCTGCTTCTAGATCAATCTCAGCTCTTAACTCAAGTCCTTTCCTCCTTAAGAGTAGGCGAGTTTTCTAGAGTGAGAATGCTAGAGAGAGAAGCTCTGGAGAAAGCTGTGAGTGAGTGTGGAAATGAGGGGGAGAAGGCTCCTATTTATAGGAAAACAAAGTCCCTGAAATTGCACCTCCTAGGGGCCTGCGAATTCCCTGGTAATTGCACCTCCACGGGTCTGCGAATTTCCTGAATATTGCACCTCCTGGGGCTTGCGAGTTTCTCCTCTGCAGAAGGGGTCGTCGGTGCTTCTTGATTCGTCTTCGATGTCTTCGGGTTGTCCGCGAGTCCGCTTGTTGTGTTCGGGGAAATCCGGAGGATTTCCCGGAGATCTTCGTGGCCCCGGATCTCCTCATCGTGTGGAATGATTACAAGTTACGCCCTCGTCATGTTATGACTAGGGGACTTGTCGGCTCGTCACTTCGTCGGCCTGTCGCCTCGTTGGCTTGTCGCCTCGTCGGCTTGTCGCCTCGTCAGCTTGTCGCCTTGTCGCCTCGTCGGCTCGTCGTCTTTTTGATCCCGGGCCTCGCCAATGTCTTAGTTCGTCGGTCCCGGGTGTTTGGCTTAAGTGATGGACCTTGACTTTCCTTGATGGCTTTGACTTTTCTTAACGGGCTTTGACCTTTGCCAAAGGGGGCCAAATTTTTATATGTTACGAAAAATGCACATAACATATGTTTATATATCTATGTATATAAAAGTATGTATATGATTACTTGCTAACTAAGGTACGTACAAGTACTTACCTACCTCACGACAATAATATTGTGTGCATATATATACTTCAATATGCTTATATGCAATATGTTATTGGTATGCTTCGTTGACCGTTAATTAATTATGTAATGTGTATGCTAATACGTTACTTATGATGCTCAATAAAACATGATGATATCATTTATATGATAGGCAAATGATGCGTATATTTTTACGATAAAAATATATATACGTAAATATATTATTTTACAAGAAAATATTTTAAAGTGTCGTACCAGAGACGACTAAGGTCCCATTATGTTATGTTATGATGCCACGGGGATGATTCGGTTTGGGTAGCTCCCCCGATCTCCCGTTGGTTGCGCGCAAGGTACGTACGCAGGGCCCACCTTTTGTTAAAAACATGTATATGAAATATTATGATACTTTTAAGATGATATGATACATTTTCAAGATGATATGGTATGTTTTATGGTGATACGTAATGTTTATGTACGTTTTAGTATGAAGTTGTGCGAAATGTCCCAACACAATAAATTATGTATGATTTCTATGTATGTTTATTGTGAGTTATAAAAGCTTGTACGTACTGGGCGTCAGCTCATTATAGTTGTGATGTAGATCTAGGAAATAAACCAGCTAGGAGTTAGGAGCGGATGGGGCGGAACCGGCATTGCGACATATATGGTGCATAGGGTGCGGAACCGGCAATTTATTGTTTTTCGTATTTAAAGTAAGAAACTTATTTTCAAGCCTCAGTATAGGATTTTCCCTACGTATTTAAGTATATTGTACTATGAAATTTTGTTAAATTCGACTTTAGGTTGCCCATCCTGTTTTACAAAGAATGATATTTATGAGTTTTTGTATCGATCACATCATACATCTAAAATGGTTTTCATATTATAAAAAAAAAAATCGGATGGAAAATTTAGAACTTTATTTTTCTTATAAAGAGAAAATTTTATAATTTATGATTAAGAAGTAGCGACCGAAAAGTGGGTCGTTACATAATCGTTTTGTATGCGTCCTCGGTTTCGGTAATGTTGGCCGTGCCATAAGAGTTATTTATGATTTTTCGGAGAGAGCATCACCTTATTCTTTCACACCATCACAAACCCTTCCTCAATGTTGTCGGGCAAGTTGGAATAGAACTCCTTAATCATGTTCAAGTTCCCGTTTTCTTTCGGATGTGAAGCGAACGTCTTCTACCCGTGAGACTCGATTATATTTGTGATCTGCTCAGCCTCAACGCAAACTGTAGGATCCACCGGGAACACAAAACCTTGTTCGTCGCATACTCTTGCCTCGAGTTGCTCAAACCGTTTACTCGCCCAAATACTCGTGAATATTTTTTTTTATTGTAAGCAGGGTCATTATTCAACTCGGATCTCTGACGCTTTCTAGGAGCCATTGATATCTACAAATTAATTAACAGAATTAATAAGAACCAGTTAATAAATTGGAAGATAAAATTTATCAAACATATGGCATACACAATTTGAAACATAAAAAATTGTTAAAATTTCGAATACCACAATTGCTATGAATAATAATAATAATAATGATAATAATAATAATAATAATAATAATAATAATAATAATAATAATAATAACAACAATCGTATTATCAAATCGTAACAACGACTAACAATGAATAAAAATTCAAACAAAATTTTCATTCAAAATTACAAAAATCTAAACCATTTTCATAAAACCAATAACCCAACTCACACATGGAGACGGAAAAGGTGACGGCACAATGACGGAGGCGACTGCGACGGCAACTGCGTGCAAAACGGCGGTTAGTAGGATTCTTACGGTTGGCTGTATAAAATGAAAGAGGAAGATTAAATAGGAGGACATTAGAACCGCGGCTTCATATAAGAGAACGCCTCGGTACGGGCATCTCTAACATACATTACCAAATGCGGCCGCGGCAATTAGTTTGGGCATTAGGCACGTCTTGGATAAGGGAATATACCTCGGCTTAAAACATGTAAATATACCTCGGCATTTAATATTAATACGCCGAAGTACACACCACGGGACAATAACTAAATTACTTAAATAAAGGCCACGGCTTGGGGTACTAAACAAACCTCGGTTTCAATAGTAAGACCGTCAATAAAAAATAACCGTTTTAAAAATTAACGTTTTAAAGCGTTCCCGCTCGCTTTTTTTTTTTTGCTAAGTTTCTTTCTCTGATTCGTACACATGCCGCGGTTATCTTTTTAGAACTTCTTATACTGCGGCTATAAAAAAGAGGAAACGTCATAACAACAATATCTAGCATACATTACAAAAACTAGGCCGTGGCGAATATGATTTGGTCATAAGGAATGTCTTGGATATTGGATACCAACCTAGGCATAATACAATAATAAGCCCCAGTGCACACCATTAGGTAAATAATTAAATGGCTTAAAGGTAAGCCTCAACACTTTGCATATTATGGCTGCGTCGGGTATCGAGACAAGCCTCGGCTTTATGTAAATTTTTGGGCGGTTTCAGACAATGTCCTGAATACGTAGTGTATTTAGTAAAGGCCGCGGTTGTTTATAAAAACTAACCGCGGTATTTTTGGTTAGATGTCAATGAAAATTCAACGTTTTGAAGACGTTGTGGAAAAGGATAAAGCCGCGGTTTTTTTGTTTTCGGGCCGAGGCATGTTTTCAGTAACTTCGTTCAAGCATAATTTTTGAAAGCACGCCTTGGGGACGTCGTAAAATAAAATAAGCCGCGGTGTTGTTTAAGAGAAGCCGCGGTTCTGGCGAACAACAAGAACGTTTCGTGAAGTGTTGTGGAAAGTGTGTGGTGTTATCAACTATTTGTACTAGTGTACGGCCGAACTCCCCGACGGTGGAGAAGAAGTCTTGATCGACTAAACAATGCACAAAAAACAGTAACCCGAATCAACTTGGATAATATGAAAAACATACATCATAATTTTTTGACCAAAGCGATTACTATCCTAAAACGGACACTGCCGGAAATAGAAAGCTGCTTAAAACAGAAAAATACAGGCTTATTAAAAAACTGACACTAAATTGCAATCTTAAAAACGACACCAGTAGTAACAATAAAAATGACTGGCTTGCTAAACGATGGCCGCGCTCTTTCTCCGTTTGTACGTCAAATGCACGGGTTTGGGTTGCACGACGGTGTTTAATTCCTTGTGGTTAAGTTAGTTTTAGCTAGCAACGGTAAGTACTCAACTTAGATTCTATACATTTAAGTATATCTGAATCATCATGACGGGTCCAGAAATTTGATGCTATAAAAAGTTAATTACCTACACCAATTTTTTTATATTATTAAAATTTTGCTATAAAAAAGATTTAAAATATAAGTGATATAAGTCTTATAATTTCTAATGTATCTAAGTTGTGTTAGGTGTATTCCTTGATTGTTTGACCGAATATTGGGTGCGTTTAATTCAACTAAAAAAGTCTTATTTTATTTTTAAAATAAACTTAACTGTTTTTTAAGTATTTGGTAAAATTATTTTTACAAAAAACTCAAAAGTGATTTTAGATTTCTGTACATGAGTCGTAAAAGATACGATTCGTACTTTTAGTTTTTTTTTTAAATACGGTTTTCGTCTATTTTAGTCTTTTTAACCTAAATAATTTATTTTACCAAATGTTAAATCAGCTTTTGTTACCAACAACAACTATTTTATAAACAGTTTACCAAACACCTGTAAGTTTTTAAAAAAAAAAAACAAATTTTTCTTAAACTGAAACTAAAAACAATTTTTAAAAAAAAAAATATGTTGTGCCAGACGGGCCATAGTAGTCTATAATTTATTCCATGGTTGCAAGTTTGTAACCACCATATATATTGGACAAACATGTTGTGAAATCCACGTACTTGTATATAGGCAATGTGTTAGTGATTTCATTGTTGGCTATTTTGTTGGTTAATTATGAGAGTCCTCAACAAAAATGTCAAACGAGGAGATTAAAAAACTATGTTAATTGACAGTTTTATGGCAGTCATATGTTTGACAGTATCCTGGTTATATTGACGGTTACATCTGCGATCTCCTTATCCGTAAAGAGGAATTGGTCCGTTTCGGTTGAGATATTTCAGAAATTCGTTGCCTATTATTGTTGGTCAAATATTGGAGCTGAATATGCATTTGAATTTTGAATTTTGGGTGAAATACTAAGTCTAGGAAAGACTAAGTATTAATGCCTAAAAATAAGGAATAATTTGTTAGGTTGATGAGAACTTTGTGGACTTTATTTAAACTAATCTAAGCAGCCAAAAACGTTCATCCTTTCAGCCTTCAAGTGAGAGAAAAACATTGTGAGCTACAGAGAGCTTCTAAGCCATTTTTCTCCTATTTTTCGTAGATCCACCGTTGGCGTTTTCTTCCTTAAAAGAAGCCTGAATAAGTCTGAAGCGCTTCAGTTATCGTCAACTGTGTTGTGCGTGTACGCACTCATCGACACTCGCCGGAAGTCGCTTTACCCGCTTACCGAGCCGCCGTGTCATCGTCTTAATCAGCAGTTACAAGTCTGGTTACATCGCTGGTTACATTGTCCAGGAAATGTTTTCCAGTTTGTTGTTCGGTGAACAAATCGATTGTGTAACGTCCATCTTGTAATTATCTTTGTTGATTAATCTGGGTGAGGGTCCCGTAGAGTAGATAGGTATCGAACTGCGTTAACAAAACATCACGTGTGTCTCTTTATTTTTGCGTATGTTTATTTATCGTTATTTTCCGCATAACCGAAGAACTTGACATTTCATGTGTCATTCGGTAGCGGAACTAAGATGCAAGGTTTGGGGCCTGATTTGAAATCTTAGTTGAAAAAAGTGGTTAAAAGATTGAGAATAGATTGTGAGAATATATTTTATTTCACTTCAAATTGCAGTGGTAGAAAGAGAAAACGTACAAGTTTAGTAATTAAATACACAATTTAATTGGGTATAAATAATTTAATTATGTAACACACATAATTATTATATATATGAGCCAAAAACACAAATGATCCTATTTTGAATACACAAAGGACTAAAGGAGATTGTGAAAATATAATTTATTTTACTTCAAATTGCATTAGTAGGAAAACATACAAGTATATATAGCAAATTTATACACAATCATGTAATTGGAAATAAATAATTTGATAACGTAGCACGCATATTTATTACATATAAGTCAAAGGTAGAAGTTTACAAATGATTTGATTTAAAAAATACCCAAATTTAATCAGGTTGAATAATTGATTAACACATATTCAACCTAAGGTCCTCGGTTAATTTTATTAGATATATTATTATATACTTAATTAAATATAAAATTTTAATTTTTAAATACTTTAAGGGCCCCAAAAATATACTTAACCTAAGGTCCCGATTAAAAACGACAAATTCAGGCCGGGCCAGTCTATTATATATATATATATATATATATATATATATATATATATATATATATATATGGGAAAATGGCGGCACAAGTTCCCAAAGTTTTTTAAAAGTTGACATAAGTTCCCATCCTTTTTATGGTTGGCGAAAGTTGCCAAACTCTTATTTTGTTTATTCCGTCATATTTTCATCCACATGTCATGTTTTAAACCTATTAAATATATTACCATTGTTTATCATTGATAAATTAGTTTAATTATTTTTAATTAAAAATAGTATATTTATATTGTTTTGCGCTGTTGGGAAAATTTCCTAATCATTTAATTGAAGATATTCATGGAGGCTTGCATCTTTTTAAATTTATATATTTTTTTATTTTAACGAAAGCCATTTCGACTCGATTTAACTTTTGTTGGATGTGATGAATGTTGAGGGCGATTTGCACCACCCTCTTCAGTCACAAGAATAAACAAAGGATATAGTAGAATATAGACGCGAATACTCTTGATTTATTGTATTTCCGATGAGGACTCGGTTTCTTCCGTTGAATAGCTGGACAATTGAAGGATAGAATTACAACGAACTCTCTTAAAACTCTCTAAACTGTCTAGAATACTCAAATTACTATAGACTTTCGCGACTGAAGACTCAAGAATACACTTTTCTCTCTTATGATTTCTTGCGGATCCCTTTTTCTCTAGATTTACATGCATATTTATAGTCTTAGGGTTTCTAGAATTTGTTTCCCTCCTTATTCCTTGAATCTCGCTAGGGTTTCATTTCTTCTTGCTTAATTTGTTGCTGGCCTTCCTTGAATACATTGATAATCCCACGATTTCCTCACTTGATTAACTGATTCTCCATTATTTTTCGCGATTTTGACTTCCTCCCTTATTTAATTCGTTGGGGTTTTGCGATGAGGTTTCTCTCGATAAACTTCCATGCGGTGAGCTACCCTGTGATGAACTCTTCTTCCTGGATTCCTCCTCAAGGATTCTTTGTTGAGGTGCGATGAAATTTTTCGTCGTGGATTGCCCCTAAATCAGCCAGACTTCATCGCAGGTTTAGATCTTAGGGCGTGCTTCTTCGTTGACTGATAGTCAACGAATTTCTTCGCCCGTATTTTATATCGTTTACGGGGTAAAACGACATGAGTAGTGTTGAGGTAGGATTTGACGAAATCCGACCTTAACAGTTAGTCCCTCATTTTATCAAGTGTAAACACTTGGTAAAATGAAATACAACTTCTCTGCGAGCATTCTGACAAATTTCGCTGAAGAGCTTTTGCGATGAGGTTCGGCGAGGAAGTTTACGACAAGGTTCTCCCTGGCAAAGACCTTTCGCATTCCCGACATCCTCTGGCATTGGGCCCCACGTCGATTCGGTACCCTATGCTGTCAATATCAAATCCTTCGCACATCCCTTCAGCATTAAATGCTGCCTTTTGGCATTCGAGTGCCCTTGGGATTCGCAACGGCTTCTCAATCTACACCGTTGATGAGTTCGCAAGCTTTGAATTTGGATCGTTGGATCGGAACGCGCCGATTCGCTTCCCTCTTCTTCATCTTCTATAAATTCGAGACTTCGGCCCAGATTATACACTTTCCCAAAAACTTCCAAACTCTCTTTGCGATCTTTGCGATTCTTTTCTCTCTGTTCTTGCCTTCACTACTTTATTACCAGATTTTCTCACACTTTTCTTCCACATTCTTCAATGGCTTCTTCTGATTCCGGACCGGTGTTCAAGACTCGGAGTCCTCCCTCCGTCATGACGGAGAAAAGATTGAAAATTATTGCGGATGGCAATGTGGATTCTGAGGTCTTTCCTGCGCGTCTCCCCCGCGAAGGCGAACTCGCCGATACCCCTCAAGGTGATTACGTATGTATTTACGAGTCATTCTTCAGGGTCGTCGGCCTCCATCTTCCGGTGCCGTATTTGATCGTGGCGTTTCTCTACGCCTTCAGGGTTCCCATCACTCAAGTGAGCCCCAACACGATCCGCCTCCTTCTGTGTACACTCGCCATCGCCTGCGAGCAGAAGGTGGAGCTCACCCTCGGAGATTTGATGCGTCTCTTCAAGTTCTCCCGAAACCCGAAGAATTTGGGTCGCTTCTCCTTCCCTCATCGTGTTCGGCCGCACATCCTTGAGAACACACCGTCGAACGAATCTGGCTGGGAGAATAAGTATTTCTTCGTCAAGGTGGACCACACCACCTTTGGCCCTCACTAAAAGTATTTGCCAAGGGAATGGATCCTCGAGGGAGTGGATCTTCCCAGATTTAGGCTCGAGGAGGGTGGAGAAGCCGAGGCGCGTTTCAACGAGATCCACGACGCTCTCCTTGCCAACCCTCGTCGAGATTGGAGCAAGGACTTTGGTGGAGATCGGATCGAGAGATCTGGTATTTATCAGTTGGCTCAGATCTTCGGACCGTACCCCGACGCTACTCTCCCGGAAGGGATTTTCTCGCGAGCCCATTCCGGAAGGGTCTCCCGTGGAGCGGAAAAAATATGCTCCAAAGTTGAAGAAGAAGTCCAAGGTGGACTCCATCGTTGTCAGGGGAGATACTGTTGGACATATGTGTCCTTAAACAAGATATTTTATCCACTTGTAAAAGATTATGACAAGTCGTTGAATAAAGATGATACTTATTATGATAATCTTATTATAGTTTCTGGTAGAGTAAAATAGAATGTTTGATCCTTAGTTCATAAAGGATGCAATTATGAATTATTATCACAACAGAGTCAATGTGAAGAAGAATTAATAAGCATAATAAATGAACTTAAAATGTCCGTGACCTGATTAACTGGGTGGCAGCCCATTAATCGTTTAAGGTCATTAATGTGACTAAGTGACAATCATATTCTGGATTTTGTGTGTGTCACACTCACTCAAAGTGCATTAAGTATGAAGTGTCTTCATACTGGACTGGACCTGACTTAAACTCTGGAAGTTATCATATAAGACCATCACTGATAACTTGGAGTTGAGTCACTAGTAGATGATCAAATGGATATTCGATCTAAGTCCTGAGTGATCTTGAGTCCAAACTGCTGGCTTGATTGTTCTTTGATTTAACCGTTAAAGAACACGGAATATTACCGTTGTTCCCAACAATATTATTTTGGGAACATGATTGTCAGCAGTAAGGGTAGCTTGGTCATAGACATGGGCATCACACAGCTCTCTTCAGAGTGATGATGATTCCCTTGATTGTCGGTGGTGAGAAGTGAAAGGTACCCGTACGCAACCTATGAATCGAAACCATAAGTGGGTTACTCATAATATTACTGACTGATTCAATGATGAAAATGCAATGAGGGGCATAACGGTAGAAACCGCCCGCTCGTGTGTGGATCATCAAGTGAAAGATCAATAACCCGAATTTGATTGTATCAATGGACACCCTGCTGTTATAAAGGGAATAATATATACTGTATCACTAAAGAGTGCAGCCTCGGGTCTATAGTGGAATCACTTCGAGGTTTGACGAACAACTAGCAGTTCGTTGGAGCTTAAGTGATACGGGTCCATGGTCCCCAGGATAGCTCCGTAACGGATGATACCTACGTGATTAAAATACATTCTGGATAATGTTTAATCATTTGGCTTGACTTATAAAACTGAAAGGTCTGTGTCAGACGTCAGATAGTTTTATCGTTAGCGTGGCAAAAGTACCATATTTTGGTACACGAAATTAACTGATAAAATAAAGTTAGAATTTAGATTTTCTATTAGCACCATGTTGTTGGAAATTAAATTCTAAGCAACTGTTCTTTTTGAACCAATTCATTTCGACTTACGGTTAGTGATTTATGGATTTTCTAAGTTTGTGATCGGCTCGATAAACTTTGTAATTAAATCACATGTCACGAATTTAAATGATGGTGTGGCACCATGACATTTTAATGTGTGATATTGAGATAAGGAAATATTAATATAATTTAATTATTTGGATTTAATTATTAATATCTTATTAATAATTAATTAATAATTAATAGATTTATATTAATAAATAAAAATATATATTTATATATATTTATATGTGTAAATTCGAATTAGGGTTTCATATATGAAACCCTAGCTAAATTCGAATGGTATGATTTGGTCTTTCCAAATTTGCGGCATAAGTACCAAATGTTTTGGTATTTTAGCAAATCCCTAAAATCAATATTATCCATTGGATCGGTTATGATTTAATATCAACCGTTGGATTATGATATTGATAAATTCGAAATTAATAACTTGGTGACCAAGTTTCATTTTTCGAATTTGGTTAATTAATTATATCCGTTAGATCGGTCTAAGATTTAATCTTTACCGTCGGATTGAAAATTAATTAATTATATATAATTATATATTTTTCGAATTAAGGTTTATGGATAAATTCGAAATTGTTTTTAATAAATCTTTTTATATTTAATTTTATCCTAAACTAATTTGATCCATTAGATCGGTTTAAAGATTTATCTCAACCGTTGGATCTAGATAATGATAATTCGAATTTTAATATATATATATATATATATATATAATTCGAATTTAATAAAGATAAGAAGATAAGATTGGATTTTGAACCGTCCACGGGCCAGGCCCAGGCCCACGGGATCCGAGACGTGACGGTTCGGATTCCATGAAAATTAATTTTTAAAGTCCACGGACCAGGCCCATGGGAAGGGCCCTCGCCAAGGCTACTCTGCCAAGGCAAGGGCACTTGTGTGAGCCTGGCGGGCTGGCCGCAGGCCACGCTGCCTGGCAGCGGTATGGGCCTGCTGGCCCAGCCCGAAGGGCTCAGGTACTGCCCTGGCCCACCCGTGGGCTATCCCCGCCCATTCCACGGGCATGTTGGCCCGGGCTTAAGCCCGGAGGGCCCACGTGCAATTTTTTTATATAGGTCGGATTTTTATTCCGACCCGGATCCCGTGGATTAATTATTAATTATTATTAATGAAATTAATATTTATGAATTAAAATTAATTATGATTAATTAATATAAATTAAAATATGGATGTTATTTCCGGATAAATAACATTGTCTTATTTTAATTAATTCATAAAAGTAAATATGGATGTTATTTAATAATTAAATAACATTGTCTTATTTAATAAATTAAAATATGGATGATAATATTCGAAGAATAATATCATTGTCTTATTTTAATATTTCATAAATAATTATTAAAGGGCATTATAATGTTTAATGATAATTCTTAGATAATATAAGTATCATTAACATAAAATTATAAATATTCATCATAGATATAATTTGTTATAACCTATTTTCATAACCCTCAAACATAGTGTCTATGTTTAGATCATTATTAATATGTCTATATAGGATAGATATAAATAATAAAGAGTAAATGTAAAAATGTTAATTATTAGTCGGAAAAATTTCAAACGTACAATCTTGCCTAAGGAAGAGGGAATCAAAAGTGGGGCCGGTTCACCATCCACTTCTGGGTGACCGATTAGGACCCCTCCCATCGACCTGGAGAGCGTACGATTTGATATATCACTACCGACGAAATAATAAACACATCTTTAGGGCTTATTTAAAATTACGTGTCGTAATAAATAAAGCTAAAATATAAACTTTTAATGTGTCATTAATAGACAGTTTATATAATAAGTTTTTATAACTTAGAAATTAAAAACGTTATTTCCTAAAAACAATGGCAAGTATAGAATAAAACAAAGGTCTCCATTATTACTGTCACAAGGTCTGCTAACCACACCGCCTCGAGTCACCCTAGTGTGTCCATTCCCTAAGAAAGGTGTGCTTGTGGAAGGTTTGACACCGTGATAGTTCCAAAAGAATATGGGGACGGAGGAATCTTGGAAATGGACCGCGAGTCACCCTAGAGTGACCATTCCCTAAGGACGACGTTTCCAAGAGGATCCCGAGAACCGAAAATAATGGGTTAAGCTTGCACGGAAGTTGGTGCTTCCTGACCGTCTATGGTGATAGTTAATAATCATATAGGACTTTTGTAGTTCTTGTTATGAATATTAATTAAGTTTATGACTAAAACTTAGTTTAACCAAACTACACGGTTGATACCGCGAGTCACCCTAGAGTGCCCATGCCACTAAGGACGGCAACGACGTGTACAGTAGGTTAAATTATCACGAAATAGTTAAAAGGGTTTATATAACGTTTTTCCCAGAACATGTTTGCATCATGTAACTATTTCAAATAAAATATTTTTCTAAACATTCTACCTATAATAAAGTTTAATAAGTTCTTTTTCAATGCCAGTTAATATGTCTAAAGCTATTAATGTCTCGGATGATGAAAAAGATTCGGTCAACTCTGGTCCTCCATCTGAGTTTGAGCTAACGATATTTGAAGAAGGCAGTGCTTGGTTCAAGTCTGATAATGAATATGAGTTACTCAGTTTCTTATTAGACCAGTATCCAAACAAAAGTCAATCCTTCAAAGATTCGGTACTAAAAGCCTCGATGGGTGAAATTGAGAGACAAATGAAAAAAATGAACAATGTAACGGCTCTAGTCACTCAAGCAATGGCAAAAATAACAAACGAAAGACTGAATCGAAAACTGAACCCGGAAGAAAAGAAAGAAAAGTTGGTTTATCTGCAATGTGCTTCGAATGTGGAACAAAGAAGAGAGTGCCAGGTCAGCTGCGATGCATACTGCACATGAGTTCACAAAAGGGTAATACCTTTTCTGAATACGAAATTAGTTTTTTATTGGAGAGATTCAAATCTCAGATCCATAGATTAAAATTCTTAACATTGCAAACGTTTTTCATGACAGAAGTTGCTTCTGCTAAGAAGAAAAACGGAGAAGGAGCTTTATGCATTGAATGCTGGCTCAAACCAAGAGCAAAGGGGCACACAATGTGCCGAGAACATCTGCGGGCTTGGAGAGGTAATGACTCTTCTGTTAACCCCGAAATAAGTTTTTTATTGGAGAGATTCAAATCTCAAATCCATAGATTAAAATACTAACGCTTGTTCATTTTCTTTTCAGGATTCAGCAGGAGCTCTGTTGATGAGAACTCAGCAGGAAACGAAAGCGGCTAGTACTCGAGTCTCTCGAAGAAGGAAGCATGCTTTAAGTTTATATTCGATTTAAGTTTATTGTTATCATTAATTTTTGCATTGTTAAAACCTCGATTTATTTTGGATATTTAATTGCATGAAATGATTCTTAATTTAATAAAGGTTTTATATGTTTCGAATTATTTTGCAATATCCAGATAAATATAGTGACAGTTATTTTTGTTTCATCTATAGTCTTTAATTACTCTAATTGATTTATTTAGATCAAATGTCATTTTTAATCATGATGATTAATAGAGAATGAAATTAGAGGAAATTATTCACAAATGGGATCTTGTGACAAAGTCACAACGCCGATAACAGTGTCTGTTATCGAAGAGAGTGCGGAAAGCACGGTCCCAAATCAGAACCAAGGGGTACTCAGACGTAGTGGGAGGTTCAAAAGACCTGTTGAGCGATACGAGCACACCCAGTTGGAATTTCACCTAGCTGTCACAGACACTAGCGTTGAAGATCCCATAGGCTACAAGCAAGCTATGGTTGATCCTGATAAGGGAGAATGGCAGGAAGCCATGAACCAAGAAATAGAATCAATGGATTCTAATGAAGTCTGGGAACTTGTAGACTTACCGGACGGTTTCAAAACCATTGGCTGTAAGTGGGTATACAAGCGAAAGAGAGGAGTGGACGGGAAGGTTGAAACCTTCAAGGCTAGACTAGTGGCAAAGGGTTTTACCCAGAGGGAAGGTATTGATTTCGATGAGACCTTCGCTCCAGTCGCTAAGTACAAGTCCATCCGGATTCTCATGGCCATAGCCTGTAGTCTCAATTACGAGATTTGGCAGATGGACGTCAAAACCGCCTTCCTGAACGGGTACATTGACGAAAACATCTATATGGACCAACCAGAAGGGTTCGTGCAACAGGTTCAAGAAGGGAAGGTTTGCAGATTACTCAAATCCATCTATGGATTGAAACAAGCTTTCAGATCCTGGAATCTAAGGTTCGATGAAACCATCAAAACCTATGGATTCATTCAAAACGTCACTGAGGCCTGCATTTATAAGCTCAACGGTGAAACCGTGGAAATTTTTCTTGTTCTGTACGTTGACGATATTCTTCTCATTGGAAACAGTGTGAAGAGATTATCGGACGTGAAGGCGTGGCTATCTACGCAGTTCCAAATGAAGGACATGGGAGAAGCCAGTTATGTTCTTGGGATCCGCATTTTCAGGAATCGCAACAACAGGCTTCTGGCCTTATCTCAAGAAACTTACATTGATAAGGTGCTTGAACGTTTTGCAATGGCAAACTCAAAGGGTGGTAATTTACCAACCAGACATGGAGTGTTCCTTAGCAGGAAACAGTGCCCAACTTCTCCGGAAGAGCAAGATGTGATGAGGCGAATACCCTATGCTTCAGCAGTGGGAAGTCTGATGTACGCTATGCAGTGTACTAGGCCAGACATCTGTTACGCTGTGGGAATTGTTAGCAGATACCAATCCAACCCTGGTATGGCTCACTGGACAGCGGTGAAGAACATTCTCAAGTATCTTCGGAAAACGAGAGACTATATGTTAGTGTTTTCAGGATCAGAACAGAATCCACTAGGATACACTGATTCAGACTTTATATCTGATAGAGACGGGAGAAAATCGACGTCGGGAGCAGTGTTCACCCTTGGTGGTGGAGCGATATTCTGGAGAAGCGTAAAGCAATCTTGTATCGCAGATTCCACAATGGAAGCTGAATACGTGGCAGCTTGTGAGTCAGCCAAAGAATCAGTTTGGCTCAAGAATTTTTACATAGAGCTGGGAGTTGTTCCAGACGTAGATGGCCCCAAACGCTATACTGTGACAACAGTGGTGCGGTGACGAATTCTAAAGAGCCCAGACACCAAAACAAGGCGAAACATATAGAACGCAAATACCATCTCATAAGAGAAATAGTGCGTCGTGGCGACGTAAGGGTTGTGAAAATCGCTTCGGAAGACAATCTGGCTGATCCATTCACCAAGACGTTGCCAGAGAAAATATTCAGGAGGCATCTGGAGAGTATGGGTCTGAAAGCCATGGGTCATCTTCTTTAAGTACAAGTGGGAGATTGTTGGACATATGTGTCCTTAAACAAGATATTTTATCCATTTGTAAAAGATTATGACAAGTCGTTGAATAAAGATGATACTTATTATGATAATCTTATTATAGTTTCTTGTAGAGTAAAATAGAATGTTTGATCCTTAGTTCATAAAGGATGCAATTATGAATTATTATCACAACAGAGTCAATGTGAAGAAGAATTAATAATCCAAATAAATGAACTTAAAATGTCTGTGACCTGATTAACTGGGTGGGAGCCCATTAATCGTTTAAGGTCATTAATGTGACTAAGTGACAATCCTATTCTGGATTTTGTGTGTGTCACACTCACTCGAAGTGCATTAAGTATGAAGTGTCTTCATACTGGACTGGACCTGACTTAAACTCCGGAAGTTATCATATACCGTCACTGATAACTTGGAGTTGAGTCACTAGTAGATGATCAAATGGATATTCGATCTAAGTCCTGAGTGATCTCGAGTCCAAACTGCTGGCTTGATTAGTCTTTGATTCAACCGTTAAAGAACACGAAATATTACCGCTGTTCCCAACACTATTATTTTGGGAACATGATAGTCAGCAGTAAGGGTAGCTTGGTCATAGACATGGGCATCACACAGCTCTCTTCCGAGTGATGATGATTCCCTTGATTGTCGGTGGTGAGAAGTGAGAGGTACCCGTGCGCAACTTATGAATCGAAACCATAAGTGGGTTACTCATAATATTACTGACTGATTCAATGATGAAAATGCAATGAGGGGCATAACGGTAGAAACCGCCTGCTCGTATGTGGATCATCAAGTGAAAGATCAATAACCCGAATTTGATTGTATCAATGGACACCCTGCTGTTATAAAGGGAATAATATATACCGTATCACTAAAGAGTGCAGCCTCGGGTCTATAGTGGAATCACTTCGCGGTTTGACGAACAACTAGCAGTTCGTTGGAGCTTAAGTGATACGGGTTCATGGTCCCCAGGATAGCTCCGTAACGGATGATACGTACGTGATTAAAATACATTCTGGATAATGTTTAATCATTTGGCTTGACTTATAAAACTGAAAGGTCTATGTCAGACGTCAGATAGTTTTATCGTTAGCGTGGCAAAAGTACCATATTTTGGTACACGAAATTAACTGATAAAATAAAGTTAGAATTTAGATTTTCTAGTAGCACCATGTTGTTGGAAATTAAATTCTAAGCAACTTTTCTTTTTGAACCAATTCATTTCGACATACGGTTAGTGATTTATGGATTTTCTAAGTTTGTGATCGGCTCGATAAACTTTGAAATTAAATCACATGTCACGAATTTAAATGATCGTGTGGCACCATGACATTTTAATGTGTGATATTGAGATAAGGAAATATTAATGTAATTAATTATTTGGATTTAATTATTAATATCTTATTAATAATTAATTAATAATTAATAGAGTAATATTAATAAATAAAAATATATATTTATATATATTTATATGTGTAAATTCGAATTAGGGTTTCATATATGAAACCCTAGCTAAATTCGAATGGTATGATTTGGTCTTTCCAAATTTGCGGCATAAGTACCAAATATTTTGGTATTTTAGCAAATCCCTAAAATCAATATTATCCATTGGATCGGTTATGATTTAATATCAACCGTTGGATTATGATATTGATAAATTCGAAATTAATAACTTGGTGACCAAGTTTCATTTTTCGAATTTGGTTAATTAATTATATCTGTTAGATCGGTCTAAGATTTAATCTTTACCGTCGGATTGAAAATTAATTAATTATATATATTTATATATTTTTCGAATTAAGGTTTATGGATAAATTTGAAATTGTTTTTAATAAATCTTTTTATATTTAATTTTATCCTAAACTAATTTGATCAATTAGATCGGTTTAAAGATTTATCTCAACCGTTGGATCTAGATAATGATAATTCGAATTTTAATATATATATATATATATAATTCGAATTTTTTAAAGATAAGAAGATAAGATTGGATTTTTATTTTATCCTAATCTTTCTTATTTAATTAAATCCCTAATTAATTATATCCATTGGATTTAGATGAGATTAAATCTGGACCATTGGATTAAGATAATTAATTATATTTAAATATATGAAATTCGAAATTAGGGAGGGAATTTCTCCAATTCGGTTACGGTTTGAGCCTATAAATAGGAGGCTCGTTCTACACATTTTTCATACCTTTCCCCTGAGAAAAATTCGAACTCTTCCTCTTCCTCAGGGTCTGCGAATTTTCTATCTGATCTCTCTTTTCTGGTTCGGCTTAGGAGACTATTTCTCCGGAAGCTTAAAAAGAACCATTAGTTTAAATTTTACGACGGAGTCCTGCCGGCGAAGCCCACGCTTCGGTACGAGGATTCCAGGAGAATATCCCGGAAGATCACGGGAGTTTCCCTCAGCATCGGCGGAGCCCTGCCCGATTCAGAATGCACAGCCGGAAGTCGTCAATAGAGGTACGGCCTTATGCATTGGTTTAATAAATGCAACCATTTACTGCTTTCTATTTATTTCCTATTATGACTAGATTATTAATAATGATATATGAATATTAAATTACATAATATTTATCAGATCTTGTGAAATGGTTATTATACGTTATCTGGACCGTTAGACGGACAACAAGTTATTCCGCTTTAAATTAATTTTTAAATGTTACCCGGACGGTTCGGAGGTACAATTCGTGATAATTTTCATGGAATCCGAGACGTGATTCCCAAGAGATACTCCCGTCGAGCGAGAGCGGGACGTGCAGAGGTCGTCGAAGTCCCAGGCAGGACCCGACGCTCCTCGCTACATGGGACTTACCCCTCGAGAGGGTAGTTCCTCGGGCAAGCGTCCGAGTGAAGATGTTCGTGACGAGCGGCGAACGAAGTCCAAGTCGGATCCCATCGCTCGTCACCCGACGGAGATTCCTCGCTCCTCGGAGAGGTCCCCTCGAAGAGATGTGGATTCAATAGTTCCTCGCTCTTCGGGGAAATCTTCTCGAGAAGAAAGTTCTTCGGGCAGGTGACCCGCCGAGGAGTCACGCGATGCTCCTCCTTCGAAGAAGACTAAGGTTTCCGCCCCGGCCGTCGAGCCCGAGGTTGCTACTCCGGCTCGGGAAGCTGTAAAGGAGGCCTCGAGCCGGAGTAGCAATGAAAAGTGCGCCGAGCGGAAGTGCGCAGTCTTCTAGGCGCCTGAGGAAGAGGGCTGACTTCGTCGAGGACTTCAGCGATCTGGCCGTGGCGCTGAATGCTCCCCCTCCGCCTCCTATAGGGACTGAAAGCTCTCTCCCTTCTTTGACTCTCGAGGCTACGACCCAGCTCCCTTCGCCACCAACCCGGGAGACTTCCGTCGAGGCAATGCGGGATTCTGCAGAGCAAGAAGGAGATAAGGGAGGAGCCTCCAAGCTCGTCGAGCAAGAAGGAGATAAAGGAGGGGCCTCCGAGCTCGTCGAGCAAGAAGGAGATAAAGGAGGGGCCTCCGAGCACGTCGAGCAAGAAGGAGATAAAGGAGGGGCCTCCGAGTTCATCGAGCAAGAAGGAGATCAAGGACAGATCCCCTTCGGGCCTGAGGGAAAGCGACCAGAGGCGCCTCTCGAGGCTGCTCCTTCTGAGCCAACTGTTTCCTCCGATGTACCCATCTTCGATGTCCCAGAGGACCCGGCGATTTCGTCGACACTTGGGCAGACTAATGCTGCCACCCTTCAGGTTTCTCTCATCCCTCCACCCGGCCTGATTATAGTGTCATCGGGAGGTAGCACTCCCTCGCGTCGGGACGCGTCTCCTTCCCCGAATGCCCCGACGCAGCCTTCTTTGTCAGCTCCATATCTCGGGAAGGCATTTTCTTTCTCGTCCCAGGATCAAGTTCATTTTCCTCCCGTGCCATCTCCGAGTGTGCCTCGCAAAGATTGGGAAAAATATTCCTCTTTTGCGTGCAGAGATCTATCTTTGGGAGCCGCAGACTCGCTCGGGATCGTTGGCCCTCTTAACGAGTTCGAAGGTTATCCCGAAGGAGTCTCCCATATCCTCTGAGGAATAGCCTTTCTGAACGACGTGATTGTCATCGAACGACAATTCGTTAATGAGGCGCAAGGCCAGGTGCGCGAGTTCTCGTCAAAGTCTACCTTGGCTCAGAGCCAACTCGAGATTTTTTTTCGCAACGAGCGGAAGCTTCGGGAGCGGACCGAGGAGCTTTCCTCATACCTCGATGAGGCCAAGGCAGCTTTGGAGTTGGAGGCTTTGCTTCGTCAGGCCACGGAGGCTGAACTTGCCGAACATAGGCGCCTCCTCGCTGCCAAGGAGGAGTCTTTCACCGAAGAGCAGGAGCGTTTTCGCCGTAGGGAGGCAGATCTTTCCGAGGAACTTCGGCAGAAAGCTGAGCGCCTCGCCCGGATTAGTGAGGCCGTAAGCACGCCACCCGACAAAAAGGATCGCCTGAAGTCTCGGGTTAAGGCCGCGCTGAGGAGGCTCGTCAAGGAGCTTGAAGCCACGCGGGCCGAGGTGGTCGAAGAGCGTCATGGCCGAGAGTGGCTGTTCGAGAACGCCCAAGCCAAGTTGGAGCGTTCCTAGGCAAAGTTCGAATTCCTCGACCAATCCGTCAACGCACATCGTTTGGCGGCCGCTTATCAGGCTAACGTTAGCTTGGTCGAAGGGCTTCCTTCTTCAACGTCCGTCGAGAGTCTCAGGACTCGCCTGCCGAAGTGGTGCGAACTTCGCGACAAGAATCAGGCCGAGGTGGGAGAGCTGGACGAGAAGGCCATCGGGGACCCTAATTCTCCGCCGCTATCTCCCTGCACGCCGCCGGTCATCGACAATCGGCGGGTCGAGGACCTTGTTCCGGAGGGAACTTCTCTCGAGCCTTCCTCGGGCGGCGAGTACGGCTCGAACATCGAGATCTTAACACCTCCAGAGTCCACGGTATAGATTGGCCCTTCAATGCTTAGTCGTTTTTCTTCTATTTGTATCATTTTTTTTTATTTTGGTCAGTGTACTTTGCTCTTGTAATCCCAGTGTTTCATCAATCAATGAATACACTTTTTTGGATTTCTTAGTTCTTTTCCTTGTACGCGCCCCTTAAACTTTCCCTTGTAGGCTAAAGGCGATTATGGTGTTCCTTGCCCCGGGGTTCCTTTCCTCAAGAGTTGGCGTCGGATCCGACAGGAGTTGGCATCAGATCTGTATGCGGCAAAGGGATCCTTGCGGAAGGAAAGTGCCCTTCACGAAGCAGCGGAGGCTAAACTCGCCGAGTGCACTGCGGAGTGTGATGAGGGCATGCGTCTCCTTGCTATTGCTGAGGAGTCTCTCGTCGAGGAATAGTGGCGTTACCGTCAGTGCGAAGAGAAACTCACGGCGCGACTTCGGCAGGCGGATAGGCGTCCCGCCCGGATCGCCGAGGCCATCAATTTGCCACCTGGCCAGAAGGAACATGTCTCTTTCCAAGTTCGGGACGTGCTGAAGAAGCTCGTCGAGTGCCGCGACGCGGCCCGCAGTGAGGCGGTCGAGGAGCATTTTGCCCGCGTACGCCTCTCTATCGATGCAACGAACAAGTTGGCGCGCGCCTTCGAGAGGTGTAGTGCTCTCGAGGAGGCCATTAATGTCCATCACATGTTGGGCGGTGTCTTCTCGAACATCAGGCTCGTTGAGAGGCTTTCTTCCCGTTCGACCATTGGCGAGGTTCGGAAGGCCTAGTTGCCAAGGTGGCGCAAGCTGGAGAAATAGTACATGGCCGAATTGGCCGAGTTGGAGAAGAGAGCTGCCGGCAATCCCGATTCTCTTCCGCTCTCTCCCTGCCACCCTCTGACCGTCGATGAGGCACCAACGCCGATCCTCGGCACTCTTTCTTCTTCGAGTGACTCGGTATAGGGCGGCTGGCTTAGCGTCTTGTATTTTTCCTTTTCTTTTGGATTGATCCTTGTAAATCTTTTTGATGAATGGATAGAGATTTTTTTGCTTTTCTTGTTTCCTCACTTGGTTTGGCTTCTTGTTTCATCTTTGTTTGTCACGTTACTCTCAGTTTCTTCTTTGTAGGTCGAAAATGGCTCGGATGCTCCTCGCCTGGCGGGTCCCTCTTCGAGCGCGTTCACCTGGTTTCCCGACGCTGTGATATTGTCATCGAGGATTGTGCCGACGTAGTTCTTCGCCAAGACTCCTTCGACGACGTTACTAGACCAGAGGATTAGTCCCTGCGGGAATTGTAATATGTATATCTCTAGGAATGTAAATGACTGAATTGTGTATAATATTTTGTAATATGTATTTTCAATCGAATGAGTATACAACTTTTCTTTATGAGTTTTCTTGTGCTATGAATTTTTTATGGGTGAGATGTATATCTCTTCCCTCCCCCCCCCCCCCCCCCCCTTTTTTTTTTTATTCGGCATTCTCGCTTCTTTTATTCTTCACTCGGCACTGTCACCGAGCAATTTTCTCAGGCACTCTCGCCTATATTTTTCTCTTTGCTCGGCACTCTCACCGAGCAATTTTCTTAGGCACTCTCGCCTATATTTTTTTCTCTTTGCTCGGCACTCTCACCGAGCAATTTTCTTAGGCACTCTCGCCTATATTTTACTCTTTGCTCGGCACTCTCACCGAGCAATTTTCTTAGGCACTCTCGCCTATATTTATCTGTTTGCTCGGCACTCTCGCCGAGCAATTTTCTTAGGCACTCTCGCCTATATTTATCTGTTTGCTCGGCACTCTCACCGAGCAATTTTCTTAGGCACTCTCGCCTATTTTTTTTCTCTTTGCTCGGCACTCTCATCGAGCAATTTTCTTAGGCACTCTCGCCTATATTTTTTTTCTCTTTGCTCGGCACTCTCACCGAGCAATTTTCTTACGCATTCTCGCCTATATTTTTTTTGTTTGCTCGGCACTCTCACCGAGCAATTTTCTTAGGCACTCTCGCCTATATTTTTCTCTTTGCTCGGCACTCTCGCCGAGCAATTTTCTTAGGCACTCTCGCCTATATTTTTTTTTCTTTGCTCGGCACTCTCGCCGAGCAATTTTCTTAGGCACTCTCGCCTATATTTTATTTTCTTTGCTCGGCACTCTCACTGAGCAATTTTCCTAGGCACTCTCGACTTTTTTTTTTCTCTTTGCTCGGCACTCTCACCGAGCAATTTTCTTAGGCACTCTCGCCTATATTTTTTCTTTGCTCGGCACTCTCACCGAGCAATTTTCTTAGGCACTCTCGCCTATATTTTTCTCTTTGCTCGGCACTCTCGCCGAGAAATTTTCTTAGGCACTCTCGCCTATATTTTTTTTTCTTTGCTCGGCACTCTCACCGAGCAATTTTCTTAGGCACTCTCGCCTATATTTTTCTTTCTCTTTGCTCGGCACTCTCACCGAGCAATTTTCTTAGGCACTCTCGCCTATATTTTTCTTTCTCTTTGCTCGGCACTCTCACCGAGCAATTTTCTTAGGCACTCTCGCCTATATTTTTCTCTTTGCTCGGCACTCTCACTGAGCAATTTTCTTAGACACTCTCGCCTATTTTTTTATTTTTTTTCGCTCTTACTTTCTCTCGTCTTATCATTTCCCGTAGATCAACTTCTTTCCTTACTTTCGAATCTGAGATAAAAGAAAATGTTACGTCGTGAGTCAGCTTGTGTGTCTAAAAGACGAGCCTCATTAAACCCTTCGAGTCCTCCATTAGGGTGCGGCTCGCGAGGGAAGAGTACTCCACATCAATTTGATAAAGGCCTAGGCCATGCAAAATAGTCCTGAACAAGAAGGGTCGGGACTTCCCTAAATCGCAATAGATAAAACTCAAAGAGAAAGATACAAGTATGAAAGGAAAGAAAAGAAAACATTCCGCGAGACTACTGGTAGAATTTCTTCAAGTGCTTTACGTTCCAACTCCGTACTACTTTTGCGCCCTCGGTATTCTTGAGCTCGTAGACTCCTGGCTTGACGACGTCGGTGACTATGTACGGGCCCTCCCAAGTCTGCCCCAGCTTTCCAGCATTCATCTCGACGGTGTTCTGGAAAACCCGTCGGAGGACCATCTCCCTAACTCTGAACCTCCTCGAGCGCACCTTGTTGTTGTAGAAACGCGCGATCGTGTTCTGGTAATTGGCGATATGCGCGCTTGCTTGCTCGCGTCTTTCGTCGATGTGGTCGAGCTGGTGGAGGAGATTCTGCTCATTGTCTTTCTCACTACTGGGGGCTAGATTTCGACGAAGACTCGGAATGCCAACTTCTGCCGGGACCACAGCTTCCACTCTGAAGGCTAAGGAAAAAGGGGTTTTGCCAGTCGCAGAGTGAGGGGTTGTTCGATAGGCCCATAGCACTCCCGGCAACTCGTCCGCCCACAACCCTTTCTTTTCGTCGAGCCTCCTCTTGATGTTGTTGACGATGGTTCGATTGACTGCTTCGGCATTCCCGTTGCCTTGGGGATATCGCGGTGTCGATGTATTGAGCTTTATCCTTCATCGCCTGCAAAAATCTCCGAACTTCTTCGAGATGAATTGAGACCCATTATCGGCGATTATCTCTCTAGGCAATCCGAATCGAGTGACTACGTTCTTCCAAACATAGCTTTCGACATCGGAATCCTTGATGTTGGCGTACGATTCGGCCTCCGTCCATTTGGTGAAGAAATCTGTGACGACGAGCATGAACCTCTTCTGCCTTGCGCCGATCGGCATGGGACCGACGATGTCCATTGACCATTTCATGAACGGGTAAGGTACCGACACCACTGAAAGTTCCTCCGCCGGGCAGTTGATCGCTGGGGCATGCCGCTGACATTTCTCGCACCTCTTGGCGTAGCTGATGCAGTCGACGGCCATAGTCTCCCAAAAGAAACCTTGTCGCTTAGTCTTCCTCAACAAGGAGCGACCGCCAGAGTGGTTTCCGCATTCTCCACTGTGGATTTCCTGCATGACGTATTCAGATTCTTTCTTGCCGAGGCACCTCAGGTAAGGGCCTGTGAAGCTTTTCAAGTAGAGTTTGTTGTCAAAGACGGTATACTTAGAGCTCTTTGACTTGATCTTCCTCGACTCCTGTGGGCTTTCAGGCAGCGCTCCCTCGAGAATATATCTCCGGAGAGGCGTTCTCCAATCTTCCACTTCATCGTCGTTCACGACTCCTTGCTCCTCGTTTTCATCCTCGTCATCTTTGATTTCGTTCACGCTGGCCTCGTTAGTCCCTGTCCCCATAACCTCTTCGTTTGCCTTAGCTTTCTTTTTCATCGGACCTTCTTCTCTCTTGATGCTAGGCTTCTCCACCGTCTCTACTGTGACCGATCTCAGTTCACTGATCTCGGTTGTTGAACCTAGGTTTGCCAGTGCATCGGCGTGAGTATTGTCTCCTTGAGTCACCTATGTTAAGCTGAAGTAGGAGAGAGCATCAACTACTCCCGCATAGGCCTCCATGCGCTCGTCGTTCTTCTCGTACTCCCCATTAACCTGCTTTACCACCAGTTGGGAATCCGAGAACGCGTGCAAATTCTTGGCTCCAATCGCTAGCGACGATTGCATCCCGATGATGATCACTTCATATTCTGCTTTGTTGTTGGTGGTGTGGTAGGCGAGACGGAAAGCTTTCTCCACTATATCTCCCATCGGGGAGGTAATTCTGATCCCCACTCCAGATCCTTGCGTCGTTGCTGATCCGCCTACCTGCAACTTCCAGATACCAGCTTCGTTGCTCAGATCTACTGGTTCTTTCGGTAACTCGATGAGGAAATCAGCAAGTACTTGAGATTTAAGGCTCGTCTGAAGCCTGTATTCGATGTCGTATGCCCTGAGTTTTATTTACCACTTCGTGATCCTCCCTGACTGGTTTGGGTTGTGGATGATGGAGCGGATCGGTCTGTCCGTCATGACGACGATGGTGTGGGCTTGGAAGTGATGCTTCAATCTCTCCGAGGCATCGTATACTGCCAAGGTGAGCTTCTCGAGCTGCGGGTATCTCGTCTCGGCATCGAGGAGCTTTCTGCTGATGTAGAAGACTGTTGGACATATGTGTCCTTAAACAAGATATTTTATCCATTTGTAAAAGATTATGACAAGTCATTGAATAAAGATGATACTTATTATGATAATCTTATTATAGTTTCTGGTAGAGTAAAATAGAATGTTTGATCCTTAGTTCATAAAGGATGCAATTATGAATTATTATCACAACAGAGTCAATGTGAAGAAGAATTAATAATCATAATAAATGAACTTAAAATGTACGTGACCTGATTAACTGGGTGGGAGCCCATTAATCATATAAGGTCATTAATGTGACTAAGTGACAATCCTATTCTGGATTTTGTGTGTGTCACACTCACTAGAAGTGCATTAAGTATGAAGTGTCTTCATACTGGACTGGACCTGACTTAAACTCCGGAAGTTATCATATAAGACCGTCACTGATAACTTGGAGTTGAGTCACTAGTAGATGATCAAATGGATATTCGATCTAAGTCCTGAGTGATCTTGAGTCCAAGCTGCTGGCTTGATTGTTCTTTGATTTAACTGTTAAAGAACACGAAATATTACCGCTGTTCCAAACACTATTATTTTGGGAACATGATAGTCAGCAGTAAGGGTAGCTTGGTCATAGACATGGGCATCACACAGCTCTCTTCAGAGTGATGATGATTCCCTTGATTGTCGGTGGTGAGAAGTGAGAGGTACCCGTGCGCAACTTATGAATCGAAACCATAAGTGGGTTACTCATAATACTACTGACTGAGTCAAGGATGAACATGCAATGAGGGGCATAACGGTAGAAACCGCCTGCTCGTGTGTGGATCATCAAGTGAAAGATCAATAACCCGAATTTGATTGTATCAATGGACACCCTGTTGTTATAAAGGAAATAATATATACCGTATCACTAAAGAGTGCAGCCTCGGGTCTATAGTGGAATCACTTCGAGGTTTGACGAACAACTAGCAGTTCGTTGGAGCTTAAGTGATACGGGTCCATGCTCCCCAGGATAGCTCCGTAACGGATGATACGTACGTGATTAAAATACATTCTGGATAATGTTTAATCATTTGGCTTGACTTATAAAACTGAAAGGTCTGTGGCAGACGTCAGATAGTTTTATCGTTAGCGTGGCAAAAGTACCATATTTTGGTACACGAAATTAACTGATAAAAGAAAGTTAGAATTTAGATTTTCTATTAGCACCATGTTGTTGTAAATTAAATTCTAAGCAACTTTGCTTTTTGAACCGAGTCATTTTGACTTACGGTTAATGATTTATGAATTTTCTAAGTTTATGATCGGTTCGATAAACTTTGAAATTAAATCACATGTCACGAATTTAAATGATGGTGTGGCACCATGACATTTTAATATGTGATATTGAGATCAGGAAATATTAATATAATTTAATTATTTAGATTTAATTATTAATATGTTATTAATAATTAATAGATTTATATTAATAAATAAAATATATATTTGTATATATATATATATGTAAATTCAAATTAGGGTTTCATATATGAAACCCTAGCCAAATTCGAATGGTATGATTTGGTCTTTTCAAATTTGCGGCATAAGTACCAAATGTATTGGTATTTTAGCAAATCCCTAAAATCAATATTATCCATTGGATCGGTTATGATTTAATATCAACCGTTGGATTAGGATATTGATAAATTCGAATTTGAAAACTTGGTGACCAAGTTTAAATTTTCGAATTTGGTTAATTAATTATATCCGTTAGATCGGTCTAAGATTTAATCTTTACCGTCGGATTGAAAATTAATTAATTATATATATTTATATAATTTTTGAATTATAATTTAAGGATAAAATCGAAATTGTTTTCTTTAAATCTTTTTATATTTGATTTTATCCTAAATTAATTTGGTCCATTAGATCGGTTTAAAGATTTATCTCAACCGTTGGATCTAGATGATAATAAATTTGAATTTTATTATAAATATATAGGATAATTCGAATTTTATAAAGATAAGAAGATAAGATTGGATTTTTGATTTTATCCTAATCTTTCTTATTTAATTAAATCTCTAATTAATTATGTCCATTGGATTTAGATGAGATTAAATCTGGACCATTGGATTAAGATAATTAATTATATTTAATATACAGAATTCGAATTTTAGGGAGGGAATTTCTCCAATTCGGTTACGGTTTGAGCCTATAAATAGGAGGCTCACTCTACACATTTTTCACACCTTTCCCCAGAGAAAAATTCGAACTCTCCCTCTCCCTCAGGGTCTGCGAATTTTCTCTCTGATCTCTCTTTTCTGGTTCGGCTTAGGAGACTATTTCTCCGGAAGCTTAAAAAGAACCATCAGTTAAAATTTTGCGACGGAGTCCTGCCGGCGAAGCCCACGCTTCGGTACGAGGATTCCAGTAGAATATCCCGGAAGATCATGGGAGTTTCCCTCAGCACCGGCGGAGCCCTGCCCGATTCAGAACGCGCAGCCGGAAGTCGTCAATAGAGGTACGGCCTTATGCATTGGGTTAATAAATGCAACCATTTACTACTTTCTATTTATTTCCTATTATGACTAGATTATTAATAATGATATATGAATATTAAATTACATAATATTTATCAGATCTTGTGAAATGGTTATTATCCGATATCCGGACCGTTGGACGGATAACAAGTTATTCCACTTTAAATTAATTTTTTAAATGTTACCTGGACGGTTCGGAGGTTCAATTCGTGATAATTTTCAAGGAATCCGAGACGTGATTCCCATCAAAGACTGGCTTTTGCCCCCACTTTCTTCTCGCACAAGCACTTGACTGATCGTGTGGTCAGACACGGCGATGTACAAGTACAAGGGCTCTCCTGGCTTTGGCTTCGTCATGATAGGCGGCGATGATAAATAGGACTTCAGTGCTTGGAAGGCCTCCTCGCACTTCTCAGTCCACTCGAATTTCTTATTCTTCATTAACAGGTTGTAGAAGAGGAGAGTCTTGTCGGCCGATCGTGAGATGAATCGGTTCAGAGCGGCAATTCTCCCGGTTAGTTTCTGAATCTCTCGCCGATTTTGGGGCGAGGGCATGCTCTTAATTGCCTCGATCTGCTCGGGATCGGCTTCGATTCCTCGCCGAGTAACCATATGGCCCAGGAACTTCCCCGAGGACATGCCGAACGTACACTTGGTGGGATTCAACCTCATCCCGTGCTGGTTCAGAATTTCGAAGCATTCCTCCAAATGCTCGATGTGCGCCGCCGCCTTCAAGGATTTGACGACCATATCATCGATGTATACTTCCATGCTCTTCCCAATCTGCTTGTGAAACATCTTTGTTACCAGTCTCTGGTAGGTTGCTCCGGCATTTTTCAACCCGAAGGGCATGACATTATAACAGTACGTGCCCCTCTCGCTGATGAAAGCAGTTTTTTCTTCGTCGTCCGGGTGCATCCTTATCTGGTGATACCCGGAGTAGGCATCCATGAAGCTGAGAATATCGTAGCCATGGGTAGCCTCGACGAGGCGATCTATATGCGGCATCGGGAAGCTATCCTTTGGGCAGGCTCGGTTGAGATCAGTGAAGTCCATGCATACCCGCCATTTGTCGTATTGGCCAGCCACTCCGGATATTTTACTTCCCGAATGGTGCCCATCGAGAGCAACTTATCTACCTCATTGTTGATGATTTTGTTTCTGTCGGCGGCCATCTTTCTTCTCTTCTGTATGACGGGCTTGTGATTTGGATCAGTGTTGAGGCGGTGGGCCACCACTGACGGGTCGATCCCTGACATATCTTCGTGAGACCAAGCAAAACTTCTTCGGTTCCTCTTCAGGAAGTCGACTAGCTGGGCCTTGATCTCCGGGTTAAGGTATACGCCTATGCCGACGGTCCGAGAGGGGTCAAATTTTTCGATACGGACTTGTTCCACTGCTTCGAGCTGTGGCCCTCCGTTTCTGTCCTCGGCTCCCTGCGGCTCGATGTCTTCAGCGCTAAGAATCCTGGCAGTCTCAGAGCCCTCTTTCTTCCGCTTCTTCTTCCGCCTCGATGCTCTCGGGGCGGCTATGGCTAATTGCTATGAACAAGACGGCTCTCCCTCTTCCATCTTCTCGGGCCCCTTCTCACCGGTCGTCGACCTATGATGCATCATGTAGCAGATCCGGTAGGCGTCTCTACTTCCCTTGAGTTCTTCGATTTCTCCTTCCTTCCTTCCCGGGAATTTTATGCATTGATGGTATGTCGACGAGATGGCCCTCATGGAGTGGATCCAAGGTCTTCCTAGGATCACATTGAAATGCGACAGAACATTCAATACCATAAACTCCGTCATCCGGTTGATACTCTTCGCGCAGACGGGAAGATTGACCGTCCCCATTGAGACGGCGACATCTCCGTTAAATCCTGACACCTTGCGAGGGCGTCCTCCGATCACGAGTCCTTCTATACCTATCTTCATCAGGCATTCATAGAAAATGACGTCGACCGAACTCCCATTATCGACGAGGACACGACAAACCACGGAGCCACCGATGTTGAGCTCGAGAACCAGAGCATCGTCGTGCATATCAGCACAATCCTCGTCCTCCACGAATTCTATCCTTGCGCCAGGGCCAACCATTGTCACGTCTCATCAGCCATGTTCTTTCCCTCTTCGCTGATGGGCTTTGATGTTGTTGACTGAATCTTCACAGAACCGCGATCCGCCCATAATCAGCTTAATTCTCGTTCTTGAAGTCGGTCATTTTTCTTCGGTGCACTCCGCCGTCGACGGCTCGGCCGCAAGATTTCTCTTTGCTCCGCCTTGATTGCTTCCTTCATTACGCGCCGGGCCCTCTTGCCGGTTCTGCCATGCCCGATTACCGTTATTCCATGGCTTGGAAGGATTGTACGTGAGGTCCTTGATTTCCCCTTGCGCGTACCTCCTCTGGAGCTCCCTTTTTAGCATGGCGCAATCCTCGGTGGAGTGGCCGTTATAGTTATGGTAAGTTCAGAACTTACTCATGTCTTTTGGCCAAGGCTTCTTCTTGAAGCTCCCTCGACCTTCTGAAAATCCTCCTCGTCCTCCGGCGAATCCTCCTCGTCCTCCGGCGAATCCTCCTCGGTTTCCGGAGAATCCTCCTCGGCCTCCGGAGAATCCTCCTCAGCCTTCAGAGAATCTTCCTCGGTTTTCGGAGAATTCTCCTCGCTACTGACCTTCTTCTCCTCCTCTCGTTCTAGATGACGGAACGTCTCTTCCATCCCTGTTCTCTCTTCTCTTTAGTTGTCTTCCCCTATTTCCACGTTCGTGGATCTTCTTCTGGGCCAGCGTCTCCTCCTCTATCTCCATGAAGAGCGTCGCTCTATGGAGGGCATCCTCGATTGTCAACGGTCGCATTTTGATCAACTCCTCGCGAAAAAGAGCTAAGTACCATTATCCGTGCTTCAGCGCCTGGATTGCGACGATGTCATCGAGCCCCGGGACTCTGACCATGATGTCTTTGAATTTTTCGACATATTGTCGGAGGGTTTCTTCTCGTCCCTGCGAGAGGTTCCACAAGGTTGTGACGGTCGCCTCGTTCTGCACGTACATGGAGTAGTGCCGCAAAAAACATGCGACGAGCTCATCGGAGTCGCTGATGGATTACGGTGGTAGCTTCGCGAACCAATCGGTGGCTGGGCCTTGCAAACTTTCGACGAAGAAATGACACAGAATGGATTCTAGCTTTGCCTCCTCGCCACCTATACGGTCTGTTGCGATCCGGAAGGACTTCACGTGGGTGTTCGGATCCGATGTCCCCTTATATTGCGAGAGCCTGACCTTCGGCAGTTCTCCTAGCTCCACGCTGCGAATTTTCGCCGAGAAAGGAGTGATTCTGGCCTCCTTGACCAATCTGTCAATCTCAGGTGCCGCGCTCATCGCCTTGTGCACCTGCGAGGCCACGTGTCCCATCTTTGTCTCCATGCTCGAAGACATCTCCTTCATCGCTCTCCGGACCTCCTCCTGGACTGTCTCCGCTATGGTGATCGCCAAGCCCCCTTGCGGGTTCGTCGTGGTTAGCGGTGTTGCACCGGCGGCGTTGAAAAGATCCCGGTTGATCGGTGGCGCTTGCGGCGTCAGGTTCCCTTGCTCTATTTCGGCTGTGGTTCTTCCCTCTCCTCGAGCCGAAGATCCTGCGATTGTGCTCTCTGGAACTTCCTTTCTTTGGCTCGCAATCGCGCGATCCAGGAGACCGGCGAGTTGCCCGTTCCTCTCCTCCTGTTCTTCCGCTTTCCTGGCCGCCTCCTCGGCCATCCTCGTTCTTCCGCTCTGTTGCCGAGTCCATGGCTGGGACCTCGTTCCCTTCGTTGCTAGTGACGGTGTCGCTTGATGTCATCTCGCTCCTTCAAATTCCTGGCTGTGAGATAGAAAGAAACCAAGCCCCTCGGTGGGCGCCAAATTGTTGAGGGCGATTTGCACCACCCTCTTCAGTCACAAGAATAAACAAAGGATATAGTAGAATATAAACGCAAATACTCTTGATTTATTGTATTTCCAATGAGGACTCGGTTTCTTCCGTTGAATAGCTGGACAATTGAAGGATAGAATTATAACGAACTCTCTTAAAACTCTCTAAACTGTCTAGAATACTCAAATTACTATAGACTTTCGCGACTGAAGACTCAAGAACACACTTTTCTCTCTTATGATTTCTTGCGGATCCCTTTTTCTCTAGATTTACATGCATATTTATAGCCTTAGGGTTTCTAGAATTTGTTTCCCTTCTTGTTCCTTGAATCTCGCTAGGGTTTCCTTTCTTATTGCTTAATTCGTTGCTGGCCTTCCTTGAATACATTGATAATCCCACGATTTCCTCACTTGATTAACTGATTCTCCATTATTTTTCGCGATTTTGACTTCCTCCCTTATTTAATTCGTTGGGGTTTTGCGATGAGGTTTCTCTCGATAAGCTTTCATGCGATGAGCTACCCTGTGATGAACTCTTCTTCTTGGATTCTTCCTCGAGGATTCTTTGTTGAGGTGCGATGAAGTGTTTCGTCGTGGATTGCCCCTAAATAAGCCAGACTTCATCGCAGGTTTAGATCTTCGGGCATGCTTCTTCAGTCAACGAATTTCTTTGCCCGCATTTTATGTCGTTTACGGGGTAAAACGACATGAGTACTGTTGAGGTAGGATTTGACGAAATCCGACCTTAACAATTGAACAACTAACATTCTACTCGTAAAATACATACTCGCTTGAATCATAATTGGAGGGACTTGTTATTTTAATCATGGATTGACAATTGGTCGTTCGACAGTTCTAGTATCACGTATTGTTTTTAAGAAATTTCACACTTGTCAACAAAAGTTAAATGACTAATTGCGTTTGAGGGGAGCTCAAACTCTTTAGCTCTTTTTTTATTTATTTATTAAACTCTATTAAATATCTTGTATAATTATGTATCATTATAGTGATTTTTAGAGAAATAAAGTATGTGATTAGAATAACATTATAATATAGGTTACCCCTTGTATTTTGCAAACTGTATTAACAAATATTGCTATATTTAACTATGGGGAAATACGTGCGTGTTTGTACTTCTCATTTTACTAAGTATTTGGCTATAAGCTTATCTATTGTAAGCTCATGTGTCATGTCGTAATCTTTTGGAAAGGAAGACTTATTAATGTATTATTATAATTGTGACCTAATTTCACATGTGTTTTTTATTTATTTTTTATTATACTACGTCGCTATCATAATAAGTTGTTCATTATTTCGAATAAGCTTGAGAAGTCAACATTCATGGTGATCAATGTACCAAATTATCTTCCATATATAAACTAAATAATTAGATACAACATATAAAAGACATGCCTATAAATATAACGTTCCATTTCCGGAATGGTCATTTAGAAACCAATAAACTCTTCAGAATGAATTATCCAAAGCTTAATTCAAGTGCACTTGTAATCTTGATACTGCATTTTCTGTTGTTTAGCAATCCGTTCCACGGGCCGAGTCAGCCTCGGACCTGCTGCTAGATAGTTTTGTTCAATGCGTCGCCATCAACTCGGAGCTTTCTGTTCCGGAGTCGACCACGCTTTTCACCCCAAAAAACGTCTCATACACCAACGTTCTTGAAAGTACCGCGATGAACCTAAGGTTTTTGGGGCCTTCGACTCATAAACCCGAGTTCATCTTCGCTCCGTTAGACGATTCACACGTGGGAGCTGCCGTCGTTTGCGCGAAACAACTTGGCTTTCACCTTAGAGTCCGGAGCGGAGGCCATGATTACGAAGGCCTCTCGTACGCCCCGCGATTAGATGTTCCTTTTGTATTACTGGATCTTCAGAACCTTCGGTCCATCCATGTAAAAGTTGAGGACAAGAGTGCTTGGGTTCAGGTTGGTGCCACTCTCGGAGAGGTTTACTACAGAATCTCCCAGAAAAGTAACACCCTCGGTTTTCCGGCCGGACTCTGCCCCAGTGTGGGCATCGGCGGGCACATAACCGGAGGAGGCTATGGCCCGCTGGTTAGAAAATATGGCCTAGCGGCGGACAATGTCATCGATGCTCTGATCGTCGATGTGAATGGGAGGATTCTTGACAGGAAAACCATGGGAGAGGACTTGTTTTGGGCAATCCGAGGCGGCGCCGGAGGGAGCTTTGGGGTCATTCTCTCGTGGAAGATAAGACTCGTTCCTGTTCCGGAAAAGGTGACCGTTTTCCACGTCAATCGGACTCTCGAGCAAGGGTTGGTGAAACTTCTGTTTAAATCGCAACTAGTGATACCAAAGCTTGATGAAGATCTCTTCCTGCATATAGTTATTGGTGTGAGTACTGATATAAGTACTCGAAGGAGAACTATCCTCACTACCTTCAGCGGCTTGTTCCTCGGAGGTGCCGATGGCCTCCTCCGCGTGGTGCAAACGGGCTTCCCGAAATTAGGATTGACGAAGAAGGATGTCATTGAAATGCGCTGGATTGAGTCGATTATCTATGGGAACCAATATTTCAGCGAAGGCCATCCGGATCTTAAAGTCTTGATTCAACCAACATATTCGCCGAAATTACTACCCTTGAAGCGGAAATCGGACTACGTCAGGGATGAAATCCCGGAGAGCGCAATCAGGGTCTTGCTGAAGAGGATACTGACGAAGGATACAGCGACGATATTTTGGACAGCGTTTGGCGGGAGAATGAATCAGATATCCGAGTCCGAAACTCCTTTTCCTAACAGGAAAGGAGTCCTTTCCATCTTAGCTTACTCGATTTCTTGGGGGGTCGGCGAGAAAAACCCGGAAAAGCACATGGAGTGGCTCCGGGAACTGTACGAGTACATGACTCCTTATGTTACGGCGGATCCGAGAGAAGTTTACGTGAATTACAGAGACCTTGATCTGGGAATCGGCAACAAGAACACAAGCTTCGCGGAAGCGAGCGAGTGGGGTGTGATGTATTTCAAAGATAACTTCGAGAGACTCGCGAGAGTGAAGGCTCAAATTGATCCCGACAATTTCTTCTGGCACGAGCAGAGTATTCCTGCTCTCAAGTGACTCTAAAGAAGATTGTGATACAAGAAACACCGTGACTGTTTCAGTGTGTGATTTATGTTATTGCAATAAATCGGTCAAGTGAATGATTACAAACTTTCGTACCATTTATATAAATTTAACGAGCTCAATCTAAAAGAAACATAGTGGTATTAACCACGGCCGTATCGGAGCTGACCGTGTCGCGTACGATGGATAGCGATTCCGTTTCCCCCAAAATTTGGATATAAGCAAAGTGTTTTTGGTCATGAGTGAAATATTGTGACTTGTGTTGTCGAGCAATGCATGAAAACAAAATGATGGTTTTTTTTTTCTTTCACTTGTATTAGAAAAATGTCGTTTTACCCTCTCAAGGAACTAAGATATGTCTTTTTTTTTTTTATCTGAGTTGGATAATGACATGGCAATATTCATAATGATTTGGCCTAAATAATTGTAGCAGCATAAATACTTCTAAATCATCCGTACTTACAAGCATATTCTCAAAAATGAAAAGAATTGACAATAGTACTTAAATTGTTAACACTGTCGTTTTACCCTGAGGAAAAAAAAAAAGAAAGAACAAATTATATTGACTCTGGTAACTCACACTAAGCCAGCAAATAAACCATATTGAACCCGATTTAAAACAAAACAAAAAAAACAAAAACAATCGAAGCTTTGAACCAGACAGTATATAAAAGAAAGAAAGAAAAAAACACGTAAAGACATTGATCTAATCTAATGTGCTAAAGCTGCGAAAAAGGTGGGAAAAAAAAAAGACAAAAATTATGCGTGCTGTGTTTGTGAGCAAAGTAGCTTTAGAGGTGAGGAGACTTCGGTTGACTAAAAAGAATATGTCAACGGGTTTTTCTTATTAAAGTCACACTCATTAATCCCTACTTTCTTTCTTTCATTCATTAATTATTATTATGTTGGTTCAAGCCCCATTAAGCGTCATCATCCAATCCAGTTTGAGTATTAATAATGATAATGAAGAATTAATGCAGATATGGAATATATATTAATATTGCTCGATTTCCACTAAAGATTAGCGCATGATCTGATAATTTATGTTGAACCAGACACGATGTTTCCTTCCAAGCTAAAGCCCGCTTGTGAATATCCATCTACCGCTTTTGGGCTTAAAATTTGATTTTTTTCGCCCCACTAAAATGTCATTTTAATCCGACAAATAAAGAAAATAGGTGAATAATATAAACTATACATCTAGTAAATATAAATTAAATAAATACTAAGTAATCAACAAAAAATTGTTGGGATTTCCTTAATCCGGCACTTAATATGTTGTATCCTAGGACAGCCGCCATTTAAAAATAAATATTTTCCAAAAAACGTGCTGTATCGATATTTTGAATCATCGATTTCCATTGAATATACAATTGTACATTCTGCTGGCGAAATTTCGTAGGAGAGTTCGGCAACAATGATCCAAGATATCTCTCAGTAGTGTCATCGAAGTGTAGGCTTTTCCGACAACATCTCGACACCAATATATATTATATCACCAGGTATCAGCAGGGTCTTCGGGAATCGGGATAAGAATCTCACAAAGCTAAACTGATATATAGCAAGAAATGGAGAGAATTAAAAAAAAAAAAAATCAATGTAGCTTGTATTCAAATTCTGGTGCACTAAATAATGAGTATGAGGCCTCTTGTTTATAGGCTCAAATAATTAGCAAACAACATTGGTGTAAGTAAATTATGAGATATATGAACAAAGACTACTGAACATGTTGTAACAAGGGGAGAAAAACGCGTTACTTACTATTTTTCTTTTGCTTTAAGTTCTTACCCGAATGAATTTTTTTAATAAAAATTTTTATGAGGTAACTTTGATGCGTATTGGTTTTAATGAGACAGACACGTGTCAATTGTCATACAAATGAGAGTTTTGATAATATTATTATTGATGCATTGACGACTTTTTGAATATTCGTAATCTCTAGATTAAATGCCTTTTGCATTAATGGTGCAACTTCAAAATTTATGATATATGTCTCTTGGATTTTATATTTCTTAATTATGTCTAAATTAACTTATATTTCTCACTAAAGTTATGTATTTTTTTATTCTATATATACTTAGTGAGCCTAAAAATAGAAGCTATTATAAAACATGATATATAAGCAATACAATTATCTCTTTCATTCTCTATTATTCATATTTTTCTATATTTCCTTGTGGCTCTCTTTTAATTTTCATAAAAGAGTTTCCCTAGACTGACTTATGTGTTGAGGTTATTTAACTGGCAGTCTCACAGTGATTGATTAAAGAAATTGCGTATAACTATCTAAACAATAATAATAAGATCGGATGACTTACATTGTTTAATAAAAATCAATATTGTAAATGGTCGGTGTTCTACTTTTAATCCCTAATCACCATAGCTTAGTGGAATGAAAATGAAAGAATTAGGTTACTTTCCTTAAGACTTTTCGGTGCTTCAACAATATAATAAGACTTACAGTCTTACACATTTGGTTACATTTAATTTCTCATTTGGTTACTGACAATCAAGATAGTGAGAGAGAGACGAAAGCCGAACGAGGACGCCGGTAGATCGAAGAGAACAAGAGGGGAAACTCTCCGTAATATTTAATGCATATTTATTTATGTAGTTATGGGGTCGAGCCCACCAAATAACTCGCGTTGACATTCATGGAGCGTTACTAGAGAAGCTTACGCAAAGACTTGACTTTTCGGAGGCAAATAACTTTTGACTCGGGCGTCCGATTTGATTGTACTGGACTTTAAGTTTTTGAGTGATTTGACGCGTTTGAGTTTGTGTGCGCATTTTTCATTTCTCTTTTTTTTTTTTTAATAGTTTTTTCATCAAATTTTTTAACTTCTTTGTTGTCGTTTTGTAACAGTTCAGCTTGACCCAAACTATATAAACCCTATTTAAGGATGATTGAGAGTTTTAGGCTGAAAGAAATCGAAACCAAGCGTTTTACCTAATTTTTGTGACCGAGTGACGAACTTGATGTCTAATCGCCATTATTTGCATGTGAATCTTCGAGTGTAGAAAAAGTTGATAATCTAGATATGTGCATAGATTTTCAATCCAATCTTGTTCATGTTTGTGCAAATCTCCACTGCGTCGTTATATAATTCATATTTCATATCATATAATATGATTATCTTAATTATAAGTGTAAGAACATTGTATTGCAGTTTGTGTTTTGTTTTGTCATTATGTGTAACACATGTGTTGTGCGCGTTGTTGGAACAACGGTTTCAGACAATACCGTATAGCATATTCACCAAGGAAGATTTACCTTATAGTGCATGAAGAATCAACTGGCTCAATCAATCAGGAATATCAAGGCATGATTCGGGAATCGGAATCAAGAACATTTGTACAGCTAGACGAGACCTCCTAGTTGTTAGGAATTGATTTGATTACCAATCAATATTATAGTCTCGAATCATGAAGGGCATTGCTTGTTATTATTTAGTTGTCAAATTCGGACAGAATGAACTTATTTGATGACTTATATTGGAACAACGAATTAAACAGACAAGCATACAAATCTCTTGACAGATTCGCTCAGAAGGCTTTCCTTCTATAAAGCGTACGCGGATTTTGTGCCCCAGTCATAATTATGAAGACATGATCAACCGGACAAGATCTCCTATGTAACTTTTCCTTTCCTGAAGCCAAGTAGACCGGCTATGTAACTTTAGTTGAAAAAAAAATCAATTATAACATAAGCGATTAATTACATTGTTTTGCTTATATTGAGTAAAACAATTGAGCAGGCGAAACTTTATTCAAATTTCATACTTCCTGTAATTAAAAAAAAATGTTATATATATCGATGCCTATATGAAATCAATCCAAATTATATAAAATAAAATAAAAACTAAATTCACATGATCATGTTCTCATCAGTTCGTATTAGCTCATCCAAGTCATTTATAAATATTTAAAAACAAAAAATAGTCATATATAGCTGCGGACTATATTGGCTTTGTGATCGTGCACTTTTGAGATGTGTTTAAAATATTAATATTTTTGTAAATATTTCATACATAATAAAAGACTAAGAAACAACATGTGTTTCTTGCCCTAATTACTAGTACTATACTACCCATAGCTACCTATATTTTTACTTGTTATATTAGTAATAATTAATTTGCATTATGAATATCTTATTATAAATAGCGTCAAACATTAGACAAGCTTTATGTTCAAGTACTTTTTGCGTCTCTTTTTGAGGCAAACTTGAATTTTTATGTTATAAATATATTGACTTAGTAGCTCCATCGTGCAATATTTATTACTTTGAGGTTTGAAGTTAAGTAATCGTGGGTTATTTGTAATTTTATAATTGGAGATAAGTGGAATCATATTTTGACAATTTCCGTGTCACATAATGACAATACCATGTTTTCTATTAGGAGGCATATAATATTAAAAAATCCATTAAGAAATGACAAATAATTGCTTTCATTAAATTCAAATGCAACCTCCCATGTTATCGCATCAATCAGTGGACGTGTCTATTAAAAATTAAAATTGAGTTGTTTTTTCTTTTCTTTTTTTACTCAAAACTAATTTTACCGAAGACTTTGTTTTAAAACTAAAATTTGGTCTTAAATTTGATTTTCAACCCAGTTGATCTCTCTGTGTGTGTGTATATATATATTATGAACTTTTTAATTTAGTCAGTAGTATTTTTATTTATTTTTAATAAAAAATAATACATAAAAGACATTTATTGTTCATAAGAAAAATAAACATTTTTATTTAACAATTGCATATATAAAGTAGGATTTTAAAAATTAATTAATTTAATTATTAAATAAGGTATTCAGTCAATAAGTCTTCGATAAATATTCTCAAAATTGAATTCAAATATTGAAAATTTAGTGCGGTCTTACTAGACCGAAGATTTTGTTTTACGGACGGACTCTCATTATTAGATTCTTAAAGTCTTTGGTATCAAGACTTTTGATCCATCGATTCAGATTTTTTTTTTCTCTCCTTTTTTTTACACTCCAAATAAAAGCATATTATAATTTAATATATATATATATATATATATAATGAATAAGTCAAATAGTAGGACCTAAGGCATCCTCTAACCTTCATAGAAGCGTTCTCATCTAAATAGTTAATGATATTTTGTTTATTACCAAACTACTCATAATTAGCGACTTTTGTAATTAAGATTTAATGGGGTCGGAAACTGATGATGATGATTGGGAAACAGCATTAATATATAATTATATTGTCTTATATTGATCAACTATTATAAATCATTCTTTGACTTTATATCATATTTTATTGCAGCCACCAGTTAAACAGTGCAGCTGACATATAGTAGACTGCTAAATGCTTGACCAACTTAACCCAAAATAGTCTAGTCTACACAACACTTATTTTTTTTTATTTTTTTTGAAGGAACACAGCACTTATTATACGTACATTAAATACACATATAAATAATTTATTATTTATAAAAAAAAATAATAAATCATGTACGGTACATGCGGTTTATTAGGCTATGGGAATATTAATGTTAGTCATTAATTTGTGATCCCAATGCAATCACAATTTCAATTTATATTTGACAGCTAGAAGCCACGAATACCAAATAACACAACAGATAAATTGATATGAGAAAACAGCCCAATTTTTATCATTAAAACTTCTATGAATTGATATGTTTGAGATCGAATATAATTTTATTACAGGGTTAATCGGGCAAAAGTTTTAATATTTTTAAAAAATGGATCATTAAATTCTTTTTTTATTTTTATTTTTTGTCCGAATAAAGTTCTAATTCTTTCGTTTTTTGTATCTCTATTGGTACTCCTGTCAACAATTTTGGCTTCTATTCGCATTTTGTTCGTAGTTACTTATGCTTGCAGGTGGATAAAATCTCAAATTGATGTTCCTAAAAAAAAATCTGAAATAGATGTAAAGAATGCATTTAGCCTCTTTTTTTTTTTAAATATCTTAAATTTATTGTAAATCAAATAATGTAATCAAGAAAAAAAAATTGAGATAAAGCAAGCTCCCCAACTCATTAGTCATAGTTTTGGAGTGAAATTAGTAGTTCAAGTAACCTAGATGATAAAGAAAATTGAAAAACAAGTCACAAAAAATTCGTGCATAAGAGGGATAACCTGATGAAAAAAAAACATAAGAGAAATTAAGATAGAAAGAGAAAGCAAAGAGAAAGAAAATGAATATTTATATGAAATACCTTAGAGGTATTATGATCCAAATTTTATTCATAATGTTATATTTGTTATAAACTAAAGAACAAAGATAATAGTAGAAAACTTGAGAGAGGGAAAGAGAGAGTATTATTTCTTGGTAATTGAATTACAATGGACACACAAAGCCTCTATTTATAAGGCAAAGTGAGAGAGCAATATGGAAACTCAATAAATAAGAATATTACAATTCAATGTCATAGTTGACTCTCTAATATTGACAACCACAAAAGAATCTTCATTTATAACACTCCCCCTTGGGTGTCAATGTCATCGTAAATACGCAAATATGAGAATAAGCTGCCTCGTTAAAACCTTTCCAGGAAAACCCGATGTGGGACAAAATCTTGGTAAAGGAGAAAGAGTATAGCGCGTAATTACTCCCCCTGATGACAACATCACTTAACATCTTTGAGCCGACGCATCCCAATTCCACGAACTAGCTTATCAAATGTTGAAGTAGGTAACGCCTTCGTAAATAAGTCCGCAAGATTATTGCTTGAACGAATTTGTTGAACGCTGATATCACCATTCTTATGAAGATCGTGCGTGTAAAACAACTTCGGAGAAATATGCTTTTTCCGATCTCCCTTGATGTATCCTCCTTTTAGTTGTTCTATGCAGGCAATGTTGTCTTCGTACATTAAAGTTGGCATCTTCTTTGTTGAAGGCAATCCACATGTTTCTTGAATGTGTTGAGTAACTGATCGAAGCCAAATGCTTTCTCGGCTTGCTTCATGAATCGCTATGATCTCTGAGTAATTTGATGAAGTAGCCGTAATAGTTTGTTTTGTGGAGCGCCATGAGATTGTTGTACCACCGCTTGTGAACAAATAACCTGTTTGAGATCTACCTTTATGGGGGTCAGATAAATATCCTGCATCAACATAACCAATTAACTCATTACCAGAATTGTTAGGATAAAATAAACTCTTATCAATTGACCCTTGAAGGTAACAAAATACATGTTTAATCCCGTTCCAATGTCTACGTGTGGGTGAGGAACTAAATCTTGCCAATAAGTTAACAGAGAAAGCAATATCAGGTCTTGAATTATTAGCTAGATACATTAGCGTTCTTATTGCACTCAAATATGGTACTTCAGGACCAAGAAGTTCTTCATTTTCGTGAGGTCGGAATGGATCTTTCATAGGATCAAGTGATCGTACTACCATTGGGGTACTCAATGGGTGTGCCTTTTCCATATAGAATCTCTTCAGGATTTTCTCAGTATAAGTTGACTGGTGAACAAATATTCCATCTTTTAAGTGTTCAATTTGCAGTCCAAGGCAAAACTTTGTTTTTCCAAGATCCTTCATTTCGAATTCATTTTTCAAATATTGTGCCGTTTCTGTAATCTCTTCAAGAGATCAAATTAAATTCAAATCATCTACATATACGGCAATTATGACAAATTTGGATCCAAACCTCTTAATAAAAACACATGGACAAATAGGATCATTTTTATACCCACACTTCAATAGATATTGACTTAGCCTATTAAACCACATTCGCCCTGATTGCTTTAGGCCATATAAAGACTTTTGAAGTCTTGTTGAACACATTTCCCGGGAATTTTTATGTTCTTCAGGAACTTTCAATCCTTCTGGGATTTTCATGTAAATTTCATTATCCAAAGACCCATATAAGTAGGCCGTAACAACATCCATTAGACGCATATCAAGATTTTCTTTAAAATGCCAGACTTATTAGATATCGCAAAGTAATCGAGTCCACTACAGGGGAATAAGTTTCCATAAAGTCAATGACAGGTCTTTGTGAGAAGCCTTGTGCAACAAGTCGTCCCTTATATCTCACTATTTCATTTTTCTCATTTCTTTTTCGCACGAAAACCCATTTGTACCCCACTGGCTTTACACCTGAAGGTGTTGTGACTACTGGTCGAAAAACTTCTCGTTTAGAGAGTGAATTTAATTCAACTTGTATTGCGTCTTTCTATTTTTGCCAATCATTTCTCCGAAGACATTCTTCAACAGATTTTGGTTCTAGATCATCATCTAGTGTTATTATTTCAGTTGCAGCATTGTATGCAAAAATATTGTTGACAATAATATTTTTCCGGTCCCATATTTTTCCCGATGATGTAAAACTTGTTGAGATCTCTTGATTTTTGATATTTTCAGGTACCTTTATCTCTTCTGGAGATTTTTCTATCATCATATCTTCGGGTTCTTTGTTTGCCTCTAAATCTTGGCCATTTTGATCAAATGCTCCTTTCTTTTTTCTAGGATTTTTATCCTTGGAACCGAATGGCCTTCCACGCTTTAATTGTGGCTTACTTTCATTTGCACTTATTGGCTTTCTTTCAGGGACATTAATACGAACAGGAGCATTTGCAGCTGGTATATAGGATTTTATTACTCCTTTTGGATCAGTAAATGCATCTGGTAGTTGATTGGTAACGTTTTGTAAATGGACAATCTTTTGAACTTCAAGTTCACATTGTTTTGTCGGAGGATCTAAATGGATTAACGACGGGTTATTCCACGATATTTCTTTTACCAAATGTACATTCTCTCCCCTTAATGTTGGAAACATTTTTTCATCGAAATGACAATCAGCGAATCTTGCTGTAAATAAATCTTCTGTCATGGGCTCTAAATATTTGATTATAGAAGGAAAAGTGAATCCAACATAAATGCCCAATCTTCTTTGGGGTCCCATTTTAGTGCGTTGTGGTGGAGCAGATGGAACATAAACTGCACATCCAAAAAATTTAAGATAGGAAATATTTGGCTCCTGGCCTGAAGTCAAACGAATAGGGGAGAACTTTTGATAAGATGATGGCCTTATTTTCACAAGTGTTGCTGCATGTAAGATCGCGTGTCCCCATGTCGAAACTGCAAGTTTCGTTCTCATTAGTAAACGTCTAGCTATTATTGGGAAGCGTTTTATTAGTGATTCTACTAGTCCATTTTGTGTATGCACATGAGCTACAGGCTCTTCAATTGTTATTCCATTTGACATACAGTAATCCTTGAATGATTGTGACCTAAATTCACCAGCGTTGTCTAGACGAATTGTCTTAATTGTATAATTCGGAAATTGCGCCCTAAACTTTATAATTTGGGCAAGTAATCTTGCAAACGCCAGGTTGCGAGATGATAATAAGCATGCATGTGACCATCTGCTGAATGCATCAATCAAGACCATGAGATATCGAAATGGTCCGCATGGTGGTTGAATGGGCCCACAAATATCACCTTGAATACGCTCAAGAAACAAGGGTGATTCAAACTCAACTTTTCCTGGTGAAGGTCTAATAATTAATTTTCCTTGGGAACAAGCAGCACATGAGAATTCTTTAAACTATAGAATCTCTTTATTCTTTAATGAATGCCCATTTGAATTCTCGATAATTCTACGCATCATACTGGAACCCGGATGGCCTAAACGATCATGCCATATAAGAAAGTTTGTTGGGTCTAATGATTTTTGGTTTATCACCATATATGTTTCGACTGGATTTATGAAAGTATAATATAATCCTGAATGATATGATGGGAGTTTCTCTATTACTTGTTTCCTCCCAGAGACCATGGACGTAATGTAAAGATATTCAGCATCGTTTTCATTCGTCGTCTCAATGTGATAACCATTACGGCATGTATCCCTAAAACTCAAAAGGTTTCCTTTTGATCTGGTAGAGAACATTGCATCATCAATGATCAATTTTGTACCATTTGGTAACATTATATTGGCTCTTCCGGAACCTTCAATAAGATCTGATGTACCAGATATTGTGTTAACATTAGTCTTTGCTAGTATGAGATGTGAAAAATATTTTCTCTCTTTCAAAATTGTATGTGTTGTTGCACAGTCAGCCAGACAAAGTGCTTTACTGCCGTCTTTAACACAATCTGAGATTCCAGCATCCATATCTCTTCAGAAGACAAAAATTATAAATAAATTATTCTAAATTTTTTACTAATGATAAAATTGACAAAAGCTATTGAAATAAAAATTAGAAAGAACAAAACACAATGAAAAGTACACATATATGGAAATTGAAATGTACTAAGAACTTTTATCCACTGCTGGTGGTAATGTGATGTCTCATTTGCAAATAATATTATGGGTTTATCTAATGATTTTCCACTTCTGGTGGTATTGATAAATTTTCTCAAATTTGACCAAATTTTGGTGTATCCTATCATATACTTATATTGTATAATACTCACATGAGTTTAAAATAAATAAAAAAATCGCTTCAGGGATTATGCTAACTTTAATTATGAGTGATATTAATGGGCTCCTTTTTTCGTTAGCTTATACAAAAATTCTCTTCAGGAAATAACTCTAAATGAAAAGTTCATAAAATGTTGTTATCCTTCAAGGAATATTGATAATATTTTTGTATTCACTTCTAGGAATGTTATTCAGGATTTTGTATCCACTTCAAGGAATACCGTCACACTAAAATATCATAAAATTGTATTACATTCTTCAGGAAATGCTTCTAACCCAAAAATAAGAATGAGGGTTGTTCACTTTAAGGAATATTAAAATACTTTATAATTGTATTTATTCATATTATTGTTATTCACTTCTGGGAATGTTGTTAACCCAAAATATTAAAATGACGTTATTCACTGCAGGAATTTTTTTTCTTTAATTTGCTGTTGTTTTAGCTTCTTCAGGAGCATATAACGTAATAACAAACATACAAAACATGATCTCATATGTGAATAATAGCATAATATATCACTGTTTATATGAAAATATAATCAAATAGTATATAATATTACACTACATATCATATGGATGTATATATATGGCAAACAAAAATTTGTATATACATGGTAATCCGTATAGATATTATACATTTATATATAACAAAATCTCATTTCATTAACTCTAATAATAATAATAATAAATATAGAAAACTTTTGATTTCATAAAGATTGTACGCAAGTATATCAATATATATATATATATATATATGGTATATAATATTGTATGTGAATAATTTTGAAATAAAGAAATATTGGCAAAATATATTTAGAAAAATCGACACATGATGATCACAGAGATTATTTTAATATGAACATGAAGATGATAATATAAGAATCGATTAACAATGAAAGTGAATACGGTTTTGCTAGGGATTTGGAGTGGATTTTTTCAATAACATCCATTTACCATCATTGCAAAAATAAGAGAGAAGAATGAAAAATGAATTTTGCTAGGTTTAGTGGGTCGATCAAATGATTCCACGTACTACTATCATCACATGAATACGAACAAAAATTGCTAGGCTTTATGATTGAATTTCGTACAAGAAATTTATCGTTGTGTCGCCATCATTGCAAGAACAAGAAGAATAAGGAATTATATCATACGGAGACCATTACCTAAATCGGTTAGAACCTCGTGCTGATAACGTGTTATAAACTAAAGAACAAAGATAATAGTAGAGAACTTGAGAGAGGGAAAGAGAGAGTATTATTTCTTGGAAATTGAATTACAATGGACACACAAAGCCTCTATTTATAGGGCAAAGTGAGAGAGCAATATGGAAACTCAATAAATAAGAATATTACAATTCAATGTCATAGTTGACTCTCTAATATTGACAACCACAAAATAATCTTCATTTATAACAATATTATTATTTATTATAAAATCTTCAGTTATTATTTTATCAATTAGTGACAAATTTATTACTAATTTATCAAAAAATTTAAATAATAACAACCCTTCATGTCATTGATGCGTAATCTTCTTTTCTTTTACACATTCTACATACACTCTACAACCCTAATTTATTTTATATTTTCTTCTCCCTCTTTTCCTCTTCAAAATTTTGCAATCTCTTAAGAGACGATGAGCAACGATTACTTGAGATTTTTTGCCGATAATCGACGAGCAGTCGATGAGTGTTCCCAACTTTTTTAAACACTGCTAGTACCCATTTGTATTTGAGTATTATTTGTCCTTGCAACAAAATAAATTAATAACCAAAGGACTAGAGTAATTTAGTATTAAAGAATTATTATTTGATATGTAAATTAAAATCTATTAACTTATCAAGATATTAACCATAAAGTACATTATTTAGGTTTTCTTTTTTTCTTTTTCTTTTTCTTTTTCTTTTTCTTTTTCTAACCAAAACATACCAATTAGATTACACCATTGATCGAGATATCAATCATCCTAAGGCTAAGCCGATTAACCTAAATATCAATCAAACTGACAAAAAATATGACAATTATTAACGTAATAGACAACGTGCCTATGTAATAATAGAAATAAACACGTTTGCAATTGCACTTTTGTTTTTTATATTAAACGGCGAAGGGATTTAGGTATATTAGCATATGTCTTCTTCTTTTTTTTTTTTTAAATAATTTTAGTCACAGAACTCACGGCTTTTTCTCTTTAATTTCTTGCCAAATGGCCTTATATCACAATCACACTATCTAATTTTGCCAGGACAATTATATTTGCTTGATATCTGGCTATTTCTTTTGGTACATCTATGCGTATATGTATTACGGAGATATTTATGGTAAAAGTATAAAGTTAGGTAAATTGAGGCAATATGTAGATGACGATTTTTTTTCAACGATAAAAGTATACGAAGTTAGGTCTACTTGGGTGCTATAGTATAATTATTATTATTTTCAGCTGAAACTAGTATAGAAAGTTAAAAAACAGTAGGGTCATGATATCCAATCCAATTTTTGTTAATACCTTTACATGTAACGCCAGTTGACATGGGATGCTTACGATTATAAAATATATACAAAGTTTAGTTAATTCGGAAACACGTATACAAAAAAAAAAAAAAAAAAAATTGTGGCTGAAGTATACATTTTTTAAAATTTTGAATTATGTACCTAATTTTTTTTGTGTGGTTATACTACCTAAAGTTGCTTCTGTTAGCGCCTAATATTTTCTCCGGTAATTTTTATTTTCAACGTTAAATTTTGTCACATTGGCTGCCACATCACCCAACCACGTGGCATTTACTGCCACATGACATTGTTTTAAATTATTTTTTTTCTTAAGCATTACTTTTTTATATCAGTTTTGGTTTGCGTTTTTTACATCTGGCTCAGGTAAGAAAACACACATATATATATATATATATATATATATATATATATTTAAAAATGCCACGTGGTTGGGTGACGTGGAAGCCAATGTGGCAAAATTTAACGGTGAAAATAAAAAATTAACGGAGAGAACATTAGCCGCTAGCAAAAGCAGCTTTAGGTACTATAGCCACCAATAAAAAAAGCTTGGGTACATAATTCAATTTTTTTGAAACATCAAGTACTTTAACTGCAGTTTACCTTGTAACAAAATTAAAAAAATGCGGTTCAAGACCGCATCCGGACCTTTAGTACTTTTAAGAAAGTTTAAGGATCAATAGGAGTGAAAGCGAGTCCAAAACTAATATTTTCTTCCAAATCCTAAAACATATATCGAGAATCTGGGTTTTTAAAAATAAAAACTTGATCCGGTTTTAAAAGCTTAAACCAAATTTTCATATTCGGGTTTTAACTCAGTTTGTAACATTAGAGCTCGGATGTAAAACCCGGATTCATAATCATTTAAATTTACGTTTTGGACCCACTTTTCGCCCCTATTTTATACATATACTTGTCCATAACTATTTGGTAAAAATGTTCATATACGATATTCATTAATAAAATACAAAGATAACAATATTTTCACTGTTTTATAACTTTGTGGTTCCGAGTTGACCTAATTTTGCCCACCAATAGTATGGCAGTGAAAGCACGAGAGAATGACGTGCATGATGAAAGGAAAGAGTGGTATGTGCATGAAGAAAGGGAGCGAGACTTGCACGTGTTTCATTCACCTTATAGTAAAGTTAAAGTATATGGTCGGTTATCATATATATATATATATATATATATATATATATATAAATGTATAGCTTTGTTGCCATATCGCTAGTTCGCTCGCTCTCACTCCGCGTATCTCAGTGGGCTCCATACATACCCAAACAAGTCCTTCATTTTCTTACGGGAAATCATCATACAAGTAGTCATCGTCTTTTTCCATTATTCTATTTTTTTTTGTCAAATATCTATTTTTGATTTCATGATTTATTCTTATTCCACTCTTACAAATAGTAAAACATATCATAGACTTTACACAACGGTTGTATATTATCCTTTGTGCAATGATTTCGAAGTGATCCTTCGCAAACAAGAAGCGAGAATATCGACTGAGAAAGAGAGAGGAGTATTCGATTATATAGTCGTCTTATTTAAGTTTTTTTTTATATGTTAACAATTTTTTTATATAGTCTAGCTGTTTTCAGTGAGTAACTCTCGATTTAAAGTGAAAATTATACTAATTAGTGAATTTACTCGTTTATGACCTATCTAATTTAAAAAAAATAAAAATAAAAATTTATGTCGCAAATATCGTTATTATAATAAACAAAGGATTCACTTTAAATAAAAGCCCTTATTTTTGAATAAGCAGAGAAGATCTTCACGGTCCACGAAAGAAACTAAATTGTGATTGAAACTTTAACTTTCTACACCACATTCCAATGGTGAATTTCAGATATCTTTTTCCTTGGCATTATTGTCATGGCATGACTTATGAGAGCGAGAGACTTGATCAAAGCTTCTAAATTGCGTCTCGCCCAATATATTTTCAAGAAATATGTATATATATATATATATATATATATGTGTGTGTGTGTGTGTGTATGTAATGACAAATATAAGGTTATGATTACACGAAAAGTTGGGTATATCTATTGACCCATTTTCAGAAACGTGTGGCTTTGATCGCACTATATAGTATATATCATGTTAACGTAACCGATAATGGATCTTTTTTCCTCGTTCACTTTTTGTACATTAACAGAACCGGCCTCATCATCAACCGTTTATTTCTTCCATGCATATGAAACACGATTGTATATATATATATATAAAATCTCATGCGTCCTGTGTATTCTCATTGCTACTTTTTAATTAGATGCATGTATGTACATATGATTGTTTCATCATGATTCAGTCCATTATAGTTAAGTTATAGATTGTACTTTGAATTCTCGATTCATATCGCGTGTCACTTCTGCTAACTAGGGCTAATAACATGTTACATGTAATTAAGTTATGATCAATCATCTAGAAATCATTAATGAATGGATTGAAAACGAAGCATGAGTTTAGATCGATTATAAATTGATTTGGGTCTAACTGTATGGAATGCGATTAAATAAGGGGTGAACACGACAATACGATGAGACTCAGTTTTAGACACGACAAGGAACCAAGATTTATATTTATGCATTTTATACGTGTTATTAAGTGTTTTAATACTTATTATAAATGAAATTTATATTTTTTTTGTAGTTTAATTGATGAACATAAAAATTGTTAATTAATTTTAAAATCTTCGATGGTTTAAATGAATAAATTAGGTTGAATAAATTTATCATGTTAAAATATACAATCAATTAAATCAATTAAACGGGTAGACACAATAAATATAATTAAATAAAGCAAGTCTGAGTGTCATCTTTTAAGACAAATAATAAATAGGGCGGATTTGGGTCTACATAAAATACAACGACGGAACTAGGCACAACCATGAGGGATCATCGCCCCTGCCCAACATCAAATTCTTTTTAGTGCACTTTTAAATTATTAAGTAAAAAATATTAAGTAATATAGTACTTGGCCCCTTTATTAAAAATTAATACATGCTTTTTTAGAGAATTATTTTTTTAACCTCCCTTATTCTTAAATCTTATAGTTTTGTCCCGAAAGAAATTGTTGGATCCCAATTCACGGATCTGCAAAGAACACGAATAACACCAAAGAAATCGAACAGAAAATAAAGGACACAAACTTTTGGGAGAAGAAATTCTCTTAATAATATTCGAAGGCAAAATACAAGGAGATAAACTCAAACTCTAATGGACTCTACACTACACAATCGACACTTTACAATGTGTACATGCTAGGTTTATATAGCCTCTTGTAGACGGAAACCCTAGCTAACAGAATCGCACAAAATCAGGAAACTACCCTAAATAATCCTATCAAATCTTTGACTTGATCTTTGCTTGTTCCTCAAGCTACGCGTCTTCCTTTCTGGGTAGAGTTTCCTTTTCCTGCCCGGACAGTCTCTCTGTCCCCGAGCTGACCTGCTCGTATGCTCCGGGCTGAGCTTGCCTTCTATCCGGACACTCTGCTCGTGTTCACCCGAGCTGGGCTGAACGGCTGTCCGTCTTCTGTTCTGGTCGGTACCCGGGCTGACTTCTCGCAAGTGTTTCTGCCCGTCCTGGGTTCTGGTCGTCACCCGGACTAAGTCAAGCTTAAGCTCACATTCTCCCCCGTAAGCTTGACTTGCTTCCACTCTCTTCACTCCGAGCAGCTCTCTCATCTCCTCGAACTTGACTCTCCCTAGAGCCTTGGTAAGAATGTCTGCCCGTTGCTCCCTCGTGTTGACGAACTCCACGATGATCTCTCGCTTCTCCACACACTCACGAATGTAGTGAAACTTTGTGTCAATGTGTTTGCTCCGTCCATGGAACACTGGATTCTTCATCAACGCAATTGCAGACTTGTTGTCCACGTAGAGAGTAGCTGGTCTCTGCTCGGATCCGGTCACTTCACTAAGTAGCCCCTTCAACCACATAGCTTGACATGCTGCTGCGGTTGCCGCCATGAACTCTGCTTCGCACGAGGATAGAGCTACTGTCTGCTGCTTTTGAGACTGCCAGGTGATCAGGTTTCCGTTGAGGTAGAACGCCATCCCTCCGGTACTCTTCCTGTCATCGATATCACCGGCCAGATCACTGTCCGTAAAGCCGACTAGTACTTCTGCTCCACTTCCTCGGTTGTACTGGATCCCGTAGTCCGTCGTGCCCTTCACGTAACGCAAGATGTGCTTCACCGCCTGCTGGTGTGCACTCGTGGGCTTCTCCATGTATCGACTGACTATCCCGACTGCGTGTGAAATGTCTGGTCGGGTATGGGTGAGATACCTCAGGCACCCGATCACGCGTCTGTACTCCGTGGGATCCACTCTTCTCCCTTCAGCATCCTTCCCGAGCTGCAGCTTCGCCTCCATAGGGTACTTGCTCGAGTTACAGTCCGCCATCTCGAACTGTTTAAGGATCTTCTTCGCGTAGGCCGACTGCTTCAGCGTAATGCAGTCCTTCTGTTCCACCTCGAGACCAAGGTAGTACGAAAGTAATCCGAGGTCACTCATCTCGAATTCGGCCATCATCTGCTGCTTGAATCCATCTACGCCTCCTGCGCTGGATCCTGTGACGATCAGGTCGTCCACATACACTCCCACGATCAGAGTTTCCTGCCCGGAACTCCTGGTGTAGACTGCCTGCTAGCTCAAGCACTTTTTGAATCCAAGATTCTTCAAGCTCTTGTCAAGGCGGATGTTCCACGCTCTTGGTGCTTGTTTTAACCCGTACAGGGCCTTGGATAACTTGTACACCTTCTGCTCCTTGGCCGTGACGCCGAACCCCTCTGGTTGCTTGACGTACACTTCTTCTTCGAGGTCACCGTTTAGGAATGCCGATTTGACATCCAGATGGTGAATTTCCCAACCTCGATGCGCTGCTAGGGCTAGGATGAGTCTGATCGTATCCAGTCTAGCTACTGGAGCAAAGACTTCTTCAAAGTCTATGCCTTTCCTCCGCACGTAGCCTTTAGCTACCAGCCTTGCCTTGTGCTTAAGGACATTCCCTTCAGTGTCCTTCTTCAGCTTATACACCCACTTCAGGCCGATGGGATTATGACCTTTGGGCAGGTCGGTAAGCTCCCATGTCCTGTTCTTCTCAATGGACTCCATCTCCTTCTTCATTGCTTCCTGCCACTCCTGCTCGGCTGCTGCCTCCTGGTAATTGGCTAGTTCTTCTGCACACAACAAAGAAAGTTCCTCCAGGCTCATCTTCACTTCTTGAGTCTGATCGTAGACGTCTGCTAGAGGTCGGAATCCTCTTGGGCCGTCTTTTATGGAGGAATCTCCCGAGCTGGACGGGCTGGTCCTGCTCGGACTTGGTGTCCTGGGTGTATCCGGGCTATTCTCTCCCGGGCTGGGTTCTCTCGTTTCTGGCAAGACTGTTCCGGAGCTGGGTGTTCCGGGCTGCTCCTGCTCGGCGACATCCTGGTCGTCTTCGACAATGAACTCCACTGAGTTTTGCTCGGGTTTTCCCTTCTCGTCGCGCCAATCCCACTTCATCTCCTCTTCGAACACAGCATCTCTGCTCACTTGGAGTCTGCCGCGTCGTGGATCGTAGAGTCTGTGTGCCTTGCTTCCTTCTTCAACGCCAAGGTACACCATCTTCTGACTCCGGTCGTCCAACTTCTTGAGATGTGGCCCCGCAATCTTCACGTGTGCGGTGCATCCGAACACTTTCAAATGTTCTAAGTGGGGTTTCTTCCCTTTCGATGCCTGGTAGGGAGTACGCTCTCCTAGCGCTTTGGTCGGCAAACGATTGAGCAGGTAGACTGCATGTCTTACTGCTTCTGCCCAAAACCGGGCTGGAACTTGCATGCTCTTGAGCAAGCTCCTCGCTGTGTTCATCACAGTTCGGTTTCGCCTTTCCACTACGCCATTCTGCTGGGGCGTGTGGGGTGCGGACAGGTGACGTTGAACTCCTTCCTGGTCGCAGAACTCTCCGAACTGCTGGGAAGTGAATTCTCATCCTCGGTCTGTACGCAAGACCTTCAACCTGTGCACCGAGCCATTCTCCACAATCTTCTTGAACTTCTTGAAGACCTCAAAGGCTCCGCTCTTTTCCTTAAGCATATAAACCCACATCCAGCGACTGTAATCATCAACAAGTAAAAGAAAGTACTTGTTACCTGCCAATGTTGCTGGGGTGACTGGACCACATAGGTCTGCATGTACCAACTGTAGGGGTCTCTCTGCTCGGAATTTGGCCTTGATCGGAAACGGTATCCTCGCCTGCTTCGCGATCATGCAGCACTCACATAGCTGGTCGGGGTGTTCTATCTTGGGAACCCCGAAGGCCATCTTCTTCTCGCCCATCATCTTGAGCGCATGAAAATTCACGTGTCCGAGCCGTGCGTGCCATAGCCAAGCCGGGTCTGCCATCGATGCCATAAGACAGACGGGCTGGCATGTCTTCAAGAGAATCTTGTAGAGTCTGTTGGGTGTTCGCTCCACCTTCATCAACAGCTCTCCTTCCTTGGTCCACATCTTCAGGTAGGACCCTTGCAGCAACACCGTGTTCCCGATCTCAGTCATCTGTCCTAGACTGATGATGTTGCTCTTCAACTTCGGGATGAGATACACCTGGGTCATCAGACGCTGGTCGCCATTCTTGCACTCGAACAGGATCGACCCTCTGCCTCTGATCTCTACGACTGATCCGTCGCCGAATTTCACGCTGCCCGTGATCTTCTCATCGAGCTCTTCAAACTTAGCTCGGTCCCCAGTCATGTGGTTGCTAGCTCCGTTGTCTAGATACCATACGTCGGTACTGACTTTCTTCTTTCCGTCTACGAGGAGGTTCGCAATAACCTTATCCTCGATGAGGAAAACCTTCTCGCTGGTCTCCTCCGGACAGGTCTGCTCGGCCTCTGGGCTGATCGGCACACTGATCACTTCTACCCGGGCCTTGGCGTCACACTCGCCATTCTGTTCGTCCAGGTGCGTTTCCTGCTCGGCAAACAACAATGCCGGCTGGTCGTCTGGGAATCTTGCTAGATTCGCCTCTTCGCCCTGGTTCCTGCTCCGGCACTCAGATGCAAAGTGCCTAAGCTTCTGACAATTGTAGCACTTCACTGTGCTATTGTCTCTCCTGGTCGTGCCTTCCTGACGGGGATATCCACTGCCGCGACCACGCATGTCCCGACCTCGACCCCGTCCACGACCTTGTCCGCGTCCTCGGACTTCTCCACCAAAGCTGTTCCGACCTGAGGGTCTTGTAGAAAACTCGGCTCCCCCGGTTTTCCGCTGTCTGGCCGTCCACTCTTCATGCGTGAGCAGGAGGTTCTTCTCCTCGTCTTTGTCACCGTAACCCCGAAGTCTCTCTTCGTGGGCCTTGAGACGACCAACAACCTCCTCGACCGACATGGTCTTGAGATCGCCGAACTGCTCGATCGATGTCACGATCTGCATGTACCTGTGAGGCACTGCTCGGAGAAACTTCTTGACGACGGTGGTCTCCTCCACCTTGTCTCCCAGCGAGCGTATGCCGGTTACAATGGACGTGAGCCGCATAGCGAAATCATCAATTGATTCGCTCTCCCTCATCCTCATGACCTCAAACTCACTCTTCAAGGTCTGGACCTTTGCCTCCTTGACGCGATCTGCGCCCATGTGCATGGTCTGAAGAGTTTTCCATGCTTCCTTCGCGGAATCTTTCTCGGCAAGCATGAGAAGAACTTCTTCCGGAACTGCTTGGTAGATAGCGGCTAGAGCCATTCTTTCCTTGCGCCCTTCGACATCGCCGTTCTCTACGGCCTCCCATACTCCCTGCGCCTGCAGATTCACCCTCATCTTCAACGCCCACACGGCGTAATTGCTCTTCGTGAGCATGGGGTAATGGAGTGTAACTGTGCCTTCTCTGATCTCTGGTTTCGGCGCGACCAAAGCTCTTTCCATCGGTGACTCTGATGATGAAGACATGTTCTTCGATTGAAGCTCTGATACCACTTGTTGGATCCCAATTCACGGATCTGCAAAGAACACGAATAACACCAAAGAAATCGAACAGAAAATAAAGGACACAAACTTTTGGGAGAAGAAATTCTCTTAATAATATTCGAAGGCAAAATACAAGGAGATAAACTCAAACTCTAATGGACTCTACACTACACAATCGACACTTTACAATGTGTACATGCTAGGTTTATATAGCCTCTTGTAGACGGAAACCCTAGCTAACAGAATCGCACAAAATCAGGAAACTACCCTAAATAATCCTATCAAATCTTTGACTTGATATTTGCTTGTTCCTCAAGCTACGCGTCTTCCTTTCTGGGTAGAGTTTCCTTTTCCTGCCCGGACAGTCTCTCTGTCCCCGAGCTGACCTGCTCGTATGTTCCGGGCTGAGCTTGCCTTCTATCCGGACACTCTGCTCGTGTTCACCCGAGCTGGGCTGAACGGCTGTCCGTCTTCTGTTCTGGTCGGTACCCGGGCTGACTCCTCGCAAGTGTTTCTGCCCGTCCTGGGTTCTGGTCGTCACCCGGACTAAGTCAAGCTTAAGCTCACAGAAATAAGTAAAAAATATTAAGACATGGCACGAACATGACACAAAACACGAATGGTTACCCTATATTAACATAACTCAAAACTTAAAAGCAGTATAATATATTATTATTATTATTATTATTATTATTATTATTATTATTATTATTATATAGGGCATATTTCAATCTCAATTAGTCGAACTTATTCATTAATTATTTATCCAACATCCAAATATTTTTGGTTAGTAAAAATAAAATAAAAAATTCCCATATCCCCAAAGTGTATGGGGACACAGTGTTAGGTATAACAAAATCAAGGAGTTTGTAGTGGTAACAATGCCATAACTTTATTATCCTCATTTAACTTTTGTCCTTATATTATTATATATATAATACATCTAATATAAATCTTTTTATTGGTTTCTTGAGTTTGTTAGTCCAATTTGTGGTATGCAAACTACATAAAATAATACGGCGATTCAATTAAAGAAACCCCAAGTTCTAATATAATGATCCAAACTGTCACAAGGTAATATATTATTAATAGTTGTAAAAGACAAAAATAAGTTCTTCCTCGAGACTTCTTCTTTGCAATATAGAGATCTCATGATATATATTCTTATTTTGATTGGAATATTTGAGTTTCACGCTTGGATATAACTGTTTTAATTGGGTGGGAAAGAGAATAATATATGCTTCTAGAAACAAATTATTAGATCATGATTTATGTACATGAAAGAAAAAAGTGTGCTCGGCCATATGAATATATAGATGTAAAATATTGGAAGCACAATATTCTATAAGCAATTTCGTTTTTATTTTTATTTTTTATTGTAATCATTACAAAGTAAGCTTAATTAATCATTATTTTTATTTGTTTTGATCCAACAACATATCCAATTTTAAAAATTATCTTTTAAGAGACATGTTAATATTTACATATGAACTGATTTGTAATTATCTCTTGATATAAATACTTTTTTGTAGGGGTGCAAGCGGACCAGGTACCCGGATTTTTTGCCATACCCGCTACCCGGATCCGGAATCCGGGTTTTTTGAAATTGAAACCCGGATCCGGATATTTTTACATAAAAACCCGGAAATCCGGATCCGGGTTAAAACCCGGTTTTAAAATAAAAAACCGGTTTTTAAACCCGGATCTGGATTTTTATTTATTTTCGGTTTTAAAATCCGGTTCCGGGTTATAATACGGATTTGAACCTAAATTTTATATTTAAAAAAAAAAACTTGAAGTAATTATAGCCAAAATTAAAAAATCAAACTATATCATAAACATAACACATATACTTACAAAAACTGATAAGTAATTAACATAATAAATACATGTGATGTTTTATACTATTAGTATTGTGAGAGAAAAAAACTATATCAATTTGGACTATAAGAAACAAATGATTAACCTACAACATTAGTTTGGAATTGGATGAGAAACAAATAAATGAATATTTCTCTTGATAGAAATTCAATATGTATTTTTTTTGTATGAAAATTCTAAATATTTTTATGTATATATTTAATAACCGGGTTTTAGTAAGCTACTATGCGGGTTCCGGGTTTTTTATTCTCTAAATCCGGTACCCGGAACCGATTTAATCCGGATGCGGTTTTTTTTAAAACCGGTTCCGGTTTAACCCGGATTAATACGGTTCCGGTTTATTTAAAATACGGTTCCGGTCCGGATGCGGTTTAAAACCCGCATTTCCGGGTTTTATTTGCACCCCTACTTTTTTGTTTTACTACATGTACATATCCATTAGTTTTTATATTGTAATTAAGTTTGTGCTATATGATGTGTCTTCTGATTTCATAAAGCGGTGTTATTATAAGTGTTTTATAAGCTTTTATTAGTTAATTAAGCATTTATATTATATATACATTTTAATTGAAAACTCTCGTAATTTTAATTTCTTAATTTAATTAAAAAGTAAGAAATTTCCAAGTTATTGTAACCCCCTATATATTTCTAAACCTGCTCTTGTACGAGAATCTAACTACAAAGAATTTCATGTCAATGTATTAATTAATTAAACCCATAAATACACAAAATTAACATTCTATGGAATTTATTTTGTCTTATAATTACATCTACCTATTGATTAAATCATGTGCTAGTGCCGTTGATAAGCCGATTTCATGAGCTCTAATTTCTTTAAACGGTTTCAAAAAACTATGTGCAGGGCCACATTTTATCAGTCAATCTTTATTTCATCACATATTTATTTTTTATTATTTGCAATATTAGTAATGTTATTATAAAATTTTTTTATTAATTTATCAAGAGATAATTTAGCATTGTTAGTTAGAGTCGAAATCTTATAAAAAAAAAATTATATTTAATCGATGTTATTGATTTAAAGAGTTTTACTATATATATGTAGCTGTTATTTATTGTCAGTCAATGAACCAACCAAGTTAGGTATTTAGTTAGTAATTTTTTAGCCAATAGTTTAAATGCAAATCCATGTGTATCTATTTTTTTATATACAGTAGAATTTGTAAAATTAATACTCGATAAAATAATACTTTTGTAAGGTCCCTACTCTAACTAATATTACTTATTAATTTTACCTCGATAATATAATATTATACAATTCTTAGTTCCGAACAATATTAATTTATAAAAGTTTTATTGTATTGTAACTAAAGCTGTGGGGAAAAGATTAGATTACTTGATCAATGAAAAAGTTAATAAAATCATGAGCGTTTACTAAAAAAATGGTTCATCTCGGTCAAATCGGTTATTTTGGTCTAGTTGCGAGTGATGGACTCACGATCAAGACTCGTTGGAAGTACATGTGGGTGGATGTTTGTATTTTAGTAGTTCCGGTTACGCTTCAACTATGAACCACGTCGTCGTTTTATTTTCTGCTGCATTAGTTTATTATCTATCGCTTTAATTGAAAGAAAATCACGAATTTTAGTTATGATGTAGAAGTAAATTAATCTCTTCTTAATCTTTTCCTACTAATTAACGTTAGGTTACAGTCTGAATTAACCTGAGTTCAATGACGCAGTAAAAGAGACTAATTTGCCGATCAGTTACACCATTCACAATTTAGACATCCATGTGATCCATGACCCTTTGAAAAAATGCGTAACGTTTGTGAGACTAAATATATATATATACACTAAATATATATATATATATATTGAGATCTAAATATATATATATATATATATATAAACGATAGAGAAGAATATAACAGATAAATCAAATATAGTTCATGCAATCATTGCATATATATATTTGCATACAATAATAACAAGATCGATCGTTAATTTCTATCTGGCTATATATTACTACAAAATTTTACAGTCACCACCATTTAATCCGGCCAAGAGAAGCTACAAAAAATTCTTCTCTGGGATCATATATATATATATACCTTAATAGCTTATTATGAGTTTATATACCTAATAATAATGTCCTCTTATCCATAGAATAATTATGTTCTTTGTGACTGAACCAAGCTCACCATATTACTCGCAGCGCTGACCCAAGGCAACATGTTGAAGCTCTCTTGAGCGCTCAGGATCATCTCCTTTGCTCGGTTGAAGAACTGTCCGACGACGACGTCATTGACGACGTCGCGGTCCCACCGGATCATCTTCTCAACCGGCGCCGACGATCGCGGCGATCTCTTCAGAAGGTCTATGTAGGTGTCCAGGTCATGAACGCACGAAGGGTTTTGGACGTTGAAGAAATCGAGCACCAGTTCTACTCCCACATGGGCGTAGCACGAGCAGCTCCACGGGAACTCGAACTTCCCTCCCGGCGAAACCCTAAAGTTTTCGTTGAACAGAACCCCCGGCATTTTCGTGATCGGGTCGTTCACGTTCACCACCCGCAGGACCTTCACGCCCAGTTCCTCGCAGCGTCGCTTGAACCCTAGGTTCCCAACCCTCGGCCCACCGAACGAGAACACTGTGACGGGCACAGCGGCCTCCCCGCTGATCTGCCGGTTGAGGCCGAGCTCCGCGATGTCGTATGCGAGGAGGTTGGCGAGGGAGCTCCCCATGCTGTGCCCGGTGAGCGTGAGGCTTGTCTCTTTGCCGCGGTATTTGCCGAGAAGACGCGACACCTCTGAGAGAACCTGCTCGCGGCAGCTCTCTGGGCCGAATCGGCTTGAGCTCTCCCCTGAGGTGTAGAGGCTGAGGAAGCCCGACTCGACCTTGACGTCCGGCCTCGGGGTGTTAGGATCAAGCCTGGCCGGTGTGAGGCTGCTCATGAGGTTGGCGACCCACTCGGGGTTGGTCACCGTCCCGCGGAACGTGACCAGCACGTCCCTCCGCCCGAGCCTCTCGGCTGTCGCGTCGGACGCAACCGCCACGTAACCTATCCACCGCGCCGGGTCGGGGATCACGTCGATGTCCGGGGTGGCGTAGATGTACTTTGTCACCTCGTAACCGCAGTCCCCCATCCCAATCTCCCGGAACATGCTCCGCTTCCCGAACTTACAATTGAGGTAGCGCTTGGAAGCCGGGTCCAGGTCGAATGCCTTGTATCCGGCGGCGGCAAACTCCCCGTAGCGGACGATCTCAGCTCGGAGGAGAGGGTTTAGCGGCTCCACCAGGTCCTCCCAGTCGTCGCAGCCCTGGATTTCGCGCCACACCTGCGCCAACCTCGGCGCTCTCGATGCCGCCGTGGCCATCGCCGGCGACAACATCAACGTGGCCGAGACAGACGACTGCCTCGAAGAAATGCCGACTGATCCGTGATCAGTTTTGACGGGCAGCGAAACTTGGCCGAACGAGTGCGACCGAGCCCGGAAGTTGTCGGAGAATTTCACGTGATCGTTTTGGCTTCTGATAATCTTGGCGTTGATATTTTGGACTGTGGAAGCAGCCATTGCTAGAGAGAGAGAGAGAGACGGAGAATTGTTCGTATGATGGAGAGAGAGATCAGAGGAGAGACTAGAGAGAGAGTGAGGCTTATAAAAATATATATAGTGGACGGTTTTCTCACATGTGGAACTGGGAAAAGTGAAAGCGAATGAAAAAGCATGTTTGGCGAGCATTTGACTGAGAAAATAACGTAATATATCTCTCTCTCTGTGTTTTTAAAATGGAAATTCCAATAAGGGTTTGTTGTCATTAATTATGTGGTCGGTTAGGACATTTTTAGTTTCAATATTCTTATTATTTCTTCCCTTCAATTTTAATGTCACACATCACAACTCCTTTCAGTTTGAAAAGAGCGGGAGATTATCAATAAATAGATATAACCGCGGCATAAATATCCAAACTTTGACCACCTTAGACTGCAATGGTCTAAAATGAAAAAAATGCCAAGTATTTAAATTTTGAGCAATTTACGCAGCAGTAATCTAAAATGAAAAAAATAATGGTAGCAGAAGTATCTACCGTCAACAAATGTGAGGCCACATATTTTTCCGTCCACTTTTTTCCGTCGAATTTAAATTAGAGAAATGCTAGATAGTTGGATGAGCACATAAATGCATATTTTAAATTGGGTTAATGACGGCGAAAATACTCAAAGTTTAGTCAAAGAACCCCTCGTGTACCCAAAGTTTAAAAGTGGTGGCAAAAATACCCAAACTCGCATTTGGGAGTTGACCACTTCATTCTCGTAACGCAGTTAACTTACCCGTTAACTTTAGCTACATGGACAAATCTGTTTTCTTAAGTGTAATCATTAGGGGTTTAATTAGTTGTATTAAATAGTATTAATTAGGGGTTTAATTCATTGTTTTGTCGTGAACGAGGCTGAAGTGGGCTCGTCCACGCGGCAAAATTGTCATGTCAGCAACCCACGTTGTACACGTGGCCAGAGTTAACGGGTAAGTTAACAGCGTTACGAGAATGGAGTGGTCAACTCCCCAAATGCGACTTTGGGTATTTTTGCCACCACTTTTAAACTTTGGGTACACGAAGGGTTCTTTGACCAAACTTTGGCTATTTTCACCGTCATTGACCCTTTTAAATATGATCTAATAGCATTGTGCTAAAAAAAATTGACCCACGTCCATTAAAACATTATACGGAAAAAAAGTTTTGTTTCATATTTGTTAATTTTTAATACGTTTGCCGCTATTTGTTTATTAGATCTTTGTCGCCTCATTTGATTAAAGGTTTAATTACTTTTGCCGTAATTATTTCTAATAAAAATTTATGGTCGCTAGTAAGACAACAAAATAGTGACTTTGCTTCTCTTGAGGTTGACGGAGACTCCACGTGTCCAATCTGGATATATATATTCTATTTCTATCATTAAATATTTTCCATACGAGGAATTTCAGTGCCCAAGTCTACGTATATACACCAGTCAAGGTTCTAATTACAAAAAATAAATTGATTTATTTTACCATATCATACTCAGTAGCGATTATCATATTATTTATAAGATTTCATCAATTAATTTTCTTGTGTGATCAAATACTGATCAACTGAGAGAAAATAAAAATTGTGTATTTAATTGTAATAAGATGCAAATAAATTTTACATCAATCTGAATGCAATTTTACAGTTTTCGGGTTATAGCATGACTTGTAATATTTGTGGAAATTTTTTGCAGTCTTGACTTATTTTCTTCTTTTCAGAAGACTCGCAACTACGAAATTTCGAGTATCTGACTAGTTTGACCATCTTGGATACTTACTGTGGGGTTGAGCTTCAGATTCTTCACAACTGTTTAGCAGACTTGGTGATGCCAGTAATTTTTGAAGATCACGGAAATTAATGTTGATATTAAGTTTTCTCGATTTTTGCAATTTATTTGCGCATTTAGTTTTGGTTATTCGTTTCCTATCTCTATTATTATTTGTTGTCAATTTTATTCTCTAGGCTACGATTGTGTTCAAAATAATTTCTAGTTTTAATTCAAGAAACTTATTAGACTCTATGTATTCGCATAAGGTAATTTGTAATTCTCAATTGTTAATAAATAAGAAAGTCGAGCTTATGCTTGCAAAAAGAATGTTCTCGTTATTCTTTTCTGCCGGTCGATATCACTTGACCCATTAAACTTCATTAAGTCATAACTCGTAAGGATTTAACCAAAATAATTGCTGGATTATATGAAACAACATTACTAATAAGCCAAATTAATGAAGGAGATTAACGATGAAGAATATATATGTATATAGAGATCACATCAGAAATTATTATGATGTATAGTGTCATATGGGAACAAGATTAATGCACTTAAGTGACATTTCATTAATAATAGCTCTTACTTTTCATACATCTCCGTACCCGTATCACTCTCTCTTGGTCCTCCCTCACCACCACCCACCTATTAATTACATATATATATATATCAAATACAAATTAAATTCCGTCCAAAATATATATGTATAATATGTATATATATATATATAGATGATGTTATCATACACGTAAGTACATGTGTGGGCCCCACAAAACAAACCATATATATATGTCCTAGTTTCTAAATAAGTGGAGCTCACTCGAGCTGCGAGTCACGACGATTATGGGACAGTCGCGACTCGTCGCGGCGAATTTGGAGCCATCGCGACTCGTCGCGATTATGGGGTGAAAGTCGCGACTGGTCGCGACGTGGGCTGTTCGTCGCGACGTGGGAGGGGCTGATCCGCGTGAGACGATCGACGGCCCACAACGCGCCACGTCAGCGATCCGTGTGGTGTGCTATTTTGTGGCATTAATTCCCACTCTTCAACCGAATTTTACCCGAAATTTCGTGTGCTTTCAAAGAATTCGAAAACGACCCTATTATTTCGCCGCTTATTGAGTCTATGGTTGCAAAATTCAAGTCGTATTGGGATCCACCCCCGTTTTCGTTTTGCTTCGGTGCTATTCTAGACCCTCATGTTTCGGATGCATATGGGCCAATGATGATAGCGATCGGAGAAAACATAGGGGTGGATTATCGTAATTATGTTAATGTTGTTAACGAAGCTTTTTATGAATTGTACAGTGAATACAACAAACGGTTCCCTCAATTCAACTCACAGGAGGAGCAAAGGGCAGTGATGGCAAGCCCAACCAAGACGGGATACGACTTCAGCCGGAGACTCAAGCAACGGGTAAGTCGCGGGGAATCCACTACGCCGTTGGCGGGCGACACGGACGGCCAACCGACAGAATTGAAGCGCTACTACGGCCTGCTATTCGACGAAGACTCCGACGAGTTCGATGTGATAAGGTGGTGGAAGATTCAACGGGACAGATTTCCGATATTGGCGAGAATGGCGAGGGATATACTGTCCATCCCCATTTCCAGCGTTGCTTCGGAGAGCGTTTTTAGCACGGCTCAATATCTCATCAACGACCGGCGGGCGTCAACCACCAACACACACGTCGAGCAGATTGTGGTGTTGAATGATTTGTTGTTCAACCCCCCCGTGATTGCCGAACGCTCCGAGCCAAGCGATCTGGAGCTAATGACGGAAAGATTCAACGCAATGTTCCCCGAGTAATGATGTGCTCTTTCCTCTCTTGGTTTTATGTTCCTAAAGAGGGTTTTACAAGAGAGGTTTTAGTGAGGCATCTTGTAATATTTACACTGAATATTTACAGCTCTCTTCCACCTTATTGTAATATTCACAATGAATAATACAACTTCTTTTTTTTAATATCTCGTCTTATCGTATTTAATTATATATTTGTTGATTAAATTTGTTCAAATTATTAATATGTTACAAATTAATATTTATTAACATATGTTACAAATTAAAAACGAACATATAAATCAAACAAATTAATATGTTACAAAATAATAATATAACATATTTAAATATTAATTTTGAAATAAATTAATTACTATAAATAATAAAAATATGTAAATATAGTTTTGAAATTATTGATAAAGTTTGATAATAAAATTCGGGTAAAAACTAACTAAGTTTAACACTGGAAAAAACTAGATACATATGCCACAAAGTAGAAAAATCGAAGAACCCGTGCAATTTCTCGCCACTCTTCCCTTGGTCGCGATTTCTCGCGACGTCGCGAGTCGCGACCCGTCGCGACGCCCAAACTCGCGATTTTGGCGACGTCCATCGCGACGAGTCGCGACGTCGCGTATCACAGCTCTAGAGCTCACTCACTAACTGTATAAGTAGTCGTGGATTTGGGAGCGCCGACTATTTTCTTGGAAAAGGCTCCGTCTTTCGTGAAATTGCAGGCGAAGCCCCTCCCAAAAGGGCCACACGCGCGAGTGGTCTCTGTTTGACCCGCACGATTTACTTGCGCTCTGAACTTTAGGGACCAAGAATGCGAAATATCTTCTTTTCGTGGCCGCGTTTTGAAACGCTTCCTTCAATTTCAACGCGGCTAGTAGTAGTAGATGAGAGGAGTGATGCAATAAATAAATAAGTACAGATCATGTTATATAGTTATTAGAATTTAATTCATATGTGTGATAATTACGCATTTTAATAATTCATTTGTTGATGCTTTTATTTTCCAACTTTTTTGGGTAAAAGGCTATATAGTGCTAGATATATAGAGATCACGTAACTTTATACACGTATGTAATCCAGGGTGGGTGCTGTTCTTTGACTGCCACGTAATCGTGATTATCTCTTCATTATATTTATAAACCTCCAAATTAGATGAAATAGAGTATGGGACATAAAAGGGCTAATATTGTTTATGGATTTCGGTCGATCTTATATGAACCTGAGTTTAACTGGAAGATATATGTGAACGCGGTGCCAGGTGCGAGGATAGCAACGATGAGCAGGGGCGTAGGTATATTTTATACCTATGCACGTGAGCATACGCACGTAGCATGCGCACGTGCGTATGCTGAAATTTAATTAATTAATATATATATATATATATAATCGAAGCAATCGTTGCGTCTCTCTTAGTCTCCTTATTCTCTTAACATTCAAGGTCCCTTATTCTCCCTATTCTCTGAGCATTTCTGTCGTCTTTCGGTTTTGGCATTCTCGGCATCTTTTGCTCTTGGTGTTCTCGGTATTCTTGACATTTTGGGTTTCGGTGTTCTCGGCGTCCTTCGGTCTCGGTGTTCTCGGCATCCTTCGGTCTCGGTGTTCTCGGCATCATCGGCGCCGTTTGGTTTCGGTGTTCTCGGTGTCCTTCGATCTCGGCGTTCTCGGCGTCTTTTGCACTCGGCATTCTCGGCATTTTTGGCGTCCTTCGATTTCGGTTTTCTCGGTCTTCGATTTCGCTCTCAGTGTTCTCAGTTTCGGTATTCTCGGCATTCTCGCGTCTATCACTTTGAGTCTAAGCGTTTGCTCTGAATTTCTCTTGAGATACATACTTTGATAAAATAAAAGTAAAAAATTATTGTATGGAGCTTTTTTTTAAGATATTGGTGAACTTGAGTTTGATTTTTTTTTTTTTGTGTGTGTTGAATATCGTTGAAGTTGAGTTTGTATTTGGAACTTTTTTTAAAAAAAAAAATTTGCCTAGTTGTTTATTTAAGATTTTGGACTTATTTAGGGTTTATTTTATTTAAAATTATATGATAATCTTGATTCTGGGCTAATTCCGACAAATCGGGTCCGTCAACACGCGACGAAAATAATAACAATCCGTTGAGTACTCCGATAGATCCTGGAAAAGGCCTTCCATATTAAGCTATCATCCCAACGAAACTCTAGCTACGACGTTGGTTTTATTTATGCCAAAAAAAAATTTACATTGTGCATCGGCTGGAATGAAACTCTAGCTACGCCACTGACGATGAGATCGAATTAGACACGATTTAAAAATAGATATTTATTTTATATATTAAGTGTTTTACTACTGGTTATATGTTGAATATCTTAAAAAAATATATATTAAATTATATTAATTAAAATGAGCATAAAATGAATTAATTTGTCGATTAATAATTCCAAGATCAATTAAATGGACTAAACGGGTAGACAAGATAAACACGGTTATCAGACGGGGCGCGTTTGGGTTTCAACTTTAATCACGGTTAGTAAATGAGGCGATGTCTAAGTCTATATAACCATATAACATTAACTAAAAACGATTATGACACGAAACAAAATACGAATTGTCGCCGTTAATGAAACGAGAGTCACTCGTCAGCAAAAGAATGATTTTTATGTATAAAATTTGCAACATGACAAACGTTGTATATATTATAAGGACGACTCATATAATGAGCTACAAAATCAGGTCAATAGTGTTGTTTCTCGATAAGCATTGAAGTTGTTGTTCTCGATCTGCATGCGGCCAGTAGTACAATACGAAGAACGAGAAAGTATATCATATTACGTGTTTCACATAATATTTTTGCGCCAGCTCTTAATAAATTGGTCAAAATAATACGTGAAACATGTATTCAGAAGACATTTTATAAGCGCAAATACTCTTAATTAACATTCATAATTCAAGTAACATTCATAATTCATAAGAGAAAAGAAATAAACATTGTATCTTAATTGATTTTTTAAGATGGTTTTAAATTTTAATGCACAGCTCTGAGATATTGTTCAGAATTAGATATAAAATTGATTAGACTACAATATTATCATTTATCAATATTAATAAACAATAGTAACAGTAACAATTATAATATTATAAGAAAATGCAACGAAATGGTAAATATGTAATATATTAAAGAGAAAAATTCAGTAACAGTACTGCATTGTCTTTAAAATCAAAAGTTAGAGCCAAAATTTATAATATAAACTCGTAAGTCTAAACTTACCTTTTTCACTATTTACGATCGAAACTACTCCTTACTTATTAGAAAGAAAGAAAAAATGTATATATATATATATATATATACATATAGAGCGCGCCAATAATTGAGTTCAGAGACATATTTTAGAAGCGAACGGATTTGATAAGTTGTAAATTTTCTAAAGTAAATTAAAAAAAACTTGATAAAAAATGTCATACGACAGTAAATTACTGGACGTGACACTTAACAATCAATTATATCCAATTGCAACAAAGTTCTAAAGCTAGAGACTTAAAGCCATTAAAAATAAGGTCAAGAGATTTGAATACTGACTATTTTGATGACTTTAGCCGCAAGTATTCTTAAAATAATCTTAAAATATACATAATTACTATAAATCTGGCTTATTACGATTCAAATCATCAGTGACAAATAGGCCTTCAAATATGTATGACCATTCTATATTGTAACATAATAAACCTATTATAATCAGTTGATCTATACCGAATTCTTGCGAAAATCTATTATATATGTTCAAACATAGATAACTTGAATTACCTAAATAATTTAATCACCACGTTTCTTAAAGTTCATTAAATTTGACAACTTAATATAGTTAAGTGTTAAATGTACATAATATATGTGTAAGTTTACTTCTACATTAAAACGTATTGAATGAAATATTGCAATAAAAGTTTTAAGTATTAGACACACCGGCCAAATAGCTCGATTAATGCTTTCTGGATATATACATTTCCGCCTACATTAACGAATTAATATGTTATAAATTAATAAGGGTTATATTTTACAATGTTAGTCAACGACTTTATGATGATCTAAAGCGAATAAACACGAATTCCTACATTCATACTTGACTAATATATATGCTGATTTTTCCAATATATATGTGTGATTCTATAGTCAAATACAAAACCAAATGTATAATCAATAATTAATTACTGAAATAACATGGTACGATTTCTACATTTAAATTAGAAAATTTGGGAATTAACGTTCTCAATCTTAAATATAATAATTTGATACCTGAAATTGTCAATAACTTGACTTCTGAAATTGTCAACATGTTATTAATATATATGTATGTTAACAATCTCGCATGGAGCTGATAAATAGATTTAATAATGTTTATAAAGTCATGATTTATTCATCTCATCACAAATTGATTTTAACGTGGAATCCTATGATATTTAGTAATTTATATTAACTATTGTAGAATATTTTTAAAAATAAAAGTTATGTAAGAAAATAAATTAAAACACAATGTTATCACTAAATTAAGTGGCAATATAATTCCGTCCCTTAAGTTTCAATACTTTAAAATTTCAAATGGTTAGGTTATTTTTTATTTTATTTTTTATAATCGTTATCTCAAAAGAAATAACTACAAAATATTTGTATTTGGTATCATTGTTGGCATCAAATTTGTCACTGTAGGCCGGTACCTACATCTACGAGGCTATAGCGACGATTGAGCTACCTTATACCGGCACTGTAGTCTATGTTGAGGGATAAAATCGACTCAACTACTAACGAGGTTACACGTAGTAACACCGATTTAAAAAGAGGTTTTCCGGTGGGAAAAATGATAGGGCAGTGCACTTCCTTTAATACGTATGCGGATAAATAATCGGACTAAGAAATATATGTAATAACATAGGAGAGGAAGTAATACTTCATCATGCTTTTTCTCTTTGAATTCTTTTGTTAAACTCGTACAAATTTGTGGAAGAATCTCAAGTGCAAGCTTGAATGCTTTAGTACAAGAACAATAAAGGAAATAAAAATATTTTTAGGGATTTGTATCAAGGGAATCTTCAGGTCCCCTTTTAGAAGGTCGTCATCTTCTATTTATAGGCAAGGATTTGAGCCATTAATGAGCTCTGACTACAAGGATAAAAAAAAAACCCTAATCTTTGTGGTTCCTGTGGTCCCAAAATTCTGCGCGCACAGGTTGAACTGGCGATCTTGTCGAGCCGTTGGAAGATAGGTTTTCATAATAAGGATCTTTTCCTTTGTATGTATAAGGCGGATGTCTCTTAGTCGGGTTTAAAAACGTTGGATCGACAAGGTTTCTTCTCGTCTTGTTCGTCACCCTATCTCTAAGCGACTGGTGTTTGTTTCTCTGATTAGGACGATGTTGGGTCGATCGATCATCCTGATCGACCAAAACAAAGAAGGTCGAGCTGGCTGTTCTGTCTAGCCTAGAATCCATACGGATGCCTCCGACATGACCCAATGGCCCTGTCGATGTGGCAGAGGACGACGGGTCCGAGCCTCCTCTCCTGCTCATGTACTCGTCACGTGTTTGTTTTATCAAAGGTCTCTATTGTTAGGGCAAAAACGATCAAAAGCGATAAAACGAAATTGAAATCGACACCAGAATTATAGTGGTTCGCTCCCAGTGTAGGAGGTACGTCCACTTGCCGCTTGTAAATCTCGATCCACTATCAATCTCTCAATCGGAGTTTCTGGTTACACCCTCAATTCTCGCCTCTCTCAGTTTGTGCTATAAAACGAACTAATGACGGCTACAAGCCTTATATGCGAAAAATAAACCTAGGGTAAATAACCCGTGTAAAAAGTCTAAAATACCCTCGCTACCTAATGCGTAATATAAAAAATTCGCCCAGGCCTTCGACCCCTGGAGGGGGGTTTACCACCCCCCTACACCCCCACGTCGACATGTGCTCAGATCGATCAGCTTGACTGCTCTGCGTCGGGTCTCGGTAGCGCTTCCGTGTAGATTATGTTTCACACTCAACATCTATTTGACTTTTCGATCCGGATGAATTTGGACCCCAAATCTACATCGACAAATAATTTCTATTTTCTAGACCGATAGCGACAACGACAATCCTCGCAAGAGATAATCTGATTCTTTATGCCGAATTTTTAAAGTTAGTAAGATCAATTATGTTAGTGTACCGATATATATAAATTAATAAGTATCATGTATCTGATTTTTTTTTAAGGAATAAAAGATCTATGTAATTTTAGTTTCTTTCATACCCCAAAGTACCATACGATAAGTAAACCATGCTGCATGGAATACATTTCACGAGAATTAGCAAAGTAAGCTTTGAATTCTAATGGTCTATAAAATACAAAAGTCATATTCAACTCATTTTCTTGTTATTCTAATATATATTCAACGGGAATATCTAAATAGATATTCCCATTTTTACATTAATTAGGACTTCAACATTTGGCGTCTTAAATCGGATTTACACTGAATGTGTTCCCTTGTGGTTTACTTGACCGTATGCATATTATTATTATATATCAAATTCGATGTTATGAATTAACTTAAGTACAAATGAAGTATATTTATAACTTGATGATAAAACATTTGATTTGGTAATTGTCTTAATTACTTGTGATTCTGTTATACTAGTAAGCCGATCAAAAGGCATAAGAGGAGAGTTCGGTGCACCGTCCATATATATATATATATACTATGATCCAACAATATAAATAGCCAAAATAAGAATTTTGCTCGACTAACAATATAAATCTTTAAATATATTTTGTTGGGGGGTATTTTTATTAAGTGTATTAATAAAGAAATATTATCTAATTAATCATTTCTTTATTAATTAAAATCAATTCTAAACCTAAAAATCCCTCCGGAAGCCTGTTTTCGCAAAACAAAGTGTCCCGGTGAGGGCGCGTGGAGCATCCGATCGCGCGAGTGAATTGATGCAGCCCCACAAATCGCGCGCGTGAGGGCGCGTGGAGCATCCGATCGACAATCCGACGGCGGAGATGGCTTCCTCTCGTCCTGAGGATCAATTTTCATATATTATTTTACCCCGGGGACTTCCCGAAGCAATATTTAATTGCACCAAAGCCCCTGAGTACAGTTATAAATAGAGGCTCAGTTCAGTTAAACGGTATCTCATTTGAACTCATCGAAAATCACTCGAATTCTCTCGAGCTTCTCTCTACCCCCTATAAACTCGCCTCCCCCTCAAATATTCCACTAATGTTGAGCGTCGGAGGTGAATCAGGGGGTAACCCCCCCTGTTTCCCTTGACCTCGGGTATTCTTTTGCCAGGTCCAGAAATTGAAAGAAAGCGGAGGTCTCGGAGGAATTCCTACACGGTTACGGTCCCACTTGATAGGTTGTGTTCTACGCAGTGTCCGTCTATCTCGCGGTCAATTACGTGACTGTGCGGATATCTCGGGGACACGTATCAGAACCCACAATTCAGGTCACGAGTCCAGACCTAAGGAAATTTCTCTAATAGATCAACCTGAGGGGAACCCCTGGAGAAAATCCCGGGACGATTGACGACCCCGCCTGTCCTAATTCTAGCTCTGTGCGGAACCCGTTCTGTCTCCCAGTCCATATCTTTTATAGATATCGTGACTTTGTGGACAGTCTGTAGGACCCAGACTAGGATCGACTTCACAGGCCGAGGGTCCAATCTCCTAAGATTAACTGTTGGATCAAACACACTCTCTCGTTCGTGGGAACCCAATCCTGTGAGGAGCCCGAACCTGTAAACCGGGCCTAGTCCATTCCTGGCCTTGAGGTAACAGGTAGTGCGTATCCCCGGATCGCCGGATCACGAACGGCGACCGATACGTTTCGATCTCAGTGCCAGGAACTTCGCTCGGAATCCGTATCACACATCGAGAGAGGAAAACAATCTGTCATCCCCGCAATAGGGCCAACAAGCCCAACACAAGTCAACATCAGCCCACCAAAAGTCAACAAAACGACATTGGGCCCGGTTCAACAGCAGCAATTGGACCGCTACAGTGTTTTTGATCTAAAAAGCAGCATCAACATATTTCATTCCCTCTTTGCTTTACATTTTGTTTCTGTTCCTGGCTCTTTCCTATTACATAGCTTACATGCGCCGCTATTTGATCATTATCATTATCTGTATAAAATATTATCAGAATATTCCAAGGGAATAATAAGAAAGAAGTGTCTCATCATTTTAATGGAATATAATATACAATAGTAACTAATTATTTCGAGTTCTAGACTAATTCGTGATCGTGAGTATCGATAGGGGTGCAACCGGTCGTTTAACCTATTTTTCTCTCATTATTTGATATATTTAATCTAATTTCGGTTATTCGTATTTTTAAAACCTTAACCTGTTTTTTAAAAACCGGTTAACCGAATTTTCGGTTTTCAAAAATCTGATAACCTATTTAATAACCTTAACCCGTTTTGAAATCGATTTTGGTTATGAAACCAGTTAACCGGATCCGGTTATTCAATTTTTCTTTTAAATATAATATTTAACACATTTATCGTAAAAATAGAACATATCGGTCTAAATAACACATACCGTTTTAAAATAAATCGCAAATATAAAATACCATTTCAAATAAAACATATTGGGCCAAATAAAACATAACGGTCCAAAACATAACTCTCTAACTTAAGTCTAAAATATATACTTTTAAATATTTAATATTAAAACCGCTTATAAGAAACGGTAACAAAAAAGAACCGGTTTTGAAAAATCAATTACTATTAACCGTATCCGGTTTGAAACAAGATACGGTTAACATTAATCTGCTTTCAAAAGAATTCGGTTATGGTTATTTTAAACCGGATAGTTTTTTGTTAGTATTTAAATTCGGTCCAAGCTCGTGAGGCTTGTTTTAGCCCGTATAAATCTTTGTGTAGCTTATAAACAAGATGCTCACTTCCTTTGTTTTCGTATCCTCTTGGTTGTTCAACATAAACTTCTTCATTTAACTCGCCATGGAGAAAGGTTGATTCGACATCAAGCTGAAAAATCTTCCAGTTCTTCTGTGCAGCTAGAGCAATTATCATCCGTACTGCATCCATCCTTGCCACTGGTGCAAAAACTTTCGTGTAATCCACTCTGTACTTTTGAGAATACCTTTTAACAACCAAACGAGCCTACGTACTTATCAATCTTTCCATGCTCATTGTATTTGGTCTTGTAAACCGACTTCACTCTTATTCTTTTGGCCTCATTAGGTAGATTTACTATCCATAGCCAATCTCCAATTTTAACTTCTCACAGCTTCCTTAAGTACAAAGGATCAGTTAACGCCACCAATGCCATAGAAGCTTCGTCCTCAAACAGACTTTCACCACTTACATAATCACTAATCCCCAAAATGCCGTACCCGGACACAATTTTTTTTTTTTTAAAAAAAAAACCCGGATCCGGATATATATCGGGAAAAACCCGGATACGGATGCATCCATATCCTTTAAAACACGAATCCGGATGCATCCGGATCCGAGATTTAAAAAAAATAAAAATGAACGCACGTTAAACGAGGGCCGTTGGATGAAGCGAATCAACGACCCAGATGATCTTCCCGTTGGAGTGAAAATTTTCTACGGCAAAAGTACCTGACACGTGTCAGTTTTTTGTTACCGTTGGAGGCAACGGTAAAATTGCCTCGGGGTCCTCAAAAATAGCCGTTGGATCCACATTTACACCTCTTACTCGAATTCCTACATATTTTTTCCTATAAATACCCCATTCCACTCCCAATTTTTTTCACAAATCTTCTTCTCTTCATCTCAAACTCTCTCAAACTCTCTCAAGCTCTCAAAGTTCCGAATTTAGGCTATAGTTTAGCTACTTTATAATTATATAAATACTCTCAAATACTAGTTTAATATATAGTTTAGGTATTTTAGTTGTTATTAGTTATAGTTTTTATTAGTTATTAGTTTAATTTAGTTTATATTTCCGTTATTATTAGTTTAATTTATCGTTATTATTTAGTTTAATTTAGTTTATATTTCCGTTATTATTAGTTTAATTTATCGTTATTATTTAGTTTAATTTAGTTTATATTTCCGTTATTATTAGTTTAATTTATCGTTATTATCGTTAATATGTCGAGTGGCAACAACCGTTCTCGAGGACGTCCCAAAGTCCGAGGAAAAGGACGGTCCACTATTCCGTCACCGCGGTCGATTAATAGAGGGACTTCTTTTAGTCAACATAATTATAATGTCGGAGTTATGAATCAACAAAATGTTCCCGGTTCTTCTAGCCAACCGTTACCGGTTCATGGCCAATATGGTACCGTTGGCGTCGGGCCGAACCAACAATTATTATTTTCTCAAGGTCACGTCGGTGGTTTTGCGAACTTACTTAATTATCAAGGTACAAATATTCCGGATTGGCAAAGCCTTAGCAACGTACAACAATACCAAGCACAAGTCCGCCATCACAAGCAACAACACCAAGTTCAACAACATTATGTTTCCCCCGACGTCGAGGTAAGTCGAGTTTAATTTAAGTAGTTAATTAATTAAATTATTTTTTTATTATATTTAAAATTGTTAGATAATAAATTAAATATTAGTTTGTTAAAAATAGTTACTTAATAAATTGTTGGTTAAAAAATAGTTACTTACTTAATAAATAGTCATTAGTCAATTGTCGTATTGATAATAAATTAATTAATATGTTAAATAAAAAGTCATATAATTACTAACTAATAAGTTAATTAATAATTATAATAAGTTACTTAATAAGTTAATTAATAACTAATGACTAATAAGTTAATTAATAATTAATAATTAATAACTAATAACTAATAAGTTAATTAATAAGTAATAACTAATAAGCTAATTAATAAGTAATAACTAATAATTAATAACTAGTAAGTTAATAATTAATAACTAAATTAAATAAGTTAAAAAAATAAAAATTGTAATTTTTATGTGTGGTGATAATTATAAAGTTTTTAAGGATTATGGTGTCTTGGAAAGATTGGTTTTTAAATAAGGTTTGCTTTGCAATCTCCTCCAAGCTAGCCTAGGAACCCCGGGGAGTTCTGTCTAGAAAAACTTGGGCCAAAAGTGAGATCATAGCATCCTTTCCAGTCGATCTGGCCGAGGAACCTCGGGGAGTTCTGTCTAAAAGAGTTTGATAACTATTTCCAGACATAGAAAATACCATTTTTAATTTTGTTAACCTTTTTATTTAACTATATGAAATTTAATTAAATTAATAATATGATTAATATTAAAATTTAATAATTGTAATATTCCTTGTAATATTTAAATTAATATTAAATTGTAACCCTTGTAATATTCCTTTGTTTTTTTAGGAAACGAGGTCGAGGAACCAATCCAACTACCCCGATGATGATGATGATGATGAGAATGATGATGCGGAGGAACCGAACTACGTTCAAGGCGAGGAGGTGGAATTCGAAGAAATTGAGGAAGTTCTACCAGCACCGCGAGCTGGACGTGGACATGGACGTGGTGAACAACGCTTAGTTCTGGGTATGGGCGGTCTGCCCCCCCATTCACCGGCGAGGAAGCGAAAGAAATTAATGGGAGCGGTTTGGCAGCACAACTTCCTACCCGAGTACAGATACAACTACGAGACCGTCTTGGAAGATAGATTGGGGATTTGCCGACACTGCGGGAAGGAATTTCCGGCCCATCCGAAGAACCACGGCAACAGCCGCCTAGAACAGCACGCCACGACATGCAAAAAGAAAAAGCGGGCGGAGGAGGTAAGTCGCTTACCCGATGATGTATTTAGAATGATTATTGCTCAGTGGACTATACGCGATGGTTTGCCTATATCGGCGCCCAAGGGAGAAGGTTTTAACGAAATGATGATGAAGTTGGCGCCGATAAACTATAGGGAAATCTCGTATTATATAAACCACGAGACCATAATCAAATTTTATAACGAGCAAAGGGCCGCTTTACCGATGTACTAACCCCGATGATGGCAAAGTTCGAGTATTATTGGGGTTCTGAAAAGCTCCCATTTTTATATTGCGCCACTGTAATCGTGGATCCGACACTTAAGCTTTCCAAACAACAAAATGTCTTACATGCAATGGAAGCTATGACGGGGGAGCCTTATATGACGCACAATTACTTCGATGCGGATCGGAAGATGAAGGCCCTTCACCGAGAGTACGAGCAAAAATATAACGACTTGGAAGATTAAATGGAGGAAACGAATCCTCAACAACAAACTCAGGTAATTTTTTAAACTTTATTTCTTAAGATTAATTTTTTTAATTTCCTAACATTACTCTAAATGTTAATATTTTTTGTTCAATATAGGGCGGACGCGGGGCCGGTGGTTCACAATACGTGTACAATCACTGGTTATTTTATAACCTTACGGCTATTGGGCGCGGTAGCGGCAATACGACATCGACTTCTTCACCGGGTTCACAAGGAAGTGGCAATTCGGGATCTCGTGTTCTTGGTCGACGTCAACGGCGTAATACCGTCGAAGAGTACGCCCGATTCTGCAACCTTCCTTCGACACCGTGACCTAACAAAGACCTCGACATCCTTCAATGGTGGCACGGAAATCGATCGAAGTATCCGGTTTTATCCTTGTTGGTTCGTGACATTCTCAAAATCCTGGTCTCAACGGTATCATCGGAGGCGGCATTCTCAATGGCCGGAAGAATGTTAGAGCCTCGCCGCAAGTCTACGAGGTCATTGATGGTCGAGATCCTTATGCTTTCGAGAGATTGGATTATGACCAACAAGCGACAACAAGAAAACGATATGTTCGACCGAGAATTGGCGAATTACTTTTCACATATTCAAATGTAATTCGTTTTCTTATTGTACTTTGAATTTGTAACTTCGTTTGCCTTTCGACATTTGGTTGTATTTGTACTTTCCCGTATCCGACCTTCGAGTTTGTTGAATAAAAAACACATATTTACTTTCTTTTGTTGTTGTTGTATGTTTTTATTTATTTCATATTTATATTTAAATATTTAAAACACACAAAATAATTTAAGAATTTAAACATTTATATTTTTCAGAACCGAACTTAAGTACTAAAATGTTAGATTTGAACAATTAAACTAAGTTAGGGACTAAATAATAAATAAAAAAAATTAATAACCCGGATCCGGATCAGTCCAGGATTTTTTTTTCCGGACCCGGGTTTTTTTTAAATGAAATAAAATATAACCCGGAGGGGTTTTTGTCTCACATTTTGGGGACTAATAATCACCCATCCATGTTGGAGTCTTCCGTTCACGAGTTTGTCTTACTTGTTCTTCACCCATAGCAAAATTGTTTTCCTCTTCATTTACTCCACTGCAACCATTGTCTTCTACATCTCGATTATCATTATATTCATTCCCATTTTCATTCTCTCCATCGTCACTATCATCACCCCACTCTAGTTCTGCTACCATTTGATTTTCATAGCTTACATCCTAATCCCATTGTTTGTCTTCTTTAAAAATTACATCTCTCCCGGCCACGATAACTTTCTTGGAAATAGGATGAAACTTCTGCTCATGCACGATTAATGAACTTTGTAGCTCATCAATAGTGAGTGCACCAATGTCCTTCGACTCTTCAATCGAGCATACAACATAGTTGACATTGTCGGTTAAAGAGCGTAGAATTTTCTCCATCACTTTTACATTTGCATATCTTCTCCATCAGTGCGCATCTTGTTGACCAGTATCATGATCCTAGAAAAGTATTATGTCACTCCTTCACCAGTTCTCATCTGAACAGTTTCGAATTCTCTGCAGAGAGCTTGAAGATGAGATCTTTTGACCATTGTGTTTCCTTCAAACTTCTTCTTCATGGAGTTCCCTATGTTTTGGCAGTATCCTTCTTGAGAATAGTGTCAAGAACAGTCCGATCGATTGCTTGAAAAAGATAATTCTTCACTTTCAGATCTTTCAACTTGATCTAGTCATTCTTCTTCCGTTGCGCCTCTGTTTGCACCACGTCACTTGCTAGCTCAACATACCTAGATTCAAGTCGCCTACAATATTCCTTAGATAGAAAGAAATTTTCCATTAACATGCTCAAGTGATCGTAGTGACCCAAAGCGAGGAATGGCTGGCAGTATGAAGCTCCTTTCTGTAGGCATTCTTGTGCTGGTGTAGCAATTTCAAAAACTGCTGCTCTTGAATTTGCCAAGCCCAGTGAAAGCTCTGATACCAAAATATTAGAAACACAATGATTGAATGGCTCAAGTTCTATTAACAATAACATTTGGCATTAATAGCCAGAGTCACTACACATTCACAACACGTGGTAGAACAAGAGAAAATATCAAAATGAGAAAGCAGCCCACTTAGCGTAAAACAAAGCGGGTCGTAACAAAAAGTGGAATAATAATTCAAATGCAAACATGTGTCCATATAGACTATGACTTATTTTAATCAAACCGACTAAGTCTCTTCAACCCCTATCATACCGTATGATAGGTATGATCTAATGATCGTTAAGAGTTTAAATGTTGTTAGCAATTTACAACAAATATACCTAGATTAAAGGGGACAAATCGAAGCCGTTCAAGGACGGTCTAATGCCGAAAAAGATACTATTTAATTGTTAGTTGTTATATTTTAAAACGTCTGTTCTTTCACTTCCAAAACAAATTTATCATAGCACTAATATTTCTAGGATACAAATTGTCAAAACTATCACATGAAAAAGATTGGGGACATACTACTGTTTAAAAGTCGTGAGTAACTTCCTTCATACTGTCAATTGATTTTAAAGTAAAACTCCAAGATACTTCACGTATTATCAGAGCTTATTAAACTCAAATGAGCATTATTCCAAAAATAATAAATAGATTCCGCCAAGATGAGTGAACTCGAAAAAGAGGAGACATGTTTAGTCTCGCGTAGAAATAGATAGGGATTTAGCACGGTTCTAAAAAGGTTATGAGTTACTCCTCGTAATACTTCATGCATATTTTATATTTACGATTACATTTCCATTCATATAATATATTAGGTTTTCATGAATGCAAGTTTTTTGCGATTACCTTTTTTTTGGCTTAAATACTTTTTTTTTAATATCTTTTGACTCTCAAATTAATTTAGATCTTTGATATAAAAAACTTCCATACTTTCTTCAAAATTCTCACATCATCCCCTACCTAATTTCTCAATTCACACATCCAAAATCCAATTTAAGGAAAACAAATTTGTATTCTTTTTTTTTAATTATTTTTAAATTTTTGATTCAGAATTTACTTTTTTTTTTTTTTACGAAAATTTTATTACCAATTATTAAAATATATTGCTTGGTGCATGTTATATGAATAAAGAGACATATTCATACTTATATATATATAGGTCATGTTACAATGGACTAGAACATGAAATAATTTTGTCTGACCCGACTTGAAAAGCTCTAGCTCCGCCCTCTCACTCCAGAACTCGCGACATAATTCTTCAATGATGTACAACCTCGTACATTACATTGAGTCAATAAATGCAAAAATCAATTGCTCTAATTATCATTTCTATTCTTCCATTTAATAATTACATGTTTATGATAAATAAAACAAAATTTCTAAATTATGTTGTAGATCGATATTCTAGTTAACAGAAATCGGAGAAACTAATATCAGAGAATTTTCTTGACTATATTTTAAATATTGGCTACTCCAAAGATCGACGGACCTAATCTCGAAAGATCTCCCATCTTCGTCTTTTTCATTTTAACTCATAGATAATTTAAATGGAAATATCGAATAAATAAAATTTAAGAAGTAAGGGTTTATTTTGGGCTATTTTTAAGGTTAAAGTTAGAAAACCACGTAATCAATTCAATTCCAGTTTCGAATATATATATATTTTTTTATTAAATTAATAAAAATAAAAATAATAATCAACTGTGGGTCTTCGTCCTCGCCTGAGTCGTCCTCGTTTTCGTCGCCGAATTCGTCCCCATCGAATACGACGAAGACGATTGCGGCGGCGATGCCAGATTCTCCGACGACCTCGGCGGCTCTCGCGCTGTCTCTGGCGCTGCTCCTGATTTGGGCGACGCCTTCCTCGGCTCTCAGCCACGCCGTTCTCAGCGTCAAGTACAAATTCGCCGGCCGAGAGCCGCCTTCGCTGTCGGCTCTCAAGGCTCACGACGATCAGCGCCAGCTCCGAATCCTCGCCGGCGTGGATCTCCCCCTCGGCGGCTCCGGTCGCCCAGACGCCGTCGGGTTCTGCTCTTCTCTCATTCAACGCATGATCACTGTTTCCAGTTTTTCGCTGTAGAGGAGTCAATTTTGTCTCATTTTTCTGTTCATTTCAGGCTTTACTATGCGAAAATCGGAATCGGAACGCCTGCGAAGGACTACTACGTCCAAGTGGACACAGGAAGTGATATTATGTGGGTCAATTGTGCTCAGTGCAAGGATTGCCCCACGAAAAGCTCCCTCGGTGTATGCTTTTGGGTCTCTCTCTGTGTTTGTTTGATTGTGTGTTAGGGTTTGTTTGAATGTGTTTCTGTTCGTGTTCGTTGCAGATGGACTTGACGCTGTATGACATTCAAGGCTCTTCGACTGGGAAATTGGTGCCTTGTAATGACGGCTTCTGTCTGGCCGTCAACGGAGGTCCGTTGTCTGGTTGCACTAGTAACATGACGTGCCCGTATCTCCAGATATACGGGGACGGGAGCTCCACGGCCGGGTATTTTGTGAAGGACATCGTTCAGTACGACCGCGTTTCTGGAGACCTCGAGACCACCTCGTCCAATGGGAGCGTCATCTTTGGGTGAGTTGATTAAGAGGGTTTTCTTTAATCTTCGAATGCTTTTGAATAAAAATTAATTGGTCCAACATAAGCGGTTCTTTCATGCACTTGTGTTTGCACAAAATGAACTATCACTGGTAATTATCAAGGACTTTGAGACAAATTGCAGTACTGTTTTTTCGGTTTAGTGTAATAGAGTAGTAATATGCTGTGAAGGTGAGGTTGTGAAGAGTGAAGATTATATGCTTGGTGTCCTGCTCGGTATGCGTGGTTGGGACGTAATTATATTGTCATATCGGTGTTTATATAGATGTTTGTATCAAGTACATGATTCGTTTTCTGATTAGATAAGTATGTGTTTCAACATATGGTTCAGTTCGAGTGTAGTTTTGTAGCAGAAGTGATGTGGCATTCAAGAAAGGGAAATCTTTTGAACTTTATGAGCAATTGTTAAAGGAACTAAATAGTTTCATCTTGTATGCTAATTGTGAGTTGATTTCATACTTCATATTGATAGGATCCGAACCATAAACCAACGGTGATAGTGAATCCCGGGATACTTTGTTATTCCAAAAATCAATCAGCAAAACTACAAAATTGGTCTTTCCTTCGAGAACAAGACCCAAGCTCTATAATGAACAATCAAAACTTAATCCTAAAACCCTATTTGGGGGCCTAATGCCTATGGAAAACCCTAATAGGTAATTAAGACACATAATTCCTTAATTACCCTGTAGGGTTTAGGGTTTAATTCCCTAAACCCATAAGTAGAAGACATCAAACACCCAAATAACCCATCCTTCTCCTATACTTAATATACTCTGTATAGTATAATTCTTTAGTCTAATTATTTTGATATTTTTAGAAGCAGCAATCTTAGTAACTTAATTCATTTATATCGGTCAGTTATGGTAGGGGAAGACTTGGACTGTTTTTTTTTTTTTTTTTTTTTTAATATTGTTGGGATGTATGCTTTGCGGTTTTAAAGTTATCACGAATTGAAGTCCCATTTTGTATTTCTATCCTTGACATCTCTCGGGTGCTTTTGTTCTTTTCATAGGTGCGGTGCTTCACAATCCGGAAATCTAGCTTCATCAGGTCAAGAAGCACTTGATGGGATACTTGGCTTTGGGAAAGCAAATTCTTCTGTAATTTCGCAACTGGCTTTGTCCGGAAGGGTAAGGAAGATGTTTGCTCACTGCTTGGATGGGACAAATGGAGGTGGTATCTTCGCTATTGGCCATGTTGTCCAACCAAAAGTTAACATGACACCCTTAGTACCAAACCAGTGAGTGGTATCTCAATTATTTTGTCGCTTGCAATTTTTTTATGATCTAATTTTCTTTTGTTCTTTTGCATAATTCGCTCACTTTTTCTGTTACGGATACTTAACTAGCTTGTGGATTTTAAGTTAATGGATTAGTGCCTAGACAATATATAAAATTGAAATAGTTTTTATTTTATTTTAAAAAAGGGATATTGAACTGGCTTATCCTTTGATGAAAAAAATATGCAAGCAGTTGTAGGTAGACACAGATAACTAATGGAGTTTTTAAAATATGCAACTGTGACATAGCCCAATGAATATTTGATGACTGACCAAGCAATTAAATTAAGAAAGACGACTTGAGTCATATCTCCGAACAATAATCTTTCTTGTTCTTTATCATATTAATTTCACAAGAAGTCGTTGTGTTTTCTTGTTGCGTTTCGGGAGTAATGAATTCCTTAACATCAAAGATTTTTTTCATCCCTTCTTCTTGGATAACATGGAGTAGAAGTTTATATAATGTTGCTAATAAAGCTATGTTTTGTTGGAACCCATTTAGGCCCCATTACAATGTAAATATGACTGCAGTACAAGTCGGACGCACATATCTAAATCTCCCAAATGACGTGTTTGAAGTAGGCGACAGAAAAGGGACTATAATTGACAGCGGTACAACGTTGGCCTATCTTCCTGAAATGGTTTATACGCCATTAGTAAATAAGGTAGGCCATGTATTGTATATATGTCATGTTACAGTATGTCTTAGACACTTTGACCATGCAAAATTAATTGACTTTTCAATTGTTTGTTACTACGCAGATTATTTCACAACAGCCTGATCTCAAGGTTCATACAGTTCGTGGCGAGTATACATGCTTTCAGTTCTCCGAAAGGTGAAGTTTGCAATGAATATATGGTTTCCCTCTACCACGTTAGAGCAATTAGTTGAACTTTCTATTTATTGAATTGTTAATGAGTGTTCCCATAGTTTATCTTCATGTTAGTGTATTAGCTTGTTAATGGTAGATTTCATTTTCATTTTTACGTAAGTGTAATAGCTTGAATGTGATATATTCCCCCTTTGTGTTTGTTTATCATGAGAGAATATTTGCGAAACTCTGCAAGTTTTAGCTATAATCACTGAAAATTAGGCTCTCTATTGTCTCCTCATTGTCGTCGTTCCATATTTTCGACAGGTATGTTTATATTAATGTTCAATCAAACATAATATACCGCTTTGTCCTGATGCTGTCTATTATGTATATCTCTACGAACTGTTTTATTTTTGTCTCTTGATAATATTATTTTAAAGCTATATCTTAAATGAGATGAGCAAGCAGCCGTGAGCCTAATGAGGCGGTGCTTTGAAACAATATGCGATTTTTTGTAATTGATAATTGATTGCTGTCTCAATTTAATATATTTCATTCGAAAGCTTATGTATTCTTATCGTTTTTAATCCGCAGCTTGGATGATTCATTTCCTACAGTCACTTTTTATTTTGAAAACTCGCTTTCATTGAAGGTTTATCCCCACGAATATCTATTTCCTTATGTAAGTCTACTGATTAACTTTACCGATGTCTGTTTTTCATTTCTACATACATTTTGCTAGAATATTTTTTACTGTGCTCCCAACTTTACAAGTTACAAGTTTAAATGAAACGCATTAAAATCAAACCTAAATTAAGCTTCTTACAACCGCTTTACTTCAGGTTTCAGGTGTTTGCAAGTATAGAATGTATAATAAAAAAAAAAAATCAGCGGATATTTTGACTTAGAATTTAAAAATAAATCACCGGATATTTTGTTTGAGAATTTACTGACATCAATATTTACAGCAAGGCATGTGGTGCATCGGTTGGCAGAATAGTGGGATGCAATCTCGGGATAGGAAGAACATGACGCTTTTGGGAGGTACGCCTTTGCAAAGAACATAATCCTATATCTATTTCTCAAGCATTTAAATGAGTTTGTGCTTTATTTCTGTGGTTGATTGTTTAAGTAATTAATCAATTAAAAGATGCTTACATATTTTTATGTTTTTTTTGAGCTTTGGACTGGATCATGTATATCATTAAAATTAATTATAATATTTTATAACAATTTCTTATTTGAAAAAAAAAAAAAATAACATCTTACATATTTTTATGTTTTTGTTGAGCTTTGGACTGGATCATGTATATCATTAAAATCAATTATAATATTTTATAACAATTTCTTATTTGAAAAAAACAAAAAACAAAACGTTTTTTACTTTTATTGCGTTTTTGCGTCAGCAAGCGCAGTTCACAATTCAACCCTATCCTGTTCTCCTTGCAGATTTGGTACTTTCGAATAAGCTAGTACTCTACGATCTCGAGAACCAGACGATAGGATGGACCGAGTACAACTGTGAGCTGTTTTTCTATCTCGTTAATTTCGTGCACAACGCTCTTTCGTTTAAGATTAAGAGTTTGAATGGTATGTTTCAGGCTCGTCGAATATTCAAGTGAAGGATGAAAGGACCGGAACCGTGCATTTAGTAGGCTCCCACTACCTCCCGCCTTCTGGTTCGGCTTCGAAACGCCATGGCTCGATGATCCTCCTCTTAGGGATCATACTGTTGCACTCCTTGCTTTACTGCAGCGCTCTATGACGTACTAAGCTCAGTAGATTGACATATAGAAAGATATCTTCTCCATTACTTGTATATCTAAAGCCTGAACCAAGTTAGGTCAAATACTATTAGTGTTTGGTGATTCGCTTTGGGTTAATATTTTCTTCCCTATGTGAATATACAAATTCAAATTTATCCTGTGTATATTGTGCTTTTCACAATCGATATTTCCCGACCTCTATCGTTCTTATTTAGTTAGTTCAGTTATGATACCGTTTTTCTAACATCGGGCTGCGGCGACGGCATTAATTTGATGTCTTTTTCTTTATATTTTCTGCTTGTTAGTTACTTGTACACTTCGTCACTTTTTTGGGTTTGCTTACCTACGTTTATAATCTTTTTCCTGCCTATATTATATAAGCAAGCTAAAATTTTGTGTTTATATCGAGCAGAGTGAGAATTTTCAATCAAATTTATTGATAAATAATTACATTTCTAATTAATATTATTAAGAAATTTCGAACAGTTTTACGGTACATGATTTCATATCAGCACAATCGATATCGGTTTTAAAAAAAAAAAAAAAAAACACACACACACACAACATTACACTCTTACTCTTTATCACTCTCGCTACACTGAAGTAAACTTGTGGCCTATTTGCAATGAGCGATTTATATAATGTTGATTAAGATTATTATTGTACCAAATATCCAGTGAAGTGCTAAGATCGATTACAATATTATATATATTTCTAAGTCAATTACTACTATTTCTAAAAAGAAGAGTCAATTACTATTGTTTGAATGTAATATGTACAGTAATTTTTATTTTATTTTTATAAATTAATATTGTTGGAACTGAAATTTTTTACTATATTATCGAGGTTATGAAAAGATAAAATTTAATACTGTTAGCTAGAGTTGGGACCATACAAAAGTATTATTTTATCGAGTATTAATTTAATGAGGTCCTACAAATTAGGTACAATTTTTCTAAGCTTAACCTATCTAGTCGAGCTTGGACATGGAAATTGTTAATTTTTACACTCCGATAAAATTAAGTTAAAAAAAAAAACCCATAAAAATGTCGCTATAAACCGGTTAATAATATTTTTTACAACCGTTGTGTATGTATCCCCCAACAACTTAGGACAAAACAGTGGTGTTGGAATTACAAAAACCACCGAGCAGAAGGGTAAAAGAGGATATTCACCCATCAACACCTCAAGTTTAGTTCACATTTATACAAAAAGAGATTGAAACAATGTAATTGTATGTTATGTAGATGTAGACACAAACAATGACAGCTAAAACTAGTGTGCTCTATGCCTCAGAGCAGCTTGATGCTACTTCATCTTTTATTTACAAATTCTCGCCCGATGATGAATCGTCGGAAAACGTTAAGTCCATTGGCACCGGAGATTGATTGCTGTTACCTTCGGCATTTGTCGTTTCTTGAGCCACCGTTTTCTGATTGGCTGCGGAAGTGAGAGTTGAGCCCCGACCCGAGCTGTTGAAGAAGAGGCAAACAGCGGCACAGTCGTCGACCTTCGAGAATGCAGACCTGAACTTCCAGACATCCACTGCAGCCTCTACTAATTCCCGAGCGGCTGCTGAACGCCGAGATGATGCAACGATGTTCACTACATCGTCGTTCGTGAGGACATCCCAAATCTGCAGAGGGAAGAGCCCAATCATAAGATATAACAGATAGCATCATGCTATAAATGGTGTTATACGCAAGAGCCGAAGCAAAGAAGCACTGTAATGTCTGTGTCTCAGAAACGGTATCAAATAAACAGGTGCAAAGTTATGATTGTAAACCACGATGAAATCTAGGAGATCTTTGGTTAATACATTCCTCTTAATCTGCAAAACCAGTTTCCCGAACCACGCTAACCAAAAGCCACCTAACGTTCCAATGAAGGACAAATGATTTTCCAGTATCTCATCATGAAAACCGCCTTAGGTTCCAATCAATAATGCGAGAAATTTTTTCAATCTCGCGGAGCTAGAGCATATAGGCAATGGAATCATAAATCAACTATAAGGTAAAAGTGGCATAGGTGCTAGCAATCAAATCAAAATCGATGATGCAATACGGGGACAGGAAGATTGTTCAGCAAGGCATAATTTCATACCCCATCTGTTGCCAATACTACAAATTCATCCTTCTCGCCGATTCTATGGTGAGTGACGTCAGGAACAGAGATCACGCCATAGTTTTTTAGACAAAAATCTCCAAAAGCACGGCTCATAGCAAGGCCCGGAGAATCGCAGTGGGGAAGCCAGACACGTTGAACATCAGGTTCTCCGTACAGAGAAAACACTCGTCCTTTGCATATTTTAATCCTCTCCAATTCCCCTACAATAAAGCAAGCGGCAAAAAAAAAACATTTAAAATTAGAGCACAGTACACCCTCGAGAAAATCACGTAATCAAAAAAGAAAAGAAAAAACCCAAGATCCAAATTGACGAATCTAAGGAAGGAGCAGGAGATATACTTGGAACACTGGGCTTAAAGTCAACGGTCAACTGAACCGGAACGCAGTGATTGCGATCATCTCTGGTACCCAATACAGCTCTCGAGTCCCCAATATTTCCAATAACAAGATCCTGACCCTGCTCACAAACTTAAAGTTAGAGCACATCTTAAAATGTGATAACTAATTAGAAATACCGAGATGTGAAATGTAACAACTCCCGTCACGAGGTCTCGATCTCGGGCTCCTATTTACTTACTTGCTTAATCAGGGTTACTGCTGTAGACCCACTGCAATATGCATCAATTTGAGGATGCAATTTGAGTTCCTTGTCCATTGCTTTGAACGCTTTTATAAACGAATCTTTCAATGGCGAGAAAAGATCGTCATCACTGCTGTCTTGAAGTTTCGAACTCGCGAAAGCATCATTACTATCTGGCACTACCTCTTTTTTGGAGTTACTAACTAAATCCCACAGGGAACTCAGCTTTACAGGTAGAGAATCCCTGATGTTCTTCGAAACCAAATGCCCGTATGGACCATGGCCATCAAACACCCCGCAAAAGGTGGTATCGACTTTTGAACCAAAATTCTGGAAACCGAATAAAATTCTTGATCAGGACCAAAGATATGCAGAGTTCATGAATAAAGAAACCAGCCAAGTAATGAACAATTTGAAACGATCAACAGGGTCTCCGAGTATGGAAAAGTATCACTGAATGACACCCTAATTAAACTAATTCGCTTCGAATACCTATGCATTAATCTCAGCAATTGACGAATAAATTTAAACAAAAACCGTAAGTGATCGGCATTGGCAACTACCTCCCAGACAATCATGGAGTCTTGGTTGGTCCCTTTCCTTCCCTGCTTCGTAAACAGCGACGCCATGTCGGAGCTGCCATTGGAGCATACCCTCCCAGGAATCCTGCGCAGCCACAGTTCCAGCTTTGAGTCCACGGCTGCTGCATAGGGAGAGGACGAGGACGACGATGACGTCCTCCGAAGCTTCCTCCTGTCCTTGCGCCTCCCGGGGGCCGAAGGCGGGCGGCCGCCCGGGATTTCCGAGGAGAGGCAGGAGCCCATTCCCAGGGCCCTGACTACATCCAGTAAGCACTCCAGCGCTTCCAGACAGTCAGGGTCCCTCGTACTTTCCGACCCCCGCGCCGTCGTTCCGTTCCACAAACCACAGCCCCCCCGGGCAACAAGTCCTGCCAATCCACAATTCATCAGCCGAATTAAAAAAAAAAAAAAAAGCCTTCAAATCAGACAAAATCCACAACGAACGAAACCAATCCCGATTTTTTTTTTTTTTTTTGCATTACCCGAAGAACGGAAATCCACACATACGAAGAAGACGTGAAATTTCATAAGATTCTTGCCCAAATAACCAGAAAACCAAGATAAAATCGTGATTCTATATGATTCTAATCGGACATGAATTTTCTCTCGTGACACTGAAAATCCGAAATCTGATACAGTTTGATATGAATAGCTGAGCAATCAGAAGCGAGAAGATTTTGCTGCTTACCGAATCGGCGAATCGAAAAAGTGAATGGAGAGACGTGACCGCGAACGATGACAATCAATGGGAAATGATGATCGTGAAGAAGATTCGATACTTTTGTATATATATAATTTATTATATATATATATATGCAAACACAGAATTATGTGTGTAAATAAATAAGAATACGGATGATATATTTTATCCGAACATAAAAAGAAAAAAGATTAGACAATTGAGGATCTAATCCAATCCAATTGCTTTGTTTTCTCTCTCTCTCTCGTTTCGGTTATTTTTTTTTATTATTTATCGTTTTCTAATTCATATTTAATTATTAATTTACTATTTTCTTCATATTTCTACTTACTTTTTGCTTTGACCAATGGTTTGATCTAAATGTCAATTTGTGGGTTTTAATTAAATTCATTAAAATTAAATCTCGAAGCATCTTATTGGAATGCTTAATTCTGAAGAGGACCTTTATATTAATGTCGGGTTAATGACGGCAAAAATATTCAAAGTTTGGTCAAAGAACTCCTCGTGTACCCAAATTTTAAAAATGGTGGCAAAAATACCTAAAGTCACATTTGGGGAGTTGACCACTCCATTCTCGTAATGCCGTTAACTTACCCGTTAACTCTGGCCACGTGGACAAACGTGGGTTGCTGACATAATAATTTTTGCCACGTGAACGAGCCCACATCAGTCTCGTTTACGACAAAATAAGGAATTAAACCCCTACTTAATACTATTCAACACAACTAATTGAACCCCTAATGATTACACTTAACAAAACAGGTTTGTCCACCTGGCCAGAATTAACAGGTAAGTTAACGGTGTTATGAGAATGGAGTGGTCAACTCCCCAAATGTGACTTTGGGTATTTTTGCCACCACTTTTAAACTTTGGGTACACGAGGGGTTCTTTGACCAAACTTTGAGTATTTTTGCCGCCATTAACCATTTTAATGTCCTCCTAATTCTTGACAAAATTAGTGTGATTTTTTAGATATTTAGTGCCAATTTTGTGCATTTCAATAGATGTGCCGATTTTTTCTAACCTTCGTGGTATGACTATTTTGAGGGAATACATTAAAGATGGTTTGTGATGTAAGTCTCTTCACTATTGCTACGTAAGTCTCTTCAGCAGAGCGCGTGGCCGAAAGAATTAATCCCCGGATTTTTGCATTGATCAATCTCAATGCGCCTTCATGACGATTTATTCTCGTTTATTTTGTTTTTTGTTTTTGGACTCCATCATGGGAGCTCGAGGAAAACGAAAATACTCGTTGAATGGACAAAAAATTTCGAGCTCTATAACTTGTTCAAAAAGTTCATCGATTCATTGTTATTGGGGCTATACCACCTTGTGTACAACAATGGCGAGATATGGTGTTTTATGCAAAAGAAGATTAAATTTTTCGTTTTGGTACGTACAAACAAACGATGATTCATTATTTTTGCTCTCACAATACTCTCTGATCAAATTTCCCACTTTTCTTTTTGTCGCAATCATTTTAAATTATATTTTAGATTTTGAGCTTTTTGGAATAAGTCTTCAATAATCTATAAACATCAAATCGATCGCAAATTCAATTTACGAGTACAAGAAGAGCGGAATATTATATTAATTGGCTACCAGGGGTGCCCAGATTTTGAGAACATTGTTTTGGTGTCACTATTATATATTTAAGCCGCCATACAACAAACGCTTTAAATCATATTTTTATCTATTTGCATTCCTGTTTTGTGGATGGAATTTTGAGTGTAAAAGTGTATATTTCGGTTCAAATCCGCGTAAAATAGTTGCTTGTATTGGACCGATGTTTTTATATTAATTTATCTTACTTTTAGTTTTAAGTTCTAACACATTTTTATTATTATTCTCTCTGCAAAAAGAAGACAAACTTTATGAGTCAATAATATAGTCAAAATGGCCGGGTCAGCTCATAATATTTTGGATCATATTTAGAATAATGGAGAAGCAATAATACTATTCTTATTTGATTTAGTCTATACTATAAATAAACATCTGTATTTTTTATAACTTTTATTATTAGATCGATCATGTGTGTCTTTAAAAGTTCTCCCAACGCCATACAAAATTATTATTATTATTAAGTATGAGACATCATTGATTGCAAGTATTGAAATGGCACAAAATGTGTATATATGGATCACTAAGCTTTTCCCGTTATAATTTCAACCAATACAAATATATAACTAAAATCCAAAAATGAGGGTTTAAAACCGCATCAGGATCGGATTCGCTTTTAAAATACCACATCCGGATTAAAACCAAGTACGAAACCGAATTTGATTTTTAAAACCGCGTCCCGTTTATAATCGGATGACGTTCCGGATTTAGGGGTTCAAAAACCCAAAACCTGGATTATAAGTTACGCAAACTCGATTTTCAAAAAATATATATTTTTAGATGTTTTCTCTAGTTTTTATTATTTTCTTTTCAAAATTTGTTAGTATTTTTGTAAAATAAATCATTGATTTTAGTTAAAAATTTAGTATTAAAAATATTTTTCTATAAAAAAATTAAGTTATTTTTTTAAATTAAATTTTGATCATGGCTTTTATTTTAAAACTAGGCCCGGATTTTGACCCGGTTTTAGCCTTAACAAATATCATTATAAATGATTTCGGTAGGGGTGAAAATTTTGTACCCGGTTCCCGGTTTTGTCCCGGTTCTGGTCCCGGTACCGGACCGTTTTTGGCAAAAAATCAGTTTTTTCTTTTTACTATAACCTAAAAAGGGACGTCCCGGTTCCGGTTTGAAAAACCATAACCAAAACCAATTCAAAATCTAAAATTCCCAGTTTTCTTGTCCCGGTTCCGGTTTTATGTCGTTTTGTTATAAGTTTGTCGTTTTTTTAGCATGTCATTTCTTATAAGTTGTTTACTATTAGGGTTTTAATCCATTTTTTTTCAGCCCATAATTTTAACATGTCATTTATTTTTCAGACATTACTCGGTATTTTATTTAACATGTCATTTCTTATATGTCGTTTTGTTATAAAAAATAATTTGTTTGTACTCGGTATTTACTATTTAGCATTTTAGACTCGGTTTTTTGCACTGAGATTTGGATTTGGCATTGTGAAGTTCACGACGTGAACTCGGATCTTGCATTTGTTTATTTTGTATTTTGCTTTTGTACTCGGATTTGGTATTTTACATTTTGGATTTACTCGGATTTGGTAATTTACATTTTGGATTTGGTTTTTTTAATGTTTCTATCTTGGATTTTGTCCCGGATTTGTCCCAGTTTTCGTCCTGCATTTTGGTCCTAAAAAATCGGGATTTTAATCGGTGTCCTGGTCCCGGTTTTGATTTAAAACAAAAAAAGGACTTTTCAGAACCAGAACTAAAACCGGGACAGAAAACTGTGTCCTGATTTTTCCGGGACAGGGACAAAAAATAGTCAAATTCCCGATTCCCGGTTCTGGTTTCAGCCCTAGATTTCGGGATTTATTATCAAGGTAGTTACTTAGTTTGTCGGGCTTAGGCAAAAAGTTATTTTGAGGTCGCGATTAAAATAAAAAAAAAATAAAAATAAATGCAAAAGTATATGATAATAGCGGCATAAGTACTAATTCTTTTTTCAAAAACCAACGATAAGTTTTAGTTCTTTTTTTAGCCGGACAAATACTAATACTTGAGAGGGTTAATTGCAGCATAAGTCCCCAATCTTAGGTCGATTGGGCGGCATAACCCCAAACTCATTTAATAGCGGTAGAAGTACCAGAAGTTAAATTTCCGTCCATGTTTAACTAGTTTCTGTTAGTCAACATTGACTTTACCACCAGTATTCTATTCAATGTCTCACCACCAGACCAAGTTCTACTTGCCTAAGTATTGTGTACCCATACATATTTATATAAAATAAACACGTACAAATAAGTAGCATACCCATAAATATATCATTTTTTTAATAGCCTTCAAAATTGACTTTTTGTCTATAGGACCTCGCCACAAACTCAAGACTAATTTGGGTATAAATTACTGACATATAACATCGTATTACATGTATAGTTATTGTGTACACATTAAGGAGAGACAGCCTCGTACAAGAAATGGCCTTGAAAATAACCGAATCTAAATATCCAAAATACATGGGCATTTTAGATTTCAAAATAACCACGTACTTTTTTTTTAATCGGAATCTTAATATACCCCAACTAAAGTCTAATAATGAAACTCAATAGAAAATTTGTGTATCATCAACAAGGCCGACCCAAGATTCTAAGTCAAGGGTGATGAATCACAAATAAAATAAATGATATATTATAGTATTTTCATAAGGTAACGAACGAAAAAGAATTTTTATTAAGACTCTTAAATTTGATTGTAATTTTTTATCAACTAGAGAGCAAAGAAACTATGTTATTATAAATTTTAAATCAAGTATCATTTGTTTTATTAATATGTATCAAATTAAATAGCCAATAAATTAAAAAAAAAATGGTACAACAAAAGTGTGGTCGACTGAATTATATAAGGTGTATTCATTAAAAAAATAAATTAAAAATTATATAAGGTGTGTATCATGATAAATACACCGTAGAGTAGTGAAAAAAAAACTAGGTTGAGTTAAATAAGAAGGAAAAATTGCTGTTCAAAGTGTGGATGGTTGGGATCGATCTAAGGGCCGGTGTCTGGAAGCAAGCTTTTATTCTTGCCTATATCCATTGGACAAAAGGCAATTGTGTTCACTGTTTGGACATAAGTACAATAAATAAGATAAAATATTTAATTACAGATCAAAACGTAATTTTTTTTTTCCGCCGGACGAGCCGGGGGTGACATTAGCCACCCCCAAACATGCGTGGGTCCACCCTTGATCATGAAGTCTTACAGTGCTATATATGCACACTCGTATGATTTTATTTATTTAATTTCATATAAGGGCAAACGTGTCTTCCGTGTAGCTATGAGAACCCCTGCACAACAAGTGCTTTGCTGGTGCCGCAACACACAAATTGAACAGGGCCGGTTCTAAGGATCGGGAAGGCTGCGGCGAAATCTATTTTTGAGAACCCGTTATTAAGATAATTTATTGATGATTTATTTTTTTAAGTTAATCTATTAATGAGTGTTTTTCATATTCCAGAGCTAAACTATATGTCCTTTTTTTTTAATCTATATGTCTTTTTTTATATATAAATTTTTGAGCTCCTAAGATCAGATTTCGAGCCCTCTATTGAAATGTTTAAAAAAAAAAAAAAACAAACAAACATGCAGAAAGAAACTTCTTGAAGTTAAATTGATCAAGTCTTATCTTCGATCAACCATGTCTCAAGATAGGTTGAGTGGTTTAGCTACATTGTCTATCGAAAAATACATGGTCGGGAAACTCGATTATTCAGAGTTGATTAATACTTTTGCTTATAAAATTGCTAGACGCGTTTTATTTGAATGAGAATTTTTTATATATATAAATATTGTATATAATTTTTCATTAAAATTGAATTTTGCAATTACAGTTGGGCCCCCAAAAAATTTCCTCGCCTAGGGCCCCGAAAATCTCAGGCACGGCCCTGCTCGTCACACCTCTGTTTATGGGTTCACTGTCCAGTTATTCGTTGAAGAGCGTTTTGAGCTCTTCTTGGTGCAGCACCCCAACAACTTTGAGCTTCCGGCTCACTGGGACGATCGCGGTCTATCGAGCCCGAGCCACGTACACGCCGCTCGTCGCAACGCTGTTTAAGGTATTCACTGTCCAATAATTTCTCAAAGAGCGCTTTAAGCTCTTCTTGGTGATGAAATGTGACTCGTCTCAGTCTATTTAAGTGGTATATGTTGGGTATATTTCCTATACAATATGATAATGAGAAACAAATTATAGTAAAAATAGTAGCGAATAGATTCGATGATACTTATCGGAAGAATCTTGGATTGACGAGCACCGGCTTGTCGCTTTGAACCGGAAAAAAGTATTCTTGATATCTGTAAAAAGAAAAAACCGTTAGCAATTCCCGAGATGCGTTGGACGCTCTCCTTAAAGCTTGATTCGCCTCCTCTACGTGCTTGAGGTTCGTTAGGCGATAGCTTCCCAGGATATAACGGGATAACTGAGAATTCCGTAGCACTTCGAAGTTCACCGGCGAACTGAAACTTCTTGAACTCCGTTACCGAAAGACTCACGACAAGAAAACATTGGGAAGCATAAAAAATCGAATCTGCGGAGTGAAAAATCGAGAAGCAGTATCTAGTATCTAGAGAGTTTTCGGAAAGTATTTTGCAAACGGTGTGTCGAAATGGGTCGAGGTCACTGCCATTTTATAGTAGCGAGATGGAAACATTGAATTGATATCTAATCAATTCTATAATGGCTAATAATAAATTACAATTAATCCAAAACGTAATAAATTGAATTCAATATTCATAATTGTCATAATCAATATGACCGTTTTACGTAACGTTCAAACGTCGAAACAAATCCCGGTAATTGGATAGACCGTTCGTCTCGAGTGTTCGACATTTCGACCGACTCGACGTTATCTTAATTTTATTTAACTGCAATATTTTCCAACAATCCCCCACATAAATAAAATTGACAGATCACTTTTGACAACACCTGACTCAGGTAACAGAGTTCAGCAGTTGAATCCTGCATATGATAGGTAGGTGTAACCCTTTGAACCTTCCCTTGTGAAAATATATTTCCTTACTGGTGATCAGTAGACGCGATGTCTTTGAACTGTTCGACTGTTTATGTAAGTGAGAATATACCTCACACAGAATTCTCCTTAGACAGATTCAGTTCTCACTATTGTGTTCGTTCATGGTCATGAACACCCTCTGCATCTGCGAGAGTTTACGAAACTTGCACCCTTTACAATTCCGTTGAAGCGACCCCACTTCACTCTAACATAGGTGATCTTACTAAAAGCAAACTATGCTCCGCTCGGTTATCATATATCGACGTGTAAGAATCATTAAAAGCTTCTAGCTTATCCTTAACCGTACATATATCACTGTTTTTCATCATAGGAATGGACTGGGGTGTAACCTCCACAGTGATCCGTTAAAGTCTTACAGCTAGGTTGTCCCATTGAACATAGTTCTTGGGATCTCCAGTCAGCTAGGTTGGGTTTCCACTGTAAAACTTTATTTTTCAATGGGCTTAAGTCACATTCCCTTTGATGATTTCACAACCAACTCTCATTTTTAACCTTTTGGGTAGTGGATTCACACAATATTATCATTTGATTCACATAATCAATTATGATAAACTTCTTTGAGAGTAGTTGTCTAACAACATTGTGTCTATGTCTAGACTTGCTGTTATGAACATGGTTTTATGCTCTTTTAATTGCATACTAATTTCATAGTCGATGCAAATTATAGACACGATTTTCACCATTTCAAAATATCTTCCAGATATTTTCTTAGCCACTCGGCCTTATTGCCGTATTTGTCTAAGAAAATATAAAGATTCCATTATGAATCACGTTTATTTGGAAACTTTACACATCCTATTCCAATTACACTACAAGAGTTAATTCTTAGTTCATAGATGCAATGTACAGTCCTCAGACTCATATACAACAACTTAATGTGAAGCGAATATTTTCTAGTAAACGCCCCCACATTTCCAAGTATTAATTGGAATTCAATGTTCACAAACCTTTGAAATTCCCAATTTATCTCGTGATAAATAGAGTCCGACATTATTGCCATATATATTATGCACATATGCATGTACGTCATTTGAGCGCTTCTAGCCTCGTTGACGATTAGAATAACATCTTAAAATTGAAACCGCAATTTCAATTAAACGTACACGTACCTTGATTGACAATCAAGTGTACTTGGGCATAAAAATAATTTTTCTGGGTGCTGGCACGTAAGTTTTGGCACAGGCACAAGCAGAAACATGCCCAACAACAGGATAATTACTTCTGCGGGTGGGCACACCGAAACTTGCGCACCAACAAGCAGAAGAACACCAAGGATCAAAAAGGAATTTCCTCTTCATATATTTTTCCAATAATTTTGGAAACTATAGAATTTCTCTCAAGAAATCATTAACATTTTTTTTTCAAAGAAAATAATTCTCTGTCAATTGCAAACTTAGAATCGCAATTTCATTTCAACATTTCACGTCTTAGTACCTCGATCAATAATCGGGTGTACTATGTGGACATATTATTATTATCTCAATAAATAATTTCCCACTTTATACAAAAAGCACATCTCAAATTACATACCCACGGTACATAATTATACGTCTAACACATTTATTTATCCAATAAGTGTTTTGATTCTCAAAGTACACGTTACTAAATTTCCTTTCCCTCATGCCAATATTGTACCCAAATATTATATCACTACCCAAATAAATATGATATCTATTAATAAATAGATATATTAGGAATAAATATTTTGACTTCTCAATACTAGCACACTTTTATAACCGAATACTCATATTGTATCAATATCAACGTGTACATATACTGCATATAGGCTAATGCAAGACAAACGATATAGTGTATACTGAATTGATTACACGTATAAACACATTTTACTAGGCAGAGAAACATGTACGCAATCGATTGAAGAGAAAAATCAATAGATATGGCATATATATCTTTATGATTGACTAATCAAAATTAACTCTTCAATTTCAAAACTATCGCTCCGTTAGTATCATTATATTAATGCGCATATCAATATATTACCATTTATAATTCCAAGACACGTTAGAAAATTGACGCGCATTAAAAGAGTGTAATGGCTATTAATTACCTTATTTCTCAATGAATTTGAGAATCACGGTAAGCTGTCATTTAGTGATATGAGAAGAAGTGATACCAATGGTTCGCATTATTGACTAGCGTTGAAACTCCATGGCCCACGTCCCGTTACTCCGCTCTGCATCCGTCGGTCGTCGGTGACGGAAACGGCCGTCAGCATCAACGGCGAGTATACTTCGTCCGGGCGTCATGATGAATGTCTGGGCCACTTCTACGCCAGTGACTCTCTCCTCTGCTTCTTTGAAGATCCAGTCGATGATGAAATCCTCGAAGCTCAACATATCGACATTGAAACCTCTGCTCAGCGTATTCCTCTACTGCACTGCTTAGTTTCTCATAAACATCTCAAATCAAGCTTTAAGATTGTTGGGTATATTTCTTATACATTATGATAATGAGAAACAAATTATAGTAAAAACAGTAGCGAATAGATTCGATGATACTTATCGGAAGAATCTTGGATTGACGAGCACCGGCTTGTCACTTTGAACCAGAAAAAGTGTTCTTGATATCTGTAAAAAGAGAAAACCGTTAGCGATTCCCGAGACGCGTTGGACGCTCTCCTTAAAGCTTGATTCGCCTCCTCTACGTGCTTGAGGTTCGTTAGGTGATAGCTTCTCAGGATATAACGGGATAACCTAGAACTCCGTAGCACTTCGAAGTTCACCGGCGAACTGAAACTTCTTGAACTCCGTTACCGAAAGACTCACGACAAGAAAACATTGGGAAGCATAAAAAATCGAATCTGCAGAGTGAAAAATCGAGAAGCAGATTCTAGTATCTAGAGAGTTTTCGGAAAGTATTTTGCATACGGTATGTCGAAATGGGTCAAGGTCACTGCCATTTTATAGTAGCGGGATGGAAACATTGAATTGATTTCTAATCAATTCTATAATAGCTAATAATAAATTGCAATTAATCCGAAACGTAATAAATTGAATTCAATATTCATAATTGTCATAATCAATATGACCGTTTTACGTAACGTTCAAACGTCGGAACAAATCCCGATAATTGGATAGAGCGTTCGTCTCGAGTGTTCGACATTTCGACCGACTCGACGCTATCTAAATTTTATTTAACTGCAATATTTTCCAACAATATATATTTAATAAATTAATAAATGTCTAAATAGTTATCTTCTATAAATATATATATATATATATATATATATATATATATATAAAACAAAAGTACAAAACAAAACCGTTAAATTTAAGACAACTTATTGAAACTCTCTTCTTTTTTTAATAACAATATATGTCATAAATCTATATAGATTAGGGGTGGCAACAATAAATGTCATAAATCTATTTAGTTCTAGTTTTGTGTTAATGCTTGTAACTTCCGATATTTCGAAGATATTTATACTGCTACTTTTTCTTAAAACAAGTATTTTGGATTTTATTTGGTCAATTTTACATTCTTTACTTTCGAAACGAGTTCTTAAAACAAGTATTTTGGATTCACGTTCAATGTGCAGAGCAGTCACGAGAGAAATCTCTCCATGGCGCCGAAGCCCCGAAACGTTGAGGAACCAACGGCTGGATTCACGTCAGACAAGCACACCTTGGTCTTCTTCACTGATGGGTTCACCACCGGCTGGAGTTTGGATATTGGCGTGCGGCTGTGTTTTTCGGGATTATTCTATACGTATTTTAAGTTACTAGTAGAAAGGCACCGCGTTTCGCGCAATGGCAATAAAATATCGTTTAAATTTTGATGAATGAATCTAATAAATTATACTTCTGCTTATAAATTTTATTTTTCATCCAAATTTGATAAGATAAATGGTCGAATGAGTAAGTCTCTGTATTATTAATAAATTCAATTATATATGTAAAAAATAAAATAAAGGGTTAATTGCGGCAATAATGCACAACCTTTGGTCAACAGGGGTTTTAGGTCCCCAACCTTTCAAAGTGGGGGAAAAAATACACAACGTTTGTTGAATGTAAAATCCGTTGGTCCTTCCGTTACGGATTATAAATTCTGCTGATGTGGCATCGTTAAACTGCCAAATGGACTGCCAACTTGTAATATTAATTACATAACTTATTTAATAAGAATAAATTAAATCATATTTTAATTATGATTCAAAACACAAATTAATACTTTAAATTAAATAAATAATTTTACTTCCCCTAAAAATCTAACAGACTCTTCGTCGAACATGACTAAAATTTTGAAAAATGACGGATTATTAAACACGACTAAAATTTGCAAAGATTACATAACGACAGTTTATTAGAAATGACTAAAATTTTGGAAAAACAACCGATTATTAAAAAAAAATGTAATTTAAAAAACGACATAGTAAAGATGTGAATAATATTGAAGCACGAGTTTAAAAATAGGAACTACGCGTTAAATAAGTATTGCTCGTTAATTTAAAGTTTTAATTTATTTTTTGATTCATAATTAAAATATGATTTAATTTATTCGTATTAATTAAGTTATGTAATTAATATTACAAGTTGGCAGTCCATTTGGCAGTTTAACAATGCCACATCAACAGAATTTAACATCCCTAACAGAAGGACCAACGGATTTTACATTCAACAAACGTTGTGTATTTTTTCCCACACTTTGAAAGGTTGGGGACCTAAAACCCCTGTTGACCAAAGGTTGTGCATTATTGCCGCAATTAACCCTAAAATAAAAAATATATTTGATTCTTCAAATGAGATTTAAAAATGTAACGAAATATATATATGTTAAAAAGTTACATAAACTAAGTTATTTAACTTATACAATTTATAAATATTATTATAGACATAGTATAATCCCAATAAGCTTATCAATTTTTTATGCGCCTGCATTCTCTAGTAAATATAATTTTTTGTTAGTTCTTCAATCTTATTGCACATGAGCGATCATTTATCCATTAAAATAAAGTATATACATTATTTGCAATATGTAACTCTTGGAATTACCGATCATGCATTATATACAATAACTTAACTCTTTTAATCATCTATTATGTTTTCACAAAATAAACGATAATTAATTCTTCATGAATGTAAATCAACACCTCAAACGTGTGTCGAGCTGATTAATTCTTTCTTCTGAATAATATGAAAATAGATGTACAAGAAAGAAGATATTATCAACTCTGGTACTTTCTTATGTATTCACAAAGAAAATTATAAATATTTGTTATTGTACATATAATAAATGTAATGAAGACTATAAAGTTTGGAACTAATCGAATTAAATAGTCGTGTGTGTTGATTTAAAAATTTAATAAAACTTGTGTGATTTGTCTTTTCACATTTTTTTAAATTAGTTTAATCATTAAAAAAAACACCATCTTTTTGTACAACATTGAATTTAAAGATAAAGGTACACACAAAAATCATATAGAAATAATAAAACTCAAGTTTTATATCCATGCACCACGATGATATAATTGAAAACCACTTACAATGTTGGTTGTGGATCAATAAATCTCTATGCCTCGACCAAGCTCATCTCTACAACATCAACGTTGTCGACACGAACACAACATTTGTACATAAAAACTAATTATGAAAAAAAAAATGATAGAAGAAAAATAGACACAAAAGTGCATCTTTAAATAATTATGAAAGATCGTCGATTCTTAATTCTTAATCATATAAAAGTAAGAAAAGAACAAAATAGACAAAATATATGTTTAAAATTAAACAAAAAGTCACTAACTTATTAGCGAGTGCAAAAACAAATCATACCTCTAAGTTTTTATTTGTACATAAGTGCAGGGAGTGGAAGACTTCGATGAAGAGAAGAAACATCTCTGCAAGGAAAAAAAAAACATGCAAATTCTATAAGAAATTCCAAAAAGCATGACTATAGATAAGAATAAAACAACATGCAAATTTTATATAGATGTTTGTTAAATGATGTGATGACCTTTAGTTTTCATGTACGGTAACTTTTAAGAAATGAATTCAATTCAATAAATACTACCCTTTTCATTTGTTATTAAATTGAATGAGACATTTAGAATTGGTAATGTATTAAGTGGAAAGTAAATGATGAGATTGTCTTTTCCTCTACTATGATCATTAAATCTGCTGGATCATTAACATTAATAGTTAATACGCTTTTATTTAGTTTTAAATTGAGAAGGAAACACTAAATTGGATTACCAAAATCTTAACGTAAAGAGTTAAAAAAAAAAAAAAACTTAAAAATTTAGAATTTAGATAGTAGGATTCTCAAATTCTTGTATCATCTACCAAAAACTGTCATTATATATATAGATATAGATTTCTCATTTTTTTTTATGTTGGCTTCTTAAAAAAAATATAATAACGAATATAAAAAGAGTTATTTTCTAAAAAAGGTTATATAGATTTTTAAGTCACAATGGATTCAAATACAGCGATAAGTAGTAAATATTTCCCTCTAAAAGGTTATATACTTTATACATGCGTATATAGTGTTTACCTACTGCTACTATATAGTAATACTGCTTATTAAAAATAATGAGAGAATAGTAACTTAGTAGTAAACAGATTGCAAAAAAATAGTAAACAGATTGCAAATCTCTCTCTCTCTCTTGCATATAGAAAATTTTAATAGAATAAAAGTGATACAATTTCTTTTCTTTTCTTTTTTTTTTTTGCGGAAAAAGTCATACAAATTGAATTGCATGAAATCTTTTTTTTTCTTTACAAAATAGTGTTACGTTTTTTTAAAGGAAGCTAAAGAAAGAAAAGTGATTAAATATTCACAATAGAATTGTATCTCCCATTAATAAATACATATTTAATTTAATTCTCACTATGATTATGATTTTTTTTTTCAAGGAGTAAATTGAAAAATAGAACTCCCACTAAAAAATATGTATTTAATTCCCAATATGAATATGTACAATTTTATTTTGTTTTAAAATTTAGAAAGTGAGAATTCTAAAAAATTTATAGCTTTTTAGACTACTATTTAATATGTTAATTGATAGTGTTCATCATAAATGATATGAGTTTCTTATTTTTTTTTAATTCTAAATTCTAGAAAAATAACATTTGAAGATATCATTATAAACAATTTGTTGAGAAAACTTGTCTTCATGCTTTTATATATATAATATATAGATTGGGAGCTTCACATTTTTCACTAGTTAAACGGACACGTGAAACTTAACGGAATGAGTATAAGAACGCACGAAAAGATATTTTTCATACAGAATATAGCATGTATATATTATAATTTTGATACATGTAAGAATTTTTATAATAAATATATATCACCTGAATAATTAATAATGGTTGCAATAAAGGGTCAAATAGAGACTATTACTAGTCCAGTGGTCCACTAGACATTCCCACATGCATCGTATTAATTACATTTTTAAGCTTATTGCTACTTAAATATATTCAATTAATTAGTGATGAATAATAATTAATTCTTGTGTAGGCCGTAACACACATTATTATAGTGTTTTAAAATAAATAATCTTGGTGATCATATCAAATAATAATGCATCAACACAGGTCTCATCTTCTCTTATTACATTAATTAATAATGAATTCAATGCCTTATGTCATTTAATATCCTATTAATTTATCAATTTCCCAGCCGCCTCTTGCCTCTTAACAACATTCATCAATTTATCCTATTAATTATAATATCCAGTCACTAGTACAAAAGTGGATTCGACTACACTTCAAAAGTGCAGTCAAAGAGTTTCAACTACACTTCTTATGTGTCGTTGGATCCTCCATTGTCTGATATCCGACTACGGATAATCTTCCGTAGTTGGAAGTTCACTTCGACTACACATAATAAGTGTAGTCGGAAGCCATTATAGCCGCGGCAAGTTTTCAATCTACGCTGCGGCTCATCTTCCCACGACACTTATATGTGTAGTCGAAGGTGCTTTGAAAATCAATAAATATCTGTCAGCCAAAATGTACGCCGCGGCACGATATAACCATGACGCGGCGGGTTCCCAAAAGGCCGCGGCTTAGTGATTTTGCGCCGCGGCATCCTAGTATCCAACGACACGTAGAAGTATCGTGGAATGATATACTAGCCGCGGCATAATATCAACCTGCCGCGGCGTATGTCTGCCCCTCCGTAATATACGCCGCGGCCTGTGTATTTTACGCCACGGCATATTTGCATCCGGCGACACTTATATGTGTCGTAACAGTGTATAAACGCCGCGGCTAAATATAGATATGCCGCGGCGTGTTTTAGCCTGGAATTAAATTTTGGGCTTCCTACTACGCTTTCATTATCCGTCGTCGAAAATTCAAAAAAATAATTAAAAAACCGTCGTCGAAAATTCAAAAAAATATTTAAAAAAACCAGGCGATTAAAATTGCCCGGATGCTATGGTATCACCGGTCAATCATAAATAATAGATATTTATATAATAAATTACAAAATTAACCGATCCATACAAATAACCTTCAGTACCAACCAAAAATATCGTTCATAAACAAAACTATCATAATATTCTACTGTTCACCATACTTAGCAATTTTTTGAATAAAATATAAACCTAATCTAATTCTAAGAGAATCTATCTCTTTTACACTATAAATAGTTTTTTTTATCAACCAAAGTAGTACCCTTTAATATGATGTCGTGCATGAACTTCATGATAAAGTATCCGCACTCGTGATTTCCCGGTTGTTTCGGACATGATTTTGAAATCGCCACTTTGATCTCCGAGTGCGGATTGAAGCCGGTTATACGGTGTAACTTGAACATAGCCCCGAGCCTACAAGAAAAGTTAAACGTTAAATATATGCAACCTTTTATTTGAAATACATCAATAATAAACATATAATCTAAATATTCGAGAATACTTACTTTTCAAAAAATGTGGATAAATGCTCATTCAAAACCCTTGAATTTTTAAGTGAATCAAATATGGTCACGCTATTACGCCAAGGTTTATACACGAGGAGAGTCCAATGATGGTGACTATTGTATGACATCAACCACAATTTGTCTTTCTTGCATTTCGATATATTATTAAAGCAAACAGCCACATCCTTGTCCAATTATTTGTATACATTTACAGTTCATGTCGTTATACGGCAAAAGGAAACCGTACAATTCCCTCTGATCACTTTTTACCATGAATGTTTGTAACAAATAACTACAAATGTATACAAATATAATACAAGTAAAGGTAGAATAAATTATCCATATTTTCAAATCATTAAGAAATAAAGAAATAAGTATGTAAAAATAGAAAATATACCTTTGACAAGTCGTTATCCAATTCACACACAAGTCCTCGGACAATAGGAATTCGCGCACATCATCGAAGCATAACCAAATTGAATCGTTACCCAAACTTGCATCAAGCTTAACTTCGAGTATTTGACTCCTTGCGAGCATATAGTTGTTGGCATAATCGGCCAGCGCTCTCAAATCCGAGACAACAAATTCGTACTTAATCGTTTTTTCATCTTGCGGACTTTTGTCAACCTCTTTTGGCTTGAGTTTGGGAGATCGACTACTCGTGGAACTGAAATTCTTGATTAACCTTGTCGGCCAAGGCACAAAGTACCCGATCGCGTCTTCGAGATATTCCAAACATTGCGTTTCCATCGGGAGAGGAATTTTAGGCATTTTAGAATCCACCACTTCAATTAACACCCGGCTATATTCGCTCGCTTGTCCTACTTTGACAAACGGTTCGTCGTCCGTGATACTACCTTGATATGCCCTCCCCCTTGCGACGTGTTCTTCAAAAAAGTCCAAGTAGAGAAAACAGTCAACGCCTCTATCACCCGAAACGGGTGTCCTTGGATGAGACGCATCCGGTCGTACATCCATCGAGCCCATTCCGCGATCACCGCTTCCATTGTCGATCGGTACGGGCTTAGTATTTTTAGCCGGACTAACCGGAGCGAGTGGTTGACTAACCGGAATGCCTCCACAGGAGCAATGATCGTTACTCCCTTCAAAATTTTGAGACATTGATTGTTGAACGAATTGTTCCATTTTTTCCTTCCATTCTTCCATAGCCGCTTCACTTTTCAATTTCATTTCTGTAATTTCCGCTTGGAGGCTTTTAACGACGGGATTGGACGTTGAGTTGGATGCTCGGTGATATGCTCGCTTTGTGACCTATTTCAATTGTCCCCGAACTCGTCCGAGATGGTCTTTCTTTTTCAACGCTCTTGTCAACACATCTTCTTCCTCATCGGATTCCAACTCGCCATTTTCATTTTGCATGCCACATTCGTTCTAACCATTAAAAAACATATATAAGAGAATCAAACTCCATATAATATAAACAAATAGAATTAAACTCCATATATTTGTATATAATATACTTACTATTTTTTCCATTATTGGCTCCAAATTTGGGTCCTTTAATGAACCATCGGGGTTCTTCCTCGTGACGCACCAAAGTGTGGGTTGGGTGGCCCATTCTCCATTTTCGGTATGCTACAAAACAAAATAAACATGTTATTTGATTCTAAGAAAAAAATAAAATTAAAATACAAAATTAGAACCCTTACTTGTTTTTGATCGATCTTCCGATATCCATTTTGGCCCGTTCTCGCGAGGTATTGAACTTGTTCTCTATGAGCTTTATTTTTCTTTTAGATTATTTGGAACCTTTCACCTATTCTAATATTCACAAACTCCGTCCATACTCCGTCCGTGATGTTCGTGTAAAACTTCTCAACAATATCCGGTCGCATATAAATGCTTTTATCCTTGGGATCTTTCTTGAATAGGGTAGAGAGATCATGCCGGAATTGTCTTGCCGAAGCCGCGGCGCTTGATAAACATTTTGTCTTGAACCATCCCGGAACAACAAAAGCTTTTTCAACTTCATTTCATATCCGTGCTTTCATCTTAGACCATTGTTTTTGTCTCCAATCGATTATAATGATAGGAGCGAATTCCCGAGCTAACACTCAAATCCAACTACCTAAAAGATCACCTTCTTCTCCTTTCGGTTGTTCTTTTTCATCAAATCGAACATGAAATTTTTTCCCTCATGCTTTGCAAGAGTGATTCTTCTCATTACAGTCACTTTTCTTTTTCCCTCATCTTCTAGTTTTCTTCTACGTTTTTGTTCATTATCGTCTATACCTCCATAAAACAATTAACTCAATCTTAGAAACTAGTCGAATCCAATATATACACAACACTTAATAATTCAAAATAAATAAACTAACCGGGTGATGCATTAGTTTCTTCACGTTCGGGTGATTCGTCTCGATCCGACATAGTGAATTAGTTAGTACTCCTAAATAAATTGATTAACAAATAATGATAAAAAAACATCCAAGAAACTCACACATAAACACAAGTTCATCTACAAGTTCATAAACCCACATATAAACCCATCAATAATTTTTGAAAAAACATAAACCCACCAAAAAACCGAAACACGAATCAACAAAAACTAAAAAGCATCAACAAATTCATTAACCCACTAAGAGATATTCACTATATCATCAAAATATCATCACATAAACTATAAACAATTTAGATCTCGGATTCTAACCTTGTTCAAAGTAATAATTCAGATTAAGGGAAAAGGAATAGACTTGTTGATGGCCGGCGTTCTCCTCCACGGTGGCGACGGCGACGTCTAGGGCAAGGCTGAGGAGAAAAAGAGAGAAGGAGTGAAGGGAGAATGAGAGAAAGAGAGATAATTCTGTAACATTGGATGCAAATACGCCGCGACTAAAACAATTTCCGCCGCGGCTAAAGATATCCAGCCACGGCGTTGTTTATGTAGTCGCGGCGAATCTTGCTGAAAAGCTCACAGAATCTACAGGTTTACTTTGTATAACCCTCGCCGTGGTTAGTGTTTTAAATGCCGCGGCGAGCAGGACCGACGACACATATATCTGTCGTCGCATTGTATGCCTCCGCGTATTAGGAAAGTGCCGTGGCGTGTTTATATTAATTGATTTATTTTCCATACTTTAGACATTTAAAAAATAAAAAATATCTTATATTACTCATTGCTTAGATTATTACTCTAAAATTACATTATCTAATATTTAATAAAATAATAATAATAAAATTGTTAAATTAACCCATGAAGTCGTTGAAAAACTAGAATGAATAAATATAAGTTTATTATTACAAAAAACTAGAATGAATAAATATAAGTTTATTATTACAAAAATGATTATTTCATTCAATTACATGTTCAAAAGTTTTCGAGGAAGAACATATTCTCTCTATTTGTGCGTTTTTGGGTGCGCGTGAGATGAACACCACTAATGGGGTATAAGGTTTAGGGTTTAGGGCTTAGGGTTAGGGTTTAGAGTTGGGGTTTAGCCAATTTATTGAATTTCTAAATATGGATTTGTCCCAATAATTAAATTTCTAAACAAAAATCCTTTTCAAGAGTACATAATATACCTCTTTCAATAATAATAATATATCGTAATCGATCATTGATTAGATATTATAACATAATAATATATGTTAATAGATTTATTTTCCACGCTTTACACATTTAAAAAATAAAAAATATCTTATATTACTCATTGCGTAGATTATTACTCTAAAATAATATTATCTAATATTTAATAAAATAGTTATAAAATTGTTAAATTAAAAAAACCCATGAAGTTGTTGAAAAACTAGAATGAATAAATATAGGTTTATTATTAAAAAAAAATTATTATTTCATTCAATTACATGTTCAAATGTTTTCGATGAAGAACTTCTCTCTCTTTGTGTGTTTTTGGGTGCGCGTGAGATGAACACCACTAATGGGTATAAGGTTTAGGTTTTAGGGTTAGGGCTTAGGGTTTAGCCAATTTATTAAATTTCTAAACATTCGCATTTGTCCCAATAATTAAATTTCTTAACAAAATAGAATATCATAATAGATTTAATATCATAGCATATTAATCTTACCTTATCATGATTGATATAGTATAATATGATATAATTTTAGTTACATTTGTGCAAAGCGTCGCGGCTTGTTTAGTAAGAGCAGCGGCTAACAAACAAGTGTCGTTGGAACATTTCACCGCCGCGGCTAATACCAGTAAGCCGCGGCGTTTACAAAAATTTCACAGATGCCACGGGTTGATTGTATAGCTTTTCTGCCGCGGCATACTACTATTATGCCGCGGCCATTATGTGAAGCAACGACACTTATTAGTGTCGTTTAAAATGCAGCCGCGACTGATTAATAAACAGCCGCGACGTTTTTACGTTAATTAATAAAAAAATATCTCATATAACTACTTGCTTTTGATAATTGGACTAAAATGACATCATCAAATTATATAATGAAGTTATAATAAAATGTTTAACCATAAAAAATAACTCATTAAGTATTTGAACAAAAATTATCACACAAAACTTAAGACTTTATTCAATTTCTGTTGACTGGATATCTAGACGTCGCAACTTAGAAACATCATCATCATCATCATCAAAGTTCTCAACCTCTTCAATGCTCGGTAGCTTTTTCGAGAATGGTGTGATGGTGGTGATGTCTACGGCTTCTTCGTTGGAATATTCTTTTACGTTTTTCGCCTTCACATGCACGACGAGAGATAATTCTGGATCAATCGGGTCCGAGACATAAAACGCTTGAGTTTCTTGGGATGCCAATATGAATGAATCATTGGTGTAGCCCACTCGTCTAAAGTCAACAACTGTAATTCCATCATCGTCATTTTTTACGTAGTTGTTGTCCGCCCATTTGCACTTAAACAATCCTTTGGACATGCATGAAACTTATTGAACTTCAGACCTAACAACCCCATCGTTTTCTTTGCATCATACATGGATAAAGGCACTATATTTCCCTCTGGAAGCACATCCCGAAGGGCTTCCAACAATAGCGTAAAACTAGTATTTGATCAACCTCCTGCCACCTTTAAATAAATAAAAAGTCACCAAAAACCCGACTTTGGAACGCGGACAACCATCAAACAAAGGAGCTTCTAAATCCTCCACCATCGACTCAAATAACTACAGTCTTCCCACATAATCCTCTTCGGCGCTCTTCAACAAACTGTCAACGTCATTCTCTTCAATATCCTGTTCTTGTACAAAATCATCGACTATTCTACCACGAATTTTTTCTCCATGAAAGTACCAATGGTCATATGAACTCATTATACCAAATGCAATTAAATGCAATTCCACATCCTCCATAGATTTTGAAACTAAATTTCCACATATAAGATAAGGACACCGAATCAATTCTCATCTTATAAACTTTAATTTAACAAGATCCAAAAACTCTTGAACACCTAGTTTGTAAACATCGCTCAATCTATTCGCCCTCATCCATTCTCGAGAAGCCATAGTGCAAATAAAGAATTTTGAGGGATAATACATTTCTCTTCCGTAGCCAATCCGTGAAAACAAAGCTAGAATCCTTCAACAAAGTCGCTTTAGATGTCTAAGTGTGAAATGGATTGAGTTTGTGGAGTGTATAGAGAAATAGGTTTAAGGAAATCCTAAATAAAAGATTTAAAATCGCAGATCTGCGATATCCGCCGCAGCTTATGATTACGATAGCCGCGGCGAACATTGTCCAACGACACAAACAAGTGTCGTCGTATAGCACGACGCGGCGAGCCAATTTCAGCCGTGGCATAACATGCTCAAAATTTTACAGAGGCTACCGGTTGATTGTTGTCCAGTTTTAGCCGCGGCTAGAACAAACGTGCCACAGCTTAGAGTAATTACGCCGCGGCCTGGGTAAAATATGTTGTGGCTAACAATGCTTAAAATTTTACAGAGGCTTCGGGTTGATTATTGTCCAGTTCTAGCCACGGCTAGAACAAAACCTGCCGCGGCCTTAGTAAAATACGCTGTGGCTAACCATGCTTAAAATTTAACAGAGGCTTCGGGTTTTGAAAGGAAGTATTCACCGCGGCTTTTACCTATCCGCCGCAGCGGATATGATTTTCGACGACACTATTTTGTGTCGTTCAACATATGGCCGCGGCGTTTTAGTAAAGTGCCACGACGTATTCTATTATTTTCTATATTTATTTTTTAATTTTACTATTAGTTGTAATAATTAACTATACACTTAAATAAATAAATTGTAATTAGATAAAAAAAATAAGAAAACACAATAATATAAAACAAATTAGTTCTACAAAAACTAATTAACGGTAATAAATTGTTCAACTTAATTAAAATAACAACATAATTATTAACTAATAGTTTAACTTACAAAAACAAACCAACCATAATTTGTTCAAACGTGATTTAAAACATAACAAAAAAACACAGTTTGAAACTTGTTGAGTCGTTTTCGTCCATTCCGTCGCGGGGAGATGTTGGACATGTGTCCTTAAACAAGGTGTCATTTCCCTAATTGTAAAAGATTTTGACCAAAGCCGTTGAATAAAAAATATTACTTATTATGTTAATCTTATTATAGTTTTTGGTAGAGTAAAATATAATGTTTGTTCCATAGTTCATAAAGGATGCAATTATATTATTATTATCACAACCGAGTAAATGTGAGGAAGAATTAATAATCATAATAAATGAACTTAAAATGTTCATGACCTGATTAACTGTGTAGGAGCCCATTAATCGTATAAGGTCATTAATGTGACTAAGTGATAATCCTATCATGGATTAAGCGTGTCACACTCACTAGAAGTGCATTAAGTATGAAGCAGCTTCATACTGGACTGGACCTGACTTAAACTCCGGAAGTTGTTATATAAGACCATCACTGACAACTTGGAGTTAAGTCACTAGTAGATGATCAAATGGATATTCGATCTAAGTCCTTAGTGACCTCGAGCCTGGACTGTTGAATTGATTGTTCTTTGATTTAACTGTTAAAGAATAAATTTTACTGTCGTTCCCAATGCTGCTATTTTGGGAACATTATAGTCAACATATAAGGGTAGCTTGGTCATTGACACGGACATCACATAGCTCTCATTAGAGTCAAGATGATTCCCTTGATTGTTAGTGGGGAGATGTGAGAGGTACCTGTGCACAACTTATGAATCGAAACTATAAGTGGGTTACTCACAATATTACTAACTGAGTTGAGGATGAAAATGCAATGAGAGGCAAAACGGTAAAAACCGCCTGCTCGTGTGTGGATCATCAAGTGAAAGATCAATAACCCGAATTTGATTGTATCAATGAACACCTTGGTATAAAGAAAATAATATGTATTGTATCACTAAAGAGTGTAGCCTCGAGTTTATAGTGGAATAACACCGAGGTTTGACGAACCACTAGCAGTTCGTTGGACCTTCAGTGATACGGGTCCATGGTCTCCAGGATAGCTCCGGAACGGATGATACGTACATGATTTAAACATTCGGTATGTTTTATAATTTGTACGGATTCATAAAACTAGAGTATGTGTCAGACTTTGGAAGTTTTATTTTGGACGTGGCAAAAATACCAAAGTTTGGTGCTGGAAATTTACCTGATAAAAGAAAGTTGAATTTAGATTTTTCATCAACTATAAAGTTGTTGGGAATTAAATTCTAAGAGACTTTGCTTTTGGAACCCAGTCATTTCAACGTACGGTTTTTGATTTAGAGAATTTCCAAGTTTACGATCGTTTTCGTAAATATGTGAAATTTAATCACATGTCACGAATTTAAATGGTGGTGTTGCACCACGACATTTAACGTGTGATATTGAGATCAGAGGTTAATAATATAATTTTATTATTTGTATTTAATTATTAATATTCTTATTAATAATTAATATATTTATGTTATTTAAATAAAAATATATATTTGGTATATATATGAATGTGTTGAAATAATGCGGCCCAAGTAAATGTGTAAGTTGGGCTTACACGAATTTGCTTGGATTTAGACTATTCCAAATATGCGGCATAAGTACCTATGTTTAGGCATAATTAATTTGGTTCATTAGATCGGTGAAGTTTCATCTTAACCGTTGGATCATGATAATTAATTTGGAAAGCTAAATTCGAAAATGACTTGGCGACCAAGCATGGATTTTGAATATGGTTAATTAATTATATAAATTGGATTATTTTAAGATTTAATCTTAACCATTGGATTGGAAATTAATTAACATGTATATATGGAATGCATAATTCGAATTTATTCTAAAGGGATGTCGAATTCTAAAGCTTGGTGATCAAGTTTGGAGAGTTGATTTTGTCCTAAATCAATAAGGTCCATTAGATTGGTTATGGAATTAATTCCAACCATTGGAATTCGAATTCTCTTATATAAGGAAGTAATTGGATAATTGATTTATTTATGGTTCCCTTATTTGGTTAAATCCCTAATTAATCATAACCATTGGATCATTGGTGATTCAATCTTGGCCATTGGTTTGGAGTGATTTATTATATTTGCCCATTATAGAATTCGAAAATTATGCATGGAAGCTTCCCTTATTGCCTTCTCCACGAGCCTATAAATACAAGGCTCATTCTACACATTTCACACACCTCCCTAGAGCAAGAACTCTCTCTCTCTCTCTTTCTCTCTCTCTCTCTCTCTCTCTCTCTCTCTCTCTCTCTCTCTCTCTCTCTCTCTCTCTCTCTCTCTCTCTCTCTCTCTCTCTCTCCCTCTCTCTCTCTCTCTCTCTCTCTCTCTCTCTCTCTCTCTCTCTCTCTCTAGAGTCTTCTTAGCTTATGATCTCTCTTTTCTGGTTCGGCTTAGTGAGACGTTGTTCTCCGAAATCTTTAAAAGAACCACCAGTTAAAATTTTGCGACGGAGTCCTGCCGGCGAAGCCCACGCTTCGGTACGAGGAGTCCAGGAGAATATCCTGGAAGATCACGGGAGTTTCCCTTAGCATCGGCGAAGCCCTGCCCAGTTCAAAACGCGCAGCCGGAATCGTCATCACCTGAGGTACGGCCTTATGCATTGGGTCAATAAATGCAAACCTTTATTTACAGTTAGACTAAATTATTAATAATGAATTTATGAAAAGTTAAATTAGTAATAATTTATAAGATCTTGATTTTGGTTATTATACGATGTTCAAATCGTTGAACGGGTAACAAGTTTTTCCGCTTTAAAATATTTTTTAAATGTTACCCGGACAGCTTGACAGCATAAATCGTGATAATATTATCGGGAAACGTAATGAACCTCCCAATATATATGGAAATGCAAAATTCGAGTTTAATATGATGGAGGTCAAATTCTATTACTTGGTAATCAAGTTTGGAGAGTTGACTTTGCCCTAAATCAATATGGTCCATTAGATTGGTTATGGAATTAATTCCAACCATTGGATCAAGCTTATTGATTTCGAAATTTCCATATACATGCATAGGGAATTCAAATTCTCTTATATATGGAAGTGATTGGATAATTGATTTATTCATGGTTTCCTTATTTGGTTAAATCCCTAATTAATCATAACCATTGGATCATTGCTTATTCAATCTTGGCCATTGGTTTGGAGTGATTTATTATATTTACCCATGATAGAATTCAAAATTCATGCACGGAAGCTTCCCTTATTGGCTTTTCCATGAGCCTATAAATACAAGGCTCATTGTACAAATTTCACACACCTTCCCCATAGCAAGAATTCGATCTCTATTTCTCTAGAGTCTGCGAATTTGTTAGCCTCTGATCTTTTTTCTGGTTCAACTTACTGAGACATTGTTCTCCGAAAGCTTTAAAAGAACCATCATTTAAATTTTTTGTGACGGAGTCCTGCCGGCGAAGCCCACGCTTCGGTACGAGGAGTCAAGGAGAATATCCCGAAAGATCACGGGAGTTTCCCTCAGCATCGGCGAAGGCCTGCCCAGTTTAGAACGCGCAGCCGGAATCGTCATCACCTGAGGTACGACTTTATGCATTGGGTCAATAAATGAAAACCTTTATTTACAGTTTAATTATTTCCTATAGACTAGATTATTAATAATGAATTTATGAAAAGTTAAATTAGTACTAATTTATCAGATCTTGATTTTGGTTATTATACGATGTTCAAATTGTTGAAGGGGTAACAAGTTTTATCCGCTTTAATTTTTTTTAAATGTTACCCGGACGGCTTGATGGCATAAATCGTGATAATATTATCGGGAAACGTAATGAACTTCCTAACAGGAGAGCCTTCGTCCATTCTGTTGCCGGAGCCGAAGTCGCTGGCGTCACTGGGAAAAGGAAAGTAGTCTGGATACCTTGCTGGCCAGACCGAAGCTGGATACGGATTTGATGGTTGGAAGTTCGGATCTTGAGCCATCCGGTAGTTGTGTTCGTAGCTCATGTCGTCGTACATTGCGCGCTGACTGTGAGCCATAAACGCCCTCATAGGAATATCGTTATACGTAAACTCTGGCTCCGGTGGGTCGGCATGATGCACATTTGAAGCGAGCGTAAGTGGCGCTTCACGCACCGATGCCTTCAAACTCCTTATCCAAGTCTTGGTAAACGGGCCCATCTTTTTAAACTCGATGTCGAGGGGATGCTTCTTGACCTAAACCATCAAATTCAATATAGGTTAGTATTAATAAAATAATAACATACAAATTAAGCAAATGATAGTATAATATTATATATAACACATACTCCGGCATTCATGCAGAGAGTTGTAATAAGGTGTGGGAATCCCAAAGCGCTCTTCGCAATATCGAAGTTGATGTGGGTCATATGGTGAAAGATCTCCCGACCGACATCGATCTCCAACATCTTCACGCCGGCATAGATAAGCTTCAGAAAATCGAACTGAAGCTTTGTGAAGTGAAGATGCGGGTAAAGATTGTGTCCGAAAAAGTACATCCAAACCTTCCCGATCTTAGACAATTGACTCTTCTCAAGGCGCTCTTCCCCGGCTTTAGGATGGCATTCCGCCCCGGCTTGGCTAATCGCCACTGCCATTTCTTCGTAAAATTTGCGGTTTAATTCAACCTCAGTACCCGGGAAATGCAGGTGCTCATCCTCCTCAACAGTCAAATTCGGAGTGCCGAAGTAAGCATTTATGACCTCTGGACTTACGGGGACGAGCACATCTCGAACCATCACGAACCTATTAGCGATGTCGTCAGGGATGGCCGTGTAGAATTCGAGGACCATATTTGTATACGCCCCGTTCTTCGGATCAAGCATAAAATCAAGCCAACCGGCCCGGGCTTAATAGTTTGCGTTGACAAGGTCATTCATAGCCACACCCGGTGTGAGCGGTAATAAGGTGAATCCACACTCCGAGCAAAGTCTCCGCTTCCAAATCTTAGCATAGCGGGTTCTTGCTGCTTCCGTCTTTAAGGGCATAGGAGGTGGACGAGGCGTTTCATCGACCTCGTCATTGCTCACACCATTCAACGGTACCTCGTTCCAGTGCTTGCCCTGTTTCGCCATTTCTTTTCTAACACCTCGTCTCATTTTAGGTGCCATTGAAATTTGAAAAAGTTAGATATATTCATCTCATAGAATTCAAACCAAAACATAAACTAAATCAATTCCAAAACTAAAACTAAATCAAACTAATTTCAAAACTTAAATCGGATTAAAATTTGAATTAAATTCAAACTTAATTTTAAACTAATTCCTAAATCAAATCACAAAATCAAATTAAACGAAATCAAATCACAAACTAAATTCCTAAATCAAAACCTAAATCAAATTAAACTAAATCAAATCACAAACTAAATTCCTAAAATAAAAAACCTAGATCAAAACCTAAATCAAATCACAAACTAAATTCCTAAATCAATAACATAAATCAAAACCTTAATAAAAACCTAATTTAAACGAAAAAAAAAAAGAATCAAAACGCCGCGGGTGATCTTCATCGACAACACATATGTGTGTCGCCTATTATCTATGTCATTTTGTTTTAAAATGCGTCGCGGCTCGTACATTATGAGCCACTTCGAGTAGTTTTTTTTTTTTTTTTTACAGCACTCCCGACTACGGAAGTACATGTGTTGTTAGAAATCAAATACGCCGCGGCCAATAAAATTAGCCTCGGCACATTTTGACTCAAACGACATACTGCAAACGACAGAAATATATGTTTCGTCATTAGTTAATTCGCCGCGGCTATGTATATTTTGCCGCGGCGAGACGTGATTTCCGACGAAATATAATTATTTCCGTAGTTGAAACCCAATATTATTTTCATTTCTAACGACACATCAACACATATGTAGTTGAAACGTTAGTTCTAACTACCCAGAATAATTTCTGTAGTTGAATCTCCGTAGTATAATCTCATGTTTGTAGTAGTGAGTGCGTTACTTTGAAGTTTAAATTTAACTACAAACTTAGTCTAGCAATCCGTCCCGTATAATAAGTGTTAATATAATTTACATGACTTAATTAAATCACTATATATATATATATTAATACAATAGGTAGTTGTAAGTAATGAGAGACAAAACTATAAGTAAGAAACATCAAAAACACTTATATTCAACATGTGCTAGAAGGATAATCTTCAAATTGCTATTAAATTTGAAAATGATAATTAAAAGTCCATTTCTATAAATAAAAAAATAAAAAATAAATCCCACTATTTTTCAATGAGTTTAGATAGCATAAAATTCCAAGCTATCCTTCTTAAGCCTGAACATCACTAGCATTCTTTTGTTTTTGTTCTCTCTCTATCTAAAACTATGAAATTGTTGTAAAAGTTAGTACTTTTGTATCAATTATTGAGAAAATGTGGTGAGGAGAATTTATGTTAGGAAAATAAAGTGAATATGATGTGAATTATGATGAAGACTTTGAACTGTGAATGAAGGAGAGATATAAGAGTGAAAGTGCTTGATTTATTCACCTCCCAATAGGGGTATATATAGTAAAAGATAAGATAGTGTTACGTGAATACATTAATGGCTGCATACCTAATGTGGTTGAGCATTACATATTATATAACATTCCCCCTTGGAATGCTCATTACAAGATTTACGTGTTCATGCTGCCTCATTAAAAACCTTACTAGGAAAAACCCTGTGGGATAAAAATCATAGTAAGGAAAAAAGAGTACAACCACGTATCGCTCCCCCTCATAAACTCTGTAGCTTTCGCATCCCAATATCATGAACCTGTTTTCTGAAGTGGGGAGAGCCTTTGTGAAAAGATCCGCGGAGTTGTCGCAGGAACGAGCGGAGTTGTCGCAAGAACGAACATACTAGATGTTAATAACATTATTGTTTTCCAGCTCTTGAGTGAACGAAAATAACTTCGGAGGGATATACTTTGTCTGACCGCTCTTGATAAATCCTTCCTTCATTTGAGTGACACACGCGGCATTATCTTCGTAAAGTATAATGGGATCATGACTTGGTATGAGACCACTTGTGGTTCGAATATGTTGCGTCATGGATCTAAGCCACACGCACTCACGGCTTGCTTCGTGTAGTGCGATGATCTCAGCATGGTTTGATGATGTCGCAACGAGCGTGTGTTTCTAGGAGCGCCAAGAAATCGCAGTCCCTCCGCAGGTAAACACATACCCCGTTTGGGATCTCCCTTTGTGTGGATCTGACAAGTAACCTGCACCTGCTTAGCCAATCAAAACTAGCTTTGTATTGTTAGGGTAAAATAATCCCAAATCAATTGGTCCTTGAAGATAACGAAACACATGTTTGATTCCATTCCAGTGTCTTTTAGTAGGAGATGAACTGAATCTCGCTAACAAATTAACAGAAAAAGTTATATCCGGTCGAGTACAATTAGCTAGGTACATAAGAGCTCTAATTGCACTGAAATATGGTACTTTTGGACCAAGAATCTCTTTGAATTCCTCACATGGACGATATGGATCCTTTTCTACATTAAGGGACCTCACGACCATTGGGGTACCCAATGGATTTGATTTATCCATATTGAATCTCTTTAAAATTCTTCTCATGTAATTTGATTGATGTACAAGTATCCCACTTTGCAAGTGCTCAATTTGAGATCAGAGACAATACTTTGTTTCCCCAAGGTCTTTCATCTCAAATTCTTTCTGTAAGTAAGAGATTACTTCCTGAGTCTCTTCATTGGTCTCAATGATATTAAAATCATCAACATAGACAACGATAATCACACAACCAGATGTTGTTTTCTTGATGAAAATGCAAAGGCAAATAGGGTCGTTGACATATCCCTTTTGTAATAAATATTCTCTTAGTCGGTTGTATCATATGCGTCTGGATTGCTTTAACCCATATAGAGACCTTTGATTGAATATCTTTCTCTGGGTTTTGAACTTGATGATTCAGGCATTTTGAATCCTTCAGGGATTCTCATGTAAATATCATTATCAAGCCATCCGTTAAATAGGCGATAACAACATCCATGATGTGCAAATTTAGTTTCTCATGAACAGCTAGACTGATCAAGTATCTGAATGTAATTCAATACATGACAGGAGAATACGTTTCTCAGAGTCAATCCCGGGCCTTTGAGAAAAACCTTGTGCAACAAGTCGAGCCTTGTATCTCACAATCTCATTTTTCATATTTCTCTTTCGTACAAATACCCATTTGTATCCAACAGGTCTCACATCTTCAAGTGTGAGCACTATAGGCCCAAAAACAATGTGTTTGTTAAGTAATTCTAATTTAACATCAGTAGCCTTTTTCCATTCATCCACCTCGCGTCTATTTTTACATTTGGTAACAAACCGTGGTTCAGGATCCCCATTATTTTTGTCCATAACATCGCATGCCAAACTGTAATAGAGTGCATCATCGATGTTCATATTTCGGTTCCACATTATACCTGTACTAGCATAATTAATCGAAATTTCTCAATTTTTCTCATCGCGTATCTCTTCGGGAATACGTTCCTCCGTATTGGGGTCATCTTGTTTCTCTCCTCCTTTTCTTTTCCAAGGATTTTTAACTTTGGAACCGACTGGTCTCCCACGCTTCAGGTGTGTTGTGATTTCATGAGCGACTTTGTTTTCAATTTGCCCTTTTGGAATCTCTATTTGGGCAGGAGCTTTCTCAGCTGGTATATGAGATTTAGTCACCCTCTTTGTGTCTGTATATGCATCAGGAAATTGATTTGCTATATCTTGCAAATGCAAAATTCATTGGACTTTTCCTTCACATTCTTTTGTGTAAAGATCAAGATGCAATAATGTTGGTACAAACCATGTAATTTCTCTTTCCAGTTGCTTTCTTTCTCCCCCTAATGCTGGGAAATTTTATTCATCAAAGTGGCAATAAGCAAAACGAGATGTGCAAATATTCCTACTTTGAGGTTCCAGGTATTTAACAATAGGTGGGCTTTCAAAGCCCACATAAATACCAAGACTTCTCGGTGGCCCCATCTTTGTTCTTTGGGGTGGTGCAATAGGCACATAAACAACACAACAAAAAATCCTTAGATGGGATATATTTGGTTCTTGGCCGAATACAAGTTGCACTGGGGAGTATTTGTGATATGCACTTGGTCTAATGCGAATTAATGCTGCAGCATGTAATATTGCATGACCCCATATTGAAGTAGGAAGCATTGTTATCATTAATAATGGTCTAGCAATAAGCTGGAAGCGCTTGATCAATGATTCAGCCATACCATTTTGTGTGTGAACATGAGCAACAGGATGCTCAACATCAATCCCAACTGACATACAATATCATCGAATGTCTGGGTTGTGAATTCATCGGCATTATCAAGTTTGATTTTCTTGATCGTATGATCGGGAAATTGAGCTCGCAATTTGATTATCTCAGCGAGTAATTTAGCAAATTCTATATTGTGAGTTAATAACAGACACACATGTGACCATTTGCTAGAGGCATCTATCAATACCATGAAGTATCGAAATGGTCCACACGGTGAGTGAATTAGCCCACATATATCACCTTGAATACGCTCAAGGAACATAGGTGATTTTGTTTCAACTTTTCCCGGCGAAGGTCTAATGATTAACTTTATGAGAGAACAAGCTTTACACTGGAATATTTTTCCTTGAGGGATCTTCTGGTCCTTTAATGGATGCCCCATGTGTATTTTCAATAATTCTTCGCATCATGGTTGAACCAGGATGACTTAGTCGGTAATGCCATATGGTATATATTGAAGGTTTGGTAACTACCATATTTGATTCAATTGCACTTATATACGTAAAATGCAATCCTGTAGGGAACATTGGTAGTTTTTCAAGTACATATTTCTTCCCCAATTTATGCATTATGATAAACATATATTTCATGGAGTTCTTAGTTGCATACTGAGTATCAAATTCATGAGAATATATATCCTTGAAACTCAACAGGTTTCTTTTGGTTCATGGGGAGAATAAGTCATTGTTTATGGTAAACATTGTGCCATTCGGTAATGTAAAATTTGTTTTGCCAACTCCTTCAATCAAATCTACTGGACCTGATATTGTATCTACACTGGATTGTGTTGATTTTATGTTTGAGAAAAACTTTTAATCCTTCAATATAGTGTGTGTTGTTCCACAATCGAGTATACAAAATTCTCCAGCTTCACGATTAGCTTTTTCCATTTGAGAACTTTAACTAACAGCAAAACACAAATTTTGATAAGAAAGATAATTAATTAAACACTAGCATTATTCTATTACACACCTTAAAATTAGAAATTCATGACATATTTTAAAAAAGAAAAAGAAAAGACAAACAAACATCAGACCATTGGGCTTCATTCCCAATAGGAATTACATAATTCTTTTTAGTTTGCACCTGTTGCTTGTTCAGCGAAATCACCAACTGCATCAATGAAATCATCATTGAAGTCGGATGCTTCGAGATGAGTGGATTCGCTCTGGTCAATAAAGTTGACCTCTTGCTCGTTCCCTTTCCCCTTCTTGGAATTTTGGTAGAGTTTGCATATGTGTGGTGGGGCTCGGCAGACTCTTTAACTAATGCCCTTTAGTGCCATATCTGAAAAAAGTGGTTTCAAAGCCTTTTAGGGAGATAATCTCTTGAAGTTAATAGAGTTTGCTTCATGAAGCACTTTTGAGCCGGTCGGGCGAGATTGATGATTTTTAATCAGCAACTCATTATTCTTTTCTGCGATGAGGAGACAAGCAATTAGTTCATAATACTTTTGGAAACCCCTTACACGATATTGTTGTTGCAGGGTTACATTTGATGCATGGAAAGTAGAAAAATTATTTCCATCATTGGTTACCGTTACCCCACAAAATTTCAAGTGAGTTACGATTCTTAACATTGCATAATTATAGTGTCCGAATTTCTTATAGTCTTGGAACCGTAAAGCGGTCCATTCATCGCAAAAAATGGGGAGCATTACATCTCTTTGGTGATCATATCTTTCTTAAAAATTTTCCACAACTCACTTGGATCTTTCACATTGAGATATTCATTTTTGAGGCTTTCGTCAAGGTGTCGGCGAAGGAAGATTAAAGATCTTGCCTTGTCCGTCCTTGATGAGTCGTTTACCTCTTTGAGTGTCTAAAAAAGATTCATTGACTCCAAGTGCATCTCAATATCTACTGGCCAAGGCATGTAATTACCGTCACTGATCTCAAGAGGACTGAATTCAAGCTTCACAAGATTTGACATGGTGATAACTAGCATGAAAATAAAATAATTCATTAGATTTAATTCAATATATAAAAGTTTACAAAGATTGTAAATAAATAAAAAATACATGAATACAACCACCTTTAAGGAAAAATAAAATTCCTCCGGTGTAATATGAAAGATGAAAATACTAACATTAAATACAATGATAATTATGGCTACAAAAACTAACATTAGTCTAGACATTTTTATCGGCTAAACTTGGAGAGAAAATATGAGGTAGAATAAGAGATGTGAATTTTTATATAGTTTGATAAACTTGTATTTTTAGTGTAAAAACTAGCCGTTATATTACCGTTTGAAATATACTAACATAATGTAATTAAATGCTAAGAGTAGATTAATGATGTAATGTCATAAAATGAGATGTAAAAAATAGACAAACATTATGAATATATAATATTAATCATAAATATATTAAAATGAAGAAGTTAAAATTAATTTTAATTATATCATTTTACTATAAGGTGACAGAGCCTCCTGTGTATAGTAATTTGATATTATTTGAAGATAAATATTCGTTAGATGTAGATCACATCATTTTATTATAAGGTGGCAGAGCCTCCTTTGTATAATAAAATGATATTATACATAACAAAGTTAAATATCGTAAACCACATCATATTACCATAAAGTGGCAGAGCCTCCTGTGTATGGTAAGATGATATTATTCATAAAAAAAAATCAATTATCGTAGATCTCATCACATTACAATAAGGTGGCAGAGCCTCCTGTATATAGTAATATGATGTTATACAATGATAATAATTATAAAATTTCCAATCCATAGTTTAATATACCGTGTTCTGAACTTACCGTAGAATGATCGTGTTGTAAAACTTAGTACTTTTGTATCAATTATTGAGAAAATGTAGTGAGAAGAATTGATGATAGGAATATAAAGTGAATATGATGTGAATTATGATGAAGACTTTGAACGTGTGAATGAAGGAGAGAGGTAAGAGTGAAAATGTTTGATTTATTCACCTTCGAATGGGGGTATATATAACCAAGCTTGCTTGGCCAAGTGGTGTCTCCACCACTCCTCTATTCAAGAGGTCATGGGTTCAAACCCTCATGGGACTCAAAATGAGTGCCCCCTTTACATTATTGTAAACTTGGCCAATAGTGTCACTTGTTCTTACACTGAATATATCTAAGTCATGCGAGAGTGCATTGTAACCTTGGCCGATAGTGCCACCCCATTCAAAAAAAAGAAAAAAGAATGGGGGTATATATAGTAAAATATAAAATAGCGTCAGGTGAATACATTAATGGCTGCATACCTAATGTGGTTGAGCATTACATATTATATAATAGAAATCACATATTTAATTTTCTAATTTTTTTTTTCTAACTATGAGTACGACCCTTCCTAGAAAGAAAAAAAAAGGTATGACCCTGCCATCAATATTCAAAATAATTTTTAACTTTTTTTTTTCCTTTTCAACGTTTGATAAGATGAAGGAATCTATCAATATCTCGGGATAATTTATTGTGGAATATTAATTAAATTCTTATCGTTACAATGAATCAACTTAGGAGCGTTATTGTAGTGGATAAGTTTTTGACGTGGCTCATGCAACAGAGCAAGTTTCTTCATCAGTTTCATTATTAATGACTTGTACTTGAAGCACAAGTTTGTTAGGGTATTAAGGTAATTTTCTATAGTGGTTTTATCTCTATAAATAGTCATTTTGTCATTGTATTTGGCACCTCCCACCTTTGTAGTCATTTGACACTTTAATCAAAGAAGTAACTCTTCTTATTTCTCCTTGCAGTGCATATCACTATATATATATATATATATATATATATATATATATATATATATATATAAAAAACATAGAGTGTTAGTGAGGTTATTCGGTGCGTGCATTTGTGTGTGGTGCTTGACAATCAGTGTTGTCGTTTCTTTGTCATTGTGTCTTCAGCAAAGATCCCTTAATTTGGGAACCAACAGTTACCTCTTAAAATTTTACAATTAATTAGGGTTTTTTCTTCTTCTTCAAATTATCAATCAATCAGCAATATTTTATAAAATCTACTAGGGATTCATTGTTTTTTTAATATGTTTATCATCTATTTTTTGTCACTTTTAGTACTAATTTTTTTCAAAGTTTAAACTAACACCCTCAATTTACGCTAACGATTTAAACCAGCCCCCTAAAGTCTAAATCCTAATTCCGCCTATAAGTAAACCATTAATAAAAACTATTTCGCTATTGAATTGAAAAGCTAAAGATTGAAGAGGTAAGTTTTCGATAGATTCTATATAAATAAACAAACGAGTTACTTACTATAATTCGCGATGATTTCAGCCTTGGTCATTTTTAACTTGGTACTTTTATATGGAACCGAGATAAACGAGTCCACAATAATATAAATGAAGGACCGACAAGGTTATACAAAGTGAATATTATATTCTATATTACATGGTGGATGTAGTATAATCAGAGAGGTGTTGCGAATTTGTTAGTGGATAATCAACAAATAAAAATTACTTATCTATACAAGGTAATTTTCTACTCAATTACTCTTTGTATCTTAACGGAAATGTCGAATAGGAACAAGTCCAAAGTGTAAGTGAGAACACAATTAGAAGAAAAAATTGGGATATAGTAGTTTATAAAGGATTTATTAATGAAATACTCATTTTTTATAATATTTTTTAAAAACTACTAATTTTAATACACACAATCGGTAGTCTTTTAAATTTATTTTAACTAAATAAGAATTTACTATTATTTTCTTTTTAATTATAAATTTAATAAAACTCGAAATTAGTATAGAGTTCTACCAATATCATTAATTTGGGCTAATTATTTAATTAATATGGTATGAAGAAATCTCGGGTCTTTATTCTCTCCCACTCGATCGTTCAAATTCTGTTATAGTGTGACAGTATACCTATCGCACAAACAAACACAAATCAAAGTGGAATTAATATTAACTATTTTACATAATTTGGTAGACGACTTGTTATATCATATATTTAAATTATCAAAATATGTTAAAATGACAATATAACAACCATGCATTATATTTTATCGACACAGGTTCAGTTATAACATCCTAGTTGGTATTAAATTGACATAATATGATTTGTAAGTCTTTAATGACATTATGACAATACAGTTTACTTATAGTTGTCTCATGTCAAAATACTTGGCTATTAATCAACGGGTATAAAGGAGGAAAATGCACTAATCCAAAAATAATAAATTAAAACAAATATTAATTGAGTTGGTCTTCGGTTTTGTTTTATCGCCTACCATTAATATCAAATAATTACAAAAAAAAAAAATCACTTCAAGTTTTCATTAATAAGCGAAGGTTGGCTTTTCATAATCATGAATAAAATTGATGGAACGTGCACTTTATTTCATGTTTCATGCAATCTCTTAATTGAAAACGATACTACAAATATTTATTTTTCTTCTAATTCTTGCTAGAGATAAGTCAATTAGAGTAATTAATAATTATATTGAGTTATTGACTAAATATATAAAGTGGAACGAATTGCACTTTATTATATTATATTGTATATCTAGGTAATCTGATTTTAATAATCTTGACAAATTACAATCTATAAATACGCAAGACGAATTTAGACGTAATCGACATGTTCATGAAATGTGTCGTATGTTAGAGACATTTCCACTATTTTTTTTTTCTTTCTATAAATAATTCTTTCATGAGTTTTATGAAACAATTGTTTGCTTTTTTAATCTTTGTTTATGGAGGCCTTTTTTTATGTTTTCAAGAATATGCTAATATCTTCATATATAATTATATTTTAAAAACACTGCATAATGAGTTAATTGTTGTAAAAAAAATTTATTGAAGATGACTACATAATAACTAGTTATACAATTTTACATTTTATTTATAATGAATACATGATTATATATGTATGATTATTATATTGAATTATTAATTTATATATCGGTTGGGACCTATATACTTCTAAAATAATTATTATCTTATAAATTTAGCGAATTATTAATTTAGCTACTTAACCCCGAGTCGGGACCCAAAAAAAAGTATTATTTAATAGAGGTTCTACTGTATGTTTTAAAAATGTGTTTGGTTAGATTTTATGTGTTATTTGGTGTTTTTTGTTTCCTTTGTAAAAAATATTAAAATTAAAAAGTGATTACAAAAATGCTACCTAAGTATCGGTGATTTATCTTTATCGACTGCTGAAATCGGAAATTTTCATCTTGCTCTACCTAGTATAGAAACAATTATAGCTTGAACCTGCAAGTCAGTCCCCAAAATGTGAGGCAAAAACCCATCCGGGTTTTTATTATTTAAAAAAAAAAAACCCCGGATACGGATAAGTCAGGGTCCGGGGAAAAAAATCCCGGACTGATCCGGATCCGGGTTATTATTATTATTATTATATTAAATTTGTTTTATTTATTGTTTAGTCATTAATTTCGTTTAATTGTTCAAATCTAACATTTTGGTACTTAAGTTCGTTTTTGAAAAAAATAAATGTTTAAATTCTTAAATTATTTTGTGTGTTTTAAATATTTAAAAATAAATATGAAATAAATAAAAATATACAACAACAAAAGAAAGTAAATATGCGTTTTTTATTCAACAAACTCGAAGGTCGGATACGGGAAAGTACAACTACAACCAAATGTCGAAAGGCAAACGAAGTTACAAATTCAAAGTACAATAAGAAAACGAACAATTGAAAACGAATTACATTGGAATATGTGAAAGGTAATTCGCCAATTCTCGGTCGAACATATCGGTTTCTTGTTGTCGCTTGTTGGCCATAATCTAATCTCTCGAAAGCATAAGGATCTCGACCATCAATGACCTCGTAGACTTGCGGCGAGGCTCTAACATCCTTCCGGCCATTGAGAATGCCGCATCCGATGATACCGTTGACACCGGGATTGTGAGAATGTCACGAGCCAACAAGGATAAAACTGGATACTCCGATCGATTTGTGTGCCACCATTGAAGGATGTCGAGGCCTTCGTTAGGGCACGTTGTCGGAGGAAGGTTGCAGAATCGGGCGTACTCGTCGACGGTGTTGCACCGTTGACATCGACCAAGAACACGAGATCCCGAATTGCCACTTCCTTGTGAACCCGGAGAAGAAGTCAATGTCGTATTGCCGTCGCGCCCAATAGCCGTAAGGTTGTAGAATAACCGGTGATTATACATGTATGGTGAACCACGGGCCCCGCGTTCGCCCTATATTGAACAAAAAATATTAACATTTAGAGTAATGTTAGGAAATTAAAAAAATTAATCTTAAAAAATAAAGTTAAAAAAAATTACCTGAGTTTGTTGTTGAGGATTCGTTTCCTCCATCTGATCTTCCAAGTCGTTAAATTTTTGCTCGTACTCTCGGTAAAGGGCCTTCATCTTCTTATCTGCATCGAAGTAATTGTGCGTCATATAGGGCTCCTCCGTCATAGCTTCCATGGCATGTAAGACATCCTGCAGTTTGGAAAGCTTAAGTGTCGGATCCACGATTACTGCGGAGCAATATAAAAATGGGAGCTTTTTAGAACCCCAATAATACTCGAACTTTGCTATCATCGGGGTTAGTACATCGGTAAATAAAGTATTAATTTTTGCATTTTCAAAATGACAAAGAATATTGAAAATAGTGGGCAAAGTTCTCTAAGACGTGGGTGAGTAAACATGAGATAAATCAATAGTAATTTGATTAAAAAGGTGAAGAAAAGCCTGGAATTGGATAGCGGTTATCCAATCGTCCGGAGTGAGGTCTTCGCGGTCGTCATGCTCCGGGCCGTTGATCCAGTTTGTAAGAAGTCCCCGGTATGGTATGACAACATCCAACATCATGTAAGTCGAGTTCCAGCGGATCGGCATATCCGGTTGAAACGTTCTGACCTGGTAACTATAGGCCCTGCAATAATCTTCCCAAGAAACTGTACATATAGTAGATGATCGTATATATAAAATCGTGTTCCTAATTTTGGCGATACTTTCGGAAATAACGCATATACCGGATTGAACTATCAAGTTTTATAATATGACATGCACAGCTTTGATGAAAACAATCCTCACTAAAATTGGTCAAACTTTCCTTCATTATATCTACGGCATTGGCGTGGGCACTAGCGTTATCTAACGTAATGGAAACTACTCTATCCGAAAGGTTCCAATCCGACAAAACTTCTAGTATAGCCTCGGCTAGGTTTACTGTTGTGTGCCTAACCCTCATCGGCTTAAAACCTACGATACGCTTTTCCATATTCCAATTATCGTTAATAAAATGAGCTACGACCGTAATATAATCATTATTAGCATGGCCTTTCCAACAATCCGACGTTAAAGACACTTTGTAATAAGATTGTTGGAATATTTCGTGTAAAGCGGCCATTTGCTCGTTATAAAAATTGATTATGGTCTCGTGGTTTATATAATACGATATTTCCCTATAGTTTATCGGCGCCACCTTCATTATAATTTCGTTAAAACTTTCTCCCTCGGACGCCGATATAGGCAAACCATCGAGTATAGTCTACTGGGCAATAATCATTCTATATACATCATCGGGTAAGCGACTTACCTCCTCCGCCCTCTTTTTCTTTTTGCATGTCGTGGTGTGTTGTTCTAGGCGGCTGGTGTCGTGGTTCTTCGGATGGGCCGGAAATTCCCTCCCGCAGTGTTGGCAACTTCCGAACCTATCTTCCAAGCCGGTGTCGTAGTTGTATCTGACTATCTGTACTCGGCTCTGAAGTCGTTCTGCCAAACCGCTCCCGTTAATTTCTTTCGCTTCCTCGGCGGTGGATGGGGGGGCAGACCGCCCACACCCGGAACTAAGCGTTGTTCACCACGTCCACGTCCAGCTCGCGGTGCTGGTAGAGCTTCCTCAACTTCTTCGACTTCCTCCTTCTCGCCTTGAACATAGTTTGGGTTCTCCGCATCATCGCTCTCATCATCATCATCTCCGCCATCGGGGTCGTTGGATTGGTTCCTCGACCTCGTTTCCTAAAAAAACAAAGGAATATTACAAGGGTTAAATTTTAATATTAATTTAAATATTACAAGGAATATTACAATTATTTCATATAGTTAAATAAAAAAGTTAACAAAATTAAAAATGGTATTTTCTATCTGTGGAAATAATTATCAAGCTCTTTTAGACTGAACTCCCCGAGGTTCCATGGCCAGATCGACTGGAAAGGATGCTATGATCTCATTTTAGGCCCAAGCTATTCTAGACAGAACTCTCCGAGGTTCCTAGGCTAGCTTGGAGGAGATTGCAAAGCAAACCTTATTTAAAAACCAATCTTTCTAAGACACCATAATCCTTAAAAATTTTATAATTATCACCACACATAAAAATTAAAATTTTTATTTTTTTTAACTTATTTAATTAACTATTTAAAATTTAACTAAACTAATATGACTATTTAGTTATTAATTATTAACTTATTAGTTATTAATTATTAAATAACTTATTAAGTAAGTAAGTAAGTACTAACTATAATTAAGTAATTAACTATATGACTATTTATTTAACTTATTAATTAATTTATTATAATGACTATATAGTATATATTAAGTAAGTAACTATTTATTATCCAATAATTTAAAATTTATTATTTAACAAAGTAACAAACTAATAATTAATTATTTAACTACTTAAATTAAACTCGACTTACCTAGACGTCGGGGGAAACATAATGTTGTTGATGATTTTGTTGGACTTGGTGTTGTTGCTCGTGATGGCGGACTTGTGCTTGGTATAGTTGTTCGTTGCTAAGGCTTTGCCAATCCGGAATATTTGTACCTTGATAATTAAGTAAGTTCGTAAAACCACCGACGTGACCTTGAGAAAATAATAATTGTTAGTTCATACCGACGCCACCGGCACCATATTGAGGATGAGCCGGTAACTCTAGGCTAGAAGAAACGGGAACATTATGTTGATTCATAACTCCGACATTATAATTATGTTGACTAAAAGCCTTCCCGCTATTAATCGACTGCGGCAACGAAATAGTAGCCCGTCCTTTTCCTCGGACATCGGGACGTCCTCGAGAACGGTTGTTGCCACTCGACATATTAACGAAAAATTAAACTAATAATAACAGAAATATAAATTAAATTAAACTAATTACTAATAAAAACTATAACTAAGAATAACTAAAATACCTAAACTATATATTAAACTAGTATTTGAGAGTATTTATATAATTATAAAGTAGCTAAACTATAGTCTAATTTCGGAACATTGAGAGTTTGAGAGAGTATGAGAGTGTTAGAGATGAAGAGAAGAAGAGAAGAAGATGTGTGAAAAAATTGGGAGTGGAATGGGGTATTTATAGGGGAAAATGTGTAGGAATTCGAGTAAAGCGGTGTTTTCGAGGTCCAACGGCTATTTTGGGGGGGCTGAGTACAAATATTACCGTTGGGGCCAACGGCTCTATTTTTTGGACACGTGTCCGGGCACTTATGCCGCGCCCCAACAGATCTATTTTCTGGGCCGTTGATCTTGATGATCCAATGGGACAGATTAAAAGGGTTTTAATTTTTTTTTTAAACCTGGATATTTCGATATCTGGATTAATTAATATCCGGATCCGGATTGTTCCGAATCCTTGTTTTTCTGGATGCGGATATACCCGGATCCGGATTTTTTTTATAAAAAAAAAATAAAAAAAAATTGGCTTCCGGGACCCGGATACGTATTTTGAGGGTTACTGCAAGTCAAAGATGATGAGCAATCGACCGCAATATATAGGGTCGCTGTCCTACGCATGCAGGCATGGTAACCCACAGAGCTAGAATATATTCGCATACACAGCTGTGAATGGGGTGGACCTATAAGATATAATTTAATTATTATTATTTTCATGCGCGTATAATGACATTTATATTGGCTACACCTATCAACAATACAATGTTTTTCTTTTGCCAAGAAAGAATAACATTTCTCTTTGACTCATATTAGTTTATATTAAGATATACTATCTAAGATGTTAGTTTTTTAGATTTAATGCACTATTTTTTAAAAATAAGCTTATATTATGTATTTATTATAAATAGAAATTAATTAATTTAAATAGCAAACAACATATTTGTGTCAAAATAAATACCGTGTTATCAAAATATTGATGATCTAGTTCATTTTACTAAATATTACTATATTATTAAGAAATTAATTCATGTAAAAAAATTTAATCAACAAATTAATTTACTGATCTAAAAATTATTTATTAATAAATTTTGTTCCTATTAATATTAAATTTATTTTAATTTATTTGTAAATTATTTATTTTATATTAGTTTATAAGGTTTTAAATTTTTATTAATAAATTCATAATATTTGAAAAAAAAATCAATGCTAAATTTTTCCAAATATTATTGGATTCTTCCCTTCCGGATTACTTGTTCCGATTATTAAAGCTTCATTACCCTACACTCCGTTCTGATTCTTCAAAGTTAAAATTATTATAAAAATATTTAATAATTTATTTTTAAATAATTTTAGAAAAATATTTAAATTTTTTTTTAAACATATTAAAAATTAAAAATATATTTAATAATTTAATTTGTTTTAATATAAATGTCGTGAGGCTTTAAAAAAACACATGGCATTGCCTAACATCATCCATTTAAAAGGAGACGGAAGTGAAAAAATGACACTTTTCGTATTTATGCTGTGAAAAAAATTGGTATATTATTGTGCAGTTTGTAAGACTTGATATTTATGGCGTGATTAAAAAGAGAAATACAAGAAACAATGAAAATAATCTAATATAAGTGACAAATCTTTATGGGTCGGGTGAGCTTAACCCACGCAAGCTTGACCCAAACCACCCGACTTATCAGTCCTCAACTTGATCATCACCTTTAAAACCAAATTCTCATTTCTTCATATTTATTACTCGATATTTTTTCTCAGTCGCGGTAATTCACAACACCACACCCGACGAAAGTATCATTCTCACGCAAGATAGCTGCAATGGTGTCACCATTCTTCAGCCGATGATCGAGCTGATGCAGTTATTTCTCTCCTACTAGCAACGACGGCCCAACCCTTTTTGGGGCCTTGGACGAATAATTAATATAAAGCTTTTTTCTGGGGCTTACAATACAGTATTACTGGAGCTACAAGGTATTGTAAAAGCTATGCAATGACGAAGACCGAATAGCTCATATGAAGCGTTGATAGATAATCTATTAACACTTTAGATGTGAAATGTAGTACATGGTCTTCATCATTAAGTTTATAGTCATAAGTAGTTGTACGATATTGCAGGAGCTATGTAATTTATGAACATGTGTTCTAGCTCTTCTTCCTAGCTACTTGTCACATTCACTTTCGGTTTTCACTCTGCATTACCTGCACCACCGTCAAGGCTAATGCTATTTCGAAATATGCTAAATACACTGAAACTCGCTCTGAAGCTCCGCGACTTCGTTTTCAGTTACGGCCACAATTTCATCAAAGAAGCCACCAAAAGCCTACCGAATATGTTGGAGATAATATCGGGTTATGATACAAAAAGTTTGGCAGAGTATTGAGCTTATTGGAATAAGGTACTGACAATTTTATTATTTTTATTCTAATTCAATATATCTAGATTAGGGTAACAGGATTGATGGTAGGAGACCTGACGAAAAGAGACATAATTGAAGAATTGACGGTACGTAGGAAGCAAAACCGGAGAACTGGCAGAAGGAGATTCGATCATATGAAGTTGTTGGTGGCTGCAAGAGCGAGACATTTTTTAATGGTATCAACAAAATGGAAAAATGCTAGGTATACCCCGCTGGTTCTTTGTTATGAAGAAGGGGATTTCTTCTAGGTATATTTGATAGTTGACAAGTACATTGAAATTTTTTTACATTCATGTATTTCTTTTCCCAATCTTGTTGAGGAGGAAGTTTAGTTTTGTGGCTGCCTTATAAGGCGTTTCAGTACGTATGCTTATAATGGGTCTAGGGACTAGGGGTTTGAGTATGTTCAGTCTTTCTATTTTCTTATTGAACATCTCACACAGAGTAGCCTTCATAGCTCTCAAAGGATCGACAGAATGAGCATTTTATCGGTTTCTAGCTTTAATATTCACGTCATCACGTTGGTGACGTGTTCTTCACGTTTTGTGCTCGAATTGCTATTAGGACCTATTCCTTCTAATATATAAACACTGTTAGCTGCATTTTTAGGAACATATAAAAATTGGGCCCCCTTTAACAAAAGTCAAAGCCCATTAGGAAAAGTCAAAGTCAATAGTGAAAGTCAAGGCCCATTATGAAAAGTCAAAGCCCATTAGTGGAAGTCAAAGCCCATTACTGAAAATCAAAGCCCATTAGTGAAAGTCCAATCCCACTAGTGAAAGTCAAAGGTACCTCGCCCTCGCGAGCCCCTGGCGAGCACCTCAACCTGCCGAGGAGTCATGTCCAAGTCCCTTTAGGAAGGCAAAAAATTCACAACCCCCTATAGGGAGTTGGTTTTCCTATAAATAGGAGTCTTCTCCTCCTCATTTCCACACTCACTCACAATTGCCTCCAGAGCTTCCCTCTCTACTTTCTCTCTCCAGAAATTCGCCTTCTCCCTTCGTAGGAAAGGTATGAATAAGAGCTGGGATTGGTCAAGGGATTGACTTTTGCCTGAGAGGGGTTGTTTGACGAGTCGACGAAGGCGTCTGTTAAGGTCGGATTTGGTAAAATCCATCCTCAACACAACTCGTGTCGTTTTGTCCATAAACGACACAAGGAAAGAGCGAGGAAGTTCGTTGACCGATGGTCAACCAAGGAATATACTCGAGGAAGAGCAACCCTCGATGAAGTCTAAGAGGGACCCTCGATGAAGTTCAAGAAGGGTCCTCGATGAAGCCCAAAAGCAACCCTCGATGAAGCTTCAAAGCAACCCTTGATGAAGTCTAAAAGCGTCATGATGAAGCACAGGGCCCAATGACGACTGACGAGACGAACATTTAATGAAGCCCACCTACCTACTCGATGAGAAGCATCAGCGATGAAGCCTGCAGGGCCGAATGACGGCTGACGGGATGCGCATTTAATGAAGCTCACCTACCCATAATGACAGTCTGCTCGGAAGGGACGTAAAGCGCGGATTGACCATGCTTCCCTCAAATCAATCTGGGAAGTGAATGATTAAAAAAGGAAAAGGGCGGGAAAGATGCGAGAGGGTATAATGTAAACTCTATAAAAGGCAAGTAAAGCCTCGTTTAAAAAGGTTCGGAAAAATAGAGAAGAAAACCCGAGAAAAGGAGAGAGTATCCTGTAATAGAAAGGCTGAAGAAAGAGAGAAAGTTATTGTTCTTGATCCTTCAACTGTCCAGCTATTCAACGAAAGGAAACCGAGCTCATGTCGGAAATATAAAAAACAAAGATATTCACTGATCATTGTTGTCAACTTGTTATTTGTGATTATTTTTGTGACTGGAAAAGGGTGGTGAAAATCGCCCTCTACAGTTTGGCGCCCACCGAGGGGCTTTCTTTTCTTTCTAACACACAGCCAAGAATTTGAAGGAGCAAGATGTCATCGAGTGACACCATCATCAGCATCGAAGGGGATGAGGTCCCAGCTATGAAGAGACTTCAGCAGCAGTTGGCCGAAGCCAATGCAAAAGCGATAGAAGCAACGAGGATGGCCGAAGAAGCGGCCAAGAAAGCGGAAGAACAGGAGGAGAGGAACGGGCAATTCGCCGCTCTCCTGGATCGTGCAATGGCGAGTCAAAGAAGGGATGGTCCGGAGAGCACAATCGCAGGATCTTCGGCTCGAGGAGAAGGGAGAGTTATAGCCGAAATAGAGCAAGGGATCTTGACGCCGCAAGCGCCGCCAATCAACCAGGATCTTTTCAACGCCGCCGGGGGAACACCGATGACCACGAAAAACCCGCAAGGAGGCTTGGCAACCACTATAGCGGAGACAATCCAAGAGGAGGTCTGGAGAGCGATGAGGGAAATGTCTTCGAGCATGGAGGCAAAAATGGGACATGTGGCCTCGCAGGTGCATAGGGCGACGAGCGCGGCACCTGAGATTGACAGATTAGTCAGGGAGGCTAGAGTCACTCCTTTCTCGGCAAAGATTCGCAGCGTGGAACTAGGAGAGTTACCAAAGGTAAGGCTCTCGCAATATAGAGGGACATCGGATCCAAACACCCACGTGAAGTCTTTCCGGATCGCGACGGAGCGTATAGGTGGCGAGGAAGCAAAGCTGGAAGCTACCCTGTGTCACCTCTTCGTCGGAAGCTTGCAAGGTCCAGTAAGCGATTGGTTAGCAAAGCTGCCACCGCAATCCATCAGCGATTCTGACGAGCTCGTCGCGTACTTTTTATGACACTATTCAATGTACGTACAGAACGAAGCAACCGTCACAACCTTGTGGAATCTCTCACAGGGACGAGAGGAAACCCTCCGGCAATACGTCGGAAGATTCAAGGACATCATGGTCAGAGTCCCGGGGCTCGATGATGTCGTCGCAATCCAGGCACTGAAACATGGACTGTGGTACTTGGATCCTTTCCGCGAGGAGCTGATAAAAATGCGCCCGTTGACGATCAAGGACGCACTCCATAGAGCGACGCTCTTCATGGAGATAGAGGAAGAAACGTTAGCCCAGAAGAAGATTCACGAGGGTGGAGGCAAGGGGAAGCAGCACGGAAAAAGAGAGAGCGAGGATAAAAGGGACTCCCCGTCATCTAGAGCGGGAAGAGGAGAAGAGGATCGAGGAAATTCCAATGAGCGACGAGCTCGGGAAGTCCCGAAGAAAAAAGTCTACCAGGTAGACGAGGGCAGGGACCGCCACGACAATCGGGGAAATCAACAGCGAAGAGAATATTCCAATGCTCGAGAAGAACAAGAGCGAGGAAGTCAGCACCGAGGAGGATTCTCCGATGACCGAGGAGGTTTCTCGGATGACCGAGGAAGATTCTCCGGAGGCCGAGGAGGATTCTCCGGAGGCCGAGGAGGCTTCGGGAGGAAGCCTTGGCCAAAAGATATGAGTAAGTTCTGCACTTACCATAACTATATCGGCCATTCGACTGAGGATTGCGCCATGCTAAAGAAGGAACTTCAAAGGAGGTACGCACGAGGGGAAATCAAAGACCTCACGTACAGCCCTCCCGAGCCATGGAATAACGGTAATAGGGCATGGCAAAACCGGCGGGAGGGCCCGGCACATAATGAGGGAAACGATCAAGTGGGAGCAAAGAGAAATCTTGCGATTGAACCATCGACTGCGAAGCACGACGAAGGTGAGCGACCGGTTTCTAGGACGAGAATCGAGCTGATTATGGGCGGATCGCGATTCTGTGAAGATTCGGTCAACAGTATCAAAACCTACCAGCTAAGAGGGAAAGAGCACGGCCGCGGAGATGTGACGATGGCCGGCTCGGGTGCGAGGATAGAGTTCGTGGAAAACGAAGATTGCGCTGACATGCACGACGATGCTCTGGTTCTCGAACTCAACATCGGTGGTTGTGAAGTCTGCCGCATCCTCGTTGCCAATGGGAGTTCAGTCGATGTCATTTTCTACGAATGCTTGATGAAGATGGGCATCGAGGGGCTCGTGATCGGAGGACGCCCTCGCAAGGTGTCAGGATTTAACGGGGATGCCGCCGTCTCGATGGGGACAGTCCATCTCCCGGTCTGCGCGAGGAGTGTCAACCGGATGACGGAGTTCATGGTGCTAAATGTCCCGTCACACTTCAACGTTATCCTAGAAAGACCTTGGATCCACTCCATAAGAGCCATCCCATCGACGTACCATCAGTGCATAAAGTTCCCGGGCAAGAGGGAATGGGAAATTGAGGAGCTCAAGGGAAGCAGAGACGCCTACCAAACCTGCTCTACATGATGCACTATAAATCGATGACCAATGAAAAAGGGGTTAAGCAGATAGAGAAATGGGAGCCGGCCGGTTTATAGCAATTAGCTGCACCGGCCCCAAGGACCCCAAGGCGAAAGAAAAAGAGGAGGAAATGTAGTAGCGAGACTGTCAGGATACTTAGTGCGAAAGACATCGAGGCGCAAAGTGCTGAAGAGAGAAAAGGAGGAGCACAGATCGAAGAAGTAGAACGAGTCTGATCCTACTCGGACCGTCGGTATAGGCGTAGAGCTCGACTCGGAGATCAGGGCCCAACTAATCGATTTCCTAAAAATAAATCGGAGAAGTTTCACCTGGTCTCACGAAGACATGCCGGGGATCGACCCATCGGTGACAACTCATCGCCTTAACACCGATCCGAGACACAAGCCCGTCGTGCAGAAGAGGAGAAAGATGGCCCCCGATAGGAATAAGATCATCAACGACTAGGTAGACAAGCTACTCTCGATGGGTACCATTCGGGAAGTAAAATACCCCGAGTGGCTAGCTAACACCGTCGTCGTAAAGAAGAAAAACGGTAAGTGGCGAGTATGCGTGGACTTCACCGACCTCAACCGAGCCTGCCCAAAGGACAGCTTCCCGATATCGCATATAGATCGCCTCGTCGAGGCTACCCATGGCTTTGAGCTTCTTAGCTTTATGGATGCTTACTCCGGATACCACCAAATAAGGATGCACCCGGACGACGAAGAGAAGACTGCTTTCATCAGCGTGAGGGGCACGTACTGCTACAAAGTCATGCCCTTCGGTTTGAAAAATGCCGGGGCAACCTACCAAAGGCTGGTGACAAAGATGTTCCACAAGCAGATTGGGAAAAGCATGGAGGTATATATCGACGATATGGTCGTCAAATCCCTGAAGGCGGCGGCGCACATCGAGCATCTGGAGGAATGCTTCGATACTCTGAACCAGCACAAGATGAAGCTGAATCCCACCAAGTGCACGTTCGGTATGTCCTCGGGAAAATTCTTGGGCCATATGGTCACTCGGCGAGGAGTCGAAGCCAATCCCGAGCAGATCGAGGCAATTAAGAGCATGCCCTTGCCGCAAAATTGGCGAGAAATTGAAAGATTGACCGGGAGGATCGCTGCTTTGAACCAATTCATCTCACGATCAGCCGACAAGACTCTCTTCTTCTATGAATTGCTGAGGAAGAACAAGAAGTTTGAGTGGACCGAGAAGTGCGAGGAGGCTTTCCGAGCGCTAAAATCTTATCTATCGTCGCCGCCCATCATGACAAAGCCAAAATCAGGGGAGCCTTTGTATTTATACATTGCAATGTCCGACCACGCGATCAGCCAAGTGCTTGTGCGTGAAGAAGGCGGGGAGCAGAAGCCGGTCTCCTACATCAGCAGAAAGCTCCTCGATGCCGAGACAAGGTACCCACAACCCGAGAAGCTCGCCTTGGCAGTATACGATGCATCGGAGAGGTTGAAGCACAACTTCCAAGCCAACACCATCGTCGTCATGACCGACATACTGATCCGTTCTATCATCCATGGCCCGAGCCAGTCAGGAAGGATCACAAAGTGGTCGATAAAACTGGGGGCATATGACATAGAGTACAAACTTCGGACGAGTCTCAAGTCTAAAGTGTTCGCCGATTTCCTCATCGAGCTACCGAAGGAGCCAGTGGACCTCAATAACGAGGCCGGCATCTGGAGGTTATAGGTCGACGGGTCGGCAACGGCGCAAGGATCAGGGGTGGGGATCAGAATCGTCTCTTCGATAGGAGACATAATGGAGAAAGCTTGTCGCCTCGCCTATCGATCCACCAACAATGAGGCAGAGTATGAAGCCCTCATCATCAGGATGCAGTCATCCTTAGCAATCGGAGCCAGGAACTTGCACGCTTTCTCGGATTCAGTTGGTGGTAAAACAAGTCAATGGAGAATACGAGAAGAACGACGAACGAATGGAGGCCTATGCGGGAGTGGTCGAGACTCTCTCAAGGAAGTTCGACTATTTCAGCCTTTCAAAGGTGACCCGAGGAGACAACACCCACGCCGACGCGCTAGCAAGCTTAGGTTCGACGACTGAAGTCGGTGAGCTGAGGTCGGTTACAGTGGAGACGGTGGAGAGACCAAGCATCAAGAGAGAAGAAGGCCCCGCACAGAAAAGAGCTAAAGGAGGCAAAGAGGTTGAGGAAGAGAGGACGGGCGATGCCAACATAAACGAAATCGAGGACGAGGAGGACGAAAGCGAGGAGCGAGGAGTCGTGGACAACGATGAAACAGAAGATTGGCGGACGCCCCTCCAGAAGTCCATTCTCGAGGGAACGCTGCCCGAGGATCCGCAGGAAGCCAGGAAGATCAAATCAAAGAGCTCCAAGTACACCGTCCTCGACAACATACTTTATTTAAAGAGCTTCGCAGATCCCTACCTGAGATGCCTTGGCAAGAAAGAAGCTGAGTACGTTATACGATAAATCCATAGCGGGGAATGCGGGAACCACTCCGGCGGACGTTCCTTGCTGAGGAAGACTAAGCGGCAAGGTTTCTTTTGGGAGACTATGAACGCCGATTGCATCAGCCATGCCAGGAAGTGCGAGAAATGTCAGCGGCACGCTCCAGCAATAAATTGCCCGGCGGAAGGGCTCTCCGTGGTATCTGTGCATTACCCGTTCATGAAGTGGCCAATGGATATCGTCGGCCCCATGCCCATCGGCAAGCGGCAGAAGAGGTTCATGCTCGTCGTCATGGACTTCTTCACCAAATGGATGGAGGCTGAGTCATACGCCAACATCAAGGATTCCGACGTCGAGAGCTACGTTTGGAAAAACGTGATCACTCGCTTCGGATTGCCTAGAGAGATAATTGCTGATAATTGATCTCAATTCATCTCGAAGAGGTTCGGAGATTTTTGCGGGCGATGAAGGATAAAGCTCAACACGTCAACGCCACGGTATCCCCAAGGCAACGGGAATGCCTAGGCGGTCAACCGAACCATAATTGACAACATCAAAAGGAGGCTCGACGAAAGGAAAGGGCTGTGGGCGGACGAGCTGCCGGGAGTGCTATGGGCTTATCGGACAACTCCTCATTCTGCGATCGGCGAAACCCCCTTCGCCCTAGCCTTCAGAGTGGAAGCAGTGATCCTGGCAGAAGTTGATATCCCAAGTCTCAGTCGAACTTTAGCCCCCAATAGCGAGGAGGACAATGAGTAGAATCTTCTTCAAAAGCTCGACCACATCGACGAAAGACGCGAGCAAGCGAGCGCGCACATTGCTAACTATCAGAACACGATCGCGCGTTTCTACAACAAAAGAGTACGCTCGAGGAGATTCAAAGTCGGGGAAATGGTCCTCTGACGAGTTTTTTAGAATACCGCCGAGGCGAATGCTGGAAAGCTAGGGCAGACATGGGAGGGTCCTTACATAGTCACCAACGTCGTCAGGAAAGGAGTCTACGAGCTCAAGAACACTGAGGGCGCAAAAGTAATACGGAGTTGGAACGTGAAGCACTTAAAGAAGTTCTACCAGTAGCCTCGTCTCTCTGTTTTTCTCTCTTTTCATACTCGTAGATTTTTATTTTTTTTAGTGAAACGTATACCCCTCCCCAAAGCAAAAGGCCCATTCGTTAAGCCCACGCAAAATCTCAGCCCAGTTAGCAAACTAGTGTCCAAACAACACCAAACTGCAGCACGACAAGTAGTTCAACCCGGGAGCGACAAACCTAAAGAGCCTCACATTATTGGTTAGGGTTTCGGCACGAGTTTTCTTCAAAATGACACACGCTCTCTCTGTCTCCCTTTTTTGAAACTGCTCTCTTAGGATCTCTCAGGCGATGCAAACTCCGCCGACTACTGATGACACTATGATGGTACGCCAAACAAGTCAAGCTTTGCTACGGGAAAGCGCCTCCAAGAGGGAGCGGCTGATGAAAGAAGTTGCTGATCGAACGACCCCAAGGAATGAGATGGAGAGATGGAAAATGGAGATTGCTCTTGCGGAGTACCGAGCTTCCGTGGCTTCATCGGCCTCTCCGGCCGCTCCCGAAACCCAGGCGATGCAGACCCCGCCGGTTGTCGATGACGCCCCGGTGGCTCACCGGACCCGCGCCAGGACCAATCGAGCCCAGCTGTGGAAAAGCGCATCCAAGAGGGAGCAACTAATGAAGGAAGCTGCTGATCGGACGACTCCAAGGAACGAGATGGAGAGGTGGAAGATGGAAATTGCTCTCGCCGAGTACCGAGCTTCCGTGGCTTCCTCAGCCCCTCCGGTTTCCCCCGAAACCCAGGGTCGAGATTGAACAACGAATCGATCCCCTGCCAACTCGGAACGTCAACGGGAGGCTCAGCGGTCAACGTTCTACATCTTTCTTTTCTTTTTACCATTTGGGGAAATCCCGACCCTTTCTTGTTCGGGGCTATTTTTGCATGGCCTCGACTTTTATTGAACAAATTTTGAGTTTCGGTTATGCATAACCTTTTTCTTTGTCTCAGACTCGAGGAGAAGGTAAAGGAAAATATATATATATATATATACATACCGGCGAGAGTGCCGAGACAATAATAAAAATATATATACGGCTAGGGCGCCGAGCAAGCCCATACCGGCAAGAGTGCCGAGAAAATAATAAAAATATATATACTGCTAGGGCGCCGAGCAAGCCCATACCGGCGAGAGTGCCGAGAAAATAATAAAAATATATATACGGCTAGGGCGCCGAGCAAGCCCATACCGGCGAGAGTGCCGAGAAAATAAAAGTATATACGGCTAGGGCGCCGAGCAAGCCCACACCGGCGAGAGTGCCGAGAAAACTAAGAAAAATATATATATATATACATATATATACATAAAGGCGAGAGTGCCTAAAAGAGACAGCCCAGTGAAAGTGCCGAGCAGAAAGAAAAGGAAAGGAAAAGTATATGGCTAGAATGCTTAAAGCAAGCCCGTCGTCGCAGGGAGCATGTAGCAAGCTAGATGAAGTTTACTACTGTACTCGTTCTTCATTTTACCAAGTGTATACACTTGATAAAATCGGGGACTAACTGTTAAGGTCGGATTTCGTCAAATCCATTCATAACACAACTCGGGTCGTTTTGTCCATAAACGACACAAGGAAAGAGCGAGGAAGTTCGTTGACCGATGGTCAACCAAGGAATATACTCGAGGAAGAGCAACCCTCGATGAAGTCTAATAGGGACCCTCGATGAAGTCTATGAGGGACCCTTGATGAAGTTCAAGAAGGGTCCTCGATGAAGCTTAAAAGCAACCCTTGATGAAGTCTAAAAGCGTCATGATGAAGCACAGGGCCGAATGACGACTGACGAGATGTACATTTAATGAAGCCCACCTACCCACTCGATGAGAGGCATCAGCGATGAAGCTTGCAGGGCCGAATGACGGCTGACGGGATGCGCATTTAATGAAGCTCACCTACCCATAATGACAGTATGCTCGGAAGGGACGTAAAGCGCGGATTGACCATGCTTCCCTCAAATCACTCTGGGAAGTGAATGATTAAAAAGGGAAAAGGGCGGGAAAGATGCGAGAGGGTATAATGTAAACTCTATAAAAGGCAAGTAAAGCCTCGTTTAAAAAGGTTCGGAAAAATAGAGAAGAAAACCCGAGAAAAGGAGAGAGTATCCTATAATAGAAAGGCTGAAGAAAGAGAGAAAGTTATTGTTCTTGATCCTTCAACTGTCCAGCTATTCAACGAAAGGAAACCGAGCTCATGTCGAAAATATAAAAACAAAGATATTCACTGATCATTGTTGTTAACTTGTTATTTGTGATTATTTTTGTGACTGTAAAAGGGTGGTGAAAATCGCCCTCTACAGCGTCCCTCGCTAGGTCAACGCGCTAGACGCGGATACCCATGAGGTCGACAGAAGGTGTCCCTCGACAGGTCAACGCGCTAGACGCGGACACATACGAGGTCGACAAGGAAGCATCCCTCCCCAGGTCAACGCGCTAGATGCGGACACTTACGAGGTCGACAAGGAAGCGTCCCTCGCCAGGTCAACGCGCTAGACGCAGTCACCTACGAGGTCGACAAGGAGCGTCCCTCACCAGGTCAAGACCTTCGCCACGACGAGCTCGCCAACAACTACAAGGTCGACCAGGAGCATCACTCGCCAGTAATACCCTCGCCATTCGGCCAAGGGTCACCCCCGCACCGCCAACATCGGCACTTCCGACGAGTCAAACCACATCGTTATTCACCCACCATTTATCACTAACCCTGAACTACGTGGGACCTGATTCTGTTAAACTGAGATATGTAGGCAGCCTCGCCCAACTATAAACGACGGGGCATGGGCCCGATCTACCTTTTTTTGCAGGTGTTCCCTCGCCATAGGAGCTCGCCAAGAGAGGGAAATCACAAAGAATCATCAAGAACATCTCCGAGCTTCATCAAGACAGGACTTCGCCTAGACGAGGACTTCGCCAAGACAAGGACTTCGCCCCAACAAGAAGCTTCGCCAAGACAAGGAGTTTGCCAAGGATGGAAGTTCATCAAGGATTGCCAAGAACAACCTAGAGACTCATCCAAGATGAAGGATTCACCTCCAGTTTTGACGATCATCAGTCAACCCGCGTTGACTCGGCATTCAATTATCCACGTGTTCACCGGGTCCGTCTTGGGGCCCGAACCTTGGATCCGACTCTAACTTAAAGTCATTTTTACGCATTAACCGTTTGGCGCTAGAGGAAGATAGCCGAGTATCAGCCTCGAAGACCCTACCAGCATTCATTGGAAGAACAACCGACGACTAGCATCGCGCTCAACACGAGGGCCAAACCCTCGCCAGGCGGACTTAGCCGCCTCGCCAAGTTTCACCAGCTCAGATCAGGAATGAAGACGGTGTCAACGACGTTTCGCAGAGGTCAGTCTCCGCTCACGACGAGGAAAGCACATGAGATAACAACGACAACAGAGCTTGCAAGAACAACCCGGACCCTCGCCAGGCTCAGCCGGGGGGGTCGCCAAGGGATTTGCAAGGATGAAGATCCCGAAGACGCCAAAGACCGCCGGAATTACCCGGACCCTTGCCAGGCTTAGCCGGGGGGTCACCAGTAGGTTCGCTAGGATGAAGATCCCAAAAACCGACGAAACTACCCAGACCCTCGCCAAGCTCAGCCAGGGGGTCGCCAGGGGGTTCGCTAGGCCGAAGACCCAGATGACGCTGAAGACCGCCGGAACTATCCGGACCCTCGCCAGGCTCAGCCGGGGGGTCGCTAGGGGGTTCGCTAGGCGGAAGATCCCGAAGATGCCGAAGACCGCCGGAACTATTCGAACCCTTGCTAGGCTTAGCCGGGGGGTCGCTAGGGGGTTCGCCAGGCCGATGATCCCGAAGACATTCAAGACCGCCGGAACTACCCTGCCCCTTGCCCAGCTCAGGCAGGGGGTCGCCAGGGGGTTTGCCAGGCCGAAGATCCCGAAGACCTTGAAGACGGCCGGAAGTACCTGGACCCTCGCTGGGCTCGCTCGATGGGTCGCCAGGGGTTCGCCAGGCTTAAGACTGACGACACGAAAGACCTACGGAATGCCCCGGACCCTCTCCAGGTTCGCCTGGAGGGTTGACAAGGGAACTTCCGGGATGAAGACCTCAACCTTGCAGGAATGTACCAGGACGCCCCCGACCCTTGCCAGGATCACCTAGGGGTCGTCAACCCTCGCCAAGACGCGACGACGGAAGACGAACCGAAGTAATCAACCTCGAAGACTACAGAGAAGACCGTCAACGCGGTCCCTGGGCCTCGCCCGACCGCCGCTTAGGTCACCAAGAGGCTCGCCAACCGCAGCACAACGACGTATTCGACCACATCCAAGGGATGCAGAAGGAAATCCAAGACTTGCGCTCTACCCAGGACCGTGGCGCGAGAGGCCGTGCTGTGCTCGACGGGACTCTGTCCCCACTCGCACCACACCTGCTTGACGGAGAAGCCGTAGGCAACCTACGCTTTGCAAGCAACCTCATCTATGACGGGAAAGGAGATCCTGTCTACCACCTTCTCCAGTACCAGACAATCATGCAAATGAAAAAGTGCTCGGCCTCGATGATCTGCCAGGCGTTTTGCTTAACTCTCACAGGAACGGCGTTCGAGTGGTACCAGCGGCTACCCAAGAAGAGCATCTACTCTTTCAACCAGCTCAAGGATCTCATCCTCGCCCGCTTCGTCGGTGCAGTGACTCAAAAGAAGGAGAAATCCTACCTCTGGTCGATCAAGCAGAAGAGCGACGAATCCCTGTGGAATTTCATTAACCGCTTCGTCGAAGAATCCAACAAGGTAAACGACTACATGGACAGCGACACCATCATCGCCCTCATCGAAGGACTACAGACCGGGGAGTTCTTTATCTCCCTCGTGAAGGAAAGGCCGTCAACTATGACGGGGCTCATGACGAAAGCAACCACCTCTCCCTCGAAGAGCCGAAGGGGAAAAAAGCCGCACCGACGACAACCGAAACCGAATGGCGAAGTGGCAAGGAGGTTAGACGATGACTACACGCCACTGACGACCACTCCAGACAAAAGCTTCGCCATGCACGGCGACAAGCTCAAGGAACCTCGCCCGCTGCATAGTGCATCGAAGGACAAGACCCGGTACTGCCAATTCCATCGTGATTGTGGTCACCTGACGTCGCAGTGCTTCTAGCTAAGAAGTCAAATCGAAGAACTGATCAAGGAAGGACAGCTAAAGAAGTTCGTCAAGAAGATCATGGGGAACAATGAAGGTGTGCAGACCCGGCTCTTGACGATGACGCAACCGACAACTTAAGGCAACGACTGAGTAAAAGCCATTGCGGCAACTCCGCTGAACGTCGTGTCAACAATCATCAGAGGGCCAGGAACTGGAGACTTAGGCCAAACTAGACGAACCTACGCACACGCAACGGAGAAAGGATGGTCACAAAACCAGGTCAACATGATGGGCAAAACACCTCTGATCCACACTGGCGAAGCCATCACCTTCACATAAGATGAAGGATCACAAGCCAGATGAACGGCGGACTACCAACACAGGAAGACAACACGCTGACACAGCTACAAGAAGCTATGGACCTCCTCCAGCCATAGACACGGTACGAGGTCGCCTGGGTCCCCACAACCGCCAATGGTGAACCGGCCACCCTAGCTCAAGCAATGAGCGGAGAAAGAAAAGACGAACAACACAAGATCCCCGACGAAGAAACAGAGGAGGAGTCAACCGCGTACGAAGAAATCCTCGCCATCAACACCGAAGACGAGCCCAAGTGGATAACTGCGATTGTCGACTGTCTCCGCCAAGGCAAGCTACCAGTCCTACCGGTCAACCCGCACTACTGAAGACACAGCGAGGACCCCATATCCTTTTTAATAAAGCGCAGTGCGCGAGGCCAAGTCTACGTTGTAGGCCAACCTTACTTATGAATAAAATTTGTCTTTACGAAATACTCAAAAAATTTTCTCGAAACTACAAAGAAGATTACACCAAAACTCGGGGGTACTACGGTATATAGCGTTCCCTAAAAAATATTACCGGCCAGGTGTCAAAGTCCCTCGCCAGGTTCTAGTACGGCTACACTCATTTCGGCTACGCGCCAGCCGAAGACCATTCGCCACGTACCCATACGGCTACTGTCCACGGACAAACACTCAATGGTTACGCGCCAACCATAAACCCTTTCCCTGTGTAATAGTACGGCACACCCTCGCCCGGTGTAATAGTATGGTAGCACAAACCCTCGCCCGGTCCTAATACGGTTACACTCACTGGCTACTCGTCCGATTAGCTACCGGACGAGAACACCCACTGTCTACGGACAACCTATATTACTTGCATGTCACAAAACGCGTGACGACCCTACAATCACAGAAGAGTGCAGTCCCAAGACCACTACAACGCTCCACGATGCGCAAACTCAACAAGCAAAGGTATGAAAAACTCAAAGTTGAAATTATACTATATGCTTAAATTTAATCAACAGGTACGCAACAAAAGGCGAAACACGCCGAACAAGCAACAAAGGCAAAAAGTAAGGCCCGAAAATGTTTGGAACGCGTAAAAAGCGAATGAAAGAGAAACTAATCTCCGGGAAGCACCAAGTTGAGCGGCTCTACATCACGAACAGAGTCTGGAGCACCAAGGACGTCAAGCAACCTTAAGGAAAGAGCACGATGATCGTTCTCCTTAAGATGCACTGCCTGGCAATCCGTGAAACCCAACCAATACACCTCGTCGAAAGTCGTGTGCCACTTCGCCTCTGTCTCAGCCCGACTCGCGTCAGCATCCGGCTTCAGTTTAGCATGGGAAGAAGCACCCTTGGAGACATCACTCTGAAGACGCTCGATCCGGGAGTCACGCCTCGCCAAAGAAGATTTCAAAGCCGCGACTTAGTCCTTCGCCACACAAAGCTCATCTTCAACGGCTCGACGACCCTCGTGTACGCCATCAGCCTCGGAAATCTTGACCTCAAGCCTCGTCATGGTCACATCGCCCTGCAGCGCATCACGCTCAGCAGCGACCTTCTTCAAGACACCATTCAAAGACGTACATAGGGTATTGGAAGCTTCAAGACGATGAGCCACCTCCACCAACGAAATGAAGGCCTAGAATACGAACGATGAGTATAAAGAAGAGCGATACGACGAAGTAAGCAGAAATGCCAAAAAGTATGTACCCTCGCCTGACAGAAGGATTCCTCGACGACCAACGCCGAGTCTAGATCACCCACCACCGACGTAAACACTCGAGGACGAAGGTTGGACACACTCCCCACGCAGAGACTCTTGAGGCCCACTGCATGCTCGACACTCTACGAAACACCAAACTCGGGAACCTTGCTAGACGGAGGAACGACAGCACGAGCAGGCACGTCACACCGAGAATCGCCCCCTGAGGCCACAGCTGGAGATGACATCCCACCAAAACCAGCACTACGCTGACGAAGCTGACGAGAAAAACCCCCAGCCTTGCCAATAGATGGCGAACGTGAACGATGTGACGACGACACTTTCTCTGACGATAATATTCGCTTTAAGAGACGGAAGGTATGATCTTCGAAACCCTTGCCAGACGACTTCGAAACCGGAGTAGCAGGAGCAGCAGAAACCGCAGGAGCAGTAAAAGAAGCCCGATGACGCATTTGAGGAAAAAACTACCTAAACGTCCCCCAGGAACAAGACAAACACCAACGACGACGAACAAAGCAACGCAAAACAAAACAGCTACTGAAGACCAAGCAAAGGAATTGTACCTACAGGAGTCGACGAAGCTGGAGCAGTTGAAGGACGGATAGTCGCCGAGGAAGTACGCCGCTCAGAAACAAGAACCCTCTCTCTAGAAGAAGCCATCATCGGAGAAGAGCACAAACACCTTCCCTTGAAGAACGACGAGTATCAGCCCTCGCCGGAGAAGAACGACGAACACCTTCCCTTGAAAGGCGATGAGTATCACCCCTCGCCAAAGAAGAACGACGAGCATCTGCCCTCTAAAAATGACAAATGTTTTCCCTCTGAGAAGCGCAAGGAATATCACCCTTAGCCGGAGGAAGCACCTGAAAAGGAATCGGAGTAAACGAACATGCCTCGTCCATATCGACGAAGCCACCCAACGAATCTGCAATGAAGCCCGCCTGGATCCACCACCGAGACTCCGTAAAGAAAACTAGGCTCCCCTTCTTCACCAATGTCGAAATCAGGCACCCAAAAGCCCCTGAACCGGACGTATGCTCATACGATTGACGCAGCAGACGAGAGCCAAAGTCAAATAGAGATGAGCCAAGGAGAGACCCCGGAGCCCAAACCCACTGACGACGCCATTGGGAATCCGTCCGGGTACGACGAATCTTCGTGCGAACGTACGTCAAAGACACCACATATTCTCAAGGATCGTGCAAACGACAATAGAAGCGGAAAGCCGTACGAAAATCCTGAACCGTTAGGGAACGACGAGAATGAACCCGTTGTTGGACGTACCTGATTAGTATGCCCTATAATTCAGATGCAAATGCCACTTGTATAGATCATGACGTTGACTTCGTTAAAGATTAGGTTTACAACTTATCAATGTCAATCTTGTTTCAGTTATTTTTATCAATATAATGAATCTTTTGATTCCATAATTATTATATTTTTGCAATTGTGTATTATGTTATCACATTGGGTCTAAGTGAGGAGGTTTAACATACACAATATAATAACTAAAAGTGTAACCATAGTTCAGATTATTAATGGGAATTAATAATCGTGAAAAATTATTGATAAACTCAATCACAATTTGGTGATGGTCTATTATCAGATCATGGTACTGGTCCGCACTGTTGAGATAAAGCCAAGTATGAAGTGTCTTCATATTAGACGGACGAAACTTACATTTAACGCATCAATTCGTCAATGATTGTTAGTAAAGAAGTCAAAACGATGGTCAGATAGAATCGGTTGAAATCTTGAGGTACTATGAGTTTGTACGGTTTAACTTAAACAATCTTTGATTTAATCGTTTCAGTTTACAATCAAGTATCCCCAATACTTTTATTTTGGGATCGGAAGGTTGACCGTAACAAACTGCATAACTACAGACATGCATAATAACTTTATGATTTCCTTGTTGTGATTTGTGGGAAGCAAACGAGTACTCATCCGGAGCCTAACGACTCCATAAACCGTTGGGTGAGTAATTTTGCAATAATCATGAAACAGCGGTAGTTTTGTCTAACGGCTATACAGAGATCAACCCTATTAAGACGAGAATCATAATAATATGAAAACTTGGATTCTGATAATCTGATTGTATCAATGGAATCCTCAACCAGGAAGATATATTTAACGCGTACTTAAGAGTTCAGCTTCGGGCTTTAGTGGAATGTAACCGAAGTTGGTGAAAGCACTTCAATTTCACCGAAGCTTGAGTACGTGTGTCCATTTCTCCCCTTTGTAGCTCCATAAGTTCAAAACCGCAAAATTATTATGTTTTAGAACATGTAATAGAACTGATCAGATATGATTTGTAACTTGGTTACATGAGATCATCCTAAAGTGGCAAAAGTACCAAACTTTTGGTCAATACAGAAACTAGAAAAAGATAATGAATTTATTCCTTGGACAACTCTAGGGTTGAATTTGACACTGTTATTTAAATCGAAAATTAGAGAGATTAAATATTGGTATTTATACCTGATATATTTAAATGAGGGAATTAATTGTAAAATTTGAATTATATAATAATATTCAAATTTTGAATATTAAATCTTGAAAATATAAAGATTTGATTTATTAAATCTTTTAGGGTATTTTCTGAAAAAGATTTTATTTGGATTTATTCTTTATTTGATTTAATTATTAAATCAAATAATAGAATGAATATCTCAAAGTAGTTGGCATATTATCTCAAAGTGGTTGAGTCAGTTTCCTATAAATAGAAGAGCTCTGAAACCCGAATTAACAACACACTCTTCTCTTAGATTTCGAAATTCTCTCTCTTCTCTCTCTAGGGTTTCTTCATTTTCTCTCTGGGGTATTTTCCAGAGAAATTCGACTTTAGAGTTTAGGGTTCTATTCAATGGGAGCCCACACATCCAGGTGGTCAAGATCTGTAGTATACATCGGAATACTAGTGGGAGATATCTTCGAGATTCAATCAAGAAGAAAAATCGTAGGAGCTCAAGAACGCGAAGAACGGAGATCGAGTTTAAGATCAGAATTACGCAACAGAATCATGAATAAAATGTACGCAATTATATTTATTGATTATATAATTATTTATTAATACTCAATGGCTCAATCAATTCGTGTGAATCTCCAAAATCCAAAAATCAAATAAAATCACAAAAAAGTGGCCTTTTGATGCAAATGACGATGGGACTAATCAAGATACAGTTCAAGTTCCAATTGGGCCAGTTACAAGAACACGGGCCAAGAAGTTCAAGAGCATGCTGAATGGGCTTATTCAAGAGATTTGGGCATATGCTAATGCACGAAGACCGATTGATCATGTTACTAATCCTCAGCCCAAGTTGATCAACATTATTCAAGCTTTGGATTAATATGGTCAAATCTGATTAAGAATGTGGTTATTTCATTAGTTAAAAAACGTTGAACCTAGTCATGTTGTTGTAGTATGGTTTCAATTAATTATTGTTGTTGGGATTAGCAGTATTTAATAGGGTAGTTTGAAAGCTGGTCTTTTATTGGGGTTTTATGAGTGGTTGTCATTAATTCCCACTACATTGTAATGCCTATTTAAATGCCACCATGAGGAGCAACGAATTCAACCAAGTTATTCAGATATATTGTATGAGTTAAACTCTCTATATAGTTCTTAGGAGCTTTACGAACTTATCGGAATCTTTATGTGGCGTTCTTCGACGTATCAAGCGAATTTCCATCTTCGTTTGTGGCGTCCTCCCAATCCGAGTTTTGTTGAGTTCATCACAGCATCGGGTCAAAGGTTAACAATACCTTTGGCTCGTGTTTGTTCGGATTCAAGAATTCTAGATTCTCCACACAATCTGATCGAAGTAAAGTCTATCGGAACCATTTAGTCTTCAGGTCTCGTTATTCCTAACAGGGTTCGTATCATTTGGTATCAGAGAAAAGGTACTAATTCGTTCATATTTCTATCTTTATTTCGTTGTAATTTTTTTCTTTATTTGTTACAAAGTTGTGTTCTATTGTGTATCAAGAAAAAGGGCATTAAAAAAACAAAAACAAAAAAACAAAAAGAAAAGAAAAGAAAAGAAAGCCCAGTTTGAAGTATTGTTCTTTGTTTATGTATTGAGTCAATTCATAGTTCATTTACTCCGGATAGTATTTACCTCTCATTGTTGAAGAACTGTTTTGGAAGCTTCCTTGGTTTGTTTAGTTACCTAAGAATTAAAAAGGAGAGTTTGGAGTGGTAAAAGGCAAGAGTGATAATACATTACCAGAAAAAGCCATATTGAGTGAAACACGAGCGTTGAGAGAAACACGTAAGGGAGAGATCTGTCTAGGACTCTTATATATACTTATTGAATTCTTATCATGTCTCAAAAGGAGGGATCCGAAGTTGTTACTAAAAATGATCTCCAACGGATGGTGGAAGCAATAAACGGGGAAACGTAGCGGGTGATGAAGGTTCAGATGGATGAAGTGCAAGCGAGATTTGACCTAATGGAGGGTGAACGTCAAGTTTACTCCCAAAGTTCTGGAAGTGCACATGAAGGAAACCTACGAGCTGGCCAAGGAGAAAGAAGGCGGAGAAACGCTGCCCAAGGAGGAGAGAAGATGATGAGTCGGATGAGGGTGACCGGGATACTGTTCATAGCTATAGGAGGTATCGGCGGGGTAGAGAAGATAGGATTCGGGTAGATAACAATTTAGGGAACATCAAGATGAATATTCCATCGTTTCAGGAGGAAAATGATCCAGAGGCATATCTTGAGTGGGAGAAGAGGGTAGAGTTAGTCTTTGATTGTTATAGGTATTCCGAGCTCAAGAAAGTGAAGTTGGCAGCCATTGAGTTTTCGGATTACGCAGTAGGTTGGTGGGATCAGGTTGTAATTAATGGGCAAAGAAATAGGGAGCACCCTATAGAGACGTGGGAAGAGATGAAAAGGGTAATGAGGAAGCGATTCGTGCCTAATCACTACTACCGTGAGCTGTATAAAAAGTTGCAGAACCTACGACTAGGCAATCGGAGTGTTTAGGAATACTTCAAGGAGATGGAGGTGTCGATGATTAGAGCAAATGTGGAGGAAGACCGAGAGGCTACAATGGCTCGATTTTTGGCAGGTTTGAATCGGGAAATCCAAAATGGGGTGGAGCTGCAACATTACGTGGAGCTAGAAGATATGGTGAACATAGCGACGAAGATCGAGAATCAACTAAAAAGAAGGAGCAGCGGTTGATCAAGCCAAATACCCAATATCTCGACATGGAAAACAAATCAATGGAAAAATAAGGAAAAACAACCGTCAACAAAGCCCAAAATCGAAGGAGGCAGCCAAGAAACAAAAGGTACTTTTGATCCATCTAGCACTCGGAATCGTGATATCAAGTGCTTCAAATGTCAAGGCAGGGGTCACATAGCAAGCCAATGTCCAAACAAGCAAAATATGATGGTGCGAGCCAGTGGGGAGATTGTTACAGACGATGAAGACTATGACTTCTACAAGGACATGCCACCGCTAGAGGATGCCGATGACGTTGAGTTTGAAGCTCCCGCTGAATTGACGTTGGTTGCACGAAGAGCATTAAGGTTGCACATAAAGAGGGTTGAAGAAGAGCAGCGCGAGAACATATTTCATACTAGGTGCTACGTGAAGGACAAGGTCTGTAGTATGATTATTGATGGTGGAAGTTGTACAAATGTTGTAAGTGTCGTGATGATGGAGAAGTTGGGACTGCCCGTTATGAAGCATCCTAAGCCGTATAAACTGTAATGGCTCAATGATAGCGGTGAAACAAGGGTGCACAAGCAGGTGTTGGTTGCTTTTCGAATTGGCAAGTACGAGGATGAAGTGTTGAGCGATGTGGTGCCGATGCAAGCTGGACATCTACTATTGGGTCGTCCTTGGCAGTTTGATAGAAGGGTGAAACATGATGGCTACTCCAACAAATACTCCTTGACGGTTAATCAACGACAAGTCACTATTGTCCCGTTAACACCGCAACAAGTCTACGAAGATCAAGTGTGGCTGCAAAAGGAAAGTGAGCAAAAGAAAGAGTATGAGAAAAAGAAAAAGAGTGAGTGAGAAGAAAAAGAGTGAAGATTTGATGGAGGCCAAGGAAAAAGAGAGAGAAAAGAAAAATGGAGAGTTGGCCAATGAGAGAAAACCAGAGAGAACACAAAATAGTTTCTATGCAAAAACAAGTGAGATCAAGAGGGCTATGTTTTCAAATCAGCCAATGATTGTAATTTTGTACAAAGAGGCTTTGTTAAACACTAACGAACTTGATCCCGTGTTGCCTAGTTTTATTGTTTCTGTTTTGCAGGATTTCAATGATGTCTTTCCCGAGGAAACACTGAATGGATTACCACCGAACCGTGGAATTGAACATCAGATTGATTTTGTGCCCGGGGCATCCATTCCTAACCGACCAGCGTACAGAAGCAATCCCGAAGAGACAAAAGAGCTTCAAAGGCAAATCGGTGAGTTGTTGGAGAAAAAGCATGTGGGGGAAAGTATGAGTCCATGTGCAGTTTCGGTTCTATTGGTGCCCAAGAAGGATGGATCGTGGCAGATGTGTGTTGATTGTCAAGCGATCAACAATATCACGGTAAAGTATCGTCACCCTATTCCTCGCTTAGATGACATGTTAGATGAGCTGGATGGTTCTTGTGTGTTTTCAAAAATTGACTTAAGAAGTGGATATCATCAGATTAGGATGAAAGAAGGAGATGAATGGAAAACTGCTTTCAAAACAAAACTTGGTTTGTACGAATGGTTAGTTATGCATTTTGGTTTGACTAATGCCCCGAGTACTTTCATGCGACTTATGAACCATGTTTTACGTGCCTTTATTGGCAGATTTGTTGTTGTATACTTTGATGATATATTGATATACAACAAGAATTTGGAGGAACATGTAGGACATTTGAAATCTGTTTTAGATGTGCTAAGACAAGAAAAATTGTTTGCTAACTTGAAGAAATGCACTTTTTGTACGGATAAACTTGTGTTTCTTTGATTTGTTGTTAGTGCAAATGGAATTCAGGTTGATGATGAGAAGGTACGTGCGATTCGGGAGTGGCCCAGCCCAACAAATGTAGGTGAAGTGAGGGGTTTTCATGGCCTTGCAAGCTTTTACCGACAGTTTGTCAAGGATTTCAGCAGCCTTGCCGCGCCACTTACCGAAGTGATCAAGAAAAACATTATATTTAAATGGGGAGACGAAAAAGAGAAGGCATTCCAGCTATAGTAATTCGAGTGCTTTAAACAGTTTAAAGAGTTTTAAGAGAGTTCATTGTAATTATGTCCTTCAATTGTCCAGCTATTCAACGGAAGAAACCGAGTCCTCATCGGAAATACAATAAATCAAGAATATTTGCGTCTATATTTGAATATATTCTCTGTTTATTCTTGTGACTGAATAGGTTGGTGCAAATCGCCCTCAACAGTTTGGTGCCAACCGAGGGACTTGTTTTCTTTCTATCTCACAGCCATAAATTTGAATGAGCGAGATGTCATCAAGCGACACCATCATCAGCAATGAAGGGAACGAGGTCACAGCCTTGGAGAGACTTCAGCGGCAGTTGGCTGAAGCAACGGCAAAAGCGACAGAAGCGACAAGGATGGCCGAGGAGGCGGCCAGGAAAGCGGAAGAACAGGAGGAGAGGAACAAGCAACTCGCTGCTCTCCTGGATCACGCGATTACGGGTCAAAGAAGGGAAGGTCCGGAGAGCACAATCGCAGGATCTTCGGCTCGAGGAGAAGGAAGAACCCCGGCCAAAATAGAGCAAGGGAATCTGACGCCGCAGGCGCCATCAATCAACCGAGACCTCTTCAACGCCGCTGGTGCAACACCGCTAACCACGACGAATCCGCAAGGGGGCTTGGCAACCTCAATAGCGGAGACAGTCCAGGAAGAGGTCCGGAGAGCGATGAAGGAGATGTCTTCGAACATGGAGACAAAGATAGGACACGTGGCCTCGCAGGTGCACAAGGCGACGAGCGCGGCACCAGAGATTGATAGATTGGTCAAGGAGGCCAGAATCACTCCTTTCTCGGCGAAAATTCGTAGCGTGGAGATAGGAGAACTGCCAAAGGTCAGGCTTTCACAATACAAGGGAACGTCAGATCCGAACACCCACGTGAAGTCTTTCCAGATCACGACCGAGCGCATAGGGGGTGAGGAGGCAAAGCTGGAAGCCATTATGTGTCATCTCTTCGTCGAAAGCTTGCATGGCCCGGCCAGCGATTGGTTCGTGAAGCTGCCACCGCAATCCATCAGTGACTCCGATGAGCTCGTCGCATGCTTTTTGCGGCACTATTCTATGTACATGCAGAATGAGGCGACCGTCACAACCCAGTGGAATCTCTCGCAGGGACGAGAAGAAACCCTCCGGCAATACGTCGGACGATTCAAAGACATCATGGTCAGAGTTCCGGGGCTCGATGACGTTGTCGCAATCCAGGCGTTGAAGCACGGATTGTGGTACTTGGCCCCTTTCCGCGAGGAGTTGATAAAAATGTGTCCATCGACGATCGAGGACGCACTCCACAGAGCGACGCTCTTCATGGAGATAGAGGAAGAGACGCTAGCCCAGAAGAAGATCCACGAAGGTGGAAAAGGGGGAAGGGAGCCTGAGAAGAGAGAGAGCAGGGATGGAAGAGACGTTCTGTCATCTAGAGCGAGGGGATGAGAAGAAGATCGAGGAAATCCCAATGAGCGATGAGCTCGGGAAACCCCGAGGCGATGATTCTACCAAGTAGACGAGAACAAGGACCGCGACAACAATCGAGGAAATCAACAGCAAGGAGATTTTTTTGATGACCAAGGAGAGCAGGAGCGAGAAGGTCAGCAGTGAGGAGAATCCTTTGGAAACCAAGGAGGATTCTTTGGAGGCCGAGGAGGATTCTCCGGAAGCCGAGGAGGATTCACCGGAGGACGAGGAGGATTCTAAGGAGGCCGAGGGAGCTTCGAGAGCAAGCCTTGGCCAAAAGATATGAGTAAGTTCTGCACTTACCATAACTATAATGGCCATTCCACCGAGGATTGTGCCATGTTAAAGAGGGAGCTCCAGAGAAGGTACGCGCAGGGGGAGATCAAAGATCTCACGTACAACCCTCCCGAGCCGTGGAATAACGGTAATCGGGCATGGCAGAACCGGCGAAATGGCCCGGCGCACGACGAAGGGAATAATCAAGGCGGCGCGAAGAGAAATCTCGAGACCGAGCGCATCAAAGAAAAACACCCGGCTTCAAGAACGAGAATCGAGTTGATTATGGGCATTTCGCGGTTCTGCGAGGATTCAGTCAATAGCATCAAGGCCTATCAGCGAAGATGGAGAGAGCACGGCCAAAGAGATGTAACGATGGCTGGCTCTAGCGCGAGGATAGAGTTCGTGGAGAACAAGGATTGTGCTGATATGCACGATGATGCTCTGGTCCTCGAGCTCAACATTGGTGTCTGCGAGGTTTTTCGTGTTCTCGTCGATAATGGGAGTTCGGTCGATAATGCTAGATGAAGGACTCGTGATCGGAGGACACCATCGCAAGGTGTCAGGTTTTAACGGGGATGTCGCCATCTCGATGGGGACAGTCCATCTCCAGGTCTGCGCGAGGAGTGTCAACCGGATGACGGAGTTTATGGTGCTAAACGTTCCATCACACTTCAACGTGATCCTAGGAAGACCTTGGATCCACTCCATGAGAGCCATCCCATCAACGTACCATAAGTGCATAAAATTCCCGGGCAAGAAAGAAGGGGAAATCGAAGAGCTCGAAGGAAGCAGAGACGCCTACCGGATCTGCTACATGATGCACCGTAGATCAATGGCCAACGAAAAGGGGATCGAGCAGATGGAGAAAGGGGAGCCAGCCGGTTTATAGCAATTAGCTACGCCCGCTCCGAGGACCCCGGGGCAGAAGAAGAGGCAGAGGAAAAAGAATTCCGAGACCGCAAAGATACTTAGCACGGAAGACGTCGAGGCACAGAGTGCCGAAGAGAGAAAAGGAGGGCCGCAGCTCGAAGAGGTAGAGCAAGTCTGTATCGACGAGTCTGATCCTACTCGGACCGCCGGGGTAGGCGCAGAACTTGACCTTGATATCAAGGCCCAACTAGTCAATTTTCTAAAAAGGAATCGGGGAAGTTTTGCCTGGTCACACGACGACATGACGGGGATCGACCCATCGGTGACAGCTCATTGCCTTAACACCGATCTGAGACACAAGCCCGTCATTCAGAAGAGGAGAAAGATGGCCCCCGATAGGAATAAAGTCATCAACGACGAGGTGGATAAGCTGCTCTCGATGGGTACCATTCGAGAAGTGAAATATCCCAAGTGGTTGGCTAACACCGTCGTCGTAAAGAAGAAGAATGGTAAGTGGCAAGTATGTGAGGACTTCACCGACCTCAACCAAGCTTGCCCCAAAGACAGCTTCCCGATGCCACATATAGATCGCCTCGTCGAGGCTACCCATGGCTACGAACGTCTCAGCTTTATGGATGCTTACTCCGGATACCACCAGATAAGGATGCACCCGGTTGACGAAGAAAAGACTGCTTTCATCAGCGAGAGGGGCACGTACTGCTACAAAGTCATGCCCTTCGGGTTGAAAAATGCCGGAGCAACCTACCAGAGGCTAGTAACAAAGATGTTTCACAAGCAGATCAGGAAGAGCATGGAGGTATACATCGACGATATGGTCGTCAAATCCCTGAAGGCGGCGGCGCATATCGAGCACCTGGAGGAATGTTTCGAAATTCTGAACCAGCACAAGATGAAGCTGAATCCTACCAAGTGCACGTTCGGCATGTCCTCGGGGAAGTTCTTGGGCCATATGGTTACTCGGCGAGGAATCGAAGCCGACCCCGAGCAGATCGAGGCAACCAAGAGCATGCCCTCGCCCCGAAATTGGTGAGAAATTCAGAGAATGACCGGGAGGATCGCCGCCCTAAACCGATTCATCTCACGATCGGCCGACAAGATTCTCCTCTTCTACGACCTGTTGAGGAAGAATAAGAAATTCGAATGGACCGAGAAGTGTGAGGAGGCTTTCCAAGCGCTGAAGTCCTATCTATCATCGCCGCCCATCATGACGAAGCCAAAACCAGGGGAGCCGTTGTATTTGTACATTGCCGTGTCTGACCACGCGATCAGCCAAGTGCTCGTGCAGAAAGAGAATGAAGAGCAGAAGCCAGTCTCTTACATCAGCAGAAATCTCCTCGATGCCGATAAAAGGTACCCGCAACCCGAGAAGCTCGCCCTGGCGGTGTACGATGCATCGGAGAGGTTGAAACATCACTTCCAAGCCCACACCATCGTCGTCGTGACCGACAGACCGATCCGCCTCATCATCCATAGCCCGAACCAGTCGGGAAGGATCACGTTGTGGTCGATAAAACTGGGGGCATACGACATCGAGTACAAACTTCGGACGAGTCTCAAATCTCAAGTGCTCGCTGATTTCCTCATCGAGCTACCGAAGAAGCCAGTGGACCTAAGCAACGAGGCCGGCATCTGGAAGTTACAGGTTGACGGATCAGCGACGACGCAAGGATCCGGGGTGGGGATCAGAATCATCTCTCCGATGGGAGACATATTGGAAAAAGCTTGCCGTCTCGCCTATCGTTCCACCAACAACGAGGCGGAGTAAGAAGCACACATCATCAGGATGCAGTCATCCTTAGCGATCGGAGCCAAGAACTTGCACGCTTTCTCGGATTCTCAGTTGATGGTAAAGCAGGTCAATGGGGAATACGAAAAGAACGACGAGCGAATGGATGCCTATGCGGGAGTAGTTGATGCTCTCTCGAAGAAGTTCGACTACTTCAGCCTAACGCAGGTGACTCGAGGAGACAATACTCACGCCGATACACTGGCAAGCCTGGGTTCGACGATTGAAGTCGGCAAACTGAGATCGGTCACAGTGGAGACGGTGGAGAAACCGAGCATCAAGAGGGAGGAAGGCCTGGGGAAAAAGAAAGCTAAAGAAAGCAAAGAGGCCGAGAAAACAGGGACTGACGAGGCCAACGTGAACGAAATCGAGGACGACAAAGACGAAGGCGAGGAGCGAGGGGTTGTGGACGACGATGAAGTGGAAGATTGGCGAACGCCCCATCAGAAATACATTCTCAAGGGAATACTGCCCAAGAATCCGCAGGAGTCCAGGAAGATCAAGTCGAAGAGTTCCAAGTACACCGTCCTTGACAACAAACTCTACTTGAAAAGCTTTGCAGGTCCCTACTTGAGATGCCTTGGCGAGAAAGAGGTTGAATACGTCATGCGAGAAATCCATAGCGGGGAATGCGGAAACCACTCCGGCGGACGTTCCTTGCTGAGAAAGACTAAGCGGCAAGGTTTCTTTTGGGAGACCATGGTCGCCGATTGCATCACCCATGCCAAGAAGTGCGAGAAATGTCAGCGACACGCTCCAGCGATCAATTGCCCGGCGGAAGAACTCTCTGTGGTATCAGTGCCTTACCCATTCATGAAGTGGTCAATGGACATCGTCGGCCCCATGCCTATCGGCACACGACAGAAGAGGTTCATGCTCGTCGTCACGGATTTCTTCACCAAGTTGACGGAGGCTGAGCCATACGCCAACATCAAGGATTCCGACGTCGAGAGTTACGTCTGGAAAAACGTAGTCACTCGCTTCGGATTGCCTAGAGCGATAATCGTCGATAATGGGTCTCAATTCATCTCGAAAAAGTTCGGAGATTTTTGCAGGCGATGGAGGAGAAAGCTCAATACATCGACACCGCGATATCCCCAAGGCAACGGGAACGCCAAGGCAGTCAACCGAACCATCGTCGACAACATCAAGAGGAGGCTCGATGAAAAGAAAGAGCTGTGGGCGGACGAGCTGCCAAGAGTGCTATGGGCTTATCGAACAACCCCTCACTTCGCGGCCGGCGAAACCCCTTTCGCCCTAGCTTTCGGAGTGGAAGTTGTGATCCCGGCAGAAGTTGGCATTCCGAGTCTTCATCGAACTCTAGCTCCCAGTAGTGAGGAAGACAACGAGCAGAATCTCCTTCACCAGCTCGACCACATCGACGAAAGACGTGAGCAAGCAAACGCGCACATCGCCAATTACCAGAACACGATCGCGCGTTTCTACAACAAGAAGGTGCGCTTGAGGAGGTTCAGAGTCGGGGAGATGGTCCTCCGACGGATTTTCTAGAACACCGCCGAGGTGAATGCTGGAAAGCTGGGGCAGACTTAGGAGGGCGCATACATAGTCACCGACGTCGTCAAGCCAGGAGTCTACGAGCTCAAGAATACCGAGGGCGCAAAAGTAGTGCGGAGTTGGAACGTAAAGCACTTGAAGAAATTCCACCAGTAGTCTCGCGGATTTTTCTCTTCTCTTTTCTTTTCATACTTGTATCTTTCTCTTTGATTTTATCTTTCGCGATTTAGGGAAACCCCGACCCTTCTTGTTCGGGACTATTTTGCATGGCTTCGGCCTTTATTAAATTGATGTGGAGTACTCTTCCCTCGCGAGCCGCACCCAAATGGAGGACTGGAAGGGTTTAATGAGGCTCGTCTTTTAGACACACAAACTGACTTACGACGTAACCTTTTCTTTTATCTCAGATTCGAAAGTAAGGAAAGAAGTTGGACTACAAATAATAAAAAATAGGCGAGAATGCCTAAGAGAAACTGCTCGGTGAGAGTGCCGAGCAAAAAGAATAATACGGCTAGGGTGCTGAGCAAACCTATACCAGCAAGAGTGCCGAGAAAATACAAATAAAAAAATAGGCAAGAGTGCCTAAGAGAAACTGCTCGGTGAGAGTGCCGAGCAAAAATAAAAATACTGCTAGGGTGCCGAGCAAACCCATACCGGCGAGAATGCCGAGAAAATATAAATAAAAAAATAGGCGAGAGTGCCTAAAAGAAACTGCTCGGTGAGAGTGCCGAGCAAAAAGAAAAATACGGCTGGGGTGCCGAGCAAACCCATACCGGCAAGAGTGCCGAGAAAATAAAAAAAATATATATATAGGCGAGAGTGCCTAAGAAAGTTGCTCGGCGAGAGTGCCGAGCAAAGAGCGATAAATGGCGAGAAGTGCCCATGGGATCCTGGAAACCAATCGGCGTCTCTGATAAAGCCCAGCGACGCCCACAAACATCAACCACGGCGAGAGTGCCGAGTAAAAAATATAGGCGAGAATGCCAAACAGAAATTGCTCGGTGAGAGTGCTGAGCAAAGAAAAAAAGAGGCGAGAGTGCCCACGGTGAGAGTGCCGAATATAAAAAATATAGGCGAGAGTGCCTAAGAGAAACTGCTCGGTGAGAGTGTCGAGCAACAAATTATTCGGCGAGAGTGCCGCTACAAAATGGAAGGGGCGAGAAAGCCTAGTTACAAAAATAAAATCGGCGAGAGAGTCGAAGAAAATTATTACGACGTTCTACCGGAACCTTACTCTTTCTCCCTATTTTTTTTTTTTTTAAAAAAAAGAGGGGGGGAGAGATATACATCATTTTCGATTCTCATTTATAATTAAGTTCATAAAGCCACGAGCAAACTCGTAAAGAAAAAATCATATATTCATTTGATTCAAAGTACAAGTTACAAAGTATTATTTACAATTCACTCATTCACATTCCTAGAGATGTACATATTTCAATTCCCACAGGGATTAATCCTCCGGCCTAGCGACGTCATCGAAGGAGTCTTGGCAAAGAACCGCATCGGCACAATCCTCGATGATGATATCACAGCATCGATGAAGAATGTCATCAACAACTAAGCGCGCAGGGCGAAGAGGTTCTCGCGGGGCGAGGAGTATCAGGGTTACTTTCGACCTGCAAAGAAAAAGCCGAGAGTAATGCGATAAACAACGGCGAGTAAAGAGGCACAATGAAGAAAAAAAAAACAAGATAAGCGGAAAGTCTGTTTTCATTCATCAGAAATAAAGTACAGGGACCAACCCAAAAAGAAAAAGGAAAATTACAAGATGCTAAGCTAGCTGCCCTATACCGTGCCCGAAGAAGAAAAAAGAACGTCGAGGTCCGGTGAGCGCTCCTCATTGACAATCGGAGGAAGGCAAGGAGAAAGTGGAGAAGAGCTAGGAGCGCTGGCAAACTTCTTTTCCAGCTCGGCCAATTCGGCCATGTACTCTTTCTCCAGCCTACGAGCCTGATATTCGAGAGGACGCCGCCCAACATACGCTGGGTGTGGACAGTCTCCTCGAGAGCATCAAACCTCTCAGAGGCGTGCCTCAACTTATCGGTCGAACGGAGGTAAAGGCGTATGCAAGAGAATTCCTCCTCTATCGCCTCGCTTCTGGCCGCGTCGCGATCCTTGGCGAGCTTCTTCAGCATGACCTTGACATGAAAAGAGATATGCTCTTCCTGGCAAGGTGGCAAGTTTACGGCCTCGGCAACCCGGGCGAGATATCCGTCCTTCTGCTGAAGTTGCGCCAAGAGTTTCTCTTTGCACCGTTGATAATGCTCTCGTTCCTCGATGAGGGATTCCTCGGCAATAGCGATGAGGCGTCTATCTTCGTCGCGCTCTGCCCTGCATTCGGTGAGCTTAGCCTCTGCAGCTTTGCGAAGGGCATTTTCCTTCCTCAAGGAACCCCTCGCCGCGTCCAGGTCCGACGATAAATCTTGTCGGATCCGACGCCAACTCTTGAGAAAAGGAACCCCGGGGCAAGGAACTCCAGAATCGCCTTTAGCCTGCAAGGAAAAATTTAAGGGGCGTATACGAAGAAAAGAACAAAGAAATCCAAGAGCAAAATATTCATTGGTTGATGAAATGCTTTGAAGAGGCATGAATTCATTGGTTGATGAAATGCTGGGATTACAAGAGCAAAGTACACTGACCAAAATAAAAGAAAATGATACAAATAAAAAAAAAGGGAGGACCAGGCTTTGGAGGGCCATCCTATACCATGGACTCCGGAAGCGATAAGACCTCGATGTTCGAGCCATACTCGCCACCCGAGGAAGGCTCGAGAGAAGTTCCCTCCGGGATAAGGTCCTCGACCCGCCGATTGTCGATGACCGGCGGCCTGCAGGGAGATAGCGGCGGAGAATAAGGGTCCCCGATGGCCTTCTCGTCCAGCTCGCTCACCTCGGCCCGATGCTTGTCGCGAAGTTTGCACCATTTCGGCAGGCGAGTCCTGAGACTCTCGACGGACGACGAAGAAGGAAGCCCTTCGACCAAGCTAACGTTAGCCTGAGAAGCGGCCACCAAGCGATGTGCGTTGACGGATTGGTCGAGGAATTCGAACTTTGCCTAGGAACGCTCCAGCTTGGCTTGGGCGTTCTCGAACAGCCGCTCTCGGCCATGAAACTCTTCGACCACCTCGGCCAACGCGGCTTCAAGCTCCTCGACGAGCCTACTCAGCGCGGCCTTAACCCGAGACTCCAGGCGATCCTCTTCGTCGAGTGGCGTACCGATGGCCTCACTAATCTGGGCGAGGCGCTCAGCCTTCTATCGAAGTTCCTAGAAAAGATCCACCTCCCTACGGCGAAAACGCTCCTGCTCTTTGGCAAAAGACTCCTCTTTGGCAGCGAGGAGGCGCCTCTGTTTGGAAAGATCAGCGTCCGCGGCCTGACAAAACTAAGCTTCCGACTCCAAAGCAGCCTTGGCCTCATCGAGGCTCGAGGAAAGCTCCTCGGTCCGCTCTCGAAGCTTCCGCTCATTGCGAACGGAAACCTCGAGTTGACTCTGAGCCTGGCCTTGCGCCTCATTAACGGATTGCCGTTTGGTGACAATCACGTCGTTCAGAAAGGCTATTCCTCAGAGGATATGGGAGACTCCTTCGGAGTAACCTTCGAACTTGTCAAGAGGGCCGACGATCCCGAGCGAGTCGGTGGTTCCCAAAGAAAGGTCTCTGCAACCAAAGGAGGAATATTTCTCCCAATCTTCGCGAGGCGCACTCGGAGATGGCACGGGAAGAAAATAAACTTGAGTCCGGGACGAGCAAGCAAATGTCTTCCCGAGATCTGGAGCTGAAGAAGAAGGTTGTGCCGGAGCATTTGGGGAAGGAGACGCGTCCCGACGCGAGGGAGTGTTGCCCCCCGACGATGCCATAATCAGGCCGGAAGGAGGGTGAGAGAGACCTGAAGATTGGCAGCGCTAGCCGGCTCGAGTAGCGGCAGAACCTCCAAGCCCCCCTGGACGTCGACGATAGGCACGTCGTAGGAAGCCGCCGATTCGGAAGGAGCAGCCTCGAGAGGCCCCTCTGGTCGCATTTCCTCGGACTCGAAGGGGGTCTGTCCTTGACTTCCTTCTTGCTCGACGAGCTCGATAGCCCCTCCTTTATCTCCTTCTTGCTCTGCAGATAGAGCATATCTTTGATCTCTTTCCTGCCCGACGAGCTCTTGAACTTCGTCAATCGGAACAAGAATCTCTTCAGCCGAAGGCAACATCAAAGATACAGGATCAGCGACGGAATCCCGTACCGCCTCGACGGAAGTCTCCCGGGGTGGTGGCGGAGGAAGCTGGATCGTAGCCTCAAGAGCCGAAGAAGGGAGAGAGCTTTCAGTCCCCAAAGGGGGCGGAGGGGGAGCATCTAGCGCCACTGCCAGGTCACTAATATACTCGACGAAGTCAGCCCTCTTCCTCAGATGCCTAGAAGAATGCGCACTTCCGCTCGGCGCGCTTTTCATCGCTTCAGACTTGCCCGACGGTGCAGAGTTCGAGGCCTCATTTACAGCTTCCCGACGGACGACGAAGAAGGAAGCCCTTCGACCAAGCTAACGTTAGCCTGATAAGCGGCCACCAAGCGATGTGCGTTGACGGATTGGTCGAGGAATTCGAACTTCGCCTAGGAACGCTCCAGCTTGGCTTGGGCGTTCTCGAACAGCCGCTCTCGGCCATGAAACTCTTCGACCACCTCGGCCCGCGCGGCTTCAAGCTCCTCGACGAGCCTACTCAGCGCGGCATTAACCTGAGACTCCAGGCGATCCTCTTCGTCGAGTGGCGTGCCAATGGCCTCACTAATCTGGGCGAGGCGCTCAGCCTTCAGTCGAAGTTCCTCGAAAAGATCCACCTCCCTACGGCGAAAACGCTCCTGCTCTTCGGCAAAAGACTCCTCTTTGGCAGCGAGGAGGCGCCTCTGTTCGGAAATATCAGCCTCCGCGGCCTGACAAAACTAAGCTTCCGACTCCAAAGCAGCCTTGGCCTCATCGAGGCTCGAGGAAAGCTCCTCGGTCCGCTCTCGAAGCTTCCGCTCGTTGCGAACGGAAACCTCGAGTTGGCTCTGAGCCTGGCCTTGCGCTTCATTAACGGATTGCCGTTTGGTGACAATCACGTCGTTCAGAAAGGCTATTCCTCAGAGGATATGGGAGACTCCTTCGGAGTAACCTTCGAACTTGTCAAGAGGGTCGACGATCCCGAGCGAGTCGGTGGTTCCCAAAGAAAGGTCTCTGCAACCAAAGGAGGAATATTTCTCCCAATCTTCGCGAGGCGCACTCGGAGATGGCACGGGAAGAAAATAAACTTGAGTCCGGGACGAGCAAGCAAATGTCTTCCCGAGATCTGGAGCTGAAGAAGAAGGTTGTGCCGGAGCATTCGGGGAAGGAGACGCGTCCCGACGCGTGGGAGTGTTGCCCCCCGATGATGCCATAATCAGGCCGGAAGGAGGGTGAGAGAGACCTGAAGATTGGCAGCGCTAGCCGGCTCGAGTAGCGGCAGAACCTCCAAGCCCCCCTGGACGTCGACGATAGGCACGTCGGAGGAAGCCGCCGGTTCGGAAGGAGCAGCCTCGTGAGGCCCCTCTGGTCGCCTTTCCTCGGACTCGAAGGGTGTCTGTCCTTGACTTCCTTCTTGCTCGATGAGCTCGATAGCCCCTCCTTTATCTCCTTCTTGCTCTGCAGATAGAGCATATCTTTGATCTCTTTCCTGCCCGACGAGCTCTTGAACTTCGTCAATCGGAACAAGAATCTCTTCAGCCGAAGGCAACATCGAAGATACAGGATCAGCGACGGAATCCCGTACCGCCTCGACGGAAGTCTCCCGGGGTGGTGGCGGAGGAAGCTGGGTCGTAGCCTCAAGAGCCGAAGAAGGGAGAGAGCTTTCAGTCCCTAAAAGGGGCGGAGGGGGAGCATCTAGCGCCACTGCCAGGTCACTAAAATCCTCGACGAAGTCAGCCCTCTTCTTCAGACGCCTAGAAGACTGCGCACTTCCGCTCGGCGCACTTTTCATCGCTTCAGACTTGCCCGACGGTGCAGAGTTCGAGGCCTCATTTACAGCTTCCTGACGGACGACGAAGAAGGAAGCCCTTCGACCAAGCTAACGTTAGCCTGATAAGTGGCCACCAAGCGATGTGCGTTGACGGATTGGTCGACGAATTTGAACTTCGCCTAGGAACGCTCCAGCTTGGCTTTGGCGTTCTCGAACAGCCGCTCTCGGCCATGAAACTCTTTGACCACATCGGCCCGCGCGGCTTCAAGCTCCTCGACGAGCCTACTCAGCGCGGCCTTAACCCGAGACTCCAGGCGATCCTCTTCGTCGAGTGGCGTGCTTTTGGCCTCACTAATCTGGGCGAGGCGCTCAGCCTTTTGTCGAAGTTCCTCGAAAAGATCCACCTCCCTACGGCGAAAACGCTCCAGCTCTTCGGCAAAAGACTCCTCTTTGGCAGCGAGGAGGCGCCTCTGTTCGGAAAGATCAGCCTCTGCGGCCTGACAAAACTAAGCTTCCGACTCCAAAGCAGCCTTGGCCTCATCGAGGCTCGAGGAAAGCTCCTCGGTCCGCTCTCGAAGCTTCCGCTCGTTGCGAATGGAAACCTCGAGTTGGCTCTGAGCCTGGCCTTGCGCCTCATTAACGGATTGTCGTTTGGTGACAATCCCGTCGTTCAGAAAGGCTATTCCTCAGAGGATATGGGAGACTCCTTCGGAGTAACCTTCGAACTTGTCAAGAAGGCCGACGATCCCGAGCGAGTCGGTGGTTCCCAAAGAAAGGTCTCTGCAACCAAAGGAGGAATATTTCTCCCAATCTTCGCGAGGCGCACTCGGAGATGGCACGGGAAGAAAATAAACTTGAGTCCGGGACGAGCAAGCAAATGTCTTCCCGAGATCTGGAGCTGAAGAAGAAGGTTGTGCCGGAGCATTTGGGGAAGGAGACGCGTCCCGACGCGAGGGAGTGTTGCCCCCCGACGATGCCATAATCAGGCCGGAAGGAGGGTGAGAGAGACCTGAAGATTGGCAGCGCTAGCCGGCTCGAGTAGCGGCAGAACCTCCAAGCCCCCCTGGACGTCGACGATAGGCACGTCGGAGGAAGCCGCCGGTTCGGAAGGAGCAGCCTCGAGAGGCCCCTCTGGTCGCCTTTCCTCGGATTCGAAGGGGGTCTGTCCTTGACTTCCTTCTTGCTCGACGAGCTCGATAGCCCTTCCTTTATCTCCTTCTTGCTCTGCAGATAGAGCATATCTTTGATCTCTTTCCTGCCCGACGAGCTCTTGAACTTCGTCAATCGGAACAAGAATCTCTTCAGCCGAAGGCAACATCGAAGATACAGGATCAGCGACGGAATCCTGTACCGCCTCGACGGAAGTCTCCCGGGGTGGTGGCGGAGGAAGCTGGGTCGTAGCCTCAAGAGCCGAAGAAGGGAAAGAGCTTTTAGTCCCCAAAGGGGGCGGAGGGGGAGCATCTAGCGCCACTGCCAGGTCACTAAAATCCTCGACGAAGTCAGCCCTCTTCCTCAGACGCCTAGAAGACTGCGCACTTCCGCTCGGCGCGCTTTTCATCGCTTCAGACTTGCCCGACGGTGCAGAGTTTGAGGCCTCATTTACAGCTTCCCGACGGACGACGAAGAAGGAAGCCCTTCGACCAAGCTAATGTTACCCTGATAAGCGACCACCAAGCGATGTGCGTTGACGGATTGGTCGAGGAATTCGAACTTCTCCTAGGAACGCTCCAGCTTGGCTTGGGCGTTCTCGAACAGCCGCTCTCGGCCATGAAACTCTTCGACCACATCGGCCCGCGCGGCTTCAAGCTCCTCGACGAGCCTACTCAGCGCGGCCTTAACCCGAGACTCCAGGCGATCCTCTTCGTCGAGTGGCGTGCCGATGGCCTCACTAATCTGGGCGAGGCGCTCAGCCTTCTGTCAAAGTTCCTCGAAAATATCCACCTCCCTACGGCGAAAACGCTCCAGCTCTTCGGCAAAAGACTCCTCTTTGGCAGCGAGGAGGCGCCTCTGTTCGGAAAGATCAGCCTCCGCGGCCTGACAAAACTAAGCTTCCGACTCCAAAGCAGCCTTGGCCTCATCGAGGCTCGAGGAAAGCTCCTCGGTCCGCTCTCGAAGCTTCCGCTCGTTGCGAATGGAAACCTCGAGTTGGCTCTGAGCCTGGCCTTGCGCCTCATTAACGGATTGCCGTTTGGTGACAATCACGTCGTTCAGAAAGGCTATTCCTCAGAGGATATGGGAGACTCCTTCGGAGTAACCTTCGAACTTGTCAAGAGGGCCGACGATCCCGAGCGAGTCGGTGGTTCCCAAAGAAAGGTCTCTGCAACCAAAGGAGGAATATTTCTCCCAATCTTCGCGAGGCGCACTCGGAGATGGCACGGGAAGAAAATAAACTTGAGTCCGGGACGAGCAAGCAAATGTCTTCCCGAGATTTGGAGCTGAAGAAGAAGGTTGTGCCGGAGCATTCGGGGATGGAGACGCGTCCCGACGCGAGGGAGTGTTGCCCCCCGACGATGCCATAATCAGGCCGGAAGGAGGGTGAGAGAGACCTGAAGATTGGCAGCGCTAGCCGGCTCGAGTAGCGGCAGAACCTCCAAGCCCCCCTGGACGTTGACGATAGGCACGTCGGAGGAAGCTGCCGGTTCGGAAGGAGCAGCCTCGAGAGGCCCCTCTGGTCGCCTTTCCTCGGACTCGAAGGGGGTCTGTCCTTGACTTCCTTCTTGCTCGACGAGCTCGATAGCCCCTCCTTTATCTTCTTCTTGCTCTGCAGATAGAGCATATCTTTGATCTCTTTCCTGCCTGACGAGCTCTTGAACTTCGTCAATCGGAACAAGAATCTCTTCAGCCGAAGGCAACATCGAAGATACAGGATCAGCGACGGAATCCCATACCGTCTCTACGGAAGTCTCCCGGGGTGGTGGCGGAGGAAGCTGGGTCGTAGCCTCAAGAGCCGAAGAAGGGAGAGAGCTTTCAGTCCCCAAAGGGGGCGGAGGGGGAGCATCTAGCGCCACTGCCAGGTCACTAAAATCCTCGACGAAGTCAGCCCTCTTCCTCAGACGCCTAGAAGACTGCGCACTTCCGCTCGGCGCGCTTTTCATCGCTTCAGACTTGCCCGACGGTGCAGAGTTCGAGGCCTCATTTACAGTTTCCCGAGCCGGAGTGGCAACCTTAGGATCGACGGCCGAAAAGGAAACCTTAGCCTTCTTTGAAGGAGGAGCATGGCGTGACTCCTCGGCCGGTCGCCTGCCCAATGAACTTTCTTCTCGAGAAGATTTCCCCGAGGAGCGAGGAACAGAAGAATCCACGTCTCTTCGTGGAGACCTCTTCGAGGAGCGAGAAATCTCCGTCGGGCGACGAGCGATGGGATCCGTATTGGACTTCGTTCGCCGCTCGTCGCGAACATCTTCATTTAGACGCTTGCTCGAAGAACTACCCTCTCGAGGGGTAAGTCCCATGTAGCGAGGAGCGTCAGGTCCTGCCTGGGGCCTCGACGACCTCTGCACATCCCGCTCTCGCTCGACGGGAGTATCTCCCCTGACAACGATGGAGTCCACCTTGGACTTCTTCTTCAACTTCGGAGCAGATTTCTTCCGCTCCACGGGAGACCCTTCCGGTACGGGCTCGCAGGAGAAGCCCACCGGGAGGACGGTGTTTGGGAATGGCCCATGGATTCGGACCAGCTGGTAGACCCCAGATTTCTCGATCCGCCGATCCCCGAAGTCCTTACTCCAATCTCGTTGAGGGTTGGCGAGGAGAGCGGCGTGGATCTCCTTGAACCGCGCTTCGGCTTCTCTATCCTCCTCGGGCTTAAATCGAGGGAGGTCCACTCCCTCGAGGACCCACTCCCTCGGAAGAAAGGAATGGTGGGGACCAAAGCTGGTGCTGTCCACCTTAACAAAAAAATATTTGTTCTACCAACCGGATTCGTTCGACGGCGTATTCTCGAGGATATGCGGCCGAACGCGGTGGGAGATGGAGAAGCGGCCCAAGTTCTTCGCATTCCGGGAGAACTTGTAGAGGCGCATCAGATCCTCGAGCGTGAGCTCCACCTTCTGCTCGCATGCAAGAGCGAGCGTGCATAGGAGAAGGCGGATGGTGTTAGGGCTCACCTGGATAATTGGGACCCTAAAGGCGTAGAGGAACGCCATGATCAGGTACGGCACGGGAAGATGAAGGCCGACGACTCAGAAGAACGACTCGTAGACGCATACATAGCTACTTTGGGGCGCGTCGGCGAGTTCACCCTCGTAAGGGAGACGTGCCCGGAAGGATTCCGAATCTAAGAAGTTGTCTGCAATGAATCGCAACCTCTCCAACGTCATGACGGAGGGAGGGCTTCGAGTCTTGAAGACCGGCCCGGCGCCTGAAGAAGCCATTAAAGCGTCTGGGAGAAAAGGGGGAAGGAATCTGAAGATGGGAGAATGAAGGCAAGAACAGAGAGAAAAGAATCGCAAAGATTGCAAAGAGAGTTTGGAGGTTTTTGGGAAAGTGTCGAAAGGGGGCCGAAACCCTGAATTTATAGAAGAGGGCGAAAGGGAAGTGAAGAGGCGTGAATTGATCCAACGATCCAAATTCAAAACGTGCGAACTCATCAACGGTGTAGATTGAGATGTCGTTACAAACCCCCAAAGGCACTCAAGTACGAAAAGATGGCATTTAATGCTGAAAGGAGGTGCGAAGGATTCGAGGTTGACAACTTGGGAAAGCGAATCGGTGTGGGGCCCAGAACCAGATATTGTCAGGAATGCGAAGGGTCCGTGGTTTTCCAACCCTTCACGAAAGTTCTTCGCAAGAGCTCATCGCGTATCTTCATCGCAGCACTTTCGTCGCTAAAGGCTCGTTCACGAAGATTTGTTAGGCTGATCGCCGAGAAGTTATATTTCATTTTACCAAGTGTATACACTTGATAAATTGGGGGACTAACTGTTAAGGTCGGATTTCGTCAAATCCATCCCTAACACAACTCGTGTCGTTTTGTCCCAAAAAACGACATAAGACGAGAGCAAGGAGGTTTGTTGACCGATGGTCAACCAAGGAGCATCCTTGAGGAAGTTCAACCCGCGACGAAGTTCAATCAGCATAAAAGTAATCTGCGATGAAATGCTTCATCGCGCCTCGACGAAGAATCCTCGAGGAAGAGTCCATGAAGAAGAGTTTATCGCAGGAGAGCTCGTCGCAGAACAGCTCATCACATGGAAGCTCATCGAGGGAAAGTTCGTCGCAAAAACCCCCAACGAATTAAATAAAGAAAGAAGTCAGAATCGCACTAATTGTGGAGAATCAGTAAATCAATAGAGGAAATCGTGGAAAGATCGATATATTCAAGGAAGGCCAGCAACGAATTAAGCAAGAAGAAAGGAAACCCTAGCGAGATTCAAGGAACAAGAAGGGAAACGAATTCAGAAACCCTAAGGCTATAAATATGCATGTAAATCCAGAGAAAAAGGGAGGAAAAAAAGAAACCATAGAGAGAAAATTGTGCTCTTGAGTCTTTAGTTGCAAAAGTATAGTGATTCGAGTGTTTTAAACAATTTAGAGAGTTTTAAGAGAGTTCATTGTAATTTTGTCCTTCAATTGTCCAGCTATTAAACGGAAGAAACCGAGTCCTAATCGGAAATACAATAAATCAAGAATATCCGCGTCTATATTTGAATATATTCTCTGTTTATTCTTGTGACTGAAGAGGGTGGTGCAAATCGCCTTCAACATTGTCTTTGCCTAACTTTTGTGAAACGTTTGAGATTGAATGTGATGCTTCAAGTATTGGCATTGGTGCAGTTCTTATGCAGGGAGGAAAACCAATTGCATACTTTAGCGAAAAGCTAAGCGGGGCAGCATTAAACTACCCAACTTATGACAAGGAGTTGTATTCATTGGTGAGTCCTTATAACATCGGAAGCAAACGTTATGAGGATTATTAACGAAGAATGGTATATTATTTATGTATGTAATATTATTAATTTATATATCAGTTAAAACTGGCCTATATATTTTTTAAAAATTATTATTTTATAAATTTAGTGAATTATTACTTTAGCTAGTTAGGCCCGAGTCACCGAACATAATTAGTATTTAATCGAGATTATTAATGTACGAGGTTCTGTAATTTATAAATTTATGCTTAGTAAATTTCTCTCATCTTTCGAAACATTATTATAATTGTTATTTTTGTCATTTATTTTAGTCAAATTGGTGCTCATAAAAATCTAATGCGTACCCATTACGTACGTGATTTGGAGCACACTTGCCATAATAGCATAACGTTGTATTTATGTGTGGGTCAATTAATGTCGAGGCGATTATCTTTTAATTCAGTAACAATACATTTAATACTTTAGACATCAGACTTTTCCAAGTCACGATGACTTTTCTTTTTACTCTTACTACAATTTACCATATATATAAGCACGTGACGTAAGACAAGAGCTCACAACATGTTAAGTTTGAAATAACTAGCTTGTATATATAGGCTATATTAGCATGTTAATATAGCAATATATATATATATATATATATATATATATATTTGTTAGTCTCACGTGAAAAAAGACATAAAATATTGAGTGAAACTTAACGATACTCCGTATATAGTATTAAAATCTATTAAACTCAAATAAGCATCGGTCTAAAAATTAAAAATAAAATTGACTCAAGATAAGTGAGCCTAATATAGCTAGGGGCATATTAAATCTCATATGAAAAACACATTTTAGCGGGTTTAAAAAAGTTACAAATTACTCATTCATCGTCAATCGAAACATGCATCGTATCAAAATAACACGAGAGCTTAGCAATAGCCGCCTCACATAGAAAAGACACGAGGACTTATAAGCAGAGTTTGAAAAGATCATGAATCGCAATCGCTCCGAACATGCCCTACATGAAAATTAATTTTAAAATGAAACCGGATGATAACAAATTATGTAAGCTTCTATAAATAGCAAGATGAGTCAAGTCCTTCAAAGCATACTCGTCTTCTTCCAAAATAATAATCATGACGAGAAATACGTTCATGATCTTCAAAACCCTAATGATACTCTCATCGCTCGCATTCTCTACAGTACATGCCTTGCCCAATTCCTCGCAATTCCGTTTCGCGAAATACACAAGAGAAGAGCCATTTTCACCGTCCTCGGCTTGCGAGACCACTCCGTTCCCCTCAGCCTGTCGCCAAACCCTACTTTCCCTCTCCACTCTCCCGGGAACCAAACAGGCGCTGTTCGACCACTCCGTCGAGTTCTCCATGGCCAAGGCCAACTCCGCCCGCGCCCTCGCCCACAACCTCACCGCTGCACCGACGGGCGCGCTTGACGACTGCCTCGAGCTCTTCGACGACACCGTCGACCTCCTCGCCAGCGTCGAGCTGCACGAGAGTGAAAGTGAGCAGAGCGAAGACGTCCACTCCTGGCTCAGCGCAGCACTCACCAACCAGGAGACCTGCCTCGATGGCCTCGAGGCAGGACCCTCCGAGAGCAAGCGGGCCGAGGCGAGCGACGCTGCCGCCGTGGCTGCCGCCGCGAGAAACCTCTCCCACTCCATCAGCAACTCACTCTCGCTGTTCGTCTCGTCCGCGGGCCCAAAAGGGCCACGGAGCTCGGGTGCTTCAGCCGGTGGGGGCAGGAAGCTGTTGGAGTTTCCGGAATGGACGTCTGCGGCGGAGAGGAGGCTGCTGATGACGCCGGTGGAGGAGATCAGGGCACATGCGGTGGTGGCGAAGGACGGGAGCGGTACGCACCTGACGGTGGCGAAGGCGATCGCGGCGGTGGCGGGGTCAAAGGCGGAGGGGGGTAGAACGGTAATTCACGTGAAGGAGGGTACGTATCATGAGTATATTAAGATACCGACGAAGCAGAAGAATGTGATGCTGGTTGGTGATGGGAAGGGTAAGAGCGTCATTGTCGGGAATAAGAACTATGAGGATGGCTCCACCACCTATAATTCTGCGACTGTTGGTAAGCTTATATTTTTTTACCTTATTACTCTTCACAAACTTAAAATTTACTGTTTTACTGATGGTAATAGTTTATAGGGAGAGAAGAGAAAAGACAGATTTTAGACTATGGTTTCGATCGAAATTCTTGTTTCATAAACAAACTCAAATTTGGGGAACGTTATACGGTATATGCATACCCGAAATATAAAAACATAAAATAAAGTAAAAGCAAATAAAGCTGAGAAAATACTAAAAAAAAATCAATTTGAAGCTTGAAATGATTGCCAATATCTCGAAACATAAGGGCGGAGTATTTGCTGCGAGCTCTTTTGTTGGGCGGTATTGTTATATACAAAACCTATAGTCTATGCATATGCATGCCCGAAATAAAATAACGATAAAATAACGAATTAAACCTCTAATTAATACTATTTAATACAACTAATTGAACCCCTAATGATTACATTTAACAAAACGGTGTCTACGTGGCCATAGCTAACGAGTACGTTAGCAGCATTACGAGAATGGAGTGGTCAACTCCCCAAATGCGATTTTGGGTATTTTTGCCACCACTTTTAAACTTTAGGTACACGGGGGTTCTTTGACCAAATTTTGGGTATTTTCACCGTCATTAACCCATTATTTATATATAAACTTATACTAATATGAGTAAATTAAAATCAAAATAACGAGTTCGGACCAAGTGGGGCCGGCCGCCCCCGCTCCGCCCCATATATATATATATATATATATATATATATATATATATATATATATATATATATAATGCGACCCAAAACTCAGCTATGCGTCGTTCATTATTGTTCTGTAGCGAAACATCTAATTTTAAAATTGATAAAATTAATATTATGCATGCAGACCACTTTGATAAAGAAAAAAAAAATAGAGGATTATCTTCAGAAATACTTACGATTATATGGAAAAACTAAGATATTGAACCTCGATAACATATAATTAAACATGAATTAATGCATCAAACCAAATAATGATTTTGATTAGAGCATTTTCTGCGCAGACTTTGTTCTCCATAAAGTACTATATCTAGAAAGATACATGTAATTTAATTAATTTAATTGTCAACACTAAAGAAAATACATGTTACTAATTAACATCGCTTGATTTGCTCTTTCATTATTGTGTTAATTATTTTTGTGTTTACGATCACACTGCGTTAGGAAAATTTGTCTCACTCACGCGTCTACATAAATGCATGTTACGTATTAATTAAAGTGTAATATTGATTAATAGGGTTGGAAATTTCTTAGCTAATTATTTGCAAGAGTAAGACTATATATGAAATTTAGTTAGAATTATTAGGTTAATTATTTTGACGTTCTATCTGCCATTGGATCATGTGTCAAAGTTCAATTATGGAGGGTCTTTCCTTTGATGTAAATCAATCAAAAGTCAATACGTCGGGTCGTTTATTTTGTTTCTTTTTCCATTTATTCTCTGTTTTCTTTTCGATAATTATTATATAATGAAACTTTTTGGACCCACAAATAACGCTTTACACTATTCAATAAAGTGGAAAATAATTAATGCATATTCATATGGCCGAGATAATCCTATATATATTTATGATAAGCTGTTTTCTTTCTTATCTGGTCTGGATTTTAAATCATAATTATTGCATGGTTTTACATTTTGGTGTTATAAACGCAGGGCTTATCTAAATGACATAGATTATAAAAATTAGTAAATTTCGAACAAAGAAAAATAATATCTACTTTAATACTAATTTAAGGAAGATCAAACCACCGCATGATATCAAAATTTGAAAAAATATGTTTTAATCTCATGACTAACTCTGAAAATAATCTATCAAGTTTCGAAATTTTAAAGAAAAATAATTTAAAATACTTTTTGACCAAAAAATAATCATTTTCAATATTATGAAACTTGGAGAATTAGTATTGAGAAGACTTCGTGACAAATAGTGGATTATTTTTTCACGTTTTTTATTATTAGTAAATGCATTAATCCATTTATCATTTAAACATTAGATTTAAGGAATTTACTCTACAGAAGTGACCATTTATGTTTTGTGTAAATCAATAACTACTTATAAATATCCCATTATCTGCTACATTTTTATATCTTCTATAATTATAAGCAGTATAACTGAATTACTGAAACTCTTTGCTATCTTTTTCGTTCTTCTTTTTGCCAAACATTGAAAACAAAACAATTAATAATTGCAAACACGACCTCAATAGATTTTCACTTGACACTAAACCCATGCAGATAAGAATAATTTTTCAATAGTAACGTCGTTTTCTTTTCTTTTATTAATATTGTATTTTCTTTTTGTTGGTTTCTACGGTGAACATTTCCTTCGTACTGATAACAAAATCTGGATGATGAAAAAGTTGAGCAAATCTGGATTTTGTAAAGTACGTACCTTGCGAGAAAATACTGAAAAATTTCTACGGTGGTAAATATGATAGTATTTCAAAATAGTTACAAAATACTTAACTAAATGTTAGTAGATATATACTAACACAATGGATCATTTTCGATAAATCACGTATTGTCAAAAAGGTAAAAACGTCTATTTGCATGCTTTTCTTTGCTTTGTTTAATAATGATAAAATTTACTTGGTTAAGGATGAATGTTATATCGAGTGATTATTATAAACTTATTGATTTATACTATTTCTTTTAGGAAATGATATAGCTATCTAGACTATTATAACTGATATATAATGTGTATTTATTGTTAGAAATTTTTACCTAAATCCCTAAATCCGAAAATGAATAGCAAAATGAAAATAGAAAATTGACATCTCGCTCATAGGAGCGGTACGTCCACTAGCCACTTGTAAATCTCGATCTTCTATCAATCTCTCAATCGGAGCTCTAGTTACACCCTCAATCTTGAATCTCTCTTTGTGCTACAAAATGACACCAATGACAAATAATCCATGTAAAAAGTCTAAAACATCAATCGTTCATACTGCGTAATATAAATAATTCGCCCAGGAGGCGCTCCCCCCTTCGATCAGCTTGACTGCTCTGCATTAGGTCTCGATAATGTTTTCATGTAGATTAGACTTCACAGTCAACATATATATAGAGCTTCAAAGTTCAAACTAGTTTGACTATATTATTTAATTTGACCCCACTATGTCTCTTATGAAACAGTAATTTGATTGAAAATATTTTTTAGATGTAACCGAAGGTTTAACATAAAAACCTATTTTATCAATATCTTTCTAATGCAGAACAAGTAGCTAATAATAATAATAAAATTAGTTATGGCCTTTATCTCTTTGATAGCTTCATTTTACCAAAATGGATTTATCGAATCCAATACAGTCAAAAGTAAATTCAGCATTTTATATTTCAAATTCAACGACAATGTTTGAACCAAGGTTCAACTTACCGAACTTGCCGATAAATCGCTTGTCGTTATCGACGGATTAATCGATAACTTACCGGATTATCGACGGAAAACTAATAATACTGTAGCTTACCGATTACCGATACTTTTCGATGGTTATCGACACTTATTGAGGATTATCGATGAAAAATCACTAAAATATTTTTAAGAATATATTTACTAAGTTTATAATGTTGATAAAATATTAAAAATGCCAAAAATAAAATCATTTCATACTCAAACATAGGTAAATAAAATATAGTCTCACTTTCACATATGTAATAAAATCATCGAAAAGTGCAATTTTTTTTAAAAGTACCATATTTTTGTTATTTTTCAAGATGTTTGCCGATTTTCAACAAAAATCATGGAAAAGTACTAGCATGGCTATCTTGCCGATAACTACTGGTAAGACGGATAATCGAAGATTATCGAAGATAATCGTGGAAAAGTCGAACCTTAGTTTGAACTAATCAATCAAGTCGTTCAATTATTCTACAGTCTGTATAACATTTGTCACGTACGAACATAGCTTATAATAATATATTTTTCGATATATATTATATAGTTCATTAAGCTTGAGCACTCATAGATAATAATACCATTAATATATACAATTTATTTTGTCCTGAATTTTACTATAGGCGCAATGGGAGATGGGTTCATAGCAAGAGACATAACATTCGTGAACAGTGCCGGCCCCGATAAGCACCAAGCCGTGGCCCTTCGGGTCGGGTCGGACCGGTCGGTGGTGTTCCGATGCTCCATCGAGGCCTACCAAGACAGCCTCTACACGCACTCCAAGCGTCAATTCTACAGGGAGACCGACATCTACGGCACCGTGGACTTCATCTTCGGCAACTCCGCGGCCGTCTTCCAGAGCTGCAACATTGTCGCCCGCAAGCCTTCCCGGGGCGGGCTCAACAACTTCGTGACCGCCCAGGGCCGGTCGAGCCCTGACCAGAACACAGGCATTTCCATCCACAATTGCCGGATCACGGCCGCGTCCAACACGTACCTGGGCCGGCCCTGGAAGCAGTACTCGCGGACCGTCATCATGGAGACGTACCTAGGCGGGTCCATCAACGGGGCGGGGTGGTCGCCTTGGTCGGGCGGGTTCGGGCTGAAGACCCTGTTTTACGGGGAGTACAAGAACACGGGCCCGGCAGCCTCCACGTCGGGGCGGGTCGGGTGGGCCGGGTACCATTCCTCTCTCACTGCCCCTCAGGCCAACTCCTTCACAGTGGCTGGCTTCATTTCGGGGAATGTTTGGTTGCCATCCACGGGGGTGTCTTTCGACTCGGGTCTCGTTGGATGACGTGGCAGTAGACCCCACATCAAATATTAATATTACCCACGAATGCCCCTCATTAATAAAATAAAATCAAAAGAAAATCCTAGTTGATGTTTGCTTGTAAAATTAGTGGTGTTTGTGTAAAGCTTATTTATTTGTGATCACACTTGCTATATGTATGTATGTATGTATATGCCACGTAGTGTTTTCGATTGTTGATTGTATTGTACGTAATATTTAGCGAATAAATGTAGTTCATGTTTGATTGTACTATATATGGAATCTTTATCTACATGAATTGGAATTATTATTATTTTTTTATAATAAATTCAAGTATATCTACTACGTGTACACAATGCGTCCCTAAATAAACAAGGACCCTAGGCGGGCCATATGAGAAGTGTTCAACTTTACTCTAAAAAATTTCTTCAACTCAACACCTCGTTCACATCACATGCAAATCACCGTCACAAAATCATATTTAAATTAAGTATAAGAAACATAAAATATAGACTTTTTTTTTTTTGAAGGCACATAAAATATAGACTTAGAATCTGAAATTTACAAGAAGAATAACGAGATTAAAGGTCCCTGTGGGCATGAAAACGACACGTCGTTTATTTAAATCATGGTTGTTCTTGTTTGGGCCAGAGCTCTCCAAAATGGGTTCACCAACCTGTAAGAAAAGGTTTACAATCAACTTGTGTTGACCTCCTGGAAGTAAAATCATTTTGGAATTTGCAAAAAGAAATCGAATCGGATTAAAATTAAAAGCAATTTCTGGTTTTCCTTCGAAGTTGGAACACGAATTTCGTATTTCTGTACATAATGTAAAAACAGAGATTTCAACTATGAAAAAATACTATGAGTCGGTAAGAGATTGATTTCATTATTTTTTATTGAAGAACAATTTTGTGTACACGAATTATGTATTTGGCATAAGAGAATGATATCTATGTGAAAGACGACAATGAGCCAATAATCGAAGAGCACAAAACGAAATACAATTAGAAATAATGCTCAGAAGTAGTTAGAGAAGAGGAGAAAAAATGAGAATAATCACTTACGATTCCTCTAAATATTCACATGTGAGCAATTTTCTGTTAGTGAAGGAGGGAGTAACTCACGAAAGATTTAGTTGGAACAGTATTTGAACTTATAATTTCTTAGTGCAGGGACAATATGGGCACACTCTTACCGATTAGATTGTTGAGGTACGATTTCGTCCATTTATAATTAGTATAAATGGACAAATCTTTTATTGTTATAAACTAAAGAACAAAGACAAGAAAAAGAGAGAATATGAGAGGGAAATAGAGAGTATTATTGCATTGGGGGTGTGTTACAATGAGCACTCAAAGCCTCTATTTATAGGGCTAAGGGAGATAAAGAATAGGAAACATAATAAATGAGAATATTACAATTCATGACTATAGTTGACTCTCTAATATTGACATCCACCAAATCTTGGTATTTATAACACTCCCCCTTGGATGTCAATGTCATCGTAATACGCATAATTGATTTTAAGCTGCCTCGTGAAAACCTTTCCAAGAAAACCCAGTGTGGGATAAAACCTTGGTAAAGGAAAAGGAGTACAGCGCGTATTACTCCCCCTGATGACAAGAATATTTAACTTCTCGGAGTTGTATCGTTCCAATCTTGTGAGCCGGTTTCTTGGTTTTTGAAGCAAGTCGCGCCTCCATGAGCAAATCCGCCAGACAATTGCTTAAATTGAACCACAAACTGAGAGAATTTTCGAATGATATACTTCATTATCCAATAACGATCCTTATGTAATAGATAACCTGTAAAACAACATAATAATACAAGTATTCCAAAGATACTATAATGCAATAGATTCATCACTAAAATAATATATTTTATAATATCATAATCATTAGGGTACTCAATGAATATTTCTAAATCGTATAGAGTTCTACTAACTCTTTTATTCTCATTAAGAGTTTCTCAATTAATATGTTGCCTCAATGAATTCTTCAGGAATTCTTATGGCTTATGCATAGCAAGAGTAAGGATGTTCTCTATAAATTCATCTTTAGCATTTCACTTATGCTCCGATATATATAACCTAGGATTTTGTTATTTTCGGGTCTTCAGGATCCATTAAGAATACATAATTCATAAAGACTTGTGATCACATTTGTGAGACGCATATTATAAACTTAATACTGCCATATATACTATATCCACCACAAAAGGACATTAAATGCCAGGATTCGCGAAATGTTCACATAAATTTAATTCAACATAACTTCGCATATATCTTTGTACCCCACTGGCATGCCCACTTTCAAAATGTTTGGACTACTGGTCCAATATCGCGTCTTTATATTTGACCAACTGTTTTTCAATTTCAATAATTCAAGATCCTCTATATTTCTTTTCTATTTATATAGCGCTAATTTGTATGTATGTACATGTTGTCGACAATTTCTAATAACTCTCGATCCCATTTATTCAATATAACGACACAACTTTCGAGTTCTTTTATACTTCAATAATTTTGAGGTACCTGGTAACCTTTTATGGTTTTGGAATAGTTATGTCCATGGTTTCTTCAGGAAAACCTACCTCCTTAATATGGCTATTTATTTATTTGCTCCATGCAATTTCGCCATTGCCTTTGGGATTCGAGTAATATGTTAATATCATATTTCAATCTGAATATCCTACTAGGATTGGAGCCTAACAGTTTGATATATATTCATCATCTCTTCTTGACTGATTGGCAGTATAAACGAGGATCATATTAATTTCAATTTCTATATGTATATTCAACTGTCGATCTTCTTCCCCTCTTTGTGATAAAATTATTAGTCATCTCTCATTCTGGAGAGAACCCATCTTATATGTGTTGTGGTGGAGATTAAAATATCATATCGCACATAAAAATATTATAGATGGGAACCTTATAAATCGGGGAGATCTTTAATTTTTAACGTTGGTTTGATGCATGATATCCCTAATTCGTTGGGAACTTTGTTTTCAATAATTTTCTATAGTCAATGGAGGTATTAACAAAATATTTGACTAGACCAATAAGGTGATTCTTTTACTCATCACATAGGAAGCCTTTTTCATTTAGCAGTCAACCAAATTAATTTTACAATCTGGAATTATCTGGCAAACTTCAAGTTGTTACTTAATATATATTTCTTGATCATTTTGTAGATGCATCTACTCATAATATTTCACTAGTCAATATATGGGCCCATAAAGATTCCAGGTATGCTAATCGCAACATGCTAATGTTTCAGTAAATACTTCACTTTTAATCACCATATGAGAATTCAACGAACCATATAGTTCATTAATAATTTATTTATCCGGGATAATCATATCGGTCATTGCTAACATCAAATATGAATTCTCAATTCTTTTTGTATCATTATTGATCCGGTATAGCCACACCGGTCATGCCAACATTCGTGAACTTAAGGTTCTACTAGTGAACTTCTGGTTCCATTACCGAACTTCTGGTTCTATTAGCGAACTTCTAGTTCCATTAGCGAACTTTTGGTTCTATTAGCGAGCTTACAATTTATTTTCTCTTATCTATTCATCATATAATACTTGGATAGATAATGCTCATTTTTTTTTTTTAGTTCACATGCTATTTTACCTTTTAATATCCTTCTATATTTTTCCTTACTTTGAACATTTAAATTAGTTTCAAAAACTGAAGAAAAATAGGATAATATTTTATTCATTATAAATCAATGACAATGCATATCAATATTAAAAAAAAACTAACATTGAAAAGGAAAATAAATAAACACTCAAACATGATAAAATGTAAACATTCAGACATTGAAAATAAAATAAATAAAAACATCATAAATAATTTCTCTAAGCCATTGCATCATTAATCAGTTTGTCAAAATCCCCATCGGTATCTTCAAAGAAATCTCCGACTTCCAAATTGGTGTTATTCTCGGCAAAGTTCGTCTCTACGCCTTTTCCTTTCACAGAAGCTTGATAAATATCAACTAGGTGCTTAGATGTACGGCAAGTGCGACTCCAATGGCCTGTCCCGCCACATCTATGGCATATGCTTTCATTATTGTTGGGCGCCGTATTTCCATCTTGCTTGCCTGCATCATTTGTCCACTTCTGGTGGTAGTTTGATTGCTTCTTGAAATTTGAGATATTTTGGTGATTAAAACCACGACCACCTCCATAACCGCGACCACGACCACGACCATGTCCATTACCACGGCCACGTCCCCGTAAAAATTGCTTATTATTCATGTATCCATTACTTATTACCGCATTCGCTTCAGGGAATGGCGCTGCTCCGGTTGGGCGAGATTGGTGGTTTTTCATTAAAAGTTCATTATTTTTTTCAGCGACGAGGAGACATGATATTAATTCAAAATATTTCTCAAAACCCCGTTCATGATATTGCTGATGCAGAAGCATGTTGGTGGCATGAAAAGTAGAAAATGTTTTCTCCAGCATGTCTTTATCAGTAATATTTTCGCCACACAATTTCATTTGGGAAGTAATCTTAAACATCGTGAAATTATACTCACACACACTTTTATGATCTTGTAAACGCAAGTGCAACCAATCATAGCGAGCTTTAGGAAGAATTACCATTTTTTAGTGGTCGTTCCTTTCTTTTAAATCATTCCAAAGGATCTGCGGGTCCTTGATCATCAAATATTCAGATTTTAATCCTTCATGGATATTGTGACGTAGGAATATCATGGCTTTCGCTTTATTCTGTTGAGTAGTTGTATTTCCTTCTTTTATGCTATCTCCAAGATCCATAGCGCTCAGGTGGATTTCAGCATCAAGAATCCATGATAAATAGTTATTTCCAGAGATGTCAAGAGCGTTGAACTCAAGCTTCGTAAGATTCGACATTGCACACTATCATAATGAGAGAAAAAATAATGTTACAAGACTTTATACAAAAAGGATGCGTATAGACAAAAAAAAAATACAGTATAGTAAAGAACTAAAGATATATATATATATATATTTTGACAAACAGTATAAGATATATTTGATGTATATTATATATATGAAAACATTATTATAAATATATGCAATCATGATATACTGTAATCAATACACTCTATAAGAATATTTGTATATATATATTTCATGCACTGTATACGATATTTGATAAAGACCATAATGAATATCATATTTTATTAGTTTGGAAATAAATAAAAAAAATCTCTTCAGGGAATCGAACTAACTTTAATTGCAAAAAATATTCATAAGATTGTGGTACTTTCTTCAGGAAATATTTTTAACCCAAAAAAATACGAAATGGGGCCTTTCTCTTCAAGGAATGTTGTAAAACGTGATTATTCATAAATTATTGCATTCACTTCGGGGAATATTGTAGAACTAAAATATTGTGTTATTCACTTCGGGGAATATTATTAGCCTAAAAAAAATTCATATTAATGCTATTCGCTTCGGGGAATGTTGCTAATCAAAAATTCTAAAATGACGTTATTCACTTCAGGGAATTTTTGTTTCTTTAAATATACTCTCGTTTTAGCTACTTCAGGAGCGTAATAACATACATACTATATTATAAATATAAATATCAAAATACACACATTTAATTACAAGATATAATCGATATTGTTGTTATTTAAGAATATATATACGTAGTAATCTTTGTAAATAAAGTAGTCTATATATATAAAAGCAATGAATTTATGTAATGCTATATATATATATATATATATAATAAGTATAATCAATGATATATTCCAACATTTGACTTTACTTTGACAAATCACACTTCTAAGGCAAGCAATTGATTATAAAATAATATATGAATGAACCACATATAATTTTTAACTTTCACATACACGAACAAAATTTACAAATGCTAAACTTATGTATAATATGCAATCAATATTTATAATAAAGACCATATACAGTATATTAATGGTAAGGCTTGCTAGGGCATATTTTTTTTAATGGATATGAATCCACCTTGCCGTCATCGCCACCTTGATACTAATCATGTATATGTTATAGAGTATAGACGATATATATGTATAAGCTATAATAAACGATATGTTTGCTAGGGATTTGTGGTGGATGTTAATTTGTCCACTTTCACCAATTTACCATTATTGCAATAAAAAAAATACATAATTTTTGCTAGGTTTTTCTACGTGAATTTTCAACATAGATTTATATTGACATCATCGCGACAACAAGAATGAAATAAATTTAAAATACGAAGACCATTACCTCAATTGGCAGAACTTCGTGCTGATAACGTGTTATAAACTAAAGAACAAAGACAAGAAAAAGAATATGAGAAGGAAATAGAAAGTATTATTGCATTGGGAGTGTGTTACAATGAGCACCCAAAGCCTCTATTTATAGGGCTAAGGGAGATAAACAATAGGAAACATAATAAATGAGAATATTACAATTCATGACTATAGTTGACTCTCTAATATTGACATCCACCAAATCTTGGTATTTATAACATTTATCATTAATTCTAGATAAAGCCCAATGGGCTTAGCATATTATTCAAAGTATATTTAACGTTTCTAACCCAACAGGAGTTGGGGCATTTTGCAGGCCCAACTTAGCTGGAAGAAGTCAACAATTTTTGCCGCTTTTCCGGAATAGTCTGTGTATACTGCCTCAGCGACGGAGTTATATTGGCAATCTTGAAGATCTGGTCACAGGGTCACGGAGTCATCGTCTTAAGCTTCGATTTGATATATAGTATATGCAAATCCGACACCCGAGCAAGAAGTTATGGCTTCCCGAAGACAGCATACCGAATCTGGTTGCCCGAGCGACGAGGTCGTCGCCCGAATGACGAATCTGGACGCTAACAACACCAAATATACTAAATAAAGGCTCATTCGAGTACCTTGAAGCACATAACTGATGATACGTCAATCAGTGGCATAATTCAAGGAAGATTTCAGCTCAAGGAAAGAAATTGAACGCGGAATCAAATGCTCATTTATTCGGCGCATTGAAGACAAATATTCAAACATGTAGGCTATAAATATTCAGCTTCTACATCAGATTGAGGGGCTTTTGGGACTGCTAGAATCCTTTTTGGGCTGGGCTTAGCTTAGAGAATCACTCATTGTATAGAGAAATACTTATTATTTTCCCACGTTTATCACTTTGCATGTATGTATATTTTACCCCCAAAAATATCAATACCATAACAGATGATGTAGCCATCGCAGTAACAGGGTGAACCTCTTTAAAAAAAATGATCATTGTCTCTTTATTTCTCCGTCGCACGTCTCTTTCAATGTGATCTAGTTTTAACGGAAAGACCCGAGCTCTAAGGTAATCTAAACTCGGAATTACGACGCCCGTAACTCTGTGACTGCGGAGGCCGATTTTTAACCTCAACAGTTTGGCGCCCACCGAGGGGCAGAGGGGATTTTCAACGCGTAACTAAATCACAGAGTTGTCTGAGAAAACAGCAACGGAGAACGAATCGGAGACGCGAGACAAAAAGGCGAACAACGCAGATCCGAAGTTCAACGGAAAAACATCGAAATAAACTCCGGTGAAGATAAGTTTTTCTTGCGCCATGAAATCAATATTTTATTTGCAATTATTAATTGTTGCAGGAACAAAACTGGAGTTCCATGTCCATTGGCTTTACTTGAAATTTTGTACAGGTTACAAGAGACGTAGCAACAACAAGTTAAGAAAATATTTTTGAAATATTTCCTAGAATGTTGCTCGTGGCTGATATCGTCTTTATTCATTGGATATCTAAATATTTTTGCGAATATTTTTGCTGTTTCTTATAGGTCATGTCTTGAGCTTCGATTTTAGAGATTATTCGCTCAAATTGGACGTTCGAGCAAGGAGTTATAAGCGTTACGAGTTTGGTCGACGAATCTGGTCGTTTCGTCAACAAATCTCCGTAGCTCATCTCTCATTGCTTCATATCTTGTCCAATAGATATTTATTATTGAATATTTCTTATGTATCTTCATTTTTTTTGTCTACCTCATACCATCTCCGATATAATTTTGTTATTAAAAATAATTTATTTATCTTTTCAAGTTTCTTCTTGAGCTTTTATTTGACAGGTTATTTGCTCTAATCAAGCTAGGAGTTATGAGTGTCACCTGTTTGGTCGACGAAGCTAGTCGCCCGTCAATGCTTCTTCGTCGCTCGTCACTCCTCATATCATATCTTCTTCAGTATAATTTTATTATTAAAAAAATTTAATTCCTCTTAACAAGTTTTGTCTCAAGCTTTGATTTGACAGATTATTCACTCAAATCGCTTGCTCGAGCCAGGAGTTATGAGCGTCGCAAGTTTGGTCGACGAAGCTGGTCGCCTGTCGACACTTCCTCGTCGCTCGACACTCCTCGTACAATATATTCTTTGATATAATTTTAATTATTAAAAAATTTAATATGTATTAACATGTCTTGTCTTGAGCTTTGATTTGACAGGTTATTCGCTCGAATCGATCGCTCGAGCCAGGAGTTATAAGCAAGTTTGGTCGACGAAGTATGTTGCTCGTCGATACTTCCTCGTCGCTCGACACTCCTCGTATCATATCTTCTTTGATATAATTTTGATTATTAAAAATTTTAAATTTTCTTTACAGGTTTTGTCTCGAGCTTCGATTTGACAGGTTATTCGCTCAAATCGGTTGCTCAAACCAAGAGTTATGAGTGTTGCACGTTTAGTCGACGAAGCTGGTCGCCCATCGACACTTCCTCGTCGCTCGACAATCCTTGTATCATATCTTTGTTGATATAATTTTATTATTAAAAAAATTTAATCCCTCTTAATAGGTTTTGTCTCGAGCTTCGATTTTTCAGGTTATTCGCTCAAATCGGTCGCTCAACCCAGGAGTTATGAGTGTCGCAAGTTTGGTCGACAAAGCTTGTCGCCAGCTGACACTTCCTCGTCGCTCGTCACTCCTCGTATCATATCTTTGTTGATATAATTTTATTATCAAAAAAAATTTAATGACACTTAACAGTTTTTGTCTCGAGCTTCGATTTGACAGGCTATTCGCTCAAATCGGTCGCTCGAGCCATGAGTTATGAGCGTCGCAAGTTTGGTCGACGAAGCTGGTCGCCCGTCAACACTTCCTCGTCGCTCGTCACTCCTCGTTATTTGATCAAATCAGATGCTCGTACTCATAAAATTGGTCGCCGAAGATGCCCAACTCGACGACGCTTCTTCGTCACTTCTTGCTACGTATCCTTATTGAACTACGTTCAGGCTTGATCCCTACAAAGAGGGTACGTAGGCAGCTTGTGTTTTACGATCAAGTTTAGCTCATATAAATATATATCTCCTGATCGACGAAGCTATATATACTAATATACCTTAACATATTCCAAGTTTCCCACAGATATCTATCAAACAAAAGCCGGCCCTTTGGTTGCAACAAATTGAGGAGGGCACCAGCCTGCTTACCCAAAATGTCTGAGCAAGGGAGGATTGTGATACCGACGAGGGTCATGATTCTTACCTACTTGGATACGGAGATTTATGATACCGACGAGGGTCATAACATCTGCTGATAAATTGAGGGAAGTACAAGCTTGCTTATCCGAAACAGGGTTGGATAAACGCTTGTCGAAGAGAGTTTTGTCGACGAGAGTTTCTTCTATATTCAAAACAAAACCCTGGTCGAAGAGAGTTTTGTCGACCAGAGTTTCTTCTATAAAAATTAAATTGAATGCGGCCACGTGTTAGATGGTCTCGGATTCAATTTACAACGTATATTTTCTTTCCCAACAACTTAGCTCCCCCGAATTAATGGTAAACAATTTGACAAAATATTTTATCAAGTATTTCATACATAATAAAATATGGGACTATCTGTTGACGTACGATTTCGTCCATTTATAATTAGTATATATGGACAAATCTTTTACCATTAATTCTTGATAAAGCCTAATGGGCTTAGCATATTATTCAAAGTATATTTAACGTTTCTGGCCCAACAAGAGTTGGGGCATTTTGCAGGCTCAACTTAGCTGGAAGAAGTCAACAATTCTTGCCGTTTTTCCAGAACAGTCTGTATATATTGCCTCATAGATGGAGTTATATTAGGAATCATGAAGATCTGGTCACAAAGTCATCGTCTTAAGCTTCGATTTGATATATAGTATGCGCATATCCAACACCCGAACAAGAAGTTATGGCTTCTCGAAAACAGCATACCGAATCTGGTCGCCCGAGCGACGAGGCCGTCGCCCGAACGACGAATCTGGATGCAATCAGATGATGATACGTCAATTAGTGGCACATTTCAAGGAAGATTTCAGCTCAAGGAAAGGAATTGAATGCGGAATCAAATGCTCATTTATTCGGCGCATTGAAGACAAATATTCAAACATGAAGGCTATAAATATACAGCTTCTACATCAGATTGAGGGGCTTTTGAGACTGCTAGAATCCTTTTTGGGTTGGTCTTAGCTTAGAGAATCACTCATTGTATAGAGAAATACTTATTATTTTCTCACGTTCATCACTTTGCCTGTATGTATATTTTACCCCCTAAGATATCAATAACATAAGAGAGGATGTAGCCATCGCGGTGACGGGTGAACCTCTTTAAAAAAAATGATCATTGTCTCTTTCTTTCACCATCGCACGTCTCTTTCAAAGTGATCTAGTGTTAACGGAAAGACCCTAGCTCTAAGGTAATCTAAACTCGGAATTACGACGCCCGTAACTCTGTGACTGCGCAGGCCGATTTTAGACCTCAAAATAGATGACATAGACTTAAATCTTTTTTCAATGGCAAATATACATAATTTGTGATTTAATGTGGACTTTAAGTTCATTCATTTTTTCTTCTTAACGACGTTAGGTGTTATTAAAACTTGGTTACTTACGCCATACAATTTTTTTCTCTTACTCTTCTCCTTATCCTCCTTTTCTATCATCCATCTTCATCCCAACCACTGAGTTTTCTCGCTCCGTATCGAGTCCGGCGAGACCTTCGCCATCGGCTTCAGCAAATCCCTCAACCGGCTGAGGATTAAGTTCGATCGCTCGAGGATAGTCAGAGTTCATGGAGTGCGACAAGACCACTATTGTTCGCCGAGCCTCCATTCCCACTAGAGAACTCAGGAATCTCGGTCATGTGTCTTCTCACTCCATCAACATTCTCGGTAACAATTCTAATTCCACGCGCTATATGTTCATTCAAGCATCAAATGATCGTTTGGATCACCATACTTATTCTCTAAAGCTGGATCACCTATTGCGCCTAGTCTTGAGGGGGAGTTTAATCCTTATTGTATCTTTTGTAAAACTCAAATAAATATCATGTATATTGTATATCATGATAATGATTTTCAGTGACATAAAGCGTGCAATCTATATTAATAAAGATCCCATTTTAAAACTCTCATACGCGTGATATTTGTTAATTATAAAAAAAAATCTATTGCAAAACCTTTAACAAGTATTTGATTTGAAAAACAATTAGAATTAGAAATGGAAATGGAAATTATACACGATTAGAAATCGTGTTCCCTTCTTGGGTAAACTGCGGCTAATGTACCCAATGTTTGATCAGTTGCGGATTATGTACCCAATGTTTATTTTCGACGGCTAATGTACCCAAACTTGATTTCGTTAGATTTTTTCGTGTTTTCGTCACTTGACCGTCAGCTAGTGATTCCTCCTCTATATGTACAGTTTTTGTATTTTTGGCATAATTCACTCATATTTTGTCTATATTTTACGCACAACCTACGGTTTGAATGATAAGAGATATATCTACAACTTTGGTTTTTTAAGTTTTGTTAAAAAAAAAATTTTTTAAAAATACAAAATTTCAATTACAACGTAAAACTGAACATTAGTGTAATGCAAAATATTTGTTTCGAGAAAATTTTAATATACTTAATGACTTTTTCTGATAAAACGTTTTAGATAAATCTTTTATCTTTCCAACGGTAGTTTATTTATAAATTTTGGACAAAAAAGAGTAAGTTATGCAAAAAAATACGAAAGATTTTTTCACATCACATCTTTCATATTTTTGGCATAACTCACTCATTTTTTGTCCAAAATTTATAAATAAACTTCCGTTGGAAAGATAAAAGATTTATCTACAACTTTTTAGTTTTACGTTTCATCATAAAAAGTCATTAAGTATATTAGAATTTGCTCAAAACAAATATTTTGCATTAAACTAATGTCCAGTTTTACGTTGTAATATAAATTCCTTTTTTTTTTTACAAAACTTAAACACCAAAGTTGTAGATCTATCTCTTATCTTTCCAACCGTAGGTCGTGCATAATATTTGGACAAAAAATGAGTGAGTTATGTCAAAAATACGAAAAATGTACATATAGAGGAGGAATCACTCGTTGACCGGTCAAGTGACGGAAAACACGAAAAAATCTAACGGAATCAAATTTGGGTACATTAGTCGTCGAAAATAAACATTGGGTACACAATCCGCAGCCGATCAAACATTGGGTACATTAGCCGTAGTTTACTTTTAAGTAATGATGTAAGATGTTGGTGCTGTTTGGTAGACAACTCAAACTGTTTTTATTTTCTCTATTCAGAATTTTATAGTTGTAGTGTAAAAAACTCTTCCAGTTGTTTTTAAATAACTGTTTGGTACACATTTTTGTTTTTTATTTTTTTTTAAATAAAACAACAGAATAACTGTTTGGAATACGATTCGATTTTTTCTTAAAAAATTAAATATTTAATACATTAATAAAATTAAAAAAATATTATTACATTAATAATACGATAACATAAATATTATATTACGGTGTAAATTTAAATACAATCATGTTTAATATATCAAGGCTATACTATATAGTCTAAATAATCAGGTTTAACATACATTAAAAGTAAAATATCTCATGTCATTTTATTCCATTATTTTTCACCAACATTATATTAAACATAGTATTCGCGTGAATTGTATATTCACCACAACATGTCATCCATATTCATTTTTCCCAGAGTCATCACACAAGTAAATTATGTCCCAACATCACATAAGTCGAGTCATCTTCGGCGCCGGCACCGGTGTCGCAGTTAGCGTTGGTGTCACAGTCAGCATCGAAACTTTGAAGGTTCAATGGTGAAGTCTAGAGGTGAAATTTTGGTATCAGTTTTTCGGTTTTGTCTCTGTTCCGGTACCGGTCCCGGATCGATTTTAAAAAAAATCCAAGAAATTTAGTTTAACACCGAGAACTGGTACTTCTCGGTTCCCGTGTTAAGAACCGAGAACCAAAAACGATGCCCTAAGTCAAGCACTTTTAAAACCGAAACCGGTACAAAAAAAAAATTCCCAATTTTTCGGAACATGGACGAAAAAAAAAGTTACATCCCAGTTCCCGGTTCCAATTTTACTCCTAATTGAAGTCGATAGAAATAAGGAGTGATGAAAGAAAAAACTGAGTGAAAAAAACAGAAAACAACAAAAATGTGTATTTGAAAATCCTTGAGAAAAACAGAATAAAACTTGAAACGTTTTGGAGTTCAATTTAATGAGTTACACATCAAACTGTCATTTATTTTTTTAAGTATAACTGTGCAAGTTAGAAAACTAAAAAACTGTTTTCAAGTTATGTACCAAACATAGCCGTTGAATTCGAGACCTATCCAATCCACATGCATAAACTAATAAGTGCATGTTGTATATATTTAACTACAAAAATGTTGAATATTTGAGGCATTTTTTAAATAAAAGATAAAGCTCCATAATTTTACAATGCGAGTCTGAGTTTAAAGAGATTGACAATTAGAGAACGCAAAATAAAAAATGAAACTCGTGATTATATATATAAAAATAAAAACTTAAGAGTTTACAAACAAAAGAAAGAAAGAGCAGAGAACTAAACGAAACTGAAAGTTCTCTCTCATGCAAATGTCATCGTTAATAAAGGAAGCGATAAAATCATTGTGGGAAGCCCACCAATGATGACCCAAACATTCAGTCTCAAAACTAGCTAAGACATATGCCGCTATATTACACTCTCTCTAATTTTGAGTCATTTTCATTTCATAATAAATAAAGAAATACGAGAGAGAAAGAAAAAAACTAATAAAAGAGAAGGAAAAAGAAAACAATCCGCTGAACCAATATAAGAGCTAGGGCTAAAAAAAATGAGAGTTGAGAAAATAAACTAATTAACCTAAAACGTCATTTGAAAATAAAATTAAAAGGTTAATAGTGACAAATGTACTTAAATTGTATTCAATTAGAGCGTCGACATACACCTAGTTTATATCTTCAACATCAAAATTTACTAAAAGACTTGCATCTATGCCGTCTGTTACATCTATGCCGTCTCAATTGAGTACAACGTGTTTTCATTTGCCGCTCTATTAACCTTAAAACTAATTAAAAACTAATTAAGGAAAGATTAGGATAAGAAAAGATATTAGAATAAAAGAAGAATGAGAGGTTCCCATCAGACAAGTGGGTGTCCGAACCATGTGCGCTCATGTGGTAGTTGGCCCTCTCATGGGTCCCACGCCCCACTTCTCCAACCCCTATACCTCTCATTATATGACTATAATAATCCAATTAGTAATTAATTACATATTAAGAAATTCCATAACTTTTTGTTTTTTGTTTTTGTGGGCGATATAATTCGAGGGCAATCCTTATTTCTGTAGCGCGTTCACTCCACGCGATTCCTTAGAGGCTAAGAGACGTCGCCCGTGGGACCCACTTGGCTATCTTTTTTTAAAAAATTTAATACAATTTTTAATTTGTGTGTGCGAGCTAATTAAGCACATTGCTTTCTTGGATTAAAGTCTATGGTGATGACTAATGAATTCTTTTTGGTATAACATGGTGGACCACCATTGGTTCATGTTTGCGTGATTCCCACGCTCTTTATGTTTTGAAATGGACACTAAACAAATGTTACTATAATGCCAAAATTATTTATTATAATCAAATTGTATGATAAGACTCTTTCTAGAGTGTGACAAGTGATTAATGTCTAATCTCCTTCAATAAAATTGTTTGATTAGTGTAAAATTAACAAATCTAACCCTTGATAAGGCATCCTAATACTTTACTATGCATGCGAAAATTGACGTCACGGTACACAGAATTAATTGCTTCATATATTAGCAGCTTAAATACTTTCAAGACAAAGAGAAACTAATTTTTAATTTACTTCAAAACTATTATCATATCGAACAAATTAATATGCGTAAAAAGATTTCATTCAACTTTGTAAATTATAAAATTAGAAATAAATTATAAGTTTAGTTTTTATAAAGGCCAGGCCACAAAATTAGGTGATAGGTTAATTACGCTTATTTATAATTAATAACATTATTTAGACTTCATACAATACATATTAAAAAATAGGTGGGAGTGAGTTTTATTTTGAAAGAATTTGCTAAAAGACTTTGGTTGGGATTTCATTAAAAAGCATACCCTCTATGCCAAGAAATAAAATACTATTCGAAAAGGGTATGAATCTTAATGAAAATTCAAATAAGGCTATTCTCCAAAAAGACCCGTTCTATTTTCGTATTTAAATAAGTTATTAGCGGCACAAGTACGAATTTTGTTCCAAAAAGTAATGATAAGTATTAATCTTTTTTTTTTAGCCGGACAAAATTTTCAAAGTCTAATAATATGTCACAATACCAAAATAACAGGTAAAAATAGTACATGTGCCTTGCTATTATCTGTCCGGCAAAAAAAAAGTACGTTAGCCGCTAATATTCCTCTTCTTTGATATACTATATCCAAAAATTCTTGGTACATGTATATATGACTCAACTTTATGATAAAGATAACAAAAGTTTAATTAATTGAATTTTATGATAGAAAAACCCTTTGATTCCATTAAGAAGCTATTATAGATTTATCTCTTCCGTCCATTTTTCATCACCCCCACCCACTCATCTCTTCATATCCTCACCTTCTCTCTCTCTCTCTCTTCAAGAGAGATTATGGTTGATAGGTTTGGTGCTTCATAGGAAGAGAAGAACCAAAACCTTTTGGTTGTCAGAAGCAGAAACCCCAAACATCCATTTGTCTTTCCTATTCATCTTTGCATGCATAAGAAGTTCATTCACAACTCGATCCCACATATAAAGACCTTGCTTAGCATACCAAACCCTACAAAATCACTTCCCATATATATAGATCTCATCATATCAATCTTCTTCTTCTTATTCTCTTCTTCAAAAAAAAAATGACTAATTCTTCCTCATCTCCGGCCTCGATAACCCTAAAGAACACCCAAGCTTACCAGCTCAAGTTCGCCCTTCAATTCCTCCGATCGCTTGTGAAAATCAAAAGGGATTCTCGTAATTGTGAAATGAATATTGCTTCTTACTCCTCGTCTTTTTGCTCCTCAGATGTTGATAAAATCCGAAAGAGATCCCGGAGAATCAAGCTCGCAGCCTACTCCTCCATGGCGCATGCGGTTGGGCCGAGGAAGGCGTGGACCAGGGCACTCCTCTCAAAGCTTCGTAACCGGAAAAAACCGAGTTTCGTGGTCCGAAAGAGGCCAAGCTTGACGCTGCGAAAGAATAAGAGAGCTGCAAATACTACTTATTACCCTGAGTCGACGGTACAAACCAGATCAGGAATTCGTCATGGAAAGATTATAAGGAAGGATGTTCGCGAGAAAACCGAGAAGCTGCGAGAGATCGTGCCGGGCGGCAAAGACATGGATGTCTGCAGCTTGTTTGAAGAAACTGCTCATTTCATTCAATGTCTCACTTTGCAGGTTAAGGTTATGCAAGATATTGCTAACACGTTATCGAAACCCTAAATACTATTTTCAGCTATACATATATATATATGTACACATATACATATACAAAGTGTTTGCAAAGGAATAGGAATAATAGAGAGAGACAGAGATTGAGTACCTTTTCACAATAATTTGAATGATCTTATGTATATTGATCAACTACACTGTTTTCTGTATGAATTATTTTGTAGGTTTGCGACTTGAACCAGGTTTTGCTATCTTTCTTCTGTTACACACTCTTTCCTTTTAATTATAATTGCTAACTGTTTATTTTAATTAATCCTTAAATATTTTATTATATATGAACATTTGATTCCTTCATCAAGGGATTTATCATTCAAATTTAAATCTCATCACTGGGTCAAATATATTTGGTGAGGGATTACCTCGCTAACAATGAACCAGGTAAGAAGAGTATGACCCTTTTCTTTTTCTTTTTTATATGCAAAAACTCTCTTGTTAATATATTTTTTTATGAAAATTATAGACAGAATAACTCATTCGGTGTAACAAATTTTTTAAATGGTCTTACTTTTATATGACTATTGTGAAAAATGTGAAAATTACTTGTGATGAAATTAAGTCATTTATTACATGGAGATATGTAATAAATAACTTAATTTCATGGAGATATGTCACTAGAGATGAAATGTGACTATTATGTTGCTATTCTATACTCAATAGTACCTTGATATTACATAACTCGTCTTAAGCGATGTGTTATCACCACACTTCCTAAGACTTCGTCCAATTCGTCGCTAAAGCTTCACATCGCCGTTGCGGGCGTGCAGACCTCCACGGTGTATTTGGATTGTCACAAACTTTTTCCCGGATTTGTCTCCTTTTTCTCGGATTATGTCCCTGGTTTTGTCCATGTTTTCGTCCCGAAAAAAAAAATCATGTTTTCTTATACTTGTTCCGGTTCCGATCCCAGCTTTTAAAAAAAAAAAAAACAAGACTTATCAAATCATGGGACAAAAAAATTCCCGGAAAAACGGGACAGAGACAAAAAATAGTCAATTTCCCGTTTTCCGATTTTGGTTTCACCACTACCTAGCTGATTATAAGAATGAACCAGGCAATTGAGTATGACTTTTTTTTTATTTAATTAATATGCAAAAACTCTCGTGATTTTTTTTTTCATGCAATTATAGACAGAATATATTACTCATTCGGTATACAAATTTTTTAAATGGTCTTACTTATAAATGAATATTGCGAAAAATATGAAAATTGCTTGTGATGAGTTATTTATTGCTTTTTTATGTAGCAAGCATATATTCAATATTCAAGTACCTTGGTATGTTGCTGGTGAACTAATTACATAACTCGTCTCTGAAAAACATTGATCACCTAACAGTTAACAAAAAGGTGGATTAGACTATTGTTACACTTTAGTTTAATCTATTATTCTGAAACTTGGCGGATTCTTCATGAAGCTTCACATCGCCGTGGTGGACGTGCAGACATCCACGGTGTAAGAAACGATATGGCCGCGACGGAATTAAATTGATAATAAATTGGGTTTTCAGCAAATATTTGTGAGATAAAATTCTTTCTATAATTCGAATTCGTTCCCAGGCCTTGTACACACCGCCCTTAGGAGCTTTTAGAACTTATTGGATTCTTATGGGATATTGCTCATTGACATATCAAGCGAACTCCATCTTCGTTTTTGGCTTCTACATGACTAAAAATTGAGTTTTATTGTCTTTGTCAAGGCCGCGGGGTTTGGTTATCATCAAACCGGTTTGTATCTATTCGAAAACAAGAAAATCTAGATCCACGATCCCGAATTTGATCAAAGGAAAATCAATCGACACTATATCGGGTCTTGTGGTTCGTATCAATTTGCAGTCATGTAATTATTTGAGACAAGAAACACTTGGGGATCGAGTACAATATCTCAGTGAGCTTAACATGTATATATAGATACGGATATAATTCGTCTTTAAATATGTAGTGAAACGGGTTATTCCTAGGTTTTATCTCGTGTATATACATATATAACTCGTGTGCATATATATATATATATATATATATATATATATATATATATATATATATATAGTAGAACCTCTATAAATTAATACTGTCGGGACCAACAAAAAATATTATCTTATCGGATTATTAATTAACATATAAATTAATAATTTATTAATGGGAGCTTAAGCCAACTAGCCTTCTTAAACGTTTAAAATTGTCAAAATAGCCACTGTTTGGTTAATATTGTGTCATAGCCAATAAACCACATTAAGTGATATAAAATGACTTATCTACCCTTATTAATAATAATAATTAATACTAAAATTTGAATTAACAAATTTATTTAAAATTTATTTTAATAATTAATACGAATTTATTTTAATTTAAAAAAAATTAATAAAATAATAAATTAGGAAACAAATATTTGAATTCCAAATTAAAAAAAAAAAACAAATTTCAAATTTAAACGTTTTTCAGTTTTTAAAATAAAAATTCAAATTTCTTAACAAACATTCATTCGAATTAACTATATTGATAATTTAAAACAATTTGAATAAAAAAATATTAACCAAATTAACAATTCGATTTAACATACATTTACACAAATAAATACGAATGAACCAATTAACATACATTTACAATTTGAATTAATATACATTTACACGAATAAACCAATAAACTTACATTTACAATTCAAATTAACATACATTAACAATTCGAGAAAAAAATGACACGATTTGCAGTCCCCACGATCGATGAGCAAATGCAGCGGCGCTTGAGGTGTGGACAACCGAGGAAAGAGTACGGCAGGCGACATCGATCGTCAAAACCGGATTTGTGATGGTGTCGAAGAGAGAATTTCCCTTCTCTATCAATGGCGCATCACGGCGGTGCGATCGACACGGCGCCTATCGGGATCTGAGTGTCGGCTATGGTGGATTGGAGGGAGAGAGACATAGAGCGTTGACTATGGAATATTGGAGCGAGAGAAAGCGCCGTAATCGACCATGAAATAGACATGCCAACACAATTATACAAAAAATGCAGAGAAATTGTCAGAACAAGAACCTAAAGCAACGATCAGTCAATAGACAAGAGGCCAAAGGCTGAGAGCTTGTGAAAAAAATCACCCGTAGCCCCATTGACATGGATTCAAAAGGAAGAAGTCGAAGGCTTTGAATTATGAAAGAGAAAGAGATCAAAATAGAGAGACAAAAAAAAGGAGAGATTTGAATAAGCCAACCAATAAATTAAGCATTTAATATTTAAAAAATTCCACAAATTATAAATCTTGTTATAAAATAAAAATGAGAATAATTAAATAAAAATTTAAAAAGGGCAATATAGGAATGAAATTTGTGTTTAAAATGCCACGTCATTAAAAATGGCTATTTTGCTAATTAAAACCACAAATTTGTTAAACTGCAATGCAAACGTTGGAATGTGGTTATCTATTATAATTTCTCTTTATTAATTTATACTATAATGAAGAAATAAATTTGTAATCAGCTATAATTATATAAACATCTTTATTAGCAAAAAAAATATTTCAATTTATTATATCGAGAATATTAAAGTATCAATATTAAGGATATCAAGAGAGACTATTATAATTTAAAAAGATTTATTAGAGTACCAATGCCAGAAATATTAAAGAACCCAATGATATTAAAGATGAATAACAATAGCCTCTTAGAGTAGTGATAATTAAAGCTATAATAATTATTATCGAATCATATTTTCGGAAGACTACATGACTAGTGATGTAATGTTATCTTTTTATTTAGTGTGATTTTATAGTTATTTATGTTATATTTTATTTATAGTAAATTTATAATTATTTATATAATTTTTATATTGAATTATTAATTTATATATCACTCAAGACCTATATACTTCCTAAAAATATTATTATCTTATAAATTTAGCAAATTATTAATTTAGCTAGTTAGGCCAGAGTCGGGACCGGACAAACATATTATTTAATCGCGACTATTAATTTATCGAGTATTAATTTATAGAGGTTCTACGGTATTAGTTATGCACTACATATCTTAGTGGACTTCCTCTTGTGCCCTATCCTTTGTGTGAAAGTGAATATGCATATTACAACCTAATAAGAGGCAATGTAATTCCGAATCTCTCGTCGACGTGCATTATAGAATATTATGCATGGAAGAACTTCTTAGAGCCTATATATAACGTAAATGCATCCATTATATATTTACTCAGCAATACTCAAATTATATATAATATTATTGACGAGGCTAGACATCGGGGAGAGCAAGCATTGACATTCTTGGAGCGCTTTGAGAGGCGTCTGCGCAAGGCCTAACTTCGAGAGGCTTTATCTTTTTACTCGAGTATTAATTTTGGGTTGCATACCAAATCGGGAGTCGAGGCGATAGCTATTTTTGTGTGTGTTGATGCGTTTTAATTTTTGTTGTTTATTATGTCGTCTTTTCGTATTTTCTGTCGTTTTTGCTTAGGAGTGGAATATATAAGCCCTCTTGGCTGAAGTGTGTAATCAAATTTGAATGTTAACGAAAACCCTAGCTTGTTTTTTTTTCACAGATCAAGTGATCTTATGAGGACGCGAAATTGACACCCGAAACCTTTACTATTTGTGCGCAAATCATAAGGTATTGAGAGAGCTTTGGCTGGCATTCGTGCATGAATCAACAACCGAGCTTTGTTCGATTTCCTCTGCTCCATCCGATCTTAGACTTATAGAAGTAACTACATGATCAGAAGCCGTTTGGGAATAATCGTTGAGCTCCAAATCCTTTTTCTACATTGGTATTCGGTGCCTTTAATGCACCACCAAAATCTTACAATCTATGGTTGAAGAAAAGACTCAAAAAAGCGTAGGATAATTAATAGAAATAAATGTAGAACTTTTTCTGTCCTTCATATATAAAGCGGATCAATAGCTTAATTTGTATTCTTTTTTAAATGATGAGCTGGGAAATAATTCATGGGTTAAGAGAATAAATGATGGAAATTTATCTCAATTTTGTATTGCTTTTTCGATTTGATTTACTTTATTATTTTGCTTTATTTTTGCGACGAATACTCTTCTTTATTTTGAAATTAAAAAAAAAAATGACCAACAAATATTTAGGATAGCTTATTATAGATCTAGCTAGTTCGGCAATCTCAAGTTGACAAAGTGGTCTATGGTAATCAATAAGAGTCTACTACCAAATTACTCTAGCTTGCGAGTACTGCCTACATAAGCAACCTAACTCATAAAAATTATGCGCTTATTAACATAATACTCAATTAAGGTCAAACTTTTTTCAAAAATACTCAAAGGTTTGCTAAAATTAAAGAAATACTCATTTAGGCTTTTATGGACAAATTTACCCCCCTTCTTCTCTGAATCTCTCTTCGATCTGCAATTGATCCTCACCTACGATCACTGAATTTCTCTTCGATCTTCACCTGTGATTTTCTTCTCTGAATCTTTTTGCCTCTGTCGATGTGCTCGATCTCCGAGGACGCCGTCACTGCCAGCGTGATCGAGAGAATCGATCGTGACGTTCGTGACCTGGTTGGAGATTCGCGTCGGAGTTCTGATGCCGGAGATTGGGGTTTCGGTGAGATAAGTGAGCTGAGGAAGCTTCGATTTATTTTTTTTCGGAGCTGAGAGTCGCGCCGGACAGAGGCTCGATGGAGAAGGAGCAGCGGAGCAGCGGAGAGAGGCTGGGTTTGTCGTAGGTGGGTTGTGTTCGCTGGCTGGGTCGCTCACAAACCAGAGAAAGTTGCCAGAGATGGACGTAGACGGAGGAGTGGCGGTGGCGGACGATTGTGAAGATAGAGTTTTGAACTTCCCCCTTTCTTCTAATATTTTCAGAAATCACCGTCTTATCATCAAGCTTTTAGTGCACGTTGAACCCTTTTTTCATAGCTCGGAGAAGATGTGCATGTTTGGAGAAGATTCTGTGTGATCGTACTATTTGCTTTGTGGAAGTGAAGTTAAATATAGACATCAGAAATATCTACACTATGTGGATCAAATATGATAAGAGTTTCAGTTTCCATTCATTGAAATGAATACTTGGGAAATTGCTTATTTGGTGGCAGGGTTTCGCCAGAAACCAACTCTTTTGACGTGTGGATCGTTGCAAGAACTGGCCATAGAAGTTGGCTTAGATATCAAACATAATATCACTCACAAGAAAAGTGTTATCGAAATAGGATATCAAATTTGCAATCTACGATATTTACTATTCCATTACTATTCCACTCGCATTCCGGAGTCTTATGTCCGGTTGATATATATATATATATATATATATATATATATATATATATATATGCCTTAGAATTGATGTTGTTTGTTTATTTTAATTAAGTGCGTCTAATTTATAAATTGGTGTCGTTTGAACATGATGTTATCAGTTTCTACTACTAGCTTTGGTCGAACTGGAAATGAAAAGGTTGGGCCGATTATATAGAGCTTGTCGTGAACATTTTATACGAAAATCCAAAAATATCCTTGACAAATATGGATGTATTTACTAAGAATTCATTTTTTTACACAATTATGAAAATTGTACTTAGTAGTTACACTTGTGTAACCGCAGTTACACTTGTGTAACCGGAGTTACATAAATGTAACTAAAATTACACTTGTGTAACCGGAGTTACATAAGTGTAACTAAAATTACACATGTGTAACTGGAGTTACATTTTTCAAAGCTGATATTTATATAATAATTTTGAAAATTACAATTGTTACAAGGTAATTCGGTAGTTACAAATCATATGTGTTTACAAGTGATTTAAATTACTTACTACAATTTTTAATATGATTAAATCTCACAAGTGTAAACATAGTTACACAATTGTAATCTGAGTTACATAAAGATAACTGCAGTTACACTTATGTAACTACAATTATCTTTATGTAACTCCAGTTACAGAAAAGTAATTGTAGTTACATAATGGTAACTGAAGTTACAAAAAGGTAATTCTAGATATATAAATGGTATCTGCAGCTATTTATTTGGTAATCAGAGCAGCTCGTTGCTTGAAGTCAAAGAAATGTCCAAATGGACCAGTCTGAAAACTCTTCCACCAGGCTGGACGGAGAACAAGCAAACTCTTCACAAATTCGATTGTCTCGAAACGTCAAAATGTATTATGCTTCAGTCCATGTCTTCGTCTTTCATGCGGTACAAGGAACTGCAATAACGTAGATGTAAGTACAATTACATTGTAATTCCAAAACCAAAAAAAAAATATCAATACGTAACTACATATCATTTTTATGATATGTAGTTTCAATTTCAATTTCAATATTTAAAGAAACAAATATGAAACTCCGCAAGGAATTTGACGGGTCAAATCCAAAGTTGTCTTCAGAAGTGTTAGATGCATACTTACCGGATATAACAATAGTTGATTAACAAAGACTGAAAGTTTATGATTCACAATGCAGAGACAACAAAGAAAAAAACCGAAAAATCGAAACATGTCATTGAAATCCACTATACCAAAAATTTCACGGACGCCAACCTATCTGCAACAGATGAAAAAAAAACGCATCACTTATCACCAAGAAATGCATAACTTATATCAATCCATGCATTTCTACACACAATATCGTGAATTCGCGACACCAAACAAGGCAATCCTCATATAAAGCTTTATTCTTTCACAATTAAATACCGGACACGCCGATTTGAGATCTATTAAATACTACTATAAAGTATAAACTAACTAAACTTCTCCTTCTTCGAAGTGTAATCCTTAAAAAAAAATTAAGAAGTCTCTTTGAGTAGAAATCAAGCAAAACGAGGTAATAAGAAACATATATCAATACAATTATGTAATTGGAACTCCAATTACATAAGTACAACTACACTTATGTAACTGGAGTTACAATTACGTAACTACAATTACCTTTATATAATTCTAGTTACATAACCGTAATTTCACTTATGTAATTACACTTATAATTATATGTGAGTTACACAACGTAATTGGAGTTGCCTCTATTTTCTTTTTTTTGTTTGATGAGTGTTTTGATTTTAACTTCGGGCTAGAGGACGAAGCCTTTGTGGAATCACCACGTCTTTTCGATTTCATACCTAAAAGAAATTAAAGGAAACAAAATAAGCAAGATTCGATTTTGGAAAGGCCCCGAAAAATCTAGGACATCGCCCGAACAGAACCTTTCATCTATAATTTTATTGTTCGTATAAGAAACAGAACATTACCCAAAAAATCGAGTTTGAGCTCGGCACAAATTACTTGAAAATCATCACACACAGAAGAGATGAGCTTATTCTTGAATTAAAGATTCTATCGAAATCGAAAGACATGAATGTATAACTGATTAAATAACCGAAAGCACGAAAAAAAAAAAAGAAGAGAAAAAGACGATGTAATTCCCAACAGAAACCCTAAATTCGGCTAGAACAAGTAACTTTATCTCTCTTTCTCTCTCCTGATAAACCTATTTTTTTCCCTTGTTAAGAGAAACGTTGTGTGTGTGGTTGTGTAATTCTGATATTCTTGGATCATAGATTGTCCAAAAAAAAAAACCCCACAAAATTGGATCGAACAAAATAAACCTAAAGATCCGTATGAACCGAAACATGCAAGGGAGAAATTCGAAAACAATAACGAAAGATGATGATTACCTCTGAGATTGCTGCGGAGATGAGTTCGTCGGGATAGGGAGACACCCGACATGGAGGAGAGAGAGCTCGATAGAGATAAGCAACAAGATAAGCTAGTCGGCGATTGCGAATTCGAGAGAGAGCTCGTCGGCGACGCGATTGCAGAGTGAGCGAGAGGATTCGAGAGAGAGCTCGCGGTTGCACAGAGGATAGCGAGAGTGGAGTCGATTGCACAGACGAGAGCGAGAGTGGAGCGAGAGAAGAATTAGCGTCACGGGTAGTTTAGGAAACATATCTTTAAATTGAGTATGATATGAATTAAGCAAACTTTGAGTATTTTTTTAAATAGTTTGACCCTAATTGAGTATTTTACTAATAATCCGAAAAATTATTTGGAAACATTTAGGACTTTAAACTTAAAAATAATTCAAATCTCATTAATTTAATACTCAATAACACAACGCTACTAGATTTTTCTTCGCTAAATTAATAAATAATATAATAAAAAAATTCACTCCCTACAATGTTTAACTTATGTATGTAACAATAAAGTTAATGAATAGATTTCCTAAAAAAAAAAGTTAAATGAATAGATGGGCTTGGACTAAATCAAGGCCCAATACTAGGTATTGCTACCAACAAGCTTTGAGAATCGTCCCCAATTAATTGTATTTTTGCCGTACGTCGCGTTTCGGATTAAATTAATCCCAATTAATGGAATTTCTCTAGTTTGTTAGTCCTTTACAAAGGGTTACGTAATGACATTATAAAAAAAGTAAGTCCAAATAATGAATAGCTACACAGAAAGAGTAATATATTATCAGCCCCAGCAAAATAGGCCGAACCACTAGATTCATAAACAACCATCAAACTCTACAACCCTCGTTTGCATATGCACGAGTCATCGATCGCAATGGGCGAATCTGTCTTCTCGAAGATAATCAAAGGAAAGAATATTTTTACGATAACCATCTGCGGCGACAAATTGAACAAAATTGTCAGCAGAGAAGACATGTCTTTGCTCAAATCACATTTTTTGCCTAATGCTAGAAAATATTTGCAATGCCTCATAATATGATATATCGAGTAATCTGCAAGCACATTCCCGATATTTCGTCCGCTTGGTTAAGAAATATATATAAATTTGCAGAAGCTAGAAACTGCTAGCGATAGCATCTACCGTTACCAAGTTATAGGTTTGCACTTTTCTAAGAGCGTTCGGTTCATGAAAATAATAATTACGCCCACTAAATAATTCCAATATTAACATATTTCTGGGCGGAAAATTTTCAATTGAAAGACTCGAGATAAATGGATATCTCTTTCCAACATCCATAAAAGATAGTTTGTACCCTCGTCCCTACATAGGAAAAATGGAACGCAAAATGGAGGAACGTACCTTAGAAAGTATGTAAAATAACTCAGGAAAAAGTTGAATCCTTAGCTTGAGCCAGCTGAACGATCCAACGGTTTTGACGCAATGATATAATCAATCAATACCCTTTAATCCTTGCTATTGAATATATTCTCTAGAGTTTCCGCCCTGCGATTAGTAACTTCAAGGTTTAAACGAGGAAATTTCAGTACCATCTCAGTTCGACTGAATATTAATGTGCAGAACTACATCACAATATCGCCATTGGTTACCTATTATTCTCCTTTCCATTGAGTCAATTCCTTGCGAGGAGCATAGAGCTTTGCAGCACGCTCTTCTGCTTCAATATCATTAACTATACCCCGACATCTCGGGAAACCACAGTAGCATGCCAGTTGTTCATCGCTCGAGAAGAATCTGTAATCACAAGACAAAATTAGCAGAATTAAAACCCACTAACTCCAAGAATTGAATTGGATTCAGTCAGAGCGGAGAAACACCTATAATCGTAAGTGAGTTCTTCCCATCTTTTGATTTCTCTCTTTGCAAAGATGATGATGTGTTCATCTCCGTTAACACTTATAACTCTTGAATAGCAATTTGGCTGCACATACAAAATACAACACTTCATGAGAAATCAAATTTGACTGTGGTTCCGGGTTAAAACTTCGGTTTTTATATTTTATATGAAGAAAAGACATTATTATACTTCTTATAATCATATTTATGATACTGGATTTCAAGGTCAATTTGAATATGTTAATAGAGTCGTAAAATTAGCTGCCTATAATTAATCAACTAATGGAGTCGTAGATCGTACAGGATAAACGGACAAAGTGAGAAATAATAGAGAATCATATTACGCACTTCACAAGAATGGTTAATGAGATGAGCAATGCTTCCAGCCCTTGTGGCATCAATGACTCGCTCGTCATCAATCCGAAACATGTATGTCCCAGCACCCTGTGAGTAAAAAAGACATCCTTGTTTATTCTCTATATTTCAAAAGCAAACAAGCTATTTAGTTTTTTTTCAAAAAGAAACAAAAAGACAAGCTATTTAGTTGGTATCTAGTAGCTACTATTTAGTAATATCAGCCAAGGAAATCCGTGCAAACTAGAAAACCATAATACAATTTTCTAACTTACCACTAGTGAGTTGTATATAAATCGTTCTCTTCTGTCGGCGATTGGAGGTCTGACAAGTTCACCGGTGTACTCAATCATCTATAAGAAAGATATTGTTAACTATCTTGAATTTATTATGCTTTGACTTAAAGCTAAATCTGTGAAATTTTAATTTATTAATTACCATGTCCCCAGCTCTGTGTGGAAGCTTCGCAAAGATGCCAAATCCATGGATCCCTGATTTCCCTGTGGCAACATAAAGCATAAACTGTACGTACTGCAGTGTATTCAACTTACAGGACCTAACTAGAATTTCCCGAAAAAATCCTATTGACAGGAATTCACTAAGCTAGCCAACACAAGCACAAACATACGCGAATAAAACACACAAGCCAATGGTAGCACAAGCAGCCAGACAATACAAGAGCGTTTGTAAAAGGGGGATTTAAGAGGAAGCTGTTGGATCTTACCGAATGCTAGTCTCTTGCGGAAAGTTTCTTTCATGTAATTGTATTTCTCAGCCATTGAAAGTATATTGTTGGGGACATCAAGTTGAGAAAGCCTCAGTCTTGGAAGGCTAGAGCAGAACTTAGAGCCCACAACCCCATTGGAAGGCAGAGAGTTTGTCCCAAACACATGCTGAGTGTGACCGCTGACCAAGTAAGGTTGATTTTGTACAAACAACCGCTTCGAGGATGCAGCTGCTAGAGCTTCAGGTTCTTTCCGCCCTCTCCGACCAAAGTAATCGTACGGTTCTATAAGATGCAAACAAATATTAAAATTGTATTATCATACTAACATTTTAGCAAGAACTTCAAAGGGAGGTAAATTACAAGTTATAAAATTGAAAATTAAAAAAAGGATTTCACTTGACCTGAACAAAAACGTTGATTTTGATTTGTTAAAAAGGGACATATATCCTCCTAATCCTTTTAACAACTCCGTACGACCGTCAAATTTGTGAGACATGACAATCAATTATATAATGTATGTGGACTGAATGGAGAGAAATTCAGCAAATTTGATCAAAGTGTCAATACAAATAAGTAATCATACATAAATATTCAGAGCAGTGGAAAAACAAAATTTAAAACCTTAGCACATGAGCCACAATAAATGTATCAATGTTTCTATCTGTTTCAAATACGGACAACTGGGATGCTGACAAGTTGTAAAAAATATAAAAAAAATAAAAATAAAAAAAAGATACATCCTGTGAGCATTTATAATGTAGATAAACAAAACTAGCTAAGAAAGCAAATAAATTTAATATATATAGACATGGGTTGCTAATTATATGAAACATACCAGTCCGGGCACAGCCAGAGGGATTGGGTGGTGGGGAAAATTCGGAAGCCAGTCCTACAGTTCTTGCAATACGATCATCAGCTAATGAACGATCGTTAGATGGCTGCTTATGCCTCTTGCAAAATGAGAGAAGACGAATACACTGGTTTTCTTCATCCTCGTCAAAAGAAAGTAGATGAAGCCTGTCCTCATCCTCAAGCTATAGAAAGAAATATATATACATATATATATATACAAGTATATGTATAGAAATATATGTAAGCATCAGCAAGACTAAGTAAATGAAAAAGATATACAGGCGTGTGAATGTTAGGAAAATATACTTCAACGCAGAGACCAGCAGCCCGTGCACAGAGTGGGTGATATGCCACACGGCATGAATTGTTTGAACACTGCAAAAACAGATAATGACCACCTAATTACAGATATGGAAGACTAATATTTGGAAATATTAATATCAACAATAACAATTAAACATATTACTAAAATAAACTATAAGTAAGCTCACTTGGATACAGGCCCCATAAGAAACACCACATATGCTGCACAACAACTTCCAACGATCCTACATGATAAAATCAGACAACAAAGTTAAAAGAGTCCAGCTATTACAGAACGAGTTCTATGTTAATTATCTATTTTTACTAATTGCCTATTTATAATTAGGGTTATTAGAGGTATTTTAAATAATTATAGGATAGGTTTATATCTCATGAATTAGACCAGGGTTTCGTTTATTAATAAAGTGTTCTCCTCTTGGATATTAATTCCAGGTCATATGAAAACCCATTATCCTTCAAAAAAAAAAAAAAAAAAAAAAAAGATAAATAAGATAGTCTTTGCTTTTGGATAAAAAAAAATAATCCTGTACTGAACTGAAAAATACCTTGCTGATCCTACTTATTCCATCAATTGGTTGCATTGTCTTGACGTCAGACAAGCAAGTCTCTGGAAGGGTTTAGAGTTTTCAGAAACCGAACGATCGTACAAATTTGAATTGAAATTCACAAAATAAAGAACCTGGAATCCAAATGGCACAAGCAAGGTGAGCCCAACGCCCATCACTGGTAGGCTTCATTGCACCACCTACAGAAGAATAAGCTTAGTAATTCACTTATTACAATTCCCCAAATAAAAGAAAACCAGAAATTCTAGAGCTCCAACTACCTATGACGGGACAAAGGCAGCAAGACGGAGGAAGCTCAGGAGCCCCAGAGCCACATAAGTTGCATAGCCATAAAACTCCATCAACAGGTTCTACTTCTCCATAACAACGTGCATGCACCTTGAGAATATTAGTAACTCAAGATTTGAGAAACGCGAATCCAAAACAAGAAACTAATTTGTTAAATAAATCGTACATGCAGTTCAATATGTGAAAAATAGAAATATAGAGCCATAACTTCGGTTATGTTTTGTGATATATTGGTAAATGCTTCAGAAGGTATATTACCATTATTCTGCATTTGTCACACTGTAAAAAGAGGTTGTTTTCATATTCCTGCAACCATAAATATAACAGCAATCAGCAAATTGAAGGGCATTTGGGTTCAGAGACAAAGTGAATAAGGAAGTTCAACCAAATTACTTTTAGGAGTTCGTATATTCTGTTCCTTGTTTGGGGATAAGATATAGAAAAGTTTCAATTCGACAAGATAAAAATAGATTAAATTTTTAGGACTAAAATTAGTATTGTCCTCCAAGTTGGAGCCGCGTGGATCTATATTAGTAGATCTGAAAAACAATCCTATGCAGCCAAAGTGATGTAACAAGGTTATACACCGAAGATCTTGTGCAAAAGGATAACAAGAAGAGTTGAATTTACCTCATCCATGTGGCAAACACTGCATTTGTCAAGGTCTTTCCAGTCAACACGTACGGGTCTATAGCCCGTCAGGTCTCGATATCGTTTAGAAGCTGATTTGGACATGGAATTTTTTGAAGCAAGTGTGGATTTTGATAACTCCTATCAATGCCAATGAAACCATTCGTTCAATATCAGAAGTATAAAAGCAAGGGGAAACCAATCAAGCATCAATCCCTATTGAAGTAAATAACATATTATTTACATGCATGAGTTGTTAAAAAATACGGAATTTTGGCTACAGTATTCATAAATGGAGATATATGACTGAGTTCAACTTCAACAAAACAACCCATGACTATAAGGGCATGCTAATTTTGTTCAAGCATTTTACCTGTATAAGTTTTGCAACTTCAGTATTGGAGAAACCAAACATGTATGAACCAGATCTGCATGCTGTTTCCAATTTTTCTTCAGTAAGAGAAGCATCGGAAATACTGGTTTGTAATTTCTTTATCCTTTTGAATATTTTATTCCAGCAAGATGATGGAGTGGAGCCCTTGAACTGAGAAGGAGAAAACGCAGAAAAACTGAGCACGGATTACAAAGACAAGTTCATATAAGCTGTCAATAAAGCAAGCAAGACGATATGGATTATAACAGAAAGCAGGCCCATTTTAGCAAACTGTGCATTGTATACTCACATAACACTGGTTATTTTGAGAAACGAAACCCATTGTAGCTGCAGAACTCCAATGGAAAAATGTCTTAAGCTGATGTGAATGTGAGCTCAATACATGTTGAAACAATTATAACACTATATGTGTACACCAATCTGTTACAGACCCTTATTTTTGTAAGACCTACCAAAGGTGAGTCCTTGGAAAGGTCTGGGCGACGAAGTTTTGGGCCACGGTGGCGGGCCAGAGTAACACACAGGAGAACAGCCCTCGGCCCAGGGCAGCAGCCGAGCCTAGAGGGTTACAGTTAGGTGTTTTTATTATTATGGTGTACTTAGGTGTTTTATTTGTGAGGTTTTTATTATACAATTTATTTCTGTAATTAGAACTTTTGAAAAGTTCTAATTATACCAACTCATTTAACCTATGCTACCCTAAATCTCTGAAGAAAAGAGGTTAGACTTTTGAAAGGAAAACGCCAGCTCCCGTTATGAGATCGAGATCTCGGGTCATAACACAATCGTATTTACTATTTTGTCAGAACTGGTTTATAGTGTCAAATTGACATGAAGCCATGATAAGCAATGTTTCATGAGGTGATTTTAACCGGAATAATATTTATGAAATGAAATAACAGCGAGAAATATAATCACTAACCTGCTCTCCGCTATCCAAGGTCACTTTAAATAGAGGTCTGTTTTGCGATTCAGCATCTCTTAAAACTTCCATTTTATACATAGTAAACTCACTTGGATCTGAAACACCAAGAGATGGATGAAACATTTTCATTGCATGGCCACGTGTGAATATTCCGAAGCTAATATCTTATTACAATAGTGCATAAGCAATCCACAATAGCATACCTGTAATTGAGGTAAACTTCCTAAGAGCAGTGTATCCTTCAGGCCAAATCGACTTATCATCACGAAAAAATTCAGAGTCTTTGACGATCTTTCCTGCAAAATAAAGTTACCAAGTATAGTGAGAATCAATAAGACAATTACCAAACTCAGAACAAGCAAAATCACACTTTCGTGGATCGAGAGAATATTAAAGAATAAAGATTATTGAGCACAAAATAGTTCCTTTAATTTAATGGCATAATGTGTTTTCTTGTGCAAAAATCAAAATTCAATTTGAATGTCACAACAAAATTCTCAAGTGCTTTCCAATAACCGTTAGGATTCCAAAGTAAAAAACTCCATGGGAACTTGATATGAATCTTTACAAGTGCAAGAGAAAGAAAATGCTTATATAAAAATAAAATAAAAAATAAAAATAAATAAAAAATTATTAAAGAACATAAAGAATTTACAAAAAATTACCAAGGCTGATTATTTGTAAATCTCCTATCACATAAGGAGAAGTCCGAAGGCTCTCCAATAGTCTCTGAATCCCCAAATCTTTTACACAACCATCAGCTGACTCAGTCCCGTCCTCTTCTACACTTGCATCCTCATCGTCATCGACACTAATTCCATTTTGCAGTCGTAGCATTCTTTTTGGGAGCTTTTGCTCACTCAAATACCTGATTAGAACATTGTTATTCAGGAAATAAAAAGATTTGATTGAATAAGATATAAGATCCATACTTCAGTTCAGTGTAAAGATAGATGAAACAGGGTTACTGAATCCACCAACAAAAACTTAGTAGTGATACCATACAAGGGCGGAACAGAAATTGACGATTGACACCATACAATCCAACAATGTATTTAATATGCATTAAAGTAGAACCTTCAGTTCAAATACCATGCAATAAATGGTACCAAATTCACTGTGTAAACTTACATTTTCGCTTCTTCCAAGCCTCTGATAAAATGCTGATTTTTGCATTTTAGATGGAAGGAAGAAATGAGTCCCCTAAGAAATGAGATGATCTGCTTCACTCTTATCCTGGATAAAAGAAACTATCAATATCAGAATCTGGGGATACTTTGAAATTCCACCATTATTAGACAAAGAAGTAGAAGAGGGGAAGGCATCTTTTAGATCTTGAGAAACAACAAAACCTTGCAAAATCATGGGTACCAAAAAATTGTACTGGAACTGATTTTCCTCCTGCCGTTCTGCTTAAGCCTTTGCGGTCAACAGTAAGTGATTCATCGATAACAATTGCTGGCCACATAGCATGACCTTAACCAGATAAAGTTGTAAAAAAAATTAATAGAAATCTTTAGTTTGGGTGATCAATTATACAGATCAGTTCTTATACACGAGAAAAAATAATTCTACAGCGCTGAAAGAAACTCCAAGTTCTAGAGAGTAGATATGAAAGATACTTCAATATAGGTATGCGATGCAATTTGGATAGTTGACCATTTAGGGAATAAATTAACACCCCTGACTCTTTTTGCAAATTGAAAAAAGTTGTGAAGCAGTCATTTCACGAGGCTAGAACTCAAAAATAGTTCTATGCCATAAAAATCTAAACTTTATAATACAGGCACACTCATAGTTTCGTAGGATTCATCATCACCTTAACTGCAATTCACTCAAATGATATGGAATGAAGTTTGAGAATCAAAAGCAGAAGAGAAAATAAAACTTTATTTACACATTTAAACCAGATGTTCCAAGTGTCAAATGTCATTCAAACCAAAGCATTCATGTTATATTTATTATTATTATCCTAAGTGAATAGCACTTTGATTATTTGGATGTGATATTGGTAACAAATATTGCATACCAAAATTTTGATGGTAAAAGAACATACCAGTAAGCTTGGCCCATATGATATCCCCGGCATCCACTTCTTGGCAGTCATCTAAACTTGCAGCCAAGACAACCATCTCTTCATAATCGTAGACATCGTTGTCTTCACTACTAGGGCAGAAGCTCAAATTCAGATTCTCCATATCTTCACGAGAAATGTTAAATTTGATTCTCTCATTTGAAAGAATCAAGTTTTCCTCATCCCCGTCTTGATATTGAACCTGCATTCAATTCTCATCAAGGTCAATCCCTACTCTTATCTTCAAAAGTTCCAAAGATACCATTATAATACGAAAATTATATACAAAATTATCTAGACACCTTATGCTGATTTGTCTCGGTACAATATCCTACAACTTGGCCCGAATACCAGTCAGCATCCAGTGGCCAATAAACCTGTAACCACACAAACATAAATGAACTTATTAAGCAGTGCAACAGTAAGCTTAACATATAGTGAGAACGTTGGGGCAAAACGCACGCTTACCTTGCATTTTAATCCAAAGAATGAGTTTGGATCAGCGCCATCAAAGGACAACCTATTAATGAAGAAAAAAAAAGAGCATCATACTTCACCCTTTTACTAAACATCCAAAATCATTTCATTGTTTCTTCCACATTTAACAACTTGCCACTACAATTCTCACATATACTGCCATGAAAATTCCTTCAATAAACCCAACAAAAAAATGTATTACGCAATCAATTAATTCCATTCAAATTACTACCAAAACCTCAGAAACAAAGCTTTCATATCATAAGAGCATCAGAACTTGCTTATAACAACACATGATTTACATTAATTCAATTCATTTCGGCTTCCGAAAAATTGAGGACATGTATGTACCTATGAACCAAATATTCAATCTTTATATCTATCAAACATTACTCTTTTCAAGCATTATAGCAAGCATTTCAGGGTGTCTAAACCCTACAGCAGAAAGCCATACCTGACCCATCGTTTTGTAGCAGCCGAATCTGACGAAACCTTCCCGGCAATGCCGTTCTCCTTCGGACCAGGTCTTGTCCTTGAATTCTTCTCTCTGCTCTTCCCGCCGGAGTGGTGATTCCGGCAATCCCGCAACCTCGGCCTATCCAAACTAGACAACACCTCAGTATCCACGCCTAGTTTCGCCAGCTCTCCAATCATCCCCAGTTTCCCCTTCGCCGTCTTTGCCTTCTTCCTAGAGCCACCGTCGTCGGAAGTCCCCGAGCCCTTCCTCGCGACAAGCGAGTCGTAGTCGGCGGCACGGGGCTTCTTGGAGCGCCTCCGTGAGTAAACATTGACGATCGGCGGCCTCTTTGCACCGGAATGAGGAGCGACCGACTGCGGATGCTTCCTCTCGGAGCCACCTCCTGCCTCGGAGCAGTCATCATCGTCGCCGCTGCAGACGCGGCTTTCGACTGCAATGACGACTTTGCGAGCCTTAACTTTCTTGGACATGACGCCGGAGGAGCCACTGGCGGCGGCGGAGGAGGGGGAAGAGAAAGGCGATGTGGTGGAGTAAACTTGGTCGAGAGGGACGTACCTCACCGGAGCTCCGGCGACGGTGTGGACGTCGGTGTCGGTGTCGGTGTCGCCGTCGTCTGGGCTGAACGCCATGGATTGCTGAGAGGAGCTGATTAGGGTTTGAGGGAGTGAGAATCGCATTTGCGTTCTTCCATGGTTTGGAGAGAGAGAGGGTTTCCCGCCTGATGTCTGCCTCTCTCTCTGCCACCAAACCAAAGGGAACGAAAAAAGGAATATATATATATATATATATATATATATGTATAGAATTGGCCGAAAGACCTCGGTTGATATGTAGTTTGTTTGGACTGTGGACTTTGGGTCATTATATCCCGTAATCTCTTTTATATTTATTTTATCGCCCTGCGATTCTTATTCATTTTTTACCCAGTATTTTATAAAATTACTAATTTGCTCTTTGGTAGCTGAGCGGTTTATTTATTACATTTTCTTTTAGGGTTTTTTTTTTCAAACATCTCCTCGCTTCTTTTCCGTGATTACTTCACTTCGAGGCTTTCTATTCTCAAGATCATCTCTTCCGACTCTGAACGTTTTTCTCTTCGATCGTAATCCAAACATACTTTCGTTCTTCAGTTCTGTTCATTCTGGTTCGAGAACTACTTCGAGCAACGAGGCTTTCATCTCTTTGCTTTCCCGACGAAGGACAATCCTTTCAGCGACGAGTTTCTCTGATCATCGTCTTCATCATAAATGGAGGTAAATGTTTATTCTTTGAGAAACCTATGTTTTGAGAAGTGTTTTGACTCGTAATGGTGTTAGGGTTTACTTATTTTACATGCAATACTATACTATGTGGTTTACGAAGAAGAACGAGTGTAGGGTTGGTTCTCTACCTATTTCAGCAATACTGCTATCTATTTACGCTCCGTTATTTAAAACCGCTAGCAGTTCGCCGTTAGTCCGTATATACTGCATTACTGCTATGTTTTTTAGAATTCCCGCTAGCTATCTATTTCATCCCGTTGTATATTACCGCTAGCGGTTTGCTGTTCTGCATTAGCGCTATGTATAATAGAAATTAATCTAGTTATGATTTGTTTCCTGGGCCCTTGAACAATTTGAAGATGGCGTGATGCTCTTTTTGCAGTAAAAGTACCAAACTTTCTAGTGAATTTTCTCGGGCTGAGCCTTGTTGACTTTTTGGGCCGGGTACCGTTGACTTTTTGTGGCGGGCCCGGGTCGTTTTTGCGGGCTTTTTGGCCTCTTAGTTGCATTTTTTGGGCTGGACCTTAATTTTTCTGAGCTCGGAAAAATACCCATAACATTATCCCCCCCAGTTTTTTGGATGGTTTTGCCTTGCGAAAAACTATTTTTTCTTTGTTGCGGGATTTTTCAATATGCGCTTTTAGAAGATATATGGGGGCGTCTCCTGGGTTTATACTTCGTGTATGCTGATGGGGGCGTTCCGCGAGACAACCTTGCTCTTTTTACGTCTACAATCGTGAGGACTTTCCCCGGAGATCACCTACTGTTTGACGGGGGTGTTCCATAAATAACCCCCCAGCCACGTTTTGCGTTATAGGTTCGGTGTCTTTTGGAATGGCCTACCAATCTGCGCTTACGAGCGCTGTCCCGAAAGATAACCTGCCATATTTTTTCTGAAAAACAGAGAGCTTGAGAGCTCTTTCTCTAATATATATATATATATATATATATATATATATATATATATATATAGGGGCGTCTCGAGGGGTAACACTCTGTGTATGCTGACAGGGGCACTCCGTGAGATAACCTTACCGTTTCACGTCCACGATCGCGGGGAATTTCTTCGGAGATCACCTACCGTTTCGACGGGGGCGTTCCAAAGATAACCTCCTCAGCCACGTTTGCATTTGCAGGTTCGGTGTCTTTTGGAATAACCTTCCGCTTTGCGTTTACAGGTGCTTAATGGCGATTTTGTAGAAGATAAGCTTACTTGGGGAATCGTTATTGGCGGTTCCCGAAGTTAATCGTCGAATTTTTTCAACGAGCTTTTCGGTGTTGTCATCGAGTTTTGGACTTTGATCATCGTCTTCCCTGATCAGCCATTTGCGGCGTGACGGAGTTCCACATTTTTTCTCTGTGCTGATTGAGTGACCTTTTTGGTCTTTAACGCGCGCTTTTGAAGAGTGATTTCTGATGAACGATGACAGCGTAACAACGTTTGTTGGTGTTGCGTCAAAAAATCATACCAGTTTGATGTGACTTAGACAAGGCTTGAGGTTGCTGGCATCGTTAAGGCGACCGATATTAACTTCGTGGAGGCTCGACGGTGGCGAGCCGTGGTTAGGGGTTTGCACGGCGAGAGTTCTGGTGACTTCGCGGTGGCGCAGCGGAGGCCACGTCGGTGGCGTGTGTTTCTTGTATTTGGTGTGGAGCGACCGTGACGGTTCTGAGGTCATTGAGTGACTGGGACGGTTCTTAGGTCGTTTGATGTGCTGGTAGGGACTCGAGGCTTGAACTTGTTGGGAGCCCCTCCTTCTAGCGCCAAATTGTTGACGCCACAAAATGGATCAAACACAGTAGCGGTCCATGTCTCGATAATGGGCCGGGCCCATCGCCGTTTGTTGACTTTTCTTAGGCTTGGGGCTTAGTCTTTGGAGGAGTCAGGGGGATGATGATATATGATGCCGCACCTCGTCGCTTTATAGCAAGGCTGCCTACGTACCCGGTTTACCGGGATCAGTTCATCATGTAGTTCAAAGTGGGTGTTGGGAGATACGTTCCTGGGCTTGTCTTGGCAAGCCGGGAGCTGACGGTGGAGACGGGGGTCGGTCGATGCTCGGACCTCGATCTTCCTATCTTTGGAGAGTCGGGGATTCCCCCGGCGTCTTTTCTTTAGCTAGCTTCTCCGCCTCTATCTCTGGGAGTCGGGGATTCCTCCGGCGCCTTCTCTCGAAGTAGCTTCTCCGCCTGTATCTCTGGGGAGTCGGGGATACTTCTGGCGCCTTCTCTCTGGGTAGCTTCTCCGTCTCTATCTCTGGGGAGTCGAGGATTCTTCCGGCGCCTTCTCTCTAGGTAGTTTCTCCGTCTTTATCTCTGGGGAGTCGAGGATTATTTCGGCGCCTTCTCTCTAGGTAGCTCTTCCTCTCCGACGTTAGTCGAGTATTTAAACCGGATATATAAGAGAGAAAACATATTTATATAGATATAGAGAGTGTTTTTGTGAGTTGATCTGAGTCTATCTGAGTTGCTCGGAGTTGTTATGAGTTGCCGTTTGATTGAAATGAAGCTCCTATTTATAGGAGAGTTCAGGGATCTACTAGAAATTATTAATAACTTTCTCGGGCCCTTGAACAATTTGAATATTGCTTGGCACGATGGCGCGATGGTGTGATGCTTTTTTGCAGTAAAAGTACCAAATTTTCTACTGACTTTTCTCGGGCCGAACCTTGTTGACTTTTTGGGCCGGGTCCCATTGACTTTTTTGTGGCGGGCCCGGGTCATTTTTGCGGGCTTTTTGGCCTCTTAGTTGCATTTTTTTGGGCTGGGCCTTAATTTTTCTGAGCTCGGAAAAATACCCATAACAGTAAGCTTCAATAAACCCTAAGTTATCAAGAATTTCGTAGCTTTTCAAACCTTTAGAATTAGGGGATAATATATTGCATAGTTAAAACCCGTGAAAATTCGCATATTTCAATCGTTTAGAGTTAAGGAAATACCTAAAAATTTAATATTTTGTGTTTTCATGCCCGATAATATTAGACTATTTTGTATAGTGTGTTTAGTTTCATCCATCAGATTTGTGTATAATACGCCATTTCTTTACAAATTTGTATGTTCTGACTTATTGTAGATTAATATCTCATTGATTTCTCCTCATTGTTTAATATCTCATCAACTAAACATATTTAGACAACGATGCATCATCATAGCATTTAAGTATATTTATTTTTCTTTTAAAAAATATCTTTATTTATGCAAGAAAATTTTACCAACTTTTTTTTCACCATTAATTTTTAGGCAATTTTCTCTATGATTTTACAAGTTAACCTAAATATTACAGCATTTCATTTCACATTATCATATTCCCAAAAAAATCTTACTATTTTTGGAAGTTTAATCTTCGCCTATTTATATATATATAAATAATGTTAAAACGAAAAAAAATTTGAGTACACAACACCTCATGGTCTGAACTCTTAAACTCTTAATTAAAGCCACAAGAACTTTGCATTTGTCCGAGTAAGAAAATAGTCAAATACGAGCAGCGTTTTATATAAATGAGAATAAACTTGATGAATACTTTAGAATAATTTTTAAGATATATTTAAGTTCATAAATGTTAAATTGTCTATTTACTAGTGTCTATAAAATAATAAATTATTAACTCAATTATAATTTATTGAGGTTCTAGGTTAATAAATTCTTTTTCTATTGAGCTTGTAAGACGTAAAATACACCAATAACTATCAAAAAAGATTAATTGATTTGCTCATTGATAATTTTAAAAGATAATAATACTCTCAAGAAGATAATTGAAATTTAAAATTCAAAATCCACAAATATGTAAATAAATAAACATGAAATGTATTACAAATAGCAGCAAGCAACCCTTAGAGCTCTCTGCAATACTCCCAACTCGAATGAACAAATATTACAGCATCATCAAAAATAGCATCTCCTAAATAACTCGAACAGAAAAAAATAAAAAGTAAAAAAGATTTATAAATATTGTCTAAACCCCGAAATTAATAAATACAATCACTTTTCACTCACTAGATGATGATGATGATGCCCTTATAAAATGGCACGATGATGAAAGGAACCCGGTTGCTAAACCGGCAACCGAAAGTAGATCCAAGTTCCTAATAAACCAATAGATATTTGTGCAAAAAAGAACTTTCAAATGCGCAACCGAGGAAGAAAGAAAAAAATAAAAAATTTAAACGATGAAAAAAGGGTGAGACGAGCATGTTCTTCCCTAGAACAGTCAATCTCACACGACGACCAAGCCCGAGCCTGAGGCCAAGGAAATGCCGCCTCTGACAATCTCTCGTTCGCCTAATTCACAACTCTCAATCTCTGAATTGGCAGACAGACTCTTTGTCTAAACCATTATCAAAAGAATGGAAAGAAGAACACACCAAGCAAAATTTTAGCCACGAACCGGTGGCGTCGATTGCGACATATTACAAACCAGCACCGGCTGCCGCCTTCTCCATTTTCTCCTTCTCGATCTCTACTCTTCTCTGGTCAGCGTGCTGAGCAACTCCGTTTGCCAGAGCCTGGTATGTGAAGTCCAGTGTCTGCGTGAGGTTCTGGAACCTCACGGGATCTGTTGCTTGCATGGCTTCAAAATGGGAAAGTGAATCAATCAAATAGGCCACGCAAGATATTCGACCAGTGAAAAGAGATGTGCTAGTTCGCTTACCATTGACCGAATCCACAAAGAAAATGAAAGGGTCGACGTCGTCGAGTGGTGATTGCAACTCCTCATCATCACTGTAGTCGTCATCTGAGTCGTCATCGTCTTCGTCGTTTAGTTTGAAAGACTTAGCCTGTTTTCAACAAAGGATTATGAACACAAGTATGCGCGTGGTGAGAGGGTACGCTACATGCAAACCCACAAATTATTGATCAAAATTTCATTTATGCATACCGAGTTTAATCAGCATATCAAGATCCTTTTTTGCTACCAACTTAATTTTATTGATCTAGTGTTCATTTCCATAATTATGCTTACTTTACTAGCTATGCATGTAAAACTTAAAGGGCATCAAAATCCATACACGTTAGGGAATTTATCGAAAGAGAGGAAGTTTGGGATCAACTAGAGAGAACTAAAAATGTCATAAATAGATATCGGGTTTAGGAAAATAAAAAAATCATAAAATGAAGGCCTTAACCCACACCTGAGCAGCTAATTTTTGAAGTTTGATGCTATCAGCTTCATCCCCATCCTCAGCATCGACTCCCATCTCTCTGTCAGACCCATCACCATCTTCATCGTCATCGTCAGTTTGGAATCCATCCATCTCGTCGTCATCTTCAGCTTCTTCTTCTTTTGCAGCTTCTGTCCCAAGTTCAATAAACTCCACATCAAATTTGCAAAATTGTTCCAATTATCCAAATAAAAATGGTTAATAATGACAGTAAATTATTACGGGAAGTTGCTTATTCGACTAATTTACTTTCTTATTTCTTATAAATTTTAAATATTTGTATGCACTGTACGTACACCAAGAAAAGAAAGGGAGAGGAAGTGACCTGCAATTTGATTTTTGTAAGCAACCAACAGATCAAGCGTTGCCTTAAAAACACGCTGTAAAGCGTCCACAGATATCAGCTCAACGGGAAGTCCCAGCAGAGATGTCAATCCCAAGCAGCAAACTTTCTTATCATGTTCCCTGAAGCAAAATAATTAGTGGTAAATAATTAATGGGGAAAAAGAGAAAAGTGTAAAGAGAGGAAATAGATGATACAAATGTAGAGATTGTTGCCACACTACCTCCTGAAGTTCGCTCGCGCACCACTTTTTTTAACTTGTTGAAGCATCTGTAACCAAAGACCAAAGATTTCCGTGGCTACACCAAACTTCTGCAGTATGCTGAGCGTTAATGCGGCATTGTAATATAGAGCATCCGCAATCTGAGACAAGACAAAACAAAAAAAAAAAACACGTGTAATCTGCATTAGCATAAAACCACAAGCAATAAGACGGCCATTTACGAAATAGTAATATTCAGGGCCCAAGGGAACTTTGACCAAATTGAAATTTAATATTACGAGAACTCTAAACAGCGTGAAAACTTATAATATATACTGTCATATCAAGAACTTAAACATGTCCTTCCAGAACAAGATATGATGACTCACAGGCACTCATGGCATTCAAAGCAGTTTGAGTTATATAATTATTGTAGTAAAACTGCAGCTCAATAATTGTTGACGTGCGGTACAGTAAAAGTGTCGAATATGGCATACAGTACGATTCTTCTCATAGTGTTTCATCACATCAATCACATCACAAATTCTTAAATTGTGAACAGATCAGTCATGCAAAACCAACAGTGGACTTGCAAACACAAGTTTTTCTATAAATGGAGAAAACGTATAAAGCTTAGATAGATAGCACATACCACTTGAATAAGGAGACATTTAAGGTATGGTTTTTCAGATCGATGCAGCCGATCGACTGTAATTCTGAGATATGGCTCAACCCAATGATCAACCTGCCCTTTACAATTCTGAAAGACTACTTGAATGAGTTTTGGCGCGGGCTCGATATCACTGTCTTCCATATTTTTATCTGCCATGACCTGAGACATTAAAACAATATATCACCATAGTTAAATTTCCAACAATTGAACGTGTCCACGTGTGCATGCTTTTCAGTGTAAAAATTTATGTGGACTCACAGTTGATATCATATTCCAAAGCCCTTGCTGGTAATCAGGATCTTTACACGAGAGGAAATGTGCAGTCCCCCTCGATACATAATTGTCCAGAGGTACCAAAATATCTGCAGGAGATCGAGGACACAATTTTGTGGGCATTGTCAGTGTTGCAATGTAGTAAGTATGTACAGAAGGGTTCAAAATGACTGAGCATCAGCACATGTAGCAATCTTTTACTCAGACAATTTATTTTCTACCGGCTAAGTTACTATAACAATTTTTACTCACTGAAATATTCTAAGAAGTAAAGACGTTAAGTACCGAAAGAGACAAGATAGATGGAAAAAACAGCATTACGTACTTGGAAAAAAATCAATAGCCCACTCTGCTAGCGCTTCCATCATCAACGGCCAAAGAGACCACATCTCAAGGGAGATTGTAGGAGAGAAAAATGTCATGTATGACACGATTTCCAAAACCTCTTCAAAAACCTCTGTGATGACATAAATTAAAAATGAATCACTGTTAAAGAAAAGCTAATAACATCAAGGTTTAATCTTTCTGAACCTGAAGAATATAAAGCATGTGAATTCTAATTTTATATTACAGTCATGAGTGCAAGCAGATGAGTAATCATCCAGAAATAAAGGGAATATATACCATATTTAACTACACATAAATTACTCCAAAGTTCCACTGCTTTTATCCTTGGCTTCTAACAAAGTGGTTCTGAATGCCCCAAAATTTGTAAAAGACATACTATCTTCAGATCAATATACATCAATAATTTGTCAACCACATGACTAGTAAGTGCCCTACTAAAAACCTATGCTCATTTTACCCAGTTCTTGTTTTGCAGCCACCTCTTTGGTACAACTCACGCTCGAAGTTAAAAACATTTCAATAGATCTCACAATTTTTATATCAAGGTAAAATAGATTATTTATCTACTAACAACTATTTCTATTCTATTCACCACTCAAAAGAATAAAAAGAGACTCTTCGGATTTGGCTTTTGAATCATAATTCAGATCACAATAAGAGTCCCGTATCTACACAACAAATGCAGCTGGAAAATAACTATCTACTTCAGAGGAATGATTAGGTCCAAATAAGGATGCAAGAGAGAACAGAATATCACGGACCTTGCCCATCGGTTGTCAACATTTTACGCATTATAGGAAGTAGCGTTGGTTCCACTTGAATAAAAAGATGCGGAAGCCTGCTGACTGATTCAAGAATTGTACTGATAGCTCGTAAACAGCCAACTGCGGCTAAAGCACCTGGATCATCACCCTCCTCATCAGCTTCCGCTGAGTTCATACACCTCCAAAATGCAGCAGCCTAAAACCGTAGAATTGAAGATCTAAGAAAAACACATTGAGGCTGATATACATTTGAGCTCAAAAGCAATAATCATTACCAAATTTTGGCACAACCCAAGAGCATAAGGACCCATCTCTTCCCCAAACTTATCTACTATAGTCTCCAACGTAAAAACCAGATCCTCATTCTCAACCTCGTTCATAAGTTTGAAAAACTCTGGAGAATAAACATTACAAGTTAAGCATGCTGCAAGTATTGTTTACAAAAGTAGTAAAGCATGTTAATAACATACCGTCTAGTAATTGAGGAAGAATCGGGCGAATTTCATCCAATTCTGCAAGTTAAAGCAGAAATAAAGTTGATAAAAACAAAAACAATAAACATATGTATTTACTAAAGCTAAAAATCTAGAGATCACAGGAGACATGCCTTTGCAAGCTTCGACAAATGAGCGCAATGCAAACACTGAATCAACACGAACAGGAAGTTCTGGGTCTCGCATGCCTGAGACGACACTGTGTAATGCTTTTCGGAAGTTGTTCTGATCTGCAAAGTTGATATGAGCATATTGCCCTGCAACCCATGCAGCCTGCAATCCACAGAGACAATAACAATGAGTAAAACAGCATAAAAGACAAAGAACCAAATTAACTAAACCTAGCTGACAACCTATTAAGCTTTATGCCACAAAGAAACTTGAACGAAACAAACCTTGGCTCTTAGATGGCCAACCGGACTGCTAAACTCGGGGAAAACATGTTGCACTAACATACGCTCAAGCTCGGACTTGTACGGCTCGGTTTGCTTCAGTTTGTCACAGAGTGCTCCTATAGCAAGAAGAGCGCCATCCTTTTGTCGGTAGGACTTGTGCTGTGGTGGAGCCTCATCGTACCTGTATGAGTTCAAGCTTTAAATAATCACTGAAATCTGTGATCTTACAGCCTTGGCAGAAGAAAACAGTAGGCAGCACAGTACCTGTTGAAAATTTCAACTATAAACTGGATGAACTTTTGAAGGTTCTCTTTTCCACGTTTCCTGACCAACTCACTAACAAAATCCATCGAAGCCGTTCTGGGACTGTACAAGTCTTCAATGATGTCTAAAAAAGAAGAAGTTAAAGTTAGTAAATGCTTGTTTCTTACGAGTCGACCACCAAGCCAAATGAATCATACTTAAACTTACCATAACCCTTTCTCACATACTCATGAGGATCTTCATCCCAAAGCTTTTGATCGTTGTCGTTAAAGCACATAAGGGGGAATACTATCTCAAAAAGAATGACATCAATTCGAGATTGCAGCAAGCTATACATACTGTTCTTTGAGATGCTGCAGAAATGGAACGTGGAGCTTATAATAGTGTACAAATTGAGTATTAAATCCAAATTAACATAAAAGATGTATTGATTGGAAAGGATTATAATCCTTTTAAGTCTAATCACCTAGAAGCAAGTAAAGGATATTTTTCTTCAAGGCTAACTAATATTATTTAAAGAAATAAAAAATGCTTTTGATGGAAACTCGAAAGACATGCAACCCTAATTTTTCAATAAGTCTCAAATGGAAAGAATATGCATAACTTCTATGACAAACGCCATAGATTTATGATAAGATACAACTAGCGCAGATGTCATTACCTGTTGCTTAGGTACTGAAGAATGAGATTGGTCACTCTATCTGGTAAATAACCACCAACCCGAATCACATTTAAAAGATTTAGATGGCACTCCAAAATCTTCGCTGCATATGTCTTCTGAAACATTTGGGCAAAGGCCCTGTTCTCGGGATTGTGAAGTTTCAAATCTCCGAATCTGAAAACAAGGTTTGTCAATGGAAACTCAGACGAAAAAAGCCTCATCCCAAATGTTGGTTGGACTGAAGCATTACCTGGTGTATAACCTGTTTAAAATATGGACAGTCCATTTCTTGACCTTCCACCAACCCCACGTTTTTCGAACCTCGGGATCCAAGGGTTGGCCTTCCAAAGGGACAGGTCTCTCCAAAACGCTCAAGAACAAAACCATCCAAGAATTGAATCTATTAGGATCAAATAGCTGCTTTGGAATCTCCAGCTGGAAAAATAAATAATGCATTAGTATCACAAATGAATGAAGGTCAAATACGTCTCTGGATATTCTGATGAAAGGTTTATTAAGTTTACGGTTTAAACAAGAAGTATAAAATTCTGATATATTATCAGACAATTTCTAAGAAATCTTCTGATGGTAGAAGCCTAGGAGCATTAAAAACAGTAATTATAAACATATATCTAATATCAGTGAAACCAAGAGCATGAATGATTTCAGCACACATTTAAACCATCATCATCGTTAACAATTTTTTTTGTTACCGATTCCTTTGCAAAATTCAAGCTATTGTAAAGAATTAATGCAAAAAAAAATGCAAAATTACTGAATTCAAGTTTGACTCTCTTGCAAGAGCTGGAAAAAAAAAATCAGGAAAAGTTTACTCATGAAAAGACGTACATATATTGAAGACCAGAATATTTTACAGATAAGCTTGATATAATCTGCTACATCCACTGGTGGGTTGGCAATTTGGACAAGCTTGTTGAATATAATTAGGAGGCTAGGAAATGTTTGGTCAACGATATGATGAACTGGAGTCCGTTCCTCATCAGATTTGAACCTAACATTAAGGCACAGAATAAAATCTCAGACACTCGAATTAAAATTTAAACAATCGTCAGTCATAAATAAAATTTTCATGGCACTTTAACAAAATGCAGAATTATGGACCTCATTTAAGTCACACGTATCTTAACAGTGGATCACTAATTTACTATCTCTCAATGAGAACACAACTGGTTAACATTCTATGAATTTAAGGAACTTACTCATATTTCCTGGAAAGAATCCGCAAAACGAACAGAGATGCATAGACTTGCTGCTCATCTTTTACTAAGTTGATCTTCAGCCATTCTAAGAGGTGTGGCCATTGCTCCGGGTAATCAGCATGGACCATTGTCTTCAAGCACTCACCGAGTTGTAATCTGTACAACACTTTAAGATAAGCCACAACCATACGGAAACCCGATCAAGGGTAAAATCAAATAAGAAAAACACATAAAATCAATTAATAAAAACGGAAAACTGGTTGATCAGTTGCACCTCAGCAACGGGGGAACTTTTGCGACAAACTCAAGGATGTGATGACGCACCGATTCTTTATCGCTCGCCAAAATCTGATGTTGCTCTTCTACATCAAACAAAAAAGGGAATGAAACATTGAAAACACTGATTAAACCCAGCGCAGTATTACAAAATACCACGTCACAAACAAACGTACCGGGCTCGTGCGGCGACCAGTTCTTCGCGATGAAGTTCTTGAATTGAATGCTCGCGACTTGCCGAACCGCCATATCGCAGCTATTATCCACTATGATCTGCAACAGCCTCAACAAATGCTGCGGCGAGTACTGAACCTGCAATCAAACCATTATGAAAGAAGATTCACTCACTGTTCGATCGAAATATATCAAAATTCCGGACAAAAAACTCAGACTTCTCCACAAAAAAAAAAAAGTGGTTACCTGATTAAGAGTCTGCTCGGCGGCTTTCCGTTCGTCGGGATTGACGCTGAGAGCGGCCTGAAGCACCGCAACGAGGTTGGGGATATCCATGGCGAATCCGGCGGTGATCGGGTTCTAAATGCGGGCTGGTTGAGACGATCGAAGCGAACGCCGATGGCGAAAATGATCGGAACCCTCGCCGGAGCAAGAGGGCAAGGTTCTAGGGTTGAGGAAGACAGAGGAGAGAGAGAGAGGGGCTTATAAAGCTCTAGGGTTTTTTGTTCAACTAAACCACTGCTTAAGCTTTTTCACTTTTAAATAATAAATAAAAATAAAAAAAGAGTAAAACCGCGGTGGTCACTCGTCTCGTCTCGTGTAGTTCACTGAGGAGGGGAGGGAGCTTCTGTTTGGTTGCAGGGCGAGACTAAGCCGGGTGCTGGGATTGGTTCCTATTCGGGGTTAGCGATGTCCTGGAGTCGGGATTAGGCGAAAACGACTGAGGACGAGTGTGGAATACGACGTCGTTTTTTTATTTATTTGTTTGGAGGTAGTATCTGGCTGGGGTCGCGAATGATTGTTCTTCTACTTTACAGGGTTTGCACGTGCAGATTCAAGCCAAGTTATGTTATATTATTAGTCCTTGAAATTTTAGTTTCTTTCCGTTTCGCCCCTGTTGCTGTTTTGTTTTCATTCAAGCCGTTTTGTTTACACACAAGTTATAAATAGGTACATTGATTTTGTTGGGTTTTTCGATGGTTTTTCTCAATTCCGATGTGGAAATCACGGGATATCATCGAGATAATGACTTAGATTAAATTCAAAAATCAAGAGAGTGTTTCGATATGTTACCAGACTTTTGGTACTTTTGCCAATTGTATTAATTTTGGTGGAATCCTCCTCGGGAAGCATGCAACCGATTTTCTCGTGATGCGGATCTGAGCTCGTCAATTGTCGAACCACCACGTCTCTGTGGGAACGTCTTTGAGTCCGAAAAACACCCTACCAGACTGCTAGGTCCTTCTCGGTGTTTGAACTGCGAACCGATGGAGGCAGGGGGAGGAGAAAAATCGCGCCTAGGATTTGCTAGAGGGGTTGCGAGTTTTCTCTAGTTATTTTGGCTTAGTTATTTCGAATTATGAGCTTTTTTTTTTTGAAAGAAAGACGAGCCTCATTAAACCCTCCGAGTCCCCCAAACGGGTGCGGCTCTAGAGGGAAGAGTACTCCACATCATATTACTAGCGGCAGAAACCAAACAAACGTCCCGAACAAGGGTCGGGACTCCCTCGTTACAAACCGAGTCACGTGCAACAAGAGGTTCAATACTAGGCGGGACAGACTCCAACCAAACTATATTCCCTCTAGACTTAATCGCGAGTCTGGCAAGGCCATGCGCGACTTCATTACAGCATGTCGGGCTAAAGTAGAACACAACAGACTCAATCTGAGTAACTAAGCGATGGATATCGGACACAATAGTGCCTAAATCGGATAAAGGGATGGACTTATTATTTAGAGTTTTAATAACCCCTTGACAGTCAGATTGGATGCGAATCTTCGACCATCCCTTGTCGTACGCCCATTCAACCCCACGCCGAATAGCAGAAGCCTCCGCAAGTAGGGGGGACAAACCATGACTATAGAAGTTAATTCCCGATGCAAGAACACGGTTTTCATGGTTGCGAGCCACTAGGCTAATGCCATAATTGTCCCCACAACCATCAATCGCGGCGTCAACACAGATGTCAACATAGCCTTCCTCGGGGGGCTTCCAGGCTGGAGCAGTTTGATTAGTATCCTTCTTCGGATTCTCAGTATTCTGCGCCTCATTAAATTCAGTAAGGTAGCTAAGCGCCCCTTCAACAATATTCAGATGGGACCTCGATTTACTTCCTTTCACTACATTATTCCTATTATTCCATATTTGTCATAAGAGTAAAGAGAACAATGCAGACTCACCTGGGCTGAGAGATGTGAGAACCGAGGCGATGAGACATCTTGGTTCAGACAGGTCCAGAATACAGCCCAACCCAACAAGTTTCCAAATTTTTCGACTGAATTTACATCCCCAAAAGCAATGGCCAACCGTTTCATGCTCGAGATGGCAAAGAGGGCACCTCGTATCCAGCTGAATTCCACGGCGAGAAAGAATAGTCCGTGTGGCAAAACCTTTTTGCAGACCCTCCACACGTGGAGTTTAACTTTCGGAGGAACCGCAATCCTCCAAATCTTCCTCCACCAGGTCGTTCTGTTGTCAGATGAAGATGTTGATCCAAGGTCATGAGTCGAAGCGAAACCAATTCGATATCCGCTTTTGACCGAATACTCCCCATTCGTAGAATAATGCCACACATGATCATGTCTCTTTGATTGTTATTCGCCCGAGGAATGCTTAGAATGGCCGAGGCATCCTCAAAGCCAAACATAGCCCTTATGAGATCTTCGTCCCACTCTCCCGAGGCCGACTTAAGCTCACACACATGCAGATTCAAAGGTAGAGGAGGTGGATCAATAAGACGGAAAGTGTTCGACCTCGGGATCCAATTGTCGTTCAAAATATCCACATCTTCACCATTGCCAACCCGCCAACGGGAGCCCGCTAAGATGATGGATCGGCCTCAGAGGAGACTCCTCCATACATGGGAAGCAAACGATCATAAGCCAGCCGACAAAGCGTGTCCGTTGGGGAAATAACAAGCAGCAAAGACTTTGCCCACGAGCGAATTCGGAGATCGGATAAGGCGCCACATATTTTTAGCGAGCAAAGCCTGATTAAAGCATCCCATGTCTCTAAATCCCAAGCCCCCCTCACACTTGTTTCTACACATCTCGATCCATTTCGACCTGTGGATTTTTCGATTATTGTTACTGTCTCCCCACCAGAATCCTGCACAGATTTTGTGGATATCGCTAATGAGACTAATCGGAAGACGGAAACAACTCATGACATAGGTGGGGATAGATTGAAGGGCAGCCTTAATAAGAATCTCCCTTCCCGCTTGCGAGACTTTGGTGCCCCTCCAGCTTTTGACTTTGTTCCACACTCGCTCCCTGACATAGGCAAACAACTCTCTCTTCCGACGCTCAGCAAAAGCCGGGAGACCGAGATACCGTTGGTGACACTCAGTTTTTGTGACCCCAAGGCAATTGGCGATCCTAATTCCACTGGCTTCGTCCACGTCTTTACCAAAGCACACGTCAGACTTTGTATAGTTAACCATCTGACCTGATGCCTTCTCATAAATCCTCAAACAGTCTCTGGCTGTTTCAGCTTCATCATCCGATGCTGAGAAAAAGATGAGACCGTCGTCCGCAAAAAACCAATGAGATATCCACAAGCCTTCCCCGCCGAATCTAAGCCCATTAAGAGTGTCACGTTCCTCCGCATTTCGAATGAGGCCTGAAAGACCCTCAGAGCAAAAAAGGAATAGAAATGGAGACAAAGGGTTCCCCTGACGGAGACCTCTTTGTGGAGTAACCCGGCCACGAACTGAACCGTTAACGTTGAAGGCGAAAGAGACCGACGTGACACAACACATAATCTCATCGATCCATTCTATTGCATAACCCAAACGAACCATAACCGCACGGAGGAAAGACCATTCCACTCTATCATAAGCCTTAGTCATATCGAGTTTAAGAGCCACACACTCCCCATTACCAAATCGACCACGCCGCATATTATGGATCCCTTCAAAGCCAATCATTACATTATCAAAGATTTGACGACCACCCACAAAAGCACTCTGGTTCTCAGATATCGCTGAGCTCATGGGCCTAATGCAATGAACGACTCGCTTGTCGCCCAATAATGTAATCAGATCGGAACTGAAAAAATCAAATGGGCCTAAATCTCGATTCGAACGTTTTCTAGGGGTCCCTGGCATATTTCATTTCTATTTCACAGTTGAATAATATGTTATTTATTCTGTTGGAGTCCGAGGTCGTCCAAATCCACGTCATCACTACTTATTGGACTTCGTGTTCATTAGTAAATTGAGAGTTTTTTATAATTAAAATTTATTATGTAAATTACGTTCAACAATGAAATTTGGAAAAATTTAGAAAAAAGAAACTTATAAATGTTATTAAAGTTAAATGTTATATATTTTAGAGATAGTAATGTGGTGCAATTTATATGAGAGACGAAAAACATAAGTAAAATTAAAAACATATCAACTGTTTCATGGTAATTAAAAACATGTAATATAGCACGACTCACATATATATGTATTTAATTAAATTCGAGTATATAGTCCTAACTTTATTAATAAACAACGTAAGAACGTCCATGTTTCTTAACATATTAATTATCTAAATAAATCGGTCAATATGTGTGATAAACACGCTCTTTACCTGAGTAACTAGTTGATTTAGGTTTATACACAACCCGCAAATCACAATTTAAGGATTGAGTTAAAATTTTAATTTGGCTCTAGTTCTTTAGATCTGATTTTTTATAAACAATTGAATCGTGATCACGGTTAGTAGGTTTAGTCAATTACATCATATGAGGCCCATTGAATATCATCACAATTAGTCCCCAAAATGTCCCCTTATTTCACATCCGACCGGTAATTTTTTTTTTTTTTTTTTACCATAACCCGGATACGGATATATCCGGGTCCGGGAAAAAAAATCCCGGATATATCCGGATCCGGGTTTTGTTTTTTTTTTTTTTTTTTAAATTGTGTTATTTATTGTTTAGTCCCTCGTTTCGTTTAGTTGTTCAAATCTAACATTTTGGTACTTAAGTTCGGTTATGAAAAAAATAAATTTTTAAAATTTTAAATTATTTTAAGTGTTTTAAATATTTAAAAAATAATTACGAAATAAATAAAACATACAACAACAAAAGAAAGTAAATATGCGTTTTTATTCAACAAACTCGAAGGTCGGATACGAGAAAGTACAACTACAACCAAATTTCGAACGGCAAACGAAGTTACAAATTCAAAGTACAATAAGAAAACAAACAATTGAAAACGAATTACATTTGAATCTGTGAAAAGTAATTCGCCATTTCTCGGTCGAACATATCGTTTTCTTGTTGTCGCTTGTTGGCCATAATCCAATCTCTCGAAAGCATAAGGATCTCGACCATCAATGATTTTGTAGACTTCCGGCGAGGCTCTAACATCCTTCCGGCCATTGAGAATGCCGCCTCCGATGATACCGTTGAGACTGGGATTGTGAGAATGTCACGAGCCAACAAGGATAAAAGAAATTCGTTTCTGATGTGGAAGATCAACCGGAACCGCAACCACAGAGCATACTAAGACTTTCAAAAGACGTGCCAAATTAATTAATTAAACTAAAATAATTAAACTAAATTAATTAATTAAAATAATATGATTAAATGATTATTAAATCTCAAGAAATTCGTTTCTGATGTGGAAGATCAGCCGGAACCGCAACCACAGAGCATACTAAGACTTTCAAAAGACGTGACAAATTAATTAATTAAACTAAAATAATTAAACTAAATTAATTAATTAAAATAGTATGATTAAATGATTATTAAATCTCAAGAAATTCGTTTCTGATGTGGAAGATCAGTCGGAACCGCAACCACAGAGCATACTAAGACTTTCAAGTGACGTGGCAACAACACTTACAAATTAATATTTAGCGATTAATTTAATTAATTATTGAAAAAAATTTCTTTATCTAACAATTTCAAATATAATAAAACAATTATTTAATTAATCAACTACTTAAATTAAACGTACCTCGGCGTCGTCGGGGGAAACATATTGTTGTTGACTGTTGGACTTGTTGTGCCTGGTATTGTTCCTCGTTGCTAAGGCTGTGCCATTCCGGAATATAGGGACCTTGATAATTAAGTAAGTTAGTAAAAGCACCGACGTTACCTTGAGAAAATAATAATTGTTGGTTAGGCCCGACGCCACCGGTACCATATTGACCATGAACCGGTAACGGTTGGCTAGAAGAACCGGGAACATTGTGTTGATTCATAACTCCGACATTATAGTTATGTTGACTAAAAGCCGTCCCGCTATTAATCGACCGCGGCGACGGAATAGTGGACCGTCCTTTTCCTCGAACATCGGGACGTCCTCGAGAACGGTTGTTGCCACTCGACATATTAACGACAAATTAAACTAATAATAACAATTAAATAAACTAAATTACTAATAATAAATAATTAATAACAACTAATAATAAACTAAAATACTAATAATAACAACTATATAAACTAAAGTAATAACAACTAAAATACCTAAACAATATATTAAACTAACAATAGAGAGTATTTATATAATTATAAAGTAGCTAAACTATAGAGTAAAATCGGATCTTTGAGAGCTTGAGAGAGTTTGGGAAAGTTGGAGATGAAGAGAAGAGGATGTGTGAAAAAAAAATGGGAGTGAAATGGTGTATTTATAGGGAAAAATGTGTAGGAATTCGAGTAAGAGGTGTAATTATAGCTCCAACGGCTATTTTTGAGGGGCCCCATGCAATTTTTCTTCAGACCAAAACGAGCAAACGACTCTTTAATCTGGGCCGTTGGCTCGTTTTATTTTTTTTTAAAAACCCGGATAATAATTTATCCGGGTTGTTTGTTTCCCGGATACCGAAATATCCGGTTCCGGGAAAACCCGGATCCGGATATTTCGGTATCCGGGTTTTTTATTTTTTTTTAATGAATCCGGGTTTAACCCGGATTCATATTTTGGGCATTAATCACAATAAAAGTATTGACGTCTCCCTGTTAAATATCATCACTAGCCCAATAAAGTTACTAAATGACAGCCCAATTGTTAATAAGACTTATAAGCCCACTTGAATAATAAGTTCATTTCTTAAAAGTTTCTTACTAAAGTGTGGAATATTTAGGAAGCATTTTTTACAATGATCTTTTGTTTCGGGAATAAAGTTATCAGAAAAATAACAAAAAACTTGATTGGTTTGTCATTTTGATAAAATATTTTCTCAAAATTAATTTTCATTTTCCTGCTTTTACACACAAAAATAAAAACACCTCAAGAGGTGTTATTGGAAATTGAAATAGCACAGTCTCTCACCTCATCTATTCTCTCTATTTCTAATGTTAGTGTTATGGTTATTTTTCCGAACCCATAAAAATTAAGGCCCAGCCCAAAAAATAAATGTAAGAGGCAAGAAAGCCCGCAAAAATGACCCGGGCCGCCACAATAAAGTCAGCGGGAACCGGCCACAAAAAGCCAACAAGGCTCAACCTGAGAAAAATCAGTACAAAGTTTGGTACTTTTACCGCAAAAAGAGCATCGCGCCAAGCAATATTCAAATTGTTCAAGGGCTCGGGCAAGTTATTAATAATTTCTCGTAGATCCCTAGACCCTCCTATAAATAGAAGCTTCATTTTAATCAAACGGTAAGTCAGATCAACTCTGAGTAACTCAGATCAGCTCACAAAAACACTCTCTATATTTATATCTCTATTTTCTCTCATATATATATCCAGCTTAAATACCCGACTAACGTCGGAGTCGAGGAACTACCTAGATAGAAGGCACCAGAAGAATCCCCGACTCCCCAGAGATAGAGACGGAGAAGCTACCCAGAGAGAAGGCGCTGGAAGAATCCCTGACTACCAGAAATAGAGGCGGAGAAGCTAGCTAAAGAGAAGACGCCGGAGGAATCCCCGGTTCTCCAAAGATTGGGAGATCGAGGTCAGAGCATCGACCGACCCTCGTCTCCACCGTCAGCTCCTGGATTGTCAAGGCAAGCCCAGGAACGTATCTCCGAACGCCCACTTTGAACTACGTGATGACCTGATCCCGGTAAAACGAGTACGTAGGCAGCCTCGCTATAAGCAACGAGGTGCGGCATCATATATCATCATCCCCCTGACTCCTTCAGAGGCCAAGCCCCAAGCCTAAGAAAAGTCAACAAACGGCGATGGGCCCGGCCCATTATCGAGACATGGGCCGCTACAGTGTTTGATCCATTTTTCGGCATCAATATTTTGGCGCTAGAAGGAGGGGGCTCCCAACAAGTTCAAGCCTCAAGTCCCTACCAGCACATTATACGACCTCAGAACCGTCCCAATCACTCAACGACCTCGAAACTGTCAGGTCGCTCCACATGAAATACAAGAAACGCACGCCGCCAACGTGGCCTCCGCTGCGGCACCGCGAAGTCAGCAGAAGCTCTCGCCGTGCAAACCCCCAACCTAGGCTCGGAACACCAAGCCTCCGCAAACTTCATCTCAGTCGCCTGAACGACCTCGAAGATGTCAGTCAACCTCTCAGATGAAACTACACAAAGCCCCACCGATGATACCGCCTAAAGCGCTGGAGCGCAGAATCCAGCTCAAAACCATCCAACGACAAACGCTCGCTTAGATGTTGCGAACGACGAAAGAGACGCACGAAGGACGCGACTAGAGAAAACTTTGTTTCTACTAACAGGCCTAGTCTCAAGATGCCTCGGGCTCGACGCCGACATCGAAGAAGTCCTCGGCGAAGATGAAAATATAGTAGAAACAGATTTGGAGCCGACAAAAAGAAATGATCCTGAGATGCAACGACGACTCATTTCAGAAGGCGCCCAATCACAGGGATCAACAGAGTACCAATCGACTCAGATGTCTTAGAATCCTCGCTGCCGTCAAAATGCGCCGGTACGTCGAATAATTGAAGACGACACAATCAACACGGTGCCACCTCCCGCAACGGCTTCGTCAACCGATGTAGAGTTGAAAGAAACCATCCGAGCACTCGAGAAAGAACTTCAAATGCTAATGGCAGATAAGAATGCAAACCCCGCTATACAAAGCGTACTTGAGGGGACCATCTCCCCTCTCGCCAACCACTTGCTCGGTGAAGAAATCATGGGAGACCTCCGCTCCCTGCCGAATCTCATCTACGATGGAAGTGGCAATATGACGTATCAATTAGTTCGATATCAGACAACGGTGCGGTTGAAAAAGTGCACCTCCTCAACAATGTGCTAAGCATTCTGCCTGACCATCGCCGGCTCAGCCTTCGAATGGTACCAACGACTCCCTAAAGGATCCATTGGCTCTTTCGAAGAGCTAAAAGAATGTTTCGTCTCTAGATTCGCAAGTTCGCTAATGCAGAGAAAAGAGAAGTCCTACCTATGGTCACTCAAGCAATAAGACGAGGAATCCCTCCAAGCCTACTTGAAGAGATTTATGGAAGAAGCGAACAAGGACAATAACTACACCGATAGCGACGCCACCATCGCCATTATTGATGGGCTCTACGACAACCATTTTCCGAGATATATCCTCAGAAACGTCCGACCTCAATGGCAGAGTAAATGAGAAGAGCCGCTCAGCACATCTCGGTCGAAGAGTACATCAACAATTGAAGAAAAATAGTCTAGATGACAACGACTCTCAGAGAAAGAGGCATCACCTGGACGCATCGCCCGACCACGACGACCAATATCGATAACATAATGCAAAGCGATTCCAGAACGATGTCAACGCCACGCCATTGAACGCCTCTCCCGCAACGATCCTGATGTTGGGAAGTTCATTACGTTTCCCGATAATATTATCACGATTTATGTCATCAAACTGTCCGGGTAACATTTAAAAAATATTTTAAGCGGAAAAAACTTGTTACCCGTTCAACGATTTGAACATCGTATGATAACCAAAATTAAGATTTGATAAATTATTACTAATTTAACTTTTCATAAATTCATTATTAATAATATAGTCTATAGGAAATAAATAAACTGTAAATAAAGGTTTGCATTTATTGACCCAATGCATAAGGCCGTACCTCAGGTGATGACGATTCCGGCTGCGCGTTCAGAACTGGGCAGGGCTTCGCCGATGCTGAGGGAAACTTTTGTGATCTTCTGGGATATTCTCCTGGACTCCTCGTACCGAAGCGTGGGCTTCGCCGGCAGGACACCGTCGTAAAAACTTTAACTGATGGTTCTTTGAAAGCTTTCGGGGAACAACGTCTCACTAAGCCGAACCAGAAAAGAGATATCAGAGGCTAAGAAATTCGCAGACTCTAGAGAGAGAGAGATCGAATTCTCGCTCTGGGGAAGGTGTGTGAAATGTGTAGAATGAGCCTTGTATTTATAGGCTCATGGAGAAGCCAATAAGGGAAGCTTCCTTGCATGAATTTCGAATTCTATAATGGGCAAATATAATAAATCACTCCAAACCAATGGCAAGATCCAATGATCTAATGGTTAGGATTAATTAGGGATTTAACCAAATAAGGAAGCCATGAATAAATCAATCATCCACTTCCTTATATTAGAGAATTCGAATTCCCTATGCATGTATATGGAAATTTCGAAATCAATAGTCTAGATCCAATGGTTTGAATTAATTCCATAACCAATCCAATGGACCATATTGATTTAGCATAAAGTCAAGCCTCATTACTTGTTCACCAATCAAAAATTCGATCTCCATTATAAAAAAATTCAAATTTTCCATTTCCATATATACATGTTAATTAATTTCCAATCCAATGGTTAAGATTAAATCTTAAACTAATCCAATGGATATAATTAATTAAGCAATTTCGAAATCGATGCTTGGTCACCAAGTCATTTTCGAATTTCGTTTTCCAAATTAATTATCATGATCCAACAGTTAAGATCAACCTTAACCGATCTAATGAACCGAATTAATTTCAAGTTTTTCCATTAATACCTAAACATAGGTACTTATGCCGCATATTTGGAAAGTCAAAATCCAAGCAAATTCGTGTAAGCCCAACTTACACATTTACTTGGGCCGCATTATTTCTACACATTCATATATATACCAAATATATATTTATTTAAATAACATAAATCTATTAATTATTAATTAATTATTAATAAGAATATTAATAATTAAATCCAAATAATTAAATTATATTATTGACCACTGATCTCAATATCACACATTAAATGTCGTGGTGCAACACCACTATTTAAATTTGTGACATGTGATTAAATTTCACATATTTACGAAAACGATCGTGAACTTGGAAATTCTGTAAATCATAAACCGTACGTCGAAACGACTCGGTTCCAAAAGAAAAGTCTCTTAGAATTTAATTTCAAAAACTTTACAGTTGATGAAAAATCTAAATTCAACTTTCTTTTATCAAATAAATTTCCAGCACCAAACTTTGGCACTTTTGCCACGTCAAAAATAAAACTTCCAAAGTCTGACATAGACTCTAGTTTTATGAATCCTGACAAATGATAAAACATACCGAATGTTTAAATCACGTACGTATCATCGGTTCCAGAGCTATCCTGGAGACCATGGGCCCGTATCACTGAAGCTCCAACGAATTGCTAGTGGTTCGTCAAACCTCGGTGTTATTCCACTATAAACCTGAGGCTGCACTCTTTAGTGATACAGTATATATTATTCTCATTATAGCAAGGTGTCCATTGATACAATCAAATTCAGGTTATTGATCTTTCACTTGATGATCCACACATGAGCAGGCGTTCATTGCATTTTCATCCTCAACTCAGTTAGTAATATTGTGAGTAACCCACTTATGGTTTCGATTCATAAGTTGTGCACGTGTACCTCTCACTTCTCACCACTAATAATCAAGGGAATCATCTTGACTCTGAAGAGAGCTATGTGATGTCCGTGTCTATGACCAAGCTACCCTTATCTGTTGACTATCATGTTCCCAACATAGCAGCATTGGGAATGACAGTAAAATGTGTTCTTTAACAGTTAAATCAAAGAACAATCAAGTCAACAGTCCATGTTCGAGGTCACTCAAGACTTAGATCGAATATCCATTTGATCATCTACTAGTAACTCAACTCCAAGTTGTCAGTGACAGTCTTATATAACAACTTCCGGAGTTTAAGTCGGGTCCAGTCCAGTATGAAGCCGCTTCATACTAAATGCACTTCTAATGAGTGTGACACACACACACACACTTAATCAAGAATAGGATTATCACTTAGTCACATTAATGACCTTATACAATTAATGGGCTCCCACCCAGTTAATCAGGTCACATACATTTTAAGTTCATTTATTATGATTATTAATTCTTCCTCACATTGACTCGGTTGTGATAATAATAACATAATTGCATCTTTTATGAACTATGGAATAAACATTCTATTTTACTCTACCAGAAACTATAATAAGATAAGTAACATCTTTTATTCAATGACTTTGGTCAAAATATTTTTCAATTAGGGAAATGACAGCTTGGTTAAGGACACATGTACAACACCTGAAGCTTCACGAAGAAAAATTCGTCCAGCCACAACCAATGGCGAAAGGAGTTAGACGGGAAAAGACCAAACACTGCGAGTTCCACCAAGAAGTCGGACACTCCACATCTTATTGCTGGAATCTTAGGCAACAGATCGAGAGCTTTATCCGAGGCGGGCAACTCAAGGAGTATGTCTCTCAAGATGTGCCTGATATAGAGACGTCATCTGGCTAGCATCCAAGAGCCGCCTAGATCCATCACCAGAAATCTCCAAGTAAAAAACCTTATTTTGCTTTGCTAGTTTTTCCAAAAAGTGCCCATAAAGGTACACTGTCTTTTCTCCAGCAAGTGCCTTGCGAAGCACCATTTTTCGCTTTTCACCGATGTAACTCCCAAAATATTATAAATAAAATGAGCTCTCACGCTCACCCTGTCTAAAAATAAAAATAAAAAAATATGGAAGGTTATCTCTTGGAACAACACCTGTAAACGCAAAGTCGAAGGTTATTCCAAAAGAGACACCGAACCTATAAACGCAAACGTGGCTAGGTGGTTATCTCTGGAACGCCCCCGTAAAAATAGTAGGTAATCACCGGAAAAATTCATCACAATCGTGGACGTGAAACGGCAAGGTTATCTCAAAGAACGCCCCCGTCAACATACACAGAGTGTTACCCCTCCGGATGCCCCCATATATCTTTTTTTTTTTTTTAAGAGCTCTCAAGCTTGCAGTTTTCTAGAAAAAATATGGCAGGTTATCTTTTCGGACAACACTCGTAAGCGCGGAACGATAGGCTATTCCAAATGACACCGAACCTATAACGCAAAACGTGGCTGGGGAGTTATCTCTAGAACACCACCGTAAAAATGGTAGGTGATCTCCTGGGAAATTCCTCACGATCGTAGACGTAAAAATGGCAAGGTTATCTCGCGGAAGGCCCCTGTCAGCATACACGAAGTGCTACCCCGAAAGACGCCCCCATATATCTTTTAAAAGCGCAGATTGAAAAATTCCGCAACAAAGCAGAAAAAGTTTTTCGCAAGGCACATGCAATCCAAAAAACTGGGGGGGGGGGGGGTGTTAATGTTCTAGGTATTTTTCCGAGCCCATAAAAATTAAGGCCCAGCCCAAAAAGTGCAACTAAGAGACAAGAAAGCCTGCAAAAAATGACTCGGGCCCGTCACAAAAAAGCCAGCGGGACCCGGCCACAAAAAGTCAACAAGGCTCAGCCTAAGAAAAGTCGGTAGAAAGTTTGGTACTTTAATCGCAAAAAGAGCATCGCGCCAACGCTCCATCGCGCCCACGCCATCGGGCGAAGCAATATTCAAATTGTTCAAGGGCCCTGAAAAGTTATTAATAATTTTCCGTAGATCCCTGGACCCTCTTATAAATGGGGGTAAGTCAGATCAACTCCGAGTAACTCAGATCGAATCAGATCAACTCACAAAAACACTCTCTATATTTATATAACTCTGTTTTATCTTATATATATATCCAGTTTAAATACCCGACTAATGTCGGAGCCGAGGAGCTACCTATATAGAAGGCGTCGGAAGAATCCCCAACTCCCCAGAGATAGAGTCGGAGACGCTACCCAGAGAGAAGGCGCTGGAAGAATCCCCGACTCCCAGAAATAGAGGCGGAGAAGCTAGCTAAAGAGAAGACGCCGGAGGAATCCCTGGCTCTCCAAAGATAAGGAGATCGAGGTCAGAGCATCGACCGACTCCCGTCTCCACCGTCAACTCCCGGCTTGTCAAGGCAAGCCCAGGAACGTATCTCCCAAAGCCCACTTTGAACTACGTTATGACCTGGTCCCGGTAAACCGGGTATGTAGGCAACCTCGCTATAAGCGACGAGGTGCGACATCATATATCATCATCCCCCTGACTCCTCCAGAGACCAATCCCCAAGCCCAAAAGCTAACAAACGGCGATGGGCCCAGCCCATTATCGAGAGATGGGCCGCTACAATGTTTGATCTATTTTTCGGCATCAACAGTTAGATTAAAAAAATCAATTATGTGTTATGTTCCTAAGTCTGATTATTTAATAAAGTATCATGATATTAAATCTAACAATATATTCAACACGTTAACATATGTAAACATATCATAATATTGGTATAAGCGTACATTGAACATACTAAATTTAATCAGCTATGTCATAAATTATATATTAACTTAGAGTGAGTTTTTTTAGTTGGGCACTTCATAATTTCTAAAAAAACGCATGACTAATATAATTAATTAATTTTACTTTCTGTGAACAAATCTTTTTATTCAAATACATACATTAAGTTAATTTTAATTAGTTATAATTAATATTTAAAAATTAATAGATTAAATTAAACATTTTTTTAAAGATGCAACAAATTTATAACCAGTCCGAGTATATATTATAAAATGAACATATTGGAGCCATTAATTTTAGTCAATCTATATCATAACTATATACTTGTGTATATTTGGTTAGTCTCAGTTAATTATAATTGTTTTAATTCTAAAATTAATTTTACAAAAAAGTAACCAAACACTATTTTCTTTCTTTTTTCGGAAACAAGTTTAACAAAATAGTAATCAATCGCATTTTCAACATATTTTTATAAAACTGTTTTAAAAAATAGTAAATGAAAACGTAAAATGAAAATACAAAACGCTTCCAAACGCTACCTTAGAATTATGTAAAAATGTAGATATTTGATTATATTCTAGAAAAGGCTAAATATCTAGATAGTTTAAGAATACTCTAGAAGTGGACAAATGTGTGATCCACATTATCCAGCTTCACCTATAAATACCCCTTTACTATACCTTTCGACTATTTACCATATCAATGAGGATTATAGTCTGGTTACCATCCTCGTTACCTTTAGTGAAAGCACTTTTAGATCTTGGAACCTAACCTTATGCATCATCACATATGTGATTAATGCTGGAAATGTAGGAGGGTTGGATCCATCGGACCCTCCTTTTTTTTTTTTTTTTTTTACGGAGCCGGAGCTCCGGGTCCAACTAAATACGGAGCCGGATTAATCCGGCTCCGACAGTTTTTTTTTTTTAAAATTCGGCGCAAACGGCTAGTTATTTGGAGCAGTTGGATCGACACGTGGACGACTCAGATGACTCGACCGTTGGGCAACGACTACCTGCGCAAAATCAGATGAATCTTTCTGATTTTGCAGAAAGGACCCTGCAAATATATCCGTTGGGATTAAATATCCCAACTTACTCGATTCTCTCCAAAATTTTCCCTATAAAAACCACACTTCTCCCTCATTTTTTTCACCCAACTCATTCTCTTCATCTCATACTCTCTCAACTCGCCCAAGCTCTCCAAAAATCCGATTTTAAGCTATAGTTTTCTTATCTTATAGTTATATTAATACTCTTATAACTTAGTTACTTATTTAGTTATTCTAGCAATATTATTATCATAATATCTATTATATTATATAGTTTAGTTTAGTTTATTTATAGTATAGTTTAATTTAGTTATAATTTAGTTTATTTATATTATATAGTTTTGTTTAGTTATATAGTTTAGTTTAGTATAGTTTAATTTATATTATATAATTTAGTTTATTTATATTATATAGTTTAGTTTAGTTATATTATAGGTTATTAATGTCTAGTTCCGATAACCGTTCTCGAGGCCGAAATGATCGCCGAGGAAAAGGACGGACCGGTTCCGAAACCGGGTCGGTTAATAGTATTCCGTATTCAACTCCGCCGGCGCCGGTACAATAACAAATACAACATACATATTATGGCGGTGTTTATCAACAAAATGCTCCGGGTTCCTCTAGTCTACCGTCGCCACAAATTCAACCCAATCCGCTCGTTCCGGTAATTTATGGTCAACAATTCGGTGGTTTTACTAACTTGCTTCAAAATGCTACAGGAAATATTCCGGAATGGTCGAGCGAGCAAGAGGCGTACGATGCCTAAAACCAACATCGCCAAAACTGAGAAGCTTCGGCATCGATGAACATGAACGACGGAAGAGACGACGATCCAAATTACGAAGGTCCCGAAGGCGGGGATGACTACGACGACGAGGACGAGGACGAGGACGAAGATGAAGTAGAAGAACTTCTTCCACCGCCGCCGCCGGTCCGAGGTCGTGGTCGGCCTCGTGGTTCTAGTCGGCCTCCTATTCCGCCGCTGGCAAACCCGCCACCGCCAAAGCCGAGGAAAAGGAAGAACCTAACATCTCCGGTATGGTGAAATGACTTTTTTCCGCTTTATATTCTTAATCATACTACAGGAAAAGAGGAAAGATTCGGGAAATGTCGAACTTGCGGAGAAATAAAGGCGGCCGATCCAAAAATTCAAGGCACATCGTACCTCAGAGATCACGCCAAGCAATGCCGAAAGCGTAAGAAAGTGGAGGAGGTAAGTCGCTTATCCGATCTCATTTATAGGAGAGCTCTCGGTAGATTTATCATACGCGATGGTTTACCGGTACGTTTTCCGAGGGAGATGGTCTCAACGAATTTTTAGCCTTCATCGCCCCGATAAACTACCGGTATGTCTCGCGTCATGTAACTAGAGAGACAATTATTCAATATTATGACGAACAAAGAATTGAGCTAGACAAATTATTTCAACAAGCGTCGTACAAGTTTGCTTTAACATCGGATTGTTGGAAAGGTCACGCTAACGATGATTATATTTCCGTTGTAGCTCATTTTATTAACGATGATTGAAAATTAGAAAAGCGTATTTTAGGATTTAAACCCATGCGTGTTAGGCATACCGGGGTTAACATTGTCGAGGCTATATTGAATGTGTTGACATTTTGGAACCTTAGCAATAGGGTAGTTTCAATTACATTAGATAATGCTAGCCCCCACAACATTACCGTTGATGTGTTAAAGGATAGTCTCGATAATTTTAGGGCCGATTATTTTCATCAAAGATGTGCATGCCATATTATCAATTTGATAGTTCAAGCGGGGTTAAATATTATTTCGCCAAGCATAGATAGAATTAGGAGTGCCATTATCTACATACGATCATCTACTATGCACACGGAATCTTGGTTAGCATATTGCAGGGAATACCACAAAGCGGAGCGAGTGTTCTCTCCGGATATGCCTATCCGGTGGAACTCTACCTACTTGATGTTGGAGGCGGTCATACCGTACAAGGAGCTAGTTACGAACTGGATCAACGGACAAGATGTCAGACACGTGGACGACTACATCGACGAATCCGATTGGATGATGGCTATCCAATTCCAGGCTTTTCTATCCCCTTTTTATACTATTACCGTTACTTTATCTCATGTTTACAAACCTACATCTCATTTAGCTTTAGCTTGCATTTTTGATATTATTGTTCATTTTGATAAAGCAAAACAAAACCCTTTATTTGCAAATGTTTTGACACCGATGATTGAAAAATTTAGGGTTTATTGGAAACATATTCCATTTTTGTTTTGCGCGGCTATAATCATAGATCCTACATTAAAGTTCGATAAATTGCAGGCGATCTTGGCGATGATGCAACAATTGACGGTAGATCCATACCTTGACGAAGACTATCCCGATGCGGAATTGAAGATGAGGCTTCTTTACAAGGAGTACGAGACGAAGTATTACGAGGACATGGAGCAAGAAGGAGACACGGAACACGTCCCGACGCCGCCCCCGAGCAACGCACCCGGAGCGCCCTATGTTTCGATGCCTCGGGTGTTTTACAACCTAACTCATACCGGCGGGCACGGAGGATCATCAACAGTATCAAGTTCGGCCTCAACGTCACAACATAGCCGGAGTTCCGGAGGTCGTCGTCCCCGAAGAGCAAACCGCCGAAGAATCAACGAGTACGACGTCTTTTTTAACCTTCCACCGGCACCGTGTCCCGACGAAGGCCTTGACATACTTGAATGGTGGCGCGTAAATCGTCTTGAGTACCCGGTTTTATCATTGGTGGCTCGCGACATTCTCACCGTTCCGGTCTCCACAGTGTCATCGGAAGCGGCTTTCTCGTTGGCGGGACGCCTATTGGAGGCTCGGCGCAAGTCAACGAAGGCGTTTTTGGTCGAAATCCTTATGCTTTCCAAGGATTGGATTTTGGCCGAAAAGCGAACGCAAGATAATCAAATGGTAGACAACGAGTTGTTAGACTATTTCAACGAGCTTAATGTGGCGAACCCGGAATAATCGGTTTGTAATTGTATGACATTTGTATTTGCTTTATAATTTAAATAAAAACCTTAGGACGCTCTTTCCTCGCCCGAGCCGCACCCTTTTGGGGGACTCTGAGAGGTATTAACGAGGCCCGTTATTTATTTAATTATTTGTCTTCATGTTTATCATCATTAAAATTTAAAATTTGAATTTCAAACCCGTTAAAACCGTTAAAATATAATTTGATATTTGAAATTTAAACTCCTAAAACCCGAAAAAATATAAAGTATTCGGTTTAAAATAATTCAGGGAAAAAACACAATTTTCGAAATTGTTTTTTTTTAAAAAAAAGCGGAGTCGGATTTATCCGGGTCTGCCAAATGGCGGACCCGGATAAATCCGACTCCGAAAAAGAAAAAGAAAAAAAGAGAGACACGGATATCCGTGCTCTCCTACATTCGCGGGATTATATGTGATCACCTTAAGATTGTAGTCCCATTCGCCATTTTGCTGTAAGAGCCACAATTTCATTGCCCTTTGTTAAACTTTATCACAAACAGTTTGTGAAAGTTGAGCAAGGAATCCAACACGATGTTAATGGTGTTGGAAGTGGAAACCACTGTCGGGGTTTGATTCCATATTCCATTACGCCAAAATGTGTCTCCGAGCCATTCCGGTAACATTTAAAAATTATTTTAGAGCGGAAAACTTGTTATCGGACTAACGGCACGAATATCGGGTAATAACCATTTTAACAAGATCCGATAAATATTACATATTTAATTTTCATAACTCATTATTAATATCATAGTCGAAATAAGAAATAAATATAATGTTTGCATTTATTAACCCAATGCATAAGGCCGTACCTCGGTTGACGTTTTTGGCTCCGGACTCTGAAGTTCGGCAGGCCTCCGCCGGTGCTGAGGGAAACACCCGTGATCTTCCGGGATATTATCCTGGATTCCTCGTACCGAAGAGTGGGCTTCGCCGGCAGGACTCCGTCGCAAAACTTTAACTGAGGTTCTTTTGAAGCTTCCGGAGAACAACGTCTCACTAAGCCGAACCAGAAAAGAGATCAGAAGCAAAAAACTCACAGACCCTAGAGAGAGAGGGAGAGCTCGAGTTTTTGCTCTGGGGAAAGGTGTGTAAAATGTGTAGAATGAGCCTCCTATTTATAGGCTCAAGACTGTAACCGAATTAAAGATATTCCCTCCCTATTTTTTGAATTTATATAATTAAATAAAATTAATATTCCAATCCAATGGTCCAGATTTAATCTCATCTAAATCCAATGGATATAATTAATTAGGGATTTAATTAAATAAGAAATAGATGATAAGATCAAAATATTTAATCTTATCTTCATATATATATTAAATTCGAATTATATATATACATATATAAAAATTCGAATTCTATTATGATTATCTAGATCCAATGGTTAAAAATAAATCGTAAACCAATCTAATGGATCAAATCAATTAGGAATTAAATCAAATATCCTAGGGTTTTATCAAAACCCTAATTCGAAAATCTTATCCTTATAATTTCGAATTATATGTTATATATATATTAAATTCGAACTTTATGATTATCGAACCCTAATTCAAAAATCTTATCCTTATAATTTCGAATTATATGTTATATATATATATATATATTAAATTCGAACTTTATGATTATCTAGATCCAATGGTTGAGATAAATCCTAAGCCAATCCAATGGATCAAATCAATTAGGGATAGAATCAAATATCCTAAGGTTTTATCAAAACCCTAATTCGAATTCTTATCCTTATATTATTCGAATTATATGTGATATATATATTATTAATTAATATCTAATCCGACGGTAAAGATTAAATCTTAAAACCGATCCAACGGATATAATTAATTAACCAAATTCGAAATACCTAAGCCTGATATATATATTGTTAATGGTGTTGGAAGTGGAAACCACCGTCGGGGTTTGATTCCCTATTCCATTACGCCGAAATGTGTCTCCGAGCCGTTCCGGTAACATTTAAAAATTATTTTAAAGCGGAAAACTTGTTATCGGACTAACGGCACGAATATCGGGTAATAACCATTTTAACAAGATCCGATAAATATTACATATTTAATTTTCATAACTCATTATTAATATCATAGTCGAAATAAGAAATAAATATAATGTTTGCATTTATTAACCCAATGCATAAGGCCGTACCTCGGTTGACGTTTCTGGCTCCGGACTCTGAAGTTCGGCAGGCCTCCGCCGGTGCTGAGGGAAACACCCGTGATCTTCCGGGATATTCTCCTGGATTCCTCGTACCGAAGCGTGGGCTTCGCCGGCAAGACTCTGTCGAAAAACTTTAACTGAGGTTCTTTTGAAGCTTCCGGAGAACAACGTCTCACTAAGCCGAACCAGAAAAGAGATCAGAAGCAAAAAACTCGCAGACCCTAGAGAGAGAGGGAGAGCTCGAGTTTTTGCTCTGGATAAAGGTGTGTAAAATGTGTAGAATAAGCCTCCTATTTATAGGCTCAAGACTGTAACCGAATTAAAGATATTCCCTCCCTATTTTTCGAATTTATATAGTTAAATATAATTAATTATTCCAATCCAATGGTCCAGATTTAATCTCATCTAAATCCAATGGATATATATAATTAGGGATTTAATTAAATAAGAAATAGATGAAAAGATCAAAATATTTAATCTTATATTCATATATATTAAATTCGAATTATATATATATATATATACATATATGAAAATTCGAATTCTATTATGATTATCTAGATCCAATGGTTAAAAATAAATCTTAAACCAATCTAATGGATCAAATCAATTAGGGATTAAATCAAATATCCTAGGGTTTTATCAAAACCCTAATTCGAAAATCTTATCCTTATAATTTTGAATTATATGTTATATATATATTAAATTCGAACTTTATGATTATCTAGATCCAATGGTTGAAATAAATCTTAAGCCAATCCAATGGATCAAATCAATTAGGGATAGAATCAAATATCCTTAGGTTTTATCAAAACCCTAATTCGAATTCTTATCCTTATATTATTCAAATTATATGTGATATATTATTAATTAATTTCTAATCCGACGGTAAAGATTAAATCTTAAAACCGATCTAACAAATATAATTAATTAACCAAATTCGAAATACCTAAGCTTCATCACCAAGCTACCAATTTCGAATTAGTATTAGGGTTGAAATCAATTATCTTAATCCAACGGTTGATATTAAATCATAACCGATCCAATGGATTAAATTGATTTTAGGGATTTGCTAAAATACCAAAAACATTTGGTACTTATGCCGCAAATATGGAAAGACCAAATCATACTATTCGAATTAGCTAGGGTTTCCTATCATGAAACCCTAATTCGAATTTAAACATTTAAATATATATAAATATATATTTTTATTTATTAATATAAATCTATTAATTATTAATAAGATATTAATAATTAAATCCAAATAATTAAATTATATTAATATTTCCTGATCTCAATATCACACATTAAAATGTCATGGTGCCACACCATCATTTAAATTCGTGACATGTGATTTAATTTCATAGTTTACCGAAACGAGCACAAACTTAGAAATTCTCTAAATCACAAACCGTAAGTCGAAATGACTCGGTTTAAAAAGAAAAGTCGCTTAGAATTTAATTTACAAAAACATGGTGTTGATAGAAAATATAAATTCTAAATTTATTTTATCAGTCAATTTCGGTTACCAAGATATGGTACTTTTGCCACGCTGACGATAAAACTATCTTATGTCTACCAAAGACTTTCAGTTTTATAAGTCTAGCCAAATGATTAAACATTATCCAGAATGTATTTTAATCACGTACGTATCATCCGTTACGGAGCTATCCTGGGGACCATGGACCCGTATCACTTAAGCTTCAAACGAACTGCTAGATGTTCGTCAAACCTCGAAGTGATTACACTATAGACCCGAGGCTGCACTCTTTAGTGTTACGGTATATATTATTCCCTTTATAACATCAGGGTGTCAATTGATACAATCAAATTCGGGTTATTATTCTTTCACTTGATGACTCACACATGAGGAGGCGGTTTTTACCGTATTGCCTCTCATTGCATTTTCCTCCTTGACTCAGTCAGTAATATTATGAGTAACCCACTTATGGTTTCGATTCGTAAGTTGCGCACGGGTACCTCTCACTTCTAACCACCGACAACCAAGGGAATCATCATGACTCTGAAGAGAGCTGTGTGATGCCCATGTCTATGATCAAGCTACCCTTACTACTGACTATCATGTTCCCAAAATAATAGTGTTGGGAACAACGGTAATATCTTGTGTTCTTTAATGGTTAAATCAAAGAACAATCAAGCCAGTAGCTCGGACTCAAGACCACTCAGGACTTAGAAATAATATCCATTTAATCATCTATTTGTGACTCAACTACAAGTTATCAGTGACGGTCTTATATGATAACTTCTTGAGTTTAAGTCAGGTCCAGTCCAGTATGAAGACACTTTACACTTAATGCACTTCTAGTGAGTGTGACACACACATAATCCAGAATAGGATTGTCACTTAGTCACATTGATGACCTTATACGATTAATGGGCTCCCACCCAGTTAATCAGGTCACAGACATTTTAAGTTCATTTATTATGATTGTTAATTCTTCCCCACATTGACTCTGTTGTGATAATAATAACATAATTGCATCATTTATGAACTATGGAAACAAACATTCTATTTTACTCTACCAGAAACTATAATAAGATTAACATAATAAGTATCATCTTTATTCAATGACATGTCATAATCTTTTACAAATGGATAAAATATCTTGTTTATGGACACATATGTCCAACAATCACCCACTTGTACTTAAAGAAGATGACCCATGTCTTTCACGCCCATATTTTCCAGATGCCTCCTGAGTATTTTCTCCGGCAACGTCTTGTTAAATGGATCAACCAGATTGTCTTCCGAATCTATTTTCACAACCCGTACGTCGCCTCGACGTACTATCTCTCTAATGAGATGATATTTTCTCTCAATATGTTTTGCCTTGTTATGGTCTCTGGGCTCTTTAGAATTTGTCACTGTGCCACTGTTGTCACAGTATAGCATTTGTGGCCCATCTACATCTGGGACTACACCCAGTTCCATGTAGAAATTCTTTAGCCAAACTGATTCTTTGGCTGCTTCACAGGCAGCCACATATTCAGCTTCCATAGTGGAATCTGCGATACAGGATTGCTTTACGCTTCTCCAGATATAGGATTGCTTTACGCTTCTCCAGAATATCGCTCCACCAGCAAGGGTGTACACTGCTCCTGACGTCGATTTTCTCGCGTCCTTATCAGACATAAAGTCTGAATTAGTGTATCCTTGTGGATTCAGTTCTGATCCTAAAAACAATAACATATAGTCTCTCGTTCTCCGAAGATACTTGAGAATGTTTTTCACTGCAGTCCAGTGAGCCATACCTGGGTTGAATTGGTATCTACTAACTATTCCCACAACATAACAGATGTCTGGCCTAGTACACTGCATAGCATACATCAGACTTCCCACTGCTGAAGCATAGGGTGTCCGCCTCATCTCGTCTTGCTTTTCTGGAGAAGTTGGGCACTGTTTCCTGCTAAGGAACACTCCATATCTGGTTGGTAAATTACCTCCCTTGGAGTTTGCCGTTGCAAAACGTTCAAGCACCTTATCAATGTAAGCTGCTTGAGATAAGGCTAGAAGCCTGTTGTTGCGATCCCTAAAAATACGGATCCCAAGAATATAACTGGCTTCTCCCATGTCCTTCATTTGGAATTACGTAGATAGCCACGCCTTCACGTCCGATAATTTCTTCACACTGTTTCCAATGAGAAGAATATCGTCGATGTATAGAATAAGAAATATCTCCACGGACTCATCATTGAGTTTATAAATGCAGGCCTCAGTGATGTTCTGAATGAATCCATAGGTTTTGATTGTTTCATCGAACCTTAGATTCCAGGATCTGGAAGCTTGCTTCAATCCATAAATGGATTTGAGTTATCTGCAAACCTTCCCTTCTTGACCCTGTTGCACGAACCCCTCTGGTTGGTCCATATAGATGTTTTCGTCAATGTACCCGTTCAGGAATGCGGTTTTGACGTCCATCTGCCAAATCTCGTAATTGAGACCACATGCTATGGCCATGAGAATCAGGATGGACTTAAACTTAGCGACTGGAGCGAAGGTCTCATCGAAATCAATACCTTCCCTCTGGGTAAAACCCTTTGCCACTAATCTAGCCTTGAAGGTTTCAACCTTCCTGTCCACTCCTCTCTTTCTCTTGTATACCCACTTACAACCAATGGTTTTGAAGCCATCCGGTAAGTCTACAAGTTCCCAGACTCATTAGAATCCATTGATTCTATTTCTTGGTTCATGGCTTCCTGCCATTCTCCCTTATCAGGATCCATCATAGCTTCCTTGTAGCAGATGGGATCTTCAACACTAGTGTTTGTAACAACTAGGTGAAATTCCAACTAAGTATACTCGTAGTGTTTAACCGTTCTATTGAACCTCCCACTACGTCTGAGTATTCTCAAAGTTTCTAATGAAACTATGATCACTCGTAGTGTCTTTGGTTTTAACAACCTCCCACTACATCTGAGTATCATCTGGTTCTGATTTGGGACAGTGGTTTCCGCACTCTTTTATGACAACATACACTGTTGGCAACGACTTGTGACATTTTGTCACTTGGTACATCAATTACTTACGTATTGTCACTTATTTCCATCATAATGATATTATCACTATGATTAGATATCAACCTTTGATTAAAGGTTTATCTAACAATGAAGAACTCATATATTTACTCAATATTGCATAGGATCTGAAAAGTAAATTTTATTTAATAATAAAAATTGTCAAAATAAAAAACGAAAGGTTTTCAAATCACCTTTCAACAAAAGATCCTTACATCAAATAAATGAGTAAAATAAAAAAATTGAGTCTTTTTATTGTGCCGACATAGATCCCCGAGACTCTCGGATGACTTCCGGCAATTACTCCTTAGCTGCTGCTGAAAAATAAAGAATGTCACATGTTACAGTTTTAGATTTTGGAGAAAAGACTTTCTAAAACAAATGTGTGATAAGAAACTTATCGAGTGAGACACTAACCAGTTTCATTCTTCTTTTCACCTTGGAACTTGGGACAATCCTTTTTCCAATGTCCCTTTTCCTTACAAAGGAAGCATCTTCCTTTCTCAGCAGTTTTCTTGCCTTCTGTCTTTGGCTGGAAATTCTTTCCCTATTTTTTCTTAGGACCGAGCCTTTTCTTCATCTTCGAGTTTTTGGAAGAAGATCCTTTCTTGAACGTCACGTTCAATTCAGATTTATTTTTAACCAAACCCGAGATGTCCTCAAAGGTTTGCAACTCATTAATCAACTGTGTCAAACCATATTTTAGTTTGTTCATAATGTAGTTGCTGGTGAATGGAACGAACTCAGGTGACAGCGAATTAAGAATAATGGTGATCTGAGATTTCTCATCCACCACGGCCCCATGCAGCTCAGCCTCATTAAACCAATTGGTCATGCTCATAACGTGGTCACGAACATATGTCCCTGGTTTCATTTTGGCATTCATGTAGCGACGAGTCGCTTCATGTTGAGCTTGCTCAGACTGCTTTCCATACATTCCCTGGAGAGATTCCATGATCTCATAAGCAGCGTCCTTTTCCTCTAGCTTGACTCTCAGTGAATCAGACATGCTAGCCAACATATATGCCTTAGCACGATTGTTTGCATGAACCCAAGAGTCATAGAATTCCTTTACATCTCTGGCGCTGTTAGCAGCCGGTGCAGGGGACATTCATCAGTGAGAACAAAGCATAGCAGTGACATGATCGGGTTCCACATTTTAGACTGGCATTGAAAAAGAAACTTATTAAACTTTATTATAGGTAGAATGTTTAAGGTAAAATTAATTGGTTCGAAATAGTTACATGATGAAAACATGTTCTGGGAAAATGTTAACTAAACCCTTTAACTATTTCGTGATAATTTAACCGACTGTACACGTCGTTGCCGTCCTTAAGGCATGGTCATACGAAGATGACTCGCGGTACCAACTGTGTAGTTTGGTTAAACTAAGTTTTAGTCATAAACTTAATTAATATTCATAACAGGAACTACCGAGTTCCTTATGTTTATTAACTATCATCATAGACGGTCGGGAAGTACCAACTTCCGTGCAAGCTTAACCCATTATTTTCGGTTCTCGGGATCCTCTTGGAAACGTCGTCCTTAAGGAATGGTCATACGTAGATGACTCGCGGTCCATTTCCAAGATTTCTCCGTCCCTATATTCTTTTGGAACTATCACGGTGTCAAACCTTCCACAAGCACACCTTTCCTGAGGAGTGGTCACACGAAGGTGACTCGAGGCGGTGTGGTCAGCAGACCTTATGACAGTTATAATGGAGATCTTTTGATTTATTCTATACTTGTCATGGTTTTATAAAATAACGTTTTTAATTACAAAGTTATTTAAAACTTATTATAAACTTTCAATTAATTACACATTAAAAGTTTATATTTCGGCTTATTCAAGCCCTTATTTATAGTGTTTATTATTTCGTCGGTAGTGATAGGTCAAAACATACTCTCTCCAGGTAGATGGGAGGGGTCCTAACCGGTCACCCAGAAGTGGATGGTGAACCGGCCCCACTTTTGATTCCCTCTTCCTTAGACAAGATCGTATGGTTGAGATTTTTCCGACTAGTAATAACCACTTTCACATTTACTCTTTATTATTTATATCTATCTTATGTTCGATATATTAATAATTATCAAAACATTGACACTATGTTTACGGGTTATGCAAAATAGGATATAACAAATTATATCTATGATGAATATTTATAATTAGATATTAATGATACTTATTCTCAAAGAATTATCATTAAATCGATTTTAGGCCATATTAATAATTATTTATGAAATATAAAAAAAATATGCCAATGCTATTATTCCAAAGAATTATCATTCATATTTTGATATTAAATAAGACAATATTATTTAAGCATTAAATAATATCCATATTTAATTTTATGAATTTTATAAAATAAGACAATGTTATTTATCCAGAAATAACATCCATATTTTATTTCCAATTAATTAAAGATAATTAATTAAATTCATAATTGATTAATTTCAATTATAATAATTAATATTTTATTTAATAATCCAAGGGTACCGGGTCGGATTGAAAATCCGGCAAATATATAAAAATATTGCCCGTGGGCCTTCTGGGCTTAAGCCCGGGCCCACGTGCCCGAGGAATACCCGAGCCCAGCCCCACTTGAGGGCCAGGGCAGCGCGCGGCTCGGGCTGGGCCTGCAGGCCCATTACGCTGCCAGGAAGCGTGGGCCGCAAGCCCGTGCGCGAGGCCAGCGCACTGCGCGCCAGGGCAGCCCGCAAGGGCTTTGATCTGGGCCTCGCCCGATGCTGGGCCTTGCCAAGGGCTTGGCCCGTGGCTGCTAGGGTTTGACCCTGGGGCTGCAGCGGCTGCCCCTGGTCATCCCTTGCCGCGGGTTGGGCTGCGCCATGCAGCCCGGGCACCCGGTCTGAATTTTTCGGATCGGGTATATTTTTCTAATTAAAAATGAATATTTAAAATATCTAGAAATCAAATTTCAAATTTAAAATATTAATTTATTCATCAAATAATTCGTTCTTTAAACCGTTAAATTAAATTACGTAATTATTTATCCTTGAACCATGGCTCTGATACCAATTGTTGGGAGTGGAAACCACCGTCGGGGTTTGATTCCCTATTCCATTACGCCGAAATGTGTCTCCGAGCCGTTCCGGTAACATTTAAAAATTATTTTAAAGCGGAAAACTTGTTATCGGACTAACGGCACGAATATCGGGTAATAACCATTTTAACAAGATCCGATAAATATTACATATTTAATTTTCATAACTCATTATTAATATCATAGTCGAAATAAGAAATAAATATAATGTTTGCATTTATTAACCCAATGCATAAGGCCGTACCTCGGTTGACGTTTCTGGCTCCGGACTCTGAAGTTCGGCAGGGCTCCGCCGGTGTTGAGGGAAACACCCGTGATCTTTCGGGATATTCTCCTGGATTCCTCGTACCGAAGAGTGGGCTTCGCCGGCAGGACTCCGTCGCAAAACTTTAACTGAGGTTCTTTTGAAGCTTCCGGAGAACAACGTCTCACTAAGCCGAACCAGAAAAGAGATCAGAAGCAAAAAACTCGCAGACCCTAGAGAGAGAGGGAGAGCTCGAGTTTTTGCTCTGGGTAAATGTGTGTAAAATGTGTAGAATGAGCCTCCTATTTATAGGCTCAAGACTGTAACCGAATTAAAGATATTCCCTCCCTATTTTTTGAATTTATATAATTAAATAAAATTAATATTCCAATCCAATTGTCCAGATTTAATCTCATCTAAATCCAATGGATATAATTAATTAGGGATTTAATTAAATAAGAAATAGATGATAAGATCAAAATATTTAATCTTATCTTCATATATATATTAAATTCGAATTATATATATACATATATAAAAATTCGAATTCTATTATGATTATCTAGATCCAATGGTTAAAAATAAATCTTAAACCAATCTAATGGATCAAATCAATTAGGGATTAAATCAAATATCCTAGGGTTTTATCAAAACCGTAATTCGAAAATCTTATCCTTATAATTTCGAATTATATGTTATATATATATATTAAATTCGAACTTTATGATTATCGAACCCTAATTCAAAAATCTTATCCTTATAATTTCGAATTATATGTTATATATATATATATATATATATTAAATTCGAACTTTATGATTATCTAGATCCAATGGTTGAGATAAATCCTAAGCCAATCCAATGGATCAAATCAATTAGGGATAGAATCAAATATCCTAAGGTTTTATAAAAACCCTAATTCGAATTCTTCTCCTTATATTATTCGAATTATATGTGATATATATATTATTAATTAATTTCTAATCCGACGGTAAAGATTAAATCTTAAAACCGATCCAACGGATATAATTAATTAACCAAATTCGAAATACCTAAGCTTGATCACCAAGCTACCAATTTCGAATTAGTATTAGCGTTGAAATCAATTATCTTAATCCAACGGTTGATATTAAATCATAACCGATCCAAGGAATTAAATTGATTTTAGGGATTTACTAAAATACCAAAAACATTTGGTATTTATGCCGCAAATATGGAAAGACCAAATCATACTATTTGAATTAGCTAGGGTTTCCTATCATGAAACCCTAATTCGAATTTAAACATTTAAATATATATAAATATATATTTTTATTTATTAATATAAATCTATTAATTATTAATTAATTATTAATAAGATATCCATAATTAAATCCAAATAATTAAATTATATTAATATTTCCTGATCTCAATATCACACATTAAAATATCATGGTGCCACACCATCATTTAAATTCGTGACATGTGATTTAATTTCATAGTTTACCGAAACGAGCACAAACTTAGAAATTTTCTAAATCACAAACCGTAAGTCGAAATGACTCGGTTCAAAAAGAAAAGTCGCTTAGAATTTAATTTACAGCAACATGGTGTTGATAGAAAATCTAAATTCTAACTTTATTTTATCAGTCAATTTCGGTTACCAAGATATGGTACTTTTGCCACGCTGACGATAAAACTATCTGATGTCTACCAAAGACTTTCAGTTTTATAAGTCTAGCCAAATGGTTAAACATTATCCAGAATGTATTTTAATCACGTACGTATCATCCGTTACGGAGCTATCCTGGGGACCATGGACCCGTATCACTTAAGCTTCAACGAACTGCTAGATGTTCGACAAACCTCGAAGTGATTCCACTATAGACCCGAGGCTGCACTCTTTAGTGATACGGTATATATTATTCCCTTTATAACAACAGGGTGTCCATTGATACAATCAAATTCGGGTTATTATCTTTTCACTTGATGACTCACACATGAGCAGGCGATTTTACCGTATTGCCTCTAATTGCATTTTCCTCCTTGACTCAGTCAGTAATATTATGAGTAACCCACTTATGGTTTCGATTCGTAAGTTGCGCACGGGTACCTCTCACTTTTCACCACCGACAACCAAGGGAATCATCATGACTCTGAAGAGAGCTGTGTGATGCCCATGTCTATGATCAAGCTACCCTTACTACTGACTATCATGTTCCCAAAATATAGTGTTGGGAACAACGGTAATATCTTGTGTTCTTTAATGGTTAAATCAAAGAACAATCAAGCCAGTAGCTCGGACTCAAGACCACTTAGGACTTATAAATAATATCCATTTAATCATCTATTTGTGACTCAACTACAAGTTATCAGTGACGGTCTTATATGATAACTTCTTGAGTTTAAGTCAGGTCCAGTCCAGTATGAAGACACTTTACACTTAATGCACTTCTAGTGAGTGTGACACACAAATAATCCAGAATAGGATTGTCACTTAGTCACATTGATGACCTTATACGATTAATGGGCTCCCACCCAGTTAATCAGGTCACGGACATTTTAAGTTCATTTATTATGATTACTAATTCTTCCTCACATTGACTCTGTTGTGATAATAATAACATAATTGCATCCTTTATGAACTATGGAAACAAACATTCTATTTTACTCTACCAGATACTATAATAAGATTAACATAATAAGTATCATCTTTATTCAATGACATGTCATAATCTTTTACAAATGGATAAAATATCTTGTTTAAGGACACATATGTCCAACAAATGGAGAGTTCACTAAGTGACGTCTCGTCCTTTATCTGAGCTATCCTCTGGGGAGAGTTATCATTTTTCATAAAATTATAACCAACTTCAAAATTCACAGACGTTCTGGAACTCTATAAGAGTGACGTCTCGTCCTTTATCTGAGCTATCCTTTAGGGAAAGTTATCATTTTCATAAAATTATAACCAACTTCAAAATTCACAGACGTCCTGGAACTCTATAAGCTCACTGCGATCTTACATCGTTTGTGTTTTACCTGCTTCTCATACATCTTCGGAAGATATTTACCTGCTAAATATATTAATGAGGATTCTAGATCAGTAACATGCTAGGTTATTGTGCACTTTACCATATCAACTATTTAATTATAAACAATATTCCTCATTAAGAAACATCATGAAAGGTACTTTAGGGGTCTAAAACCCAAGTTTCTATTCTAAGAATATATTGACGTACCAATTCCGCAACAAGGATGAATAATTATGGATATATATATATATACATGTAATTCACTAACTTGATTAAAATGCACGTTCGAAATGACCCATTTTTCAATCTATACGGTCGACATGCCGGTTGAAGATATTGAAGATAAAGAGGTTGAGGAATTAGATGAACCTCTTCTGCCTAATATATATAATTTATATAGAATATAGTCGATCCAGAAAGCTCATGAAAGGATTCCACGGCTGACTAACTAATTAATCCATATGTCGGGATACTTGCTTACAATATTGTCATATATAATATCCTGCTACTTTATTTATGTTAAGACATATTTTCTCATTTTAGCAAGATTATTATGTGACGTGTTTTAGAATGATGGGAATGTAAAGCAGTGCATAAAAATAAAAAACACCGAGACTTTTTGTTTACGCAGTTCGAACTATCCTTTGTGGATAACTTACTTCTGAGGTGCACTCACCCAGATTGATCATCAAAAGATTACACGAGATGAACATAAACAATAATACATATCACTAGTACAAATTGTTTATAAGACCATGCATATTCAACCACGGATGTCAAAATTCATGGTCGAAATCTGAGCTTAGACAACGGAAATCATAAACCATGGTTGAAATACCAGTCTACCGTTGTCACGCCGCGGGACGTCGCGGCATGCCCTCCATTTGACCACAGAATCTTTCTGTGGTCGATGATGTGTCGTTTACAAGTTACTACACCACGGCAGCTAACATGACGACGCGGCGTAATTCCTTGCGACGATGATTAAAAAAGTGTCGTTGGGTAGTGGCCGTCAATAAATAAACTCGCCGCGGCAAGAAATTTTAGCTGCGGCACGGGTAGTACACAACGACACTTTCTATACCGTTGTTCATGACCGCTGGTAAAAATTCTCACTTTGCCGCGGCGTGTATTTAAATTACGCCGCGGCACGCTAGTGAAAATGATTTTTCATCAATACGCCACGGCATGTTTTAAAACATGCCGCGGCATGATTCGTATTTACAGTCTTACCCGAGCTTCTTCATTTCTCACTTCGCCGTCACAAAACCCTAGCGCTCTCTCTCTCTCTCTCGCTCTCGCCCTAGCGCCGCCGTCGAATCGCCGCGACACGCTTCACGCCGTCATCCGCCTTCGCCGTCCACGTCACTACGCCGTCTACATCTATGTGTAAGTGTCAATTTCAAGCTTTGTTTTTATTTTTATTTTTTCGTTAGTTTTGATTAGTTACTTTTGTTTTGATTAATGAGTTTAATTAGTTAAGTTGGTTAGTTTATAGGATTATAATTGGTTTGATTAGTTAGTTTTTTTGCTTGAAATTAATAAGTTAATATGTTACCTTTTTTTTTTTTTTTTTTATAGATTTCAATGGCACCCAAGTCAAAACAAGCAAGAGGATATATGGTGGTTAGATCCAGATCGTCGAGCCAAGTCCCGCTTCAAGTCAACGAGGATGAACCAGTACCACAAACACCTCCCGTTCAAGTACCCAATTTCAACACAGAAGCGGCAAAGAAACGATTTCAAGTTCTTCGCAAGCGGCAAATATGCCCGGAGAGAGGATTTGCCACGTTACCGATTACCGATATAGGTGACCTTGGCGATGCTCTCAATGAGAGTATCGAACAACGCGGTTGGCATGATTTCATGCTCCAACCTAAGTTTAAGGCGAGGAGGACATTGGTCCATGAATTCTATGCTGCTCTTCCCGACGAGTCAGCAAGTGAATTTGTGACTATTCGTGGTATCCGATTTGCCAACAATTCTCAAGTCATTAATGACTACTTCGAAACCCCAAGTTTTACCGACGAGGAAAACGAGCACAACCATTTGGGCGACCAAGCATTGACTCGAGAGTTTTACGACAGCATTGCGGCGACGATTTCTACGTCCGGAGCTCAATGGCACGATAGGGTCGGAGAGGCACGACTGAACAAAAATAAGTTGAATCGGAGAGCCAAAGTTTGGATGTACTTCTTTGGGGGCAACATATTCCCGTATATATACTTCACGGAGCTGCAGTTCAAAGTTTGTGGTTAGGGGATTGAATATCGACGTCAGCCATTTCATATTCTTCTACATGACCCACATGGCGTACGATGCCTCGAAGAACGCACTGGGCTTCCCGTTCCTTATCACAACTCTATGCAAGAGTGTTGTGGTAAGTATAGCTTCATTTGTGTATAGCTTTAACTGTGAAATTAGGTTGTTTCAATATTGATTTAATCTTGCTTTAATTTTATGGTTTAGATCAAGGATTCTGACCTCGAGCTGGAGGTGCTGCATGGAAAGAAGATGGACGCAGCCTGGATCCAGAGTTTGAAAGAACCCGCTCCTGAGCCGGGGCCTTTACTATCATAAGCCGCGGCGTGGTTTTGCTTTTTACCGTTATAACCTCTGGTTTATGAAACTCGCCGCGGCGAAATATCTCATGTCGGGACGGGGTTCATAAACCAGAGATTATAACGGTAAAAAACAAAACATGCCACGACTTTAATATATTAAAGCCACGACATGAGCACATAAAGCCTCGGCTTTTATAAATTTGGCCGCGGTGTAAATGGGCACGAAATTATACAGAGAGCATGCTAATTTCGAGTCAATTTACACCGCGGCGTGACCTAAATTAGCCGCGGCATCTACAGCTAGGCCGTGGCGTTCCAAAATTGGGCCGTGGCCTGTACAGGTGAAAATCTATACAGATAGCATGTTAATTTCAATCTCGCTTCCGCCGTGGCTTATACAAAAAAGGCCACGACATCAGTTAATATGCCGCGGCGTGGGTTCGAAATGGCCGCGGTGTATATTCGACTACGGTATAAACCGTGGATGAATATATTGCGCCGCTGCAAGTTTACCATTATGCCGCGGCGTCTGACAGCTGACAAAAAAAAGGCTATATTTTTTCAAGTACAATTAATGATTTCCAACGTTAAAAAACGGCTATATTCGCCAAAATAATTTAAAAAAAATATAAAATTCATAAGTTTAGTCTATTTATACCATAGTAACTTATATTTTTACTCACACAAATATATCCTTCTACTAAAAATATTGAAAACTGGCTATGGATGATCATCCGTCTTCTTTCGGTCATATCCCGGTCATTATCATGTTTTAATCCTCTGATGATGACGAGGTATGTCATTCAAAATTTCTCAGATGGTACCATAGTCCCAGAAACAATTTCCAATGATACTATAGTCCCAGAAACAATTTCCAATGATACTATAGTCCCTTAAACAAATTCTGATGATGTTGGAAGGGTTTCGAATTCTGATGAAACCGTAGAGTCTGAAATGCCTCCGAATCTAGCTCCACGTCAGATTCCCACTACTTGCACCGTTGGCTCAAGTCGCACGAGGGGGCGTGGTGGAACGTTATTTTCTTCATTGTTGGATACCAATTTCTGTATCAAGCATGAGTGGAACAATTCGACTCAAAATCTATATAAGATCGCAAATTGCAAATGGTGCGGACAACAGTTTCTTGCCAACAGTGAAAGAGGCACGGGTCAACTCCGTCAACATGCCGTGTATTGTCGCAGAAATTTTTGACTTCATTAATTTATTAAGTTTGATGTCTAGATGTTTTTTTATTTATTTAAGTTGTTTAATTGTATTATGAAAATTATTCGCGAGATGTGAGAATATTGTAGTTTTTAAAGTTTTATTTGTAATGTGGAATTGTTGTGAGTGATAATATATTTTTAATATAAATGTGTTTTCATAATCCTTAATATTTCATAATTAATTATTTATTTTAATAAACATATTTACACCAAATATCCCAGGAATTCAGCTCAGATCCCAAGAATTTGCGTCTCAGTTTGGCCACTGACGGGATGAATCCTTTTGGTAACATGAGTAGTTCTATAGTGTTTGGCCAATAATACTTTACAACTATAACCTCCCTCTAAATCTATGTATGAAGCGGAAGTTCTTGATGTTGACGCTTTTGATTTCGGGACCGAGTCAACCGGGAAATGACATCGATGTCTACTTGTCACCTTTGGTCGATGATCTAAAGATTATGTGGACAATCAAGTTCAAAACAATGTTAATGTGGACAATCAACGACTTTCTGTCGTACGAGAACTTGGTCTAGTTACTCGGTGAAATGCGCTATTGGTTGTCCTGTTTGCATCAAAAATACATATTCAATCCGGTTGAAGCATGGGAAGAAGACAATTTTTCTCAATCATATGATACTTTTACCGAGAGATCACACGTACAGAAAGAAAGAAAAAAAGTTTAATGGACATCAAGAACATCGAACTCCTCCAAAAATTTTGAACGGTGAAACTTTCTATAAGTTGATTTGTGAAGAGAGTTATGAAGTGCTTGGAAAAAGAACGTTGAGCGGTAAGAGGAAGCAAAATAAATTTGAAGATAGACCGTTCAAGAAAGTATCAATTTTCTATGAGCTCCCGTATTGGAAGTCGCATTATGTTCGGCATTGTTTGGACGTTATGCACATTGAAAAAAATGTATGTGAAGCGATTGTTGGTACTTTGCTTGACGATCCAAATAAAACAAAAGACAGGAAAAACACTCGACAAGATCTCGTTGAATTGGTTATAAGACCGGATTTGCATCCTAAAAGGGCTGAAAAGAAGACATTATTGTTGGACGTACCTAATTAGTATGCCCTATAATTCAGATGCTAATGCCACTTGTATAAGATCATGACGTTGACTTCGTTAAAGATTAGGTTTATGACTTATCAATGACAATTTTGTTTCAGTTTTACTTTATGAATATAATGAAATATTAGTTTTCATAGTTGTTATGTTTTTGCAATTGTGTATTTGTTATCACACTGGTCTAAGTGAGGAGGTTTGACATACACAATATAATAACTAAAACGGTGTCCATAGTTCAGATTATTAATGAGATATAATAATCGGTAAAAACTATTAATGAACTGAATCACATTTAAGTGGTGATCTATTACCGGATCATGGTACTGGTCCGCACCGTTGGGATTAGTCAAGTATGAAGTGTCTTCATATTGGACGGACGAGACTTACCTTGAACGCATCAATCCGTCAATGATAGATAGTAAAGAAGTCGAAATGATGGTCAGTTAGAATCAGTTGATGTCCTGAGGTTGTATGGGTCAATACGATTTAAATTAAACGATCATTGATTTAATCATTTCAGTTTACAATCAAGTATCCCTTACACTTTTATTTTGAGATCGGAAGGTTGGCCATAGTAAACTGCATGACTACAGATATGGATAATAACTTTATGATTTCCATTGTTGTGATTTTTGGGAAGCTAATAAGTACTCATCCGGAGCCTAACGACTTCATAAACCGTTAGGTGAGTAACTTTGCAATTATCATGAAAACAAAGGTAGTGTCGTCTAAACGGGTATACGGAGATCAATCCTAGTAAGACGAGAATCATAATAATATGAAAACTTGGATTCTGATAGTCTGACTGTATCAATGGACTCGTTCAGCTTCGGGCTATAGTGGAATGTAACCGAAGTTGGTGAAAACTCTTCACTTTCACCGTAGCTTAAGTACGTGTGTCCATTTGTCCACTTTGTAGCTCCATAAGTTCGAAACCGCAAATTCAATTATGTTTTCATAACATAGAATATAATCGATCAGATATGATTTGTAACTTTGTTACATGAAAATCATGATTACCCAAAAGTGGCAAAAGTGACAAACTTTTAGTCAATACAGAAACTATAAAAAGATTATGAATTTGTTCCTTGGATAACTCTAGGGTTGTAGGAAATTAAATTCTGGTATGAATATGTTTTTGAATTGTGTCATTCTGACAGACGGTTTGAGATTTATAATAATAGCGGTTTTCAGCTTAGGCTGAATATGACACTATTATTTAAATAAAAAATTAGAGAAATTAAATATTGGTATCTATACCTGAAATATTTAAAGAGAGAAATTGAATATTAATTTCGATTTATATATATATTTGAAATTAATTATTAAATCTTTAAAATATTTAATTTATTAATTCTTTCAGGGTATTGTCAAAAAAAGATTTGATTTGGATTTATTCTTTATTTAATTTAATTATTTAAATCAAATCTTAGAGTGAATATCTCAAAGTGGTTGAATAAATATTTCACAATTGGTAGAGAGATTTTCTCAAAGCGGTTGGGCCATTCCCTATAAGTAGGGAACAGTTGAAACTAAATCATAACACACACTCTCTCTCAAATTTCGATATCTCTCTCTCTCTCTCTCTCTCTCTCTCTCTCTCTCTCTGTCTCTCTCTCTCTCTCTCTCTTGCTCTCCCCTTCTCTAGAGTTTCGGCAATTTTCTCTGAGCCATCATTAAGGGAAAATTTGATTTAGGGTTTAGGGTTCTATTAAGTGGGATCCCACACATTCCAGCGATGAAGATCCGGAGTATACATCGGAAGACTCGTGGGAGCTATCTTCGAGATTCAATAAAGCAAATTCGTAGGAGCTCAAGAACGCGAAGAATGGAGATCAAAATCAAGATCAGAATTGCGCAACGGAATCAATAGAAAAAGGTACGCAATATTATTTATTGATAGAATAATTATTTATGAATACTCAAAGGCTCAATTAATTCGTGTGTTAATGATTAATTCAAAAAATTGAATATCAACGATCAGGATGATTGTTTTTTGAATCCTATGAATCGGATAGAGTATTGGGATTATTGTTATGGGACTCTAATCCCTGCGAAATATTTTTCAAAGGTTACCCTATGCACCCATAGGGTGATCGATAATCAATCAGAGGGGATTCCTCGGAATCAGACGCCCTAACAATTGGTATCAGAGCTTCGGTTCTTGATATTTAATTTTTAAAATCCCGAGATAATTAATGGATAATTGATTTTTGAAAAAAAAGGATTTTAGGGAAAATATTTATTATTATTTTTGGTAAATAATATATTTTTTTATTTTCAAAATATTTTTTCTTAAAATCGAATTAAGGTTTTGATTTTATCAAAACCCTAATCTGTTTAGGGTTTTCCAGGAAGCATCGCGTTTCTCAGAATTGCGAATTGGGCTGGGATTTTCCCAGCTATAGGATTTTGCACCAGCCCGCGTATCGGGCTGGTGGTTAGGGTTCCGGGAAGCCACTAGGGCTTCCTGGAGAAACTGCGGTGCGGGCTGGGTTTTTTCCCAGCACACGGTGAAACTACGATGCGGGCTGGGTTTTTTCCCAGGCCACGGTGATCGAACCAGCCCACGCAGTGGGCTGGTAAAGCCACTGGGCCATAAGGCCCAGCTCAAGATCGCCTGAAACCGGTCCGGTTTGGACCGATTTCAGCCAAGTGACCGCGCAGACTAAGTCTGGTCCTTCGGACTAGACCGCAGCAACCGTCCCAGCCCTCGGGCTGGGATAAATCCTTCCCGCGTGATGCAGGAAGCTGGTCCGGGCTGGACCAGCGCATACCGCACCCCGCCAGCAGGCCCAGACCGCTTCTGTGCGAGTCCGGGGAGGCCAAATCGGCCTTGGGCTTTTTTAGCCCTTGCCGTAGGTTTCTGCAATTGCGATTTCCTTTGGTTTCTGGTATTGTTTGGATGCTCTTGGATTCGGCATTGCGTTTTGGTGAAGATGTTGGTGAAATTGAGCTCATGAGCTGTAGATTTTGTGTTTGAAACTCCTTGTCATTGCAGCCATGGACGCGGGAGGTTTCAACAATAGTTTGGAAGGACAGCAGTTAATCGCGTTCGTGATAATGCTTGTTCTTTGGAGTCTTACTTCAAAATTTGAAATATATTTAGGTGATCACATACATGCAAATGCACAAATCGGAATGTTTAGAGCTAATTACTGGATATTTAGTGTACTGTTTAGTTATACTCGGGAAATTTTGTTTGAGGGAAGCTCGTAATATAGGTTTTGAACTGCTGGCGACTTCAATCTCATCGATTTTTGCCAAGAAACATTGTGTGGATGGAAAGTGTAAAGAACAATAATAGGCGTTTAATGTCAATGAATTCTCAGTCAATCACTCAATTGTAAATGACACCCACGATAGTGTGACAATCCCGTTGCTTATATCCTTTAATTTTGGCCGAGTATGAGACGATTTATATCAAATATATATGTTTTGAATGCTTAAAGTTGAGATCATAGTAAGTGCATTGTTGTACATTCCCACCAATTTTTGCACAAAGATTATCACCCGATTACGAATCAATCATATAGACGAAACTGAAATTAAAAGTAAAGCGGAAAGAACACACCATTTGGAGAGTGGTTCGGCCGGAAATCGAATTGTGATCTACGCAACGATGTCATGGATTATACCTTTTTTTTCTTTCTAATTTTAGTTACACAAAGTCCATAAGTGATTTGTGTGTTCTTCGTTATTATAATAAACCTTGAATCTCAACTTGCTCTGTCGATTTTGTTGATGCATGGAAAACTTGCTTTAAAAATAGCCTTTAAATCTCCATGATCGTGTGCTTATAAAGTCTGTTTCTGTACATGATGTAGTTAAAAAATGTTTGTTACATAACTTTTTTTGAACAATATTTTGGTTTGATCAATTTGTTTCTGACTTGGTAAAGGGAAATTGAACTAGTTATAAAATTCATTGGTGATATATGTTTACACAGATATTGTGTTCGTTTGGGGATTCGTTGGAATGTTGTGATGTATCAAGCTTTTTGGGTCCAATTTTGATCGTTAGTTAGTGAAGGAAAGACATGGTAACAATTCAGTTTCGATTGAATCTTCACCTGCAACCACATACATTGGAGACGAGCTTCGCGGTCGGAAGGAGGTTTCAGCTTAGGAGGAAAATCGGAAGCGGCTCGTTCGGAGAGATCAACTTGGGTTTGTTGCTTGAATTTCAGCTCAATCGTTTTGATTCTAGTTTGAATTTTGTGGAATTGGTTTGAGCTGAATGCGGTTTTATTGAATTGCATGGACAATCGATTCTTCCATTCGTATTCAAGAATGTCATTAATTTCGGCTTCGGAAGGAACATCGAGAACGTCACATACTCAAAATTCAGCCAACCAAGGTATTCTAACCTTTATACGTATGTATTTATTAAGAATTCATTTTTTTACACAATTGTAAAACTGTGGTTACACTTATGTAACTCCAGTTACATAAGCGTAACTACAGTTACAAAAGTGTAACTACAGTTACCTTTACGTAACTACAGTTACATAATTCAAAGCTGATATTTATATAATAACTTTGAAAATTACAATTGTTACAGGACAATTCAGTAGGTGCGAATCATGTTTAACACTTCAAGTGTTCCGGACTCATTTTTTCCAAACACTTTACCACCTAAAGTAAGAAGGCCAGTAGGAAAACCGAAGAAAAAAAGATTTCCTTCAACGACTAACAATTCAAGAAGTCAGTTCATTGTGGAGCACGTGGAAAATTAGACCATAACAAACGTTCTTGTTTTAAGTTACCGAAATGATTTAATCGTTGTAACATTTTCGAAAGCCACACCACTAATTTTTTCTTTACACTATGACACAAGTTAAAATAATGTAACTGACTTTTTATTTATGATTTATACAGTTACATTTATCTACCACTTTAGTAACACTTATATTATTACACTTATTACATAAGTGTAACTTGTAACTACAGTATCAATAGTGTACTAAAGTTACACTTATGTAATTGGTGTTAAAATCGTGTATCTACAGTTACAATAGTGTACTAAAGTTACACTTATGTAACTGCAGTTACAATATTGTATCTACAGTTACACTTATGTAACTGCAGTTACACTTATGTAACTGCAGAGGCTCGAGGGTGTAGGGGTATTTTTGGAAAATAATCTTTAAAATGAGTATGATTTGGATTAATTAAACCTTGAGTATTTTTTGAAATAGTTTGACTCTAATTGAGTATTTTGCTAATGACCCTTAATTAATTTTCTTAATTAAATAATTAAAATGGATAATTAATTTATTTTAATATAAATTAATTATTAGACATTTTAATTTAATTTTCCATAGATAAATAATTAATTTAATTATCCTATTTTCATAACACGATTATGTCACATAGTGGGCTATGTGACATTGGGAAATTGAGCATTAATTTGAGTATTTAGAAATAGATAATTAATGAATAAATAATTTCATTATTAATTACGAAACAATTCTAAGGGCCGTGTTCTTGTCTTAGAAAGAGGGAATCAAAAGCGGGGCCAGTTCACCATCCACTTCTGGGTGACTGGTTAGGACCCCACCCATCTGACTAGAGAACACGCCTTAGTCTATCATTACCGTAATTGATACATGATTTTATTCTAGGTTCTTAGTATACCTGGTATATTAATAAACAACCTAGGAATAAGCTTTTTAATGAGAGCTTATTATGAGCTTAAACCGATACGATGTGTTTTAATTAAAATAAATAAAATGTAAGTTCATAGTTTAGAGCTTAGCCTAGATAATAATGTTTATCTTTGATGGTCAAAACATTTATAGTTCAAATAACAAGAGTTTAGCTTATAAAGGTCTCCACTTGTTGCCGGTACAACGACAGGTTACATAACACCTCGTGTCAGCTAGATCTGGCCTCCTACAGAAAGGTTTCAGTTATGCAACTAAAAAGTCACAGTACTGGTCTGATTATAGATAAGGTAAGCAGATGTATTTCAACGGCCGTGTGTCAGCTAGATTGGCCCCCTAAGGGCGGTGACTGATTCAGTTAAATCTGTGAATTGAAAACGGTGGGTTACTTTTACATGTGATGATTAAATTCATTGCATGGCCGTTCTAAAGTAGGTAGTTAGTTTGCGTGATAACTTAAGGTAAGTTTTCGTGAACTAATAGAGTTGAGACCAAACTCTGTTTAACAAGTGCGTGGTTAGTAAGTTGGAGAAGTTGCAACCACGCATCAGGTGTTAAATTACCTTGAAAACAGATAGCAAGGATTTTTTCTATGTTTATCCTTCATTTCAATGCAAAAGTATCATGTTTTCAAAATAACAAATTAAACATTGGCTGAACGAATTTTGATAAGTCTTATCTTTATGTCGACAGATTCTTGTGCCATTCTCTACACATTATCGTATATAGGAAACACTCGGTTATTATCCTTTCCTCATTGTTAATCCCAAATTTTCAGATATGAACCGTGATGAGAAAATGAGTCTCGATAATAAAAGACTAAAAAATAAAGGTATTGTTAAGAAATCTAAACTAACGGAAAAGAAACGATGTTACGAAGATAGTCAGGGAATAAAACCCCAGATTGGCATGTCTCAAATATGAATGTAATTGGATATTACCTTCCTTGCATGCATATTATGCGGAGGACCTATCATCCAACTGGTTGTTAGACTCAGGAGCAAATGATCATGCATGCAACAACATCGATAATTTAGATACGATCAGAGAGATTAACAATGGGCCTGCTCTTAAAGTTGGAAACGGAGAATTTATATCAGCGAAAGCTGTTGGAAATCTTCGTTTGAACATTGGTGGTAAATACTTGTTTGTTAACAATGTATTCTATTACCCACAAGTTTGTAGGAATATCCTTTCGGCTTTTCTTCTGTATAAACAAGGATACACTTTGAAATATCACGAGATTGATTTTGTGATATTCATGAAAGGTGCATACATTTGTACAACTAAAGAAGAAAAAGGGTTGTATTTGTTATGACCGAACCAGAAGGATTGTTATCATTCAAAAATATTTGATATACCTAAGATCAAATCAACGAAAAAGATTAAGAAATATAATGATATTGAAACATATCTCTGGCATCTAAGTTTGGGTCATATTAATCTAGATAGGATAAACAGGCTTGTCAAATACGGACAACTTAAAGAACTCACAATTGGTTCTTTGCCTGTTTGCGAATTCTGTCTAGAAGGTAAAATGACTAAGAGACCCTTTTTGGCAAAGGGTCATAGAGCCACTAAACCTCTTGAGCTTGTTCATACTGATGTATGTGGTTCGTTTAACATAGCAGCAAGAGGAGGTTATGAATACTTCGTCACTTTCATAGACGATTATTCGAGATATGGATATGTATATCTTATGCAAAGAAAATCAGAAACTTTTGGTAAGTTCAAGGAATTTCTTACAGAAGCTGAGAATCAGCTCAACTTAACGTTGAAGACCCTTCGTTCTGATCGAGGTGGTGAATACCTGGACTATGAGTTCATCAATTTCCTTATTGAAAAGGGAATCGTATCTCAGCTGACTTCTCCCGGCACACTATAAGAAAACGGTGTTGCAGAAAGGAGAAATAGAACGCTCTTAGAGATGGTAAGATCTATGCTAAGCTATTCGACTTTGCTGAATATGTTTTGAAGTTATGCCTTGTTGACTGCGGGACATATTTTAAATATGGTACCTTCGAATTCAGTACCCAAGACTCCTCATGAGTTATGGAATGGAAGAGTTCATTCTCTTCGACATTTTATAATTTGGGGATGTCCCACATATGTGCGATAGAGAACAAGGAATAAATTAGAATCACGAACATACGTCTGTGTGTTCGTGGGATATCCAAAGGAAACGAAAGGAGGTTTGTTTTATAATCCAATTGCTAAGAAAGTTTTTGTTTCAACGAATGCTACTTTCTTAGAGCAAGATTGTATGATGAACTTTAAACTTCTAAGTAAAATAATACTAGAGGAACAACCGAGTGATAAACTCAAAGTTTCACCAACAGTGTCTGTCAAAGAAATGGGAGTTGAAACCACAGTTCCAAATCAGGAGTCGCGGGTGCTCAGACGTATTGGGAGACAGAGACAGCCTATCGAACGCTACGAGCACCTAATGGACCATAATTTGTATTTCCTAGAAAGCGGTGTTGAAGATCCTACTAGTTTTGCGGAAGCGATGAAGGACCCTGATAATGGAAATTGGCAGGAAGCCATGAACCAAGAGATGGAGTCGATGGATTCCAATCAAGTATGGGAACTTGTAGACTTACCATATGGATTTAGGTCCATCAGATGTAAGTGGATATACAAGAGGAAGAGAGGAGTAGATGAGAAGGTAGAAACCTTCAAAGCTAGATTAGTGGTCAAGGGTTATACCAAGAAAGAGGGAATAGATTATGAAGAAACTTTCTATCCGGTCGCTATGCTTAAGTCTATCCAGATTCTCTTATCTATAGCATGTATTCTTGATTATGAGATATGACAGATGGACGTCAAGACCGCATTTCTGAATGGCTACATTGACGAAAACATCTATATGGATCAACCAGAAGGGTTCGTGAAGAAAGACCATGAAGGGAAGGTTTGCAGGTTCATCAAGTCCATTTATGGTTTGAAACAAGCATCCCGGTCTTGGAACTTAAGGTTTGATGAGACCATCAAAACTTATAGGTTCGAACAAAACGTCACTGAGGCCTACGTTTATAAACTCATTGACGGGAAAAAGGTGGTTTTCCTTATACTATACGTGGAAAATTTTTTATTGATCGGAAACGACCGGGATAAAATGTTTGATGTAAAATTTTGGTTAGCAGACCAATTCCAAATGAAGGATTTGAGAGAAGCTAGTTATGTTCTCGGAATACAAATCATCTGAGATAGAAATAACAAGCTTCTCGCTTTATCGCATGCATCTTACATTGATAAGGTGCTTGAGCGTTTTTCCATGATAAATTCAAAAGGTGGTAATTTGCCTACTAGGCACAGAGTGTACGTTTCCAAGGCACAGACTCCTAAAACCCCTGATGAGGAAGAACAGATGAAGCGGGTCCCTTATGCCTCAGCTGTAGGAAGTCTGATGTACGCAATGCTGTGTACTAGGCCAGACATGTTATGCAGTGGGAATTGTTAGTAGAGATACCAATCTAATCCTGGCTTGGCTCATTGGACAAACGTGATAGCAATCCTCAAATATCTTAAGAGAACGAGGAATTATATGTTAGTGTATTCAGGTGATGATCTGAATCCACTAGGCTACACTGATTCAGACTTTCAGTCAAATAGAGACGCTAGAAAATCTACGTCTGGCTCAGTGTTCACCCTTGGTGGTGGAGCGGCTGTATGGAGAAGCGTTAAGCAATCCTGCATCGCAGATTCCAGAATGGAGGCTGAATATATTGCTGCGTGTGAGGCAACAAAGGAAGCAGTCTGGCTCAGAAATTTCTACATAGACCTGGACGTCATTCCAGATGCAGAAAGGCCACTGACACTGTACTGTGACAACAGTGGCGAAGTTGCTAATTGTAAAGAGCCCCACAACCATGCTAACGGAAAACATATAGAAAGGAAGTACCATCTCATAAGAGAGATAGTACGGAGAGTTGACATACTGGTTATGAAAATAGCTTCGGAAGAAAATTTGGCAGATCCCTTCACCAAGGCGTTAGCTGAGAAGACATTCTCAAGACACTTGGAGAACATGGGACTAAAGAACATGGTGCGTCTTCTTTAGAGTGCAAGTGGGAGATTGTTGGACGTACCCGATTAGTATGCCCTATAATTCATATGCTAATGCCACTTGTATAAGATCATGACGTTGACTTTATTAATGATTAGGTTTATGACTTATCAATGACAATTTTGTTTCAGTTTTACTCTATGAATATAATGAAAGTTTTGATTCCATAGTTGTTATGTTTTTGCAATTGTGTATTTGTTATCACACTGATCTAAGTGAGGAGGTTTGACATACACAATATAATTAATAAAAAGGTGTCCATAGTTCAAATTATTAATGAGATATAATAATCGGTAAAAACTATTGATGAACTCAATCACGTTTAAGTGGTGATCTATTACCGGATCATGGTGCTGGTCCGCACCGTTGAGATTAGTCAAGTATGAAGTGTCTTCATATTGGACGGACGAGACTTACCTTGAACGCATCAATTTGTCAATGATAGCTAGTAAAGAAGTTGAAATGATGGTCAGATAGAATCAGTTGATGTCCTGAGGTAGTATGGGTCTATACGGTTTAACTTAAACGATCTTTGATTTAATCGTTTCAGTTTACAATCAAGTATCCCTAACACTTTTATTTTGGGATCGGAAGGTTGGCCGTAGTAAACTGCATGACTACAGATACAGATAATAACTTTATGATTTCCTTTGTTGTGATTTTTGGGAATCTACGAAGTACTAATCCGGAGCCTAACGACTTCATAAACCGTTAAGTGAGTAACTTTGCAATAATCGTGGAAACAAAGGTAGTGTCGTCTAAACAGGTATACGGAGATCAATCCTAGTAAGACGGGAATCATAATAATACGAAAACTTGGATTATGATAGTCTGACTGTATCAATGGACTCCTGAGTCAAAAAGATATATTTGACACGTACTTAGGAGTTCAGCTTCGGGCTATAGTGGAATGTAACCGAAGTTTGTGAAAACTCTTCACTTTCACCGTAGCTTAAGTACGTGTGTCCATTTGTCCCCTTTGTAGCTCCATAAGTTCAAAACCGCAAATTCAATTATGTTTTCATAACATAGAATAGAATCGATCAGATATGATTTGTAACTTGGTTACATGAAAATCATGATTACCCTAAAATGGCAAAAGTGCCAAACTTTTAGTCAATACAGAAACTATGAAAAGATTATGAATTTATTCCTTGGACAACTCTAGGGTTGTAGAAAATTAAATTCTGGTATGAATATCTTTTTGAATCGTGTCATTCTGACAGACGGATTGAGATTTATGATAATAACGGTTTTCAGCTTAGGCTGAATATGACACTATTATTTAAATGGAAAATTAGAGAAATTAAATATCGGTATTTATACCTGATATATTTAAAGAGAGAAATTGAATATTAATTTCGATTTATATTTATATATTCAAAATTAAATATTAAATCTTTGAAAATATAAAGATTTGATTTATTAAATCTTTTAGGGTATTTTCTGAAAAAGATTTGATTTGGATTTATTCTCTATTTGATTGAATTATTTAAATCAAATCTTATAGTGAATATTTCCAAGTGGTTGAGTAAATCTTTCACAATTGGTTGAGAGATTTTCTCAAAGCGGTTGGGCCAGTCCCTATAAATAGGGAACACTTGAAACTAAATCATAACACACACTCTCTCTCAAATTTCGATTTCTCTTTCTCTCTCTCTCTCTCTCTCTCCCTCTCTCTCTCTCTCTCTCTCTCTCTCTCCCCCTCTCTAGAGTTTCGACGATTTTCTCTGAGCCATCATTCAGGGAAAATTCGATTTAGGGTTTAGGGTTCTATTCCGTGGGAGCCCACACATCCCAGCGGTAAAGATCCGGAGTATACATCGGAAGACTCGTGGGAGCTATCTACGAGATTCAATAAAGCAAATTCGCAGCAGCTCAAGAACGCGAAGAACAGAGATCAGGATTGCGCAACAGAATCGATAGAAAAAGGTACGCAATATTATTTATTGATAGAATAATTATTTATGAATACTCAAAGACTCAATTAATTCGTGTGTTATTATTTAATTCGAAAAATGAAATATCAACGATCAGGATGACTGTTTTTCGAATCCTATGAGTCGCATAGGGTATTGGGATTATTGGTATGGGACATTAATCCCTGCGAAATATTTTTCAAAGGTTACCTTACGCACCCATAGGGTGATCGATAATCAATTAGAAGGGATTCCTCCGTATCAGACGCCCTAACAATTACTACCACCGGCTGTCCACACTTTATCAAGAACAGAGCGAACAGAGCGAGGTCATTCTTCGAACTACAAGAGGTTTGTATCTATGAAGGATTTGAGACTTATCGGAATAAAGACTCACGATTGTCATATGTTGCTTAAGAAAATACTACCTCTTGCAGTGCAAGGGTTTTTGCCAAAGGAAGTCCGATTCACAATTTTAAAGTTATGTGAATTTTTCAACAAAATTTGCTCCATAATTGTTAAGATTCAAGATCTTGACGAGATACAAGCGGACTTGGTTAAAACCCTATGTATGCTCGAGATGTTCTTTCCACCCTCATTTTTCAACATCATAATTCACTTAACTGTTCACTTAGTACGCGAAGTGAAGTTATGTGGACCTATATTTATACTGTGGATGTATCCAATCGAACGGTATATGAAAATCTTGAAATGGTAAGTGAAGAATTACAATCGGCCAGAGGGGAGCATTGTCGAAGGATATATGGCATAAGAGTCGGTTGAATTTTGTGCAGAATATTTCCAAGAACTCGACCCATTGGTGCTCCGAAAATAGCAAAAGCGGAATCAAAAGGCTTATCTGTAGGTGATTATTATAATTTTATATAAATAAATACAATGTTAATATTTAGATTACGTGTTGATTATAATATTTATTTTGATGTTTTAATACACAGCAAATCCTTCAACTGTCAACCGAAAAGAATGGGAGCAAGCCGTTCTTCATGTGTTGCACAATTCAGCCGACATGGACCCTTTTATTGATGTGCATATGAATGAGTTTAGGTCTACTTATCCAAAAAAGTCAAAAAATGAAAAATGGCTAAAAGAAGAGCACAACTGTACGTTTGCAAAGTGGATCGATGAATATTTATATGCAAGAAGAAAGAATTATGATGGACACTATTGAAGATCTCCGGCGGGCCTTCACAAGTTGATACCGGACCGGTAACAACCAGGTCTAGTATATTGACAAAGCAAGACGAAAAGTAACGATAACGACGGCGCCACTCGGAATCCACCAAGATAAGCCTAGGATAGAAGAAACGCCACTCCCGGAATCCACCGAAAGATAAGTTTCTGATAGAAGAAACGCCACTCTCGGAATCCACCGAAAGATAAGTTTCTGCACTCACCACTCAAGGAATCCACCAAGAGATAAGAGGGTTTTCACAAAGCTAACTTTGAGAGTTTTTTTTTTATCACACACAATCTGCCTTTTCTCATTGCATTCTTGCTCTTTAAATAGAGCTGATGGGTTACAAATTCGTACATCCCCTCCAGCCAGATTCTAAGGCTTTCCAACTTCAAAACAAAGATCCAAAACAGCCCCATAAAGAGAGCACCAGATCCCCACGACCATAAATGCCTTTTAAGGCTATTACAAGACTCAAAACACTAATAAATACCATACTCAACCCCTGGACTAATCAGAAAATAAATACACCCCACTAACATAATTAAGACTAACACTATTACCCATGAGTATACTTAGACCACGAAATCAGATAGTGATACCAAGTAAATATCATTCCCGCTATAACCGTTAACTCCGCTATGCTCGCTTGCTCCATTACCGCTATGCACAAGACTCCCGCTAGCTCTTTTACCGCTATGCAACGTGGTCTTGCTATTCCCACTAGTATTTCCAAACCCAATATGCAGGTTGCCGCTAGTCGCCACTGGATCCGCATCATTCTCCCCTGGTTGAAAAAGACTCGACCTCGAGTCTCGTCGTTCATCACTTCGTGGATTGATTTGGCTTTATCGGGCTTCATAGGTACCAAGACTATCTGAACGCCACCTTTCACGAATGAGTATGTGTTGTTGAATCCATCATGAATTACTTTTCTATCATACTGCCATGGTCTTCCTAACATCAAGTGATACACATCCATTGGAATAACATCGCACCACACATCATCGTTGTACCTTTTTCCAATCGAGAAAGATACCAAACTTCGCTTTGACACTTTCTGCCCTCTTCCTTGCTGGAACCAATGAATGGTGTAATGATGAGGATTAGGTTCTGTCTTTAATCCAAGCTTCTGTACCATTTCCTCGGAAACAATATTAGTGCAACTCCCGCTATCGATGATTACATTGAATACACGCTCTTGCGATGTACAACGTGTTTGAAAAATGTTCTTTCGTAACCATGGGTCGCCATTATTGTGATTAGAGTTGTGGAAGCACCGGATCATAAGAACTTCTCCATCATCGTTTTCTGACATATTCTCCTCGTCATCGGACACAATTTTGTCGCACTCTGCCTCTGAATAGACTTCATCATCCAACTCCTCTTCGCTGGAGTTTTCATCGATATCCTCGTCGTAAAGTGATTCATCGTATTCCGCCTCATCATATGGTGGTTCGCTGTTGACATCTTCATCAAACTCCGTATAATCAGATAAAGGACCATCATGAAAAACTTCCCGGTACTCTTCCTCATCGTACACAGGTTCATCGTAGTTAGATTCTTCGAATTCCGAATTTTCAACCATCTCATGATTATCATCTTCCGCTCCCTGCTCTTGAACATGATATGGACTCTTGTTGCGGTCTTCCAACCAACGTTGAAATTGCTGGTCCTCTTCAAGTTTCCGCATCCGTTGTTCAAGTTTGGCAATCTCTTTTTTCACGGACTTCAGCTCCACCATATCTTCATACACTCTTGCATTCTTGAATGTAGGAGAAATAGAATTTCCACGCCTTGCCATGTTGATGATGGTTTCGGGAACGTGAAAAAACAACTTGAGCTCTGATACCAACTGATACCGGACCGGTAACAACCAGGTCTAGTATATTGACAAAGCAAGACGAAAAGTAACGATAACGAAGGCGCCACTCGGAATCCACCAAGATAAGCCTAGGATAGAAGAAACGCCACTCCCGGAATCCACCGAAAGATAAGTTTCTGATAGAAGAAACGCCACTCTCGGAATCCACTGAAAGATAAGTTTCTGCACTCGCCACTGAAGGAATCCACCAAGAGATAAGAGGGTTTTTACAAAGCTAACTTTGAGAGTTTTTTTTTTTTTTTTTTTTTATCACACACAATCTGCATTTTCTCATTGCATTCTTGCTCTTTAAATTGAGCTGATGGGTTACAAATTCGTACATCCCCTCCAGCCAGATTCTAAGGCTTTCCAACTTCAACTCAAAGACCCAAAACAGCCCCATAAAGAGAGCACCAAATCCCCATGACCATAAATGCCTTTTAAGGCTATTACAAGACTCAAAACACTAATAAATACCATACTCAACCCCTGGACTAATCAGAAAATAAATACACCCCACTAACATAATTAAGACTAACACTATTACCCATGAGCATACTTAGACCACGAAATCAGATAGTGATACCAAGTAAATATCATTCCCGCTATAACCGTTAACTCCGCTATGCTCGCTTTCCCCATTACCGCTATGCACAAGACTCTCGCTAGCTCTTTTACCGCTATGCAGCGTGGTCTTTCTATTCCCACCAGTATTTCCAAACCCAATATGCAGGTTGCCGCTAGTCGCCACTGGATCCGCATCACAAATAGTTACCAGGTACACGTCGTGGTAAGTTAACGGGTACACATTTTACACAAGGGAAAGGGACGAAAAACACCCCGTACAAAACAGTGGTGTTACATTATTTGCGGAAGGAATGCATGTTGCGTTGGCTAAGGATAAGAATCCAAAACAAGCTTTTATGAGCTACTTCGGCTATATAGAAGATATTTGGGAGCTTGATTATTGTGGTTTGCGAGTTGGATTGTTTAAGTGCAAATGGGCGGACAACAGCCACGTAAAAGTTGACAATGATGGTGTTATGCCAATGATTCATTCATTTTGGCATCCCAAGCATCTCAAGTGTTTTATGTCTCGGACCCGGTTGGTCCAGAATTATCTCTCGCGTGCATGTGAAGGCGAAAAACGTAGAAGAATCGAATGAAGAAGTTGAAGACATCACTACCATCGCACCAAGGTACAAAATGTCGCGAAATTCGCACCGATTTTTGTTTTTCATGGAACACCGAAACGAAAGCCCTCTCGTTTCGTTGTCGTTTTACCAAATGTCGAGAAATTCGCAACGACATTCGCTAAAACTATCGTGTGTCGGTTTTTGCCTTTCGGCAAAAATAATTATATTCACCTAATAATTTAACTTAATATTACACACTTCAAATAATATTATACACTTAACATACATATACACTTAATATACATATTCATTTAATATTATACACTTAAACTGATATTAAATTTGTTAACATACCTATACAATTAACGTGCATATTCACTTAATATTACACACTTAATTAACATACATATTCACTTCACATAATAATTTGACTTAATATTATACATTTAAACTAATAAAGTGACTTAATATTATACATTTCACCTACATATTTAAGTTACAAATGTGTTTTGTTGTATACAATTATGTCTTGTATTTATTAAATATGTAGTTTTGAACCTATATAAATATCTTGCTTAAATACTCAAATATTTTTTACAAAATATCCGTCGAAAACCCCATCGGCATGCGGTATGCCCATGCAAAAAGTGCAGTATATGCGGTATGCGGCATGCCCTTTTTTTACGATTTTCCCATCGACATACCCATCGGCAAGCGATATATCCGTAAAACGGAAAATGCGAAACGAAATCGGCAAGTGGTATTTTAAACCTTGCATCGCACCATTCTCAAACGGGCTACCATCGTTTGAAGACGTTGATGATGATAATGATGATGATGTTTTGATTTTGCTACGTCGAGATATCCCGGCAACATAAATTGATTAAATAATAATTATAATTGTAATAATGTTGTATTTCTATATTGTCTTTCCAAGACTTTGTAATAATTTTATAAATCATTATATAATTTGATAATTTTATTGTAGTCTAATTATGTTGTTGTAATTTGTATCTTTGAAATTAATTTTTTTATAAATGAGTTTATCAAACACATGTAGTTTAATTCATTTCACAGCTTATGCCGCGGCCTTTTACTATCGTATCGCGGCACTGTTCATAATCCGCTGTCCAATGCCGCCGCGAGTTTCATAGACCAGAACCATTGCATTATCGAACAAGGATGCGCCGCGGCGTAATACTTTCTAAACCGCAGCATTGAAACACATGCCTCGACGGTTTGTTGTATGCCGTGACTGGTTTCGAATCTTCAAAATTATACAGAATTTAAGCGAGTATTTTGAATCAAGTCTCGCCGCGGCCTGTCAGAACATGCCACGGCTTACCCTGACGAGCCTCAGAGCTTTACTGACAATCCGTGGCGTATTTACTTCCCAAAGCGTATTTACTTCCCAAAATTTTACAGAGGCTATGTTATTTCGATCCTGTATCCGCCACGGCGTATTTATCAACCCGCCACGGCATACATGCACAAGCCCTGGCGGATTTACACTATGTCGCGGCGTTTGAAGGTTAAAAAAATTATACAGAGGCTATATTTTTTGAACCTTTCTCCGCCACGACATTAATGGTTCATGCCGCGGTAAGTTCTCTGCCACGTATGATAAAGTCGCGGCGTGTTTTATTATAAGCCGCGGCGTGTATCGGGATTTCCGACCACGATTGATTTTTTTCATCGTTCAAACCCATTTTTAATTTTTTTTATTCGATTTTAACCTCATTTTCCTCCCTCTCTTTCTCATTTAAGCACAATTCATTCCCTTTCTTTCCTCTCTCTCTCTCTCTTTCTCTCTTCTCTCTCCCTCTCTTCTCTCTTCCTCTCTTCTATTTTCTTCTCTCTTTACCATCCCATCGCCGTGCTCCGCCGTAGATGCCGTTGCCCCCGCCGCCGCCGGTACTTGAGGTGTACTTCGTTTTGTTCCTTCAACAAGCTAAATCCTTTCCCCGTGCCCTAACTCCGAGTTATTAATTCTAACAAGGTTAGAATCCTATCCTTATTTAATATTACATATGTATTACATTTTTTTTAATGTTTATAGTGTTTGTCATGAAATATTTTTAAGCTTTTGTGATTTTGTTAATATTTCTTAGTGAGTTCATAAATTTTTTTTATAGTTTTATGAATTTATTAGGGAGTAAATAAATTATGTAAATATTTGTGTTTTAGAATATGTTTTTGTCATGAATGTGTTTTAGGATATGTTTTTTGTAATTTTTCATAAATTTGTGTTTTAGGATATGTTTTTTGTAATTTTTCATAAATTTGTGTTTTGGGATATGTTTTTGTCATGAATGTGTTTTAGTTAGTTCATAAATTTGTTAAGAATGTGTTTTAGGATATGTTTTTTGTAATTTTTGTTTATATTTCTGCTTCGGTTATTTGGCGTGTTAAATTATTTAATGAGTTTAATAATGACTTTGTGGTGGGTTTAATGAGTTTAATGAATTTCTTATTTTGTTTGTGGTGGGTTTTTTTAAAACTAATTTGATGTTGATCAATTTTTGAAAACGAGTTAAATATATATTTAGGAAAGCTAGCTACTACGTCAATATGTTGGAGCGAGAAGTAACTAGGCCATCACCCGATAGAAAAGAAACGCCATCACCCGATCGAGAAGAAACTACGCCCGGTGAGTGGTATTTTTATTTTTGCTATAGGTGTTGTTCATTGAATTTATCTAGTATTTAAAATTGATTATTTATTACGTTAATTTTTTTCGGTTCGGTATAAAGTTGATGAAGGAACAAGATGTAAAAGAAAACTTAAAGGAGAAGGAAAAAGAAAAGTGACCCTCATGAAAAGAATCAATACTTTAAAGCATAAGTGGGAAAAAATACATATGAGATTTGATGAAAAAAAAAACAACAACAGGGTGGAGGAGATGGTGATCTTTTAGCTAGTTGGATTGGTGTTCTTGCTCGGGAATTTGTTCCAATAACTATATGCGATTGGAGAAGAAAGAGTTTAGCTAAGGTGAAACAACGGATATGGAATGAAATCCAACAAGCATTTGTTATTCCGAATGAGTACAAGGGTATGTGTTTATCTAGTGCCGGGGAATCGGCAATATACTTCCGGCATGATCTCTCTACCCTATTCAAGAAAGATCGGAATGATAAAAGCATTTACGAGCGATCGGATATTGTTAAGAAGTATTACACGAGCATCACGGACGAATATTGGAAGGAGTTTATTAATATTAGATTAAGTGATGAGTTCAAAGAAGTCTCGGATCAAAACAAAGCTAATAGGGCACTCGTTGAGTACCCTTCTATATCGGGTCGAAACGGATATCGGAAGCTCGATAAATTGCTAGTAAGAGTTTTAATTTTAAATTTATTCTATTGTCTATAATTGAATAACATGTTCTTTTGTTTTGTAGTTTCAACAAAATGGCGTATGGCCGACAAAACCGGAACTTTGGATCGAAATGAGGCATAATGAGGATGGTTCATTAAAGGATCCAAATCTAGAGCCTATTGTGAGAAAATAATAAGTGCAATGAATTTATATTATAGAGTTATATATAAATTATCTTGATTCTATTTATATATTATTGACTTATATATTTGTAATAATTAATTTTTTTATTAGATTGAATGTACCACTCAAGTGGTCGACGACGACGAGGAAGACGATGTTTTGACAAGAGCTTTGGAAAAGAAAAAACATCCCGGACGAGTTCGGGGACAATCCAAATATGTCTCAAAGCGAGCATATTACAAAACATCCAAAGACTCAACGGATCTTGTCGTTCAACGTATCCACGCCGAAATTAAAGATATGAAAGTCAAGTTGGATGCGAGAGATACGGCATTCGAGGAATGGAAGGCTAAAGTGGAACAAATGATCCAAGGATCATCTTCAAGAAATCTTCAAGGGAGTAATGAACCACTTCATGCGCATAGTCCGGTAAGTCAACCTCTTGCTCCTTTAGCGCCGGTTGAATTGAATTTTGATGATGATCGTATTCCCTCTATAAAAGTTAAGCGCAACGATTTTATTTCAAAAATACCGAGTCTAAGGAGTAACGAGCCTTGTGATGTGCAAAGTCTGGGTAGTCAACCGCTTGCTCCCGTAGCGCTGGTTGAATTGGATCTTGATGAAGGTCAAATTCCCGCTAAAAAGGCTAAGCGTAAAGGTTTCCTTTCGAAAGGACCGAATCAAGGGAATATCAAATTTTTTAATGTGAAAAGTCGGGCTAGTCAACCGCTTGCTCCCTCACCAGATCTTGCGGACGTTCAAATTCCTGCTAAAAAGGCGGAGCGTGCGCCTTCATTTCAAAAGGACCAATTAACGGTGTTGGCAGAACTTGCGCGATTGATCCGGCGCCGTCTATTCCAAAGACGCCCATTTCAATTAACGGTGGTGTTGATTGTCTCTACTTTTTGGACGGAATCATTGAGCACGTCGCAACCGGGAAGATGTTCCTAAAAAATGGAGTAGGTGACGATAAAACTCACAACATACCCTTGGATAGAGATTATCGTCGGGTGTTAATTGAAGTGTCGATGTCTAAAGACCCTATTCCTCTCCCGGTATCGGTTCAATGGTTAGAAACAGTTGAAGAAGCGTTGGGGACCTTTGTGCCTTGGCCAGTGTCTCTTATTGAAGAATTCAACTCCAAAGGTAGTCAAGCTCCCAAACCTAAGCCCAAAAATATTGCCAAAAGTGCGCATTACAATGAAATGACACAAAAGATTAAATTGAACCTCGTTCATCCCGAATTGAGAGCGTTAGCGTCTTACGCAAACAATTATATGTTCGCAAAGGGACAAAAGATAGTAGTTAAGCTTGATAAAAGTTTGTGTGATTTCACTCTGTTGTTAAATTACGATGATACACGTGAATTTCTCTTCTCTCGTGACTTGACCGTACTATGGATAATGATTTGTCAAAGGTATGTTTTCATTTTAATTTGTGATTTCTTAATTATTAAATATATGAATTATTGATTCATTTGTTATATATAAATTATTGTTATATTTATTTGCAGTTATTTGCTACAAAATTACCTTACCAATCCGGACTCGTACGGTTTTCTTCCGCCATATGAAGACACCGGGTTCAACACCAAAATAGGAGATGCCAAGAAAAATGCAATGAAAGTTGATGTTGACAGATACTACAACATTATGCAAAATTGCAAGAATGACAAAAGATTGTTAATGCCTTACAATAGTCGTCGCCATTGGATTCTTCTTGTTTTTAACCCTTGGAAGGCTACCGTAACAAAGTTTTATTCTCTCCCCAATTCAAGCGGTTTAAATAGCCATTTAGAGAAAAAATTTGAAGAGTAAGTATTCTAAAACATAATCATTTTTATGTTTATGATGATGTCTTTTTAACCTAAGTTATTTGAATTGTTAACTTTTTTTTTTTGTAGCATTGAAGACATATTCAAGCTTAATCACAACACCGGCCTCATGAAACATTCGATGATAAAATCGTTGAATTCAAAAGGATGTCCGAAAAAACCGGGAAATCATGAATGCGGATACTACGTCATGAAGTTCATGCACGACATTGTGAGAAATGGTACGGCTTTCATTGATAACAAACTTATTTATAGTGTAAGCAAAATAGATGGATTCAAAGTAGAATTAGGTATGTATGAGCTATCAAAGTTTGCTAATTATGATGATGAAGAATAGAACATATTGATTTTTTTTGTTTATATTTGAACGGTGTAATTTTGTATGTATGGATTATATGTTTTGCATGTACCGATGATATATTATGTATTACCGATGATATTTTGTATGTATTGATATAAATGCTTTTAATCTTAAATTTTGTTTTATATTTTTATTTAATAAAATATCGATTATTAATTACAGTGTCTATTGGTAATAGAAAGAGGATACCGAAGCTATCAGGCGATTTAAAAAAAAAAAAAAAAAAAACCGCCCGTTTTTTTGTTTTTATTTTTTTTAGTGCCACTTTCAACAACGCAAAAAATCATCGCCCAAAACAAAACAAAAAACGCTTCCGGAATAAAAATGATGCCGCGGCATTTTATAGAAGGCCGCGGCGTTATGGTATGCACGATGGTTCATTCCGTCGTTCTACACAATACCACGCCCAGGCGTTTATGAAACCAAGCCGCGACATTTTATAGAAGGCCGCGACATTTTATAGAAAGCCCCGGCTTATATTGATAGATTACAGGCTTTCGAGCGATGAGTTGTACCGTTGTAAAAATAAAAGTAATACGCCGCGGCTTATTTATTTCATGTAGTGGCGTAAACTCACTCCAAACATTACCTAGAACCATGGAAGTATTCCATTGTCTAGAGCCCTAAGTCCGCCGCGGCGTATTTTTTTTTCATGCCGCGGCATAAACGCGTGCTTAAACAACTCCTCGAACCACGAAAATAATCCGTTGTTGAGATCCAAAAGCTTGCCGCGGCGTGTTCAGTCAAGCCGCGGCGTACTTTCTCTTCTAACATCAATTCGAACTACGGTATTATTCCGTTGTTTATACACAGAATGCCGCGGCTAGTTTATGACCACGCCGCGGCGGGAACTGTGATCCGACAACGGATACCTTCCGTGGTCGGAATTTATTTTTGACCATGGAAACAATTCCGTGGTCGAAACCTACAACCTTGGAGGATTCAACCATGGTCATTAAGCATAGTAAAAAATTTACAACCATGGTTGAATCCTTAATTTGTAGTAGTATGGACCCAAAACATATAGGAAACTCCACTTGTTGTCACATAAATAGCTTTGACATTCAGCACTTGAACTATTCACAAGATTCCCTTGCACCAACTAACAACGAACATCCTGTCCTTCTTCACTACACTCGTGAATCGCCAGTTGCCTTCTCCTGAATGTTTTTCTCAGAATATCTATGTAAGTGCTATTGATTTTGGACCTCAATATCCGAGACATATAGGAGCTGATGGCAATGAAAATATTCACTTTTTGATGACAATATTCAATTCTATGATTCTCTCCCATGAAAGGAAATCACTTCCAATCAGCTTGGCTTTGATTATATTCGTCACCCCTATAAGACAATGCATAAAGAGGTTGACTCAATAAGTCCTTGATTGAGATTGCGCACCATTGATTTGTGCGGCTTGATTAACTGGCTGTATATATTACAATTGTTGTGACAAAAAGAATAAAAATTATTTTTCATAAATAAGCCAACACAATAAACATGGAATATATGATATTAAAGCGAGATATCCATGTTCCAAGTATTTATTTGCATTTATTTATTAGACAACGTAACTGTACATTGTTGTTGTGATTGTCTTAATGATATAATGGATAATTGCCTTGTATAGTACAAGTATAAACATATATGTTTACAAATTGGCTTAATATGATACTTTGTATTTCAGTTATTATTTGAAAATATACTACTAAACAAACACGGTTTTATTCTTTCCTAAAAAAAAAAAAAAAACACAGCACTTAACATATGCAACTTTGAAAATAAACAAAAAATAAAAATGAAAAAACGACAATAACACTACCAAACAGGCTCTTGGTGTGTGAAATGAGATGGGGAGCCGATCTACCATTATAACGGCCACAACAAGTAATACAAAAGAAAATGTCAAGCGTTCACGACAAAAAACCGAGACAACCAAAACCGATAACGGGATGAATCGATTATGTACACATTTGAACGTATTAATAGGACTTCATTATTATAAGATATAGAAACAATAATAAGTGGTAGATTAGGTTTTGATGATCAAGGGTCTTCGTTGGTAATTTTGGGTGAATAGGTATGAATAGCATCAGCCACAGAGAGAAAGATGTTGCTCTCTCCGATTACTTCTGCGAATTTTGAAGCATGAAGCTTGTCGATCACCACTGGCCCAGGGTTCGCTAGAGAAAGCTGTCAAAGTTATCAAGAATATTATTTACTCTACCTATGTATATATATATATATTGTATGGTCTATCAAAATAAAGAAATGAAGAAATAAATACCTGGATATCTTTCTTGTGAAGGGTCTTGTGCAACTCTTCCAAAGCATGGATGCCACTAGTGTCGATATCAGTCACAGCTGCACCAAGTTAATGCACATTTTATTATTAATTATTTGATACAAAATCATATATATATATATAGTATAGTAAAATGCTTACGTGACATCTCTAAAATGAGATGTTGGATTTTGTGCAATTTATCATTCTCAGCCAAGAGCTCTTCTTCCTCGGACAGCCATCTCAAAGTTCTGCCATGATCAAATCGTACAAACATATTAGTCGTTGACTTTTGAGAGAAACATGGTTTAAGAATAAGAATATGGTCTCTTTATAATTACCTCTCTTTAATGTAGTTGGAATTAGAGAAGTAAATGGCGGAGTCAACTCTTATGATCAAGAACCCAGGAATCTTTGTGGCGTCTGGGTAGTGATTACTGTTCCTGTACACGCTTGTCCTCGGTAGCTTCCCTAGAACCGCCGTTCTAGGCCTCGTCACTTGCAGTAGGATCTTCGCGAACGACAGACCAACCTGACGAGGGACACATTTTTTTCATTCAATTTTTTGACAGACGTTTATCATTTTTTAACATAGTGCTTTTAAATCATATTTAAGATACACATTTTATATGCTTATCTTTAATTGAATTAGACGGAAAATATATCGCTTCATATTTATTGACTTTGAATACTTTTATCATAATTTTTTACTTCAAGAACTCTGCCACCTTTGTGGTTAAGGTTTTGAATACTTTTGTCGTGACTCGTGATTATCCCTGTATTTCGATTCCGACTGTATGTTTGAATTAGCTTTAAAGGAAGTTGGAGCTGACCGCGATGAGGAGGCCCATCTCGACGGAGAGGAAGATAACGCCAAAGAAGGCCCCCATGCAGGCGGCGAAGTCGAACTTGTCGATCTTCCAGATGAGGATGGCGGCGTCCAAGTCGAAGAGACCGACAACGGCTGTGATGATGATGGAAGCGAGGATGGCGTTGGGAGTGTACTTGAAGAGCGGCGTGATCACCATCAGCGTCAGCAGCACCACCATTGACATCACGATGTTCGACACCGCCGTGTGGCACCCCGACATGTAGTTCACTGCCGACCGCGAGAACGACCCTGCATGCATCAACCACAACCTCCTCTATTTGTAACAATGTGCATCATTCAACTTAACTTAAGCTTTAATTAGTTGCTTTCTACTGGGTATTTATCATTCTATTGAGAACCATGTGTGATACCACCACCAATCACAAGTAATAATATTAAAAATAAAAATAAAACTCTCGAATCTTTAATAATTAATGTAAACACTGAATATATTTGTCATTGAAAAAAACTTTGGTCTATCCCGCCTCAATTGAATAAAACTTAAGTAAATTTACTACCATTAACCTTATTTTAAGATGAGCTTTACTTGAATCTATGAAGTTCAAATTTCAAATAAAAACATCACCTTCGTAATTACAAGTAATACTAGTGAGTGACCCCTTAAAAAAAGCGTATACACAATATATTCACCGGTATATATACACACAAACAGTACAGACGATTTAATTAAAGTTTATATATTAGTTATTTTTCTTTAATTAGTTAGGACTCACCTGTGGCTACATAGCATGAGGTCAGTGAGCCAGCGACGTTCATGGTTCCTAAAGCCACCATTTCTTTGTTTCCATCGAGTTGATAGTCCTTCATGGCAGCGAACGTTCTTCCAATCGCTATAGCTTCCTAATAATGTCATAATAAATAAACAAAATAAGAATAATATTATGCATGGTTTGTTACCAATCTGATAATTGAAGTACACTATAGTTACTTACGGTGAGGGCTATAATTCCGGCGACGACGCCAATCCTGAAGCCTTTGCTGAGATACAGCCCGGTGAAGAAGATCAAATCAGCCGACGGTGGATTGATGCCTTGCTTGATATGGTTCACCTGAGCCCATGAACCACTCTTTATGTTATATATATTTTTTTTCCATATTATCTTTGCACCCTAAAATTTGGCTATATGAATTATAAAAGTATAGGAAATTGTACGTTATACTCATTTAGCTACAATTTTTTTTAAAAAAAAAACTACCAATTATGTGTATTAAAATGGTTAAAGTTCATTTAGGTTAATACGGTCAAAGCACCTAATATTTTACAAAGCAGTGGCGAAAATTCTCCCCCAAAAAAAAAAAAATTATGCTGCAAAAGTTCTCAATACTATCAGGTACTTATGCCGATTTAACATTTTCTGTTAACAATGAGATTGGAATTTTATGGGAAAGGAAACTGATGATATTGTAAATTTTAACCATGAAAAAAATTTGGGAAATTTTGCCGCTATTATTAGAAGATATTGGGAGCTTTTTGCCGCTGAAAAAAAAAAAGATTGGGATTCTAGCTATTATCATATAAAACATTGCAAACTTTCACCGCAAAAAAAAAAAAAAAAGAACTATTACCGATATTATGTAAAATATTGAATAAGGCTATTTTCCGTAATATATAATAATACAAATATATGCAATTCTATAAGCGCGCTTACAATCTGGACACCGTCTTCGTTAGCCTTTGTTATGTAGACGCAGAAGGTGGAGACGATGACTGAGAACATTGGAGCCACTGCTGGCACCCAGAATAGCTTCTTGTTTTTCTTCCCCTGCATGTTTCATCAATTATTATTACATATATACAGTGGCTACGCCAGACTTTCATTTCAGGCGAAACACAGAGTATATTTCAATTGAATTTTTTCAGATACATAAACAAACAGAAATCATAAACAACTATATTAAAGCGACTATTAGACATATAAATAGACAATATTACTTTTCGAATGATAGTAGAATAGATTTATCGAGTTAAGAAGGAAGAGGAAATGAGAAGAGTCGAATCAAATCAAATCCTGAATAATATTTTTTTTGTTTGAAGTGAGCGTATACACATGCACTCACTAATAATACAAATGTAGTTCCGTCACTGCACGTGTGTATATATATATATATATATATATAGAGAGAGAGAGAGAGAGAGAGAGAGATTTGGGGTATTTGTTCTTTCTCACGTACGATGTATTTTGCGACCAGAAGGAAGATCAAGAATGATACTCCTATAGCTATAGTCTGCCAATTCCACTGCAAAGAAAGAGACCCAATAGTTAGTTAATAGTAATACTCATGCATGGAAAGCGCATAATATAGCTTGTTTTATTAATGAGTACCCCATGATGGGCCGCTGCGAACACGGAGCGCAAAACGGAGACGATGTCGGTCTTTTTCGTGAACTTTTTCACTCCGAGCAAGCCCTTAAGCTGTTGAAGGGCTATGGTGACCGCAGCTCCGCCCATGAACCCGACAATGGCGGCATGAGAGAGGAACTCAACCAAGAATCCTAATCTGAAAATACAAATCTCTTCATTAATAACAAACAAACAAATCATGCGAGAGCGAACGCCCTGTAGAACGGAAAATGACGGTGCATGTGTACCTGCAGAACCCGAGCGCCATTTGCGTAACTCCGGCGAAGAAGGTCGCGGTAAACGCGAGACGGCGATAGTTAACGGGGTCGAGCACAGGATCGATCTCCTTCTGAAGCAGATCGCCGAGCAAGAGAGAGACCACAGCCACGGGGCCTATGGCTATGTCTCTTGAGCTTCCCATGAAGGCATAGACTAGAGGCGGAACGAAGCTACTATCTGTATTAACAAGGCGCCGATATGTACGTCAGGGCATGCTATGGTAAACCTCGATAAATTAAGAAAATCGTTTGGTCCGAACAATATTAATTTATAAATATTCCAAGGCTTTCATAAAACTCACACAGCCCATTTTCGCCTTTCAGATTTGCAAGCTTTGCATACCCAATATCCTGATTCATAACCAAAAAACAAATTATGTACCAATGTCAATTTGATTACAAAAGTCTAAAATCAAGCAAAATAATTAATGTATTATACAAAATTTCGTTTATAAAGAAAATACTAATAAACGACTATGTATCTCAAAATAATGTATATTTTCTAAAATTATTTAGTTTTTGGTTGTCTTTTTTAGTTTAACAGATTTTAGTTGTTATTTTATATATTTTCAATTTTCATTTCCATATGTTATTTTTTTAAACAAGTTCGATTTTATTTATTTATTTTGATCTATTTATCCGGTGCAAAAACCTGAGGGATGCATAGGCTAGCAATGGTGAGCCCGGCGATGAAGTCGCCCTTGAACTTGCCGAGGTTGTAGCCTCTTGCCCATTCGAAAATCGGAAACAATCCTTGGAAAAAGATCGCTAGCTTCCTCAACAGCGGCTGATCCCGGAAAGAGCGAAAAGGGTCGTCCGGGAAGAAAGTCTCTTTCACAGTATAGGAGATCTCGTTGACGAGGCTTTGCTTCGGGGGCTTCCTCACCTTGTGAATCTGCCCGTGGTGACGCCGCGACGAGTGCACGCCCGCCGGGCCGTGCATTTCCTGCATCTTGGACTCGTCGGAGATGCGTCCGCTCATCGTCGTCTGCGCAACATAAGGTAATAGAGATTACAAATTACATGCATGCAAGCAATCATAGAATGAAAAAAATGATAATGGAGCTTGATAGCGCACCAGAAAATAGTCCAAAGTAGTAGGAAAGGAATCGGTTACTCTTTTGTGAGTGATGGGATAACGATAGTATGTGATATATATAGATATTCCAGAATTAGCAAGCAAGTATCTGAAAAGTCAATAATTCCCAGAAAGCTATATATTATATATATAATAATGATAACCAGCCAATTCGAATCTGAAAAGGTCAACTAGTAAAAAAACGCCACTTGGATTTTAAGCATTATATGTATTATGTATACATATATACATTGACTTTTATCTGATTGGCAGCCAACTCAAGCTGTCTGAGCTAATTATTAACTTATTAATTATAATGTTATTAGCCCAATCGTGTTCTTGGTCGGCTCTGATCCTGGCACTGTTTGGCACAACTTTGTTTTTCAAAAAAATATTTTTAGATTCAGTTTTTGAAAAAAAACTGACTAAAAAAAACTAATATGTGTTTGGTAAATTGTTTATAAAACATTTGTTGGTGGTAACAAAAGTTGATTTAACGTTTTGTAAAATAAATATAATAAAGTAAAAAGACTAAAATTGACTTAAAAGCCCCGTTTTTGTTTTTAGAAAAAACCAAAAGCTAGGAATCATGGCTTTTACGACTCATGTACAAAAATCTAAAATCGTTTTTGCATTTTTTTTTTGTAAAAACATTTTTACCAAACACATGAAAAGAAGTTTAGTTTATTCTAAAAACAAAAACAAAGCCTTTTAATATGAACCAAACGTAACCATTCTAGTTTATATAAAAGTCGTTTTCCTTTTTATGTTTGTTGGGCATGGTAATTATTATATTTTAACTGGAGTGACGCTATTGGTATATGATTACAAGATATAATCGTATTATAAAACATATTCGGAGTGCAAAAATAACAGAATAACTGACATTATTAATTAAGATTACACATGTACACGCATTTTCGACGTACTAATTGGAATAACCTCACGACCTCTCGAAGAATCGTTCAGTGGAGCTACTAATAATAATTAGTGATAGGCCAAACAAGCTTCGTTGGTTATTCTTTTAGTGTTTATCTGTTCTAAAATATGTTCTTCACAAGGAATTGGTCAATTTTTGTTACTCGATTCACTGCATATGCATTCCAGTGAGTGACCCCCCAAACTCCCCAAAAGTCGGCTTACCAGTCCTTTTCCTTTGATGACGATATATGTCTAGTTTTCCCACTATAGTTTAGTGATTCAATAGAAGATGATAAATAAGAAAGTCAATCTTCTTGCACGAAAGGCAAGTAAAAAGTATGTAGTGTAGTACTACTGTTAAAAGGGAGTCTTGCTGGGTGATCTTATTTTACCCAAATTTTATTAAAAAAATTTGTTTTCCGACACATTGATCTCATTTATACTAAACTAAATATGGGTTTTCGGAGTTGGATGAGAGAGTTGAGACGAGAGTTAGAGAGAAAAGAGAGAGAGAGAAGCACAGAAGTGAGTTAGAGAAAAATGCGGAAAAGAAGATCTAAAAATAATTCAGAAACATAGAAGTTCAAACGACGCTTTATAGTCTACTGTCGTTTGCACGAAGCTCGCTGCAACGAGGTTACTAGTGCGTGTTTTTCGAATTTTAAATTTTAAAATCGAAAATGTGGACATTCTAACGACGGAAAGCCTTTACCGTCGGTTGAACGTGAGTTTTTTTTTTTTTTTTTACGCAAACGATGGAACAATATTTTGCGTTTAAAACGTGATTACACAACAGCTCTTTCCTTCCGTAGTGTAAACTCTGTGATTTAATTTATAACTTGTAATAGTATGGTAAAAAATTACTAGTGCCCGATTGGTCTTTTCTTTTGCCATAATTACTACGATGGAGGATTCAACCACACATAAAAGTGTATAAAACCTTTCAACTACGGTTTTAAAGTATGGTTGAATCCATATTTTGTAGTAGTGTCTCCTAAATTGACGTAAGTGAACAACACATTTTTAAATAGTCTGCTCACAATTTTAAAGCAAGCCTTTGGAGGTTGGTTTGATCGCCTCACACAAAAGGAGACTCGAAAACTTATAATCCTGAGTTTCTTTGTTATTACGAGAAATTCCTCTGTACTCTTCCGAAATATTCTATAGTCAACAAAGTTTTTGTGTTCAAAGATACCTCGGATAACTCTCTTTTTCTTCTCTAATTTCCGTTTTGTCATTCACTATAGCATTTTCACTCAAATTATATTTAATAACAAAGAACACATAGCCTTAAACTACTAATTAATTAAGCTACTTTACTCCTTTTTATAATTGCATAAGTATTTAATGAAATTCATATTATGGAAATAATTATATATATATATGTATGTGTGTGTGTACTTAGAGTTGGTAATAATATATAAACGTACCGTCATTGATAAGAATACATCACAGGCATAGAAATAAGGAAAGATAAATAAACATTAATTCGTATATAACTATATATTATATATTTATTACCCTCACATATTGATCATTGGAAACAATATCTATCTTCGAACCTGTAGCCTGCGATGTATTGTTCATGATCTCTTTGATTTTTGAACCAGAGTATGTTATTGTTATGAATAACTTTTTGTTTTTTGTTTTTTTAATTTCTAAATCAATGACTGTCCTCGATGTAATCGAAGCTGACAAATTGTGACGTAGAAGTTTTGAAAGAGATATTAATCTGGTTTCCTTTCAATATATATATTCAATAAAACAACTAAACCAATTCTCTCTTTTTTTTATCAGTCTTATCATATATTAAGCAATAATTAACATGGTCTTTGTATTTGAACTATGTACATCTTTATCTCTTTCGCTAATAATGTTCTAAAAGTCAAGATTACTAATAATTTCTTGTCTTTTTTTGCATGGAGTGTATAGTACTGCTATATTTGCAACGTTCGACTGATAAAAAAACTCATATAGTACGTAAATATTATTAAACGATATTGGTTTGATTGCTATATATATCAAACGATATATACATCAATAATAGTATTTATGATATTTTATTTTTTTCTTGGAACATATGTCCCTATATTATGACGAATAATGAATTTATACTCTTATGTTTTTAAATCGTTATCAGGCCGTAATCCTAAAGACACTAAGTATCACGTCAGATATTAGCTGCATATATGTACCTAGGTATTAAATCATTATCACTCCGTATCCTTGGTAGTAGTGAAAACCGGGAATTCAACCTTTTTTTGTCCTTGTCCCGAAAAACCGGGATTTTTTAGGTCCTGATTATATAAAAAAAAATATCTCGTTTTTTCTTTTTCTTTTTCTTTTTCAAATCCGAATCAGAACAAAATTCGAAAAAAAAAACAAACAAAAATTGGGAACTTGAACCAGAACTGGTAAACAAATCGGGGAAAAAATGAAAAAAAAAAAAAAACCAAGCGCTAATTATCCAAATGAAATATTGAATCCCAAATCTAAAACCTAAAAACATAATCCAATATATTATCAAGACATAACCAACATTATCATATAATAAAGAAACCAAGGTTATTCTGTACCTACATTACACACACGAGTGTTTTTTCTCATATGATCATGCTAAGTCTATTAGCTTATAAAACTGTAGAGGGTAGGTTTTATTGGATCATACTCTTATTTCTGTTTATGATTTTATTTTCAGGTTCAGTTTCGTATAATTTCTGTATTTTTACATCTTCTAGTTTTTTTCATACAACTTTTATGTGCGCTTTTTAAATCTTATATATATTTTACGAAAAAATAAGCGTTGAACATAATGCTGCAAATATATGGTATAAAATAAATATATATAGTTTCTGATTCTGTTTTACATAAATCCGGTAAAAATCGGAACCTGAATACTTGAACATATAGCCAAAATACATTTCGTTGTCATATTCCAAGAGAGGACTTGGAAAAACGTAGTATTGATATTATTACTTTACTTAGGATTTGTCGATATTTATATATCTTTTGCTGGCATATGTTACTCAGTAATAATTATTGAATATAAGAATACATATATATAATATACACAACCTCCCACGCGCGCGGGTTACTATAAGACAAAGTATATTCATGTCGCATAAATATAGAAACTTATATTAAAATACGAATAATCTGAGTCAGATCTTATCCTGATGTAGAGCGGATTATGAAGAACACGAAGAACACGTCTTTGCAAGATAACACTCGACTTTCTCAAGCAAAAGCTTAATTTTTATTTCATCATCAACTGCATTACATGGTCTTGAAATACAATATATATAGGAAATAAGTTCATAAAAAAGGACTACCTATTATTCCTATTATAAAACCAATCGAATGAATATTAAATGAGTAGAGATTCATGCAAATAATGCATAATCAACTCAAATAAATGATTATTAAGATATAAAAGGAACTAAATATATCATGATGAATCTGCATGGTCAATTTCAACGCTTGTATGCTCATCTCCATCATTCTCCCGCTGTCAAGAAAATTCGCCTTCGAATTTGGACCGTCGAATTGTGTCGCGACTCCGCTACCATCGCCGTGCTTGTGTCGTCGCCATAGTCGTCGCAGTAAAAACACATCCTTGCATTTAAGCTTCCGCCGACAACCTGTGATGTCTCCAATTATGCTCTTTTGTTTTCCGTGCTTGTGCGTCATTCCCGAACCTGTTCTACAAATTCTAAAATAAATTGGCGTCCGTAGATCGGCAATAAAACCGCTACCGCAATTTTTTTTGTTTGTCGAGTGTGACTCGATTGCCACTGGCATCATGGCCTTCACGCTAATAGACTCGCTTGGTACGACCGCTGTAATGGTCTTGATTGGCACCAAAATAATATCCTGGTATGCGGCGTCCTCCTGCTCGACGCATATGTTATCGTCGTATACGATCTCGCCACATACGGTTTTGGCGTACTCCGCCTCGTCGTACACGGGATCGTCGTACTCATCGTATACGGGTTCGTCATACTCCGTCTCGCCGTAAACCGACTCGTCGTACACGGCCTCGCCGTGCTCCGCCTCATCGTACGTCGTTTCGTCGTACTCCGGGATAGCCACCTGGAACGCCGCTACCCATAGCACATCCTCCGGGACCGCCGCACGTCCAAAATTCTGCCCGAACAGGTTGGCTTGGTCATCCTCGGTGTCGGACTCGTCTTGGCGTCGTTGCTCCGTTTGATTCTGCATCATTGCAGCCATCTGACGGATCAGCAATTCCACCTGAGCACGGAATCCGTTGACCTCTTCTCGTCTCACCATATCCTCTACGAAAGCGTCTCGAACAACCCGTTTCTTCGGTGCCTCTGCACAGAAACGGTTGGCTCTGATACCAACTGATGTAGAGCGGATTATGAAGAACACGAAGAACACGTCTTTGCGAGATAACACTCGACTTTCTCAAGCAAAAGCTTAATTTTTATTTCATCATCAACTGCATTACATGGTCTTGAAATACAATATATATAGGAAATAAGTTCATAAAAAAGGACTACCTATTATTCCTATTATAAAACCAATCGAATGAATATTAAATGAGTAGAGATTCATGCAAATAATGCATAATCAACTCAAATAAATGATTATTAAGATATAAAAGGAACTAAATATATCATGATGAATCTGCATGGTCAATTTCAAGGCTTGTATGCTCATCTCCATCATATCCTTTGATCGAATAAATACAGGTTTAAATTAATAATATTTTTTGCCAATAATAGTTACGTCGTGTTTGGTAGTTCAATTTTCAAGGGAACTCTTGAAATTATTATTAAGTATTAACTAGTTGTTTATACTCATGTATACGCGTATAATTAGAGTTTAGATCACAATATTATAATAAGCTTCGAATATAATAAAAGAATAAACATAAATTCAATTAGTGAGTAGATAACCTAGCAAGCTCGAAACCCGTCTAGATTCAATGAACTAATTAAGATTTAAGAGGGCGTTGAATTTTCTAAAATATTAATTTGAAACGCAAAACCAAGAAAAGTAAACTGTGATATATATTTAGATATATTTGTATATAATACGTGTAGCAATGTTGTAATAATTATAAGATATCAGAATTAGCTAAGTATATAAGCTCAAAACATGTCTAGGTTCAATATTGAGCCAAGAAGGGCGTGCAATTTTATAGAGAGTAGGAAAAGCAAGTAGTCGTATCATACGTTAACTAGGGTTTCTATACTTTATAATATATCATATTAATAATTATATATTTAAGCTATATCATAAAATAAAATAAAAGTCGTTGAAAAGCAAGCTAGCTTTCGTTGTTTTTATCGATATATATATATATATATATATATATATATTAAAAGGAAATTGTAAGAAATACTCATTTTGTGTCAAACCTTTTAAAAAACTACCTATTGTGTGTGTAAAAAACTACCCATAATAGGTAGTTTTTTAAAAGGTTTGCACAAAATGGTATATTAAAAATGATTGTGAGTAGTCACAAAAGACGTTTTAAATAGGAGACGAGCTATATATGTCCATCAATAGTGGACTTTTTGTAAACAAGCTACTATAATTCATTGGAATAAATAATCTTAATTAAATATGAATTCTGCATATCAAATAAAAAATCGGATGTCATATTATTTCGCAAGCATAAACTGACATGTACATGAGATGATCATATGTCTGTGAGTTGTTTTATAAATATGTAATCATGGAGTGCGAATAGTCGCACTCGCTGAGCCAGTTTATCGGTTGAGGCGAAGTACGAGAAATACAAAATATACTCTACTCCATATATTTTTTTTATAAATGAATAAAATTTTCTAAAATAAAATATGTCTGTGAGTTGTTTTATAAATATGTAATCATGGAGTGCGAATAGTCGCACTGGCTGAGCCAGTTTATCGGTTGAGGCGAAGTACGAGAAATACAAAATATACTCTACTCTATATATTTTTTTTTATAAATGAATAAAATTTTCTAAAATAAAATATGTGAACATAAATCCATTTTTTTAATCTTGATATTGTTACAGTTTTAGCTAATATGTCCTAACAAAGTTGGAATCTAATTTTTTATTTCCTTGAAATTTGATTTAAAAAAAAAACAATAATCAACCATTAACAATTTAAAGTTACAGTTTAGACTTAAAATAGGCAGTGAAGTTTATGTGAAAAACAAATATTTGAGTATATCATGTTATAATATGTATCACGTTATTAAAATCACTTATTTTTTAGTTCTAGCGCTTGTGTGAACTAAATTGTCGTTATTATAACATATAAGTATGAAACATTAATTAACAAATTATTATACTTATTATTTCCTATATTTATAAGATTTGTGTCATTATTATTCACTTTGTTTCTACAACAAATTAATAAGAAATTAAGCCTACAACTGCACAACAAATAAGGTAAGAGTTTATTTGCCAGTTGAGCGTAGCCATATGTGTGTGTATGCTCGTGCTGCAATAGCTCCGCTGAGGAATAGTCGTTAACGTGTTTTTTTAGCTTGCATTAAGCTAAGCTAGCGAATTGTCCGTGAAAAAGACCGACGGTTAGTCCTGGAAATGTAGGAGGGTTCGATCTCTATTTTATCCGACGAAAAAAAAAAAGATCCGGATTGGTCCGGATTCGACAAAGACGGACCAAAATAGTCCGGGTTTGCATATGTAACGACCCATTCTCGGGTCACGTTACTTCATAAACATAACTCGGTAATGTCCTTATTTTAATAGAAACTTTACAAAATTTAGCGTGCATTTTGTTTATAAATTTTTAAAGCTCAAAATGATTAATACAACAAGTACTTGGAAACGGGACACACTACAAGAAATTGAGGCTACATGATTATCGTCGCTATAGCTAATTATTCATGTTGGATCTTCAATTTTTTTTTTAATATATTTACATATCCAGACGACAATTGTCGTCGCTATACTTTTTCCTTGTTCCCCGCGCCATCCGTGCTATGGAGCGATTATTTCACGTAACCAAAAGTATTACGATTTCTACTGAAGCATTTTTCCGTCTATTTTTTTTTTATGGACCGTGATCATTTTTTAGCATATTGTTATTAAATCATACCTAATATCCACATTTATGTGTTCATCAAACTATCTAGCATGTTCTCTCATTTGATTTGGACAGATTAATGTTTTGACTCACTTTGGATCCCTGCGGCCTCAGTTGGTCAAATTTTAGATACTTTTTCCGCGATAATCCCTAAAAATTATTCTGTTTAACTCATTTTATTTATTGTTTTCTATTCAGATAAACAATATCAAGTCTAACTCCCAAATAAATCAACACAAGCACACCTCAGTCACGCAAGTAAAAGAAAACGACATTCTTCAATACCCGGTTTAGAGCCGAATTTTCTAAAACGACATTCTTCAATATCTTCAGAAAATACGACATTTTTTTTGTTTTTGTTTTTGTTTTTGTTTTTGTTTTTGTTTTTTTTTTCTTCAGTGAAAGCATAAACTAAAAGAAATGTTAAAAACATGTCGTTGAATGAGTGAGAAATCTTGATAATTTCAATTCAAGAAAATTCACGTTTGATTTGTTTGCAATGATTGGGATTACGAAACTTCAAGCTTCCACGCTGAAGAATTCCTAAAACCACCGACGAATTGTTTCCAAATCAAGTAAGCAATCTTTTTTCTTCCTTGAATTATAGTTGCTTTGTTTCTTGTTTGGTTTCGATTTTTTTTTTTTCAATCTGCTTTGGATGAGAGTTTTTCTATCATTCTGAGTTCAAGTTTCCAGTAATGGAGTTTCTTGCCCACCAACAGTTCGATAAAGTGACTAACTTGTAAGAGGCCATTAACAAAAACCCGCAAATGCCGGTTTGAAACCGCATCAAAACCGGATCCGGGTTTTGGGTTCAAAGGTTAAAATACCAGGTTTAAACTGGAACCGGAAATCCGGGTTTTCCCCACACATAGCCCGGATCCGGGTTTCAGCTTTTGAAAGCCTGGAAGTGGAAAGCCGGGTCCCGGACCAGTTTCACCCCTACTGGCGTTTAAAGTTCCTTGTTTAAAATGAATGAATCATTTTTTTTAAATACTTTTTGTGTTTTGAGAGCATGAATAAGTTAGAGATGACTTTTCTGTAGTGGATTTGGATGCGGAGGGTTCTTCCGTACCGACACCGCCACTTTATGAGAGCGACGAGATTTCGGAACCATACGAGGGTATGGAATTTGATTCGGAAGATGCTGCGAAAATCTTCTACGATGAGTATTCAAGGCGACTAGGTTTCGTGATGCGTGTTATGTCGTGTCGGCGCTCAGAGAAAGACGGGCGGATATTAGCCCGGCGGCTCGGGTGCAACAAGGAAGGCTACTGTGTGAGTATTCGTGGTAAATTTGGGCCGGTTCGGAAGCCAAGGGCAAGCACTAGGGAAGGATGTAAGGCAATGATACACGTTAAGTACGATAAATCTGGAAAATGGGTGATCACAAAGTTTCTGAAGGACCATAATCATCCCCTCGTGGTCTCACCCCGCGAAGCTCGTCAAACAATGGTGAGCGACCCTTTTTGGTCTAAAAATTTATATATTATTTACATTTGTCTATTATTTAAGTATGTTGATGTTAATCATGTTTTTAGGAGGGTCTATTGTTTTACGGCCTGTCCCGTTCGGTTGTAATGTTCGGCTTATTTAACTTAGACCCGTTCATTCACTAGTAAATGAACGGTGTTTAAGAAAATCAAGTACCGTTTAGAATATTTTTACTGATATTCCTGTATATTTTCGTTTGTAGGACGAAAAGGATAAGAAGATTCAGGAACTGACTGCCGAGCTGCGAAATAAAAAACGGCTGTGCACAACATATCAAGAGCAGCTTACGGAGTTTTTAAAAATCGTTGAAGAACACAGCAACCGGATGTCAAATAAAGTCCAAGATGTAGTCAGCAATCTTAAAGATTACGAAACGATAGATCAGGATCTCTTGCGACATCGATAAGCCAAGCCCGCACTTTCTCAATCCTTTAATAGGTAAATTCATTCGATCCAATATGAATTTATTGCCTGCTTTGAATAATTTTTTATAATGAGTTTAGTTTCTAAATCTTAAAATGATCATTTATATCAAAATTATTTTAAGTCCAATCTTTTTCTGTTTTTCATTTGCTTAGTTCTCGGGAATGACTCGTCGGAAATTCAAACTGCGGACGAAGGGTGTTACTGAAAGCCTCAGCAATTGATTTTTTTTGTTTTTTTATTAACAGTGTGATTATTAAGGATTAGTGCTGATTTTTTTTTTTCTTCTTGTTCGTTGCATATACTGTGTGTATCTAATTTAGTCTAGTATTATAATTTGCTTGTATCTTTAACAAATGAAATGTAGGAATTTTACATGTTAAATACGAAAGATTGATTGATTTAATCAGGAATACTATAAATAATATTTCATTCCAGTCCCATTGTTAAGAGATAATAATTTTATTTGTTTGAATTTCCGAGAAAGAAGATAAATAGATTTCAACTCCATTTGTTATTATTACACTTAAAACTGACAATAAGACATTCCGACTTTTTTTATAAACTTATCTCGATGACAATTGAAAAGATAAAAACAAATTTAATAAAAAAATAAAATAAACATTGAAATTTCCAATCGTGAAAAAAAAAAAGATTAAATTTATGCCACCACCGAAATCAGAACAGCATTATATATTTATTTCACTATTAACTCTTTCTTTAAAATGTTGAGAAAAGATAAAAAATCTTTTACCTATTTATTAATATGGCACGTAACAATTAGAACATAGCATGTAATTGGAGGACTAAAAGTGCAATTACACCAAAATTTTAACTCCTTAACAAGCGGATTAAGATAACCAAATTGTGTTGGGACTTGATGAAACTCATAATTTACATTTAGAGCAGAACTCTTTATACAAATCTAAACGTCCTTGCCACTGTGAGAATTGTTTCTTTAACATTTTATACGCTTTCGATTCCCGGGCCCCGAAATCCATACCGGAAGGATCCTCAAACCTCAACTCAACGGGGCAAAGACTGTCGAACATCTGCAGCCCCGCGCTATGCTCCGCTCTGCCAACCGAATCCTGCGTCTTCGAAACCAAAGTGCCGAACGCCTCGTCCTCATAACCAGATTGCGTCTCCGTTTCACTGAATGCAGCTGCTTGGTGTAAGAAGTATGGTTTTACGTTTACCCTCTCAGAATCGGGCCAATTCTCTTCGGTGTCCTTGGCGAGAGAGATGGCACGACTGTTACTAAGTTCAGAAGCAGAATCCGGTGCAGCCAGTTCTAGTGCCGCCCGAATGGTCTCAGCCCGTCCCCGTCTTAGCTTCGCTTCTAGAGAAGAAGAATCACTGGAAGCTTCCGAGCTTAATGCAGAGTTCCGGAACTCATGGAGGGTAATTAGGACCGGGAGGGGAATCACCGGTCCCACGAGGCTTTCGGTGGGCGGCACTTTCTGTGACCACCTATTGCTGCGCACAGAAGGGTTCCTTAGAACAAAAGGAGGCAATTGGGGCTGATCCGGTACAGCCAAAAACTCCGACGATATCATTTTAGCCGCCACACGCACTTCAAGGAACTCAGAATAGCAAGAAAACGCCATTTGCAAAAGATCGACCGGAACATCAGCCCACATTCTTTTGAGAGAAACCTCATGGACGCTCAATGGCAAACTAACGTCTCTAAAGACGATGTCGACCGCGGAAGATGTTCTATCCCGAGTAAGCCCACAAACTTTCAACTTTTCACAGAGAATCTTGTGGAATTCTAAGGTGAAAGAATTTTTCTCAAGAGGGTCCGCGGAAGCGTCTTCCAGCATCGAGATCAGTCTTTCATCAAGGTTATGATCCATATAAGCTTTAAGGTAGTCTAATTCAATGTACTTGAACCTCCTTGGGAATTTGTATTCCTCGTCGAAAGCATAGCACATTAGGTAATCTTCAAATATCGATACTTTCTCGTGGGCTTCTTCAACCTTTTCGACGGGGTCCCAAGATGCAGTGTATCTTTGGGATTCAAGTTTTCCAGATGACATAAGCCGTACTAGCGTAAAACAACCGAAATCGTCTGGCTCGGAGAGCATTTCAGAGAGGTCTTTGTCTAAGATGCAGAATCCCAATACCAATTCCTTTTTGTATTGCCAGTCAATCCACGCAGGTAGGTCATCCTTTGTAAATTGGTTTTTGACAAGACAATTTCCGCAGAGGCAATCGCGACCGGAGAGCATGAGACTGGAAGGATGTTCCCAAGCATAAAGAGACCTCGAAAGTTCCGCTTCATCTACCGAAGGTCCGTAACAGAATAGGTTGAAATGAGAAGTCCAAAATGATCCGAGAATAATGCATAAACCCGATTCAGAAGCTTTCTTATACATATTGTCCCGTAAGTTACTCCTCAAATTACCCAATCTCAATACGTTGATGTAACACGGCTTCTCTAAACCGTGAGTCCACCACTGCAGAACTGGCCTCGACAACTTGCACACATCACAGAGAACTAACACACTGTCAGACACCAATGCAAAATGAAATCCATCAGGTGTTGCCTTTGCCATGGCACGGAACTCTTCTTTCTCCGTTGATGCGTACAAGTTCAAATTCTCGATTTTCATCAAACAGCGTACATCGCATTGTCCATGCTCTATGGAAACTAAAAAAACTGCATCGGAACGGGCAACGATCAAAGTCTTGAAATTCCAACTGAACTCAAAGGCCAGCCACTTAAAATCTCCAGAGCTGCTTGGATGATCCCATGATACTCGCAGTTTATTACCCTTGCAATATTGATCAACTTTGTAAGTTGGCTGGCGCTGTTCCAAGCCAAACAAGAACATTTCACCACTTTCTAGAAGAACAACGCTTTGATCACGTAGGTACGGGTTCCAACAAGCATGTACGATGCTGCAACTCTTGAAAACCCTAGTACCAGCGTAAATCAATTTCGGAAACGCACTACCCTTTTGAACCAGAACACGATACCAGTGAACAGAGTACATAGTATAAGCTAACAAATACCCAATAGCAGTCGGTGAACTACGGGAATCCACGACAGGATTGACAGAGATCCTCAAAATCTGATGATTAAGCTTCGCATCAGCCACGCAAACATCGTGATTTTCACCGTCCCGCACAACCAAGGACGAATCTTCAACGGACAAGATCACATACCCGACTCGGTCAGAATTTTCACCAGTGGGAAAGAACGCAATGGAGTCGTTTGTGCCGGGGCAGCGGAGCAATTCGAGGTGGTTGTGAGAGAAGGCGGCGGCTTCGGATCGGCAATGCAGCTGCGGGCCAATGCTAGCAACGACTGAGGAGCAGGTCGAAGGCTGCAGAGAGGAAGCCATGAGGAAACGTGGGAACGAGAGGCTCTGCAGAGGAAAGCAAGGCTGAAGAAGAGAAGGCGAGGCCAAGAGACACTTTTGAGTCTCCTTCACCGGGTTGAAGGCGAGAGGGCCAACGACGGGCCTCACGGCCGGGCCCGAAAGGAGTAAAGGGGCTTCATAGACCGCCGAAATCGGAAACACGTAATTTCCATCTTCCGAGCACAAGTCCTCCTCGCGAATCCTCTTCTTACCGCTTCGCCTATGAACATCCATAACCTGTGCCACGTATCAATCATAACGACAAAATGATGATAATAAATAAATGATGCTCTCATCTCGTTAATTTCCATTAAAAAAATACCTTCCCCGGGGATTCTGTAGATTCTTGACGCCATTGCAGTCTCTCGCTGTCACTTGTTGAACCGAAGAGCACAGTCATGGCTGCTTGTGCTTGGATGGTGGTTCAAATGCAGTCACGGAGTCAGCCTTCTAGTCCAGATGACGCACCGAGCAACACGATTTTCCGTGGTTCATCAAATCAACTCTCAAGTCCCACGCAACCTAATTCGAAATCAAACTTAGCTTGCCTAATTTCAAATGAACAAAGCGCAATTTCAAATCAAAAAATAAACTAACAAGGTTGCAATCCCTAAATCGAAACCAAATATACAGAAACTGAAAATTAACGATACAGAAGCGGTGAGGGTTAAAACTTCTTCTTCTTCAAAGAATCATTTCACATTTATTGATTGACCCGAACTCCGCAAAAAAATCTACATATATGATGAACAATATCTGAAGAGCTTGAGTTATACCCGAATCGGAGTCTGGGTTTGCTGCTCGGGAAGACTTGGGGGAGGACCGGAGAGGCCTAGAGACACAAAGCCACCACCGACTCAAGAGGAAGAAGCGAGAGAGAGAGAGAGACAGAGAGAGAGAACGGAGGCGTCGCCGGCGAGGAAGGTGAGCGACGGAGTTCGCCGTGTACGGCGAGGATGCGAGGGTTTAGTGTTGGCGGCAAAGGAGACTCGATAGGTCTTTCCTCTAATAACTTAATAATAAGGAATATTTGCGGCAGAACAACCCAAAATAATTTATAGCAGTCCGGTGAACAAGATCTCATATTTATTTTCTGCGGTATAAGAAACCAAAATTTTAAAAATTGGCAAAAGAACAAATCTTTTTTTCTTTTTTCTTTCTAATATTCAAGAAGTGTTATTTAGAAAGACTCGTTTGGTTCTTATTTGATAAAGATATTTGCGACATATGTACTCAAAATTTTATCAATGCAAAAAGAACTCCATCTTTATTTTGGCATGGATACCAATGTCTCAAAAAGTGCTATTTGGGCATAAATACCCAAATGTTTATATTTAATACTTAGAATATAGGGAAAATAGTACTAGAGAAAAAGAGAGGGGAACGATAGACCATGACAACACTGATGATGCTGGATTTCATCCCCTCGGAAAAACGACATCAAGATGACGAACTACACCCATTAAGACAAACGATATAGGGTCCAAAGAGAGTTGGGCCGAACCAGCAGGCTTAAAAAGCAGCCCAACAAATTTGGACCATCAAGAAGCCACTCTGAAGCATGGTCAACAGTGACCTAGCCTTCTCACAAACTAGGCCCATGAAGACTCACCCAGTCAGTCCACGAAGACCCAGCAGCCCCGAAGAATAGGTATGTTCACCCTTTATTGACCAAGCCAGAGTCCTCCACGTGGAAAGAGACCAAATACCACGTCGTCGAAGTTTTACACGTGGTGATCAAAGCAGAGGCGAAGGGAGATTCATTTAGTCTACTAGCCGTTACTGAATTATAGGAAATAGACGTTGTAATTCAGACTATAAATAAAGCCTACGAAGTAACTCTAGGGACATCGATCTCGTTCTACGTTTCATACTAGCTTTTCACTCTGTAATCGCTTTGCTATCAATCAAATGTACAAGTTCCTTACTATTGTTCAACCCTTTACAAAATTGTCATTTCGTATCTTTATTCACCGAAGTGGATTTTGTCTCGGATAGTTAAAATTCACCGTCATATTCATTATAAACAGAGTGTTATCGCTTTGTGACAGTTGGTCGTGATTATTCACATCAACAGTTTGGCGCCGTCTGTGGGAAATCTTTATAGATTCCTACCCAACCAAGTTCCCAGCAAGTAAGCAAGCAAATGGCAAGCGGAGGATCCAGCGGGAATCCCACAAGCAACCCCTCAGAGCCCGTGGTGGACTACGCCGTAAAAGCCATGATGGAAACCATCCTCAAGCAACTCGAAGAAGGCGCTGAGTCGAGAAGGGATTTCCAGACCAAGATGGAAAACCTCGCCCAAATACAGTCCCAAATCGAGGGGACGCTGACCGAAGCGGTTAGCTCGATGAAAGCACAGTCCTCTTCGGCACCACGGAGAGACCTCGGACGAGGAAGGACTCTAGATTTCTCCGGAATTCAGGTCACCCCAGGACCAACCGAGGTGGAAAATACCTCGGGCATAGTGGAGGGGCAAAACCCCACCATAAGCTCACAAGGGCCAGTAGATCGCGGGGTTGCGACCAACCGCACTTCGGCCGAGCACCCCGGCGCCGGATTGGGGGCAATCCAATCCAATTACGGTGCGTCGAGCCAACTCGACGACCCCGGATTCCGGACCCCACCTAGGATGATTCGAAATACCGATATGCAAGCCCCTCAGGCACCAATGCGCCCGGGCTCCGCGCGGGTCGGGAACGAGATGAACAATCATATCCGCATTCGGGAGAAGACACCCCCTATGGCCCATCAGGGCGTCGTCAACAACGATAGGGACAACCTTTTCGTTTACAACCCTCAGGTGCCATTCCCGGCATGGCTCAAAGGAATCGAATCCACGGTGGAAAAGGTACAGTCTGAGGTAGAAGCGGTGAGCTCGAAGGTTCACCACGCCACCTCGGCGGCACCCGAAATAGATCGCCTAGTTCGAGAATCCACGAGTACACCATTCACCTCGTTGATCACCAACGAGAAGATCAAGGACGTGGGAAGAGTCAACGTTCCACGTTACGACAGAAAAATCGACCCGAGGGCATATCTCCGGGCACTCTACATCGCGATGGGAAGAGCCGATCTCCAACCGTCCCAGCGAAACGCGGGGTACTGCCAGATATTCGCCGAGCATCTCGTGAAGAATGCCCTCGACTGGTTCTCCAAGCTGCCACCATGCACGATCAGCTGACGACGATATTCCTGAAGCACTTCTCCATGTTCATCGAAACAGAGACCACAGTGGCACAACTTTACGCGCTGCAACAAACGAAGGACGAGCCATTGCGGAACTTCATAGCTAGATTCAAGAACGTGCTATCACGTCTTAATGGAATAAGCGATGAAACGGCAATTGCGGCCCTGACCGCGGGACTGTAGTACAAGTCCAAATTCAGACAGGATATCTGCGTGAACCGATATACCTCAATCGAAGACGTGATGCATCGCGGAGGTAATTGGATTCGAGTCAAAGAAGAGCGAGCCGCTCTCGCCGCGAAATTCGATCCAACCCCGATGACATCAAAGTTCAATAATCCTCCGAGGCCGCCACGGGACCCCAACCAGCACAAAAGGGTCCGGACCTCACCGAGGCAATCCGCACCATGCACTCCAGCCTAAGCGCACCACCTTGCCTCCGGGTTACGTTATGAACTCGGAAAAAGATGAGGTAAACGTGGCCCAAGACGGTAACTCGGCGACGCAGGCATATCCGTGGCCAAAAGACCCGAAGGCTTACTGCAAGTTCTACAAGGTGTTCGGACACGCGACAGCCCAATGCCGCAAGCTACAAATGGCTCTGGCGGAAAAATTGGAACGAGGTGAAATGAGCGACCTCGACATTGAGGCCCTGAACCCAATGTAGCAAGGAAATATAAGCCCGGAAGACAACTCGGCATCCTTGAAGAAGAGGAAGCACAAGAAGAACCGAGCTCCACAGGCCGGGGAGGCCCCTGACACCCCTTCGAAAAAAGGGGGAAACAGATCAACGAAGTCGAAGACGCCAGTGAAGAGAAAAAGGCCCAAGTCATCAACGTGATAATGGGGGGATCTCAGTACTGCAGGCCCTCGGTCAACTAGATCAAGGCGCACCAACGGAGACTCCAATTAGACGCACCCCGCCAAATTTTCCAGGGGCCCGAAGCCCTCATCACGTTTAAGGAGAGCGAAGTTCGGGAGCTCCCAGGACCACACGACGATGCGTTAGTCATAACTCTCAACATCGCGAACTGGGAAACCAAAAGGATTCTCATCGATAACGGAAGTTCCGCAGACGTAATTTTCCTATCAATCCTGAGCCAAATTAAAATAAGGCCAGAGGACATTAACAGGGAAACAGTGCCTCTCACCCGGTTTAGCGGCCACTCCGTCAACACCGTCGGGGAGATCAAACTCCCCGTAATGGCAGGAGGCGTGAACGTTATAACTAAGTTCCTGATCATAGACTGCCCATCGCCCTACAATGCGATCCTGGGAAGACCATGGCTGCACGCCATGAGAGCAGTGCCCTCGACGTATCACCAAAGTTTACAATTCCCGAGCGACGAAGGGATCAAAGAGATTCGAGGTGACCAGACCATGGCGCGGAGATGCTACATGAACAGCTTTTTGCTTGCCAAGCAAAGCACAGTAAATCAAGCATAGCAATTACAACATCCCCGAATAAACGAGGTGAAAAACACCTCGGAAGAAGAAAACGAGTCCCCAACAGTCGAGATGGTGCGACAAGTCCCCATTGACGACAAAAACCCCGAAAACACCGTTGGTATTGGGAGCGAGTTGATGGGCGAAACACTCAAACGACTCATCAAGTTCTTGAAAAAGAACAAAGAATGCTTCGCCTGGTCCCACGAAGACATGCCAGGGATCAGTCTGGAAATCATCTCGCATCAACTCAACGTTGACCCAAGTTTCAAACCGATCAAGCAAAAGAGAAGAAAGCTAGCCCCAGACCGCTCCAAAGCAGTGAACAAGGAGGTCGAAAGGCTACTCAAGACGGGATCGATCCGCGAGGTAAGATACCCAGACTGGCTAGCAAACACAGTCGTGGTCAAGAAAAAGAACGGAAAATGGAGAGTATGCATCGATTTTACCGACCTGAACAAGGCATGCCCTAAGGACAGCTTTCCACTCCCGCACATCGACAGACTTGTCGAAGCAACATGCGGGCATGAGCTGCTTTCTTTCATGGACGCCTTCTCTGGTTATAATCAGATTCTGATGCATCCCGATGACCAAGAAAAAACTTCGTTCATAACTGAACGGGGAATATATTGCTACAAGGTAATGCCCTTCGGGCTAAAAAACGCAGGGGCTACCTACCAAAGACTCGTGAACAAAATGTTCTCGGATTTCCTCGGCAAAACCATGGAAGTCTACATAGACGACATGTTGGTCAAATCAAAACGCTCGGAGGATCACGTCGCTCACCTCGAACAATGTTTCGAAATGCTGAAAAAGTATCAAATGAAGCTGAACCCTTCTAAATGTTCATTCGGGGTGTCGTCAGGAAAGTTCCTCGGATACCTCGTCACACAACGTGGCATAGAAGCAAACCCAGACCAGATAAATGCCCTGTTAAAAATGCCCTCACCTCACAGCGTAAAAGAGGTTCAAAGGCTCACAGGGCGGATCGCGGCACTGGGCGGATCGCGGCACTAAATCGATTCATCTCAAGGTCGACCGACAAATGCCTTCCTTTCTACAAAATGCTGAAAGGAAATAAAAAATTCGAGTGGACGGACGAGTGCGAACAAGCATTCCAGGAACTAAAAAAGTACTTGTCCACCCCGCCAATACTGGTCAGCCCAATAATCGGCGAACCACTTCTAATCTATCTCGCTGTGACTGCCTACGCGGTAAGCAGCGTACTCGTCAGAGAAGACCGAGGTGATCAGAAGCCCATCTTCTACACCAGTAAGTCACTAGAAGACGCAGAAACCCGATACCCTACCATGGAAAAGGTGTCACTCGCCCTCATCACGGCGGCAAGAAAATTAAGGCCATATTTCCAAGCACACACCATCGTGGTAATGACGCTGCAGCCACTACGATCGGTGCTACACAACCCAAACCAATCCGGAAGGTTAACCAAGTGGGCAATAGAACTCGGCGAATTCGACATCGAATAAAAAATAAGGACATGCACTAAATCGCAAGTCCTGGCCGATTTTGTTGTAGAACTAAACACCGAGAAACCCAAAAACGAGTCAGCTGACGAAGCATGGACAGTAAAAGTAGGCGGGTCGTCGAACCAAAACGGATCCGGCGTAGGAATTCACCTCGTGACCCCAAGTGGCGAGGTGATAGAACAATCTTTCGCCTCAACTTCAAGGCTTCAAACAACGAAGCCGAATACGAAGCCCTAATCGCCGGCCTCAAGCTGGCACGGGCGGTGGGAGCACGGAACGTCAAAGTTTACTCCGATTAGGGAATACGAGGAAAAAGACCAAAGAATGAGTGCCTACCTAACCGTGGTGAACCAACTGATCAAAATGTTCGAAAAGGTCGAGATAGACCAGATCCTGAGAAGCGAGAACGCACAGGCTGACGCGCTGGCAGGTTTGGCATCCACCTCGAACCCCGAAGTGAAACGCATCATCCCGGTAGAAACAATAGATGCACCAAGCATCGACTTAACAGTGCACAACATCGAACTCAGCCCGGAAGACTGGAGGACTCCAGTAATCAAATTCCTACAAGGTGACGAAACACCTCGGGATAGGCAATAGGCCAGAAAATTGACGGCCAAAAGCTCAAGATTCTGCCTGATAAACGACACGCTTTACAAACGAAGCTTCAGCAGACCATACCTCAAATGCTTGGGGGAAGATAAAGCGAAGAAGGTCATCCACGAAGTGCACGAAGGAAGCTGCGAAAACCATTCCGGAGGAAGATCCTTGGCTAACAAAATCAAAAGACAAGGGTTCTTCTAGCCCACAATGCTGAGGGATAGCGAATTACACGTACGAAAATGCGATGCATGTCAAAGGCACGCGCCTACAATTAGGCAACCCGCACTAAAATTGTCTTCGGTCACGGTGCCATACCCATTCATAAAATGGTCGATGGATATCGTCGGACCAATGCCGGCAGCAAAAGGATTAACAAGGTTCTTACTAATAGCAACTGACTACTTCACAAAGTGGGTAGAGGCCAAGGCCTATGCACACATAAAGGATGTAGACGCGGAAAATTTCGTGTGGAAAAACATAATCTGCAGATACGGGCTCCCGAAGGAGATCATTGCAGATAACGGGCCGCAATTCATCTCGAGCAGATTTAAAAATTTCTGCGCCACACAAGGAATCTCTCTTAACACCTCGACCCCGAGATACCCACAAGGGAACGGACACTCCGAAGTGGCATACCGAACAATAATCGACGGGATCAAGAAGAGGTTGGACAACAAGAAAGGAAGATGGCCCGAAGAGTTAAACGGGGTGCTTTGGGCATACCGAACCACACCTCGACGGGCCACAGGGGAAACACCCTTCGCGCTGGTATACGGAACCGAGGCGATGGTGCCAGCCGAAGCAGAATCTTTAAGCTTGAGACGAGAATTTTGTCCAGATCAGCCAGACGAAAACGAAGAGATGTTACAAGATCAACTCGACTACATCGAGGAACGAAGAGAAAGAGATTTGAGTAGGATCATCAATTACCAAAGGGTAATAGAAAGATACTACAACTCGAAAGTTCGACCTCGTTCATTCAAAGAAGGAGATCTTGTACTTCGCAAAGTATTCCAGAACACCTCGGAATTAAATGTTGGAAAGCTCGGTATAAACTGGGAAGGACCATACATAGTGTCCGAAATAGTCAAACCCGGCGTGTACAAACTCATTAATTCGGACGGACTGAAAGTCCTCTGAAGTTGGAACACCCAACATCTAAAAAGATATTATTCTTAATAGAACAAATATCACCCCGAACTACGTAGTGGCTCAATCCCGGTAAACACGGGTACGTAGGCAGCCTCCCGTAGGCACAGCCCAATTCCTCACGACTTCAATAAACATCTCGATCAAATCAAATTCTTCTTTGTTATATTTCCCCCGGGAAGGGAGTCTGGGAACGACCCAGCTCTCGCCATTCGAGAGCAATATCAAAGCTCGCAAAAACGAGGTAAAGTGCTTACAAACATATCAAAGCACCTCGAGTCATACAAGCACATTGAGAAAAAACCTCCTTAAAGCCTATATATCTCGGCCGCATTCACACCCAAAATCTCCTCGGACTCGATTTCAAAGTAAGGCTCACATTCACACCCCGACGTGAAAAAACCCGAAAAGAAAACGTCTACGGATCGATTGATTGGGTTGCGCAGGGTTGTACGCAAATCAAATACCGGGGTACGCGAGATAAACTGAGAAGCAACTAAAAGATGACGAAACAAAAATTTATTGAAAGGGAAAACATAGAGTTCCAACAGCAAAAGTCACCTCAACAAAACGAAGTGACAACATCCAGGTCGGACTCCCGACCAAAAAAGATGCGTAAATCCCAAAAGGAAACCTAAAGCACCCAATTTGGACTCCCAACCAAAAAAAAAAAAAGGTGCAGATCGTCATAAACATGACAGAAATTGAAACAGAAAGACAAAAACTAAAAAGGGGAAACCCCCCGAACTGATTAATTCTCCTCGTCGATGTCGGCCTTACGATCCCCGGTCTCCTCCTCCTCCAAATCGTCGCCCACAATCTCGTCCTCGCCTAGCCCGACGCCTAAAGTATCCTCTGCGCCGACGGTAGCTTCGGGAGCCTCTTCTCGATTATCTTCGACGGTGAGAGCGGGGTCGCGGCGCGCGTCCAAGATGACGCCAGGGCGAGACGAAGTGGGGCTTAAAGCCGGAGAGGGCCCGAAACTGACGACACGAGGCAGAACACCACCTAGGAAATGAAACCCATCATAAGCACTCCAGCAAAGACTCCTACACATGTAACGGCTCTGAAAACACAACGAAGGAGATTCGGGCATTTACCTTGAGATCCTTCGGCCGAGGTGAACTTGGCGAGCTGGAGCCCAAGCTTAGCAATGGTATCGTTGCGACGTTCGATCTTTTTATTGAGCTTCTCGGAGGTCTTCTGCACGGCAAGGCGATTCGCCGAGACCACCTCGCTCTTCGCTTCTTGAAGCTCCTCTGTTGCTTTCAGCAAACCCTCCTGAACCGTCTTCAAGCTCCGTTCTAGAGCTTCTACCCTGGCCACTTCGGCCTGGAGCGACGATACTTCATCCTGGTGGGCACGACACTTGCAACGCTCTTCAGAAACCTGGGCCTGCAACTTCTCAGCCGTCTCCTTTGGGAAGTCGGCATCTAACCTCGAAGAATACAGACACTCCTCGACCTTTCGAAGCTTCCCCTGGACGTCCCGTACCTCCTTCTCCCGAACAACAAGTTGGGTCTCGGTCTCCTTTAGGCGCCCATCAGACCCCACTTTGTTGAGTTTGAGCTTCAAGGCCGCAACATCTTTCTCATAGACGAGAACCAACTCGTTCATCGCAGTATGAAACTGCAACCAAGAAATACGAGGTGACAAATACCTCAGAAAATTAATATCCCTGTAAAAATAACCACCGAGATTACCTTCACTCCGTTATGTGCCGCCTTCTCGTATTCCCTGCCAGATGACAGTGAAATCACATCAAGAGGATGACCTCGGCGGACCGAACTCGCAACAAAGCGCGAAGAAGCCCGAGGAGAATCGACAAGAGAATGGGAACTCGCGAAATCAATTGAGATGGTCTGGACCCCCTGACGATCCCCGGATCCAGAACGGCTACTGCTTCCTTCGCGAACCACCGGGGCCTTCAGCTTCTCTTCATGCCGACGAAAGGGCGCAGCATACCCCTGGGGGTTTGACCTCGTGCGAGGCGCCTGACGTTCCGGAATCACCTTCCCTTCTTGGATGGAGCAACATTCACCTCGGTGCGATCGGGGGAATGATCACGCTTATCCGACCGAGGCACAACGTGTTGGACATATGTGTCCTTAAACAAGATATTTTATCCATTTGTAAAAGATTATGATATGTCATTGAATAAAGATAATACTTATTATGTTAATCTTATTATAGTTTCTGGTAGAGTAAAATAGAATGTTTGTTTCCGTAGTTCATAAAGGATGCAATTATGTTATTATTATCACAACAGAGTCAATGTGAGGAAGAATTAATAATCATAATAAATGAACTTAAAATGTCCGTGACCTGATTAACTGGGTGGGAGCCTATTAATCGAATAAGGTCATTAATGTGACTAAGTGACAATCCTATTCTGGATTTTGTGTTTGTCACACTCACTAGAAGTGTATTAACTGGACCTGACTTAAACTCCAGAAGTTATCATATAAGACCGTCACTGATAACTTGGAGTTGAGTCACTAGTAGATGATCAAATGGATATTCGATCTAAGTCCTGAGTGATCTTGAGTCCGAGCTGCTGGCTTGATTGTTCTTTGATTTAACCGTTAAAGAACACGAAATATTACTGCTGTTCCCAACACTATTATTTTGGGAACATGATAGTCAGCAGTAAGGGTAGCTTGGTCATAGACATGGGCATCACACAGCTCTCTTCAGAGTGATGATGATTCCCTTGATTGTCGGTAGTGAGAAGTGAGAGGTATCCGTGCGCAACTTATGAATCGAAACCATAAGTGGGTTACTCATAATATAACTGACTGAGTCAAGGTTGAAAATGCAATGAGGGGCATAACGCTAGAAACCGCCTGCTCGTGTGTGGATTATCAAGTGAAAGATCAATAACCCGAATTTGATTGTATCAATGGACACCCTGCTGTTATAAAGGGAATAATATATACCGTATCACTAAAGAGTGCAGCCTCGGGTCTATAGTGGAATCACTTCGAGGTTTGACGAACAACTAGCAGTTCGTTGGAGCTTAAGTGATACGGGTCCATGGTCCCCAGGATAGCTCCGTAACGGATGATACGTACGTGATTAAAATACATTCTGGATAATGTTTAATCATTTGGCTTGACTTATAAAACTGAAAGGTCTGTGGCCGTCAGCGTGGCAAAAGTACCATATCTTGGTACACGAAATTAACTGATAAAAGAAAGTTAGAATTTAGATTTTCTATCAGCACCATGTTGTTGGAAATTAAATTCTAAGCAACTTTGCTTTTTGAGCCAAGTCATTTCGACTTACGGTTAGTGATTTATGGATTTTCTAAGTTTGTGTTCGGTTCGATAAACTATGAAATTAAATCACATGTCACGAATTTAAATGATGGTGTGGCACCATGACATTTCAATGTGTGATATTGAGATCTGGAATTATTAATATAATTTAATTATTTGGATTTAATTATTAATATCTTATCAATAATTAATTAATAATTAATAGATTTATATTAATAATAATAATATATATTTAATTATATATTACATGTGTAAATCGATGTGGGCCTGCATGACCTAGCCCACACGAGTTTGACCTAGCTAAGGGTTTGAAATTTGCGGCATAAGTACCTAAAGTTTGGTATTTTGGCAAAAACCCTAAAATCAATCTTATCCTTTAGATCGGAGATGATTTAATATCAACCGTAGGATTAAGATGATTGATTTTTGACCTAACCCTAATTCGAAAATAGTAGCTTGGTGACCAAGCTTAGGGTTTTCGAATTTGACCTAATTAATTGTATCCGTTAGATCGGTTTAAGATTTAATCTTTACCGTCTGATTGGAAGTTAATTAATATATATATTTTCGAAGATAATGATGAAGATAAAATCGAATTAGGCTTTTACCAAGTCTTAGAATATTTGATTTTTATCCCAAATTAATTTGATCCATTAGATCGGTCTAAGATTAATCTAAGCCGTTCGATCTAGATAATTAATTTCGAAATTATCATTATTATATATATATTTCGAAATTAAGATAAGTAGATAAGATTGGTTTACCAAGTCTTTCTTATTTAATTAAATCCCTAATTAATTATATCCATTGGATTTAGATAAGATTAAATCTAAGCCTTTGGATTAGGATAATTAATTATATTTAATAATAATTTTCGAAATTAGATATATATATATATATATATAAATATTCGAATTATATTTAAATAAGAAGATAAGATTGATTTTTGTATTTATCAAGTCTTTCTTATTTAATTAAATACAAGTTTAATTATAACCATTGGATCTAGATGAGATTAAATCTCAACCATTGGATTGGAATAATTAAAGTATTTAAATATATATGAAATTCGAATTTTGGAGAGAAAATCTCTAATTCGGTTACGGGCCAAGTCTATAAATAGGGAGCTCATTTACAACATTTTTCACACCTTCCCCAGAGCAAAAACTCGAGCTCTCCCTCTCTCTCTAGGGTCTGCGAGTTTTCTGCTTCTGATCTCTTTTCTGGTTCGGCTTAGGAGACTATTTCTCCGGAAGCTTCAAAAGAACCTTAGTTAAATTTTGCGACGGAGTCCTGCCGGCGAATCCCACGCTTCGGTACGAGGAATCCAGGAGAATATCCCGGAAGATCACGGGTGTTTCCCTCAGCACCGGCGGAGCCCTGCCGATATGGTTGGAAATCCAAGCAACCAAGCATCATCTTGAAGTTGGAAATCCATTATTCTACCACTAAAGGGTCTGTGGATCCATCAAAGTCGGGAACATTTAAACGTCTGAACCTTTCAAATAAATCATATTGCAAAGCAGGAGCTGCAGCCTCACGAGCTACTGCAGGGGGCGCTTGAGCATTAAGGGTTGGGCCTTGTGGCATATTGACCGCTGGAGGGGGTTCTTGAGGTTTGAGAACCTCTTCCGCCTGACCTTGCCTCTGATGCGGTTATGCCGCGGCATCCCTATTACGGAGCTCACCTCTCAGCCTTTGTATCTCCCGCGTTTGCTCATTAAGGTGACGTTGCATGTCTCTTATTATTGCATCCGTAACGGGTATGGGCCCATCGTTGTTGGACCTAGGCCTACCAACTGGCCTTGATCGAGAAGCTTGTGCTCGATCTTCCATTTCCGTCTATCCACAAGGTTCTTTTGTTCATGGATTCAACCAAGACGATTTATTACTTCAAAACCCAATACTTTTCTTAATAATTGCATTGTCTGCCTCACTATCAACCTCTACTTGAGGTTAGGTGTCAAATAATTTCTTTTCATTTTAAAGTGTTATCACTTTCATATCTACCAGAAGGCGTCATCATAACTCGCTTTCAACTTGAGGAAAAATTCATTTATTTCCCCTTTGACCATTTCATATTTTCCACAAAGGAAATTTTCATGCATGGAGAAACTTATCGTGTGCTCTTCATTTCATACTTATATAATAATGAGAACATATCATCCAAAATATATCATTAATTTGGGAGACGACGTTCATGGACTACTAGTCCTCATAACATAATCACCATTCAAGCAATTTCATTGACAACGATATGGTTCATCGATCATGCACATCATCGTGCATCAAAACATATAAAAGTAGCCATATAAAAGCAATTCAATAATACATACGCTCACATGATCCTATAACCATAGAATCTTCATGAGTTTGTAAACATAATTTAAAACACGCATCCTACTTAGACGGGTCTATTCTCTGTAGGACTGTTCAGTAGTCACCTATCCGACATGGCTAAGTTGAGTACTTGGACTCTCAACAGAATCATCTCTAGTGGGACTTGTAGGTTCGTTGTGGTCAACTTCGTTGGGGTTGGGGCCATTGTCCATAGGCGGTTCTTCGACATGCCAATAGGAACCACTATATTCTTCGAACTCTTCAAGATCTTCTTCCTCGTTCATTAGAGGGACTTGGGCCGCTGGTACATTGTTGAATTGTGAGAGGTCTTGTTCAACGTGTACGATATTCGACATAAATTGACGAATGTCCAGGCGTCTTGGAAGGAATTCCACTTCGTTTCGAATCCGGTCGGGGACGCCTTGCCAAAATATCATGCATAACTTTAGGTCATCATCAGAAACGGCCCTTTGAACAAGGAATGCATCGTAGAACTGATCCCCGTACTCCAACATGGTTTCTCTCGGTAGGGAACTCCAAGCCCTTGCAAACTCCTCACGAGCCCTCTTTTCAGTGTCCGTGAACTCAAACTCCTGGTTAATCGCCAAGAGAAACTCGCACCAGTGTCTATCATTGATCGAATAACGCTTCCTCCTCCACCAAGTGAGTGCATCACCAGTCAGCATTGATGTGGCGAGTGGTACTGCAAGTCGCGCCTCGATATGACAAATATAGAATATACTCTCCATGCGGTGAAGCCACTCTCCTAGTATACCATCTTGTCACAGGGTCAATTTCGTACCTGAATTTTTGACCTTGTGCGGCGCCGTGTACACTCAAACACGACTAGCCTTTCCCGTGTAAACCAACTCTCGTATGCAAACCTAGACTAAGTACCCAATGAATTTCGACTAAGCAAGTAAAGTATCACACCACGACACAAGCTTACGGGGCACACCCCAACCTTTCTTTTTATTAAAAGGGTAGACTCAGGTGCGCTAACGCCGTTCCCTTCGTCTCACTCACAAAACTCTCACAAAGCACTAACTCTCACTCTAGCCTAAACTCGCATATGGTTTCACACGTTTAAACATAGACACATTCGACCCTATTTATAGAAAACAAAGAGAAATCCTAATCCTAATCGAATTCTAAGTCCTAAGCCTTATCCTATCTTTAACGTGTTATCCTTGAAGATAGCCCACCATCTTCACGAATCCATGGGCCGAACTCTCCCTTTGCGCGTCCTTCTTGGGCCTTCCGCGTGGGTGACGCTCACCGAGTCCGTGTAGGTGACACTGGCCTTCTCCGCATGGGTGACGCTCGCTGCGTCACCGCGTGCCACTTTTCCCCTGCCCGAATGCGCGTATCCGCTGCCCTGGTTGCCCGCGTGTGAGTTCGCTGCCCGTGCCCCTCGTGGACACGCTGCCCGAGCTTGCTGCGTGCTTTCTCGCGTTCTCCCGTGCGTTGGGCCGCTGCCCCATCCGCACGTGCTCGGCCCACCGAGACTTCTGCTTGGCACACCAAGACTTCTTCTCGCCTTGCCACTCGTCAGGCGACTCGGGAGGCTTGTTGGGCCTCCTCCCGTGCTTCCCCGGGCACGGATCCTCTCTAAGGATTTTAGGGTGTGACACATCTCTACCACCATTGAATGATGGTGGTTGCATGCCCATGAAAGCTCTTCCAGCTTCTCGGTCTGCCCTCACATACGACGGTTTAGCCATGGTGATCTACGTTAAATGTCTAACGTTTAACTTATGTACAAATCATTAAAATATGAAACACACTTACTTGGATTGCGAGGAACCTTATGATGGCGCATGGTAGGATGGCAGGAAAACCGCTCTGATACCAACTTTGTAACACCCGGCCTAGCGCCGACCGTTACGTCATAAAACTTGCTTTCTTTATTAACTTTAGTTTGTTGTGAAATTTAGGAATAATTTTTTTTTATTAAACATTGTCTTGCTTGTACTTTTAAGTATACACGTCTTAAACTTCCAATAAAGAATTTAAGATTAACACTTCATCTTAAAATATTTAAAAGGGAACATTATCGGACAATCGTCGAAACATGATACCTTCATAAAATCTGAAGGCTTGTTAAATGGTTTACCAAAATTATTTTAGAAAAGTTTATTATGATACTTTGTACTCGTTAACTCGGATTATGAACCCGAGACAGTAATTTCTTACGTAAATTCTTAACATAGGGAGTTAATATAAATAGTCTACTCCCAAACATAATTCATAGTTAATAAAACATACGTCAAAATAGTTTGTTTATCAAAACATGCGGAACATTTGCGGTTGCCCATCCTGACCCATAACCAAAATGCACATCACCGTTCCTTCGCGAGCCCATCATGAAGAATCATGCTATGGGTTTCTTACCTACATCATGAAAACATAAATGTGAGCTTACGCTCAGCGAGTACAAACAATTTCCTCACAAAAACATATCTCAATCATGCATATATGTATGTCCTGTTATGCTTGATTATTATTTCTTTTTGAAAACATTACATTAATTTCCTTTAAATGGCTCAAGGGATTGGCCCTATCTTGCCTGGTGATCACCCATATGTGTACGTGCCAATTGCGCGTAGCCACAAATGGTCTGAGGGTTGCAAGGTCCCCAGCCATCACGACATTGGGCTTTAAGCCCCATTTATAACATGTTTATACCCCGATCGGGTGGCACGACACGATCTTTGGAAACATTTGTCATAGTTTTAATTAAGGTGATCCTATTCATGTCTACATGCAATATGACATAAATCAAGTTCCGTCAATCATTAGTTTCATTATACTTCATCATGCATTAATCCAATATTTTTACTTGGTATAGCATGACACATTAACATCATGATATTCACATCAATCAACGTAATTCTATAAGTGACCATAAAGGATCACTTATATCAATCATTCACGTATTGGAGTCAATTCTCCCAAACATCACATATATGCATATCATGACATATTCCATTTTCCTTTTGAAAAATATTCATGCTGTAGTGAGATCTGTACTCACCTGGTGTCCTATCTGCACTTCAAGCTACAGTCTATCGTGAATGTGGACACCCTACTTCCCTGTTTGATCCGACCAGACAACTCGTCAGTCTCTTGGATCCAGGTTGACATGCATACTCTACGTTGTTGGAATCCTAGGGTACTTATGGTATAATGTTATTTATCTAGGTATACATCCATCCCTTTATTCATTTCAGTCATTTAGAAATCAATAAGGCAATATTGATGGTGTCGATCGGAAACACTTTGATTACACAATCGACTAATCTCTAGAGGTGCCAATCGGCTCAACGAGCTGATTAGGAAGTGATTATTTTTCATCGGGTTATGATAAGTTAACTGGCGATCGGTTGACTAGTTTGTCAGGTCGTTTAGGGGTTCGACCCATAGCATAGATCGGCCAAGTTATCTATTCCGAAACCTAAATTCTTTCAAACTTAAATTAATTACCCAAAATGGGTTAAATATTTGATAAAATAGTTTTGATCATTTTGATTATTGTTAAGTAATATAAATCATCCTAAAAAGTTACCAGAAGATCGGCCGAACGATCGGTCGATTGAGTATTCTTATTTATAACATATGAAAGTATCATACTTATTTATTTTGAAAATATATGAAACTTTGTTATTAATAATTCTCTTTCAATAAAATTTTGAGTTGCGTATCTTCATATTTTGAAAACATAATATTTACTTTGAAAATCCAAAACAACCTCGAGTATGAGCATTCTTCATGGTCATCAACTTATTTAGCTTTCATAAGTTCTTAAACTTAAAACTCAATGTTTTATTTTCATAAAATAATTCAAGTACTTGAAATTAAAACCATTTTAATTTTGAATTACAAATCTGCCCCAATAATAAGATACTCGTATACGTTCGCTCTATAAATTTTAATCCGATAAATGGAAGCTCGTTTTAACATGAAACAAATTTTGTTAGCTCTATACTGATCTTATATATAATTTGTACTTTTAATTTTATAAAATACTTTCATTTATTTAGTTGTACATACTTTTTTTTTAAGCATCATTCAAATCTGCCTTTTTTGATAAAAACGGTTCGCGACCTTCAGTGCATGATTTTTATAAAATCAGTCAGAGATTATTTTGGAACAAAACCAATTGTTGTAGCTCCTTAATTAACATATATATAGCATATATTTTTATCCCCATATTTATTTAAATCTTTGATCATCATTTAAAATATTTTTCCAACACCAATCACAATCTTCATAAAAACTGGAAACGACTTTGCATGTCGTCACTCCATAATTTTTTCTGATTAACCATCGATTATTTTTCAGTGAAACCAATTATATTAATTCTATAAAATCCATACCTTAATCATACAATTTTATTATGAATTTAAAATAACTTTAGGGTGATGAAAACGTGTTCGAATTCTCAATTTCCAGATCTGCCTGGAAGTGAAAAACAGCCTGGAGCATGAATGGTGCGTGGCTTATATCTTAAAAACCGTATGAGGGATGTTCCTAAATTTTTAGTATGTTATATTAGACATCTAGATATATCCATACATATGTAATTTGCTTAATTTGTAGTTTATTTGGCTGGGTTAAGACCCTGACCAAATCGGACTTCACCATAACCCTAATTCCAACAACATGCATGTAACTCATTCATCATCAAACATAAGGCTCTTGAACCTCATTCATGAAAACACACAAAAACATTCATGCATGCATTGTTTAAAACATAAAAAAACATTAACAATCAGAGTAGTAAACATTCATCAAGAGAGTTGGTGTTTTTAATCCAAAGATTATACCTTGTAACGTGTTCTTCAACAAAGTTACGAACTTTTCTTAGGTAGAGGACTTGTGTACTCCTCACAACGATTTTGGTCAAAGTGAGCTTGTATTTGAGCTAAAATGAGAGAATATATCATGAACATAAGTTCATAGATCAAGATCATGAAAGAAATCCACATGCAAGAGGTCTTCTTACCTATTCTTAAGAACTTTGAACAATGATTCGGTTTGATGAGTAAATGGAGTGTTTGAGATCGGATCTTCACGATTCTTTCTCCATGATTTCGTGGCCTTAGCACACAAAAAGATGGGGTAGAAATGAACATAAATTTCAGAGAGAAAAAGTTAGGGAAATCGACATGCAAGAGGTGATCTTAACCTTTTCTTCTTGGAAAAATTGATACAAAGATGATGATCTTGTTGGTCTTATTGGAGGGTTTCTTCAAGGAAATGTTCTTGCGGCTTCTTAGATATATAGAGGTCTTAATAGAGAGTTTCTTTTCTGATCTAGAGAGAGAGAAAAATGAGTTTGTGTGTGAGAGAGAACTTTGTATGTTCAAGGTGGAGTGTGATTCATTAGAGTCATCATACTTGCCCTATCCATTCATGGAATCAGCCCAAGACTATTATTGTACCTATTTTTCTGATTTAAGTCGTGGTAGGGGTTTCTTTATGGTTTACCATTGCTGCCATGCACTCTATTGGTCCATTTGAAACCATAAAAACCAAGCATGTAGGACAAAATGATACTTGAGTGTTGTTTTGACCACTAAGACAATTTAGAAGGGAATTTATTCACATTTCAGAATTCATAGGGTCAATGGAACGTGTGGTGACTTATTGAGTGAGTTTAAAATGTAAAAAAAAAAAAAATCAGATTAGGGGCATAATTGCAAACTTTTTGGCAATTATGGGCCAAAGTGTAATTTTTCTAAAAGTTTAGGGACCTGACGGGAAATTTAATTTAAACACACCTATCCTCCATTAAATTTTGTGTAGATTCCAAAAATGATATTTTTAGTTTCATTCGGGACTCGAAAATATTCATTCCGGCCATAGTTGACTTTTTAGTCAACTTTTATGACACTTTGTTTTGATCGCATTTTCCGACCTAACTTGTTCATGGAATTTTCATGGATTATTGTTTCTCTAATTTGACTTATTATTTTCTCTCTTGATGGAATGTCTTTCATATAATTTATTTTCCTTCTATATTTCTCGATACCGTTTCTTATAGAAATTTATTGGCGCGAGACATTATTCTTTCATCTTTAGGAGCTTTATTGTAGCCCCACATCGATGAATGTTTCACGGAAATGTTTTCGGACCATATAACTTTGATTACAAGGTCAATGTAATATAATATAGGGAAATTTGCGGCGAAAATCATCGAAGTCACTAAATTCTTGCAGATAAATCACTACCGTCTATTTTTTGCGGAAAAGATCACTAACGTCATCAATTGTTTGCAGATAAGTCACTATCGTTAATTTTTTGCGGCAAAAATCATCAAAGTCATTATATTCTTGCAGATAAATCACTAACGTCTATTTTTGCTCCAAAAGTCATTAACGTTAGTCTTTCCTTACAAAAGTTATCTGGCAACGTTAAATGACATATCACCAGCCTACATGGCATTCATCGATTGTCTCCAACAACGACAACACGCATTAGTGATAACATTATTTGAAATAGAGATTTTTACGGCAATTGTACCATAAACTCTTAAAATTAATTTTATCGTGGCCAAAATTCTAAAAACACTAAAAAATAATCCTACCATAACTTCCAATTTTTCCCAACAATTTTATCGTGGCGGTGAACATACCCAACCTTTAGCCATATTCTTTGATAGGTACCCAACCTCAATAAATATAAGCGAAAGTACTTAACGTCGCAATTTTTTTGCCGACCAACTAACGCCGTTAGACACCTGCCTACGTAGCCGTTAGGCTGTCTCATGTAGCGTTCCACGTGGCACAAGCCGCCACGTGGCCAAAGGGTGGGTACTTTCTCCGCAATTAACCCTAAAAGATAAAAATTTATCCTATAAGAAAAACAAAAAATATTTTTTTATAAATGCATATTTTATAAAATTATTTGATTATATTTGACAAAGGTACAAAAATTATTTGATTACTTAAAAAATAAAACATCTTCTTTTTATGGTACAATTGTGGTAAAAATCTCTGTTTCAAATAATGTTATCACTAATGTGTGTTGTCGTTGTTGGAGACAATTGATGAATGCCATGTAGGCTGGTGATATGTCATTTAACGTTGCCAGATAACATTTGTAAGGAAAGACTGACGTTATTGACTTTTGGCGCAAAAATAGACGTTAGTGATTTATCTGCAAGAATATAGTGACTTTAATGATTTTCGCCGCAAAAAATTAACGGTAGTGACTTATTTGCAAATAATTGATGACGTTAGTGATTTTTGCCGCAAAAAATAGACTGTAGTTATTTATCTGCAAAAATTTAGTGACTTCGATGATTTTCGCCGCAAATTTCCCTATAATATAAACATCCACATCATATAACATTCAATTTACATGAAATGTATCTTGTAAGTCAAAGATAATAACTAACATTCCTTAAGGACCTAGTAGTATGAAATTTTGGGTCGTTACAATAAGATTGATTTTTGTATTTATCAAGTCTTTCTTATTTAATTAAATACAAGTTTAATTATAACCATTGGATCTAGATGAGATTAATTCTCAACCATTGGATTGGAATAATTAAAGTATTTAAATATATTTATGAAATTCGAATTTTGGAGAGAAAATCTCTAATTCGGTTACGGGCCAAGTCTATAAATAGGGAGCTCATTTACAACATTTTTCACACCTTCCCCAGAGCAAAAACTCGAGCTCTCCCTCTCTCTCTAGGGTCTGCGAGTTTTCTGCTTCTGATCTCTTTTCTGGTTCGGCTTAGGAGACTATTTCTCCAGAAGCTTCAAAAGAACCTCAGTTAAATTTTGCGACGGAGTCCTGCCGGCGAATCTCACGCTTCGGTACGAGGAATCCAGGAGAATATCCCAGAAGATCACGGGTGTTTCCCTAAGCACCGGCGGAGCCCTGCCGAACTTCAGAGTCCGCAGTCAGAAACGTCAGTTGAGGTACGGCCTTATGCATTGGGTTAATAAATGCAAACATTTACTGCTTTCTATTTATTTCTTATATTTCGACTATGATATTAATAATGGGTTGTGAATATTAAATATGTAATATTTATCGGATCTTGTTAAAATGGTTATTACCCGATATCCGTGCCGTTGCGATAACAAGTTTTCCGCTTTAAAATAATTTTTTAAATGTTACCGGGACGGCTCGGAGGCTTATTTTGTGGTAATGAAGTCGGGAATCAAACCCCGATTTCCAACAATTGGTATCAGAGCCATGGTTCAAGGATAAATAATTACGTAATTTAATTTAACGGTTTAAAGAACGAATTATTTGATGAATAAATTAATATTTTAAAATTGAAAGTTTTATTTTCTAGATATTTTAAATATTAATTTTATTAGAAAATATACCCGATCCGAAAAAATCGAATAGGGTATGTGGCCGGGCTGCAAGGGGCAGCCCGACCTGCAACCAAAGGGTGACCAGGGGCTGCCGCTGCAGTCCCAGGATCAAACCCTAGCAGCCACGGGCCAGGCACGTGGCAAAGCCCAGCGCTGGGCAAGGCCCAGCGGAAGGCCCCTGCGGGCTGCCCTGGTGCGCAGCGTACTGGGCTCGGGCATGGCTTGCGGCCCATGCTGCCTGGCAGCATTATGGGCCAGCAGGCCCAGCCTGAGCCATGTGCTGCCCTGGCCCTCGCCTAGGGCTGGGCTCGGGTATTCCTCGGGCACGTGGGCCCGGGCTTAAGCCCGGAAGGCCCACGTGCAATATTTTTAAATATGGGCCGGATTTTTAATCCGACCCGGTACCCGTGGATTAAATAAATTTAATATTAATTATTATTTTTGAAATTAATAAATTATGAATTAAATTTATTATCTTTATTTAATTAGAAATAAAATATGGATGTTATTTCTGGATAAATAACATTGTCTTATTTTATAAAATTCATAAAATTAAATATGGATATTATTTAATGCTTAAATAATATTGTCTTATTTAATATTAAAATATGAATGATAATTCTTTGGAATGATATCATTGACATATTTTTTTTATATTTCATAACTCATTATTAATATGGCCTAAGATCGATTTAATGATAATTCTTTGAGAATAAGTATCATTAATATCTAATTATAAATATTCATCATAGATATAATTTGTTATAACCTATTTTCATAACCTGTAAACGTAGTGTCTATGTTTTAATAATTATTAATATGTCGAAATTAAGATAGACATAAATAATAAAGAGTAAATGTAAAAGTGCTTATTACTAGTCGGAAAAATCTCAATCATACGATCTTCTCTGAGGAAGAGGGAATCAAAAGTGGGGCCGGTTCACCATCCACTTCTGGATGACCGGTTAGGACCGCTCCCATCTACCTGGAGAAAGTATGAATTGACCTATCACTACCGACGAAATAATAAACACTATAAATAAGGGCTTTATTAAGCCGAAATATAAACTTTTAATGTGTCATTAATAGAAAGTTTATAATAAGTTTTAAATAACTTAGTATTTAAAAAACGTTATTTTATAAAATAATGGGAAGTATAGAATAAATCAAAAGGGTCTCCATTATTACTGTCACAAGGTCTGCTGACCACACCGCCTCGAGTCACCTACGTGTGACCACTCCTCAGGAAAGGTGTGCTTGTGGAAGGTTTGACACCGTGATAGTTCCAAAAGAATATGGGGACGGAGAAATCTTGGAAATAGAGTCATCTTCGTATGACCATTCCTTAAGGACGACGTTTCCAAGAGGATCCCGAGAACCGAAAATAATGGGTTAAGCTTGCACGGAAGTTGTTGCTTCCCGACCGTCTATGGTGATAGTTAATACTCATAAGGAACTCGGTAGTTCCTGTTATGAATATTAATTAAGTTTATGGCTAAAACTTAGTTTAACCAAAATACACGGTTGATATCGCGAGTCATCTTCGTATGACCATGCCTTAAGGACGGCAACGACGTGTACAGTCGGTTAAATTATCACGAAATAGTTAAAGGGTTTTTGTTAACGTTTTCCCATAACATGTTTGCATCATGTAACTATTTCGAATCAATTTTTTAACTTAAACATTCTACCTATAATAAAGTTTAATAAGTTTCTTTTTCAATGTCAGTTAAAATGTCTTCCGACAAACAAGATATGGAAATCTCTGCAATGATGCTGAAGTCTCAAAAGCAAAGCAATCTGGTTGATGTCACAAAATCCCTAAGCAAACTGGCCATGAGTGGATCTTCAGAGAAACTTGAAATGGCAGAACGGATTGCTCTAAACTCAATGAATAAGAGGAAAAGAATAAATGGAAACCAGGAAGAAATATTCCAGAATGGGAGCACTATTAATGTTGATCATTCAACATTGACATCATGTTTCGTTGAGAACTCATCCTTCAACTGGATATTGGATTCAGGAGCTAACGATCATGCATGTAATTCTCTTCAGTCTCTTGATTCATTAGAAGAGATAAATGAGGGACCAGCTTTAAAAGTAGGAAACGGAGAGTTCTTACAAGCTAAAGCTGTTGGGAATTTACGACTGACATTTGGCAACAAATTTCTATTTGTTAATAATGCATATTATTATCCAAATGTTTGTAGGAATATACTCTCAGCTTTTCTGTTGTACAAACAAGGATACACTATGAACTTTCGTGGATCCCATTGGGTCATCACAAAAGATGGTGTATACATTTGTACTGCAAGAGCAGAAAATGGGTTGTATATTCTAAAACCGGATTATGGGAGCTGTTTGAATGCTGAAATGTTTGAATTAGCAATTCCAAAGTCAATTAAAAAACCCAAGAATGATAATGATGTTCAAACTTACAAATGGCACTTAAGATTGGGTCATATTAATCTAAACAGGATAAACAGGCTGGTTAAGGAGGGACCCCTTAAAGAACTCACAATCGGTTCTTTGCCTGTTTGCGAATCCTGTATAGAGGCCAAAATGACCAAAAGACCTTTTTCGGCAAAGGGTCAAAGAGCCACTAAACCATTAGAACTCGTCCATACTGATGTATGTAGTCCAATGAACATACAGGCGAGAGGAGGAATTGAATATTTTATCACCTTCATTGATGACTATTCAAGATATGGTTATGTTTACCTCATGGCTAAGAAATCTGAAACCTTGGGTAAATTCAGAGAATTTCTGGCAGAGGCTGAAAAACAACTTGGACTATCATTAAAATCTCTTCGATCAGATAGAGGAGGAAAGTACCTAGATCATGAGTTCAGTGACCTCTTGATTGAGAAAGGTATTGTATCCCAATTGACTTCTCCTGGCACACCGAAACAAAATGGTGTAGCAGAAAGGAGAAACAGGACCTTACTAAAAATGGTAAGGGCAATGCTAAGCTATTCATCGCTTCCCAACTCATTCTGGGGACATGCTTTGCTGACGGCAACCAACGTTCTTAATGTTGTACAGTCAAAATCTGTTTCAAAAACACCTAAAGAATTATGGAATGGCAGAATACCAAATCTGCGACATTACAGAATATGGGGTTGTCCAGCACATGTACGGACTGGAAACAAAAATAAGTTGGAATCACGAACTGAAGTATGTCTGTTTGTAAAATATTCCAAAGAGACAAAAGGAGGTTTATTCTATAGTCCGGAAAGTAAGAAAGTGTTTGTTTCCACAAATGCGACATTTCTAGAAGAGGACTATATGATGAACTTCAAACCTCGAAGCAAAGTTGTACTCGAGGAGCTGTCAGGTGACAAAGTCACAATATCTCCAACAGTGCCTGTTGTCGAAGATAATGCAGAAACCACGGTCCTAAATCAGAACCAAGGGATGCTCAGACGTAGTGGGAGGTTCAAAAGACCAGTTGAACGCTACGAGCATACCCAGTTGGAATTTCACCTAGCTGTCACAAACACTAGTGATGAAGATCCCATAAGCTACAAGGAAGCTATGGTGGATCCTGATAAGGGAGAATGGCAGGAAGCAATGAACCAAGAAATAAAATCAATGGATTCTAATGAAGTCTGGGAACTTGTAGACATACCGGATGGCTTCAAAACCATTGGCTGTAAGTGGGTATACAAGCGAAAGAGAGGAGTGGACGGGAAGGTTGAAACCTTCAAGGCTAGATTAGTGGCAAAGGGTTTTACCCAGAGGGAAGGTATTGATTTCGATGAGACCTTCGCTCCAGTCGCTAAGTTTAAGTCCATCCGAATTCTCATGGCCATAGCCTGTAGTCTCAATTACGAGATTTGGCAGATGGACGTCAAAACCGCTTTCCTGAACGGGTACATTGACGAGAACATCTATATGGACCAACCAGAAGGGTTCGTGCAGCAGGGTCAAGAAGGGAAGGTTTGCAGATTACTCAAATCCATTTATGGATTGAAGCAAGCTTCCAGATCCTGGAATCTAAGGTTTGATGAGACCATCAAAACCTATGGATTCATACAGAACGTCATTGAGACCTGCATTTATAAGCTCAATGACGATACCGTGGAAATTTTTCTTGTTCTATACGTCGATGATATTGTTCTCATTGGAAACAGTGTGAAGAGATTATCGGACGTGAAAACATGGCTATCTACACTGTTCCAAATGAAGGACATGGGAGAAGCCAGTTATGTTCTTGGGATCCGTATTTTTAGGGATCGCAACAACTGGCTTCTGGCCTTATCTCAAGCAGCTTACATTGATAAGGTGCTTGAACGTTTTGCAATGGCAAACTCCAAGGGAGGTAACTTACCAATCAGACATGGAGTGTTCCTTAGCAGGAAACAGTGCCCCACTTCTCCGGAAGAGCAAGACGAGATGAGTCGGATACCCTATGCTTCAGCAGTGGGAAGTCTGATGTATGCTATGCAATGTACTAGGCCAGACATCTGTTACGCTGTGGGAATAGTAAGTAGATACCAATCCAACCCAGGTATGGCTCACTGGACTGCAGTGAAAAACATTCTCAAGTATCTTCGGAGAACGAGAGACTATATGTTAGTGTTTTCAGGGTCATAACTGAATCCACTTGGATACACTGATTCAGATTTTATGTCTGATAAAGACGCGAGAAAGTCGACGTCAGGAGCAGTGTACACCCTTGCTGGTGGAGCGATATTCTGGAGAAGCGTAAAGCAATCTTGCATCGCAGATTCCACAATGGAAGCTGAATATGTGGTTGCCTGTGAAGCATCCAAAGAATTAGTTTGGCTAAAGAATTTCTACATGGAGTTGGGCGTAGTCCCAGATGTAGATGGGCCACAAACGTATACTGTGACAACAGTGGAGCAGTGGCGAATTCTAAAGAGCCCCAAGACCATAATAAGGCGAAACATATAGAGAGAAAGTACCATCTCATTAGAGAGATAGTACGTCGAGGCGACGTACGGGTTGTGAAAATAGATTCGGAAGACAATCTGGCTGATCCATTTACCAAGACGTTGCCAGAGAAAATATTCAGGAGGCATCTTGAAAATATGGGCGTGAAAGACATGGGTCATCTTCTTTAAGTACAAGTGGGAGATTGTTGGACATATGTGTCCTTAAACGAGATGTTTTATCCATTTGTAAAATATTATGATATGTCATTGAATAAAGATAATACTTATTATGTTAATCTTATTATAGTTTCTGGAAGAGTAAAATAGAATGTTTGTTTCCGTAGTTCATAAAGGATGCAATTATATTATTATTATCACAACAGAGTCAATGTGAGGAAGAATTAATAATCATAATAAATGAACTTAAAATGTCCGTGACCTGATTAACTGGGTGGGAGCCCATTAATCGAATAAGGTCATTAATGTGACTAAGTGACAATCCTATTCTGGATTTTGTGTGTGTCACACTCACTAGAAGTGCATTAAGTATGAAGTGTCTTCATACTGGACTGGACCTGACTTAAACTCCGGAAGTTATCATATAAGACCGTCACTGATAACTTGGAGTTGAGTCACTAGTAGATGATCAAATGGATATTCGATCTAAGTCCTGAGTGATCTTGAGTCCGAGCTGCTGGCTTGATTGTTCTTTGATTTAACCGTTAAAGAACACGAAATATTACTGTTGTTCCCAAAACTCCCAACACTATTATTTTGGGAACATGATAGTCAGCAGTAAGGGTAGCTTGGTCATAGACACAGCTCTCTTCAGAATGATGATGATTCCCTTGATTGTCGGTGGTGAGAAGTGAGAAGTACCCGTGCGCAACTTATGAATCGAAACCATAAGTGGGTTACTCATAATATTACTGACTGAGTCAAGGTTGAAAATGCAATGAGGGGCATAACGGTAGAAACCGCCTGCTCGTGTGTGGATTATCAAGTGAAAGATCAATAACCCGAATTTAATTGTATCAATGGACACCCTGCTGTTATAAAGGGAATAATATATACCGTATCACTAAAGAGTGCAGCCTCGGGTCTATAGTGGAATCACTTCGAGGTTTGACGAACAACTAGCAGTTCGTTGGAGCTTAAGTGATACGGGTCCATGGTCCCCAGGATAGCTCCGTAACGGATGATACGTACGTGATTAAAATACATTTTGGATAATGTTTAATCATTTGGCTTGACTTATAAAACTGAAAGGTCTGTGGCAGACGTCAGATAGTTTTATCGTCAGCGTGGCAAAAGTACCATATCTTGGTACACGAAATTAACTGATAAAAGAAAGTTAGAATTTAGATTTTCTATTAGTACCATGTTGTTGGAAATTAAATTCTAAGCAACTTTGCTTTTTGAACCAAGTCATTTCGACTTACGGTTAGTGATTTATGAATTTTCTAAGTTTGTGTTCGGTTCGATAAACTATGAAATTAAATCACATGTCACGAATTTAAATGATGGTGTGGCACCATGACATTTTAATGTGTGATATTGAGATCTGGAATTATTAATATAATTTAATTATTTGGATTTAATTATTAATATCTTATTAATAATTAATTAATAATTAATAGATTTATATTAATAATAATAATATATATTTAATTATATATTACATGTGTAAATCGATGTGGGCTTGCATGACCTAGCCCACACGAGTTTGACCTAGCTAAGGGTTTGAAATTTGTGGCATAAGTACCTAAAGTTTGGTATTTTGGCAAAAACCCTAAAATCAATCTTATCCTTTAGATCGGAGATGATTTAATATCAACCGTAGGATTAAGATGATTGATTTTTGACCTAACCCTAATTCGAAAATAGTAGCTTGGTGACCAAGCTTAGGGTTTTCGAATTTGACCTAATTAATTGTATCCGTTAGATCGGTTTAAGATTTAATCTTTACCGTCGGATTGGAAATTAATTAATATATATATTTTCGAAGATAATGATGAAGATAAAATCGAATTAGGCTTTTACCAAGTCTTAGAATATTTGATTTTTATCCCAAATTAATTTGATCCATTAGATCGGTCTAAGATTAATCTAAGCCGTTGGATCTAGATAATTAATTTCGAAATTATCATTATTATATATGTATATATATTTCGAAATTAAGATAAGTAGATAAGATTGGTTTACCAAGTCTTTCTTATTTAATTAAATCCCTAATTAATTATATCCATTGGATTTAGATAAGATTAAATCTAAGCCTTTGTATTAGGATAATTAATTATATTTAATAATAATTTTCGAAATTAGATATATATATATATATATATATAAATATTCGAATTATGTTTAAATAAGAAGAAAAGATTGATTTTTGTATTTATCAAGTCTTTCTTATTTAATTAAATACAAGTTTAATTATAACCATTGGATCTAGATGAGATTAAATATCAACCATTGGATTGGAATAATTAAAGTATTTAAATATATATGAAATTCAAATTTTGGAGAGAAAATCTCTAATTCGGTTACGGGCCAAGTCTATAAATAGGGAGCTCATTTACAACATTTTTCACACCTTCCCCAGAGCAAAAACTCGAGCTCTCCCTCTCTCTCTAGGGTCTGCGAGTTTTCTGCTTCTGATCTCTTTTCTGGTTCGGCTTAGGAGACTATTTCTCCGGAAGCTTCAAAAGAACCTCAGTTAAATTTTGCGACGGAGTCCTGCCGGCGAATCCCACGCTTCGGTACGAGGAATCCAGGAGAATATCCCGGAAGATCACGGGTGTTTCCCTCAGCACCGGCGGACCCCTGCCAAACTTCAGTGTCTGCAGTCAGAAACGTCAGTTGAGGTACGGCCTTATGCATTGGGTTAATAAATGCAAACATTTACTGCTTTCTATTTATTTCTTATATTTCGACTATGATATTAATAATGGGTTGTGAATATTAAATATGTAATATTTATCGGATCTTGTTAAAATGGTTATTACCCGATATCCGTGCCGTTGCGATAACAATTTTTCCGCTTTAAAATATTTTTTTAAATGTTACCGGGACGGCTCGGGGGCTTATTTTGTGGTAATGAAGTCGGGAATCAAACCCCGATTTCCAACACAACGTCACTCGACGACCTCGTGGAAATGACTGAGCATCTTGCCTCTTGGCATCAGGCACCACCTCGCCCTCCACCTTGACCTGCCGAGACGACTGAGCCTCTTGCGCTTTCGCCACCAACGACTCCAACTCCATATCTTCGGGAGTCTCATCAGTCCCGGAGGAAACGTGATGAACGACTTGGGAAAGCTCCTGACGGCGATCCGGGGATGAGCGCTGGCTGCTCGAAGACTTCATAGACTCATCGGGTGCTGTGAAACAAAGAAAACGAGGTGAAAAACGCACCTCGATTACATCGGTAAAAAACCTTGCGAGGTGAAAAAGAACCTACCAAAGGCGGATAAAGGAGGAACTGAGAACACTTGACCCGCGTCGGTCCGGAATTTCCAATACCCAGAGACCCGAATCCTGCTGACTGGAAAATCGTTCCAATCCACCCCGTTCTTTGGAGCCAGAATCTTCTTGAGCCCTCTGAACCTCTGATCAGCCTCCGGTACCACAATCTTGGTCGCTGAAAGGCAAAAATGATTCGACAGTCAGAGCGGAAAAAGACAAAAATGACAAGAATTAAAAGGCACCAAGGTAAGCCTTCGAAGCCCACCAGGGCCAGAACTCCATCTCGGAGGTTTCAGCGCCTCAGGTCGAACATCTCTGAGGAAGAAAAACCTCTCCGTCCACCCTCCTTGCACATCGGGAGTCCCTTTGAGGATTCTTCCCATCCTCCCGTTCAAGAAGAACCTCCCCGAAGACTTCCCAGCGCTCTTGGGGTAATAAAGGCGAACAAGATCCTCAATAGTGAGGACCGCCATGTTCTCCCGTGACATAACCCCTAGAGCCACGATATTCCGGTAGGCGTTTGGGACCAACTGCCCAGGAGCCAAGCCGATGTGCTGGAGAAACTCGACGATCACGTCGGGAAGGGGAAACTCAACCCCGGCTTCAAAGAAAGCCTCGTAGACGCACGACCACCCTGGCTTCTCGTCAAAAGCTCGATCTATCGCGCCCGGAACCTCTGTCTCGATAAAATAAGGAACATTGTATAGGCTCCGGAGCTCGCGAAGATAGGTCGGAGTGATTGCAGAGAAGGTGCCATCAGCTTGGAGCGAATCGCTTTTCGAACCAGAGGCAGACATTTTTTCCGATTGCTAGGAGAGAGAGAGAGAAAGAGGAAGAAGAGTGCGAAGGGAATGGAAAGAAAAGCACGTTAAGGGTTTATAAACTCACCTCTGCGAAACCGCTCCCTAATACCCACACTCCACGATCTCCAAAAACTGCCAAGCAATCATGGCATCGAAGCCGAAGGGGCTAAATTGGCCCCCATCATCTCCGAAATAGGCGTGTCAGCCTCAAACCCCCTCAGTCAAGACCGTTGTCAAATCAAAGTCTTGATTGGCTCAAAGCTCGGCGCAAGGAATCGAAAGGGGAAAAGGCATACGCTAGGCCAATCTGAGCGTGCCACGTATACAGCCCATGCAAAACCCTAAAAAACCCCCCACGAATTGATTCGGTCTGTAACTGAACAATTTAAATTTTCATGCTTGAAAAGCAAGGATCGCGCCAAAAGGCAGTTAACATTTGCTTCGAAAAAATTCAATGGCAAAAATACCTCAAGTCTCCACATATTTTGCGATTGGAAGAAAAATCCAACACGCTTACAACGACATAAAGTCCATTGACCAACCTTTGCTCAACGCACTGTGGGGCTCGCTGATGATGCTGGATTTCATCCCCTCGGAAAAACGACATCAAGATGACGAACTACACCCATTAAGACAAACGATATAGGGTCCAAAGAGAGTTGGGCCGAACCAGCAGGCTTAAAAAGCAGCCCAACAACTTTGGACCATCAAGAAGCCAATCTGAAGCATGGTCAACAGTGACCTAGCCTTCTCACAAACTAGGCCCATGAAGACTCACCCAGTCAGTCCACGAAGACCCAGCAGCCCCGAAGAATAGGCATGTTCACCCTTTATTGACCAAGCCAGAGTCCTCCACGTGGAAAGAGACCAAATACCACATCGTCGAAGTTTTACACGTGGTGATCAAAGCAGAGGCGAAGGGAGATTCATTTAGTCTACTAGCCGTTACTGAATTATAGGAAAGAGACGTTGTAATTCAGACTATAAATAAAGCCTACGAAGTAACTCTAGGGACATCGATCTCGTTCTACGTTTCATACTAGCTTTTCACTCTGTAATCACTTTGCTATCAATCAAATATACAAGTTCCTTACTATTGTTCAACCCTTTACAAAATTGTCATTTCGTATCTTTATTCACCGAAGTGGATTTTATCTCGGATAGTTAAAATTTACCGTCATATTCATTATAAACAGAGTGTTATCGCTTTGTGACAGTTGGTCGTGATTATTCACATCAACAAACACGACGATGAGACTTAATTAGATACGATAAATAATGAGATATTTATTTTTACACACTTAATATATGTTATTAAGTGTTTAATACTGATTATATGTCAAATTTATATTTTTACTTATTAATTGCGTTGTTCAATTGAAGAATGTCTAAAGTTATTAATAAGTTTTAAATCTTACATTATATTATTTTATTAATTATTTAAATGGGTCTAAAACTAATGTATATATTTTTTATTATTTTTTGGAACCAGGACGTATTCATTAAGCCAAAACGAGGGAAGAATCCCTCAGAAATGTCAGTTACAAGCCACTCGGGGCAGTCCGTTGACAAAAAATCGGTCGTAAAGCCCGAAAGGCGAAGCTTAGCTACTCTATTGGCTACTTCGTTACACGTTCTCAGGGTCCAACGACACCCGACATTCGGCTCAAAGAAGGAGAGGAGATGCGCAATGTCCGCAATGATCAGTCCTTTACCCCTTGTGACGAGGTGAGACGCTCTAATTCCGCTCCCGGACAAACATGAGTCCATGTAGGATTGCGAGCCACTCCGCGGTTACCGGCGAGTCCACATCCACAAGAAGACGTGCAGCCAAACCCACGAGGTCCCCGCGGTGGTTCCTCACGACCCCACCAACTGCCGCTCTTGCGTTAAGTAATGACTATATGTCAAATTTATGTTTTTAATTATAGTAATTACGTTATTCAATTTATGAATATCTAAAATTGTTAAAAGTTTTGAAATCTTATGTTATATTATTGTAAAAAATTATTTAACTGACTAAATCTAATAAATTGTTATTTAATTATATCAAATAAATTAAAGGGGTTGAACACACGACCACGCTTAATAAAAACTCATCTTCAGATAAGGTTCATAAATAAAGCGGGTCTGAGTTTATATAAAATTAGCTAAAAATGTTTAATGCATGCATGAAACACGAATTCTCACCTCTAGAATTTTTTTATTATTAATAATCTTAAAGAACGAAAAATTGAATGAATAACTGCTTATTTACAAACACAATTGACTATATAATGGAACAAATGAAAAATTGGATCAATTAAAACTTGAAATCAGATATGTTGTACTCCAAGTAGAGTTTGTTTCTCTTACTTAAGATTCATGGTTGCAATGCGATATGGAGGTAAGAATTATATATGATCTGTAAGAGCAAAAAATGTATTTATTTACAAATAATTTAGTAAATACTGTATAAAAATAACTAGTTGGATCATTCTTTACAAGGGAGGCTTGAGATTTATCATAGAAGTTCATCTCCCTCTCAGTGCAGACGCCGTAATCAGAGGTTGAGCTAACTCCTCTGCGAGTCCCGCCCTCGGACCGACGATACACGCTTTATGTCCTGAAGAACCTGTAATTCCAGATTAACATGTATTCAGCTCTTTCATACTAAAAAAACAAACCGAGAGAATCAATGCAAGAAACAATTAAGAAATCTTTGGTAGATCAAAAACCTTTTCGAGTTCACAAATTCACAATTATATACCTTATAATACGGACTGATAACGAAGCAACCTGAGCTGAGACACGATATTCATTAACTGGACGTGGACCGATGTTTAAAATTATGATTTTTAGCCGCACCCTAACCCGAGGAGAATTGAGAAGGCAATGAGACTTACGCCCTGGGGTGTAGGGTCCAGCCAGTTGAAGGGTGGAAAGGCGGGATGTGACTTGTTGCTTTTCAGGAGGCTTCAAGCCTCGTTTAAATCTCGAAAGAGGGTTTTCGGTCCATTTTTTAAAGCTCAAAATTGGGGGTTACGGTTTTAAATGCCTAACTAAAACAAAGGGCTTTAACCCCAACTAAATTTGTTTCTAGAACTAGAATCCTAGATTCTACTTGTTCTGAAAACAAAGCTTTTAACTTTATCTCAAAAGCTTGTACATTTTATGAGACATTTGCAGTTTCGGACACACTTGACGCTAAGTTTGATTTTTACGAGGGATAAGCATAAATCACAAATCGTAGTAACACAGACGCGTAGAAATCAACGAATAGTTATTTAGCGAGGCTAGTAAGGCAAATAGCTAAGCTAATGAATACACGAAATTCAAACATTTTCGTTGCAAGCGGTATTCACGGAAGCTGCAAAAAGATTACATGAATTGTCCCCGCAAAGCTCGGTTCTGCGCGGAATTTTGGTACATTGCGAACTAAGTCAAGTTTATATTCTTTGATGTTCTCAGCAAAACACGTTCAATCATGAAAATCTCATCTATCCAGCTTCCATAGCAGAGCATGTTCTTGTATCACGAAAGACTCAAATGGGAATCTACCTCGATCTCAGCCGTTGCAGGCTCTATTTAGCGCGTCGTAAACGCTCTGCAGCGTCGCATCCTCGACGATAACGACCTTGTCTCTCGATTTCGATCCCGACCCGAGCGAGACCTGCCTCTTCTTCACCCCTAACACCTGAAGTTCCCAGACAGAAGCGTTATATATGAAATCAATAGCAGCAATTACATATCTCTACACAATCACGAAAATTTCATGAGATGGAGAAGTGTGTTTGAAGGGAGAGAGACTGACGGAGGAGAGATATTCAAGAAGAGCTGCGTTGGCTTCGCCGTCCTTGGGCGGCGCGTCGATTTGCACGCCTAACGCCTCGTCGCTGAAGTCTGCACGTCAAGCAACCAAAGAAAGAATCGTCACTTTCGCCGAAATCCCAAAACATAAGAGAGAGAGGGAGAGAGAGAGACCGGTGATGGAGGCGAGCTTGGAGGCGGGCTTGGCGTGGACGGCGATGGAGACGGAGGAGGGAGGGAGGGAGCGAATGCAGGCAGGGAATTTGGGGGTGGGAGTAGGGTCGGAGTCAGGTTTGGAGTTGGGCTTGGCCTTAGCCTTGCCCTTCTTAGGCGGCGCCATTCAGCTCGCTCTCCAACTCGCCTGTGTTTAATATAATCTTGCGTTTTGCTTGGGTGGGATAGTGAAACTGCGAAACTAATGCCGTAAATTCAGCATCTGATTCCGGATTTTGCACTTCTGCCAAAATTTGGAATCAGACTTTTCGGATCCAGAAATCCGGGTCCAATAATAATCATAACTGAATATTAAGTTCGGGTTTTTCAGAATTTTTATTTTTTTAAGAGTTAATTGCGGTTAGGGGTAGCAATTTGGGGCCGGACACGAAACACGAAACGGTTACGACACGATTTAAATGGGTTTGGGTCTACCATAAATGGATCTGGGTCCATCCGTGTCGAACTCGATTAACATGATTAAATAACGGGTAAACATGGCACGAACACGATAGCACGATGGGTCCCAATTAGACACGATTAAGAAGCAAAAAGTTGCATTTTATGCATTTATATATATTATAAAGTGTTTTACTACTAATAATATATGACATTTATATTTTTTTTAATTTATTAATTACGTTGTACAACTGATAAACATAAAAAAATTGTTAGTAAACTTTAAAATTTTAGATCATATAATTAAATAAATTAAGTAAAATGAGTGTAAATTGAATAAATTTATAATTTTAAAATATGCGAATCTGTTTAACGGGTTAAACGGGTAGACATGATAAACACGCTATTTAAATAGGGCGGGTCTGGGTCTCATCTTATAACACGATTAATAAATGGGGCGGGTCTGGGTCTACATAAAATAAGTAAAAAAACGATTAAGACCCGGCACGAACACGACACGCAACCCGAATTGCCACCCCTAATTGCGGTTAAATACCCAACTTAAGGTTAAAGTTAGTGGCATTTATCCGGCCTCCAAAAGTGGCGACTATAGTGCTCAAGGAACAATGCGCGGGGTTGACCCGTAGCACCATTTGTTTTCTCGTTAGTGTTTGAAACATGGTTGTTAACTACGCCACATGTATACGAGATCCGAGAAAAACTAAATCCAAAAATACTTGATCTAAATTTTCCTGGAATTCGGAAGTTTGAATCCAAAACAATCCGAATTCAGCATGTCCGTGTCCAGATTTCTCCGGATCACAAAGAGCACTCCAGAAACCGGAGTATATTTACAGCATTAAGTGAAACCTCAAACAACTGATAGAGGGGTTACCTTAAAGATTTTGCGACTAAAAGTCCTTAAATTAATTTAAAGTTTAATTTAAGCAACTCACAACAATGCATCTGAAAATTGCAAATTGCACCAGAAATAGAACCACTCTCACTTCACATTGTCAAATAAAAAAAATAAAAATCAATTGTTTCGAGAAATAAATTCGGATCCAACGGAAATTCCGTCCCAAAAAATATGTACACAAATATGAATTTGGAGCACGAAGGGATGAAGAAAACGAAATGAATAACAGTGTTGGCGTCAAGTCGAGGCACTGAAGGCGTCTCCTTTCATCATCTGCCTGAACTCCTTGTAGTTCACCCGGCCGTCCCCGTCCACGTCCACTTTCCCGATCATCCGGCGGCAGTCCTCCACGGACCGGCCCTGCCCCAGCCCCAGCGACGCCAGCACCGCGCGCAGCTCGTCCACGGTGATGAAGCCGTCGCCGTTCTGGTCGAAGACCTCGAAGGCCTCCCTCATGTCCCCCTCGGCCTCGTCGCCCCCGCCGCTCTGCTCGGCCATGATGGCACGGTAGAGCTTGCCGAACTCGGCCGCGTCCACGCAGCCGTCCCCGTTGGCGTCGATGCGCTCGATCATGAGCGCCAGCTCGGCGTCGGCCACTGCGATGCCAAGCTTGGCCAGCGAGTCGCTGAGCTCCGCCTTGGTGATCAGCCCGTCGCCGTTGCGGTCGAACATCTCGAAGACTCGCCCGAGCTCCGTGGTCTCCATCTTCATTGTTGTAGAGCTTTTCTGGTGCTGTGAATTAGAGAGAGAGTCGTGGTGTGTTGCAAACATTTGGAGCTTTTATATAGAGCAGAGCTTTTGTGTGTGAATTTTAAGCCTTCTCATACAATTTCACGCGTATTCTTACTATTTTATTATAATGTATATTTTAACTTTTTTGATATTTTATAATGTATATTTTGTCAAAAATAAAATTAATCGTATAGAAAGTAAAAATTCTTAGACCGTGAATAAAAAGACAATATCGAATTTTTAGAAATTGAAAGTTGAGGGTGTAAATATGAAAATAAAGTATATGTTATGAAAATTGAAAATTAAGTATATGCATTGATAGTGAAAATTATGATTAGTTTCTTATTTTTATTATATATATGTATATATATATTTATCGAATTTATGAAACTCTTAAAGAGTGAATAGACAATTTTCTTTCGGGATTTCTATCAAATTAATAATACAAAATAGGAAAATACAAGTCTGTATTATTTTGTAGTCTTTTGGCATTAATAAACAATGTTTCACTAAGCGTAAGCGCGTTGGAGTTTGGTGGATGTGCGTTTCATTATTGGTTTAAAGGCGACATTTTTATTGATTTTTATTTTTATTTTTTGAACTTAAAGCAAACAGACCGTTTTATTTATTTATTTATTTATTAAAAGATTAAATATTAAAAAGGTAATGCGACCGTTGATAACGGATCTGGAATAACATGAGGAGAACGCGCAAAGATGAAGTGATTTACGGCCGGCTGATAGAGACCGTTCGATCAATCTCTTCCAACAGCTATTTTCTAAAGTCTACCTGTTGCGACACGTGGCACATATTTAATGTCGTTTCTTTTTCTTTCTAACGTCTTGGACGGCTTTGGAGAAGAGATTATATATATTTTTACGATTTCATAGAAATTTACGTGAGTACATATATGAAATTACAACTATATAATATTTATATATCCCTGCACGTTGCACATACGACAAATATTTGCAGTGATTTAATAGTTCTTTAATTTTTTTTAATGGAATAGTATTATAAAGTATAGTTTAGCAAGAAATTGATACACGAGATCTCCATAACTTCCTACTCTGACTTTCATGTCGTCCATGTCGATAACGTGTCGTTTGGATTTTTTTTTTATTATTATTAATTTTGACCCATAATCATAAATAAATAAATGTTGTATAGTAAATTACCAACCTACCAAGTAGCATGGCCATATTAATTACTTGCATTATTACCGTGACCGTGAGTATTCTTTGCTTTTAAATAAGGATATTGAGAAATGCGACAAATTTTTCGGTTTCGAATTCAGTTTAGAATGTTTTTAAGATAATAAATCAAGCGCGTCCAATTTTATTTGTAACGTATAGTTATTTGAGAAAGTGCAAGAAACAACGATTTTATATGTCATGATTGGGATAAGTAGATTTCTACATTTGCGACCAATCAAATTTAATTTATTTTCAAAATGTTACCTCTAACACTAGTTTTAACGGTTAATTCAAATAAGTAAATGTTCGACTCGTTCTCTTTCTCTTCAAATTTTCACTGGTCTTGTTTTTTTTTTTTTCCACTCATCATAAGTATAAATATACTTTTAAGCAATTTTCGACTTTTCGACGATAATCGTCGATTATCGGCGATTTTCGGTCTTATCGGTAGTTACCAGTAAATATTCGACCACACTAGTTATCGTTTTGTAAGGTTTTCGGCGATAATCGGTAAGCTTTTTTCCAAGCGATTTTTGTTTTCTCAGTGTAAAATTAAGGTACTTTTCGGTCAAATTAAAAAAATAAAAAAAGGAGTATAAATACTCAATTTTTGCCGATTCTCGCCCAAACCCTAGCTTCTCGCCTTTTTTCGCTACCCTCACACCAAATCATGTAGCTTTCGGCGATTATCGAACTGGTAAGTTCTTTTTTCGATTCTTTCTCTGATTTTCAGTGATTAATCGGTAGGAGGCAAAAGTTTGTAAAGTTTTGATTTAGGCATTTTTCACCGAATTTCTGTTAAGGTCGGATTTGGTCAAATCCATCCTCAACACAAATCGTGTCGTTTTGTCCATAAACAACACAAGGAAAAAGCGAGGAAGTTCGTTGACCGATGGCCAACCAAGAGATATCCTCGAGGAAGAGCAACCCTCGATGAAGTCCAAGAGGAACCCTCGATGAAGTCCAAGAGGAACCCTCGATAAAGTCTAAAGGCGTCATGATGAAGCGCAGGGCCGAATGACGGCTGACGGGATGCGCATTTAATGAAGCCCACCTACCCACTCGATGAGAGGCATCAGCGACGAAGCTTGCAGGGCCGAATGACGGCTGACGGGATGCTCATTTAATGAAGCTCACCTACCCATAATGACAGTCTGCTCGGAAGTGACGTAAAGCACGGATTAACCATGCTTCCCTCAAATCACTCTGGGAAGCGAATGAGTAAAAAGAGAAAAGGGCGGGAAAGATGCGAGAGGGCATAATGTAAACTCTATAAAAAGCAAGTTAAGCCTCATTTGTAGAGGTTCGGAAAAATAGAGGAGAAAACCAGAGAAAAAGAGAGAGTATCCAGTAGGAGGAAGGCTTAAGAGATAGAGAAAGTTATTGTTCTTGATCCTTCAATTGTCCAGCTATTCAACGAAAGGAAACCGAGCTCTTGTCGGAAATATAATAAAACAAAGATATTCACTGATCATTGTTGTTAACTTGTTATTTGTGATTATTTTTGTGACTGGAAAAGGGTGGTGAAAATCGCCCTCTACAGTTTGGCGCCCACCGAGGGGCTTTGTTTTCTTTCTAACTCACAGCCAGGAATTTGAAGGAGCAAGATGTCATCGAGTGACACCATCGTCAGCATCGAAGGGGATGAGGTCCCAGCTATGGAGAGACTTCAGCAGCAGTTGGCCGAAGCCAATGCAAAAGTGATAGAAGCAACGAGGATGGCCGAAGAAGCGGCCAAGAAAGCGGAAGAACAGGAGGAGAGGAACGGGCAACTCGCCGCTCTCCTGGATCGCGCAATGGCGAGTCAAAGAAGGGACGGTCCGGAGAGCACAATCGCAGGATCTTCGGCTCGAGGAGAAGGGAGAGTTATAGCCGAAATAGAGCAAGGGATCTTGACGCCGTAAGCGCCGCCAATCAATCGGGATCTTTTCAACGCCGCCGGGGTAACACCGATGACCACAAAAAACCCGCAAGGAGGCTTGGCAACCACCATAGCGAAGACAATCCAAGAGGAGGTCCGGAGAGCGATGAGGGAAATGTCTTCGAGCATGGAGGCGAAAATGGGACATGTGGCCTCACAGGTGCATAGGGCGACGAGGGCGGCACCTGAGATCGACAGATTGGTCAGGGAGGCTAAAGTCACTCCTTTCTCGGCAAAGATTCGCAGCGTGGAACTAGGAGAGTTACCAAAGGTTAGGCTCTCGCAGTATAGAGGGACATCGGATCCAAACACCCACGTAAAGTCCTTCCGGATCGCGACGGAGCGTATAGGTGGCGAGGAAGCAAAGCTGGAAGCTACCCTGTGTCACCTCTTCGTCGAAAGCTTGCAAGGTCCAGCAAGCGATTGGTTCGCAAAGCTGCCACCACAATCCATCAGCGATTTTGACGAGCTCATCGCGTACTTTTTGCGACACTATTCAATGTACGTACAGAACGAAGCAACCGTCACAACCTTGTGGAATCTCTCACAGGGACGAGAGGAAACCCTCCGACAATACGTCGGAAGATTCAAGGACATCATGGTCAGAGTCCCGGGGCTCGATGACGTCGTCGCAATCCAGGCACTGAAACATGGACTGTGGTACTTGGCTCCTTTCCGCGAGGAGCTGATAAAAATGCGCCCGTCGACGATCGAGGACGCACTCCACAGAGCGACGCTCTTCATGGAGATAGAGGAAGAGACGCTAGCCCAGAAGAAGATTCACGAAGGTGGAGGCAAGGGGAAGCAGCACGGAAAAAGAGAGAGCGGGGATGGAAGGGACGCCCCGTCATCTAGAGCGGGAAGAGGAGAAGAGGATCGAGGAAATTCCAATGAGCGACGAGCTCGGGAAGTCCCGAGGCAAGAAGTCTACCAGGTAGACGAGGGCAGGGACCACGACTACAATCGGGGAAATCAACAGCGAAGAGAATATTCCAATGACCGAGAAGAACAAGAGCGAGGAAGTCAGCAACGAGGAGGATTCTCCGATAACCGAGGAGGATTCTCGGATGACCGAGGAAGATTCTCCGGGGGCCGAGGAGGATTCTAAGGAGGCCGAGGAGGCTTCGGGAGGAAGCCTTGGCCAAAAGATATGAGTAAGTTCTGCACTTACCATAACTATAACCACCATTCGACCGAGGATTGCGCCATGCTAAAGAAGGAACTTCAGAGGAGGTACGCACGAGGGGAAATAAAAGACCTCACGTACAGTCCTCCCGAGCCATGGAATAGCGGTAATAGGGCATGGCAAAGCCGGCGGGAGGGCCCGGCACATAATGAAGGGAACGATCAAGGTGGAGCAAAGAGAAATCTTGCGATTAAACCATCGACGGCGAAGCACGATGAAGGTGAACGACCGGTTTCTAGGACGAGAATCGAGCTGATTATGGGTGGATCGCGATTCTGCGAAGATTCGGTCAACAGCATCAAAGCCTACCAGCGAAGAGGGAAAGAGCACGGCCAGGGAGATGTGACGATCATAGAGTTCGTGGAAAATGAAGATTGCGCTGATATGCACGACGATGCTCTGGTTCTCGAACTCAACATCGGTGGTTGCGAAGTCTGTCGCATCCTTGTTGACAATGGGAGTTCGGTCGACGTCATTTTCTACGAATGCTTGATGAAGATGGGAATCGAGGGGCTCATGATCGGAGGACGTCGTCGCAAGGTGTCAGGATTTAACGGGGATGTCGCCGTCTCGATGGGGACAGTCCATCTCCCGGTTTGCACGAGGAGTGTCAACCGGATGACGGAGTTCATGGTGCTAAATGTCCCGTCGCACTTCAACGTGATCCTAGGGAGACCGTGGATCCACTCCATGAGGGCCATCCCATAGACGTACCATCAGTGCATAAAGTTCCCGGGCAAGAGGGAAGGGGAAATTGAGGAGCTCAAGGGAAGCAGAGACGCCTACCGAACCTGCTACATGATGCACCATAAATCGATGACCAACGAAAAAGGGGTCAAGCATATAGAGAAAGGGGAGCCGGCCGGTTTATAGCAATTAGCTGCACCGGCCCCAAGGACCCCAAGGCGAAAGAAAAAGGGGAGGAAAGGTAGTACCGAGACTGCCAGGATACTTAGTGCGGAAGACATCGAGGCGTAAAGTGCTGATGAGAGAAAAGGGGAGCACAGATTGAAGAAGTAGAACGAGTCTGTATCGATGAGTCTGATCCTACTCGGACCTTCGGTATAGGCGTAGAGCTCGACTCGGAGATCAGGGCTCAACTAATCGATTTCCTAAAAAGAAATCGGGGAAGTTTCGCCTGGTCTCACGAAGACATGCCGGGGATCGACCCATCGGTGACAGCTCATCGCCTTAACACCGCCCCGAGACACAAGCCCGTCGTACAGAAGAGGAGAAAGATGGCCCCCGATAGGAATAAGATCATCAACGACGAGGCAGACAAGCTACTCTCGATGGGTACCATTCGGGAAGAAAAATACCCCGAGTGGCTAGCTAACACTGTCGTCGTAAAGAAGAAAAACGGCAAGTGGCGAGTATGCGTGGACTTCACCGACCTCAACCGAGCCTGCCCAGAGGAAAACTTCCCGATGCCGCATATAGATCGCCTCGTCGAGGCTACCCATGGATACGAGCTTCTTAGCTTTATGGATGCTTACTCCGGATACCACCAAATAAGGATGCACCCAGACGACGAAGAGAAGACTGCTTTCATCAGCGAGAGGGGCATGTACTGCTACAAAGTCATGCCCTTCGGGTTGAAAAATGCCGGGGTAACCTACCAAAGGCTGGTAACGAAGATGTACCACAAGCATAGAGGTATATATCGACGATATGGTCGTTAAATCCCTGAAGGCGGCGGCGCACATCGAGCATCTGGAGGAATGCTTCGAGACTCTGAACCAGCACAAGATGAAGCTGAATCCCACCAAGTGCACATTTGGTATGTCCTCGGGAAAATTCTTGGGCCATATGGTCACTCGGCGAGGAGTCAAAGCCGATCCCGAGCAGATCGAGGCAATTAAGAGTATGCCCTCACCGCGAAATCGGCGAGAAATTCAAAGATTGACCGGGAGGATCGCCGCTTTGAACCGATTCATTTCACGATCGGCCGACAAGACTCTCCTCTTCTATGAATTGCTGAGGAAGAACAAGAAGTTCGAGTGGACCGAGAAGTGCGAGGAGGCTTTCCGGGCACTAAAATCTTATCTATCGTCGCCACCCATCATGATAAAGCCAAAATCAATGGAGCCTTTGTATTTATACATTGCCGTGTCCGACCACGCGATCAGCCAAGTACTTGTGCGTGAAGAAGGCGGGGAGCAGAAGCCGGTCTCCTACATCAGCAGAAAGCTCCTAGATGCCGAGACAAGGTACCCACAACCCGAGAAGCTCGCCTTGGCAGTATACGATGCATCGGAGAGGTTGAAGCACCACTTCCAAGCCCACACCATCGTCGTCATGACCGACAGACCGATCCGTTCTATCATCCATGGCCCGAGCCAGTCAAGAAGGATCACGAAGTGGTCGATAAAACTGGGGGCATATGACATAGAGTACAAACTTCGGACGAGTCTCAAGTCTCAAGTGTTCGCCGATTTCCACATCGAGCTACCGAAGGAGCCAGTGGACCTCAGCAACGAGGCAGGCATCTCGAGGTTCAGGTCGACGAGTCGGCAACGGCGCAAGGATCAGGGGTGCGGATCAGAATTGTCTCTCCGATAGGAGACGTAGTGGAGAAATCTTGTCGCCTCGCCTATCGATCCACCAACAACGAGGCAGAGTATGAAGCACTCATCATCGGGATGCAGTCATCCTTAGCAGTCGGAGCCAGGAACTTGCACGCTTTCTCGGATTCTCAGTTGGTGGTAAAACAAGTCAATGGAGACTACGAGAAGAACGATGAACGAATGGAGGCCTATGCGGGAGTGGTCGAGACTCTCTCAAGGAAGTTCGACTATTTCAGCCTATCACAGGTGACCCGAGGAGACAACACCCACGCCGACGAGCTAGCAAGCCTGGGTTCGACGACTGAAGTCGGCGAGCTGAGGTCGGTCACAGTAGAGACGTTGGAGAGACCAAGCATCAAGAGAGAAGAAGGCCCCGCACAGAAAAGTGCTAAAGGAGGCAAAGAGGCAGAGGAAGTGAGGACGGGTGATGCCAACATGAACGAAATTGAGGATGAGGAGGACGAAGGCGAGGAGCGAGGAGTCGTGGACGACGATGAAGCAGAAGATTGGCGAACGCCCCTCCGGAAGTACATTCTCGAGGGAACGCTGACCGAGGATCCGCAGGAAGCCAGGAAGATCAAGTCAAAGAGCTCCAAGTACACCGTCCTTGACAACATACTTTATTTAAAGAGCTTCGCAGGTCCCTACCTGAAATGCCTTGGCAAGAAAGAAGCTGAGTACGTTATGCGAGAAATCCATAGCAGGGAATGTGGGAACAACTCCGGCGGACGTTCCTTGCTGAGGAAGACTAAGCGGCAAGGTTTCTTTTGGGAAACCATGAACGCCGATTGCATCAGCCATGACAGGAAGTGCGAGAAACGTCAGCGGCACGCTCCAGCGATAAATTGCCTGGCGGAAGAACTCTCCGTGGTATCTGTGCCTTACCCGTTCATGAAGTGGTCAATGGATATCGTCGGCCCCATGACCATCGGCAAGCGGCAGAAGAGGTTCATACTCGTCGTCACAGACTTCATCACCAAATGGACAGAGACTGAGTCATACGCCAACATCAAGGATTCCGACGTCGAGAGCTACGTTTGGAAAAAACGTGATCACTCGCTTCGGATTGCCTAGAGAGATAATTGCTGATAATGGATTTCTGTTCATCTCGAAGAGGTTCGGATATTTTTGCGGGCGATGGGGGATAAAGCTCAACACGTCGACGCCACGGTATCCCCAAGGCAACGGGAATGCCGAGGCGGTCAACCGAACCATCGTTTACAACATCAAAAGGAGGCTCGACGAAAGGAAAGGGTTGTGGGCGGACGAGCTGCCGGGAGTGCTATGGGCTTATCGGACAACTTCTCATTCTGTGAACGGCGAGACCCCCTACGCCCTAGCCTTCGGAGTGGAAGCGGTGATCCCGGCAGAAGTTGATATCCCAAGTCTCCGTCGAACTTTAACCCCCAATAGCGAGGAGGACAACGAGCAGAATCTCCTTCACCAGCTCGACCACATCGACGAAAGACGTGAGCAAGCGAGCGCGCACATTGCTAACTATCAGAACACGATCGCGCGTTTCTACAACAAGAAAGTACGCTCGAGGAGATTCAGAGTCGGGGACATGGTCCTCCGACGAGTTTTTCAGAACACCGCCGAGGCAAATGCTGGAAAGCTAGGGCAGACTTGGGAGGGTCCTTACATAGTCACCAACGTCGTCAGGACAGGAGTCTATGAGCTCAAGAACACAGAAGGCGCAAAAGTAATACGGAGTTGGAACGTGAAGCACTTAAAGAAGTTCTACCAGTAGCCTCGTCTCTCTGTTTTTCTCTCTTTTCATGCTCGTAGATTTTATTTTTTCTGTTTAAACGTATGCCCCTCCCCAAAGAAAAAAGCCCATTCGTCAAGCCCACGCAAAATCTCAGCCCAGATAGCAAACTAGTGTCCAAACAATACCAAACAGCAGCACGACACGTAGTTCAACCCGGGAACGACAAACCTAAAGAGCCTCACATTATTGGTTAGGGTTTCGGCACGAGTTTTCTTCGAAATCACACACACTCTCTCTCTCTCCTTTTTCGAAACCGCTCTCTTAGGATTTCTATGGCGATGCAGACTCCGCCGACTACCGATGACGCTACGATGGTACGCCGAACAAGTCAAGCTTTGCCATGGGAAAGCGCCTCCAAGAGGGAGCGACTGATGAAGGAAGCTGCTGATCGGACGACTCCCAGGAATGAGATGGAGAGATGGAAGATGGAGATTGCTCTTGCGGAATACCGAGCTTCCGTGGCTTCATCGGCCTCTCCGGCCGCTCCCGAAACCCAGGCGATGCAAACCCCACCGATTGTCGATGACGCCCCGGTGGCTCACCGGACCCGCGCCAAGACCAATCGAGCCCAGCTGTGGAAAAGCGCCTCCAAGAGGGAGCGACTGATGAAGGAAGCTGCTGATCGGACGACTCCAAGGGACGAGATGGAGAGGTGGAAGATGGAAATTGCTCTCGCCGAGTACCGAGCTTCCGTGGCTTCCTCAGCCTCTCCGGTTTCCCCCGAAACCCAGGATCGAGATTGAGCTACGAATCGATCCCCTTCCAACTCGGAACGTCAATGGGAGGATCAGCGGTCAACGTTCTACATCTTTCCTTTTTTACCATTTGGGGAAGTCCCGACCCTTCTTGTTCGGGGCTATTTTTTGCATGGCCTCGACTTTTATTGAACTAATTTGGAGTTTCTGTTATGCATAACCTTTTTCTTTGTCTCAGACTCGAGGAGAAGATAATATATATATATATATATAAACATACAGGCGAGAGTGCCTAAGAGTAACAGCCCGGTGAGAGTGCCGAGCAGGAAGAAAAATAAAAACAATATATATATATATATATATATATATATATATATATATATATATATATATATATACGGCTAGGGCGCCGAGCAAGCCCATACCGGCGAGAGTGCCGAGAAAATAATAAAAATATATATATACGGCTAGGGCGCCGAGCAAGCCCATACCGGCGAGAGTGCCGAGAAAATAATAAAAATATATATACGGCTAGGGCGCCGAGCAAGCCCATACCGGCAAGAGTGCCGAGAAAATAATAAAAATATATATACGGCTAGGGTGCTGAGCAAGCCCATACCGGCGAGAGTGCCGAGAAAATAAAATAAAAAATATATACGGCTAAGGCGCCGAGCAAGCCCACACCGGCGAGAGTGCCGAGAAAACTAAGAATATATATATATATATATGTATATATATATATATATATATATATATATATACACACACACACATAAAGGCGAGAGTGCCTAAGAGAAACAACCCGGTGAAAGTGCCGAGCATAAAGAAAAGTAAAGGGAAAATATACGGCTAGAATGCTCAAAGCAAGCCCATCGTCGCAGGGAGCATGTAGCCAGCTAAAAGAAGTTTACTGCTGTACTCGTTTTCTATTTTACCAAGTGTATACACTTGATAAAATGGGGGACTAACTGTTAAGGTCGGATTTGGTCAAATCCATCCTCAACACAAATCGTGTCGTTTTGTCCATAAACGACACAAGGAAAGAGCGAGGAAGTTCGTTGACCGATGGCCAACCAAGGGATATCCTCGAGGAAGAGCAACCCTCGATGAAGTCCAAGAGGAAACCTCGATGAAGTCTAAGAGGAACCCTCGATGGAGTCTAAGAGGAACCATCGATGAAGTCCAAGAGGAACCCTCGATGAAGTCCAATAGGAACCATCGATGAAGTTTAAGAGCAACCCTCAATGAAGTCTAAAGGCGTCATGATGAAGCGCAGGGCCGAATGACGGCTGACGGGATGCGCATTTAATGAAGCCCACTTACCCACTCGATGAGAGGCATCAGCGACGAAGCTTGCAGGGCCGAATGACGGCTGATGGGATGCGCATTTAATGAAGCTCACCTACCCATAATGACAGTTTGCTCGGAAGTGACTTAAAGCACAGATTAACCATGCTTCCCTCAAATTACTCTGGGAAGCAAATGAGTAAAAAGAGAAAAGGGCGGGAAAGATGCGAGATGGCATAATGTAAACTCTATAAAAGGCAAGTTAAGCCTCATTTGTAGAGGTTCGGAAAAATAGATGAGAAAACCATAGAAAAAGAGAGAATATCCAGTAGGAGGAAGGCTTAAGAGATAGAGAAAGTTATTGTTCTTGATCCTTCAATTGTCCAGCTTTTTAACGAAAGGAAACCGAGCTTTTGTCGGAAATATAATAAAACAAAGATATTCACTGATCATTGTTGTTAACTTGTTATTTGTGATTATTTTTGTGACTGGAAAATGGTGGTGAAACCCTCTACAATTTCTTAGAATTATTTTTGAACTTTTTTGTAGATTTATGACTTATAATGATAGATCTATATGAATCATGCATTTGTTCTTTGATATTTACTCATTTTCACGATTTTGAGAAGATTTGCATGAGTTCATAACTTAAGATTTAGTTTCTCAAATGATTTATGTTTAGAAATGGGTAAAGATTGTACTTTTGAGGTTTTTTTTTTTTTTTTTTTGCATTCTTATGAATATCTTGATGGAAACTTGTTTTGATGACTTAGTTTGTAATTATTTTGTTAGATTTAGAGGAAATTCGGACTTTTATGCTTGTTAGGCAAAACTATACAAAGTTTTGAATTTTGAAATTTTATAAATTTGATGATTTAATGTTTGTATAGGCTTTAAAAGATTGTAGTTAGTAAGAAATGTGAGTTTGTGGGGGCTTTGAGGTCTTGAATTTTAAGATTACAATATTTTTCTTTGGGTTTTTTTATGGAAAAGTATAGAAATTCACATTTTTTTAATTTTGAAGTAATTTAATCAATTTTTTTATGTTTCTCTTTCATTATTAAGTTATTGATATATTAATCTCTGATTTTGGTGGTTTTTTTTTTTTTACAAATTTGAGCTTAAATCCGATTTTCTCATAATTGCGGCAAAAATATTCTAAGTTGATCTTTTCTTATTTGTGAGGTAATCTACTCAATTTTTTGAGTGTTTTCATTGATTAAATATTTTTTTTAAAAATAATCTGATATTTTGGTGTAATTTATTTTCAGATTCGACGATAATTCGGCTATTCTTATAATTGTGACAAAAGTCTTTAAGTTTATCTTTTTTGATTTCAAAGGTAATCTAGTGACTTTTCATGCTGTTAGCTTTCATTAAATAATTATTCCTGTAATATTGTGAGTTTTTAGTGCAATTTAATTTCAGGTTTGAGCTTAATTCGGATAAGCTCTTAATTACGGCAAAAGTCTTCAAAGTTTATGTTTTCTGATTTTTGAGGTAATAAACTGACTTTTCTTGCTGTTAGCTTTCATTAAATATTTATTCCTATAATAATTTGAGATTTTGGTGCAATTTAATTTCAGATTTGAGGCAAATATATTTTAAGGCAAAAGTACCTATTTTGCCATTTGTCTTGCTGCTTTTAACTATTCTCATAATTCTTTTTGTTATTTAGGTTGAAGATGAGTAAAGACAACGTTGCGAGGGAGCATTGCACTCCATATGGGGATCCGAGCAACAACTCGGGTTTCAAGTGCAATTACTGCGGGAGGGAGATCAGAGGTGGCAGAATCACAAGAATGAAACAAAATTTGGCCGGCACCGATAAGAACAAAAATGTCCCGCAAGAGATCGTACGCACTTCGAACGTGCATGACTTGTTTTGGAACAAATATCTGAAGATGCATCTAGAAGCAAGTAGTGCCAGCGGTGTTATGGAAGCCCGCAGAAGATCATCGTTTTTTTTTAGGTCGGAGAAGTTGGTCTGAGACTCTGAGTATTATCTATCTATTATGTGTTTGAGTTTTTAGACTATGTGTTTGATAGTTGAGATTTGTGTGACTTTGTTTTATTAGTGTTTTAGATCGGCAAGCGATTCATCAGCAAATTCGGTAAGTTGAACCTTGCTTTTAAGCAAGGTGTAAAATTTTGAGATTTTCGACCGATTTCCGAATGCCGAAGTAATGCGGAACGACAGCCCTACCCTTTCGCTGCCGTTTTACCATTTGTCGCCGAATGTCGTTCGAAACCCACCTATCATGCCGCATGTCGTTTATTTACAAAAACAAAACAAAAAAATGTGTGAAATCCGATAAAAATGACATTTTTCACAAAATCCTAACATTTTATTCGAGCTTTCCGCCCTTTTACTCGTCGGTAGGTCACGGCCAAAATTTCCGGCAGTGAGAGAGAGAATAGAAACAGAGAGATAGAGATGAAGAGATGTAGAGAGAAGAGACGAAGAGAGACGCAGAGAGAGGAGGTGAAAGAAAGAGAGGGAGGTGTCAGCTGAGAGGGTGAGAGAGGATGAGAGTGTAGGGTTAGGAAATGTTGTATAAATATGGTGAGGTGTAGAGTTTAAGTTGATGGGTTTAATTTTTATGGGCTTTTTTGGGCCTCCACACATGAACTAAAGTATTAATTGAGATAATTTTTATGAAATTAAATCTATTATTCTATAGTTTAATGAAATTAGGCTCTATAATAATATATTTTTATTATATTTACAACTATAATATCTTCAATTTTTATATATATATATAATTTTTGAAGCTAATAATATATATGAAATTCTTGTATTATTTTCCAGAATATCCGTCGAAAACCCCATCGGCATGCGGTATGCCCATGAAAAATATGCGGTATTTTCGGCATGCGGCATGCCTTTTTTCTTTTCTTTTCTATTTGCCCACCGGCAAGCGATATGTCCGTAAAATAGAAATTGCGAAACGGCATAGGCAAGCGGTATTTAAAACCTTGCTTTTAAGCGTTGCCTCTCTATAATTTGAACACTTGTAAACAGATATTAAAGATTTATAACGCGTTACTTCTATGATTACAATCGCAAACTTATAAAGCAAGAAATTAATAAAGAGTGTAATAACAACAACAATTTAGAAAAAACACAAAGAGAAGAGAAGAGAGATTGTCTGCAATTGATGAGCAAAATTCAGCCAGTGGGCCCCAAATGAGAAGTTGGTGGGTCACACACTCACACTACCTAAATTATAATCTAATCTAATTTAGTAGAGTTCTTATATTATTTTATTTTAGGAATAATTTAGTAGAGAGTTGTTCCCATTGTTGATAAGAAAATTCTTCACAAGCAAAGTATATCCGGCTCCAACCATCTAGTCCAGATTTTTTTTTTTATAAATTAAAGTAACATTTATTTGTGTTGATAAATTTGATGCCATACGCATGATACATACCTTATTTAGAATTTGTTCAAATTATTCATTCAAGTATTTAGTAATCTACAACTTTATAGTTTCAAGGTTTTTAGAAAGAAAAAAAATATTGGTGAAAAGCATATCGAAATAGAATAGGAGTCTAGAAAGAAAAAAAAATATTGTGAAAAGCATATCGAAATAGAATAGGAGACATTAATTTCGTGAAAAATATATGTTTTGGATTATTTTTATCATTTTAATATATATATTTATTTGAATCTGAAGTTTTTCTGACATCTATTTTATCTTTAAAATTAGAATAAGTCGTACAATTTGAAAAAAAAAATAATAATGAGGGAGTTGTGGTGACAATACCACTAACTCCAAATTTCCATACAAAATTAGCATAAAACTAAAGTTCAGGAACTTTTTTTTTTAAGAAAAAAACTTCAACAGAATAGCAAGTTATAGGGAAAAAGACATTTAATTTAAATTGCACATTTTTTTTAGGGAAATTTGCGGCAAAAATCATCGAAGTCACTAAATTCTTGCAGATAAATCACTACCGTCTATTTTTTGCGGCAAAAATCACTAACGTCATCAATTGTTTGCAGATAAGTCACTACTACTAATTTTTTGCGGCGAAAATCATCAAAGTCACTATACTCTTGCAGATAAATCACTAACGTCTATTTTTGCTCCAAAAGTCATTAACGTTAGTCTTTCCTTACAAATGTTATCTGGCAACGTTAAATGACATATCACCAGCCTACATGGCATTCATCGATTGTCTCCAACAACGACAACACGCATTAGTGATAACATTATTTGAAATAGAGATTTTTACGGCAATTGTACCATAAACTCTTAAAATTAATTTTATCGTGGCCAAAATTCTAAAAACACTAAAAAATAATCCTACCATAACTTCCAATTTTTCCCAACAATTTTATCGTGGCAGTGAACATACCCAACCTTTAGCCATATTCTTCGATAGGTACCCAACCTCAATAAATATAAGCGAAAGTACTTAACGTCGCAATTTTTTTGCCGACCAACTAACGTCGTTAGACACCTGCCTACGTAGCCGTTAGGCTGTCTCATGTAGCGTTCCACGTGGCACAAGCCGCCACGTGGCCAAAGGGTGGGTACTTTCTCCGCAATTAACCCTAAAAGATAAAAATTTATCCTATAAGAAAAACAAAAAATATTTTTTTATAAATGCATATTTTATAAAATTATTTGATTATATTTGACAAAGGTACAAAAATTATTTGATTACTTAAAAAATAAAACATCTTCTTTTTATGGTACAATTGTGGTAAAAATCTCTGTTTCAAATAATGTTATCACTAATGTGTGTTGTCGTTGTTGGAGACAATTGATGAATGCCATGTAGGCTAGTGATATGTCATTTAACGTTGCCAGATAACATTTGTAAGGAAAGACTGACGTTATTGACTTTTGGAGCAAAAATAGACGTTAGTGATTTATCTGCAAGAATATAGTGACTTTAATGATTTTCGCCGCAAAAAATTAACGGTAGTGACTTATTTGCAAACAATTGATGACGTTAGTGATTTTTGCCGCAAAAAATAGATGGTAGTTATTTATCTGCAAAAATTTAGTGACTTCGATGATTTTCGCCGCAAATTTCCCTTTTTTTTTAAATCAATGGATAAGTATTAAAATACATAATTAAATTTCAAAAGGACAGCAAGTTTTTGGGATCAAAGTTGAACATTTTTGTTTGACTATGTTTGATAATTATGGGATTAGATTCTTTTTGGATGTGCAACACTATTAAGTCAGATCGTTACACAACCTGTCGACATTATATTATATATATATGAACTTTTGATTTGGAAAGTGGTTGATTATTTTAATTAATTATAATATATTATGTCTACCCCAATTAATTAGACACTAAGTACTAACCATAAGGGACAAGCTTGATTATTGTAACTCTTTTTCATCACTCCTCGCCATTAATTAGGAAACATATCTGTCTCCAAGCGTGTATGAGCTGGCCTCACCCACTTGTTTATATAATTATATAAGCATGAATGTGTGTGGATATAATCAGGGTTCTAACTTACCGAATTTGTCGATAAATCGGTTACCGTTTTCGAAGATTATCGACGGAAAACCTATAATACTGTAGCTTACCGCTTACCGATACTTTTCGAAGATTATCGACGGAGTTTAATTGGTATTTTTGCCGCGATAATTTTTTTTATTTGCACCGAAAAGACCCTCATTTTTACACTGCAATTTCCGATAATCGGTTGGAAAAGATTTTATCGAAAAGCTCGATAATCGTCGAAAAGTATATAAAACGATAAGTATTAGAGCCGGCAACTTACCGGTAACTATCGAAAAGATCGAAAATCGACGATTATCGTCGAAAATGCGAACCCTGGATATAATCATCTTTCTTGGTCTTATAATTACATGAGAATATGCAATTAATGTTTAGCCTCGAAAAATAAATTTTAGTATTTAAAAATATAATAACTTTTTTTTTTGTTAGAAATATTATGGAGATCAAATAAGTCACAAATTGAATCACGCATGAAATAGTTTTTCTTTTATATCATTTTGAGTATCATTAAAATGTCTTGAGGTCTACATATGCAAGAACGATACATGATAAAAAAAGCCGTTAAGTTCGAAATACGTGTAGACGATGTAAAAAAAAAACTTTTGAAACAAAATCATGAAAAAACTATACGTAAACACAACTTCGCCTCAACGATCTTATATAGGTAAGCTCAGCGAGGGACTTTGCACTAAGTTTAGAAACAATAGTTTAATCTTATTTTATTTTTATTTTTTTTGAAAAAGAAAATTGAGATGTTTATTAAAAAAATAAAAAACCGTCCAAAATAACCTTTGAAATTAGAAATCTATTATGTACCAAACATATTTTCAGAAGACCCAAAAGATGGATGAAAATTAAATACAACTCAAATGCATGAGCATGAAAATCAAGTACATGTACATAACATTATGAACATCATAATATAATACACTGAACCTCAAACACAAATTATGTACATATATACATGAACATCAAATATATATATACATGGACATCAAATTATGAAGAAAAGTTATAAATAATTTGTTTATCTAAATTTTTTTATCGGAACCGAAAACTCATGTTTTCACACAAACTCATGGTATAATTTCCGTATTATTAAGATAAAGAGGAGAGAGTGGTTTCTCTCTAGGGTATTAGGGTTCCTCTCAACTTTTTCCTCCCCATCTCGCATCTTCCGTATTCTCTGTGAGATTTGTGGTCTAAAGTGAAAAAATTAGTGTATTATCAAAGTATAACGTTGAATGTTTCCAAGCCTTCCGCGTTTTCACCGAGTCTCGATCTATTCCAGTGAGGACCGTGGTACTCCAACGACATAAGACTGCGACGAAAGTGCGAGTCAAGTGGACGAGCTGGATTCGATTCATCGAGGTTAGGGTTTAATCTAGTTTAGCAATTCTGAATTTATTATGAGCATGTACTCTTGATTTTGAAGATTATTTGCGTAGATACGAGTTTTGATTCCGAAACTAGCTTTTGGACAGGATTTATTCTTGAGCGGATGCGTTGTCATCATAATGTAGGGATCATTTTCGGATTGGCTCTAGATTTCTTATATTTATTTTTGGATCAAATCAGAAGTACGTCATTTTTTTGGCATGGGAGTTTTTGTATACATTATGTTAATTTATTGCGACGGATTGTAATTTGTGTCACACTAATGAAGCCGTATCAACTTGAGGACCGAAGACAAAACGCCGAAGTGATGTAGCCGCATGTCCGGGCAGACAATGTGGGTAGCACAACCAAATAGGCTGTGTGCTCATGTGCACTACTCAGGCCCATGCACTGCAAGCCCACTAGGCAGTGGCGAAGCTAGCTATTTCAACTAGGAGAGGCACTAATATATATTAAACATAATGTCTCTTTTAGTATACGATTTTTTATTTATTTAATTTATCTCAAGGATTTATCATGCTATATATCGAAGACACGATGATAATAATAATAATAATTTTAAAAAAGATAATAATTATTCCACAAAATATTACAAATAAGTTGTACGCTTAATTCATATTCAGTAAAAAAAAAAAATTCACTAGCATAAGAGTATATCAAGTTATCTATCATCTATATATTAAATAAACAGTTAAAGTTCTATGTTTTAGCTTATTTAGCTCCACCATATCTATGGGTAAATTAAAACCCATTAAAAATATATACACATAAATCAATGTTGAGGTTAGTTCCTATTTCTATGGGTTAGTTAGTATACATAATACACATATTCACACACATATATAAATGGTGTATAATTAAAAAAAATTCCTATTTCTATGGGTGACATAGGCTACCAATCAAGTTTGACTATTAAAATATTAATAAAAAATTAGAAAGAAAGAATTGAGAGTGGGCATGTGTCCCCCCTAATTCCTCTATAGTTTCGTCACTGCCACTAGGCCATGCACTAGGGCTGAAACGAGGTAAAAAAACCCGGTTCTTTTTCATTACCCGAAACCCGAACCCGGATTTTCGGGTTTTGACTTTTCAAACCCGAACCCGGTTTTTAAAGACAAAACCCGGAAATCCGGATTCGGGTAATTACCCGATTTTTATTCAAAAACCCGGATATTAAACCCGAACCCGATTTTAACCCACTTTTTATTTATTTGAAGTAAAAACAATTATAAAGCCATTAATACATAATATTACCTAATCATAAATACACCAATCCAAACTTTGTACACATAGATGTAGTATTAATGTTAGTTTGTAAATATAATACTTAGTAAAAACAGGTTTTTAAACATTATAAAAATAAATTAGATATTTATAAATCTTTATTTAAAAATCCGGGTTTTAGTAACCTACTAACCGGGTTTCGGGTTTTATAACTCAAAACCCGGAACCCGGAACCGGTTTAACTCGGTTACGGGTTTTTCAAAATTCGGTTTCGGTTTAACCCGATTTTAATTCGGTTTTGATTTTTTTAAACAGGATTCAGTACGGTTTCGGTTAAAAACCCGCATTTGCGGGTTTTATGTGCAGGCCTACCATGCACCTAGGCTCTTGGGTGTGGGATACAAGGCCCGCTGAGTCTTGTGTCTTAAAGCGCGAAACTGGGCAAACTAGCCTAGCCACGACGCATACGCTTGTCACACGCGTCGACATTCCGTCATGGAATCAATTACGGAGATTACTCAATGATATTAAAAATAAAACAATATATTTTCAAGTTTTTAATTGCGTTGAAAAATATTAAAAAACGTGAAATTTGCATTTTTTACACGAGTATGCCGCATATTGACTTATTCAACATGAAAAATCTCAAATATGAACAAATTATTAAGTATTACTATGAGTTGTAGCTGTACACACGTAAACAACTTAACATTAACATGAAAGCTTGAGAATCAATCAAAACTGCTAATGTCATGATTTTAGGTATTTCTCTCTCTCTAAAAAACGACTTTGTATATGTAATCTCGCAATTGAAAGTTTGCGAGTATATTGCTCTATTTTGAATAATTTAGTTACTGTTATGGATAATAATTGAAATGCTCATATAAGTACCAATTATTTATTTTTACCATACATTGGTAACATTAGTCAACAATTGTATGCTCTCAATTTAGTATAAATACCCCCTAAGTTGATGAATAAAATTCACCCTCACATTTCCACACTTACATTCATCTCACCTTATCGTACTCTAAATCTTCTCCATTCTCTCTTCCATAAATCATATTTCATACTCATCCATTATACCATATACCCATCACCAAATTTCTTACCACTAAAATCTTGGTGCAAAGTTAGTGATTTTACAACACGATCACTTTACGGTAAGTTCAGAACACGGTATATTAAACTGTGGACTGAAAATTTTATAATTATTATTATCGTTGTATAACATCATATTACTATATACAGGAGGCTCTGCCACCTTATAGTAATGTGATGGGATCTATGATAATTAATTTTTTTTTATGAATGACATCATCTTACCATACACAGGAGGCTCTGTCACCTTATGGTAGTTTGATGTGATGTACAATATCTAACCTTGTTATGTATAAAATCATTTTATTATACAAAGGAGGCTCTGCCACCTTATAGTAAAATGATGTGATCTACATCTAACAAATATTTATCTTCAAATAATATCAAATTACTATATACAGGAGGCTCTGCCACCTTATAGTAAAATTGATATTAACTGAAATTAATTTTAACTTCTTTATTTTAATATTCTTATGATTAATATTATATATTTATCAAAATTTGTTTTTGTTTTTAGTTAAAGTTTTCAAATGGACAAAGCTAATCGTGAAGCTAGAGAATTTTGTATACTCGACTATGGAACAACACATACAATATTGAAGCATAAAAAGTTTTCTCAAACATAAAATCAACACAAGCTAGTGTGGATACAATATCAGGTCCTGTATATCTGATTGAGGGAGTTGGTAAAGAAAATTTTACATTACCAAATGACACAATGTTTACCATAAACAATGTCTTATTCTCCCCAAGATCCAAAAGAAACCTGTTGAGTTTCAAGGATATATATTCTCATGAATTTGATACTCAATCTGCAACTGAGAACGTCATGAAATATATGTTTATCATAATGCATAAATCGGGGAAGAAATACGTACTTGAAAAACTACCAATACTCCCTACATGATTGCATTTTACGTATATAAGTGCAATTGAATCAAATATGGTAGTTACCAAACCTTCAATATTTACCATATGGCATGACCGACTAGGTCATCCTGGTTCAACCATGATGCGAAGAATTATTGAAAATACACATGGGCATCCATTGAAGGACCAGAAGATCCCTCAACGAAAAATATTCCAGTGTAAACCTTGTTCTCTCAGAAAGTTAATCATTAGACCTTCAGCAGGAAAAGTTGAAACAAAATCACCTATGTTCCTTGAGCGTATTCAAGGTGATATATGTGTGCCAATTCACCCACCGTGTGGACCATCTCGATACTTCATGGTATTGATAGATGCCTCTACCAAATGGTCACATGTGTGTTTGTTATCAACTCGCAATATGGCATTTGCTAAATTACACGCTCAGATAATCAAATTGCGAGCTCAATTTCTCGATTATACGATCAAGAAAATCAGACTTGATAATGCCGGTGAATTCACATCCCAGGCATTCGATGATTATTGTATGTCAGTTGGGATTGATGTTGAGCATCATGTTGCTCATGTTCACAGACAAAATGGTCTGGCTGAATCATTGATCAAGCGCCTCCAGCTTATTGCTAGACCATTGATAATGAGAACAATGCTTCCTACTTCAGTATGGGGTCATGCAATATTACATCCTGCGGCATTAATTCGCATCAGACCAAGTGCATATCATAAATACTCCCCAATGCAACTTGTATTCAGCCAAGAACCAAATATATCCCATCTACGGATTTTTGGTTGTGCTGTGTATGTGCCTATTGCACCACCCCAAAGAACAAAGATGGGGCCACAGAAAAGTCTTGTTATTTATGTAGGCTTTGAAAGCCCATCTATTATTAAATACCTTGAACCTGGAACTGGGAATATTTGCACAACTCGTTGTGCTGATTGCTACTTTGATGAAGAAAATTTCTCAACATTAGGGGAGAAAGAAAACAGCTGGAAAGAGAAATTACATGGTCTGTACCAACATTGTTGCATCTCGATCCTTACACAAAATAATGTGAAGGAAAAGTCCAAAGAATTTTGCATTTGCAAGATATAACAAATCAACTTCCTGATGCATTCACAGACATAAAGAGAGTGACTAAATCTCATATACCAGCTGAGAATGCTCCTGCCTAAATAGAGATTCCAAAAGGGCAAATTGAAAACAAAGTCACTCATGAAATCACAACACGCCTGAAGCGTGGGAGACCACTCGATTCCAAAGATAAAAATCCTCGGAAAAGAAAAGGAGCAGAGAAACAAAATTACCCCAATATGGAGGAACGTATTCCTGAAGAAATACGCGATCAAGAAAATAGAGAAATTTTGATTAATTATGCCAGTACATGTATAATGTGGAACCGAAATATGAACATCAATGATGCACTCTGTTACAGTTTGGCATGCGATGTTATGGACGAAAATAATGGGGATCCTGAACCACGATCTGTTACTGAGTGTAAAAATAGACGTGATTGGGCTGAATGGAAAAAGGCTATTGATGTTGAATTAGAATCACTTAACGAACGCAATGTTTTTGGGCCTATAGTGCTCACACCTGAATATGTGAGACCTGTTGGATACAAATGGGTATTTGTACGAAAGAGAAATGAGAAAAATGAGATTGTGAGATACAAGGCTCGACTTGTTGCACAAGGTTTTTTTCAAAGGCCCGGAATTGACTTTGAGGAAACGTATTCTCTTCTCATGGATGAAATTACATTAAGATACTTGATCAATCTAGCAGTTCATGAGAAACTGAATATGCACATCATGGAACTGCGGGGATCTCTTCATAAAGGTTCTCCCCACTTCCGTGTTCATAAAACATGTTCACGACATTGGGATGCGAAAGCTACTGAGTTTATGAAGAAATCACTCGTGACTACATGAGGGGGAGCTATACGTGACTGTACTATTTCCCTTACTATAGTTTTTATCCCACTGAGTTTTTCCTAGTAAGGTTTTTAATGAGGCAGCATATACACGTAAATAATGAACATTCCAAGGGGGAGTGTTATGGATAATAATTGAAATGCTCATATAAGTACCAATTATTTATTTTTAATATACATTGGTAACATTAGTCAACAATTGTATGCTCTCAATTTAGTATAAATACTAAATACCCCCTAAGTGGATGAATAAAATTCACCCTCACATTTCCGCACTTACATTCATCTCACCTTATCGTACTCTAAATCTTCTCCATTCTCTCTTCCATAAATCATATTTCATACTCATCTATTATATCATATACCCATCACCAAATTTCTTACCACTAATTTTTTTTGGTGCAATGCTAGTGATTGTACAACAGCTACTTCTATTCTATCGCAATTATAAAAAATATATAAAAAAAAAGTCTTTGAACTCTCAAAGTACTCTGTCTGTACTCACCTCACGGCTCACGTAATCATATTGTAAAATAAAAGTAAAAATAAAAATAAAAATAAAAATGGCAACAGATAATTTAATTATTTACGAAACTGACCTTTCCCTCTCTCTCTCTCTCTCTCTCTAGAGAGACTCCAGATTTATTTTCAAGAAGAATACGATTGTTTCGCCTGTAATCTCTGGGGTTTCCCTCACTTTCCCGAGAAAATTTCCAGTCGGGTAAGCTAATTCCGTCTTCCTGGGAAATATTGCTCGATTTTTTGAATTTCCGACACGCATTTAGCTCGCTCAGTCACTGGCTCTACTTTACGATACTAGGAAACCAAGAAATTGTATCGACCGAAATCTAGATGATAGGGCTTATTCGAATTTCAGGCTCTGGAAATTCCTTGTATTTCAAGATTCACAGGTTTAGGAAATAAGCTAATGAGTTTTACAAGTTGTGTGTGTGTGATTCTTGGTTTCAGACTTGAAGTAATGGTGATAAAGGCAAAAAAGGGTTTCTATGACGACTTTTCGAGGAAGGAGCTTCAGAATATGTGCAAGATTTATGGTTTGCCCGCCAATAAATCGCACTCGGAATTGGAGAAATCACTGGTTTCCTTCTTGGAGGTACTGTTGTTACCTTACTCAATCTGAAGCTGAGTTAATTTTGACTGCTTTCGGAAACAAATAAGTTTTCGGGAAGTGGGGTGGAACCCTCTGAATCTAGTTTCGGAGGGTAATTTTCGTTGTCGGATGTTTATTGTTGCAAATCTTAATAGATTTAGTATCGATCAAGTTCATTCGTCTTCGCTAGAATGTATTTAATGATGTTGTTGTCTTGTTTCGTTTGTTTATTTTGTTTCCGTTACAAATATTTTAAGCGTCTTAACCATTGTCTTTTCTCGCAAAAGCTTACGCGACACCTCTTTAGGGAAGTCCACATTTGTATAAAGAATACATTTTAGTAGGGAATTAACCGTTTCGATTGGTAAACTTCACAAGGTATCTCACTCAAAAAGCAAAGGAGGCGGTATATATCAGAGGAAGACCCTGCGAAAATGCTCTAATGAGAAGATTTTGAGTTTTTCAAGAGATGATATGGTGTATTTTAGTCCCGATAAGAGGGGAAAAGAAGGTGCTAGAGAGATTTCTTTAGATTCCCTTGTTGAAAGCTCTACAAAACCGCATCTTCCTCCTTTTGAGTTTCATGTCAGATCAGAAGAGGGGATCAGCCTTTTTGTTGACTTGAATTCAAGTCCATCAGATTGGACCGATAAATTAAGAAACGAAGTCCGCATATTTGAGAACGTACACAATAAAAACCTTCGAAGTCTGCATGAGGACTTGGGCTGCCTTAAAGAGAGCGGCAGAGAAATAAGGACCCCTTCTTCTCCAACTCCAAACACGTTAATTGAAAAGCCGGACGAGTCAAAGCTTGATCCCTCGGACAAAGGTGAATCATCATTGGCTCCCCTGGTACCGCACGCATACTGTATTTCGGTAGATGAATCAGAGAAGTTGAAGGAAGATCAGCCACCTAAGGCATGTGGTCTGAATTCCAATCCACAAGATGTTATAACTTGTGTTGCTGACTCTTCTGCCGAGGCTGGGTGTACTATTGTTAGCGCTTCCGAATTTGTTGCCGGTAATGCTGAAACAAACTCCATGTATGATAGTGCGGTCAACAGTATATCTCGTCCGTCGGATCATTCCACATTGGAGCATACAAGTGCCGTTTTAAGTGGGTTTCAGAAGTCACATCTGCTAAATGATTCTAGTCTTCAGAAGCTTGCTGTGGACACCGGATGCTCGGAGCGTAGCTCTGTAGAGATGCAGTCATCAGAAGCTGCAAGCTGCGACAAAGATGCATCATTTCTAAATTGCGAGAATGGTGGACAAATGGGCGGAGTTGACTTTGACCCGAAGAACAATATAGGGTATGAAAAAAGTGGATTGACAAACTCAAGTGAGTCAAACGATGATGTTTGCCGGGAAGACTTGCCTGCTGCTGCGGAAGAAGGGGTATGAATGTCTCCCCCCTTATCTTCTGAAGAAGCGCTTCTTTTGCATGTATAGCTAGTTTTAATCACCCTAGTTACCAAGGGATCTCTTAGATACGGAAAGGATCTTAATTTCTTTTCTTCTCTTTAAATATATATATATATATATATTTTATAATTTTAGTCAATTTATTTCCCTTTGTGCAGGAATTTTTTTCTTAGCTTTCTTGTTAGCGATATATTGATTTCAGACTAATTTTTTTTCCCTTTAAGCATTCCCGCAAACATGAAACACGCTAGTTTGATTGGTTACCCATATTACATGAATGATTACTCAAGCGTCTTAGTTTTTCCTTCTCTATTGATAATTGTTGAGATAAATTTTATACTGTCGTTCTCTCTATACTAACGTTACACATTT